>CM053791.1:471733995-473173995 GCA_028749045.1 Cupressus sempervirens | reverse complement strand
CCTTGTTATATAATTTGGAAATAAAAGATTTAGTAATACCTAGCCTAGACAACTGTTTTCTAGTGAGTATTCTTTTTCTAAGGGCTAGCAAAGAAAAACATCCAGCCTTGGGCAACACAGTAGAGTTCCAACAAAAGGAAAAAGCTCTACACTTCTTGCTTGAATTATCTATTTGTTGAAGACCATAATAACCTTCCTTAATTGAATAATCACCACCTTTGGCTGGGGCCCATATAACTATATCTTCCCTATTAGATAGAAAAACAATTCTTTGAGTAAGAGAGTCCCTCAAATAAAGGAGACTTGGCTGACTAAGAAGATGTGTTGGAGGTTCTTTCCATAGAACCCTTCTTGAATAAATTTCAATTGCCAAAACATAGTCCCAAAAAGAGGAGTCCAACTTAGCTTTTAGGAATTGATGTGCTTCATCCAACTTTTCTTGTCTACATATAGGGGGAAATCCATTCCATGAGTCTTTCCAAAACTTTACTTTCTCTCCACTATGAATTTCTCAAGTAACATAATTACAAACAATAACCTTTGAAGACATCATAAAGCTCCATATGGCTAAACCTAAAGGAGGATTAGACACAGTTAAAATTCTGGTAGGACTTAGAGAATCTAAGTATTTTTCTTGCATGATTAGACACCATTTTGCATGAGATTTTGTATACATTTTCCACACAAGCTTGCCCCCAAAAGCCTTATTTCTAGTAGTAATACCATGCAACTGTACAGCCCCAAATGCCTTCTCATGAGCCATTTCAAGCAAAGAAAGAAGAGGAAGCTTCTTTTATCTAACAAATTTCCTTTCCATATAAAATCTCTAATAATCTTCTATATTTGCAAGACTACAGAAGAAGGAGCATTAAGAATTTACAAGTAATAGTTTGGGATAGCTGTTAGGACAACTTTAACTAGCAAAATATGACCTGACAAAGATAGCCATCTAGCTTTCCAAGCTTAGATCCTAGCCCTAATTCTGTCAATGGTAGGAAGCCAAAAAATTCATCTTCTTAGTTCCCATAAAAAAGGAATGCCAAGATAAACTAATGGGAGTTGATCCACCAAGAAGCCCAAAGTTGAAGAAATCCTCTATGCTACTAAATCATTAGTGTTAAAAACGAGAATTTTAGATTTTTTTGCATTGATTCTTTGACCAAAAAAATTTGAATCAGGTCCAAGGCATACTTAATATGGGTAGCTTCCTTTAGATTTGAACTACAAAAAAGAAGAGTATCCTTAGCAAGAAGGGAATGAGTAACAATGATAGATGTATGATGAATCAAAATTCCCTGCCATAAGCCCAATTATGAGAATCTATTGATGAATCTACTGAAAGAATTAGCGATAATAATAAATAAAACTAGAGATACAAAATCACCATAATGAATCCTTTGAGAAGGGGGGAGAAAACCAATTGACTCTCCATTAATAATGATTGAAACCCAGGCACTAGAAATACAATTTTTGATTCATTTCCACCACTTATCTGAAAAACCAAAATTGGAAATAACTTTAAAGAGAAATGAAAATCTTACCCTATCATAGGCCTTCATCATGCCAAGCTTGATCACAAAACTAGCCAACTAATGAGAATCGATGGAATGAAGAGTCTCATGTGCAACTACAGTGCCTTCCCATGTTTCTCTTCCTGGCACAAAACTACCTTGATCTAAAGAAATGATGTGAGGAATAAATTGCTGCAACCTCATGTACATAGCTTTAGTAATCAATTTATAAATCATGTTGCATAATGAGATAGGCCTAAAGTCAGAAAAAGAGGGTAGCTGCTTAACTTTTGGAATAATAGCAATGTTAGTTGAATTGAAGCTCCTAATCATCTTGACATTCCTTCTCAACTCTTCAACCATTGCTATTAAATCCGAACTAATAAAATCCCAAAATTTTTGATAAAAAAAGATCTATAAATCCATTAGGGTCTAGGTCTTTGTTAGGTGGGAATGAAGATACCACCTTTTTAATTTCTTCCAATGTGAAAGAGGCAAGTAACATCCTATTATGATCTTCTATAATTAGAGGGGGAAATACAACTAATCAAATCATTAATCAAATTTTCATCAACAGGTTCCAAATGGGGGGGAACCAAGAGATTTGAAAAATAGAAAACACCTTCCTCCTTGATACCATTGTCATCTTCTATAAGATGACCATATTTTTAGTGCTTAATTGTAAAAATAGTATTAACAACCCTTTTAGCTCTTGTAGATTCATGAAAAAGAATTGTGTCCTTATCCCCATCCCTTAACCATACTTCACGAGACTTTTGTATCCAACAAATCTCCTCCTTATTGCAAAGCTTCTCCCATTCTTCTTTGAAGGATTTTTGCTCATGATATGAATCCGGACTAAGACCTTTTTGAATGATTACTGAGTTTAACTTCTCAATTTTTCCTGAGACATCTTGTTTCTATTTGAACACATTTTTAAAAACCTTTGCATTCCACTCCTTGATCATCCCTTTCATGTAATGAAGCTTTTTAGAGAATTGAAGCATCTTAGGATCCCTAAAGGTTGGAGCATTTATCCACCATTGTTTTAAAAGCATAATAAAATTAAGATGCTTGAACCACATGCATTCAAACTTAAAAGAACTAGCCCGATTAAGATGTTGCAATATGTTGTTCTTTGATATCAATAACTGGACTGGAAAATGATCTGATACAAAAAAGGGTAAGATTTTAGATTTAAAACTAAAACTTAATAGATTCCATGATTGTGAAAACAAGAATCTATCCAATCTCTCAATAATTTTAAAAAAACCAATACATCAATTAGTCCATGTGTATAATCCATTGTTAGGAAAAATGTCACTTAAGTTATTATCTTCTACAAATGAAGAAAAATCTTGGATAGTTCTAATGGGCAGACAAACTTCCCCTTTCTTTTTAGACATGGATAGTAATGCATTGAAATCCCCATCCAATATAAAATTCATCTCTCTTTCTTGATGGATAAGATCCATCAATATAGGCCAAAGGTTCCCCTTATCATTTGTAGATGTGGGACCATATATGTTGAGGATAAGAAATTTCAAATCAAAGTGTTCAACTTTTAGCAGCTACCAATTGGAATCTTTCCTAATAAGAATACCATGAATACTTTTAGCATTCAATAAAATTACTAAACCCCCAGAGGCCCCATGCTCCACTGCATGAACTGAAAGCCAATTAGACCATTTAGCCAATGCCTTATCAAAAACATGCTCTGATAATTTAGTTTTTTGAAGAAGAATAATATCTCCTTTTGTAGAATCTAGCAACTTCTTGATTTTACCTCTTTTATTAGAGGCATTTATGCCTCTGACATTTGATATAATGATCTTCATTGCTGACAAGGAAAACCTCTCATTCTCTTTGTCAATCTTTTTACTAATGAAATCTTATCATCAAGATTGGATTGAATACCAACATCTACTTCCAATATTGTCTTTGTAGATTTTGGCTTTCTACCTCTCTTTTTTGGAGTCTTTGTCACTAAAGTGACAATAGTAGGGGATTGATATAATGAAAAATGAATTGAGAAGTCAAAATACCCTCTATCTATGTTATTTCCATTTTTTTGACTAATTTTTGATTCTTGACCAGTAGGATCCATCACATCTGCATCTTTCAATTCATTCAAAATATGGCCTTCTTTAAATAGATTACCCAGCATCATTTGAGATTCTACAAACTCATTGATCTGATACTAATCTAAAGGAAGCTCCAATTTATTTATATCACTCAAATTATGTGCTTCTTCAAGAATATTAGATGCTAACAATTTAGACTGGATGAGACCATTCATCTGACAATTGTCGAATGATTTTGGATAGAAAGGATCAATTGTTCTTTCTAGTACTACATTAAAACCTAGGGGATTATCCAAATTCACTATTCAAGTCCCATTTGAATAATTAGATTGATTAATAGACATTATTTCATCTGTGTGAATAATTTCCTTTATAGAAACTCCTTCCTCAATTGCAATTTCATGAATCAAGTTAGATGCAAAAGTTGTTGACAGATTTGTGGCTACTTTCAAAATTTGATGCTAGAGGATATTCTTACCTTTTAGATCACTAATAATTCATGAGAAATTAATAGGCATGTTATGATAGGTGAGATCATGCACTATAATGTCCAACAATAGAGCAAGGATTTCATCAGGTTTCGAATCATCTGAACCCATCAATAGTAATGTAGACTTAGAGCTTATGCTCATATTTATATTATTCCTCCAATAATGCTAGAAGAAGTACAATAATGCCAGAAATTGAATTAAGGAATTAAAATCATTAGTGGGAACAAAATCTTTTTGAAAAGAAACCATAGCTTGGCTAAGAAAAACTTGATCAGAAGCCACTAGATTCTGTGAATATGCTTGGAAGAGTTTTGAATTGTCCCATGCACATTTTAGGGGATCTGTAGAATGATCACAACATATCTCTACATTTGGGATTTGATCTTGCAAACAGTTTGATGTAAAGGGACCCAAAAAAGTAGAATATTTGTCAACAACCTCTGGACTTTGAACCACAATGAGCTGATTCAAGGCACCCCATGTGGATTTGATCATGACACCCATTGGTTTAGGGTTAGAAATGTTAAGTAAAAAGAAAACTCGAACATCTCTCTAAATATTTTCATAGGGGATTAAATCATGGTTGATATAAATTCCAATCTGACTAGCTATAATTTTAATAATGTTGGGATCCCTAAACTCCAATGGTAAAGTAGGTAGGTAGATCCAAAAGGGCATGAATTGGCGTAGTGCATCATTAGATTTGAAATTTTGCATCCATGAAATGGTGAATAAAATTTTCCCTATATAGAACCAACCTTTATATTTATGCACAGAATCCCTAGAAACCTTTGAATCAAATTTTTAAAAAAAGTAATAGCACTACGAATCAATGGAAAAAACTACCTTGACTTGCTGCCAGACTGTTCTAGCCCAATCCTAAATAATGGATAATGGTAGTAAGTTAGGGCCAAACATACCTATTAATGCATTGTCGTTAAGGAGATCAATATGCACCTCAAGGTAATAATTAGGAAAGATTACAAATGGATATGAAGGCTTCATGGGGAAGCATTGGTATGTTCTAATCTAGATTCCTTCTTTCTCCATTCAAATCTGCAATCCTTTCCCAAGCTATTGTTTGGATAATATCGATCGTGTTCATGTCTATGCTAGTTTTCCTTAAAGGAAGAAAAATTACTTATAACATCAAATCTATGCTGTGGCATCCTAAAAGAATCCAACCCTTGCTACTTTTTTGGATTATGTACTTTCCTAATTTTTCTTCCAATGGAGATATTATTTGCAAAAGTTGAAAACTTAGGTCTTTTAATAGATCCATTATTGGGGGACAAAATGAATGAGGGCAACCATTTATCATTAATTGATTTGGACAGATGATGATCACTTGTTTCATAAGGAAACGATCTAGATGAAGAACTTGCAGCTTGGGAATCTTTGCAAATTTCAAAGATCTCTTGCCTCCTAAATTAATTAAAATTTACATATGGGAGAGGCTACTAGTGGAACCTATCTCCCTTGTGATTCATCCAAGCCTATGTGAATCTATCACTTTTATTGCCTCTGCTAAACACACACCCTCCCCTGTTATGAAATCTCACTCCTCACATCTCACTCCTTTGAAAAATCACTCACCATAATGGGGTTTAGGGTTTTGAGATATCTTGAGGAAGAGATTTAGAAGAGAAATTCCAAATAGGAAAGATGTTCCTATAACGTAAGACTGGACACCTGTAGTTTTTCATAAATGGCCTCTGAATTCAAGTGGAGCACATGATCTGAAAGCTATAAACACTACACTGACAACTAGTAGAAACTAAACCTCCCATGTTATAGGTCTTGGATAAACCCGTGAGAAAGTTGCATGACTCCTCTTAAATCATGCATATAGATGGAATCGTACTTTTTCTCCTTGCCAATGCTCACTTTGTAGAAGCTATTGATCTCTATTACCCTAAATTTAAATTAATAATGAAGTATTAGTTAATTATATTTAAGTTATTTCTTTTGAAAAAAAAATAATTATATAATAATTTTGATTAAGGAATAAAATCGTACTGATTTTTATTAATGGTCAATCATTATTATTATAATTTAATGGAGATAAATATTAATCATTTGATGATATTTAATTATGAACATTAAATTTCATAGGATAAGAGTGATTGTGTAATTTGTTTAAAAACAAGAAATGGGTTAAGTAGTTTCCGGTTAAAATGTAAATCTTAGGTACTTGCAAACTTACATTGAAATAAATATTTAAACCTTATTGTTAACTCAAAAATGCATTTTCAAAATCAAACCAAACTATGAAACTACATTTTTCTATATGTTGTTTGTGTTTTGGGTTTTGGTTGACTAGAGTATTGACCAATTTAGGACACCTACCAAAGGCTTGGGAGTTTTGTCATTGTGGTACTATGCTGATTTGATCTTGATCTTTTAAACTCAACCATCATAATATGTTGGTATGCTCTATGATGAGTTTGCATATATTGTTCATTATTTCTTTCTAGTGTTCTTTTTTGAAGTTGAGGTGAATGTTATCACATATTTGACTTAACAATTTTGAGTCTTCGATCAATATTTTTGGGATGCTTTCCAGTTACTCACATAGAACTAATGTGTTATTATGAGTTATATTTTGATGCTTTCTAGTCACTTGTATATTATTGAGGTGATGTACTATGATTCCTTGATTTGTACTTTTATGATTCTAGGGTAGGTAATCTATATGTTAAGTAGGGAAGTGGCTTGCAATGGGGACCGAGGCCCAAAGTGGTTACCAGGGTAACCCATTATAAGTAGTTTAATAAGTGATAACATTTCATTAAATGAGTTTAAAATGAATTAATAAGATATTGGTACCATACAAAGTCACTAAGGGGCTAAAGGATTAAAAAACTAGTTGTGTAACCTTAGAGTTGACTCATTAGTATACATTGCCAGTATGACAGGATACTAGTGCCAAATAGAGTCACTAGGAGGCTAGAGGATTAAGAAATAAGTCGAGTAACCCTAGAGTTGGTTCATGTGATGACACTTGCCCACTACTAGTATAGATTTCCTACATGTTTGTGTTTTCCTTTGGGTCTAGATGTCGATTTATCTTGGAACCTTTGAGTCAGGTTACTTTTAGGGTTTCCTAGACTTAGAGATTACTTTTGATATTTGGATTGATATCCTATTTGGGACCTGAGACTATCTCCTCAACATAGTGGGAGTGGGCCTTTTTGGGTAACCACGTGGTTGGGTGGTAGTGCTTTTTACTATTACCATTAAGATCCATCCATTGATGCCATGGATGGAGTTCCTTGTCTACATTTTGATTCATTCTATTTGTGTGCATTATGATGGATGGTTTCAATTATTGTATTTTACTTTGTTTCATGGATCCAAAAGGGATGATGTAACCTACTTTTATAAAATTATACTCTTTTAGCCTTTCATACCCTGTGACATGTACAATGGATGATTGAGCATTCTGAATTTATTGCCAAGTGGCATTAAAAATAAATGTGTATTATTTAAATGGACTTTGGATTTTTAATTATTCTTTCATGTGGATGTGGTATTTTTTAGTCTTATTATTAATTAAATTTAAATGTGACTCAACATCTTGGGATCCTTAAGGAGTGTAATCTATAATGTTTTCTTTTATATGATTGTATGTTATTGCTTCCACTACTTTATGATTGATATTTTTTTGGAAAACTTAATAAAACTTTAGGTTAATTCTTTTAGATCCCTTGGTTGGGTGTTATATCTAGTATCAGAGCCTAGTTCTACATTGAAAGCTCTGGACATATTGGAATGCTACTAGTTGTTAACTAGTTTAATAGAAATGAAATTTAAACTATTATGTATATCTAATTCAAACTAAAATTTGAGCTAGTTGAACTAAATAGAACTTAAACTTTTGGTTGTATACTTTCAAACTCGAACACTCATACCTCAAAACTGAATTATATGTAAACTAAAATTAGGCAAAATAGAAAATTAAACTTATACCTTTTTCAAAACATGTGTCTTTTGTATATGCTTTATAGTAGTATGGTTTATGGTTATTATAGAATCTTGTATCTTGGATATTAGGTTAGGATGGTATCTAGGACAAGATCTTTTGTAAGAGGACATAGCCTAGGCCATGGACAATGAAGAAACATCAGTGGACATGACTCTATCCATTTAGGCCTTAATTAGGAAGACGATAAGGTAGATCATGTCAGTGAGCATCAAGAAGAGAACCATAAAGAGTAGTAGGCTGACTCTAAGGAGGTTGACCTGAGGAAAATGATGAAAACCATCATTGATCACCTACCTCCAATTCATGGCCAAGATGGACCAATTTGAGTAGGACATGAACATAGACCTAGGTCTAGGAGGCCTCAAAGGGATTGATAGAGATCAATTGTAGCTACTCAAATGAAGGACCTTTAGAGGTCCAAGATCAAGCCCTTTAATAGGCATGGTTTGGGTTATGTAGACAAGAAATGGCTCATTGCTCTTGATTGGGTTTTTTCTATTTAGGAGTTTGACACAAATGTCAAAGCAAGGTTTCCTATTACCAACCTAGAACTCTTTGGAGCCACTTGGTGGGCTATCAAGGAGAGGAATTTGGGCATAAACATCAACAATGTCACATGGGAATTATTTTTAGAAAAATTCTATGAGAAATTCCTACTAGATAAATGGAAACAACATAGAGTAGATGAGTTCCACAACCTGAGACAGTTCACTATGTACATAGTAGTGTATGAGTACAAGTTCCATGAGCTCATGCCCTTTTCAAGAATTAATGATAACCTAACATAGTTGGTACAAGATTTCATTGGAGGCTTGAATAACCATCTAGATGGGGGTGTTAAGGTATTTGAGCCCACAATCCTCAAAGATGTAGTACATCGAGCCATTCTTGTAGAGTAGAGTGTCAACCTAGGACATTGTGGTTTTATAGGAGCACCTACAAAATTATGATTGAAGGGTAACCAAAACTAAAGTGGTAATAAGAAACCTCCTTTCGGAGGTAATTAGCAATAGGGAGAAACTTATCCTCCAACACAAAGTAGTGGCGGTGGTTCCAATGCTAGGACCTATCATAACACTCAACACAACAAGTGAAATTAGTGCACTCAACCTATGTAGAGCAACCAGTCTTATGCTACTCAAGGTAGTGTTCAACATTCTAGTGCACCTAGAGTGCAAAGGAGTTTTGTCAAAGAGTGTTTCTCATGTGGAAAATGTAGACACGAGTCATCCCATTGCCCTTAAGAGAAATCACTCCTAGACTAGAGATCTACAACTTCAGAACCTATGGTTAGAGACATGGGTAGGTCCTATAGAATGTACTCAATGGATTCATATCGTCCTATAGGGGGAAGGGTCAAATGGGACCCACATAGTGAGTTCCTTAGTTTTAATTTTCTTGTAGGCTTCCAGGAGTAAGTGTAAGTCTTGGGGGGGTGGATGTAGTACTTGCCCCTAGTTTTCATTTTATTATTATTGCCGAACTCTTTTAGCCCAATTTTATGCTTGATGATTAGTAGCACTATCATTCAGATTATCAGATTTTGTTTCTCATTTAGTTGATTTTATGATGAGACTACTTAATACTATATATTTCATGTATGCATGATGATTATTATAGTGATTTTAGTTATTTGATGATGATTAATTAGATGGATTATTATACATGTTTTCTTATAGATTCTTACCCCATACGACATTTCTATGGTGTGCATCTATGTTTTCTTTATGTATGACATTTTTGATGTGGTTAATGAAGATAGTCATAGTCATCTACTAGTCGGGATCTATATGATGGACCACTTCCTACCATTGCTTGTTTGGTTTAGTATATATCTATTTGTAGATGCATGGATTTTATGCAGATTGCAGGTACAGGGTATCAACTTCCTTGAATTGCTAGGATGAGCATACCTTATCACATTATCTCAATGGTAAGAGAGGAAAGATAAATTGTTGAGTCCAGATCCCAAACCTTTAAGCCAATTGTCCTAGAAAATTAGGACACATATCTGAGTTGATTACCTTCTAAATGCATCATATGATGTAAATTTGTGATTAAAACCTTTTAGTTTGATCTTGTATGTGTTTTTCTATGATGGGTTCCCATATTTTATCCTATAAGTCTTTGGTGATTTTTCTATTAATTAAGTCACATTAAAAGATTAAATTAACGATTTAATTAAATAAAGAATTATTATGATATTTTTCATATTTAATTATTTTTAATTAATTGGGGAATTAATTAAATTTAAAGATAAAATTACAAGTTTAACTTTAGTTCGTAATAATATTTATTTAATTTAATAATAAAATATTTAAGAGACCATTTTTAAATGAATGTTTAATATTATTATTAATTAAGTTAATAAATATTTATAAATTAGTACTTCGTAAATAAATTAAAGAATGGAAAAGATATTGTTTAATAAAAAGATTTAAGATTACAGAAAGTATGCATGTAATTAAAATTTAATAAATTAATTAAAAAAGAGAAGTCAAGTGAATTTAATAAAGATATTTTAATTTTCATAAAGTGTGCATGAAAATGTAAAAGAAAAGATAATAAAAAGTTAAGAGTTGTGAGAAAGGAGTCTTCTCAAGCGATCACACAATTAGTGTCCTAATTTTAGGAGAAAACTCCTTATTACAATTAAGGGTTCATTTTCAAGGGACCAAAAATTTTTGGAGAAGAAATTTTTGAAGAGAGAAGGTTTTGAAAGAAGAAATTTCTCTCACAAATCTTTTTGGTGTGTGGGATTTTAGCATCAAAATCCAAGTAGATTCTTGTGTTTTGATTCACACCATTAATTACACTATTTCCTTTTGTTCATGTTTTCTTTGTGACTGTGAAATGTTTATCTAAAATTCTTTGTGACGAGTATTTCAATATTGAGAATTAGTTGTATGCATGTTGTTTCTTCTGTATCAGGGTGATTGAAATATTATTAGAATCCTTGTACAGGTAGATTTAAAAAGTAAAAATTAAATAGGGAAGGGTTCCAAAATGAATTGAAAAATTTAAAATTAAAAATTTGATTGGTTCACTATATTTTCCCTATCAAAGAATTGTTGGGATGTGTGTGTGTGTGTGTGTGTGTGTGTGTGTGTGTGTGTGTGTGTGTGTGTGTGTGTGTGTGTGTGTGTGTGTGTAGAAGTTGATGGGGAGTATTTGATTTTAAACCTATTAAAATATATATATATATATATATATATATATATATATATAATAAAGTAAAATTTAAATAAATAAATAAATTAGGGAGGAGGTGGGGCCACCAAATCCCCACCCACCTCCCCCCCCTTCTCCTTACCATGTGGCTTTAAATCGCAGCTGCTGCTCGCAGTAGTGCTACAACAATAATAGTTAATAACTACTATGGTCATAGCTTTTATGACTATAGCCATTAATTGAATGACCGATTGGCCTTAAAATGCTTATGGTATATGCATTTTTTCAAAGTATGTTTTAAATTTTTTATTAAAATTGAATTATTATTTAATTAATAAGTTTTATAATTATTAATTTAGTTAATTAATAAATTTTAGTATCATTTATTTTAATTCAATTAATTAATTTAAGTTTAAATAAGATAATAATTAATAATGAAGTAATAGTTAATTATATTTAAGTTATTTATTTTTAATATATATATATAATAATTTTGATTAAAAATAAAATTGTAGAGATTTTTATTAATGGTTAATCATTATTAATATAATTTATTGGAGATAAATATTAATCATCTTATGATATTTAATTGTGAATGTTAAATTTCATAGGATAAGAGTAGTTGTGCACTTTGTTTTTAAACAAGAAATGGGTTAAATAGAAAGGGGTTAAAATATAAATCTTAGGTACTCGCAAACTTGCATTGAAACAAATACTTAAATCTTTTTATTAGCTCAGTAATGTGTTTTCAAAATCAAATCAAACTATGAAACCACACTGTTCTATATGTTGTTTGTGTTTTGGGTTTGGGTTGACTAGAGTATTGACCAATTTAGGATGTCTACTAGAGGCTTCGAAGTTTTTTGGTTGTGGTACTATGTTGATTTGATCTTGATCTTTTAAACTCAACCATGGTAATGTATTGGTATGCTCTATGATGAGTTTCTTTTTATTATTCATTATTGCTTTCCAGTGTTTTTCTGTGAAGCTAAAGTGAATGTTATGACATATTTGACTTAACCATTTTGAGTCTTTGATCAATATTTTTGGGATGCTTTCCTATTGGTCATAGAGAACTGATGGGTTATTGTGAACTATCTCTTGATGCTTTCCAATCACTTGTATAGGATTGAGGAGATATATTATGATGATTTGATTTGTACTTTTATGATCCTAGAGTAGGTAATTTATATGTTAAGTTAAGAAGTGGCTTGCAATGGTGGCTAGGGCCCAAAGTAGCTACTAGGGTGACCCATCGTAACTAGTTTAATAAGTGATAACATTTCATTAAATGGGTTTAAAATGAATTAATAAGATATTGGTACCACAAAAAGTCACTACTTTTATAAATGTATATTCTTTTAGCCTTTCATACCCTATGACATGTACAATGGATAATTGAGCATTCTGAATTTTATTACCAAGCGGCATGTAGAAGAAATGTATATTATTTAAATGGACTTTGGAATTTTCATTATTATTTCATGTGGATGTGGTATTTGTTAGACTTAGTATTAATTCAATTTAAATTTGACTCAACATCTTGGGATCTTTAAGGAACATAATTTGTTATGTTTTCTTATGTATGATTGTATGTTATTACTTCCGCTACCTTATGATTGATGTGTATTTTATTATGCCTACAAAAAAATGTTTGGCAAACTTAATTAAACTTTAGGTTAATTCTTTCGGATCCCTTAGTGCGGCATTACATTGAGTGGTCATTTGACATGATGCTATTGAAATAAATTTTCATGAATATCTCTCTTGAAAAGCTGATCAATGATCATCTAAAATATTCGAAATGACTATATTTCAACCTATTAGGTAGCTCAGTCAAAGATAAATGTAAATTTTCACAAGGAGGCTTTTGCTTGTATCTATCATTTCTACACAAAGTTGATGAAACATAACCACAAACGCAATGTATATTTTTTATTTTACCATTTTATGATGAATGCAATTTCTAATCAATGTAACTATATGAATTCCTATTTTAACAACATGTTTGAAAATAAAATAAAATAATATAGAGTAACAAGAGATTAAATTAAATTATTAAAATGAAAATTCCTAACTCACATAAGCCAAAGAAACAACATTTCTATGAATTTAATTATCAAAAGGACCTACTATGAAACCAATAAAATTAGGAGTAGCACTTTCTCACCTCCACTAATGTAATTGTCAATGGAAACTTTAAGAGAAATTGAATGATGTTTCACAATTCATCAAATCATGTAGCCACATAAAGTGCATGCACATGAGTCAAAATAATATGTAAGAACAAAGTTAATCCTTTCTCCAATTCATCACAACAATGAAATTTGTTAATAGATGGAAAACACCAGAACTAATTGATCACATGATTATTACAATACAATAAAACTATTGGCTCCATTTCTATTCATGAATGTAAACTCACAAAAAATAACACACTTTGGAAAGATTTACTATACTTAGAATGAGAGCATCAATAAAATTTATTATTGCATCAAAGTCCATAATTTTCCAACTATGACAGAATTTTTTTAAGTCCACAATTTTCAAAAAGTGAGGATTTTTCAAAGTCCACAATTTGCCAAAAGTGAGGATTTCTCAAAGTCCACAATTTTCAAAAAGTGATAGAATTTATCTGAGTACATAATTTTCCAAAAGTGAGAAATTTTTTTCTAATTCTACAATTTTCACTCTTCAACATCTTGGTCTTGTTGACTGTCAACCAAAATGATGTTTTGATGTTCCACTTTTAAATTTTGGATGAGAAAGATGATTTCTTAAGGATTTGACAAGTCTAATGATTCATTCTTTTCCCTCACTTCCCTATGGAAATCATGAAATCATTTCCTTACTTCTACAAAAACATCCAACTTAGAGTCCAACTCACTTAGAGTGTCCTCAATTTTAAAAATGTGTTAGACATGATCCTTGGAGAATATTGCTTCAAATGATGCTTGAATTATTGTACAACTATTTTCAATGAGCATAGTTGTGTTCTAGAGTTATCATGTAAAAAATCTCTAATTTGGTTGTACTATACTATTTATCAACTTCTAGTAGTTGGACATGTGTTCTCTACATATCTTGGATATCTTCATGCATAGATAACATGATCTTATTACTAGCTTCTATATTCTCAACCTAATCATTGATCTTATCTAGTTCTTCTCTTGTACAACATCTAGCAACATTCAATATCTCTCATTACCAAGCAGAAATCTATGAACTGTGACATCTTAGACACTCCTTGGAACTTAAAATTCATGGGCTTGAGTATGATCTTAGCTACTGTAGAAGTTAAGGAAGCCATTGTAATCTTGGGGATCTTGGGGACCTCTAGATGTTCTAGATATGCATGTGCAACTTTAGAGACAATTTCCTCACCAAGTGCACTTGTGAACCTTCATATATGCACACTTTTGGAGACAAAATAATTTCCACCAAATATTCAAAAACCACACTAGCACACCTTCTATCTTAGCATACATTCACACTTTACGCAACTTCACACTAGCATGCCTTCACACTAGTCCACCTTCACACTAGCACACCTTCACACTTAGTGCACCTTCATAGTTAATGTGTGTTCAGGAGTTGTGCAAGGTACTCAATTCACCAAAAAATCAAAGTTCTTAGATTTGAAAATAATTTTTGGGGATTTTCTCAAATGAGGTCTAGGACCACTCTTATGTACTTAATAATAATTTTTTTGTTGATTTATGCCCTCTTTATAGTCTAACATTTTGATGTAATTAAACTCCTACTTCTTCTCTATGAATTTACAAGGTGCCTATGTTGAATATGCATATGCAATACCATGGTAATATTTATTACTATAGATGATGAGAATTCCATGATGACCCACAAAAGATAAAAATCAATATACTAGTACTAGGGGGTAAAAATGATGCTAACTAGCAAGACTCCTAGACCTAAACTACTAAAGTTATTTTCCTTGAGGCACCTTGGAAGATACCCTATTTCAAAGAATGAGCTGATGTTGCCAATTTGGCTAAGGTAGACATTGGATGATGTCATTTATGGAAACATATCTTAAGGATGAATAGGGTAAACTATGAAGAATGAGTTATGACATTCATACTTAGAAAATTGTCAAAGTATCACCTAGCTTATCTAGTAGAACTAATAGATTTTTTATCATCATGATTTATTTAGGAAAGATGGACACATGGAAAGTTGGGTACGCATACATAAGGAAAAATTGTTGACATGTTGAAGTCAGTAGGTCAATACAAATAGTATGGAAAGAGTTATAATTATATTACTAGTTATGATTTGTTGGAAATATAAGAGGAGTAACTTGGGGGGGTGAATTAGTTACCACTAAAATAAATCCTAGATCATTTAGATGTCAACTATAAAATTCAAACTGATAAAACATATTATTATTGATACTCGGTAAGCATAAAAAATTTGTTGTAACTCAGTAATCAATTATCCTTAAGATGTTATCAGTAATTACTTAACCTTAATTTTGCATGGATGAGAGAAAAGAAATGAAAACATAAGACACCAAGATTTAACATGGAAACCCAATATGGGAAAAACCACCAATGTAACTAGCTACTATTTTTCACTCTTCTGAAGTGAGCCTTGTTAGGAGCCAACCCTATCAAAGGTTACAAAACACACTATTAGATGTGACCCTATTAAAGGATTTAATCACCATGTTAGGAGTGGCCTTTTAAGAGGTCTTGAAACAATTCAATTGAATTTACATCTTGTTAGAGGATTTAAAAATGGCTATTAAACCAACTTTGCTAAGAGATTTTGCATCACCACTACAATGGTTAGAGAGTAACAATGAAATGACTTGATTGAGATGCAACTAAATTGCTGAATATAGATGTTTGTTCTAGTTTATACTTTATCCTTCCTAATCAAATGTCACTTTTTTGCTCCACAAGGATAGCTGCTTATCCTTCAATTTTTCTTCCTCTCTTTTTATCTCTTTCAATTCAATACACTTGTATACTTTTAAATCACAACTTGACATTTTACTTATACCTTCCAGATTGTCAAGTCGGCTCAAATTAAACTTAGAATAACCAATAATCATTACTATAGTCAGCTAGAATCAATAGGTAAAATAATTAATCTTCACATGTAAAAATAAGAAAATCCTTCGTTAGCTAACCCAACTTGATAGAAACTAACTCTAAAGAAATCTCCTATATGAACCAGTAGAGGCTTGGTTAACACTGCAAACTTTCAAAAATCTTTTGGCAAACTAGTGAACTTGGTTAACACTAACTCTATTCAACTTTCCTTCATTAATCAAGTGAGCTCAACCAACACTCTTTTCTTGCATGAATTCCTTTGATGCTCGAGTGAGATTGGTAAACACTACCTTTGTACAAAGTAAACTTAGGAATGCTTTGTAAACAAGGAAAGCTATCTTCATTGTCCAATTGAACTCAACATGCATTGTCTGAAAAATGATATGACATTTGTGTAACATCAAAGACAACACACAATTAGTCAATTGTATCAAACAATCTCCCTCTTTGGCATTGATGGAAACACATCCTATCATAGCACAATGAAATTTTGAGAACAATACTTCCTCTTTCAGAAAGTTTCTCCATCTTTGATTTTACATAGAAAACTTCTACTACATTGTAGTTTTCTACCTCTGTGAAGGAACTACTTAAATTCTTCTTCTTGGAACGAATTATTTTTAGAAAGATATGATAATAAACTTCTCCCTCTTTGACAACACATGCCAAAGACAATTCTAATTAGTGTCAATGTACCTTGAGTACTAATTTATATGCAATATGTTCTTGACTATGCTGCATCAAATGATTAATCTTCAACTTGGTTCCTGTTAATGTATCACTAAACTTTATATAGTAACCTTCAAATAGGGGAATGGCCCCTAGCTTACCTCTTAGATAAAAATATTCATCCTTAGGTAATGGCTTGGTGAATATATCTACAATTTTTTCTTTCGTATGCACATATTCCAATCTCATTTCTTTTTCTTATACTAATTCTCTTACAAAGTGATATTTTACAGCAATGTGCTTTGTTTTGGAATGCATCACTAGATTCTTTTGATGTGTTGATTGCACTGGTCTTATCACAATACATGACTATTAGCTATTTGATTTCAACCGTCATTCCTTCAAACAATTGTTTGAGTCAAACAATGTTAGAATAGTTTATGACTACTACCACATACTCTGCTTCTACTATGGATTGGGATGTGTTGTTTTGCTTCTTGCTTGTCCAAGATACCAGCCTTTTACCAAGAAAGAATGCTCCACTAGTAGTTTTTTTTCTGTCATCAAGATTTCTTGCCCAATAAGCATCAATAAATAGTTTTAAGTCAAGACTTTCTCCAAGTTTGTACCATAATCAATAGTCTTTAATACCTTTTAGATATCTCAAGATTCTTTTGATTGCCATCATGTGGTTTTCTTTGGGTTTGGCTGAGAATCTTGCCACTATCCTAATTGCTAAGGCAATATTAGGCCTTGTATGTACTACATACTATAATTTTCCAATCGTTGATCTATATAAGGTTTAATCTACTTCTTTGGAGTCATTATCTTTGGTAAGCTTAAGTCCAATATACATGGAGGTTGAAACTAGTTTTAAATCTTTCATTCTAAACTTCTTGATTATCTCTTTGATATATTTAGATTGACTGATATAGATACCATTTTTTTCTATTGTATCTGCAATCCAACAAAGAATTTTATCTCACCAAACATGGACATCTCAAATTATGTATTCATTTGTTCTAAAAATACTTTGCATAAGTCATCATTTCTTGTAAATAGAGCATCATCCACAAATATTTCTACCAACACAATCTTCTTATCTTGTCCTTCCTTGATATACATACTACTATTATCATTTGTTCTTTGAAAACCAATCTATATCAAATAGTTATGTAGTCTTTCATACTAGGATCTAGCAGCTTGTTTGAGACCATATAGTGCTTTATGTAATTTGCAAACCATGTTTGTTTTGTTAGGATCAACAAAACCTTCTGGCTATTCAATGTAGATTTCTTCATCAAGAATTCCATTCAAGAATGCAGATTTAACATCCATCTAATTTACTTTGAATCCTCTATGGTTTGCATATGCAAGTAGAGTCCTAACACCTTCTAATCTTACAACAAGGGTAAAAGTCTCACCATAATCAATACCTTCTTCTTGAGAATAACCTTTACATACCAATCTTGCTTTGTTTCTTGACACATTTCCATCTTCATTCAACTTATTTCTGAATACCCATTTTCTATCAATCACATTTTTATCCTTTGGCCTAGGAACAAGAGTCCAATTTTTATTCTTTTCTATCTATTCTATTTCTTAATTCATAGCCTCAATCCAAATTTCATTTTCCAATACATCCTTAACACTTCTAGGTTCAACTTTAACAAGTAAACACATACCTTTCACTTTGGTTTTTGCCATTATTCCATCTGATTTATCTCCAATGATTTGATTAGGGGCATGATGCCTTCTAACATATTTAGCCAATACAAGTTCTTTCATTCTTGAATGAATTGCACTGACTATATTTTAAATCTCAACTTCAGACTCAGGTCCTTCTATCTGTTGATTAGGTCCTTGAGACTTGGTATGCACTAACTTGATAGTCTTTGAATGTGACTTAGGTCCTTGTGACTCAATTTGCACTTCCTAAAACTTGATAACTATTGGAGATGTAGAGAGATTGGAAGATGAAGTCTCCTCTTTGTTAAATATGTTTGGAAATGTATCAGGTTCATAGTAGACAAATCTTCCATAGTCCTTTGGTTCCTTTTTTCTTCTTCTTCAGTCTTTTCTACAAACTCATCAATTCTCACATGTGTACTTTCTATGATTTTCTAAGTAGACAAATTCCAACATTTATATGCCTTACTTCTATAGGAATATATCTTCATCACCTTTTACATCAAATTTTCCTTTTCTACATTCTTTCAAGATATAACATTTGCAACCAAATACTTTCAAGTAGCTTACATATGGTTTGTATCCATACCATAGTTCATAAGGAGTTTTGTTTGAGTCCTTATTTAACTAAACTTGGTTCAAAGTATGAGCTACAGTGCTGATAGCTTCCTTCCAATATTTGATAGCAACATTCTTTTCAATCATTAGTGTCCTTGCACAATCCATGATGGATCTATTTCATTCTACTCAAGAGTACTAGGGGTTGATACTTGTCTTTTGATTCCTCTTTAAATGTAGATTTTATTGAATTCATTGGACATCATTTCACCACCTCTGTCTAATCTTAAGCATTTCAATCTCTTTCTAGTTTATTTTTCTACTCTTGCTAGATACCATTTGAATTTCTCAAATGCTTTTGATTTTTCTTTTAGATACATAACAATCATCATTCTAGAATAGCCATCAACAAAAAGAATAAAGAATTTTTCTCCACTATAGCTTTCTATTCAAATGGGTCCACATAGGTCAATATGCACAATTTCCAAGACATCTTTTAGCAGATGGTTTTTTCTCTCTTAAAACTAGTATTTCCCATTTTACCAATTTGGCAATTTTTGCATAATTCAACATCAGGTTTCTTCAAACTAGGGATACCTCTTTCTCTCCTGAGTTTTCTTATTTTTATCATGGTATCAAAATTAACATGACAAAGTCTTCTATTCCATAACCATCTTTCTTGTACTTGAGTAATGAAACATGAGCAATCCCCAAGATCAAGATAAAATGGGTTACCTTTTGTTTTCTTGTCTAATCCAATCAAATTTTCTTTGTCATCCACCAATCCTGCCTTGCCATTCATGAATTCTACCTTGAATCCAATGTTTTTCAGCAATGAGACACTTAGTAAATTATATTTTAGTCCTTTAACTCAATAGCTATTGCCACATACAAGTTTATTGGTTAATGAAATACGGCCTTTTCCTTTTATGCAACAAGGTTCATTGTTCCCAAACCCTACACTACCTCCATCAAAGTGATCAAAATGTTCATTTAAAAAAAAAAAATTGTGTCTCTAGTCATGTGGTGTGAACATTCATTTTCTATGATCCATGTATAATTTTTACTAACATGAGAGACAAGTGCCATCTTATCTCCTTCATCAATTAGATTCATCTTTTACAACAATATACACTATTTTATCTTCACTGTCACTAGAATTTTTAGCCATAAAACAAGTTTTCTTACCTTTTTTTTTGTAGGATGTCTGACCTTTGAATTCCTTCTTGCCTTTGTTCTTGTGGCTTTTCTTCTCATCCTTGTTTTCTTTCTTTGGACACTGGCAGCAATATGACCAATTTCTTCACAAGAAAAACAAATTAAAGAAATTTTAACTTTGTATTTTCCTCTACTACTAGAATATTTCTTTGCAAGTAGGGCTTCAAGAATTTCAAGATCACTATAAAAAAATTTCTATAGTTTCTTCCTCACTTCTTGATTAACTATATTTTATTTTCTTTTCCTTTTCTTTGAGTGAGATTTTAGCTTCAAATGTACTCTCAATATTCTTGGAAGCAGGAACATAGTTGTCAAAGTTGTCTAGTTCAAAAATTGTCAATCTTCTTAATAGGGAATCCAATCCTAATTTTTTATTTTAATCACATCTCCTTTTCATGAATAGAAGACACTCCAATTTCATAGAAGGGAAGCAAAGTTCTAACTATTTTACTTACAATAGTTTCCTCTTTGATGTACCAATAAAATATATCCTAGATCCCTTAGATGTCGACTATAAAGTTCAGACTGATAAAATAGATTACTACTAATACTTAGTAAGCATATAGAAATTTTTGTAACTCGATAATAAATTATCCTTAAGATGTTATCAGTAATTACTTAACCTTAATTTTGCATGCATGAGATAAAATAAATCAACACATAAGACACTAGGATTTAACATAGAAACCCAATATGGAAAAAACCACCAATGTAACTGGCTACTATTTTTCACTCTTCTAAAGCAAGCCTTGTTAGGATCCAACCCTATTAAAGGTTACAAAACACACTATTAAGTGTGACCATATCCTTTAATCACCTTGTTAGGAGTGGCCTTATAAGAGATCTTGAAACAATTCAATGGAATTTCCACCATGTTAGAGGATTTACAAATGGCTATCAAATCAACTTTGTTGAGAAATTTTGGATCACTGCTACAATGGTTAGAGAGTAATAATGAAATGACCTAATTGAGATGCAACTAAATTGCTAAATATAGGTCTCTATTGTAGCTTATGCTTGATCCTTCCTGATTGAATGTCATTTTTCTACTCCATAAGGATACCTACTTATCCTTCAAGTTCACTTCCTCTCTTTTTATCTCTTTCAATTCAATATACTTTCATACTTTGAAATCACAACTTGACCTTTTACTTATACCTTATATATTTTCAAGTTGGCTCAAATACAAATTAGAATAACCAATATTCATTAGCATAATTGGCTAGAACCTATAGGTAAAATAATTAAGTTTCACATGTCAAAATAAGAAAAATCCTTTGTCAGCCGACCTAGCTCAGTAAAAACCAACTCTGAAGCGATCTCCTATGTTAACCAATTGGACCTAGCTTGGTTAATAGTATGAACTTAAAAAATTCCATTGGTAACCAATTGAACTTGGTTAACACTAACTCTGTTCAAGTTTCCTTCATTAACTGAGTAAGCTTGGTCAACACTCCTTTCTTGCATGAATTCCTTCAATGCCCGAGTGAGATTGGTAGACAGTACCTTTGTATAGAGTAAACTTAGGAACACTCTATAGACAAGGAAAAATGTCTTCACTGTCCAAGTGAGCTTGGCATACACTAAATAAGAACTGATGTGACATTTGTGTAACATCAAAGACAACACACAATTAGTCAATTGCATCAAAAAATGATTATGTTACCACTAATGATAGTACATAGGCAGAACAAAGGATAGAATAGAAACATATGTTTTGGTTAAATAATTATTTTTTTTACAAAATAACTACTTAACTAATTAGGGAGAACATCCTATATGTTGATCCAAAGTGAGGGAAAGATAATAATGTGTTTGGTAAATGGTAATGAAGCATTAAGGTTGATTGGGTAGTAATATTGTAATTGTAAAGGTATAAAGGAAAGATTGCAAATGTGAAGTTTTGATGATGATGTATATATTATGTGATGTATATAATATGTTTGATTAGAGGAGTAAAAATTTTGTGAGTAGAAAAGGTAGTATCTGATATTGAAGATATCAATAGCTATCTCTTTCTATTAAGGAACTACATTGTATATTGCATGTTTTGGTAGTGGAACCCTCTTGCATAAATTTTGTATTTGTATATAAAAACTCTTACTTGGGTTGAGGCTTAACAAGGATCGAGACACTATACATATGTAATAGACTTCTAATAGGGTTAATATTTTTCACAAGATACTTTTGATCAGTGGATCATTTTGTGGCTAACATCCCCATCGGAGTTTCCCCTTGGTGAGGGTTTCCCTAGTTAAAAAAAATGGTGTTATGAGTTCTCTTATTACACGGTTATGTTTACTATTCAACATAGTTAATTTAATTTCATATGCAAGTTATACTTTATTGTTAATAATATCCAATTTTGGGCTAAAGGTTGTAAGATACTGATTCACCCCCACCCTTCCCCCCCCCCAACCTCTTAGTATTTCCTATTTGTAATAATTGGTATTAGAGAACAATTACTGAGAAGAGGATTAATAATTTGAGTAAGATCCATATGGCTATGGAATAGTCATAGAAGAACATATAAGAAGCTCTTGAGAATATTGATTATCTTACTGAAGAAATAGATGCTTTGAAAGAAAAATATGAGGATGTAAAGACTACATTGGAAAAATAAAAGACAAGAATGATCATCTCAAGATCAAGGAACGGCCTAAGGATAAAACCAAGGACAATGTTGAAGTTTCAAGACTAAAGAAATAAAATTAGATCCTAAAGCATGAACTAAAAGCACTAATATGAAATTGAGCCTGAAGAAAGATGATAGTGAAGTTAACTTAAATATGAAATCTAAGAATGTAGATCTAAGATCCAACCTTAGAAAAGATACATCTAAACTTTAATCCACCAAGTTGTAGTATGAAAGCATGGGAAATATAATACTATTGTAAAAGGAGAGATTACCCAAACTAAGCAATGACTTGAGAGATTATATTCCAATAATGAGAAGATTGATGAACAAAGGTCTTTTCAAAGATCTTATGATAAGACTAGTCTTGGATATTTTATTGGAGAGAAATAAGCTAAGATATTTGAAGCTAGAAAGGAGCCTAATCATAAAATTCATTAGCCTATGAAAAATGAAGAAGATCTAAGTAAGACAGAGTTAATTTAATTTGATAATGCACCTAATGATGTTGAAAAAGTTAAAGAACCTAAAAAATTTGATGAGCCTAAGAAATCTGAGTAATTTGAATCACTTAAAGAGGTGAGATATGAATTCAAGTATAGATTCTATGAATGTAATGATGTTGTTCATATGAAGAAATTGCACAAGTAAGTCATTTAAACTAGTTAGTGATTTTTATTGTTTTAATTTTCATGGTTTTGGTCATAGAGTATTTAATTGTAAGAAACCTAAGTTTGATAATAGTAATAGCAATAGTAGAATGTTTAAAGGTATTAACCCTAAAATAAGAAGACCTAAAGAAGGAAACTATGGAGAAAGGAATAATATTTTATGTTACAAGTGTCGCAACTTTGGACATATAGCTACAAATTATAGAGCACCTGTAAACTAGCCTAGACCCAAATTTGGAAATAATGCACCAGTATGCTAGTTGAGTAACAACTTTGGTCATATAGAAAGATTATATAGAATATATATGAAGAACAAAATGAATCCATAATTTAGAGTAAATATGAACATGAATGATAAAATAATAGATATAAGCAATGATAGTTAGAAAGACAACATAAAGGAATATGTAGAAGAATTCAAAGAGGTATTTGTCAAAAATAAAGATCCATGTATTTCACATGTGGTGTTAGAAGAATAATCAAATGAAGCATTTGAGGGCAAATTAAAGTCATGAATTGTATTTGATTCATCTTATTTGAATTAAGTACTTTCCATAAGAGATCAAACATCAAGCAGGTATAAGTGATGACTGAGAGAGAGAGAGAGAGAGAGAGAGAGAGAGAGAGAGAGTTAAGGTTTATGTAGTTAGTATGATGCATAATATGATGTGCTAGAGCCATGGTTAAGAGCATAGATGGTTTGGATATTGTATATGAGTATGTGAAAGAAATCCAGTTGCTCGATAACAAGAAATAACATTTTGTTGATTGTATACTTACACAATTAATTTAGTGATAAATTGAAATTGATTTAAAGGTTGAAATTGAGTTTTTGAGAACCATTCAATTGCGTTAGAGTTGAAGGAGATCTTTGGAGAAAAATTAAGGAGAACTTGAAGTTTTCTAATAGAAAAATTGAAGCAAGCCCTAATTTTTTGAAATCAAGGAATTATCACTTGTGCAGTCATAATTTGAGATTTTAATTTGAACAAATGGTGAATCCTATTGTATATGACGTGAGTGAGACGCCTAGGTACAAGTTTAAAAAGAACCCATATATTTCTATGGAGGATGATCCCCTATGAGAATTTTCACAAGTTTCACATAAAATATTACATGTCAATGATGTTAGGAAATACATTTATTGCAAATTTGAAAGAATTGGTGATAGTGATATCCACAAAGACCTAGATTTTGTTTTTAACAATGACATGTCACTGAAGCAAGGGTTTGAAAACTTGAATGAGTTAAATATTGTCAAACATATGTTTTACACTGAGTTTGATAACCATGAATGGATTAGAATTATACTAATAATAATTCATGAATGTAAGTTTTAGGTAGGTGACATCCCTATCATGATTAATAATGAGTTGATCCACAAACTCACTAGTCTGAACAATGAGGGTTGTATTCCTCTTAATGAGAAGAATGTGAAGAAACTAGTGGAGATAAACCTAAAAATCAAGTTTGATGGTATGAACATGAGGATTGATCTAAACTAAAACTGATGTAAGATTTATTAGTAAGATCACTGGGAACAAAATGAATTATATTTCTAAAGTGAGCTCTGTGCATGTTGGATTTGTCCATGCAACTTATCTTATGATAGTTAAGAAGGAGAAAGTTCACATGTGTGAGTTTTTGAAATAACAGTTCTTAGATAACATTGAGATATTGAAGAAAAATAAGAATGTTGTATTCAAATTTGAGTCTTTACTAAAACATTTTTTCTTCTAAGTTATTAGACATTTCCTTGGTATGGCTTATCGGGAATGGGAAACTAATAAATTTAGAATGAGTATGATAACTCGATACTATAGAAAGAAATTAGAGAAAATAACTACTAATGATATAACAAGGATTATGAAGAGTTTCTATTCTATTATAAAATAAAGATTTAGAATTCCACTAGCTTTAACTAAGAAGTACAAAAGTGGTATTTGCTTTATGGTAGAAAGATATGCTACTTGTAAGGAAGAAGTGGAGCCTAGAGTCAAATTCATTGACCCCATGGGTTATGAAATGACAAAAGAATTGATTCAGGGCTATGTGTAGATTATGTTAGAATCTAACAAAGATGAGGAATGTCCTAGATGAAGCACCTATGAGAAAAAGGTCAAGGAAGTTCATAGTGAACCTCATAGTAAAGAAATCAACAAGAAAGTTTAGAATAAAATTGATGTAATGTTGAAGGAATCATGAATGACAAGAGAATAATATAAAGAAGTAGTGGGAATAGATATGGAAATGAGGGCTAGTGTAAAGACAAAAGTGCTAATGGCTAAACCCCTAACAATTGAAGTTGGGTCTTCACAAGGAGTTAGAGTATTATGAAAAATAGTGAATGCACCATATGTTGTAGTATCCCAAGTACAACCTATTATTGTGATACTAGTATAGAAAGATAAGATGAAGAAGACATTAGTATAAAAATGGTCTAGATAGTAACTCATTCCTATACTAGGAGGTCTACAAGGTTGCAATAAGTAAAGATAGAAAAAGCCAAACCTCATCCCAAGAAGAGAACAAAGAAAATATCTAGTGGGTCAAGAAAGAGAGGAAAAATATTATATATAGTTGAATTAGATGAGTCTATCAGAGGATAAAATAGTTAAGAAAGTAGGAACAAAGATAAATAACGTCTCTCGTAAGAAACAATGGAAACCAAAGGATGAGAAGCTAAATGTTTGATTTATTGATAAAACAAACTTTTTATAGTTGAACAAATACAATGATTTGTAAAGTAATATGGATAGATTGCAGTTGGATAATTTTGTAGTTAAGCATATGATATTAGTTAAGATATAGAAAATGATATACCACAAGACATATATAATAGGTTGATTACTAGGTGAAGAAGAGTAGTAGATAAAGAAAAAATAATAACGGAAAGGCTAATCAAAAAACTATGTGAAGTAAATAGTAATGATTATATAGATTAGATAATAAAGGGTACTGAACCCTTGCTAAGGAAAAAGAAGAGATGAATCCTTTTTATGGGAGGTAATTATAAGAAAGTGAACAAGGAGACAAAACAATAAATTGTTACATTCATGACTTCTACATCTAGTGCTATGCAGATAAGTAAAGTTTTAGAGGGATCAATTCATATGGTAGAAGAGAAAAAATCACCAACTAACTCTGTGATAACAAAAGATAAGTCTACAAAGACTATACATGTAGTTATATCAGTGGCTGGGGCAATAAATAATACATCGGCAATAAAAGCTACTCCACAAGTGACTATTGGTACTAACACCATGCAAGTGGATAGTTCAATAATCACATTGGATACAATAGAAGAACAAATTAGAGATTATGAGCCACCAATAGTTAGCAATTTGGTGAGCTACACCATCTCTGAGAATGAGGAAGAAGAAGAAAGGGATAAAATGAAGTAGAGAACAAAAGGAGGAAGAAAGAAGAAAAGAGGAAATTTGAAGAAGGAAAGGAAAGGAAAGAAGAAAAGAGGAAGAGGAAAGTTGAAGAGGAGAAGAGAGAAGTAGAAGAAAGGAAGCTAAAAGATGAAAAGGAAAAGAAATTAGAGGAAGAGGAGAAATAGAGGAAAGAAGAAGGAAAAGAAAAGGGAAGAAGAGATGAAGAAAAAGGAGTAAGAAAGAAAGAAGAAAGAATCTAAAGAAGATAAGAAAATAGAAAAGTCCAAGAAGATAGGAAGAAAAGAAGAGGAAGAAGAGAAGAAGATAAAGGATGAAGAAGAGAAGAGAAAAAGGAAGAAGAAAAGATCAAGGAGAGCATACCTACTTTGACAACACTTAGAAGATTTGATGATGATGACCAAAATAAATTGATCTCACTAGTTAGTAAAATAATTGAAAAGAACAATAAAATTAAGAGTCAATAGAACACATTGATAGAGGTACCTTATAGATTGCACAACATTATATCAATAAAGATGTTTGAACCACATCCAGAGGATTGAGAAAAAGCTATTTTTCAATCTTTTGATATGCTGAATTTATTACTTTCTTAGAAATAAAAATAGTAAATGTACAAGCTCTGCATGATGCAAAGATAATTAGAAAGGTTTGTGAAAATATCAGGGATGATCTAAAGAACCTGGATGAAAAGATTAAGGAGCTAAGAAATTTTCTAATAAAAGGTAAGGAATTATATGGAAAGTATGTGTGTGGTCATACAAAAATTAGGGATATTAGAGATGGAATGAAAAAATAATAATTAGAGAACTCATTAGACCTATTTGATCTTCATCTTCATTAGATGTTTCTACTGCTGGGGTAGCTGCTACAATAAGTAAAACTAATTTTAATTCAGTACTTTTATTTTCTTCCTCTTGCCTCTTCTTCTCTCAATCTTTCTTTGTCATGTTTCCTTCTCTTTTCTTCTATTCTTTCATCACCTTAAATTCTCTTCATTTCTTGCTCTTCCCTTCTCACATCCTCCTTTTTCTTTTCTTCTTCCTTTCTTTCCCTTTCTTCTTCTACTTTCCTCTTCTCAACTTCAATCCTTATTGTTTCTTTCTCTTGTTCTACTATCTTCTTCTCTTCTTCTTCTAATTTCCTTTTTTTTAATTTCTGATTCTCCTCTTCATTAGAGTTGGAATAGGTAGTAATATTTACAACAATATTGGTCCCATATCCTACAAAAGGATACTTTTTCTAGTATTGATAGTTATATGGGTATCATCCACTTGCATTGATTTGTTACCAATAACTATGTGCGGAGGTGAGTTTTTTTGTGGAGTTTCCTCAACCTCTTCTTCATCATCAATAGGTGTACTACCTCAACATACACTTGACTTGCTATCTTTGAGTATGCACTTTCTTTAGTGGCCTTAGGCATGGACGTCATATACTTAACTATGGCTTCTTCTATTTACTTCTTCACCTCTTAATAGTTACCTCCCATAAGAAGAACTTATCTTCTTTTATTCTACAAAAAATGTTCAATACCTTTTAGAATTCTTTTAGTTTCCTCATCAATGCTGACTTCACACAATTTCTTAATCATATTATCTGTGAATTTTGTATTTTCTTCTACTACTCTTCTATTTCTGTTCAATAACCTATTATACAAATCTTCTAGTATCTTATTATGAATACAATGACACCTCTTGTTTCTCAAATTCATGTTCCTCACTATAGCATTTTTTAATTTTCTTCTATCAATGTTATTGTACAAACTATAATACTTATTCAATTGAACAAAATTGTCATTATTTATAATTTGCACGTTCAGATTCTCAACCTTGGGTTTTGAGGATTTCTTACCAATTGAAGTTCTTCTTTCTCTAACTACTTATTCCACTACTTTATCTCCATTCTCTACATCAAATTCTTTAGAATCACTAATCTATAGTGTCTTTCTTCTCTTTCATGTTCCGTTGGTGATTTTCTTTCTCCTCTTCTTATGAGATGGTGGAGGTTCTTTCTTAAACTTCCCTAATCTTCCATACTTCCTCTTTGAAAATTTTGTAGCCACATCTTCATCCATTTTCCTTTTCTATTGACCCTTGATAGGTTGAACTTATGCAACTACTGCATAAGGTGTAGTAGGTATCTATGTAGTAGATCTTGCTACTGTCACTTACACATATGGTGCAACAATGGCAATAGGAGTAGCTTTGAATACTTTTGATTTCCCACTAGGCTTCATTTCCAAAGCTATACCTTTGATCTCATCAAACTCTTGTCTTGAGATGATTGATTCTTTTGAAATGGATTCTATCATTTTCTCCACATTTTTCTTCATTTCTTTACTATAAATTTTGTATTGAACTTCCTTTATCTTCTCATCATATGTTCCCCATCTAGGATATTTTGAATCTTTCTCTGATTATAGTATAATCTTTGCATATCCTTCTTTGATTTTTTCACTCATTTCATAGCCTATAGGTTCAATAAATTTCATTCTTAGTTCTACTATCTCCATACAGGTTGTATCAGTTTATACCATAAAGTCCCTTTCATCTTTGTACTTTTCTACCATAACAAGAAGGATCATGTATCTTTTCTTCATTTCCACTTAAAAATTCTTTATCATCCTTTCAATGTCTCTATCTCTGACATCTTCAAATCTGGCCTTGTAACACTAGATAACCATCTTCTTAGTACATTAATTACTATCATAGTTTATCATTCTAGGAAATTGTTTGGTTGTATAGAAAAATAGATGTGTCAACAAAGATTCAAATATGAACATTGCATTCTTATATTTCTTCAACTTGGAAATATTATCCAATAATTGTACTTTGACAATCTCACACATATTTGCCTTAGTATTTTCAACTACCATCACATATGCTACACGTAGAAATTTTGCTGACACAAAATTTACCCTTGAACTATGATTTAGCTTATATCCTAAAATCTTTCTTAGCACTTTGACTCCAATGTCCTCAATTAGATCGACTCTCATGTTCCTTCCATCAAACTTTGTCTTTAAGTTTGATTCAAAAATCTTACTAACATTCCTATCATTCATAAGATTACAACCTTCATTTCTTAACCCTGTCACCTTATGAATTAGGTCATTATAGATTATAATAGGTACATCACCTTAAAAAAAAAATTCTTCATGAAATCTTCTTAGGATAATCCTACTCCACTTATGATTATCAAATTCTATATAAAAACACATAATTAATTAGGTTCAGTTCATTTAGGTATGTGTATTTAGGTTTTAGGGTTAGGTTCCCATTGCAAATAACTTCTAAATCCTTGTGAATATCTAAATTATCATCGATACTCTAAAATTTATAATTAATCAAGCTTCTCACAAATGAGTGCTTCGTGAACATATACCTAAGTCTCTCACTAATATCACATACTGACTTTTTTTCCATAACTAATTATACTAAAATTCCAACTAAAGCTTCATAAAATACCTTCATTATCATGTAGTAGGGCTTCTATAACTTCACACTTCAAACACTTCGATCTTAAATTCATTATCAAATTTCTCATAATTTCTCCAAACTCTTTACATAAACAAATTATACTCATAATCCTGCTTACAATCCTTAAATTGTTTCAAATTTAACTTCAAAATAAATGCATATCTACTTTATCTTCAAGAATTGTCACTGAATACTAGTAAACTTGATTTCTTCCTAATGACTCACTTCTATTATAAAAATTCTTGTGCACTTTACCATAGCTTCCTCACTATATCTTATTTCTTTTGTTGATTGTGCAACTTCTAATTCACTTTCTATCATCAATTTTGATCAATTGACACTCTTCTTCTATTGGAAACACATTATTCAAATAGGATGAGTCACAAATAACTACTAAATTTAATCTTCCATCAGGTGCATCAAAATAATACTCTTCTAACATTGTATTAGAACTTTCTAGATTATTAGCTTTCACAAATGCTTTCTTGACTTCATCAACATGCTCTTTAAGTGCTTCCTTCTGAATATTATCACTACCATTGTCATTTCTTTTGTCATTTTGTTATTGTTCCTTCTGTAACTTGGATTCCTAGTGAAGTTCATTTCATCCATTCTATGAAATCTTGTTCTGTGTCCAAATTTATTGCATAACTAACATACATGTGCATTCCTTCTTTGATTGGTTCTATTGTGACTTTCACATTCTTCGTAATTCCTGTCAAGATGTCTAGGATTTCTACATTTGTAACATACAAATTGTTTCATTTTACTATTAGACTCTCCATCATTAAATCTACTTTGTGATCTCCTTCTCTCATTTCCTATAGGGTTAGTATCCCTAAATATTCTACTATTTGCATTATTACTATCAAACTTAGTTTTCTTATAATCTATTGCTTTATGTCCATAACAACAACAATTATAACAATAAAAATTAGTAATGGGTTTCAAAGATTTATCTGTGAAATCTGTCTTCAAATGACCAAATTTATTTCATATAAAAAATCTACCTCTAAATTCATATCTAGCTTCCTTAGGCCCATGAACTTGCTTTGTTGTCTTAGGTTCATCATGTTTCTCAATATAAGATCAAATTGTTTAGGGGACTCAACAACTAAATTAAGTTCTTTCCTTACTTCAATTTTCTTGGCTAAGATTTCTCCAATAAGATATCCAAGGCCTTTCTTATCATAAGAAGATCTTTGGTAAAATAACTATTCATCAATTTTTCTCAATACTAGAATAAATCTTCTCTAACTACTATTTAGCTTGTGTCAATTCTCCTTTCGCAATAGTGTTGTACTTTTCTAATTCTTTATGTTCTATCTTAATAGAATCCAGTTCAAATGTTACTTGACTCAATTGGGATATTAGATCTACATTTTTAGATTTCAAATCAAGTTCAGTTTGGTTATCATCTTTCTTAAGACTCAAATTAAGTTCAATAATTTTCAACTCATGTTTCAAGATCTCATTTTCTTTCATGAGGGTTGCTACTTAATCATTGTGACTAGTTTTCTCTTTTGATTCCTTACTAGATCTTAGATCATCAATCTTATCTTTCAATTTTCCAATGTAAACTTTTGCATCCTCATACCTTTCTTTTAGGTTATCTCTTTCTTTGGTAACAAGATCAATTTGCTCAAGAGATTTTTCAAGATTTCTCTTCAACTATTACATATCCATATGGATCTTAATCAAGCTGTTACACCTCTTTTGAACTCAGATCTGATACCAATTTTTAGAAATAGATAATACTGAGAGGGGAAGGTGAATTAGTATTATATAAAGTTGTTCCCACAACTAGATATTGTTAATTGCTTTATAAAATGCATAAGAAAGTAAAGCAATAATGCTGATTAGTAAATAAAACCATACACATAGAGAACTCAACATTATTTTTTAACTAGGGAAACCTTGGCCAAGGGAAAACCCTAGTGGAGATGATACTCATAAGATGATCCACTAAACAATAGAATCTTGTTGAGGATATTGACCCTAGTAGGAGGCTATCAAATACATATAGTGTCTTTTTAGAGGATTAGGCCTTTCTAAAAGCCTCTAACTTGTTAGGAGTTTCTTAAACCCTATTAGGAATTAGTGGAATAAATACAATGTATGCAAGAAGATCCCACTACCTTAGCATGCAATATACAAATAAGTCTCTTCACAAGAATTGATATACATACAATACTATCTCACTACTATATCTTTGTGAATCCTTTGATCATACACTAGATCTTGCATCATAAAAAATAATCGTATAATATAACTTCCTTCACAATCATTGGCATCACTTATTCTACATATGAGCTGCGCAAGGTATGATCTTTACTTATACCTTAAAATCTAACAAAATTTGTAATTAGCCAACCTTACAACTTTGACATGCTTGGTTAATTATAAAATAACTTTGAGGTTAACATATAGGATGTTGGACCATCACGATTAAGTAATTATTTTGTTACCAAAATAATTCCTTAAGTTGTATAGTTCAATTTACTCATGTTCTCTATTCTTCTCTATTAATTACCTATATCAGTAATTCCTCTATAACTAATGTTGTACTATCCATACAGACCTGCACATTGACATATGTCATCATCGATCATTCCTCAACTATGTAAGAGATAAATTAAGCTCTATCATCTGTATACACAAAAGTATATCTATGCTACTACAAACTATCCAATACTTAGACAATTTTCTATCATTGGTTACATAATGAAATACTAAAATATGTATGTTTCCATAAATGAAAATGCTACCACATCTACCTAGCCATATTGCCAACACTAGAAGCACCATATTGGAAGTCTTAATTGGGAAACTAAGATACTGAGAGGGGGTGGGGGGTGAATCCAAATCTATAACACTTTTATCTTTTAACACAACTTTAGTGCATTCACCGTATGTACCATCTCATATCTAATGCATGCATAACATAACTTGTAAGATCAAATGTTGTAACATGCCAATATATCTATCAATCAAATGCATGAAATGAAAACTTATAACACAAAGATTTGGTTACCTAGAAAGCCTCCAAGGTGATGATAAAACTGTGGTGGGGATGAAACCAACAAATCTTCAATACTATAGTGATAAATCTAACCTATTAGAGTTATAATTCATCACTTTTGATTATCTACCTTGTAAGGGGTCTTCTCAATTAAGGAAATTATAGACTATTAGATCTCAACTTGTAAGATTATTTTACACTCACAATAAACTAAAGAATCGATTAAGAGATTTACAAAGGTCTATTAAAACCACTCTATTAAGAGACTATCCCTGACTGAATCTATTAAAAATGATTTAGTACATGACCCTTGGTTTTCTTCTAATAAGATGGTTTCAAATGTCCTCTCTTTAATATGATCTGATCTCTAATCTCATACAACTTTACCATCCTTCATTGGTTCAAAAGTTGATTCCTTTATTCTTGATAATTGAACTCTTTTGCCTCCTCTGCAGTATTCACACTATCATGCTTGATCTTCTTTATTTAAAGATCTCTAAAGATTTTTCTAGACTCTTCCAATTTGTGTCTAATTGGTTGTTGAACACATAGAGGGATTCATGACCTATATCATAAAATGAGTAATAATATCTGCAATAACCTCTACAAATATTAAATATCTTATCCATGTTGGCCAAAAATGGTTTAACTAAAGGTTTTCATCATTCTTGAGTTGAATGTTGATTCTGTGTAGCTTGTCACAAATTGTTTTCGATACAACCTTCAATAGTCTTGGTGTTATCACCCAGTCTCTACTATACTCGACATTCACTATGTAACTTGGAATCAATATGCTATGTCTTCTTGGTAATAATTATCCTCATCTTGTACTAGATATACTTGATGACTAAGACTTTCTCGACTCCTATAGATCTCAACATATATACATGTTTATTTACAAGTTCAACACATGACTCAACCTATATCTAGTGTAGTTTAGTTGTAGTGATGACTGACTCTACCTTGTATATGACTAAGTGTTTGACAGTAATAGATAACAATAGTTAGAGATACCAAAAATATCTCCCTTTTACATTAGTGGAAGAAACACTTTATCATGATTCCATTGTTACAATGATAATATAAGTACCCCCCCTATGCTTATGACTCATTTCCTATAGAAATTCAAAACATTTACTGACTGACCAATAAAACTTACAATATGTACAAGAGTCTAAATAAATATTTTTGTTTAGCATCATACCCTATTTATCTTCTGAGTTTTGATATACTAAGTTCTAAGTTTTCCTCTTTTGATCTCACGTTTCCCTTATAATCATATGTCCATTGAATATGTAATCATCATTTCATTTCCCCCCTTATTTTTTCCACTCATGGTTGTTTCTAGGGTTGAATGGGTGGAATCAAACCTTGCTTTTCAATAAAGGGTCTGTGAACCTAGTTTATCATGGAATTGACATGCTCTTATGTGGCTCTCACTAATTGCAAAATATTTATTTTGCAACTCCAATCTAGCTTCCAAATCAATCAAACTATCAACAACTAAAAGATTGTGATATTCTTAAATAAGATCTTGTGTTGATTCCAAATCTCAGTATATGACCTCCAAATGAGGTATTAGCATAGATTATATAGAAATCAATTTTACTCTCATGCTACTATCAACTACCTATAGCTTGGCCAATTTTTCTTGAGCAACTAATAGCTTATTATAGTGTCCAATACTATTTTTAGATGTCAATGATATCGAACTGCCAGTCTGCTACATGCCAGTTTGAATTTGTTGGATTTTTCCTTAAAGATCATTGGTGAACCTTGGTATATCACACAACATGTACAAATTTTTTAACCTTGTTTATAATCTCCCCATTTTTTTGTATACATGTCTGCAACTCTACTTTTTTCTCAACAATAGTTTTTGATGTTTTCTCCACAACCCTATTTTCAAATTTCTCAACTGACCATGCCATCAACTTATCTTTCACTTCTAAGTCTCCAACATTTATTTGTTCAACTATATGTACAAGCTAGGAAATAATTGAGGATTTCCCATCAAAAATTTATATATCAAATGTTGTTGACCTTCAGTCAAGTTTGTTATTAGTGAAAACAATTATTTAAATTTTGTATGGCTATCGAGCTCAAGGAACCATTTACAATTTTTTCATGTACTTCAATAGAGACTGAGCACTACAGTTCATACTAAGCACTCTAGTGGTTACCAAGTGAATTTAGACATTGTGAAGTCTATTAGTTCAACCTAAGTAGTTCAGTGGTTATCGAGCTTTACAGTTTCTACTGAGTCAGTGGCACATGTCAAGTGAAGCCAACATTAACTGAGTTGTATGGAGAATAGTGTTTACTAAGTTCAATCATGGTAAACAGGTAATATAGTTTAACCAAGGTACATAGTATCTATCGAGCCGCCAGTGTATACCGAGTTCAATACTATATTGAAATGATTAGTATGGACCAAGCTTCTACTTCTACTAGCTTCTACTTCTACTGAGTGCATGAAAATGCCAAGTAATGATAGTGGATGCTGAGTATTACACCTTCACCAAGTTAGTCTTCAAAACCTGACTATTTACACTTTGGGGTGGCATTGTAATGTTGGTGTTAACTTGTATGATGGCTAACTTTGTAATTATGTGAATTGGATTGATATATATCTAATGTATTACATCACTTCCAATGATGAGAATAATAGTATGTAATGATGTGAATGGAATGTAAGCATGCAAATGTGAATTGATAGTAGAGAAAGTATATTGTAAGGCCATATCAGGAGCAAAAAATTCATATCTATCACATGAAGGTGATTAGTACTTCAAGGAATCTCTATCAACAATTTAGTTGTAAGTTAGAGATCTACTATTCCATCCTAATAGGTGAACCAACTCTAAATCCTTTCACAAGGTAGACTTACTAGTCTTTTCTCAAATCTCTTTACCGAGTGCATACTTCATTCTATGTTTGTAAAACCTCTAACAAGGTGGACCTACTAGTCCTAATTTCTTGTAATAGGGAAGATCATCAAAAGCGATCAATGTAAGCCTTAACCAACCAACTTTATGCTATAGTATTGAACTTCTGTCGGTATCATCCCCATCCTAGTTTTACTTTCTATTTAGAAGGTTTTTGGGTCACCAAAATTTTTGTGTTTAGGTGTTATGAATGTTTTATGCTTTTAGTTTCTTATATATCCAATTAGATATGTTATGATGAATTGAATGGTAATTGGATTATGCAACTAAGTTTTGAATTTGATAAAGTTTTTGAGGTTACTAATTCACTCCTCCCCTCTTAGTAACCTAGCTAGTTTTGAATATTTCCAACAATTGGTATCAGATATTTGTGGTTCTCAAGATAAAGTTTGATAGCTTGAGCAAAGATCAAGGACAATGGAGATATTTAGACCTGACAAAGCCATTGACATTGAAAATCTAGATCTAGTGATTGCCATAGCTCAACTCAAGAAAGCAAAGGAGCATCTTTCATAGTCTCTAAAAAGTAGAAAGGAACTTGCAAATTAAATGAATGATCATCAGTACATTGAAGAGAAGATTGAATATTTTCTCCCTTCAAGTAGTTCAGATGAAGAGAATGATCCAGTCAAAGAACTTCTAGATAAGAATGGCTCCCTTCAAAAAGAGGTAAGGAAATTGAAAAGAGAGTAAGAAATTCAATCAATAAGATTATGTGGAATCTTGGAATAGAGAAATAAGGAAAAAGAAGATTTGGATAGAAGGAACAATGAAATTCAAAACCAATCCCTCTAGCAAGAAGACCTTATTGATCAAATCTCCAATGCAAATGAAGAAATCATGAGCCTGAGCTTTGAAAATGAAAGAATTAGGAATGATCTAAACTCCAAAGGAAAAATTAATGAAAGGCTAAGGAATGATCTAAACTATGGAAGGAAAATCAAGGAAAGAATGAGGATTGATCTAAATTCTAAAAAAGAAACCTAATGAAAGAATAATGAAAACCCAAGCAAACATAGATCAATTGAATTAGTAGAATGAGAAGAATCTTTATAGGCAAAAAGGTAAAGAAAGAATTGGATACAAAGAAGAAGGTGAGTCCTCCAAAAAAGGTGCACAAAAGAATCAAAATCCTACTTACAACCACTATGGTAAGATAGGTCATACATCAAACAAATGTTGGAGTAATGGTAAAGCTAAATTCAATGGAAAATGTTACAATTGTAGTCAGCATGGTCATAGGGCTAATGAATGCAATAGAAACCAAAATTTCAGGGTAAGTGTCACAAATGCTAGAAGCAAGGTCACAAGACATCTAAATGTAGATCTAAGTCATTCAATCAAACAAAATAAATTGTGAAGGAAATATTTGGTTGGGACTACAACACTTGTTGTAGATGTCATTACTATGGAGAATATAGACATATTGGCATAAATTGTGTTAAACATCACGTGAGAAGATAGGATGCCACCATAAGATGTTACACATGTATTAAACTTGGTCAAATAGCTAAGAATTGCATGAATACAAATAGGATTGAAGATGAAAAGAAAGAAAAAGTAGATAACATCAGGAAGTAGATGAGACAACAATGGATTCCTAAATCTATCAAGCATGTTAGTTCAAGTGGTGATAGTCATGTCACTCAAGAAATGGGTGACTCCACCATTTCCAATTAAGTTCTTAAGGGAAAATTGGAACTACATTATCAAAGTCACATCTTAATAGTTCTAATTAAAAGGAAGCTAAGATCTAAATTTGTATTCGAGATATAGAAGCATCATCAGTGAGATCAGTAATAGTTATTACCAAGTTGACTTCTCTATAGAGCAAGGTTGGGTCACAAACTCTACTTAGAAAAGTCAGGAGTTACATGTTTAGGTTTGGTTACCAAGTTATGAAGATTTCATTGAGAAACTAGAATGAATAGTGAATGACAAGCTATCATGCACTAGGCTATCATAGCTACTATTGTACCGAGCATTAATGGTGAAGGTTTAACAAAACCTAGGAAATCAACTTAATTTTCACTAAGAATTCAAGTATTATTGAGAACAAAGAAATTTTTAGAGTATCTAAAAAACTTTGAGCAGAATTTGTAGTGAAGATTTTTGAAGATTTTAACAGCTTACCAAGTTATCATGGCATCCTACAGCAGCAAGGAAAGGAAAGGTTCTGAGATGTTGGTGTGAGGCATTGAATGGAGAACCCCTGACTTAAAACTTGTACTTTGCATAGCTAAAACCCTTGACTCAAATGGAGTGCAGTCTCAAATCCCACCAAAGGTATTTCTCATAAATTATATTCACACCCATTTCAAATGTGCAATTCAAAAGATAGGAATCCTAGAAATGGATTATGCCCTAGGGGAACTATGTGTAAATGAAATTCTTAAGTCAGAGCACAAAAATTTGGAAGAAAAGGGTTTGAATGATATTCTTCACCTACCTCAGAGCTTCCAAATTAAATGTATTAGGTATATCCTAAGCCAAGTTTATAATGGTCAACTATGGCTTGAGCAACCAGTTTTGATCACCAAGAAAATGATCAATCGTATTAGTGGCCTCCCAATGCTCAATAAAGCTAAAACCACTAACATTTTAGGTCATGCTGAGCCATAAAAGAAAACCCTAGTCAAGTGGGACAAAAGAGGAATAAATAATGCTGAACTAAAATTTGGAATTCATGTCATTGTACACAAGATCTATAGTTCTAGCTTACTAAACAGTGTGTCATCTGAGGTAGTTAACCTGGACTACAAGTTCGTGAAGAATAATGTTTCATTCAATTTAGTAGATTGCTTATTGAAGTAGTTGAATATAAACATGGAAAGAATTAGAACCTCTAAGAATAATCCATGTAAATTTGGTTCATTGTTAACATGTTTTTTTTTTCTATGGACAAAAGTTTTTCCCTTTTGAAAGCATAGTTTTATGGAGAAAGGATGTGCTAGTTTTATATCAGATAAATGAGTATATTTCAAAAATGGTTGATATTTTTGTTAGCATAATGGATAATTATTTTGAAGTTTTCAAGGAAAAGATGAATAATAGATTTCAGATACCAAGGAAAGTATTAGAAGATTATAAGAATGATGTTTTCTTTATGGTAGACAGTGACAGAGTCTACATCCAGGCAATTAGGCCTAGAGTTGTGTGGGTAAAACCTCTTCCGTATGAGGAATTTATGAAGCCAAGGACATCATTGAAGCCCTGGTGAATGAGCCTAGAGATCCAAAGGCACCCTACTTTGGAACTTATGAAGAAGCAAATGCCGGAATTGAACTTGAGATCAAGCTTCCATGGGAGGTAAACAAGGGAAAGAGGAGGTTAGCAAAATTAAAAACATCTAGCACCCCTCTTATGTTGACTAAAGGTAAAGGAGAATAAGTGGAAGAAGTAGAGGAGGAAGAGGAGTTGGAAAAGGAAGAAGAGCTAGAAAAGAAGAAAGGTAAGGTGATTGTCACCAAGCCACCAAAGTTGTCCACTGTTGTGTTTACAAGGAGATCCAGGAAGAAAGCAGACAAGAAAGGTAGTGATGTGATCTTCAACCAACCTCCTCCTACATTTTAGGAAAGGCTCAAGGTGTTAAGAGATGGTGTTGGTGTGGATAATTTTAAAACACTCAAGTATGAAACAAGAACTCTAGCAGAGTAGAAAGAAGTAGAAGATCTAGTCATGGATAAGATGGGAAAATGGAAAATCTCTCCAGACCAGTTGGCATCATAGGTCCCTACAATTTTTCTAGATAAGATCAATTTTAGATGGGAGAAAACCCAACAGACTATCAAAGACATATTTGTACAGACATCAAGAGAGCTGGTACCCACCTTGACTAATGTAGAGGTAAATAAAACATTAAGAGACAATGAGAAAAAAATGAATCTAAAGTTCAATACTTGTCTTGTTTTGATGAAAGATTTAGAGTATGTCATGAAGAATGCTACCAACACATGGCGGAATGTGTTCCACTTTTACAAACTGAGTGAGCATCCTATTGAGATTAAGGATGATGATGATGACAATGACAAAGATAAAGATAATGAAGAAGACTCCACTCAATTTATCACAGTTGATTATCAAGACTATCATGAGTTGAAGGAGACTAATGAAGAAGAAAAAGAGGAAGAATCTATAGAGGAAGCCAAGGAAGATGAATAATAGAATGATCCATTGAAGATTTTTGTCCAATAACTCTTTGCTACCTCTCAAATTAGAAAATCATTGATAGAAGTTTCTAACATTTCATCTCCCAAGCTGCAACATCCTTCATTCACTAAGTCAACATATACAATAGTTGATATAGTAAGTTCCATAATTTTGAGCTCTTCTATAGTTTTGGATTCTACAATTTTGGCAACTTTAATTGTGAATACTCCTGTCACTACATCAGTTCTGAATATTTCAGTTTTGGGTAGTTTGGTAGATACATTAGTTTTGGATTCAATGTGTACTCTAGTCAGTATTCCATTAATAGGCACTATAAATATTTTCACTTCTAGTCCTATTATTTCCACTATTGTTTCTATTCTAGATTCTAAAGCATTGAGTAAAAAAATAGTTGAACCGAAGGTTCAACCGAGTACAAGATTTTTGAGTAGAGGAAAGGAAATAGAGGATGATATAGATTTGGATGAGGAGATAGAAATTCCCAAGTGGGATATTCATAATCTATCGGTAGACCAAATGCATGAATTTGGTGAAATTCTCCAAAAGAAGGCTAAGAAAAAAAAACTTAGAGAGGAGAGAGATAGAGAATACATGATTATTGATGATGTTAAGAACATTTTGATTGAGGCTATAGGTGTTGAAGTAGATACTTCTCAACACATTTTGTTATAGTTAGAAGAGGTAGTTAGTAAATATAATGAGGATACTATTAGCCAAGAGAAATTGATTGAGAATGTAGAGAATAAGTTTGATAATATGGTGCTTGAGCACATTGCTCAGCATATAGCTATTTAGTAGGTAGAACTTTCTTCAATTTTGTCTAATCTTGAAAATTCTTGCACAAAGGTAACATCAATTTTTGGAAAGTTGTGTGATGTTACTGAGTATACTAAGGAAATACAAAGAAAATTGAATAAGATTGATGAAGATCTAATGGCTAGTGCAAAGCAGTTACAACTTGATTCTAGTTCAAGCTCTACACATCACATGAAGATCAGATTCTCTTTAGATATGTCGATAGAGTTTTTGAGAGAGGAAGAAAGGATCCCATCTACACTGCTAGATATTCAAAACATGATCCTTCCTATCATGGACTTAATGGAAAAACACATTGCCTATTCCAAAACATTGATCCATGACAAAAATTTCTCAATTGTAGATCACATGATCCAACTCTCTACAAAGGTGCAAGTTGCTCTACAAACATGCAAAACTATGCAAGACAACTAGGATAAGACCTTAGCACTGATTCTTAAGTACATTCAAATTTTCTCTCACATTTTTATCTCTCTATGTAAATATGTTAATTCTTTGGTATTATTGGAAAAAAGTGGGGCAGACATTTGTATATGTTAAGGGGAAAGACATTGTATATGCTAAGGAAGAGAAAGTGTATATAGGGAGAGACACTTTATAGGCTATATATATATTGGAAAATACTTGTTATGATATGTATATTGCATGGGGGAGAATCATGAAAAGGGAGACAAGTGTATATAGAAGAGTTACAAAAATAAATTTTAAAAAATCTCAAAATCAGTAAATCATATTGAGCTAAGTATCAGACTGTGTTGTACATAAGTTTTAGCTAATAAGTTCTTTTTTCACTAATGAAAAAGGGAGAGATTGTTGACATTTAGTCAAGTTTTTTATTAGTGACAACACTTACTTAGATTTTGTATGGGTATTGAGCTCAAGGAATAGTTTATAGTATTTTCCATGTACTTTAGTAGCCACCAAGCACTATGGTTCACACCGAGCATTCCATTGGTTACCAAGTAAATTTAGATAGTGTGAAGTCTATCAATTCAACCTAAGTAGTTCAGTGGTTACCAAGATTTATAGTTTCTACCAAATTAGTAGCACATGTCAAGTGAAGCTAGTGTTAACTGAGCTATATAGAGAATAGTGTTTACTGAGTGTAGTCGAGGTAAATAGATAATACAGTTTATATCGAGTTACACAATATCTACAAAGACACCAGTGTATATTGAGTTCAAGACTACATTCAAGTGATCAGTATGGACTGAGCTTCTACTTCTACTGAGTGCATGAAAATTCTAAGTAATGATAGTGGATGCCAAGTATCAAAAATTCACCAAGTCAATCTTCAGAATCCAAGTATCTACATTTTGGGCCAACTTTGTAATGTTAGTTTTAACTTTTATGATGGATGACTTTGTAATTATGTGAATTAGATTAATATATGTGTAATGTTTTATATCACTTTCAATGATGAAAATAATGGTATGTAATGATGTGAATGGAATGTAAGCATGCAAATGTGAATCAGCAGCAGAGCATGTATATTGTAAGGCCATATCAGGAGTAGCAGATTCATATCTATCATATGAAGGTGATCAATACTTCAAGGAGCTATAAAAAATTTAGTTGTAAGTTAGAGATTTACTATTTCATCCTAACATGTGAACCAACTCTAAATCCTTTGACAAGGTAGACTTAACAGTCTTTTCTCAAATCTCTTTACTAAGTGCATACTTCATTGTATGTTTGTAGAATCTCTAACAAGGTGGACCTAGCAATATAATTGCTCTTAATAGGGTAGATCATTAGAAGTGATCAATGTAAGCCTTAACTAGCCAACTTTATGCTATAGTATTGAATTTTTGTGGGTATCATCCCCACCCTAGTTTTACTTTCTATTTGGAAGGTTTCTAGGTCACCAAAATTTTTGTGTTCATGTGTTATGAATGTTTTATGCTTTCAGTTTCTTATGCATCTAGTTAGATATGTTATGACAAATTGAATGGTAATTGGATTATGCAATTAAGTTCTAAATTTGATAAAGGTTTTGAGGTTACTGATTCACCCCTCCCCTCTTAGTAACCTAGCTAGTCTTAAATATTTCCAACAAAATGCATCTAAAAAAACATCTTTTATATCATGAAATAATTTCCTCTTTTGATGCTCTCTTCTCATCTCTTCTCATTTCTTGGTTTTTGTACAAATTTCTTGCAATATAATTATTTTCTCAAGAGTGAGATTTTCCAAATCCTATTTTGGCATCTCAATAACTTTGTCTAGACTAACTTGAATATCTACAGATCTACAGTTTATATCTTTCCCTCTATGCGGTGAGGGAGTGTTGCTTCTTGGCACTACTTTTGGAGTTGGTGATGGGGTGTCACCACTTGATCTAGCTTGAATATCAATGCTTGAGACAAAAATAGTACCACTTGACATTGCTTTATTTTCCTCCTTATTGTCCTCAATGTGAGGTCCTAAAGCATTTTTTCCTTCTTGACTAGTGGTAGAAATGTCTATACTTGTGTCTTTATTCATTTCCTCATCTTCTTTCTTCTATTTCTCTATATCTATGGGCTTCAATTGCTCGACAAATGGAGTGTCAAGTTTGACAACATGAATATGTGAAATTTTACCTTGAAGATTTGGCACACCTGAGCTTTCTCAATCACTAGGATCATCCTGGATGGTATGTATTTCTTTCTTGAGTCACCCCTTTATTGGACAAACCAAAAATACTTTTCCATATCAACACATTTTTCTGAACTGCATCATCAATTTTATTTTATAAAATCTTAAAAATTCTGAATTTTGGAACAAATTGCTTCCTATATTTTCCAAAAATATTTCCTTCTACTCCTTTGACAAACCAAACATAACCTTGGCTAATGTTCCTTCTCTAATGTGTTTCTCTACTATCAATGCATATTTCCATCTCCTCTTGAGTCTATTATATAAGTCTATTGGAATTTTCTTCTCAACTTTAGAAGAAGCCAATTTATTATTTTCCATCATGTACACCATAGCTTCTTCAACTTTAGATCTATCCTCATCATTTAGTGTATCATATTTTACATACCTAAATTATGATAATCCTATAGAGCTATGTATGTTAACACATACCTCATCAATGATGTTTTCTCTTCTAGGTACTATGGTCAATTCATTTGATTCTATTTTCTCTACATCATCTTCATCTCTTTCCTTCTTCTTAATCAATCTTCGCCTCTTTGGTTGTCTCATAGGAGCTTGAGGTTCTTCCTTTTCTATTTTGGAGTGGGTCTATTTAATAATCTTCCCTACTCCTATCTTTACTATTAGCTTGGTTCTCACTATTTGTCCCCTGGTCCTTGGTTTGGTCAGTGGTAGAGAGAGGGGTGCCACATTTACTTTCTTTGAAATTTCCTTTTCTTTGGGCATAACAATTTTAGCCTTCTTGGTTGGTGGAGTCACCTTAACTAAGGTTTTACCCTGATTTCCTTCTCTATATTCCTCTTCCTCATCACTAATATCATTCCCTTCATCTTCTCCAAGACCTTGTGTGAGCTACAAAGATTCTTTTTCTTTGTATTGTGTTCCTAGTTTATCCTCTAAGTCTTCAATCATTTTCTTTCTTTTTTTCTCTTTGGAAGCTATTTTGATATCAACAAGTATTCTTTCCTTACCTTCTTCACACTTTCCAAATTATTATACTTTAGTATCAATCTCTTCTTTGAGTAATGAAACATTGATTACACTTACTATATCACTATCAACTTCATAGTGAAAAGATTTTAGCTAGGCCTTCCTTGGTTTACTGCCCATACAAATGTGTTATCTGTATCTACTAGAATAAATACATCATTATAGTATTTCATTACTAACTCCACTGATATCCTGATTGTCTATTTAAATTCCTCAAAATATGGACCCATTATATTTTCAAAATTTTCTCCTAATTGAGGAATATACTCATTGATTTGTCTCATCATTTGTTTATCTTGCTCCCAAACAATATTGGCAATACTAGGAAAATAATTCTATACATAAAAGAAAATACACATAAAAAGTGATCCAAACTTACACATAGAATTCTTGGCCTTTCTAACTAATGTTAGATTTTCTATCGATTGCAATCTCTGCAACTCAACAAGATAATAATCATGATCCTTCATAAAAATCTTCCATGCCTGGTTGACTACCATTAATGGTACAATATTTAGTTTTCTTCACTCGTAGAATTTGTGAGAAATCACTCTCACTAAAAATTTAATCATTATATCTACTATGGTTGATATTGACATTCCTGATCCATTCCACGTGACCTTTGTCTTTACCTAAATTTCCTCTTGGATCAAGCATCACATGGTCTTCTTGTTTCCTAAGGTTGGATAGCCTGTGGTCTTGTGAATTATTTCATTTTTAATCTCTATAGGTCTATTGTCTAGACATAGTTTCATGTCATGGATCTTGCTTTGCACTTCCTTGATCCATTCTATCTTAAAGATCCTTGAAAAATATAGGGCTCAAGTTAACCATTTTCTCGCAAAAATCTTGTATTCATTCTTCAAAATTCCTTCATCACATAATTTTTCAAATGATACACAATTTTCATAATCACTAACCTCTCTAATTTTTAACATATAACAACTCCATACATCATGAATCATAATAACTTTAGGTGGTATCGATGATAACATGCCCATTGAGTTTCCCATCATTTTGGTGTTAGGAATACAATGAAATATTGGTGGAGGACATGCATCACTCCTCAGAAGTTGAATGTTGCTTACCTCTATTCCTTGGATCTTTTTCATTGCTGATGAAGTTTCCATCTTTTTCTTTCTAGGGTTTGAAAAAATATTTATTCTAAAGAAATTGACACTATTCAAATCTTTGCTCAGTTAAACTTATGTGTCAAATTCACTCCAGATCTCCTTGGAATATTATTTTCTAATCGCTCAAATGTGCTCTCAATTTTTTTATGGAAGGTGTAAGAAATGTCTTCAATTTTCAATATATTTTCTCTTTTTCTTAAAATAGGTCTCCATTAATGATGTATACTCTAATAGATGGAAGCTATCTTTCTCAATCAATATTGTTCCTTTCGAACTTGATTTCCACTATATAGCTTAGTCTATTCCTTCTAACTCAATTTGTACACTAATTTGGCATATGAAGTACTCGGTCCATATTGCAACACTTAATCAATATAGATAATTTTACTTATGTTCGATACTAGCCATATAGAGCTTCTTCTATATATGTATTCTTCATAGATCTATTTTATTGCATATTTTCTTATGCAGTAATGAACTTTAGCACATTTTATGTTAGGAATTGATGTAAGATATATTATTAAGTCTATAGTTCCTGACATACCTTTCTTGATTAGTTTGAGATGATGTGATCATCTTCTCCATTGGATTGGGTGATCTCAACTCTATTCATTCCACAATTTCCATCTTCTACCTTTTCTTTCTAGGTTTGATTCATCTCCTTCCTTGTTTGTTCAACACTTAATTTTCCTTTAACCTTTGTGTGATTATGATATGATGCTGGTACTTATGTCGTATAGTTTTTTCTTGAATGTCCAAACTTGTGACATTTGGAACATATATTCTTGGGTGTATAATTTTTTCTTTTATTAGTCTAATAGGGCATTGTCTATGATCTGTATTCATATGCTCTATGTCCATACTTTTGACAATTATAGAAATAAACTTTAGATCTAGTTTAGTAGGTATGTTGTTTATCCTTGATCTACATCCATGTATTTGATGTCATTGCTTCTTGCAGTAAAAATAATAAACAAAAAAATAGGTTTAGGGTTTTGCACACCATTTTTACTTTTACAAATGTTTGTAGTATGTCCAAGTTTTCCACAATGATAATATGCAAACTTGCCTTTTGTCTTTACATTTCTTAACTCTCCACTCTTGGATGATTCTCCTTGCTTGGTGAGTGAATGTTGCTTTGTATGCTTGGATCTAGAAGTGTTGCTAGATTATTTAGGTGATCTAATAAGTTCTTCAAAGTATTTAATTGCTTCATTGGGCTTGTTTACTTTTTCTATATGTTCTTTATAAGTCCTCAGTTCGTTTCTCAATAAGTCATTCTCTGATCTTAGGTTTTCTATCTCTATATCCTTTCTATTTAGCTCTTGATTTTCAAGCAGTAGTTGAATCATCATCACTAGTTAAATATCTCTCAGCTTTTGCACATCATATAATCTTTGTTTAAGTCTATTTTCTATATGTCTTTGTCTTCCTCAAATAAAACCTTGTCTTATTCAACTTTCGTCTTTTGTTCAGTCACTTTAGATAGCCTTAGTGCTTGGTTATCATGTTCTCTTTTTAGTCCCCTAACTTCTTCATTCAAGATACTATTATTCTCTTTTAGACTTGTAATGATTTCATCATTCCCACCTAGGGTTATAGTTTCAATTAGTCCTATAGTGTCAACTTCTTCATAGTTATACTCTTTTATTTGAATGAACAACTCCTTCCTCCTTTTCAAGGATTTTTTCAGTTCCTATCTTCCTATTTCAAATTTCTACAGTATGAGATGCATGTCAATCACTTGATTGTCAATAAACTTTCCCATTTTATAAGCCTCCATCTCCAAGATCTAAAATCCTAAGTTGTTGGAAATATTCAAGAGATCCTTCACTCTAATACTAATTGTTGGAAGTCTTAATTGGGGAACTAAGATAATAGATTGGGGAAGAGTGTGAATTAGGATCTATTTTAACATAGCTTTAGTGCATTCACCACATCTACCATCTCATATCTAATGCATGCATAACATACCTTGTAAAGTCAAATGTTGTAACATGTCAATCTAACTATCAATCACATACATGAAATAAAAAAATTATAACATAAAGATTTGGTTACCTAGAAACCCTCAAAGGTAAATGTAAAATTGGGGTGGGGATGAAACCCATAAATATTCACTACTACAATAATAATATTAACATGTTAAGGTCATGGTTTGATCACTTCTAATGATCTACCCTATGAGGGTTCTACCCTATTAAACGAGTTTAAGATTTTTAGGTCTCACCTTTTGAGAGGATTTTACTCTTACAATAAATTAAGGACTTGATTAAGAGATTTACAAAGGCCTATTTAAAACTACTATGTTAAGATATTATTTCCAAATCAATCTGTTAAAATTGATTTAGTACCTAATGCTCAGGTTTTTTCTGATAAGCTAGTTTCAAATGTCCTCTCTTCAATATGATCTAATTTCTAATTTGGTATAGCTCTACTATCCTTTGCTAATTCAAAAATCACTTCCTCTATTCTTTATAATTAAACTATTTTTCCTCCTTCGCAATGTTCACACTATTACAGTTAATCTTCTTTTTGATTTCATGAATAACTTGTTTGATCCTTTTTACCATATATCAAATAGGGGTTTGATCTTCTCTATTTAAAGATCTCTAAAGGGTTTTCTAGACTCCTCCAATTTGCATTTGATTTGTTTTTCATCACCCATATGGATTCATAATCCACACCATAAAATGCATAATAATACTTGTAACAACATCTACAAATATTAAATATCTTGTCCATGTCAGCCCAAAATGGTTTACTTCAAAATTTTCATCATTCCTAACTTGAATGTCAAGTTTGTGTAGCTCAACTCAAACTATTTTTGATACTTGATGTTTATAGTTATTTCTACTATCAGTTGATCTCTACTATACTCAACATTGACTATATAACATGGCATCAATATGCTCTATCTACTTGGTAATCATTATGCTAGGATTTTACTAGAAATACTCGATGTTTGAAAATTTTCTTGGCTCCTTGTTGCCATGATTTTGGTTCCCCTATACTTTTTGAGCTTCTAGCATTAGGGTTGATTTAATGTGATGTCATTCTTATGTCTAGATTAACCTTAAGGAAATTATCTTTTCATCTATCCTTTTGTGTGCACCTAGGTGGGCATTGCAAATAAATCTAATATATTCATTCATATTAGGGGAAAGGGAGGGTAAGTCTATGCATTTTCTAGATGAGAGGGAAGTTTTTTTGAAATCCTCATGCTTTGATCAAGTGTTCATGGTGAAGACATGATGCATTTTAAAAGACCATACTAATATTTAGAGAAAAGGATAAAAAGGAAAATTGATATCAAATCCATAAGACATGATGCAGATCATGGAAATAGATTAGAAGGAAGAGCATTTAGATCTGATGCAAAGGAAGACTCAAATATTTAGCAATGAAAAAAAAATCTTGTCAAAGGTTGTAAGAGAAAATATGGAAATCAAATTAATGGCACAAAATGCATCTAAATCTCCATGTCATGGGTTGACAAATGGATTAGTAACCATTCGATAACGATCAGATCGAAGGTCATGAGTTAACTCTAACTTAAAGAATTTAATTTGAAATGGTGTAAAGGGTTAACATGACAGTTAAGATCTAAGGCTATGGAATCTTCGCAAATAGTTAAAGTTAACCATAATTGAAGGAAGTGAAGAAGAAAAAGTTCTTCATCACACTTTTGCTAGGTGTTAGGAGAAACCTAAGGTTATGGTTGTGAATGAGTGAAAGGATGTATTCTTAGCTTTATAGGGTTAAGAGATGAGTTAGGATTTCATGTTACAAAGAAGTGATGAGTTGATACCTATTCCTATAGGCCCCTCTTGAGTTTCCTAGTGATGTCAACTGATGCATCTCCCCAGCTTTCATATCTTATAAGATCAATGCCTCTCACTTTTTCTAGTTATAAAGTTCCATAAGAAATAACCAAAGCAAGAATGCAAGCATTTGACATATGGAGATGGTACGAATAGACTTAGCTTTGCAAGATGCCAAAAGGAATGCTTTAAAATAAGTTGTCAAGATGGCATGCTTAGGTTGGATGGATTTTTCGATTGCTATAAAAGATCTTCACTTTATGGAAGTCCTTGATCAAAAGTAGATCAATGCCTATTTCTTTCTCACTTTTCATAGATGCATGAAGAATAACCAAAGTGAGAATGTGAGCATTGGACGCATATCTTAGTGGGCCCTAATTCATAAGGTGTACCCATAGGGAATTGATACTTTAGCACCAAAAAATGGGTTAAATGCATAACATACTATGAGCAAATCACAAAACTCAATAATCATATATTAGCACCCACTAGTTTACCATGAAAGCCAAACTAATAAAGAAAGCAATAGAAACCCCCTTTTTTTGTTTGTAGCTCCCATGTCCTTTTTTCTCCAAATGATTGTAGCTCCAATTTGCCTATAGTGTACATAGGATTGAAGCAAAAGCCTATGATATGGATAATGCCATGAGAATACTAGAAGAGTGATTTTATTATGGGAGCAAGAAGTGTAAATGCAAAGAAGTGGGGACTCAAAGACTCAAGAATTTGGGTTTTCAAGACTTAAGAATTAAGATCCGAAATGAGAGAAAGGGTGTCCATTTTATAATTGACATTGAGGGTGAGACCATTGGATTTTTCACCCATAGATATGCGATGTGGCAAGAGATTCCTTTGAGAATCCATGATGTGTATGAAAAAATATGCGAATTGTAAGATCCTATGACACATGAAAGTAAAACTTGGCTAAATGTGGAAGAGAATCTATGATGCGTCATAAGACACCTCAACCCACTTAAAGCCAAGAATATATGACAAATAAGAAAAATAGGGATGTGTGTAAGAGGTAAGAATATTTGATTATGACAAATCTTACCCAAGTGTCAAAGGAAAATCCATGAGGTGTCATATCCAAGTGTCACTATGATGCAATATTTTAGGCATATTTGAATTAAAAATCCTTTTATTCCACAAAATAAGAATTAGTAGAAAATGGAATTAATGATGGAAAATGGAACTTAGGAAATTAAGAATTTCCATGGTTTGCAGATGATGAACCAAATAATTAATAAAATTAATTAATTGAGGATGATAATTAGGAAGAATAATTAGAAAGAATAATAGAATTAAATTTGGGTTATTTAATCCTATAGAGAAAATTAGTAGATGATTGTCCAAATCGATTAAATGAATGTGACTGTATCCTTTGATGAAAATGTGATGATGATGGATATCAAATAAGATGATGAAAAGGTAGACCAAAGCCATGGTCAAATTGATTGATAGATCAAAATTGATAACATGCCAAGGACACATGACATTAATTGGTTGATATGTAACATTTAACCAACATCATAAATGCTAAGGATTGAAATTTATTGAAAAGGTTTGATCATAATAACATCGATGGACACTGTCAATATTATTAAAATGGTTGGTGATGTCATGATCTAACATTGAAAGCCTCAACAATGTCAAATATTGGATGACATAAATGATAGTTTGACCTAGCACTGAGAGCCATGACAGTACTAAGGTTAGATTGCTAAGATTGATAGGTTGATAGGTTTCCAACACACTGAAAGACACAAAAATACCTAGGAGTCAGATAAATGATGATTGATTTGGGATTTTTGATATGTTTTGGGTTGATTAGGACTGATTCTGAGTGATTCCAGGTTGATTTGGGGTGATTTTGAGTTGATTTGAAGTGGTTTTGAGTTGATTTTAAATTGATGTGAAAGGGGATACAAATGATGAAATATGGTCAACCTGGCCAAAAGATCAAAGTTAGTAGAATAATAAAATGGTACAAATTAGTATAAAGAAGTAATGAAACCATAGATGTAAACCATTTTTGAGCATCTACATTTTGCCCCTCTTTGATACAATGTGATTTAGAGTGTTGTATCAAAGAATAACTGATGAGAAAGCCATAACATGCCCCAGTAGGGATGATATATATGGGTTCCCCCTTGAGAAATTGCCTAATATAAGCATATGATAAGTCAATTTTTTGACAACCAGAAGACAAAACCATAGTAACTAATAGAATGAAAATCAGAGCTAAAATGTGAAAGTTATGAGGCCTAGAGTGTAGAACAGGGTCAATCCAGAGCCCGAGAGTAATGGCATGGGTTACCACTCAAGAAAGACACAAAATGATGAAAATGATAGCTCATTTTTTTGTGCAAGAAAGATACAAATACAATGCAATTGATAGATTAGAAATCTGAGTTAAAAGACAAAAGTTATGGGCTCCAGAGTGCAACATAGGGGCTTTACGAGTAGTTTTGGGTATCCTAGGTCCCCAACTATGCACAAAACTCAACCAAGTGCATCATGATAGTACCAAGTGCATCAATGATGCACTTGGGAAGCCCAAGTGGTCTCAAAAAGTGCAAAATGTGCCCGAGAAGGCCTTGGGGACCAAAATCAACATAACGGGGGACAACTAGGAGACCAAGAGTAGTCTCAAGGATTACCACTCCATACAGAGACCAAATAATGAAAATTATACCTCATTATGTTCAAAAGAAAGATATGATTCCAATGCAATCGACAGTTTGTAATCAGAGTTGAAATGAAAAAGTTATGACCTCCGGAGTGCAACATAGGGGTTCTGGAGCAGTTCTGGATAACCTAGGTCCCCAAGTGTGCCCAAACTCTACCAAGTGTGTCAATGACATAGTTGGCATGACCAAGTGCATGAATGATGTAGTTTGGAACCCCAAATGTGCCTTGAAAGTGCAGATTGCACACTAAAAGGCTCTAGGGGCCAAAAAAAGCCTGATTGGACTAGAAATACCCCAAAACTTTGCGTGCATGCCCAAAATGATGGAAAGATGTTAGAACATGAATGAAATCATATAAAATTGTCATATTTGGTCAAAGATGATGAGACAAATGTTAGAATGAGGTTGAACTAGGTGGAAGGCCATAAAAAGTTGATTGATAGTATAGGATGATGCAAGAATGCATGAATGCAAGATGAAGATGATTTAGTGAATCAAAAGACATGATCATGGTGATGGAGAATGAGATGAAAAACAAAGATGAGATGAGGATATGTTAGTATGATGGAAATACTTTTTCTTCTAGAAAGTGCACTATATGTCAAATGGAGCTTTAATTTGATATGGCAAATGGAATGCAACACATCATGGCATAAAGGGCCAAAGCACAAATGCAAGCCTTTTGCGTAAACAAGCATGTTGAAGATAGAGAATGACCTTGTCCTTCCTAAGGCATATGTACATGCCCCAGACTCTCAAAGGTACATTGGAATAGATAGAAATAGAAAAAGATGACCATGAACCATCTCAGCCACTCTCATAGATCAATTTATATCAACGAGTAGCATAGCGACATGAACAAAGAAAAATAAAGAAAAAATAAATCACTCACTAAACAGTGTGAGCCAACAACTATTCTTGTCCATTATTACTTGATTTTTAGTGTTTTTAGGTGTTTAGATGGTGTTTGACATGTTGACGATGTAATAGTTCTAGTTGTGGATTCAATTGATAAGTTCATAGTGATATGTTGGATTAATTATTGGTTCACATTGTTCAGATAGTGTGATTGTCATGAAAGTGTAGTGCTTTGAGTTTTAGTTTGCAAAGTGCAAGTGTTTACACAAAAGGGATGGTTATCCACAATGAATATGTACAAGGTTTATTGTAATTTTTTAGATGGGTTTTGTGACTTTTAGGGTTTTTTTGGGGATATTTGTTTTTTTTGTGTGATTGATTTCTTCAGGTAATTTTACAATTTTTAGGGTTTATTTTAGGACATTTTATGATTTTTAGTGATTTTTTCAGGATCGTAGTTGAATGTTTAGGATTTTTTCAGGATATTATGAGCATATACAAGTGTTAGCTCCAATCTATTATGTGATATGTCCAATGGATAAAAAGTGCTTAGGGATATGCCCCCAGTTCAAGTTCAAACTCATGCACCATGTAGGTAATACACCCCTAGACAAGACACAAACTATGTACAAAAGCCAATGACAGAGTGTGTACAGATTGGTAATGCTTGGTAAGATAACAAAGGACATTAACCAGTTCGTGAGCCATGGTCATGGAGCCAAGGATGTCTTGCAATAGGAAGAATATGATCAAGGAATGACAAAGGGGAAAAAAGACCAAATGGAATCCTGATAGATGGAGGAGCAACAACTGATTACACATGGTGCTTGTTTACAAAGTTTTCACCATGGTACTTTCCAGAAGTGCCTGTTTGCCAGGTTTTCACTTTTAGACGGAATTTTTCTCAACTCAAATTTTCATGCCAAGATGCCTTTTTGCCAGGTTTTCATCAAGGCATCCATTTTTTCATGACTTTTTTCACTTTTTTCTCTTCTTTTTTCATGACTTTTAACTATTTTTTGGTAGTTTTTTAGGACTTTTAGATGGAATCAAGAATGTCACTGAAAAATGCTAAGAAGATATTTGTTGTTGGTGCTGCTAGCTGATGAGCTCTGGATCCATGATTGACCATAACTATGTATGATTTGTTTTGAGTTTGTAGCTAAAATCAAACCACTAGAAAGCACTCAAGATATACCATCGTGTACCGTATGTAAGACAATGTCTATCTTTTGCAAATCAAGGAATTTGAGGATAAATGGGTCAACAGATATGTCATGTGGGATGTCATTGATGATGACATATGCAAAGGCTTGTTGGTTAAAGGACTAATTTTAGTTATTGGACAAATTAGGTAGCTATATTTGGGGATAAACAAATGGATACAAGGGAGGGTTGGGAGGGTTGGGACCAATGACCTTTCGCATGACCGTTGATCAATAGAGCTTCAAAAGACTTTGTGGCATGTTGAACACTGGAACATTGATATTCATGGAATCATATTTTTCATCTTGTATCCTTGGGAGCTGCTTAGCTTTTGATTTTATATGGTCTAATGTTGCCTTTTGGTTTTCACCAAGAGAACTATGCTCATTATTTTTTTCTTTGCTGTCAGATGGAGTTGACTCCCAACAATATGCCAGTGTGTTCTCTTTATGAGAAATTGCTTCTTTATGATTATTGTCCATAATGCCTCCATATATTTCAAAATGTGTTATAAGAGTGTCATCATTGTCAAATTGATCAAAAATTGGTGGTACACATTGGTCCCAATCCAAAGGTTTAGGATAAGTTGAGGAGATGTCATGACCAGTGTTGAATGGGCTTTGGTTGAAGGTAGATATATGGGTATCTGATTTAGTTGGGTCATTGGGGTTATGCTCAAAAGATAGAGGATTGTTGGTTTCAAGTGAGATATCCTCAGATTCCTTTTCATCATTCAAAACATCCATAGTCTTACATGTAGGTACCAGGGTACTAGGAGGACATATTCATAATGGTTTAAATCCAAGCCCCAAACTAGGAGGTCATCCTTTCGTAGTGATAGGTTCAATGATTCCTTGTTTCTGAGATCCAAGACCACTAAAACCATCATAGCCTTATTTTTTCATGATTGTAAACCCACATCCATACTTGCTAGAAAATATCAAAGTGGGTTCTCATTCTACTTTTTCTTTCTCCATACAAACAAAAGTATTCTCATCAGGAGAAAGTGGCAACTCCCTAATGTGGGATACATGAGACATGAAGTACTCTCCACACCCATTGTCTTCAATCTTCATCTTTTCCTTGGCTTTACTGAGCAATATATCAGCATCCACATACTTAGAGGAATTTTTGGATTGTGCTTCATTGTTTTTTGGGATTTGGAATGCAGTAGCATCTCTTAGATTAGCACAAAACTGGAAAGGATCTGGATCACCAGGGATGGTAACCTCTACATTGTGATAGGAAAAATTTAGACATTGATGATATGTAGAAGGGACTGCTTTCATAGAATGAAGCCAAGGGCATCCTAGTATCATGTTGTAGTTTATTTCTATATCTAGGACATGGAATAATGTACCTTCAATAGCTGGACCGACTCTGACAGGTAATGTGATGACACCCTTGGAGAAGCATTCACCATTATCATAAGCTTTTATTGTGATTCTTCGAGATGGATCCACATCATCTTCATAATAACCCAAACTATTGACAACCTTAAGTGTACAAATATTCAGCCCTGCTCCTCCATCTATTAAGACATGTCTGATTTTGGCATTATGGATGAAGACTTTGAGGTGGAGGGGGTCATTGTGGTTAGATTTTTCCTTAGGAATATCTCGAGGGGAAAAAGTGATATGGTGTGATGTGGATAGGTTCCCAACCATGGCTTGGAACTGGGTAACATCAATGTTATCTAGGATTATTGACTCTTTAAGGGCTTGATCCAAGATCTTCTCATGTTGGGGAGATGCACGCAGTAGGTCCAAAATGGATATTTGTAAAGGGGTTTTTCTAAGCTATTCAACAAGGCTATAATTAGATGAAGTAGGAGCAGCAGGTCTACTAGGGGGTGTAAGTCTAGTAGAAGCAGTACGTCTAGATGGGGCTCCAGGTAGGGTGATCTTGCTATGGTATGTAGTGATAGCAGAATGAGGGTCTTCAACCTTCAATGTGAATGTGGATATGTAGAAATCAAACTCATTAAAGCAGTCGATGGTGTAGTCATAGCTAGTGTGTGTGTGTAATTCACATTACCTTGTGAGTTTGAGTTTGAACTTTCTAGTTTCTCTTTTTCGTGATTACCTTAAGGATATTTAAAAATAGTGTGATCGGAGTTGGATGGTAATAGTGATGGATCAACCGTGATTACACAATCATCAATAAGGTCTTGTATTGCATGTTTCAATTGGAAGCATGATGAAGTCTTGTGTCCTTTGGCGCGATGGTAATCACAATACTTTTTGTCATCCCACCAATCAGCTTTAGTCAATGGTTCATCTTTGATTGGGGGTAATTATAGGAAGTTATTACTCAGTAACTATTGTAGTACAGTCTCAAGAGGTATCCCCAATGGTTTGAATTTTTTGTCCTTGGTTCTAGGATGTCTTTTTTCTTGCATGGAAGTCTCAGTTTTCTATTGTCGAGGTGTTTTTTGATTAGGAGTTTGTGAATTTGTGGGGTTTGTGCCTTTCAAATTCAATTAAGGTTGTGTTGTGCTAATTTTTTGGGCATCCACAATGCCATCATTAGTTATGTTCTTGTTTTTGGAGAAAAATTTTGGCTTGTCATTAGATGAGTTGGTATTGGTGTTGTCCTTGTCTGTCTTGAGGATTCCCTTATGGATAAGAGCATCTTCGATACTAGCCCCTTTTTTCATCAGTTTACCAATAGTGCTTCAACTCTTGATTTTGAGTTCATACATTAAGTCTAGGACTAAGTTTTCAATGCACAAGTTTACTTGTTGTTCTTTAGGAATGTCTAGTGAGCATTGACTGACTAAGCTTCTCCAACAGAGTAAGAATGTGATGAATGGCTCTCGTACCTTTTTTTTAGTTGAGCACAAATTGGAAAGTGTCACCTCATTTGTAATGTTAAAGGAAAAGTGGGAGATAAACTTGTCTGCTAGCTCTGACCATGATTTGATATTACCAAGAAGTTTGGAGTACCATTCAAGTGTAGGCCCACCTAGAGAACGAGGGAACAATCTCATAAGATAAGTGGGCTCATCACTAAGTTCAGTACATGAAGCACAAAATTCTCCAATGTGATCAATAGGGTTTCCTTTTCCTTGGTATTTTTTGAACCTTGGAGCTTCAAAGTGTTTTGGGAATGGAGGCATATATAGACCTTTATTGAATGGACTAGGACGTAGGTCCCTTTCTATATATAGATCTTATTTCTTCTAGACTCCAAATGCCTTGACTTTTTTGGAAAGTTGTTTGAATTTTTGTAATAGTTCTTTATTGGGGTTTTACATGATGGTCTTTCCTTCAAGTCTTTTGCATCTTCGAGTAGACCATTTTCTTTGGTGGGAGTTGTGTCTACTCAATTCTAACATTTTTGTGTCTGATGAGTCTAGTGAAGTGTCGCTAGGTGGTGGAGGTATGTTGGCACCTTGAAGATAGAAGGGTCCTTGTTGTTGGGGTACTTGTTGTGGCATTTGATGTGGCACTTGTTGTGGGATTGATTGTGATTGTTGTACCATGTGTTGTTGTGCCATGTGTTGTGGTTGTTGTTGGGATACCTTTGTTGGTTGTATGTGAGACCATGTACATGAGTGTTGTTGTAGGGGTATCTGTTGAGGTTGTTGTGGCACATGTTGTTGCTATAGCAAATGTTGTTGGTATGCAATTTGTTTCTCAAGGCATCTTTGATATTCCATTTGTCGTTTGAGTTGTTCTTGTTGTTTAGCAAACATCATTTTTTGTTGTTGGAATTTTTGCTGAAATTGTTGTTGATAAATTGTGTGTAAGTGAAGTGGATTCATATGGGACTATGTATTAGGAATGTTGGATGTTTGCCCCACTTGAGGTTGTTGTCATTGAGGTTGATGTTGTTGTTGATATGTGGGATGTGTGTTAAGTTGATGTAGACTTGGTTGCACCTTGGAAGTATTGCATCCTTGTACAACTATAGATTGTTGTTGTCGTGGGGGTTGACTAAGTCCTTGAGAATTGAATGTCATGTTTGGATTGTTGTTTTGGTACCTTTGTGTGTTAGATGTTCTTGCTTGTGACATCATATTAACTTGACTATGTGACATGTCCCTATTGGGAATGGGTGTAATGTCAATAAGACTTTTCCTTTGTGTGTCCATAGGGATGGTTGCACTTGATGTTTCACATGTTGTACTTATGAGAGGCTCCATAGCATTTGATGTCATAGCACTTGGTAAAGTTAGGAGCAAAGGTGTACTTTGCTCATTTTCCTCCAGAGAAGGTATGTCTAGCATCCCTAGAGCATAAGTCCCTTTAGGTGCATCTTTTTGTTGCATCATGTGACTAAAATCAAGTCTTAATGTCCTTTTGGGGTGTTTAGAAATTGGTGGTATTTCATCGAACTAGGGGTTGACATTGATGTGTTCAAATGTACTTTGGAGGATTTTGATGGTTGATTCTTGATGGGACCTTATAGGTGCCACTATCATGTTTGAAAACTCCAAAGGTTGTTTTCCCTTATCTAAGTCCAAATTGATCATGGGTTGTATGTTTTCAATAGTTGTGTTGGTTTGATGTTTGGACTTGGGTCCTTCCAAGTTTGGGTTAAATTTGATAATTTCTTGGGCTGCCAAATGTTTAAAGTTCTTGAAAAAACTTTTGTCTTGACATGCGCTAGCCATTTCTTCATTAGTGAAGCCATAATTAGTGTCAGAGTCATCACTTAGGTGTATAGTACCTTGTTGTATGCTTGATGTGTTAGGTTGGCTGAATTCGAAGGAATTTGATTGTTCATCTTCAAGTGTGGTTGGTACACTTCCTCCTCCTAGTGGTATTGGCACGAATACAGGTTCAAAGTTAGGACTCCATTGAACCATCCCATGTGTGGGGGAAGTGTTTGGAGGAAATATCATGGTAGTTGCATTGTTCAAGGTCTATTGTGTCATAGCTTGGTTGTGGCGCTATTGTGGATACATGTTCAATGGGTCTACTAGTAATGGTTGTGATGCCTTAATTTGGTCTTTGTCAAACGTTTTTTGGGTTTTCTTCCTCTTTTTCTGTCTTGGATGAGGTTTTGGTTGTGTTTGTGCCTTAGAAAACAAAGGTTGATAAAGTTCCTCGAGTCTTTGAGCTGATTGTGTCCTAGTAAGTGCTGGCATGATACCTAAGAATGCAGATACAATGGAAATTTTGAGTGTTTTGGGTGATTTAGAGTGGTGAGTATGCGAGATATGATTATTTTTGGGATTTTTAAGTGTTTAGGAATGTTATGCCATGTGACAAAATTCTAAATGAATTAGGGTTTTGATGTGCAAAGTGAAAATGTCCTAGGGATGTTATGCAAATGCAAAATGCAAGGTGATGTTTTGAAGTTTGACTAGAGGGGATGAAAATGACTCTAAGGTATGCAAAATGACAATTATGGTTATGTTTTGGACTTTCTAATGACACTAAAGGTAGGTGTATTCAAGGTAGACTTATGCAAAGGATGGTTTCCAAGGGTTCATAATGACGTTTGGGACATGTAAAATGAGGGTAAATTCTCAAGAAGGCAATTTGGTTGATGGACAATTTGATAGGGTTTGACTATGCTAGGATGTTGAACAATGCAAGATGATGGAAATATACCACTAGGGTAAGTCAAAATGATGTTTGGGGATGCTAGGGATATGATTATGCTATGACAAGGGTATATGGAAAGTTTTTAACTTAGGTAAAACCTTTTACAACGTATTTTTCCTAGGAGTTTAACCTTGTGATAAAGGACTTTGGATCTTAACAAAAAATTGATAAAAGATGACAAGGTCAAATCTATCAAGACATAGATAGATTTTGACCCAAGAAAATTATAAGAAAAGATAAAAAGACAAGTCAAGATCCATTATCTGTCAACACTAGGAGATACTCTAAGACTCATACTTTGTCTAGATTTTTGACTAAATTCAAAGGTTTTCGGGGTTTGAAATGATGTTTTGGGGACTCAAAATGGTGGTGATGCTAAGAAGATGTGTGATATGGACAATTCATATGATGCAAAAAGGGATTTTGGGTGCAAGATGCGGTTTTGGGTCAAGTGCAGAACGGGGAGGTGCAGAGGCTCCTAGATGTAGTTTTGGGGTCCTCAAGTGCAGTTTAGAGGCCCAAAATGGTCATCCAAGTACCCAAGTGCACTATAATAGTATCAAATACATCAATGATGCACTTGGAGCTAGTTTGGGCATAGTTGGTAAGCTAGGAAGAATGTTTGTTGATTCTGAAGGGTATGGTTACCAAACTGATATGCTAGGAAGCTAAGATGATGGGGTTGATGTTAGGATGGGTTAGGAGATGAAAAATAGAGGTTATGACCTAAAAATTGATGTCTTAAGTGAAGGTTATGAAGACTAGGTGATGTAGAATGCAGATCTAGGCAAGCTAGTGCAAGGGGAGCTAACTAGGTACCTAAGGACATTGTTGAAGCCCCAAATTGTTATCTGGAACCCAAAAAATGGGTCTCAAGACCACCAAGTGAACCTAGATAGTGTAGAATACATCAATGACATGGTTGGTAATTTTATGATGCAGTTGGTAGTTTCAGGGTGCAGTTGGTAACTGGGTTGAAACTAAGGTAATTCTGGGAGCTATGGTTTCTAGATAGATATCACAGAGAGGTAAACAATAGGGGATAGTGTTAAGACCAGTATGAATGCTCAAAATGATGGTTAGGAGACCCATAATGATGGATAAAGTGGTCAAGATGATGAATAGGTATGCAAAGATGAAAGGTGGTGAATGCAAAGTGCTGATTTTGAGATGGGAATGCAAAAACTAAGGGACTTAAACTGAACCTAAAAGGATGCAATATGAAAGGTAATATATACTTAATTAGGACTAAAAGGTGCAATATGAAGTCTATATGATGCATGAATGAGGCCCATACTAGGGTGAATGTAAGTGAAGTCTATGCAAGTGTGAGATCTACGTTTTTCCAAGCACATTTAAGAGTACAAGTTGCCATGTTTTCCAAGGTTTGAGTGTGTTGAACCAAAGTTTGCAAAGTTTGATAAAGGTTGAAATTTTTTTGCAATGTGTGATGTTTTGACAAGTTCAAATGATATCCAAGGTGTAAATTTAAAAGTTTGTCTTTTATCTTGATTATGTTTTACACACATACAACACACATTAAGACAAGAATAGTTGTTGTTAAAAGTTAACAAACACACCACAACCTAGTCTTTTAGGATTGTATCCATTGAATTCCTACTTCAACCAAAGTTCACCCATGCTTATCGAGAGTGGAAAACCTAGGATCTTGGCACCATAGGCTCCCCCTTACAGCGCACTCACTTCTTAGGGCTACTAAGATCCGCTTCCCAAGGGCCATGACTTCCCAAGGGACTGTTACCTCTACTAAGGACCGTGAGAATGTAGGATGTCTTCACGAGCATGGGTGACCCCTTGAGCCAGTGGATAGAAAGGATTTTGGCCACTAAAACATGGTTTTTAGTAAGGGCATTCCATTCAGCAAGTGAATGATAAAATTCCACAGAAGGTCTCCTAGCCTCGAGAACCAGGGTTTGATGCACCACAAGGGTACTGGAGGAGAGCTATCATGCAGCAATACCACCAACATGGCTTTCACCATAATTAAATTTTATATAGTGGCTGGAATGTTGACCTGGCTTTTGGCCCATTACCACTCTGAGGTCATCCCGTGGCATACCCAATATCGAGTATCTTGGTCCAAGGCAGGTCTTCTATAGAAGTTACACAAATTTCGCTTACACTCAAGATCCACGAATGGCGAGGGGAGAGGATACATCCAATGCAACTCCTATGGATTTAACACTATAGACATGCTAGGTAGAAAAGAAAAAGGTTCATTTTAAGCACCAAAAAAAATGTTATCTAATCTAGGAAATCCACACACATAGTTTGGAAAGACAGACAAAGTCTTCGACAACATCTTGCAAAGCACATATTAGTAGTTTCTTATGATCATATATTCATCCAATGATTGTCACATGCTGCAAATAGACCATCAGTAACACAAAACCACCTAATCTATGTCCTAGAGAGTGATAGGAACCTTAGATGTAGATCCTAATTGATGCATGTTCTTACTGTGAACCTAGTTGTGCTCTGATAGAGCAGATTGCTCCCCAAAAGGCTAAAATGGCTCTAAACAACCCCAAGTGTGCCTAGACAGTGAAAAATATGTCAATGACATAGTTGGGGCCCAATTGGGCATAGTTGGTAGTTTTAGGGTGCAGTTGGTAAGTCAGGTGCAAAGTGTGGGGAAATGGTGCCTAGACAAGACCCAAAAATTGAAAATTTCAAGACTACACTCCCAAGTGCACCCAAATAGTGTAGAATACTTCAATGACATATTTGGGGCCTAGTTGGGCATAGTTGGTAAGTTAGAAACAACAGAAAGCGATTTTGGTGGCTTTTAGACTCCTAAAACTACTCCTAGGGGTCCCAAGTGTGCCCTGACAGAGCAGAGTGCACCCTAGGACAAAAAGCTAACAAAATGCATGAAACAAGAGCATATGAGTATTTTAATAGACCCCCTAATTAATCTAGGTGTGAAAAGGGAGAGTAGATAGTCGTTATACCCTTCCAAGTGAGCTCTTTGCACCTACAAGCACAAAAAAAAAAAACCAAGTTAGATATGCATGTTCATGTCGGGTTAAAATGTAGATGCTCAAAAATGTTTGACATCTATGGTTTAATCACTTCTTCATACTATTTTTTCCCATTTTCTTATTCTACTAACTCTGATCTTTTGGCTAGATTGACCACATTTCCTCATTTGTATCCCCTTTCACATCAATTTCAAATCAACTCAAAACCACTTCAAATCAACTCAAAATCACCCCAAATCAACCTAGAATCACTCAAAATTAGTCCTAATCAACCCAAAAAATATCAAACATCCCATATCAATCATCATTTATCTGACTCCTAGGTATTGTTGTGGCTTTCAATGCCTTGGAAACCTATCAACCTATCAATCTTATCAATCTGACCTTAGTACTGTCGTGGCTCTCAATGCTAGGTCAAACTATCATTCATGTCATCCAATATTTGACATTTTTGAGGCTTTCAATGTTAGATCATGACATCATCAACCATTTTAATAACATTCACAATGTCTGTTGATGTTATTATGATCAAACCTTATCAATCAATTTTAATCCTTAGCATTTATGATGTTGGTTAAATGTTACATATCAACCAATTAATGACATGTGTCCTTGGCATGTTATCAATTTCGATCTATCAATCAATTTGACCATGGATTTGGTCTAGCTTTTCATCACCTTATTTGATATCCATCATCATCACATTTTCATCAAAGGATATGGTCACATTCATTTAATCAATTTGGTCAATCATCTACTAATTTTCTCTATAGGATTAAATAACCCATAATTTAATTATATTATTGCTTCTAATTATTCTTCCTAATTATCATCCTCAATCAATTAATTTTATTAGTTAATTGGTTCATCATCTGCAAACCATGAAAATTCTTAATTTCCTAAGTTCTGTTTTCCACCATTAATTCCATTTTCTACTAATTTTTATTTTGTGGAATAAAAGGATTTTTAATTCAAATATTCCATAAAATATTGCATCATAGTGACACTTGGATATGACACCTCATGGATTCTCCTTTGACACTTGGCTAAGATTTGTCATAATCAAATATTATTACCTCTTACACACATCCCTATTTGGCTTATTCATCATAGATTCTTGTCTTTAAGTGGGTTGAGGTGTCTTATGATGCGTCATAGATTCTCTTGCACATTTAGCCATGTTTGGCTTTCATGTGTCATAAGATATTACAATTGGCATATTTTTTCATATGCATGATGGATTCTCAAAGGAATCTCTTGCCACATTGCATATCTATGGGTGATAAATCCAATGCTCTCACCCTCCATGTCAATTATAAAATGGACACCATTTCTCTCATTTCAGATCTTAATTCTTAAGTCTTGAAAATTTGAGTTCTTGAGTCTTTGAGTCCCCACTTCTTTTCATTTACACTTCTTGTTCACACACTAAAATCACACTTCTAGTATTCTCATTGCATTATCCATATCATATGCTTTTTCTTCAATCTTGTGTGCACTATAGGAAAATTGGAGCTACAATCATTTGGAGCTTCTAGTATTCTCATGGCATTATCCATATCATATGCTTTTGCTTCAATCTTGTGTGCAATATAGGAAAATTGGAGCTACAATCATTTGGAGAAGAAAGAAGGACATGGGAGCTACAAAAAAAAGAGGGGTTTTCTATTGCTTTTTTTATTAGTTTGGCTTTCATGGTAGACTAGTGGGTGCTAATATATAATTATTGAGTTTTGTGATTTGCTAATAGTATGTTATGCATTTAACCCATTTTTTGGTGCTATAGTTATGAAGGATAAATCTTGGCCATTAATCAAGCACAAGATCAACAATGCCTTCCACATTTCAAGAGGTTTTCTTGTAAGTACAAGTTGATCTCAAAAAAATTTCTCTGAAGCTGCCATGAGTTGTTGCATGCCAGAAGTGAAGGTGGTCATAAGATGTTATGAGATAATGATAGGTGGAAAGTGGTCCCATAATCAATGATCTCCCTAATAAATTAAAGGAAAGGCATCACACTAAATGGTTTAACCCCAAATAAAAGTAAAAGGTGCCACATGTTAGAAGAATTTGAATGCATTTTTTTTGTCAACATGTGAAGAACTAATCATGACTAGCCATTAGGAAATAAGAAAATATATATGAACGATGGTAATTTAAACTTGGGGTGCTTGTTAGAATATGAAGATGTAGTTAATAGTGTAGAAGGAAGATTAAACATTTTTTAGGGCAATCAAAGGATCACAAAGGCCATGGGTGGTGTCAAGTGTTGATGAGGAAGGTCAACCATCAAGATCATACAAGAAATATTGTGTGTTTCTTCATTATCAACCTTATCTTTATAGTTTCTTATTCTCTCTCTGATGTATGATTATGTAACAGGTGACTATTTTCCTATCTTATTCTAAATGGTTCAAGTGCTCCAAAATGTAATATGAATTGTAATGAATATGTATCTAAAGGCCTATAAATGTAACTTTCATAGTTAATAAAAAGATGGGAAATTTTATGAAATTTCCCCCCCTCTATTTCCAAATGATGAGTGAGAATTGAGAGGTTGTATGAAATGGAGAATTTGATTTATATCTACAACTAGGTCTTGTATGGTCTTAATTCCATTTGAGATCAACATTTCTAAAGTTGGTTTTATTGTCTCCCCTAGCTGAACTAACCATGCCTAGTAAAGTAGTCTCTATGGGATTATAGGAAAAATGTATTTGAATCTAGTGATATCTTACTAGATTCCATTTTAGCGGACGGTCATCAGTCAAGGTGGATTCCATTTCATCTTTAATGTGCATCTTTGATTTTCCCATAGATTACATTTCACTAGGTCTAATATGCATTTAGAAGTAGAAATAGGTGTTAGAAAGCTTCAAGGTAATTTTTGATAGCTATTCTACTTGCTATCTAGGTTACCCAAATCTTATACTCCATTGGTTGTTTCTATTTGCAAACAATCTACTTTATCCTCTTCTACACTGAAGCTAAGAGCACACTTCCATTGTAGTGATCTATTAAAGACACAATTATTTGTATATCTTACATATAAGGTAGTTGTACCTTATAATTTAGAGGGAAATGAAATAACACATACATTGACCCATTTTTTCATGACATCCTTTTATTTCTTCACATTTTGGGCACCTAGAGTCAAGGTAAAGCCAAGTTAGCAAGAGGAACAAATTGTTAACCAATACTCCTATAGAGCCTGACATATACATGTTTATTTACAATTCTATCACATGATGTGACATATATAGAGTAGATTGGTCATAGTGATGACCAAATGACTCGGCCTTATATATGACTAACTGTTTGACATAATAGACAACAATAGTTAGAGAAATAGACATAGTAATGAATAAAGTGCAATGTACCTTAGTTAAGATCGTAGATCTTGAAAATAAAGTTAGCAAAATAAATGATGACATCAAAATGTTAGAACTACGGAAGAAAATTAAGCTAAAGATATTTTCATTGCTAAGGGAACACCTTGAATTGTAAGTTTATCTAGTAGAAAGAAAGTTGGAAGAATTCCTATTAGTAAAGGCATCTTATGATAATTTCTCCTACAGATACTTAGATGTAGTAGAAATAACATCATATGCTCTATGTGAAGTTTTGAGCATAGCTAATGAAATTAAATACAAGTGCGAAATGGAGTTCACCATGTTGAAACAAAACTTTGGTGATTTCATCACACAAATATCTATGGAGTAGAAACCATGAAGGTAACGCAACTATACATAAATTTTGACACCTTTTTTATGGATCTTATAGGGGGAGAGAAGGATAAGGAAAATTGTAGAGAAGGATAATTGTATAGATGCATCTATGTAAAAGGATAAGTTAAAAATATAAACTTATGTATGAAATGGATAATAGTCAAAGGGGGAGTTAGATAGTGTAATGATCCACAATTTTGAAATTTTGTTAAGGCCAAGTTTTGTAAAATTTTAAAGTTTATCATTTTGGGACTTAGTTAATTTTCCCTTATGTTTCAATAAGTGGCAAAGGGGGAGATTTTTTGAAATTTGGATAAGGTAGACATTGGATGTTTTTGTTCATTGCTACATGACTTTAGTATGAGAAAGGAAGACTATGAAGAATGATTTATGTCATTCATACTTAGAAAATTATCTAAGAATCACCTAGCATATCTTGCAGAATAGATAGAGTTTCGATCAACACAATTTATCAAGGAAATATGGACACATGAAAAGTTTGGTATGAAATCCTAAGATAGCAAAGATGGCATGCTCAAGTCCATAGGTCAATATGTATAGTACATCAAGAGTTATGATCATATTACCAGTTACGATAGTACACATGCAGAACATAGGATAATAGAGAAATGTATAATTTGGGTTAAGGAATTTTTTTTTTTTTATAAAATAATAACTTAAATAATTAGGGATGATATTGTATATATTAACTCTAAGTCAACAATAGAAAATAATATATTTTGTAAAGTGTAATGAAACATGAAGGCTGACTGGGCAATAATATAGTAAGTATAAAGATATAAAGGAAAGATTGTGAATACAAAGTTTTGATGATGATGTATGTATCATGTGATGTGTGAAATCTGATTTTCAAAAAGAGGAATGAAAATTTGTTAAGTAATAAAGGTAGTATCATATATTGAAGATATCAACAACAGAGTATAGAGGTTTTTGTATCTATCTCTTTGTATTAAGGAACTACATTATATGTTGCATGTATGGGAAGTGGGCTCATCTTGCATACATTTTGTATTTGTGTTTAACAACTCCTAATAGGGTTGACGCTTTTGAATAGGCCTAATTATACTAACAAGGATTGAGTCCTCTAATAGACTCCAAATAGGGTCAATATCTTTCACACAATACTTGTAATTCATGGATTATTTTGTGGGTACCATCCTCACTAGGGTTTTCCCTTGGCCATGGTTTCCCTAGTTAGCAAAATATGATGTTATGAGTTCTCTTATTACATGGTTATTTTTAGTGTTTAACATAGTTTATTTTCATATGCAAGTTATAAGATTGTTAATAATATCCAATTTTGGGTTAAATATTGTAAAATACTAATTCACACCCCTCCCCTCCGCACCCCACCTCTCTTAGTATTTCCTATTTCTAAGACCTTCTATGAGTCAAAAAAAAGACAGTCCCATTTTTGAAGTTGAAAATGGGGTGTATGTTGTGGAACCATAATAAATATCCCCAAAAAAAGGAATAAATGACAAAGGAATTTATTTTTCAACAATCACCCTTACAATCAATCAAGTAATAAAATTAACACTGATTCCATAAGAGGTTATAGATTATCTCAACCATAAATCTAAAATATTAATTTTTCCATTCAGTGTGTGCATAATGTCTTTATTCCTTTTTATTCTTAATTTTAGGAAACCAAAAGTAAGAAATAACTAATACTAGTCTTCACTAGTCAATGAGAGCTTTACTAATCTTCAAGAAACCCATTTGTATCAGTCTTGGCCAAATATGAGAATCCATTCCGAGGTTTCTTTTAACAAATCATATTTTGGATCTCCCCTTTTTGTGTAATATTTATAATTTGAGAGATATAATTCATTTCTCATTTGATTTCACTTTGAACCCTTGTGTATACGAGGTATCAATTAGATTGTGTTACCTTGCATTATCTTTTTTTTCTTTTTCCTTTCTTTTCTTTTCGTTTTCAAATTTCTCAAGTAACACTTAGAGTATGCTGCTAGAGCATTTGAAAATTCTTGATTTCTTGTTCCCCTTTGACTCTCATTATTTGCATTCCTCTCTTTTTTTTTGGAATTTTGGGAAACTCACATTCCAAGAAGAAACATGGAGAGGCTTTTAAAACCACCATTACTCATACCAATCAAAATGGATAAATCTCAATCAAAACTCACTTGGATTGACAATAACCTTTGTATCACTCTTAGATGTGTAGAGTGGTGAGAACAATCAAATTTGGATTTGATGTTGATAAACAAAGACCCACGCTTCCTTCCATGGTACTTGTATGAAGTTTCTTGCAATTTTTAATCCTTGAGTGCATTAACTGAGAAATACCTCTTCCAAAAAGTAGAACCAGTTGGGATGGACCATATGCTAGGAACAACCCCAACAAAACACACTTACTCCTTGACTCAAACAATCAAAACAAAAGATGCAAGAAGTTGCAAAACCTAAACAAAACTAACTCAAAGTAAACTAACACCTACCTAATTCAACTCAAAATAAAAGAAAAACTTATTAAAAAAACCTTTAATAAAAAGAACATGGGTTGGTTGTCAATGGCTTTCTCATTATGTGTAGCAAGAATAACCTATCATATGTAGTTCTAAAAAATGTTGACCTGTCTTTGCACTCAGAAAAACAGATTTTGGTTAAACTTGGTTCAAATTTTGGGCACAAACTACACAAAATCAAAAGTTTTAGTAACTCTTCATGGTCATGGTTAATTCACAAACAAGTTTACTTACATTTTACATCATATTCAAATTTAGAATCATCAGTATGAGAGGGTTAATGGAAAGATATCACCTAATTTAGTGAGTCCCCCATCATAGGGGTACACTCACACATTGTGATTTCTCCTTCTGGTGGTCTTACCTCATGGTACACAACTCTACACACACTAGGAAACATGTGAATTGGAGATGCAATATAAAGTTTCAAATGAGACTCAAATGATAGAACATTGTAAATTTAATCCCTGTTATTATTATTGCAAGCCCCAAATAAAACATAATCACACTTAAGATCATTAAGACTACCAATCTCAATCATAGACATATCTCTTGAATTGCATAATATACCAATATCATGGATCAAAGCATCTTCTTCCTCAAGCATTGAGTAAATATGTTCATGATTACACTTACCTTCTATGATGATCTCCTAGGCTAACAAAAAATCAAGACAAGTTACTTCTAAGTGGAACCTAAATGGATGAATTCCACACAAAATTGTCATTTCATGATATGATATTTGTGTAAAATATCCACAAAATGACATTTACTTAGTCAATATTGAGACCAAATTAGAGTATTCTATTGATATCGTCTAAGGGAAGTACCTCATCATTATCTAATGGGGGATCTACATAAAAAAAAAGGAAGTATTTGTATCTTCTTCTTGATGACTTCTTGATTCAAAAATTTCAACAACCTTATGATATTTTTTATTTCCATCATACTGTGCAAATTTGAGATATTTTGAAACTCCATAGATATTTGGAACCTCATAATTTTTTTCCTTCCCAAAATTTTCCATGATCCTCTTATTGTAACATCATAATTTGTAACAATTTCACTATTTCTAGCAATTTTAGCAGGCTAACCTATCTACGCTAACTCATTAGATATTGTGTCTCGATAGCTAGTAGATTGCAACTCTAAATGAATCATTTGATGGAGGTGATAATAGTTGGGAAGCAAAAGGATGTTTGGCATTTGACCTTCTCCAAGATACTTCAAATTTCTTGTTATATTATAAATAAATTTTTTGGAAACATCATCTTTTATATGTAATTCCTTCTAAACTATTAGGGTACTGCTAGTAGGAGACTCATAATGTATCAAAATTTTACAAACCTACATGTTTGGGGGAATAAAATATAATCATAGAGAGACATCATCCAATAGAAGCTTTTCTCTACTTTTAAAACTTTGTGTGTTCCTATTATTTTTGCAATATGCATATATATTAGAGTGGCTATGCTCTTTATATTCATTGAATTAGAAGACAAACTCCTCTTGATCATCTTCATCATTTTTTTCTCCTACATATTTATTATATGATTCAAACAACATTGTAGTAAACTACAAAGGTTGTTCCTCCATGATTTAGGTAGGCTGATTTGAAACATCATTGTACCTATATCAATTTTCACTTGGACTCATGCCTATAATACCATTATTCTCATTGTTGATGTTATCATTTGGACCATAATTTTTTCTCTAATTTTAAAAATAATTATTTGGGCTACAATTTTTCTTGGATGATCACCTTGGTTTCATGAGGAATTCAACTTTATTCTAATGAGTTTTTTTGGATAAAAGAGAGATTGTTTTCTTCATGACCTCAAAATAACTAGCCATATTATTCTTGAGTTTAGTGAGAGGAGAAATCTTCTATTCAAAGAATGTAGTCTTTTAGGACTCATACACTAAATATGTAAAGGTTGGCATTGGAAAAACAATAACTTATTATAGTAAAGGTATTGGATTCAAAAGGGACATCTGATTAGGTGTAGTAGATGGTCCTGCTAGATAAGGTGCTATGGCTACTACATTATTAAAAGTAAAGGAAGATGCAAATTCCCCTCCTCCATGGGGATATACCTACTTCATGAATGTAACAACCTCTTTTAAGGCCTTCTCAAGGGCATCAATATCTTTAGGAGGGAGCCTTCTTAGAAAAATAGAAGTTAATGAATTCATTTTTTTGCAAATAGATCTAGATGGAAGCATCTTATCATACAACGTAAGGAGGCTCAATTCTCTCATACATCCTATAGAAGTGATGATTAAACTACAAAATAAAATCATGAGGATCCCTCTTAATTGAGATGAACTAATGATGTAGGATAGAGGTTTCAATGTAGACCTTTAATTGTGGTAGAAAATTTCTCTCAAAAGAGCTCCAATCTCTAATTGATGCTGGTGGAAGAATGAGGTACCAATTAAATGTCATTTCCCTCAAAGTGTAAGAGAAAAGGTGATAGACCACATCAATATTCTAAATCTGGTTCCAATTATAGATTACCATGAAAATTTTAATATGATTTTCTGTTGTTTGTGATTCACCATAGATGAACCGTGGGTAAAACTTTTTAGGATTTTTGGGCAAGTCATGTACTAGAAAAATTAGGTTCAATGGTGAACTTTGGGCATTGGAAAAATCCATGGTGCATGATGATGCAAATGGGTGAAGTAGAATGTAGAGTGGATGATGATGACGATTAAATTTGCAATATGATTTTGTGGAGCCAATGCATCCCTTTATTAGTGTAAGGCCTCTAAAAATGGCTGAGTCCTACCAATTTTTTCTTGTTGGGCAAAGACCTTAATGATCACTTAAAGGGAGACGGTGGGTCAAGATCTTACATTTTGTGTACCTATGTAGAAGTACATTATGAATGCTAGCACACCTATGCAAAAAGAACACCTTCTAAAAGTGCACCTTGGTGAAAATCACACCTTTCCATAAGAAGACCTTGTAACAAGTGTACCTAATGACTACTAACAAAATATAGAAATATAATTGTAAATTTTGTAAAACTTTCAAACTATTACTTTTATTTTGGGAAAAATGGTTTTCAAGCCCTCCTTCTAGTGCCACTTCTATTGAAAGGCCATTTGGCATGATCCTAAATATAGGAATTCTCATGAATCTCTCTCTTGAAAATATGATCAATGACCAACTCCAAGGTTATAGATGGTTATTTTTCAACCCACTAGGTAGCTCAACCAAAGAAAAATATGAATGTTCACAAGGAGGCCTTTGTTGGTATCTATCAATTCTAGACAACTTCGAGTAAATGTAACCATAAAAGAAACATATTTTGTATTTTTCAACTTTACAATGAATTCAATTTCAAATTAATGCAACTATATGAATTTCTATTTCAAAGACATGTTTGAAGAGAAAATAATGAAGATAGAGTAATGAGAGATTAAAGAAAATTACTAAAAGGGAAATTCATAAATGGACATAAGCCAAAGCAACAATATGTTTGCATATTAAATTATTGAAAGGACATGGTAGGTGTAATACCTTAAAATTTGTTCATTGCCATGACAACCAATTATGGCCTATTTTGATCAACCCTAAAGTCCTATTTCACTAGGAAATTCTAATTTTGAAAATCTCTACTCGACCTAAGTGTGAAATGTAGAAAATCATTAATCTATATTAATCGCTTACATTAATTAATTCCTAAATATTCATTGAATTAGCAAAATAAACCTTTTAATTGAATTAATTTATTTATAAGTTCTAGTAATTTAATTAAATTAAATGCATCCCTTTTAGCTACTATACATGAGGAATTAAATATAATTGATTTATTTAAATATTTTGATTCTAATTGTTGAATATAATTGTTCAATTTAGAATACTCAATTATGAGGTCATATTTAATTTCCTTAAATCAAATATTTTCTCCAATATTATCTCTTCAATTTAGAAATGGAAACTCTCAATTGATTGAAATCATAAAAGGAATTAAATCAGTTAACTCCTTATTCCACTCAAAATAAATTAGTTAATTTCCTTTTCATAAAGAAACATTCCATTCGAACTAAATCTCATTTCTAATCTCAACTATCCATCCAAATTGATCTTGACCATTGATCAATTCTTCGATTCTATTTAAGGAACTCTCAATTTCTCATTTAAAAGGGAGAGGTGTTGAATTGAATTTGTATTGAATCTCTACTGAATCATGCACTCACTTGCTCATTATTAGCATAAGCTTTTCATTTCTTAAATTTAAATGATCATATAGTTTTAATATGTATACATATAGTCTAATTTATTTTACAAGTTATAAGATTAATTGCATCTTTCATATAGAATAATTGCATATAATTTAGACTTAATTGCATTTAAAATCCTTCATTCTAGAATGGTCTGGTTGCCTACATCTCAACTCTAAGAGCATAAATAGGAAAAATCCTTCTAGTTAGAAGGCAGTAGGTTGACTTGTTAGACCTCTTGGATGAACTATCCCATGTTCATTTCAGGATGAATCTACATAGAAGGACCATGTTGAAGTGTAGGTGAAACAACTAAGGCTACATTTTCATGTACACATTTTTAGCGCTCACCCTGGGGCTGAAAAATCAACTTTTTGGCCTCATTCTTCTTGTTTTATAGGTTTGAATTGTTGTAGGTTTAGAGATATTTCAAGAAGGAATCCAACAGTCATGAGAAAATGAGCATTTGAGAAACCTCTTCCTCTTCTCCATTGTTCAGGAAAATGGCTGGCGTGTACAGTAAAAATTATAGAATTGTTGGATCAAAATTGAATTTTTAGCATGTGGAAAGTGACAATGAATGACATGGGAAGATTTTAAATTACAAAGGAATCAACTTGAATGATTCATAACTTTTCTTTGAACGAATTTTGTAATTAAATATAAAATCAAAGCACACTCTTGAACGCCTTCAAATCTAAAACAATCACATTCAATCTTGAATGTCTTAATAAATTGACAATTTTTTCATTTGAGTGAATGCACTAAAAACTCAATCTTGAATTTCATGGATTAAAATCTACATACTTTTCATTGGAATGAATGTTAGTAACATACTCTTGAGTTCTTAAGGATCAAAGAACCATTGCAATGAAATATTTGGATTTTTGTGCTTGAAATGAATACATATAATCTTGAATGCTTAAAGGAATTGGATCTTTTCCCTATCAATTTCTTATGTTGACGAAGCTTGATTTAATTTTTTTGATGAACTCTTGATTTATTATATTGATGATGTTGTAAGTTGGAAAGAACCTTGCATGCTAAACATGAGTGTCTTCAAGAGTAGAATACAAAAAATAAAGATTCATTGGGAAAGAATGAGTGTCTTTTTAAAGAAACCTAACCTAATGTTGAATTAGCTACAAACCTCTACCATAATAGTCAAACTAAAGATCCAAAACCTTCATGTGCTACTACTCCTATTATTCCCACTCCAACTATCCCTTCACTATCTCTTCAAGATCTTACCAAGCAAAATCTACATCCCACCTTGTCCTTAGAAGTGGATCCATGTCAAGAAGATTTAAAAAAATCTAAAGATAAAGATGAAGAACCCTCTCATATCCGTCAATATTCTATCCCTTCGTCTCAAGAGTCTCATATTCGTCCATCTCCCATATCATGCACCTCTACTAAGCAAGATCAAGGTATTCCATTCACCACCCCTAAGGAGATTATTAAATACCAAGAGAAGGATATGTTTCCTATACTACTTGAAATTCATTTTGAAGATAAAAGTGTTCCCTCACCCTCTTTTTCTACCTCACTACATTCACTTCAAAAGTATGCTCAAGCTTTATATACTCCTGTCAAAGGTATTGATTCTATAACACTTACTCATAAATCTATTGATGGCATTACTCATGTTGCTCACTCTAAAGATGTTGATATCCCAACTCATGGTCCATTCAAATTTTCTAAATCTATCCTTGGCCTCTATCCATCTAAGCTAAAACCTTCAAACCTTCCATCCATATTGGGACCTTATGTTCCTCTATCTCCTACTTCCACTCTTAGTTAATTACATGTTCCTCCTACCCTACCCCAAGATCAGCAAAGATACACATCCTTGAACTCTTCACATCCACCTTTCCATCTAAACCAGTCATATTGGCCTCATTTGTACACAAGTTCCAAGTCCTTTGGAAGCAATTTGGATGATCAAATCAAACACAAGGGCATGAATCCATCCTTAAAATGTTACTATGTCTCCTCTACATGTGAATGTCAAGAAGGAAAATACACAAAAGAGACTACAAAAGTCCACTATTCAAAGAGCTCAACCGAGGAAAGTGTGGGTTCTTAAATTTGTTATTGAAGAAATGTGTTCCAAAGAATCTACTAAAAAATCAATATCTATATGGATTCCCAAGTCTCTTTTGAAGGACTTGAGTATTGAAAACCAATCAAAGTTGATATTTAAACTTTCAAAGGCTTCCACTCTATCTTCTTCCCAGCATCTTCCTAAAAAGTTTTCAAAACTTTATACTCCACCTTCCTCAAAACTTATTCCACCACCTCATATATCTAAACCTCATACAATTTCATCCATAGTTCCTCCATCATTCCACTATCCTTCAAGGTGTGTGTTAGTGTTGATCTTGCCCATTTTTTCCTCTAGCCTTGCACATCCCTTTCAATACCCTATCCACTCCACCTTTTATCCTTCCATCCCATTTATCTCATCCGTAGCCTAAAACCTTATCCTCCATATATATTTTCTACTATCTCCCTTCCATTACCTTATCAACATATTTGAGTGTACCTTCTTATGGCCTTGGCTTATCATAACTTATCTTTCTTATAGGTATGTTATTTAAATTACGAAAGCTTGAGCTCTTTCAGAAAAAAAAAAAAAAAAAAAAAAAAATGTGCCTTCGTGAAAACTTGGAAACAAGCACCTTGGTAGCAAAAGTAAAATAAATCCATGCTATTGTGAAAACCACTTCTTGTGGTACCTTGGAAAAGTACCATGATGAAAACTTGGTAAACAGGTGTCACGTATAATTCTTCCATCCATGATATCCTATCATGATCTTGCTTATCCTTTAGATGTCCTCATTCCCAAAGTCATTCACTTATAACCTCCATAACAAAATTTTCTATCCTATTCAGTAAACCCTTTGGTCTTGATCAATGAAAGAAAGAAGAAAACTCTATTCTTAACAATCTCTTGACATGGTCATTTTATTGGATTACTTACGTGACACTCATCATTACACCATGAGCTTATATTGTTATATCTTTTTCCCTAGCTTGGGTAATCTTGTGAAGACTTTCCTTGAGGGTAACATTCACCAATTCATACTCCTTGCCTATCCATCTCCACTTATCCACCAACTTGCTACTACATCTCATCCTACACCTTACTAGACACTAGAGAAAAACCAAGGTAATCCTTCATAATAGCCAGTAATCTCTAAAAAAGTTCTAAAAATTGCAAAAAATTGTAAAAAAATCTATTATCTTGGTGAAAACCTAGAAATAGATGCCTTGGTAATATAAAAAAAAATGGAAAATTAAAAAAATTCCAAAAAAAATGAAAAATTCAAAAATGCATTTTTTTTTGAAAACCAGGAAAAAGTGTCATTCCTCTTCCAGAAGATCTCTTAAGCTTTAGTCACTAGTTCTTCTAGCTATGTCTTTCTACTGTTGCTTACTTTTCAAATTCTTCTCATGGAAGATCTCTTAAGCTTCAGTCACTAGTTATTCTAACTGTGTCTCTCTACTATTGCTTACTTTTCTTTTGAGATTCCTCTCATGGAAGATCTCTTAAGCTTTAGTCACCAGTTGTTCTAGCTCTATCTGTCTACTATCACTTACTTTTCTCTAGAGATTCCTCTCATGGAAGATCTCTATCATGAAAGTCATCAATTTTTCTAGCTACATCTGCCTACTACTACTTGTGTCAAATTTGACATTTCTCTTGCAGAAGACCTCTTTTGTGTCAGTCACTAGTTGTCCTAGCTATGTCTGTCTACTATTGCTCAATTCTACTTAGGTTCTTCACATTGGAGATCCCTCTTTGACTTGAGTCACCAGTCATTTTGACTGCATCTATCTACTACCTTCACCCTACTAAAGAGATTTCTTTCAAACATGTTACCAACATTGACACTTGACATCAATCCACTAAACCGTGAACTCAAAATGATGAATTTGTTTGGATATATTAAGCTTTCTTTGTTTTCTTTGTTTTTTTCTTTCTCATGTCCCCTCAAGAAACTCGATGATGTCCTTATTGACTACAGAAGTAAGGACTAGGGGCATAATCTTTTCTTTTTTTTTTACTTGTGGTTTAGTTCCAAATAATCTAAAATATTCACAGAAGAGGGGTGTCCACTATAGAAGCGTCCATCTTGTATTGGATGGCCATGTGTACCTCAACTCCTTTTAATTTGTTAAATAAGTAAAACTAGTTCTTCTCTTTATTTTTTGGAGTGAATTCTTTCTACTATACTAATTTATAGTACTCATCCTACTAAGTGAACATACGGGTCACTGCGAGTATGTATGATGAATTTTTGTCCTAGGTCACAGATGCAAATGTCCCTTCAGACAACATACTTTCTGATTAATTGGCATAAGAAGAATCTCCCGTGTGTCTGGTGTGTTTGTATGTAAGCAACATTATGGTCATCCTAGGGTTTATGCTTTGATACTTATGTTAACTTGCTATATTAAAAGGGACAAATTTTCTTGTCATTTTGGCTTCTTATGCCTCAGATGCTTACATTTAGTCCTAAAAAACCTATAACATATGTCCTATTCATATTTCCAATATTGCAATGTTAGTGGGAATCGTACGAAATAGGGGTTTTGTTTAATGCTCAATGATGATAATTGTTGAAGAATGGTAACCAGACCTAGGGTTGCATCTAGTTTAAGGTTGCATCTAGCAAAGGGTTTCATTGCATAAGCACATGGTTTGATTGTAGATCTAATTGCATCCTTTGTGATGAGGAATTGTCAACTTCTTCAAAGAATCATGTTCTTCATGACTACACAAATCATCAGTTAATCACCCTTTTGGCTACTTTGGCTTCTCGAAACCATTTTTTTGGGATCAAATTTGAAATCTAACACACGTTAACAGCTCAAAATCATATTTAAATTTTTTTGGATTGACGTGATCGAATGCTTGTGCAGTCCAATTTTTTTGATACTTTGTGAATCTTGAAATATTTTTAACTCAAAATTCTTCATGCTTCCAAAATTTAATTTTGAAAAAGTCAACTATGGTCAAATTTGATCAACTTTTGGTCAAACTTGGTCTTCTAGACATCCAAATCATGTTGAGTTGACTCTAAATTTTATTCTAATCATTCTGATCTCTTCTACATTCTATTGAACTACATAGTTCTTCAATAACTCTTGACATACTACTTTAAATCATATTTTTGGTGTATCATCTTTCAATTTTTCTCCCAATGAGGTAGGATGATTACATCATTGAACATTGATTTCAAATTGATCTGAATACGTATTGCTTGGGACATCTTTTTTTCATCTTATGTCCTCATCACTTGGGGCATCTCATTACTAGGGGCATATTGTTCCTCTCTTTCTAACATCTATGTCATCTGACTCATCTTTTGATCAATTGATCACATCTTATAACATTTCTAGTTAGAATCTAATGGACATGTATCGGGACAATCTAAACCCTGACTCCTAAGGATCAAGCCTCATTCTGGGAATGATTCTATAACTCATATTTGGATCTTGTTATCTTTTATCATCTTGGGTATCTAGGTGTTCTATCTAGATCCCTTAAGGTTAAGCCCCATTCATAAGATAATCTTTAAAAGCTTGTTCATCTTGGCTATCTAGGTGTTTTATTTAGATCCCTTAAGGTTAAGCTCCATTCTAGAGATAATCTTAAAAAGCTTGTTCATCTTGGGTATCTAGGTGTTCTATCTATATCCTTAAAGGTTAAGCTTCATTCTAGAGAAAACCTTTAAAATGCTATCATCTTGGGTATTTAGGTGTTCTATCTAGATCCCCAAAAGTTAATCTTTGTTCTGAAGGAAGCCTTTAAAATGCTATTAATCTTGGTTATCTAGGTGTTTTATCTAGATCCTTAATGGTTAAACTCTGTTTTGGAGATAATCTTCAAAATTCTATCAATCTTGGGTCTCTAGGTGTTCTATCTAGATCCTTAAAGTTCAACCTCGTTCTAGAGATAATCTTTAAAGTTCTATCAATCTTATGTATCTAAGTGTTCTATCTAGATCCTTAAATACTAAACTTCATTTTGAAGGAAACCCTTAAAATGCTATCAATCTTGGGTATCTAGGTATTCTATCTAGATCCCTAAAGGTTACACTTTGTTCTGGATATTACCTTTAAAATGCTTATCAAATAAGCTATCTAGGTGTTCTACTTGGAGTCATTAAGATTAAACTCCTTTCTAAAGATAGTCTATAAAAGCTTATCAATTGGTCTCTATAGAATCAATGTCAAAACCAATCTCATTTATTGATCTATGCATCATGTTTTTTGATTTTCTTTGAATCGAACATGTTGCTCACACATTCATTCAAAGAGGGGAAAAATGTAATACCCCAAAATTGGCTCATTTCCATGGCAATCAATTCTCGCCTATTTTGATAAACCCTAAAGTCCTATTTCACTAGGCAATTCTAATTCTGATAATCTCTACTTGACCTAAGTGTCAAATATAGAAAATCATTAATTTGTATTAATCACTTACTTTAATTAATTCCAAAATATTCATTGAATTAGATAAATAAACCTTTTAATTGAATTAATTTAATTATAAGTTCTAGTACTTTAATTAAATTAAATTCATCCCTTTTAGCTAATATACATGAGGAATTAAATATATTTGATTTATTTAAATATTTTGATTCTAATTGTTGAATTTAATTATTCAATTTAGAATACTCAATTATGAGGTCATATTTAATTTCCTTAAATCAAATATCTTCTCCAATAGTCTCTCTTCAGTTCAGAAATGGGAACTCTTAGTTGAGTAAAATCATAAAAGGAATTAAATTAGTTAACTCATTATTCCACTCAAAAGAAATGACTTATCTTGCTTTTCATAAAGAAACATTCCATTCTAACTGGATCTCATTTCTAATCTCGACCATCCATCCAAATTGATCTTGACCATTGATCAATTCTTGGACTCTATTTAGGAAGCTCTCAATTCGTCATTGAAAAGGAAGAGGGGTTGAATTTAATGTGTATAGAATCTTTACTAAATCATGCACTCACTTGCTCATTATTAGCATAAGCTTTTCACTTCTTAGATTTAAAATATCATATAGCTTTAATATTCATACTTATAGTCTAATTTTTTTTACAAGTTATTGGATTAATTGCATATGATATAGACTTAATTTCATTCAAAATCCTTCATCCTAGAATGGTTTGGTTTCTTGCATCTCAACTCTAAGAGCATAAACAAGCAAAATTCTTCTAGTTAGAAGGTAATAGGTCGACTTGTTGGACCTCTTGGATGAACTATCTCATGTTCATTTTAGGATGAATCTGCATAGAAGGACCATGTTGAAGTGTAGGTGAAATAACTAAGGCTACATTTTCACATACTCATTTTTGGTGCCAACCGTGGGGCTAATAAATCAACTTTCTGGCCTCATTCTTCTTTTATTTCATTTTATTTTTAGTTTATATCTTGTTTTGTAGGTTTGAATTGTTGTAGGTTCAGAGATATTTCGAGAAGACATCCAAAAATCATGAGAAAATGAGCATTTGAGAAACCTCTTCCTCTTCTTTGTTGTTTAGGAAAATGGCTGGCATGCACAGTATAAATTGTCAGAATTGTTGGATCAAAATTGAATTTTTAGTATGTGGAAAGAAACAATGAAGGACATGGGAGCATTTTAAATTAGAAAGGAATGAACTTGAATGATCAATCATTTTTCTTTGAATGAATGTTGCAATTAAATTTAGAATCCAAATACACTCTTGAATGCCTTCAAATCTAAAACAATCAAATTCAATCTTGAATGTCTTAATAAATTGACAAATCTTTCATTTGAATGAATGCACTAAAAACTCAATCTTGAATGTCATGGATTAAAATCTACATGACTTTCATTGGAATGAATTCTAAAACACAATCTTGAGTGCCTTAAAGAGAACACATTTTCATTAGAATGCATGTTAGTAACACACTCTTGGGTGCTTAAGGATCAAAGAACCATTGGAATGAAATATTTGGATTTTGGTGCTTAAAATTAATACATTTAATCTTCAATGGTTAAAGGAATTGGATCTTTTCCCTATCAATTTCTTATGTTGATGACGCTTGATTTACTTTTGTTGATGAACTCTCAATTTATTATGTTGATGATATTGTAAGTTGGAAAGAACCTTGCATGCTAAACATGAGTTTCTTCAAGAATAGAATACAAAAACTAAAGATTCATTGGGAAAGAATGAGTGTCTTTTGAACTCGAAAGCCACTTACATATTCACTTCTCTCATGCCTTTGGGTGATCTTGAGTGTACAAAAAGTAAGTGGACTTGTTTTATTTTTGTAGGAGGCTTGCTTGGGGATTTTGTCACCCCTTGGGATGACCTCAACTCCCATGTTCTGGTGAAGTATAAATATCAGAATGTGAATCAAAAGACACCTCTCTTGGAAGTATAATCTTGTCACTCTTGGCTAAGCCCCAAAGAACTTTATACCTTTGGGAAGTGAAGGTTGAGATTTAGGTTACCGTCTCCTCCTAGTTGTGTGGCATTATTTTCTTTCATCTACAAATTTGGGCATCATGTACCTTGTGTATATCAAGGACACCCTATATTTGATCTTTGTATATCCTAGTTGAAAGCCTTGATAAGATTTTTGATGTGTTTGGCATGCTTGAGTATTCAAAGTGAAAAATTTGCATAAACATCAAACAAGTCAAAACTTTTAAATTGGTGAGTTAAAAATTTAATGAGAAACTACTTGAAAATGATAACTCTACTATCTTCATGAATCTTCACTTCTCTATGTTAAGAAAACTCCCTACATAGCTGTACTTGCAAGTAGTCAAAGCTAAATTATCTTGGTTGAACACTTGTGACCCACATCTAAACTACTCTCTTTGCTCCACTATTCTACTTGTTCTACTATGTTGTTATCCATTGTTATCACGATATTCAATCTCTTGGTTGTTCTAGCCACTCACTATTTGTACCTTGGAAAACATCACTCTTGCTATCACTTACACCTACTTTGAGATGATGTTTTAAGTGTGGTCTTAGTCTAAACTTGTCAAACTTTTTCTACCTATGATTATTGCAACTAAGGGTGGAAGAAGTGTTTTTCCTTCACTTAAACCTAGAACATCACACTATGCTAACAAAAAATGCTTTAAATCCAATATGCCTAGTGACGAAGAAGAGATACTTATTGGAAACATGAAGAAACAAATCCAATCAATGAACACTCAACTTCAAAGACTAAAGGAGGAAGATGTAACATCATCAAAAAAATTCTCCTTGCAAGATTATTTACCTTCCTATAATGTTGAGTTCAAGCCATCTCAAAATAATCTGCAAATACCCAAGAAATCTAGAAATATCTTTGAAGAAAAATTTGGGATCCCAAACCAAAGTGTGATTTCATGCCTTTGGGAAGATCTTATGAATCAAATTTGGAAGAACTTCTACAAAAGAAACTCATTGTGTTACCTAAGACCACTTTGGCAGGAGTTTATTTTATGACTAACAATTGTGCCTATAATAGACATAATTTACATAAAACTACACATTGTAAGGAGCTCAAAAACAAAATCCAAGATCTTTTTGATAATTACAGAATTCAAAAATCTAAGCTCTCATCTACTAGAGATTCTACTATCAAGAAGGATCAACATCATGAAACAAATTCTAGTAATGGTTTAAATGTGACATGTATCACTTCCAACATGACATCACCTTCGAAAGTGTCTAAGCTTTCCAACATACCTTCACCAAACAAAGAACTCGAGCTACTCCCCTTGTTGACTATATGTACCCTCAAGGATTGTATTTGAAAGAAACCTAAGCTAATATTTACTTAGCTTAAAAACCCTCCCATAATAGTCAAAATAAAGATCCAAAACCCTCATGTGCTACTACTCCTATTATTCGCACTCCAACTATCCCTTCACTATCTCTTGCAAAATCTACATCCTACCTTGTCCTTAGAAGTGGATCCATGTCAAGAGGATTTAAAAAAATATAAAGATCAAGGTAGAGATCCCTCTCATATCCCTCAATATTCCATCCCTCCATCTTATGAGTCTCATAGTTCTCCATCTCCCATATCATGCACCTATAGTAAGCAAGATCAAGGTATTCCATCCACCATCCCTAAGGAGATTATTAAATACGAAGAGAAGGATATTTCCTATACTGCCTAAAATTCCTTTTGAAGATAAAAGTGTTGCCTCACCCTCTTTTTCTACCTCAATACATTCACTTCACAAATATGCTCAAGCTTTAAATACTCATGTCAAAGGTATTGATCCTATAATGCTTACTCATAAATCTATTGATGGCATTGGTCATGTTTCTCACTCTAAAGATGCTGATATCCCTACTCATGGTCCATTCAAATTTTCTAAATCTATCCTTGGACTCTATCCATCTAAGCTAAAACCTTCAAACCTTTCATCCATATTGGGACCTTATGTTCCTCTATCTCCTACTTCCACTGTTAGTTCATTACATGTTCCTCCTACCCTACCCCAAGATCAGAAAAGATACACATCCTTGAACTCTTCACATCCACCTTTCCATCTAAACCAGTCATATTGGCCTCATTCGTACACAAGTTCCAAGTCCTTTGGAAGAAATTTGGATGATCAAATCAAACACAAGTGCATGAACCCATCCTTAAAAGTTTACTATATCTCCTCAAACTGACATGTGAATGTCAAGAAGGAAAATACACAAAAGAGATTGCAAAGGTCCAGTATTCAAAGAGCTCAACCAAAGAAAGCATGGGTTCTCAAATTTGTTATTGAAGAAATGTGTTTCAAAGCACTAATGAAAATTCAAAAGCTATATGGATTCCCAAGTCTCTTTTGAAGGACTTGAATATTGAAAACAAACCAAAGTCAATATTTAAGGTTCCAAAGGCTTCCACTCGATCTTCTTCCTAGCATCATCCTAAAAGTTTTCAAAACCTTATACTCCACCTTCCTCAGAAATTATTCCACCACCTCATATATCTAAACCTCATATTTTTTCATCCATATTTCCTCCATCATTCCACTACCCTTCAAGGTGTGTGTTAGTTTTGATCTTGCCCATTTTTTCTTCTACCCTTGCACATCCTTTTCAATACCCTATCCACTCCACCTTCTATCCTCCACCTTTTATGCTTCCATTCCATTTATCTCATCCATAACCTAAAACCTTACCCTCCATATATCTTTTCTACTATCTCCCTTCCAGTACCTTATCAACATCTTTGAGTGTACCTTGCTATGGCCTTGGCTTATCATAACTTATCTTTCTTATAGGCATGCTATCTAACTTGAGAAATCTTTAGCTCTTTCAAAAAAAGAAAAAAAGAAAAGAAAAAATATATCGTATGGTGAGAACCACTTCTTGTGGCACTTTGGACAAGTACCATGATGAAAACTTGGCAAACAAGCATCATGTGTAATTCTTTCATCCAAGATATCCTATCATGATCTTGCTTATCCTTTAGATGTCCTCATTCCCAAAGTCATTCACTCATAACATCCATAACAAACTTTTCTATCATATTTAGTAAACCATTTAGTGTTGATAAATGAAAGAAAGATGAAAACTCAGCTCTTTTACATCTCTTGACATGGTCATTTTATTGGATTATTTACATGGCACTCATCATTACACCATGAGCTTATATTTTTATATCTTTTTCCCTAGCTTGGGTAATCTTGTGAAGACTTTCCTTAAGGGTAACATTCACCAATTCATACTCCTTGCCTATCCATCTCCACTTATCCACCATCTTATTACTACATCTCATCCTGCACCTTGCTAGACACTAGAACAAAATCAAGGTAATCCTTCTCAAGAGCTAGTAATCTCTAAAAAAGTTCTAAAAATTTTTAAATATCTTGAAAAAATATAAAAATTGTAAACAGTCCTAAAAAAATCTATTATCTTGGTGAAAACCCAGCAAAAGGTGCCTTGGTAATATCAAAAAAATGTGAAATCTCCAAAAATTCCAAAAAAAATGGAAAAATTCAAAAATAAGATTCTTTTTTTGAAAAATAGGAAAAAGCATCATTGCTCTTGTTGAAGATCTCTTAAGCTTCAGTCATTGGTTGTTCTAACCATGTCTATCTACTATTGCTTACTTTTGAAATTCTTCTCATGGCATAACTCTTAAGCTTCAGTCACCAATTGTTCTAACTATGTTTCTCTACTATCACTTACTTTTCTTTTGAGATTCCTCTCATGGAATATCTCTTAAGCTTTAGTCACTAGTTGTTCTATCTGTGTCTGTCTATTATCACTTACTTTTATCTTGAGATTCCTCTCATGGAAGATCTCTCTCGTGAAAGTCACCAGTTGTTCTAACTATGTCTACCTACTATTGCTTGTGTTACTTCTGATATTTCTCCCATGGAAGAGCTCTTTATGTATGTCTATTGTCACTCAGTTCTACATAGGTTCTTCACATTGGAGATCCCTCTTTTACTTCAATCACCAGTTGTTCTGACTATGTATATCTACTGCCGTCACCCTACTGAAGAGATTTCTTTCAAACATGTTCTAAAAATTAACACTTGACACCAATTAAAAAAATTGTGAACTCAAAATGATGAATTTGTTTGGATATATTGAGCTTTCTTTATTCTCTTTACTTTTTGCTTTCTCATGTCCCCTTGAGAAGCTCGATGATGTCCTTATTGACTAGAGAAGTAAGGACTAGGAGCATGATATGAAATATTCACATAAGAGGGGTGTCCACTATAAAAGCCTCCATCTCATGTTGGATGGCCATGTGTACCTTGACTCCTTTTAAATTGATAAATTAGTAAAACTAGTTCTTCTCGTAGTTTGTTGGAGTGAATTCTTTCTACTACAGTAATTTTTTGTACTCCTCCTGCTAAGTGAACATAGTGGTCACTATGAGTATGTATGATGAATTTTAGTCCTAGGTCACAAATGCAAAAGTCATATTAGAAAACATATTTTTTGATTACTTGGCATAAGAAGAATCTCACATGTGTTTGGTGTGTCTACATGTGAGCAACATTCTGGTCATTCTAGCATTTATGCTTTAATTCTTATGTTAACTTGCTATACTAAAAGGGAAAAATGTTCTAGTTATTCTAGCTTTGTGTGCCTCAAATGCTTACAATTAATCATAAGAAACCTATAACATATGTCCTATTCATATTTCCATGATTGCAATGTTAGTGGGAATGTTAAAATATATGAGGTTTTGTTCTATGCTCAATGATGATAATTGTCAAAGCTTCGTAACTAGACCTAGGGTTGCATCTAGTTTAAGGTTGCATCTTGCATAGGGTTGCACTACATAAGCACATGGTTTGATTACATATCTACTTGCATCCTTTGTGATGAGGAATTGTCAGCTTCTTCAAACAATCATGTTCTTCACGACTGTACAAATGATCAATTAATCACCCTCTTGGCTACATTGGCTTCTTTGAACCAATTTTTTGGGATCAAATTTGAAATCTGACACACTTTAACAACTCAAAATTACATTTTAAAATTTTGGGACTGATGTGATTGAATGCTTGTGCAATCCAATTTTTTTGATACTTTGTGAATCTTGAAATCCTTTTAACTCAAAATTCGTCATGCTTCCAAAATCTAATTTTGAAAAGTCAACTATGGTCAAATATGATCAACTTTTGGTCACACTTGATCTTTTACACCTTTAGATCATGTTGAATCTAAATTTTCTTCAGATCATTCTCATCTCTTCTACATTCTATTGAACCACATAGTTCTTCAGTATCTCTCGACATATTACTTTACATTATATTTTTGGTGTGTCATCTTTCAATTTTTCTCCCGAGGAGGTAGGATGATTACATCATTGAACTTTAATTTCAAATTGATCTGAATATGTATTGTTTGGGGCATCCTTTTCTCATCTTTTTTCCTCATCACTTGGGGAATCTCATTACTAGGGGTATATTGTTCCTCTCTTTCTAACATCTATGTCATCTGACTCATCTTTTGATCAATTGATCACATCTTATAACATTTCTAGTTAGAATCCAATGGACAGGTATCGAGACAATATAAACCCTAACTCTTGAGGATCAAGCCTTGTTATGGGGATGATTCTATAGCTCATACTTGGACCTTGTTATCTTTTATCATCTTGGGTATCTAGGTGTTCTATCTAGATCCCTTAAGGTAAAGCCCCATTCTGGAGATAATATATAAAAGATTGTTCATCTTGGGTATCTAGGTGTTTTATTTGGAGGTAATCTTTAAAAGCTTATTCATATTAGGTATCTTAGTGTTGTATCTGGATCCTTAAAGGCTAAGCTTCATTCTAGAGAAAACCTTTAAAATGCTATCATCTTGGGTATCTAGGTGTTCTATCTAGATCCCTAAAGGTTAAGCTTCATTTTGAAAGAAACCTTTAAAATGCTATCAATCTTGGGTATCTAGGTGTTCTCTCTAGATCCTTAAAGGTTAAACTCTGTTCTGGAGATAATCTTTAAAATGCTACCAATCTTGGGTACCTAGATCCTTAAAGTTTGAAATTCATCCTGGAGATAATCTTTAAAAAGCTATCAATCTTGGGTATCTAGGTGTTCTATGTAGATCCTTAAAGGTTAAACTTCATTCTAAAGGAAACCTTTAAAATGCTATAAATCTTGGGTATCTAGGTGTTGTATCTAGATCCCTAAAGGTTAAACCTTGTTTTGGAGATAACCTTTAAAATGCTTACCAAATCAAGTATTTAGGTGTTCTACTTGGATTCCTTAAGATTAAGCTCCATTCTGAAGATAGTCTTTAAAATCTTATCAATTTTTCTCTATAGAATCAATGCCAGAACCAATCTCATTTATTGATCTATGCATCATGCTTTCTAATTTTATTTGAATTGAAAGTGTTTCTCACACATTGATTTAAATAGGGGAAAAATTTAATACCTCAAAATTGGCTCATTGCCATGACAACCAATTCTTGTCTATTTTGATCAACCCTAAAGTCCTATTTCACTAAGCAATTTTGATTCTGATAATCTCTACTCAACCTAAGTGTCAAATGTAGAAAATCATTAATCTATATTATTCACTTACTTTAATTAATTCCTAAATATTCATCGAACTAGCTAAATAAACCTTTTAATTGAATTAATTTAATTATAACTTCTAGTACTTTAATTTAATTAAATTAAATTCATCCCTTTTAGCTAATATACATGAGGAATTAAATATATTTGATTTATTTAAATATTCTAACTCTAATTGTTGAATTTAATTATTCAATGTAGAATACTCAATTATGAGGTCATATTTAATTTCCTTAAATCAAATATCTTCTCCAATATTCTCTCTTTAGTTCAAAAATGGAAACTCTCAATTGACTGAAATCAAAAAAGGAATTAAATCAGTTAACTCCTTATTCCACTCAAAATAAATTAGTTATCTTCCTTTTCATAAAGAAACATTCCATTCTAACTGAATCTCATTTCAAATCTCGATCGTCCATCCAAATTGATCTTGACCATTGATTAATTCTTGGATTCTATTTAAGAAGCTCTCAATTCCTCATTTTAAAGGGAGAGGGGTTGAATTGAATTTATATCAAATCTTTCTTAATCATGCACTCACTTTCTCATTATTAGCATAAGATTTTCACTTCTTAGATTTAAAATGTTATATAGCTTTAATATGCATACATATAATCTAATTTATCTTACAAGTTATTAGATTAATTTCATCTTTCATAAAGAATAATTGCATATCAGTCACACTTAATTGCATTCAAAATCCTTTGTTATAGAATGGTTTTGTTGCCTGCATCTCAACTCTAAGATCATAAATGCTAGAATATTCAAATAGGAATAATGCTTCTGAGAGGGGGGGTGAATCAGTAGTATTGTACCTTTACCATTAAAACTTTTAACTGAAAGTAGATTGCATGCATATAAACACATCAAACAATTATGAAAAACACATATGCATCACCACATAACACTTGAGATTTTGGTAACCTAGAAACCCTCTAGAAATAAGAAGGTAAAACTAGGGTGGGGATGATACCCACAAAATTACTGCAGCAATAATGTTTAACCACTTCTGATGGTCTGCCCTGTTAAAGGCTTTACACTGTATCAATAGTGACTTGATTAAAGGATTTCAAACACTTTATATAAAGTGTTACCCTATTAAAGGATTTAATCACCTATTTATAGAATCAAAAAAATAGCTATTAAGCTAACCTATCACCATATGGTTTCCTTTCTAATACAATTGCTAGAGAGTATTAGGTATAATAAACCTGATAGCTTACAATCCTTTGATTGCTGAATATAGGCACTTGATCTGCTTTCTCTAATCTTGATCCTCTGAGATCTGATACTCTTCACTCTGAAAATAGTTTTCCTTACACACCCTTGTCCATCCACATATACAATGAGATTTAGTCTTCCTTATAAAGACATTCAAAGACTTAGGGTTAGGTATGGATCTATGATCCATATTGAATCTCTATTTCCCACTCAGTCCTTGCACATTTACTATTGGTTGCATGCCTTCTCCATTTTTATTATTGGCAGCATGCAGATTGCATCAGAAGAACAAAAGATTCATTCTTATCTTTTTAATCCTTTGAGATTCATCATATGTCGGCCATGAAAATGGTTTGCATCTGCATTTGTAAAGTTACAAACTCATATGTGCATTCTATGTTGCTTAGCACTTACTGATTCCTGATCTCGACACATGTAACAAACTGGTTTACTCGGCTCCTATTGTATTTTTGTATTGCTGAACATTGTATATGACTTGGCACTCAAATACCACTCGACACTTGTTTCATGCTCAGCACCTAAAGTCATTTAGCACTTGATCTTCACTCAGCACCTAAAGATCACTTGGCACCTAAAGGCTTTCTTGACTCGGCTCATGTTGTGGCTAGGCATACATGGTGTACTTGGCTCCAATGAAGATAGTGGTTAAGTGTGTTGGCACTCAAGTGTCAAAAACCATTTTGAGGCTAACAATCTCCCCCTTTGACATGAGTGACAAAAATAGTCAACTAATCTTATGAGTACATTTTTTAATTTTTGCGGTGTACATACAGAGGTTTAAAAAAAACCTTAATAAAAATTTTGTAATTTACAATATATATACCTCAAAATTTTGATTGTGCCATTATGTTTGGTATATCTTGGTAACCAAAATTTTATGCTATATATCATGCTCCGCCTTTTTATCTTATCTCCCCCATTCTCTAATCTCCTTCATTCTTATCTCCCCCTTTATTGTGTCTCCCCTTTTTATCTTGTCTCCCCCTTTTTGATACTTATGTCAAAGGGTTTTAAGGGTTAAGACCATATTTCACCAAAAATGTGTTGTTTACCTCCATAATCATCCTGAGAGCTACATCCCAATTATGCAAAGCAATCTCCAATGACTTATGCTAGAGAGCAGTCTCTGTAGCAAGGTGAATAAGTCCTTCCAAAGTAGAAAGATTAAGGTCTTTCTTGAGAATAGTTTCAGCATAGACTTGTTCTTTATAGAGGACTTCCAAATGTGGGGTTATGGAGGATTGGAGCTATAATAGTTTGGCCTTGACGGTGGCATCTTCTGCTATTAATATAGCTATCTCTTTCTAAGTGTGAAGCATTTGAGCAAAATGCTTCTCACTTTTAGCTAGATCTTTTGGTAGCTGCATGCTAGAAATATTCAAATTTCTCTCCGAGGTTATTATCTTTTGTCTAGTCTCTTGTGTGAAGTATGAGGAGTCACACAAATTTTTGTACAATGAGAATATATTCTCAAGTACCTTTTTCACTTTGTCAATGACCTTTTCCAATTCAATCTGTGAAAGTGATATTTCACTAGATATTTTCTCATTAACTTTTCCTTGAAATTTTCTTTCAGACCATTCCATAAGTTTTGCATTTGTCTCTTGGTTTGCATTTATCACTTGGTCAACAATTTCTAATAATTGCTCCATGATATGCTTTGACTCATCTGGTGACTAAATACTGAAGGCATCCATAAATATGTCTTTAATTTCATGTAAAGTTTGTTTTTGTTGATACTCCTTCCTGAGTATCTCTTGCCTCTTTCTTTTGTTTAATGCTTTCTGCACCTCATTAATTTGATCAATGTTTATTGTTTTTGAGTCATAACTTGGTATGACTATCTCCTCATCTAGTTTAGGGTCTCCATAGTGAAGTACCCTTGCAACTTTGGTAGAACTAGATCTTGGTGTAGATATTTGCAATGGCTTTTGTGAAGGAGTCCCCGAGATAGGCAAATTTATCAATGTTTGTATTGCATCCTGCTCTTTAGGGGTTTCCTCTGCTTTCTCCTCCTGTTGTCTACTTTGAGCAATTATTGTAATCTTAGGAAGTACACCTTGAGTTTTTGTTGTAGGATTTGATGTAATAGTCTACCTTGTAGGTTCTGGTTCTTTGTATGCTACTGCACTTGACTTCTAAACTGTGGTGTCAACTATGCCTATTGAAACAACTGTTGCCATTTGAAGTTGACTATTAGTAGCTATAGAGATGATGGAAGGTGGTTCTTGTGGATTCACCTTATCTCTAATTGTATTTTCTACTAGATTTTGTAATTCATCCATACTGACCAATACTGGATCTACACATAATCTTGCTTTTTGCATGGATTGGACAAAGATTCTTTTGCGATCTTTTGCAGTTAATAGATTGATGTTCTGAGCAGAAATGTCAAGAACATCTTGTACTGTTACATTTTTTGTAGGTGTGATGGGTACATGAGGAGGGCTAGAAGGTGGCAATTGTGTGTCTTGCACACTCTAGTCCTATTGCTGCTCTTGCTCAGCTGTTGCCATTTCATCTTGCTTTTGTGTCTCCTCCTCTATTTCTTTCTTTTCTTCTTCCTTCTTCTATTCTTCTTATTTCTTTTCTTCTTCCTTCTTTTCTTCTCTACATTGCTCTACTTCTTTCTTCTCTTCTCTCCTTTTTCTTCTTTCTTCTGGTGGGGTAGAAGCTTCTTCCTTGTATTCTTCTTTGAGAAAATATTCAATCTTTTTGTACAAGTTCTTCCATGACTTTATTGTTCTTTGTACAATATTTTCCATTTTGTTTTAGAGAATGAAGAATGCCTTGTATTTAGGTGTAAACCTAGCATTGTGCCTTTTGATTGCTTTCTCTATTTTCTCCCTAGTCAAATCAGGCAGTATGCTTGCTAGGGTTGATTCTCTCATCTCCTTCTCCATTCTCAAAGAAAAATGCCATCTGTCTTCTACAATTTTAGAAAGTTCATCTGGAAATTGTCCATCTAGTTCAAGAGGAGTGTACTTGAACTATGCCATCATTCCATAAACTGATTCTTCTATTCTATTTTGTTCTTCTTTAGTAAACTTATTGAAATCAACTTTATTTATGTTTCTTAAGTCTCCACTTGCAATCTTTTTGCATAATGTATCAATTGAAAAATGGCTTACCTTTTTAGATTGATCTTCTTCATTAGTATCAGGTTGAGCTACATATTTCATTCTTTTCCTTGGTTCTTCCTGTGTCTTCTTGATTGGTTTCTTCTTTGTAGTATCCTCTTTAGCTTTTTGTGTGGAGGCCCTTGTTGTAGCTTAGGTTGTTGGCTTGGAAATTTTATTTGGTTTGGGCTGCGTTGGAGGCTATTATGTTGCCTTTTTCTTCTTTGGCTCAGCTTGAGTTGGTACTTCCTTGGCTTCTTCTTCTTCCTAAGCATCTTCCTCCTTGTCTTCACCTAGGCCTTGAGTTAATTCCATTTGGCCTTGCTCCTGTTCATCCTCACAATCATCATTGTCATCATCATCTTATTTGCTTCAACCTTATTCTTTCACCGAATTTCTTCTTAATTTTCTTCATCAATTTATCTTTCTTTTTCAATGTGTAGGCAGTTTTTAATTCCATATTTATCTTTGAACTTACCACAACATAAGTGCCAAAGTGTGGGGCACTTTTATCTGTCTCTTCTGCCAACAATGCAGTTATTGTTGCAGATGCTTAATCTATGTCGATCTCATAACCAAATGGCCTTAGCCATCTCACCCTTGGAATTGCTGCTTGGATATAGGTGAAGTCAATATCAACTAAGAAGTATATATCATTAATATGTTTTTCTATCAAGGAAATTGGTATTCTCACCCTTTGCTTCATGGATTTCTTGAAATCTTCAAAATAGCTTTTCATTAGGGTATCAAAATTGTATCCCATTTGTTCTATATATTCATTTATTTGGGATATGATAGTTTTATCACTTCTCCATGTAACTTTGCCAAAAGAGGAAAATTCATTCTGAACATAAAAGAATATACAAACCAAAATTGCTCCAAATTTGCATTGGGCACCCTTTGACCTTCTTATAGCTGTTACGTTTTCATTTATCTGTTGTAGTTGCAGTTCAAGAAGATCATAAGTATGATCATTTTTCACTGGTTTGTAGCCTATATTCACTGCAATACATGGCACATTATTGAGTCTACTACATTGGTAGAATTTGTGGGCAATAACTCTAACAACAAACTCAACTAGAGGATCCTGAATGGTATGAATAGTCATTCCTTTTTTGTTCCATTGAGCACCTGTGTTCTTTTCTATAACATCCTTGGGTTCACTTCTCAAGGTCTTATGACGATCTAGGGTAGGATATCCAATTATGCTATGAATTATTCTTTTTTGTGATTTTGACAGGAACATCTTCTAACCATAGACTACCATCATGAATTCTGCTCAATACAAGTCTGATCCACTCTATCTTGAACATGGTGGGAAAACTCAAAACTTGTGTTAAACCCTTCTTTTCAACAATTTTGTATTCATCTTTTAGTACTCCATCAACAGACAGCTTTACAAAGGCTTCTCTTATTTCCATATCTCCTAGGGCTCCTATCTTGCAATTGTAGCATCATCTTACATCTTGGACCATAACAACGTTTGGGGGTATGTAAGAAAGGGCTCTAGCTGGGTCGTTCTTGTATGCAACTTTAGGAATAGGGAAAAAATTGGGCTACCTGACCTCATTAGATACTAGCTAAACTTAAAACAACTCTTTGCCTTAGGTTTGCTTGGAACTCGAAGCCATTTATGCAAACTAGGGTTTCCTTTACGTAGAAATATGAAACTATGTAGCTCGACACAAATGAAAATACCTCAAGATTGATGAAATCACATTGTATGAGGTTGCAATTGGCTTGGAATGTTGGATTCTCTGCTGTGAAGTCACTCTACACTCTTTATCTTCTTTGCTTCTTGATTGCGATGAGGAAAAATGATTGAAATCATGATAATATACCCTATTTCCATCGCATTCAATGCTCAATTGCAAACTCAAATTATGAAGGATTTTAACATTACTTAGCTTGCACTACATTTCCTCTTTACTCAACTTCCATAGGAATTACTCAACTCAACATTAGGGTAAAAGCATAGATCTATGTCACCATTTGTGATACAGAAACCTGTTTTGGTCAAATCTCATTTCTCTATCAAAAATCAATTTAAAAAAAAAAACTAAAAATACCCTTTTATAGATTTCAGATTTAATATCATCATTATATAATTTTTTGAGTGTTTAATTAGTTATAATATGCTATAATCTAAAAATATTATAAGCCGATATTTCGACATTTCAGAAGATACTCTCTCAAAAAATGGAAAAAAATAGTAAATCATATCAAAAAAATTAAAAAAATATATTTATCACTAGAGGAGAGAATCCTCTTTATGAATATGTAATTTTTTTTCAAGAAGGTATAGATTTGATAGGGAAGTTTTGACGGGAGGAAAAAACTATTGGATTCTGACAAGGTCGAACTTGAGTACTTATAACAAAGAAAATATACATCAAAAATAATTATTTCTTTTTTTCTGCACTAGCTATACATGTCATCGATAAAATATTTTCAAATCATAACAAAAAAAGATGATTTGCACATACTTGTTTGACGGGAACTACATCATATATTTTTTATAGTTAAAAGAGGGACTTCAAAATAAAATAAAATGAATAAATTCTTAGTCAAAAAAATAATAAAAATTATAGGCATAAAATTCATACAATTCTACACATTTCATCAGTTTACATCATCTTCATATTTTAAACACAAATACCATTTTTTTGTCATTAATGTTGAACTATCACATTCTGATATCACTTTTCTTTAGAAAAAGTGACACAGGTTTGTGCTTTTACCCATTAGTCATAAACTCAGTTGCTGTTAGGAACTCGACATCCACTAGAATTTTACTTGGCATCTAAAGACACCTCGTCATCATCATTTAAAATTTTGTCTTGGCATCTTGTTTCATGCAGATTTATACTTTTCATTGTTTCTCCATGGTTTAGGGCTGATGTATGATACTTCCTTATATGGATCAGCCCCATAGGCTCATCTCGAGATTAATTGGATGAGAAATGATCACTTGACCTTGTGGGTGAAGTGACCCTTTAATTAGATGTACTTGATTCATTATTTTTCTGCCATGTCTTCTTCATGTCTATTTCAATGTGTTCCACATCAATCTTTTCTTTGCCTTTGTTTGATTCAATTTTTGGTGCTTTTGACCTTGTAGGATAGTTTCTGCTGATATGACTAGTTTTTAAGCAACTAAAACATGTGGTTTGGCTAGCCACCTGCTATAATTCCCTCTGAAATGTTTTCTTATACAATTTTCGGGGATATGTCAATATTCCTGGCAATAATGACAGTTATATCTGATGTTTTAATCCTAATGGTACTGACTTTCATTTCCTTTTATTTTCATTGGTTGATTTGATGTCCACATAGGCTTTGATCTACATTCAAATTCTTTGTGTCCATACTTCTTAGAATCATGACAATCTCCATCAAATCTGTGTCCCTGTAACTCTGGATCTACAATCTTGTGTCATATGTCCTTGCATGTTGCACTTGTAACAGTAACTCTTGCTTTTGGGTGTGTTTTATTGATTGAATCTTCTACTTCTGCAAACATTGGCAATATGCCCCTTTTTATTATAGTAGTGACAAGTAGGTTTAGAATCCTTAACTTTGTCACTTCTTTGATCAACACTCTTTGATGATTCTCCAATTTCAGTGCTGTTGTATCCAAGTCCTGATGTATCATGGGCTAATCTTGGAGATTTCATCAACTGTTCAAAGTACTTAATGGCTTCACTTGATTTGTTGAGATTCTTTGGTACCTCTTTTTCTCTATTCAATTCATTCTGTAGTTGTTCATTCTGCATCTTCAAAGTAGAGATCTCAATATCTTTCATATTGAGTTCATGATGAAGATTCATCACTTGGGCAAGTGTATCCATCTACATGTTTGAGATCCTTGATAATTCATTACATTTTTCTTCAGGTTTGTTTGTAAGATTTCTTTTGTCATCATCCATCATGACTCTATTCTCAACTGCTCTTTTCTTTTGTTCAATGATTTCACATACCATTATGGCCTGAGATTCATGTTCCATCTTGAGAGATCTTATCTCATTCTCTTGAACTTTATTTTTCTCCATTAGTTATGCTATTGCTGCATCAAACTCTTTAGTGTCTCCATTGGTACACAGTTTTGTGGTATCAATCTCCTTGTAGTTTATATCATTTTCAGCTATGACTATATCCTTCCTTCTCTTCAAGGATTTTTTGAGTTCCTCCCTTGCTTCCTCTACTTTGTGTAGGGCCAGTTGCACATCAATCACTTCATTCTCAATAATCTTCCCAAGTTTGAAGACTTCCATATTTAGACCTTTTTCTCCAAGCTATTAGACTTTTTCTTGTGAGAACCTGGCTCTGATACCAATTGTTGGAATATTCAAATAGGAATAATGCTTCTAAGAGGGGTGGTGAATCAGAACTACTGTACCTTAACCATTAAAACTTTTAACTAAAAGTAGATTGCATCCATATAAACACATATGCATCACCACATAACACATGGGATTTTGGTAACCCAGAAACCCTCCAAAAATAAGAAGGTAAAACTGGGGTGGGGATGATACCCACAAAATTACTGTAGTAATAATGTTTAACCACTTTTGATGGTCTGCCTGTTAAAGGCTTTACACTATATCAATAGTGACCTGATTAAAGGATTTCAAACACTTTATATGAAGTGTTACCCTATTAAAGGATTTAATCACCTATCTAGAGGATCTACAAAATAGCTATTAAGCTAACCTATCACCATAGGGTTTCCTTTCTAATACAATTGCTAGAGAGTATTAGGTATAATAAACCTGATAGCTTACAATCCTTTGATTGCTGAATACAGGCACTTGATTTTCTTTCTCTGATCTTGATCCTCTGAGATCTGATACTCTTCACTCTAAAAATAGTTTTCCTTACACACTCTCATCAATCCACATATACAATGAGATTTAGTCTTCCTTATAAAGACATTCGAAGACTTAGGGTTAGGTATGGATCAACGATCCATATTTGATTTTTGTTTCTTGTTCATTCCTTGCACATTTACTATTGGTTTCTATTAGTGAATAGTTTTTCCCATAAATGTTCATATATCAAAATAGAGAAAAAAATGTAAACTAAAAAATGAATTCCTATTCGAGGAACTTAGGAATTCTCTGCTTAAAATTTCTTCAATGGAAACAGGCACAGCTACCTTTAGTGCAGTGAAAGTTTTAACCAAATAAATTCAACAGAATAACTTTCCAAAAATGTAATCTACTAGAGACCTTGTTGAAACAACTTATTTCATCTCATCAATATGAAAAAAACTTTAATGAAAAAAAACATTCAATTTTAATTATCAAAATGATCCACATAACTGAAATTTAAATCATCGAGCAGGCAAATTTCATAAACTAATTTCTCACAGAATTTCCAAATTCAGAGTTGACAATTTTAAAATCAATAATAGGCATAGCTAAAAGCTTAAATAGTATCTATAGAAATACCAAAAAATAAGTAGATAATAGTATCCACTTACAAAGCTTTCAACCCAAAATCAAACTGTAGAGTTTCATGTATCTACTAAAATTTTGAAATGTTACTTCTAAACTAGAAATAAAACCATAAACAAAAGTAGTTCTATCTATCAGTCTACTGGAGAAATTCTAACCCCTTAAAAAATACTAACTATTACATTTATAGGCATGGGGCTAGACTCAAGCCAAAATTACCCTGCCAGGAGTTAATTGTCTTTTAAAATAACTGATAATTGAAATTGCAAGAAAAAAAAATAGCAAAGCAACTGTAGCTAAGAAATTCTTGATTAGGTTGGCCTGTCTCCACCAACCACACCTTTTGCCATCTTCCACATTTCGTAGGCAGTTCAAAAGGTAGAAATAATAGATTGATGTGGAAGACCAATGTAGGTGAGCCATTGCTTCAAAATTTCTTTCATCTTCTTTAGTTCAATAGCCTTTTCCTTGTCTATTTCCAAGTGCTTCAAATTGATAATCAACATAGCTTCAGTGTGTGCCACATTGGAGAAATCCTGCTTAGCTGGTGTCTTCTTGTCTTGCCATCCTTGAAACTTCTCTTGGAATTCTTTGATTATCTCATCTGATTGGGCAACGAAGTCATCTTCTCTTTCCATGAACTGTTTTACAAACCACTTAAGGTCATTTTGAATAATCTGATGTATAACCTTAAGTTCTCGTAATGCTTCTTTGATTTTAGATAACCCTTGTGCCAGTGCTTCATTCCACCATTCAATGCAATCTTTGATGATGTACAAGACTTTTTCATCAAGACTAGCTATAGGGCATTCGGCTTGGAATTTCTACAAACCAAATTCTTTCATATCCTGTAGTGATATTACCACTTTTGCCCAGTTACTCCTCTCCTTTTTGTATCCTTCATTACTTACCTCCACTTTTTTTGAAATGTTTGATATCTCCTCTGAAGCATGATCTAAATGTCCAATGTGTTTTATGGTGTTAAGCAGAACATCTTGGACCCATTCACCTACTACTTTGGCTACTGCGTTGCACTTATGTAGATTCTTCAATGATTGTTGATTGGTCGCGGAGGATACATCAATAATGGCTGACATCTCACGGATTGGCTTTGATTTAGGATGTAAGATAGTGTTAATGTATTGTGCCATATTCTTTATTGTTTCCTTCATTTCTTGCTTATCTTGCCCATCCTTCCATACTCTATGTGCGATCTTTTTGTTAGAAACTTCAAAGAATTCCATATCTACTTCACGGTTTCCTTTTCCCAAATCAACTTTTGTTATTTGGAAATCTTGAGGCACTATAGAATCATGAGAGCTTCCATCAGGTGGTGTAGCTATCTTTGCTGCCCATTGCCCTGGACTTTTGTCAAAATTGATTCTTGCTTCGGTCCTTGCTTTTTTTTACTTTGGGTGCCTTACCGAGGCACTTACTAACCAGATCGTCAATAGGCATAGATATTGGGACTATACTTCTCTTCTTATCCATTGATGTCTCTAGCCATTTAGGAGTAGTTTGATCCTTTATGGTAGTAGGAGAACATTTAACTAAGGGGAGATTACTTTCCTAATTCTCGGTAGCCATTGCAAAATTTTGGGATTCAAGTACATTATCTGCCATAGATTGGTCTTCTGTTGTCTTCATGTCCACTATTATTGTGTTCTTACTTTTGACGGCTAATGCCTTCTTCATGATTGAGTAGGTTACTCTCCTTCCTTTTGGAGTTTCTTCTTGAACTTGAAGTTGAAGTGTTTCCAGAACTACTTCAAGTTCAACTTCAAGTGGACTTGCAACAGAATAAGGGACACTTCGATTAGTTTTCTTATGGGCAGTCCTTTTATCTCTGCTTCTTGAAGAATTCTCAGAAAACCTAGGAGTAGCCACTGCCTTTGATTTTATCCATTTGGTAGTTCTAAATTTTACATCTTTGGTATGGGCATATACATCATTTTCTTCCCTTTTCTCCCAATCGATCTCAGGAATAAGCATGCATTCAATCTGGTCCATGTAAAATGGATCAAATACATTTTTAGAATCATCATCTTTCAGCTCATAGGTATCTAACTCCACATTAAACATGATGGCCTACTTAATGGTCAAGCATGACCATAGCCTCTTCCTCACTTCAAATTCATTATGATAGTTCACCCAAAAATCCTCTAATTGCAGGGAATGAAAGAGAGAGGCCACATTTTTGACATTATTTCTAATAAAGATGGTGTACTCAAAATCTAACTGAGAGGTGAAAGACTTAAGACATAAGCGGGTTAATGATTTCGCTAACAATATGGCTTCTTTCAAATTGAGGCATCTATAATGTCCAATTTCAATCGGGAAGAATACTGAAGAGGATTTTTTGGAAATTTGAAAGGACTCAACAAGAGAAGGAAACTTCCTACACATTACTGACAACACTATAGAATCTGAACAATAGCATGGTAATTTCAAAGGTTCACCAAGAAAACCACCCACTCTGATATATGTAAATCTAGGAAATTGAATGAAATAACAACCATAAATTTGCACAACTTTCTTGGCTTCTTCTGACATCCTATCATTTTCTTGACCTCGTAGTTCAAATACCAATTTCCCTAAAAAAACATCATTGACCTTCTTAAACTCTTTGCATGTTGTGTCTTCCTGGAGATCTCTGTAATATTGGTAGATAGGCATGTCATCTACCCAAGGTATATGTGGAAGATAGTCCCAATCTTTAGATGCCGCTAGGGTGTAAATCAGATAAGAGGACAAGAAAAATTGACCATAGTTGCTAACATCTATCAAGACCTTATGCAAGTTCTTTGCCATTAGGTCTTACCAATCAATGAATTTGACACCTTCAACTATCTTCTGTATGAAGAAGTACATCAAAGACTCCCAGTTGAAAACATGTTCATTTCCCTTAATTCTATTTAGTAGGAGTACAATGTCTGCAGTTTCCTTGATGAAATGCTCGATGGTCAATGGTTTAGGCAACCTAGAACCTCCCTCTGCAAGCTTCAAGAGCTAGGACTGAGCAATCTTAGTGTCATAGCTGGTTTTGTTTGCAGCATACATGTTCTTAGCTTCTTCGAATGTCCATGGCTCCTAGGGTTCTTTATGAGGGATCCTGAGGGTGGAATTGACATTGGTTCTATTGATTTTGACAACTACTTCCCTCGAGGCTTTCTTAATGCATCTTGAAATAGGGTCATAATGGTTTGCACATTCGAGGATGAGTTTTGGGTATGGAATTGTAGCAGGAAAGGTGTTAGCTTCTAATAAACCACTATCAACTAGCCTTTGGTAGATGGGACTTGACTGGGTGTTTTTGGTTCTTTCAACAACCTTAGATAATTTTTTATTAACCAAAAATTTATCCAAATTTCAAGCAAGGAACTGAGAAATGGCGGATTCTCTAACTTGTGCATTTTTGGCCGAAAAAGTGTCATGATCACTATAAAAAACAAGTCTATAGGAAACAGCTTGAAATACTTTCAAAACAAAGCAAAGCACAATCAAAATTCAAAGGGGAATGGAGATGCACTTACTGTTTGGCAAAGCCACAGCTTGAAATTCGCCTTTGTTACCTAAAAGCACCGAGATTTATCTAGAGAGGATGAGATGAATGGGAAAGGGTAAAATGCATTTATTTAAGGAATGATTTGCATAGAGGATCGCAGGACATATTTAGCAATTAAATGCCATCATTACTCATTCGTCTGACATTCATCAAAAAAGGCATCGCATGTGTTCTATTTTAAATACCGTGTTAAATCTAAGAAATGACATTGTTAATACTCCATAAAATCTTGTGAGACCCAAAAACGTACTGCTTTAAATTTCTTCACTTATGACTTTAGATGCTTTGGGAAATTATTATGCTGGGACCCACCTTGGAATGGCTCAAAAATCTTTGATCTACATACAAAAATTGTTAGCGAGAAAAGCCAACACTGAACTTGAAGTTGAAGTTTTGTGTGATCTAGCTTCAACATCAACTTTGACTCCAAGCTTACAAAGGTTGACTTGAGAAAACAAAGTGTGCTTATCACATGGCAGGCTAATGAGACCTTGAACCTGAAGTTGAAGTAAACTACAACTTCAAGTTCAACTTCCATGGGAAGACATGGGACCGAAACATGCTAGGATGCGATAAAAATTATAAGCTCTAACAATTGGCTCCTATTGGGGCATGAGACTAAAAGGATCATGGATGAACCCAAGAACTTAGGATTGCAGACTGACTTAAAAGATGACGACACAACACACAGAATGAAACAAGAAAGGAAAGAAAAGCCAAAAGGGTGGTATTTACAATGAGGCGAGAAACAGACTCAAAAATGGTACAACTTGAGATCCTATCCAATGAAGGATAGGGGAATTTCATCTCCATTAAGATACTGTAGCTTGAAGGCATTGGAACCTAGTCCTTTAGATATTACAAATGGGCCTTTCCATAAACTTTCAAATTTAGAATGAGCTCCTTTGGGTTCCCTCCTCTTACCCCATAATAGCACTTGATCTCCTTTTATGAATTTCTGAAGCCTTGCCTTTTGATTGAAGATCCTTTTAACTCTTTCCTGATGGTGGGTGATGTGATCCACTAACTCCCTTCTTTCTTCCCCAATTCTTTGGAGGTACAATATTCTCTATTTGATGGAAGATTTAAACACTTCAACTTCAATTGCTTTTTGCAAATTCAATGTGGCCAATTCTAAAGGCAAAGCCAATTGTGCTTCAACTCCGTATACCAACTCAAAAGGTGTCATACCTATGGCTCTTTTGGGAGAAGTTCTGTCGGCCCACACAGCTTCATACAATCTTTTGTGCCAATCCCTTCCTTTTTCATCCACCAATTTTTTCATAATATTAATTAAGTTTTTAATCGTGGATTCTACCTGCCCATTGCCTTGAGGGAAGTAATTTGAAGAGTGAGATAACTAGACACCATGATCATAGAAATACAATTGAATTTCCCTGGATGAAAAATGTTGTGCATTATCTGTCACTATTTTACTTGGAGTACCAAAACGGGTTAAAATGTTAAATCTGTTAAGAATCTGCACACTTCTTGTGAGGTTGTTACTTTAACAGGAACTGCTTCTACCCACTTAGTAAAATAATTTGTAGTAGTGAGTATGTGTGTATGTCCCACACTTGAAACTAGATTAATGGGTCCTATAAAATCCAACCCCCACTGTTGAAATGGTTCTTCTATGATTACTGGTTTCAAAGGCAGGGCAACTAACTGTGGTTTCCCAGTAAACAATTGACACTTTTCACAATTTCTAACCCAATGGTAAGCAACCTTAAACATACCTGGACAATAGTAACCACTTCTAAGGATTTTAAATGCTATCACTATTGATGAAAAATGACCCCTGTAGGCTCCATCATGGAAGGTTCTCAATAAATTATCCTGCTGATCGGTATCAACACATCTCAAAAACATACCATCTAGGCCTCTTTTGTATAAGATATCATCGATTATAACAAACTTAGTTGCTTTGAGTTGGAGCATTCACCGATCCTTTCCTTTTGGGTGATCAGGACATCTTTCGTAAGTCAGGAAATAAGCAATATCTAAATACCATTCATCTTGGAGACCTACAAACAAGCAAGTGGGATTTGACTCTTCTTGTTCACCTTCTACAATAAGCTTACATAGGCCTTGCCCTCAAATCAATTCAGTCAGTCGGATGTCTAAGTCAAATTCTTGAACTTTTGCTACCCACATTGCTCAATTATTGACTGCTACATCTTGCTACATGAGAATACTCTTGACAATAGTGGATGGTACATACACTATAGAATGAGAGTGCAAAATATAGTACCTAAAGTACTCTACTACTTTTACAACAGTAAAAGCTTGTTTTTCAGATAGAGAATAGTTGAGCTCATGTTTCTTCAGAGCTACACTCATAAAAGACATAGGCATCTCTTCCCCTTGGTCATTCTTTTGAAGCAAAATTCCAGACATGGTATGCTCAAATGCATAATAATACATTATAAAGTCCTTTTTGATATCAGGATGAAATAAGGATGGAGCTTTAGTAATAGCTTCTTTTACCTCTTTGAATGCTTTTGATGCTGGTTCATCCCATTTGAAACTTTTACATGAGGTATTAAATGCATTAAGGTGCTCATCAATTGATTTCTTTCCATCACCATAAAATTTGAGCAACACATTTCTAGCACCTTTAGGAAGTGGATGTAGATTACCTCCAAGAGCCAAGGGGCCCACTTGTGCACCTCAAGGGTTAGCAGCCATCCTAGGGAAAACGAGGTTCAAAGGCTAGATGATTAAATGAGAAAGTATTAATGTCCCTGGTAGAATTAAGGCTTGAAGGTTTATAGCTATAGGGGTAGATTTCTTAGGAGAAATTGGCCTACTTTTACTCTTGACAGACTTCTTTCGCTTCTAGGAGAGATCAGGGGCAAAATTGAGGTTTTTTACAAACTCATAAGACTCATCAATGAACCCCTTCCTTTCTTCACTTCGAGTATACCTTTTGCTAGCCAGCTTATCACTATATAGCTAATTATGCAATACTCAGAATGGCCTTGGGACCAGTCTATCCACTATTGCTTCTTCATTAGCAATAGGTACACCCCTAATGAGTTTGGCCCTTTCTTCTTCCCTTTCAAGAACTTTATTAACTTGTGTAAATTGCTCTAGGCTTGTTCTGAGTTTCCAGGCTTGTGCACTTAAGTCAGAAATGATATCTTCTTGTGTGTTATCAAACCCTAAGCGTGGTTGAAGTAATGGGAAAACTTCATGATGTGGTAAAACCATTTTATCGTTCCCCGACGGAGTCGCCAAAAACTGTTAGTGAACATTTTTTCCCATAAACGTTCATATATCAAAATAGAGAAAAGAATGTAAAATAACAAATGAATTCCTATTTGAGGAACTTAGGTCTGCTTAAAATTTCTTCAATGGAAACAGGCGCAGCTACCTTTATTGCAGTGAAAGTTTTAACCAAATAAATTCAACAGAATAACATTCCAAGAATGTAATCTGTTGGAGGTGTTGAAACAAATTATTTCATCTCATCAATATGAAACAAACTTTAATGCAAAAGAACCACTCGATTTTAATTATCAAAATGATCCACATAACTAAAAATTAAATCATCAAGCAGGAAAATTTCATAAACCAATTTCTCACAAAATATCGAAATTCAAAGTTGACAATTTCAAAATCAATAACAGGCGTAGCTAAAAGCTTAAATATTATCTATATAAATACCAAAAAATAAGCAGATAATAGTATCCACTTATAAAGCTTTCGACCCAAAATCAAACTGTAGATTTTCATGTATCTGCTCAAATTTTGAAATGTTACTTCTAAACTGGAAATAAAACCATAAACAAAAGTAGTTCTATCTATCAGTCTACTGGAGAAATTCTAACCTCTTAAACAATAATAACTATTACATTTATAGGCATGGGGCTAGACTCAAGTCAAAATTACCCCGCCAACAATTAATTGTCTTTTAAAATAACTGATAACTGAAATTGCAAGAAAACAAAATGGCAAAGAAACTGTAGCTAAGCAATTCTTGATCAGGTTGCGTTGTCTCCACCAACCACAACTTTCACCATCTTACACATTTCGTAGGTAGTTAAAAAGGTAGAAATAATGGATTGATGTGGAAGACCAATGTAGGTGAGCCTTTGCTTCCAAATTTCTTTCATCTTCTTCAGTTCAGTAGCCTTTTCCTCATACGTTTCCAACTTCTTTAGATTGATAATCAACATAGCTTTGGTGTGCGCCACATTGGAGAAATCCTGCTTAGCTAGTGTCTTCTTGTCCTTCCATTCTTGAAACTTCTTTTGGACTTCTTTGATTATCTCATCTGATTGGGCAACAGAGTCATCTTCTCTTTCCATGAACTATTTTATAGACCACTTAAGGTCATTTTGAATAATCTAATGTATAACCTTAAGTTCTTGTAATGCTTCTTTGATTTCAGATACCCCTTGTGCCAATGCTCCATTTTGCCATTCAATGCAATCTTTGATGACGTACAGGACATTTTCATCAAGACCAGCTACAAGGCATTCAGCTTGGAATTTTTGCAAACCAAATTCTTGCACATCCTCTAGTTATATTACCACTTTTGCCTAGTTATTCCTCTCCTTTCCGTATCTTTCACTACTTACCTCCACTTTTTTGGCAATGTTTGATATCTCCTTTGAAGCATGATCTAAATGTCCAATGTGTTTTACAGTGTTAAGCATAACATCTTGAACCCATTCACCTGCTACTTTGGCTACTGCTTTGCACTTATGCGGATTCTTCAATGATTGTTGATTGGTCATGGAGGATACATCAATAATGGTTGACATCTCATGGATTGGCTTTGCTTTAGGATGCAAAATAGCGTTAATGTATTGCACCATACTCTTTATTGTTTCCTTCATTTCTTGCTTATCTTGCCCATCTTTCCATACTCTATGTGCGATCTTTTTGTTAGAAACTTTGAAGAATTCCATATCTACTTCACAGTTTCCTTTTCCCAAATCAACTTTTGTTATTTGTAAATCTTGAGGCACTACAGAATCATGACAGCTTCCATCAAGTGGTGTAGCTATCTCTGCTGCCCATCACCCTGAACTTTTTTCAAAATTGATTCTTGCTTTGGTCGTTGCTTTTTTTACTTTGGGTACCTGACCAAGGAACTTACTGACTAGACTGTCAATAGGCATAGATATTGGGACTATACTTCTCTTCTTCTCCATTGATGTCTCCAGCCATTTAGGAGTAGTTTGGTCCTTTATGGTAGCAGGGGAACATTTAACTAAGGGGAGATTATTTTCCTGATTCTTGGTAACCATTGGAAAATTTTGGGATTCAGGTACATTATCTACCATAGATAGGTCTTCTGTTGTCTTCAAGTCCATTGTTATGGTGTTCTTTCTTTTGATGCCTAATGCCTTCTTCATGCTTGAGCAAGTTACTCTCCTTCCTTTCGAAGTTTCTTTGTGAACTTAAAGTTGAACTGTTTTTGGAACTATTTCAAGTTCAATTTCAAGTGGACCTGCAACAGAATCAGCGAAACTTTGATTAGTTTTCTTATACATAGTCCTTTTATCTCTGCTTCTTGAAGACTTCTCTGAAAAGCTGGGAGTAGCCACTACCTTTGATTTGATCCATTTGGAAATTCTAACTATTACATCTTTGGTACGGGCATATACATCATTTTCTTCCCTTTTCTCCCAATCGATCTCTAGGATAGGCATGCATTCAATCTGGTCCATGTAAAATTGATCAAGTACATCTTTAGAATCATCATCTTTCAACTCATAGGTATCTAACTCCACATTAAACATGATGAGCTACTTAATGGTCAAGCGTGACCACAACCTCTTCCTCACTTGAAATTCATTATGACAGTTCACCCAAAAATCCTCTAATTGTGGGGAATGAAAGAGAGAGGCCGCATTTTTGACATTGTTTGTAATAAAGCTGGTATAGTCAAAATCTAACCGACAGGTGGAAGACTTAAGACATAATTGGGTTAATGATTTGGCTAACAATATGGCTTCTTTCAAACTGGGGCATCTATAATGTCCAATTTCAATCGAGAAGAATACTGAAGAGGATTTTTTGGAAATTTGAAAGGGCTCAACAAGAGAAGCAAACTGCCTACACATCTCTGACAACACTATAGAATCTGAACAATAGTGTGGTAATTTCATAGGTTCACCAGGAAAACCACCCACTCTGATGTATGTAAATCTGGAAAATTGAATGAAATAACAACCATAAATTTGTACAACTTGAATGGCTTCTTCTGACATCCTATCATTTTCTCGACCTTGTAGTTCAAATACCAATTTCCCTAAAAAAACATCATTGACCTTCTTAAACTCTTTGGATGTTGTGTCTTCTTGGAGATCTCTATAATATTGGTAGATAGGCATGTCATCTACCCAAGGTATATGTGGAAGATAGTCCCAATCTTTAGATGCTGCTAGGGTGTAAATCAGATAAGAGGACAAGACAAATTGACCACAGTTGGTAACATCTATCAAGCCCTTATGCAAGTTCTCTGCCATTAGGTCTGACTAATAATTGAATTTGACACATTCATCTATCTTCTGTATGAAGAAGTACATCAAAGACTCCCAGTGGAAAGCATGTTCATTTCCCTTAATTCTATTTAGTAGGAGTACAATGTCTACAATTTCCTTGATGAAATTCTCGATGGTCAATGGTTTAGGCAACCTAGAACCTCCCTCTGTAGGCTTCAAGAGCTAGGACTGAGCAATCTTAGTGTCATAGCTGGTTTTGTTTGCAACATATAGGTTCTCAGCTTCTCCAAATGTCCATGGCTCATAGGGTTCTTTATGAGGGGTCCGGAGGGCAGAATTGACACTGGTTCTCTTGATTTTGACAACTACTTCTGCCAAGCCTTTTTTAATGCATCTTGAAATAGGGTCATAATGGTTTGCACATTTGAGGATGAGTTTTGGGTATGGAATTGTAGCGGGAAAGGTAGCGGCTTCTAATAAACCACTATAAACTAGCCTTTGGTAGATGAGACTTTACTAGGTGTTTTTGGTTCTTTCAACAACCTTAGATAAATTTTTATTAACCAAAAACATATCACGAATTTCAGGCAAGGAACTGAGCAATGGCGGCTTCTCTAACTTGGGCATTTTTGGTCGAAAAAGTGCCATGTTCGCTATAAAAAACAAGTCTACAGGACATGGCTTGAAATAGTTTCAAAACAAAGCAAAGCACAATCAAAATGCAAAGGGGAATGGAGATGCACTTTCAATTTGGCAAAGACACAACCCGAAATTCTCCTTTCTTACCCAAAAGCACCAAGATTTATCTAGAGAAGATGAGATGAGGGGGAAAGGGTAAAATGCATGTATTTAAAGAATGATTTGCACAGAGGATCACAGGACAGATTTAGCAAGTAAATGCCATCATTACTCATTCATGTGACATTCATTGGAAAAGGCACCACGGGTGTTCTATTTTAAATACCTTGTCAAATCCGTACGTATTTTCCCATAACAAGTAATCATGAAATGACATTGTTAATATGCCATCAAATCTTGCCAGACCCAAACATGTACTGTCTTAAATTTCTCTGCTTATGACTTCAGATGCTTTGGGAAAATATTATGCTAGGACCCACCTTGGAATGGCTTGGCAATCTTTGATCTACATACAAAAATTGTTAGCGGGCAAAGCCAACACTGAATGTGAAGTTGAAGTTTTGCATGATCGGGCTTCAACATCAACTTTTACTCCAAGTTTATAAAGCTCAACTCGAGAAAACAAAGTGCGCTTATCACATGGCAGGCTAACGAGACCTTGAACCTGAAGTTGAAGTAAACTACAACTTCAAGTTCAACTTCAATGGGAAGACTTTGGACAAAAACATGCTAGGATGCAACAAAAATTATAAGCTCTAATAGTTGCATGCCTTCTCCATTTTTCTTATTGGCTACATGTAGAATGCATAGGAATAACAAAAGATTCATTCTTATCTTTTTAATCCTTCGAGATTCATCATATGTTGGCCATGAAAATGGTTTACATCTGCATTTGTAAAGTTACAGACTCATATGTGCATTCTGTGTTGCTTGGCACTTACTGATTCCTGATGCTCGACACATGTAACAAACTAGCTTACTCGGCTCTTGTTGCATTTCTGTATTGCTCGATAACGTATATGACTTAGCACTCAAATACCACTCGACACTTGTTTCATGCTCGATACCTAAAGTCATTTGGCACTTGATCTTCACTCAACACCTGATCTTCACTTAGCACCTGAAGATCACTCGACACTTGAAGGATTTCCTGACTTGGCTCATGTTGTGGCTCGGCATACATGGTGTACTTGGCTCCAATGAAGAAAGTGGTTAAGTGTGTTGGCACTCAAGTGGAAAAAACCATTTTGAGGCTAACACATAAATAGGGAAAATCCTTATAGTTAGAAGGCAACAGGTCAATGTGTTGGACCTCTTGGATGAACTATCTCGTGTTCATTTCAGGATGAATCTACATACAAGGACCATGTTGAAGTGTAGGTGAAAAAACTAAGGCTAAATTTTCACATACATAGTAGGAAAAAAATTAAGAGAAATATTTCCTCAAATCCACTTATACAATTGTCAATGTGAAATTTAATAGAAATTCATGATGTTTCATGATTCATGATATCATGTAGCCACAAAAGGTGTGCTCACATGAGACAAAAAACTACAAAAGAACAAACGTGATCCTTTCTCTAATTTGTAACAATAATAAAAAAATTTAATAGATGGATAACACTAAAACTGATTGATCACATGATTATCACAAAGAAGTAAAACTAGTGGTTCCATTACTATTCATGAAGATAAATTCACAAAAAATAACACACTTTTGCAAGATTTACTACACTTATAATGAGAGAACCAATAACATTTATTATTGCACCAAAATATCAGCCATGAATACATATATTACATCCATGTATTTATAAGATACCCTCTCCTTTTTTAATTTAAGAGTAAGATCTCTTCTAATACAAACACTATTCTAAAATCTAATAAAATAAAGAAAATTATATACAAATTGGCTCTCTAAATGGTGCTATGTAGGTCTCCACCCTAATTTATATCAATTAATGGGTGCATGAAGCCTTGTATGACTTAAAACAATATAATAAGAACACGATAAGAAGAGAGAAGCCATGAGATGATCTAGAAGTATTTCAAACTTCTTTAGAGGTAAGGTTGAACTTCACTATTAGTCTCTACCAGTTAAATTTCTACTAAAATGTCTTTTCAATAGCATGAAATGTTCAAAATACAAAAATAATAGTTAGCTATTGGTGTCATTGAAATTGATAAAAATTGTTACTACACCTTATCTTTGATGCACCTGATGAAAAGTGCACATCCATGTTTGACACACCTTGTGAAAAGAGCACCTCTGTATGACAAGACCAAAATTGACAGAATTTTCAAAGTCAACAATTTTCCAAAAGTGAAAGTTTTTTGAAGTCCTCAATTTTCCAAAAGTGAGAATATTTTGAAGTCCACAAATTTTCCATAGTGATAGAATTTTTCAAAGTCCACAATTTTCCAAAAGTGATAGGTTTTTCTAAGTCCACAATTTTCCAAAAGTGACAGAATTTTTCCAAGTCCACAATTTTCCAAAAGTGATAGAAATCTTCAAGTCCACAATTTTCCAAAAGTGAAAAATTTTTCCTAAGTCCACAAATTTTCAAAAGTGAGAATTTTCTAAATCACACAATTGTCTAAAAGTGATAGAATTTTTTGAAGTCCACAAATTTCAAAAAGTAATAATTTTTTTTCTAAGTCCACAATTTTCAATCTCCAACATTTGGGTCTTGTTTTCCATCAACCAAAATGATCTTTGGATGTTCCCCTTTAAAATTTTGGATGGTAGAGGTTAACTATTAAGGATATGAAAATTATAAAGCTTAATACTTTTCCCTCACTTCCCTATGGAAATCATGAACTTCTTGCCTTATTTCTATAAAATTAAACAACTTAGAGTCCAACTCCCTAAGTGTCTCCTTAGTTTTTAAAATGTGTCTGACATCACCCTTAATGGATACTACTTCAAATGATAATTGAATTATAGTACAACTATTTTCACTGAGTATAGTAATATTATGGAGTCATCATTAAAAATTTCTAAGATAGTTAGACTATAGTATTTATCCACTTCAAATAGTTGGACATGTGGTCTCTTCATATCTTGGACATCTTCATACATATATAACATGAACTTATTACTAGCCTATATATTCTCAATCTAGTTGTCAATATTATCTATTTCTTCTCTTATATAACATCTAGAAACATTTGTTATCTCTCACTTCCAAGTGAAAATCCATGAAGTGTGATTTGTTGGGCACTTAGAACTTAAAAGTCATGGGTTTGAGTGTGATCTTAGTTGTTGTAGGAGATAAGGAAATCATGGTAACCTTGGGGACCTCTAAATATCTTGGATATGCATACTTGTGCACATTTACTAAAAAAATTCTTCACTAAATCTCTAAATCATGCACTTGTGCACCTTTGCAAGGGCACACCTTTGGAGACAAAATGAATTACACCAAAACATCAAAAATTGCACTATATACCTTCAACCTTTGCAAACCTTCAAAATAAAATACCTTCACACTTAGCACACATTCAGAGTTAGCACACCTTCAAGTGTTGCACAGGGTGTTCAAATCATGAACAAATCAAAGTTTCTAGATTTGAAAATGGGATATGTTTAATTTTTTTCAGGTGAGGTCTAGGACCACTCCTATGCACTTAATCCTAATCTTTTTGATGATTTATGCCCTTTTTATAGTTAAATATTGTCATGGATTTTAACTCCTTATGCTTCATCTATCTAAAATCACAAGACATTTGTGTTGAATATGCACATGCAACACCATGGTAATCTTTGCTACTACAAATGATGAGGATGCCATGATGACTACAAAAGATAAACATCAAGATACTGATGTGAGGGGCTTAAAATGATGCAAACTAACTAGAATTGTAAACTCAAACTACAAAAGGTTTTGTCCTTGAGGCACCTTGTAAGACATCCAATTTTGAGGAACCAATTTCTATGAGTCAAGAACAAGGGGTCCCCATTTTTAAAGTAAAAAATAAGGTGTGTGTTGTGGAACCACAATAACAATGTACTAATATAAAAGTTCCTTGTGATGGAATGTGATTGAAATATAATTGGTACAATAATCTCTCATAAAGAATGAACCTTGCAACTATGATAAAAGGTTTTTATCCTTTGAAAGGATGATAGGAAGACAGTTGAACACATCATCCAAATTTATGTAGTCAACAATGAAGAGTATATTTTGAAGATATAAATTCAATATAATAAACTAACTATTACTACAATTCAATTTCAAATAGATTTCCTTTGAAGCTCAAATCCAACAACCAACTCCATCTCTTTTCTTCTCAGATCAAATTCACATATACTAAATACATCCACACAATTACATGTGATATATTATCCATGGAAAACATATTTCTTGTATACCCTATCCTAATAACTAATTAGTTTGGCTTGCTAAAGCTTCCTTAACGTATAATTGATTAGATAGAACCATATTAAATCATACATGCCTTCTTAAGTATGTTTTAAAAAATTACCATAATATTCCCATATATTAAAATACAATTAGCATTTTATCCAATAAGGATTAACACATTCAATCAACATAATTAATTAGCAATAAAAAATATCACACATTTTACTTTTGTGACCTCTCTAGAATAGTCTCTGATTAAGGGTGCTCCCATTGATACCACAAACACTTAACAAAAATAAAGAAACAACAACAATTGGCGAGAATAAAATATGGGCTTCTTGGTATCACCACAAATGTGGAATTATAGAATTTTGAAATACAATATACAAACCCACATGGGAGCCTTCCCTACAATAATTTGTAACATAGAGCCATGAACTATCACCCAAACTTATCCTACATAATATTGTATGAGAGCTCCTTAAATAGACATTTTTATATAGCCAAGGAAGTTTCTAGGCATCAAACCCTAACCCTTGAGACCAACTATCTCTAGAAGTAAATATAGAGTATGCCCAATGCACATTTGACACTTATTCTAGAAATTTTGGTTTACCAAATTTTAGAACGACATAAATTTCAAACCATTACTTTGACTATCTATTAGAACCACTTTTTAGAACCCTTAGCTTCTGATCTAAAAGGCTTGACTAGAGGAAGCTCCTGTTGACCCCATTTTGGATCCCATCTAGAGCTTATAAGGTCTTCAATAGTGATCCTAAAGTTTTTATACAAAAATTACACACCAAAAAATTACAATAAATCTATGAATACTCATGATATAACACAAAGCCTCAACGGGTATGCTAATATACCCAAGATAAACATCCACCTCGAAAATTAGGACATTTTGAGCTCATATGATTGACTCACTAAGTAGAAATCCTTCAAAGACAACAACTTTGCACTAAGAGAACCATTATTCAAGAAACAAAAAGGAACTATTTTTTTGGTGATGCAAGATTGCTCATACAACTAGGATGATCCTGCATCATACACCCATTGTAATTTGAGAGTTGACCCCATCATGTTTGACATTTTTAGAGGGAAACCAATATGATTAACCTCCTTCATTGCTAGCCACAATTAATCTTCTACTAGTCTCCCTTTCCATTTGACCATCATAAGTTCTATTTCTTATATTTTGACAACATAGTTGTAACGCCCCGCTAAGGGATCCAAAAGAATTAACCTAAAATTTTACTAAGTTTGCCAAACAATTTTTTTTAAACATGAAAGATAAACCATTCATATCAAACACATAGTAGCGGAAGTAATAACATACATACAACTAAAAACATTCATAACAAGTGACATTCCTTAAGGATCCCAAGATGTTGAGTCACATTTGATCTAATTAATACTAAGTCTAACCAGTACCACATCCACATGAAAGAATAAATAGAAAGGCCAATGTCCATATTACACATTTGTTCTGAATGCCTCTTGGCAATTAAATTCGAAATGCTCAATCATCCACTCTACATGACACATGGTACGAAATGCTTAAAAGAATATACATGTGTGAAAATGAAGTACATCATCCTATTCTAATCCATGATGCAAGTGCAATAAAGTAAATGAAACAAAATTCCATACATGATACATCATCATAGAAGATATAAACATCCATTGTAAAAGATAGCCATAAATCATAAACACTACACATAGTTATCTAAATGCATGGTTCCTCCCAACCGTAAATAGCATCATAAGACCATCATAGGCCCTAGCTATCCCTTCTTGCATAACATCCCAAGTCATGAAAGATATCATTGGTATATCATAGTAGGGACATCATTCCTAAAACATACTACATCATATGCAGAAAGCAATCTAACATGCTACAACATATGCATCAGAAATCTAATCATGCAAAATAAGGCATAAGATAAGTAAACAACATCATCTATCATACACTAATCATCAATATAAGGATACATGTCCATCATCATAGTTCAACAATAGAATGAAGATAGATACCAACAAGGAATGCATCAGCCATAGTGTCTCATATAGATTTCAAATGGTAAGAGTGAAAAAGCACTACCACCCGATCGTGTGGGACCTAAATGGCCCACTCCCATTGTGCTGAGGAAATAGTCTCAAGTCTCAAACATGATATCAAATCACATAGAACAAGATAAAAAATCACATAACATAAATGCTCTTTGAGTCTAGGAATCCTAAAAGTATACTAACTCAAAGGTTCCATCATAAAAGGGTCGACAACTATACCTAGAGGTACACAAGACACGTAGAAACCTACTATGTAAGTGGGAAAGTGTCATCACACGAATCATGCTAGAGTTACCCTAGTAGTCTCTCAATAGACCCTAGCCCCCTAATGATCCCTATACAGCCACTAGTATCCTCTCATACTAATGAGGCATACAACGAAATGCAAGGTCGCAACCAAGCATTCTCTCTACTCCCATCCTAGTTTGTACTAGCACTCGAGGCGTGGGAAAGAACATACAATTATCTTATTAGGTTCATTTTAATCCCCATTTAGTGTAATTTTTTCACTTGTTAATACAACTTAGAATGAGTTACCCTGGCAGCCACTTAGGGCCCCGACCCCCATTGCAAGCCACTTCCTGACACTACAAGTAGATAACCTACCCTAGGCTCAATAAAAGCACAAATCCATAATCACATAAAATTACCCCAGTCCTAAACAAGTGATTGGAAAAATACCAAAAGATAATCCACAATAAGAACATCAAATTTCCATGACCAACTGAAAAGCATCCATTGAAAATCATGAGCACAACAGTCCTCTATTAGCAACTGAAGGTATCAATGATAATCACAATATCCATCGGTCTTCATCGAGTAGCTGTATAGTATCTCAAAATAAATCTCAATATCCATATCAATGATAAATCATCATATCCATTGGTTCTCAATGAGCAATCAAAAAGGCATCTCAAATAAAATAATATTGATCGAAGACTCCAAAATGGTCGAGTCAAAACATGTCACAACATGACAACATCAAGAAATAAATCAACACTTCAGTCCCATCATGGCAACTGGAAAGTAGTCCAAGGATAACTGATCAATGACTCAATAATGGTTAAGTCAAGTGTCTTAAATACATACACCTCAACTTCACACAAGAAGATTGGAAAGCAATAAAAATTAGTAAATAAAAACATCTCATAGAGCATGCCATCACATTACCATGGTTGAGTTTTAAAAGAATCGAGACCAAATAAAATCAACGTGCCATCAAATTTGAATAACTCCCAAGCCTCTGGTAGACATCCTAACTGGTCAACACTCTAGGACCACCCAAACCCCAAACATGGATAGCATAAAGAATAAGATACAAACACATATTTTAGTTTGCTTTCACAATCACATGGTTAAGCCATATATTAGGTTTCAGTTTTCATTTTCAAGTACATTTCAAGTGTATAAGATTCTTCATTTAATCTACAACTCAACCTTTTTTTTTTTAATAAAACATAGAATTATCCCTCCATTATTTTAAAACAATTCTCTAAAATAATCATAAGATAATTATTTACTTATTTAAATCATTGAACTAGTTACCATTGACTTTTAGATAAAATCATTCACATTATTCAAAACATTAGAATAATACTTATCAACTTTCAAATAATTAGTTTACAATTTCCTTTAAACACTTCAAGGAAAATCATTTATTTAAAATATAATCATCATTAATTTTAAGTAAAATCAATTTCATTAATAATTCAATTATTTAACTCCACTTATTAATATCTCTTTTCTTTTAATTTTCCCTCATTTAAAAATCCATTTAATTAAATTGACTAATAATTAGTTACACTTCTACTATTAACTGGTGCAGGAGCACCAGGGCCAAGGACAAAAGGGCTAGAGGAACTAGAGTCACTAAATAGATCCTAGGGGGATGAAAGGATGAGCATGACCTTGAAGGGTCATTTGATTGTAATAAGTCCACAATGGTCACTTAAAAATGTTTTTTTTATGTTTTAAATGTTTTGATTGATCACTTTGTAAAAGGATCAATGATGTAGCCTTAATGGTATTTTGGGAGCTAGTGTACCTAGGGTTTACTTTGGGATTCTAAGGTAGATGAGTTATTTAAAGGCCTTGAAAGGTCCAATTTATTTTAATATGGAAAGTAGAGCCATTATATGGTGTCAAATGCACTTGAAGTGCCTAAAAATGTAAATTGCCAAAAATTGGCAAAATGAAGCCTAGAAGGCTCGTAGAGGGTTTATGGGATTTAAGAGTGGTTTGAGGATTTAAAGTTGGGATAAAACTCTTGAAAATAATTTTGAATAATAATAAAATCTATAACATAGTCTAATATTAAAGGGGAAATAATTATATTTTCATATAGTTTTGTGGTGGGAATTAGATCCCTAATTTTCAACATTTTCAAAAGCTAAATAGTTATCTATAAAAATTAGGAAAATATATAAGTTATTATTCCAAATATTTATTAAAATTTATAATCATAGACTTCATCCATTTCTACAGATTTCATTAGTTTACTTCAATTTAAAATTAGAAATATTAATACCAATTTTATGCCATTGAAGGTGAACAATTATATTTTTGTTAGCCTTTTCCTTTACAAAAGGGTGACACAGGCCTGTGCTTTTACCCTTACATGAGACTCTTTAGGTACCATAAATATTTCACCACTCTCTAGTTCATTAGATTCTTCATCAACTTCTTCATGGGCCAAAGTATTTCTACTACTACCTCCAACTTTCTTTCCAAAGTTAGTACCTTCAAAAGCTCTATAACCTTCTTCTCCACATTTTTTACAAGTACCCTTAAACCAAGACATTTTTTTCCCCTTTTCCCATTATTGTTATTCCTTTAGTAAATAGTATAGCTCCCTCTAGAGTAATTACCTCTATTACTAGGAGGTTCATCCTTCCATCCTTTATCTTGCACAATATTGTTAGATCTACTACTTTCTCGATAAGTTCAATCTCCTTTTCTATGAAATCTACCACATCTTCCTCTTTATCAATTTTTCTATAGCCTTTAAAGAATATTGATAGTCTTCCTTCACACTATCCATCTTAGCTTAGATAATCTCACCTTGCATTGATATTCTCAGACCATTCAGGTATATAGCTACCTTTTCAACTTCATCATCTACATGTCTAGATTTGATATATAGTTTGTAAAATTTCTTAGTATATTTCTTCAGACTCTTGCATTTTTTCCTCAAATTTTTTATTTTCCTCAAAAAACTAACTTGGTAATTTTTAGGGAGAAAATTCTTCATCTTTTCAAGCATTTTCATCCATTCTTGATTTTTTCCTTTCCTCTCTTCTGTCTATTAGGTTGCAAATGATCCCACCAATGAGATTCATGACATTTCAAATTTGTAACTTCTATCTTAACTTTCTTTTTATTAGGAGAACCTTCGTACTGAAAATAATATTCCATTTTAGAGATCCAATCCAATATCATATTAGTCTCAATTTTTCTATCATAGCAAGAAACTTGAACAACAGATCGAGCATTTTCTCTAGAGAAAACTCTCAAAAGCCTTTTTCGTCATATTCAACTTCAGGTTTAGGATTAGGGTTAAGTACTACCTCCTCTTCATTACTAATATTTTCAACTTTTACTCCTCTTTACTAGCCCATCTCTAGAACTTCAAGTCTGGTTGTAATATTCCTCAACATATACATTATAGCATCATTAACATTTCCTCTACCATAAACAATCTTCCATGCGAAAAAAAATCCAATAAGGTTCCAAATGATCTAATCCATAAGAAATAACTTACTTTGATACTACCTGACTAAGGGAGAAGGTAAAATTTAGAAGAATCAACTCGGCTCTCAAGCTTACAAACAACCTTTCTTAGAGTTACACATATAGGAAACATATGAAACAATGTACACAAGGAGAGATTTCAAACATTCACTCGAGTGTAATTAGTAAGCATCACATTTGGACATAAGGCTTGTTAATTTGCATCTGTGCTGGTTTAATAATTAAAATAATTCTTTCAACATGCCTAGGTGTGAGGCCATCTAGTTTTTGGCCATACACAATGAGATTACAAAGTTAGAATCAAGTTCACATCTATCCTACTTCTCAATATCTCTTATCATCTTTCTATCTTCTCGATCGTCATTCCTACTTCTTCTATCTCTAACTAAGCTTCTTATATAGCCAATTAAGCCACAAGTTAGCTAGCCAAGCATTTCATTTCATTATAGGTCCAAGCTAGGAATAATAAATCAAAACTAACACTCAAAGGAGGATCCACACGTGTTCTAGGAGTTAGCTTCTAACTATGCAATACATCATGTTGACATAATAAACTATGCCAAAAGAAATAACATGCCTCACTAGAAGAAAACATGCCAAAAAAAGACCACAAAGAATGGTTCACAACTCAAGAAATATAAATGATCAAATCTTGTGCTCTTAGGAGGAGGATCAAAGATAGGTCCTCATCAGCATGTTAATTGCACATAATATGATACCAATAAAAGAAATGGCTACTTCATGGTCAATAGATCGGTACATAAAACAAGATATATTTTTGGTTGATATGAGATTTCTCAATTACCCAAGATGATTCTACATCATAAATCTTTTGTTTTAAATATGTAATATAATACTATATGTGTGATTGATAGTAGTTATTCACATCACATGAGTAGATAGGGAGGAAATTTAAACAATCTTGAAGATTCTTATGGTGGTTTTGTTACATTTGGCAATAATACTCCATTTATGGTGAAAGGTGAAGGATCTATTTCTTAAAATGGAAAGAGTGGTGTTGATAGTGTTTGTTATGTTAAAGGTCTAAGGAAAAAGTTTCATACTATTGGTCAACTAAAGGATAATGAATATCATCTAGAATTGAAGGGAGGTGTATGCATGATTCTTGGAATATTAAGAGATTGGATTTTTATGAGGAGATAGACAAGAGGTAAATTATTTCATTTGAGTACTATAGGTAATAGTTGTTTGGTTGCAAAAGTTGAAGATGGTTTGTTTTGGCATAGAAGGAATTTCCATGTAAACATTGATAATTTGATAAAGATAAGAAATATTAATGTAGCTAGAGGATTTCCTTCTTTAGTTAAACTAGATAATGTTATGTGCAAGGAATACCAATTGGGTAAGTTGACAAGTACTAATTTTAGTAGTAAGTTATATTTTTCTAATAATATTTTATATCAGATGCATATTGATATATGAACTAATGATAACTAGAAGTTATCACACTGACAAGTATTTCAAGGTCTTTACTAATGACTATTCTAGAATGACATGGGTTACTTTCTTGAGAGACAAAATGAGGAAGTTTTAAATAATTTTAATGTCTTTAAAGATTTATCTGAAATTGAAAGTGAAAAGAATCTCAAATGCTTAAGGTCTCAAGAGGTTGAATTTTCTTCTAGGATGTTTTGACTATTGTGATAGGAATGAAATTAAAATATGGATTTTATCTCTGAGGAATCAACAAAAAAAGGTATAGGAAAAAGGACAAATAAACTAATTATTGACATTGAAAGAACTACATTTTTAGTTAGTTTGAAGCAAGCCTTGAAGGCGTGGTATTAAACATTATATTCATATTTCATGAAGGTACATTTGAATATAAAAAGTTAAGATAGTAATGTGTATCTAATGATGGGAGGTGATAGATTGTTTATTGATGAAGTAGTTGTGGATCATATTATATTTATAGGAGGCAATGCTATAAGAATAAAATTTACTAAATAAATGAAGAAACAATTTAAATATCAATTATGGGTGACATAAAATTCTTTATTAAGTTGAAGGTGATGCAAATGGAGATGAAACTTTTATTTGTCAATTCAAATATGTAAAAGAAGTGTTGAAGAATTTTTTAATGGAAGGTTCAAAATTAGTAGGCGCATCTATAGTCACAAGATATAAGTTACCTAAGAATTACACTTCAAGTTTAGATAACGAGACACTATATAGATCGATGGTTGGAAAGTTACATTTAATTGTACACAACAGGCTTGATATAGATCATGCAATCAAAATACTTGCTAGATTGCAGTCAAATACAAAGGAGAGACATGGGGTAGTAGTAAAGAAGATATTTCGATATCTTAAAGGAATATTGATTATGGTCTTTGGTATCTTCATAGTGATATTTTTATTTTGAAGGTATTTGCTAATGCAATTAGGAAAGTTAATTTTAATGAAATAAAGAGCACATGTGGTAGCATATTCTTTTTTTGAGGAAGACTTGTGTCATGGATTATATCTACAACCATTCAATATGAATATGTTGTTGCATTAAGTAATTATTCACAAATAAATTGGATTGAAAGAAAGTCTTATAAGGAATCAATGAAAATATTATGTGACTCATTACTATGTATTGTGATAATACAAGCTCTATTGGTATACAATATTCTAGTTCAACTCCCCAAGACAAAGCACATATAAATCAAATATAAATTTCTCAAGGAAAATGTATATGAGAAGGAAGTTATAATGGACTTTGTGTAATAAAAAGAGCGATTCATGGACATATCCCAAAAGACATAATACCTTAGGATTACTTTGAGTATCTAAGAGGCAAGCTAGGGGTCATTCCCTTAACATGTCGCAGGTAAGATTTTAGTACTACATCAATTTATTTAATTTTTTTCCCTAACATGTCACAACTATGACTCTATTACTACATCAATCTATTAAATTTATTGTATGTCCTTTTATAAATTTGATGCAGTGGAAATTACTTCTAAGGGGGAGTAAGTAGTTGGTTGGTTGAATGAAAAAATGACTTACTAACTTGAGAGAAGTTTTGGATATTTAGATTGTGAAGGCGAAATCATAAATTAGTTAAGAACCTCTAGCATTGTACTCAAAGGGGTAGGAGTAATATATTGGAAAGAAGTACACAATTTGATCATATTCTCAGGGTAGATGAGCTAGAAAATCATTAAGGAGAAATACTATGATTAGAAGAACAAGCTATGGTTTGTAGCAATGCTTGTGTTTCCATCAATGCCAAAGGGGGAGATTATTGACATAACTAATGAAAATTCCTTCAATAATTGATAAGAGAGGTTTTTGTGTGTCTTAAAGCATATATTTGATCCCTTTTGGATTAGTAATTGTATTTTCAATGATGTTAACTTGATTGTTGTCCACAAACTGTTTAACAAAAAGTTAAGTTCTTTACTATACATGTGTTGAATCAATTGTGCAATTAATTTGTCTAATGAGTTAGAGTGCAAAAAGGATATGTGAGACTCATACATATTCCTAGTTAAGGTATATGAAGTTTAATGTAATGAACATAAATATTGAGTAAGTTATGATTGATTAAAATGACATATTGTAATCAAATTGATTACTTAATGTCAAATAATGGAGTATTTGATTGGTCTATCTAATATATGATGTAACAAGAGATGAAATTCAAGATTCATGATGTTTGCTTGGTTATTTGATCATGGTTAAAGTGGTGTATGATTTTATGTACATGAAGACATGTTTTGGATTAATTGAAGATAATTTAGAAAGAAAAATGAAGAACAAGATCAATGTTTATCTTTTTAATCTTTAACCGGTAACATGCAGGCCATTTTTGGTTGATCTTTTGAGATCCAAATTTGGTTAATGATGTGGCAATGACATGGAAACAATAAGTCTTTATGGATTGGTTATACACAGGTACTTCTTAGAGAATTTCTTGGAACTCTATATTTTCATTAGAAAATTACTCTCAAATGTTCTTTTTTCAATATTTGTGCAATTCATATAGTTGATCCTGTGATACAAGCTAATGATGAATAATTAATACACCCATCTGTTAGAGTAAATAATTAATTTACTAATTATTTATTCTATTTACTTAAGCTTACTTAGGTAAATACATTTATTTATTAGTTGTAGTCTAGGAGTTTTTTATAAGTTGTTCATAATATCGAAGTTTGTTCTCTCCTAAGTCATACTTATCCTCTCACATTGTTTGAGGACTTTCCACCTTATGTGGATGTATGTTTAGTTGTCACACTTATCTCCTAGCATCTTCTAGCTTGTTCTAGGAGATTCCTTGAGGCTTTTATAAGCAGTCTCTCCCTCATTGTATTTTCATAACAACAACCTATTCTCATTGTAAATACATATTTTCTTGTGTTTGCATATTCTCTCTTTCTTATGTCCATTTAGGGGTTTTCCCTAGCTCCACGCTCTTCTCTCCTTGGCTTCTCTTTGATAAGTTTTTGTATGCAAGTGATCTTGGGCGTCTTCAGAGTTAGGCTTCATCAACTCCAACACGGTATCAAAGCCTCCCTGTTGCTACTTTGTTGAAGAATTTTTGAAGACATGATTTGGAGTCACAAACCATAGTTTGTTTATGTATTTTTTCTTCAAATTAGGGGAACAACAAAATTTTGGAGCACATTGAGCCCAAATGAACGTGGCCATTAAATTCAGAAGGCCGTTTGTAGTTAGGATTCATATAAAACTTGTCAATTTTGGAGAGAGAGCTACGGGAGGCAATTTTTTTTAGTCACAGGCCCTTCCATACAGTCGTACAGATGATTTCAACATTAATTTCTTTAAAAAAAACATATTTAGGTAAGCCACCGCGGCACCACCTAGAGGACATCATGGGGTTGCTCGTGCGCAACCCACACCCCACTTTGTCCCAGTAGCCCAGCCTCTCTCTGGCAGCTCAGGTGCTTTCCGGGCAGTGCTTTCGGGGTTTGGCACTTGTTTCTGCCACTTCAACAGCTCTGCCGACTTCTATGTCAGCCTCTGCGGGCTCTATTTCAACATCCTCTACTCCGCTAGTCTTTTGCACTAGTTTCTACCACCTTTTCCATCTGTCGTCACTCCACTAGTGGTTGACACTCATCCGCAGCCTCTGTGCCACCCCTCTATAGATAACCGGCCACGTCAGCACCAACAGCCATTGTGGGGGGTGACACGTGGCATGGGTTCTGCATGGCACCTTTTTTTGCTGTGACAGGCTAAAACCCCTCAAATTTAAGCTTGTTGAATGATGACATTAGCATGATGTCAGCACTATATCATCAAGCCTTCTTCTTGCACTCTCTAAAGTCCCTTTTGACCTACTCTTATTTTTTTGGCCATAACTTGAGCATACAGAGGTATTTTTCTGATCCGAAAGAAGCACCAGAAAGCTGGTTCCAAGACGGAGACATTGGTGTAGGTATTTTTAGGTTTTGATGCATTTTTGTTACCATTTTTTTAGTTGAAATCTGAAGTTCTACTTTTGACTTCGGCAAGCATATCTTTTGTGTCCCGTGTCAGTTTTTTGAAAACTTTATATTTTTGGAAAGCTGGTTTTATCACCTTTTGAAAAATGTAGTCCTTTTTCTTAGATTTTGGCCCATGCTTTTTTTATCATATTTTTGGCATTTTTGCTATATGGTGGATATCTTGAGTGTTTTAAGCTCGAGCATTATTTTCCTAGCATGGTTTCTTTTGTTTTGGGCTATACTTTATTTTGATGCAACTTGCTTTTTGTTTTGATCATTATAGCTATCATTTTGAAGCACTTTTATGTATTGCACTAAGATAAAGTGCCACTCTTGCATTCCGAGGGTCATGAACGTTGTTTTGAGTCAGTTGTGCATGCACTATTTTCATAAAGCACCATGGGGGGGGGGGATAGTTGTTTGCTATTTTAGGCCTTCTCCCTTTTTCAAGTGAGTGTCCCTTCCATGATATTAGCCCTACGTAGCATTAGTGTGACCATGCCTTTATGGGTGTTTGTACCTCTCTCTCTCTCTCGTCGTTCTTGGTTTGTCTGCAAGAGACTTCGGCCCACCTTCTTAGTTGTCTGTCATCTCACCTTGTCTGCAATAAGGAGGGGTTATTCTATTTTTCTAATGCATCCGTGGTTTGATGGTTTGATAGTGTGAACTATGTATTCAGTGGTTGATCCTATATACAAGGTGATTACAGTGGCTGGCAACCTATGTATTTCGGTGAGATGGATCATCTACCATATAGAAATGCTTAGTGTGTGCCTTCTTCTTCCATGGAGGTTCTTCAGATCTGCAGTTTTCTTCTTAATGGCAGATTTTGCAGCTTCTACATGCTTCAGTGATGCTTCTTCATGATCACTCCTTGTTCCTATTTTAGGGAACATTCCCCTAGTTGGAGGCTTCTTCAGTTCTTCACTAGGTTACCTATTTTTGGGGGAGAGTTTTTCCCATGTTGTTTTCTCTCTTTCCTTGTTTTTAGAGGTTGTATCTTTTGCATTTGTACATGGGTTCCTAACATGGCCTCATTGCCAAGACCCATTCTGCATTTATTAGTTTTGTGAGCTTAATGCAATTTCCTAAGTTGCACTTAAGGGGGGGTGTTAGAGTAAATAATTTATTTATTAATTATTTATTCTATTTAGTTAAGCTTACTTAGGTAAATGCATTTATTTATTAGTTGCAGTCTAAGAGCTTGTTATAAGTTGTTGACAATACGAGAGTTTGTTCTCTCCTATGTCATACTTATCCTCTCACATTGTGCGAGGACTTTCCACCTTATGTGAATGTATGCTTAGTTGTCACACGTATCTCATAGCATCTTCTAGCTTGTTCTAGGAGATTCCTTGAGTCCTTTATAAGCGGTCTCTCCCTCATTGTATTTTTATAACAACAACCTATTCTCATTGTAAATACATATTTTCTTGTGTTTTCATATTCTCTCTCTCTCATGTCCGTTTAGGGTTTTTCCCTAGCTCCATGCTCTTTTTTTCTTGGCTTCTCTTTGACAGGTTTTTGCATGCAGGTGACCTTGGGCATCTTCTGAGTTGGATTTCATCAACTCCAACATTTTGTGAAGTTCTTTTCAACATACATAAAGTGAGATAAATAGAGTAAAGCATTTTCAAGATATCTTTTAAATATTATCTTAAATCAATTTCGTTATAGGAAAAGTTTATCTTTTGTCTTCTTGTGAAGTTGAATGGTTCTAACTGAGCCTAGTAAGGATTAAGTCAGTGACTACAAGGACTACAACATGAATAATGATTCCTAGCAAGAGAGACTCAGCCTTTCCTTTGTGCTCTCACATTGAATAGAAACCAAAAGAAAATCTAAATTTTATATAAACTGATAAAATTGAAGTGCATATCAAAGTTGTATGTTGTTAAATGAGACCTTAAGAAATCGTGTCTTAGTGTAAGTCTCCAATATCATAAGAATGAGGTTGAAATCATGGCTTGCACAAATTTGAAACAATAAATAGCCCCTACTATGTATCTCTTCTAAAAACACATTCAGCCCATATAATAATCCTGACTAAAACTATTTTGTGAAAACTCTTGCCATAGCTTATAGACTGCCACGCAAATTACCGAAATAACCAAAGGAAAAAAATATGGATTAGGTAATAGAGATCCATCTCATGCACTGATTCGGGCACTTGGCTCTAAAAGTAGTACAAGAGCTATTTTAGTACAGTACGTTCTCCTACCATTACGAGGCTTATGGAGAGCTTACATGCTATGAAACCAATATACTAAAATTATTATGTTATTATGTTATGGATGACATTTCCTTGACATAAAATTATTATGTTACCAAACAGAAGGCTACAAAGGTCAGAGGCCTAAAAAGATCTTTGGACAGGAAAGCACTAGTGTTTTCAATAGTCATATGTTTTGCCGACAAATGTTTTTGTCACTAGTGTTTGTCAAATGTTATTGCTACACGCAGCAGACAATAATTATAGAATGAAGCACAATCTATGTCGCCTCTCTCTACTTTACTGTTGGTTTCCTCCATAGCTGTATTTGGCTCTTTTATATTCAGTTTTCCAAAGATACTTCTTACCTCTGCATATCAGATTTCTTTGTCACCATACAAGACAGAATAAAGTGGGTACTAGTTGTTTCCTCCATTATAACGCCAATTCACACTTAAACACAATTTGATCAGCAAAGAGGAGTTTGTCTGCCATAATTCTCTGTGATTCTCACTGAACAACGAGTTATCTATTCCATCAATGTCTTCACTCCATCAGACAAACAGAACAAAACCCACAAAACTCAACTTATATTGAGAAAAATAGTTTATATCCATGTATGAGTCTTGGAATTTTTTATAAACAAGTAAGTTGTACACATTGATTTCACAATTTACACATTTGTAGACTTTCCCAAGTAAGCTCGAAGAGACAATATTGTCCATTTCTATCTATTTAACTTTTGTATAAGAATCGTAAAGCGCAATAATGAGTCACATGGGGAACAGATCAAATCAAGTTCTTGATAAAACATAATCTGATGTAGGTCAAAATCAAAGAATCTAAGTTGGTATTTTATACGACATATATGATCTGTGAACTACTTTTGAGAGGGAATTTGGGAGAACGAGTGAGTCGGCAATGGTGGAGAGGTCTATTTCAATAGTAACAAACTTAGTGGGTATGAGAACTACTTCTATCAATGATTTCTATGCACACCGCGAATTGCAAAATTTCACAAAGAGGTACGTAAAAGTTGGATTACAAATTGAAAATTAAATTTATTTTTTATAAATTTGCTCAATGATAGTTTTCTAAAGAAAGATTGGCTTTAGTATACATAAATTAGTATAGATATCTTAAATAAATCTATCTAAAGAAATGTCGATAGATATCTACTACAAAATAATTATAATTTAATTTACTACATTTAAAATTATTTATATTCCCTTTATTTTCATTTATTTAGTTTTTTACTAACTTAAACTGTTTATCTTAATTTCTAAAAGAATGGATGATTTTTATCTCCAAATATTTTATGTGCTATTTATTAAATTATTTTTAAAAGTATAATCTATTTATAATAAGATTTAAACTTTTGACATGTAGATGGTTGTCAAATTGAACCTACAAGAATAAAAGTTAACATTAACACACTCACACCATATCACTCCACCCATTCTACCATTAATGCCTATCGGCCTTAATAAATTGAATAGTTATCATATTTGCATCTTAAGTGACATTGGTCTGATGGTAAATTGGTATTGTTGAAAATATTATATCAGTTTATAAATATTTTCTTAGTTGTCATTCATATCATGCGAGTTAGGGAGAGATTGAATACTGTAACTTTATGTGTATATAGAAAAGAATTGTGAAAACTATGTACTAGGGAAGATTGTTCCTTGTATCCTCATTCCATCTATAAGAAACTTTACCTAATTATTAACTAGTTTAAGATAGAAATTGAGATATTTTAATTTTAAAAAAATTATTTCGATAGTTTTTTTTAATAGACATAACAAACTATTTGTATAGATGATTTGTATACATACAAATTGATTGAATGTGTTTAGTAAAAATGATTGTAAAACTTGGAGTCATATATTAAGATTGAAAATTACTAGTGGAGTTGTTTCTAAGCAACGTTAAAGGTGATTTTAATGAATAAATAAATAGATTGATTATTTGATAACACTGTATCTCAAGTGTGTGAAGGTGGTTGATATTTTTGAAATAGTACTTTATAAGTTATAATAGTTTTGATATAGTATTTCATAAGTTTATATATTAACAATTTATTTAAGGAAAAGTCAAATAACTATATCATTAAGAAGAGTATAAATGATAGAAAAAACAAATCTTGTTTCTCATAAACTTTGAGATATTCAAATATGAGAAAAACCAAACTTAGTAATATGTGTTTGGAGTAATAGTGAATTGTTACTATTGAAAGATGTATAAGCTACAAAGTCACAATATCATTTAGAAGAATATTTATTACAGTCAAAATATGTGTTCATTGCAAAAATATTTTGCAACTATAAATATGATGTACCTTGTCAATTATGATTCAATAATTTAAAATGTGTAAAATTTAAATTAATATATATGGATATATAATGTTTTTACTCTATATAAGCTAATAGGCACACCAACATAATATTCTTGGATTTCTAATATTCATATATTCAAGTTAAACATAATGTTAAAATATTTAGAACAACCAAGAGGGGTGGGGGGTAGGGGCTAAATCAATTATCCAAGGTCTTGATGTAACAATTGAACAAACAATCACTTTAACAAATTAGAATCTTATCATTCCATTGCCCAATCTCTATAGTCAACTTTTAGTAAGATCAACTAGCTATCCACTATTCTTACTATAATAGACTTGTAGAATGTAAACATTAATCAGTAAAACACCACAAATAACATCCAAAAAAGTTTTAAACTAGGATTTAATGTGGAAACTCAAATTGAAAAAAATCACTAGCAACATGTCACTAATTTTCACTTCTTTTGAAGTGAGCTCTTTTAGAAGGCAACCTTATTAAATGTTACAAAAGACACTATTAAATCTGACCTTGTTAAATGATTTAATCACCCTATTATGAATGGCCTTGTTAGAAAATTTTAGAACATTCCATTATAATGTCACTCTATTAGAGGATTTGCATATGATTGTTAGGTCAACATTGATTAAAGGATTTCAAATATAGTTTACAATGGTTAGAAAGTAGTTTAGTAGGTTTTGATCTATTAGCTACAACTCACTTTGCATGTACATATCTCCATTTGGCTTGTGATTCCTTTCTAGCCTCCATTGTCATCTCAGTCTTTGATTTTCTTGGAAACCCTTCAAGGAATCACTATTCACCTCTTCTCACCTCTTCCTAGCCTTCTATTTAGATTCACTAGTGAATAACATCAGCAACTACTCTAGCTCTCTAGAACTCTTTCACACACTCACACTCTCTACACACACATATAAAAGTTTCCCTGGTACCTCCCTAAATAGGTAATTATGATCTTTTACTACTCAAACATCACCATAGATCTTAGGGTTTACAATTAGATACATCACATACAATGTATCTAATTGTTATTTTGTTTATCCTCTTCTTTTGTAGAAATCTCTCTTGGAATCCAATCCTTAGGTTATTTACCTAATCCTCTCCTAGTATTAAATGATCCAACTTATCGATCCTTATCTTCAAAATGATTGCCATATTCCAAGAAATCAACTTAGTCGGCTATATATTATGATTTCTCATAAATTGTTAAAATATTGTTCCTCAACCAACTCTATATTTTGAAACTCATTCATCACTAGGTTATTGGGTTGGTACTAAATTTATCGCTCAGCACATATACTATCACTGCATTGATATTGATGCTCGATCAACATTGATTCTTATCATCTTGTTTTGGCACTCACTCAGCTTGTTTTAGCACTCAGTCAACACTAGCATCACTTAGAATATACTTCAAATTTAACAATATTCTTCTCTATTACTTGAATAAGCCAATGTATTTGACCTTTCTTGGATCACGCTGTCAAGGCTTTAGCATTATTGTCTTCTCCATGTATAACATAATTTAAAATTTTACTTTATCTTGTCAAAGTCCAACTAATCAAGAGTCCATTTGTAGTTTCCTATTCAAAACTCAACCTTTCCTCTAGATACTTTTCTATGAATAACTTCTCAAATTCTCTTAATCAATCAAATAGATATAAAACTAAGATTAGATAGAAAACTATCTTGCTAGTAGGTTTGACATAAACAAGAAAATTACAATTATTCTAATTATAGATTCTAATAATCTCCCAGTTTGGCATTGATGGAAACACCTCAAGTTACCATGCAATCCAAAAATATGTACTGCCTTGAGCAATACTCTCAATATATTAGATCTTCATCAATATCCTTAGTTTCATCCTAATTCTTATCTCTATAACTATGTACACAAATACCTCTAGTAAATCTTATGAACTCCCTCTTAGTAATCTATCCCTCTTGCATAGATATAACAACTCTCACTATCTCCATCTTTCATTTGGATGTTATCCTTTTGGATAATCTTTCTTTCTTCTGGGTAACCTCTCTTTCTTTTCCATGGTAACTAGATAATATCTCCCTCTTTGAAAACAATGGAAAAGATATTTCAACTCTTTCGTCTTTCTCATGCAAATAAATTTATGTCAGTTCTGATTTCATCTTCTATCATCTTTGTATGATTGATCCATTACTCTAGTCTTCTTCCTCATGACTACCTTAGGAAACTCCTAAAGTAGAACTATCTAAATCAATTTATAAGATAGTATGATCAACATATTTGATGTAGAGCACCATATTTTCTTAAGTAGCTTTGTCTAGGAGAATCACCCCTAGCTTACCTCTGATATTTTCATGAGCATATTTAGGTAAAGATTTAGTTAATATGTCATCAATTTTAGACTCTTTAGTATACACATACTCCAATCTCACTTCTTTGTACTGAACTAGCTCTCTCAACTAATGACACTTCATAGCAATATCCTTTATTTTTGTGTGCATTAAATAATTCTTTGATATGTTAATAGTACTAGTGTTATCACAATAGATTACCATTAGATCTGTGATCACTTCCTTCACACCTTTCAATAATTTCTTGATCCATATGATATCTTAACAATTCATTGCTACTGCTACATACTCAACTCCAACTATTGATTGGAAAATGCAGTTTTGATTCATGCTTGTCCAATAAATTAGTCTCTTTCCTAGAAATAACACACCTCTACTTGTGCTTTTTCTATCATCAACAATTCCTACCCAATCAGAATTATTGAATACCTTTAGATCAAACCTATCATTCTTCTTATAATACAATCCATAGTCTTCTATTACTTTCAAATATCTCAGTATCCTTTTCACTAGCATCATATGATTTTCCTTAGGAGTTTCTGAAAATCTTGTAGCTATCCTGATTGCTAATGCAATATTGGGTTTGCTATGAACAACATATTCTAGTTTTCCAATCATTGATATGTATAATGTCTAGCTGACATCATTAGAATAATCATACTTGTACAATTGATAGCTAGTAACAATGGATGTACTAACTTAGATGTAATCATCAAACTTCATTTATTTATTTTCATGCAGATATGATAAAAAGACCAAAAGTTCTAGTTGGGAGAAAGCTTCAAAACCAATGATATCAATTGAGTTAGATATCAAACATTATTTTAGATCCAATAGGTATATATGCTCCATTGAATAATATAAGTTCTTTGAGAGAATATTTTTTCTATAATGTATTGGAGGGGCTGATGAGGGGTCTTGGTATGTCAAAAATGACATTAGGACCCCTTAAGATCCGATAAGATCCCTTAAATTTTTATTTTTTGAGTGCATGTACAATGTGGATCTTCTATTGAAGTATATTACTTGTAGATGGTGAGTATTCATCATCAACAACATTGAATAGGCTCACATGAAAAGCTTACTTCTTTCCATTGCTTCTTTCCCCTTTCCAACTATTCAATTCCTTAAAAAAAAAATTCATGGGTACAAGAAGACCTCTTCCCACTCTTTTCCATTAACAAGGTGTAATTACTTGATATACAATGACAAATTTCTCTTGTCCAATCTCTTAGGCATGTGATTAATCCTATAGATACAGAAAAGCATTTTAATCTAGATCTAGTAGAAGAATAGTACCCGTTAAGAAGCACTTGATGACTGTAATGTGTCCGAAGGGGTCATATGGGGTCATAAAGGATGAGTTAATGTCCCTTTTGAGAATTTATAAGACCCCTTATGGTTCCTTTTGACACATTATATCCATTTGTTATTCTCTAAGTGGATCGAATACTATTCTTCCACTATATCTATATTTTAACCCTTTTGTGGTTCTATGGGCTCAATGAAATGCCTAAAGGACTAGCCAAGGTAAAAGTGTGATTGTACATCAACTGATTACAAAGTGTCTAGTCGAGGTGAAAATATTACAACGATCAAGAAGAAAACTAGCTATAGAGAATTTTGTTAAGAATTCTATTAAGAATGAAACTATTAGTAAATAACTCATAACATCAGTTATAGATAAGGAAGATCTAGTAAGGGGAATGTAGCAAAGAATCAATAATAAGGAATATATGCATGTGAACCTATGTCAAGTAATAACAGAAGGTCTTTAGTGCACATGCACTCAAAAACTAAATTTTTAGATAGAGAATTGACAAGTATTTTCTAATTATCCATAGAGAAATGTGAACTATATCATTCTATCTCCCCCTCTCTCTCCTCCCTTGCATCTCCTTTACTCCCTCTCTCAATCTATCTCACTCTCATTTCTTCTAGTTTTTCATAACTCAATTGGGTTATGGAGAACTACAAGCAATTATTTTAGTTCTTAATAAAGAGATAATGTTTCATAAAGAATAATGTAATCACATTTATAATGCAGTCAAGTTATTTCAAAATTCAATCTTTTAAATGTTTTCTTCTTGGCTTGTTACCAAACCAATGCCTGTTACCAAGCCAAGGCTCATTTTGTAACATGATTGCATTATGTGTACTTTGGACATTTTTTCATGGTGCCTACTTTTTTGTCCATAATATTGGTGCATATTCTCTAGAAAGTTGAATTAATGAACTTTACTAAATTAGGAATGGCTTTGTTATGCCAAATCCTTCTCTAGTCAATTAGGGTTGGTCAACTAGGAACTAGAAGGTCAAAACTGATATTAAAAATATAATCTCTTGATTTCCAATTCTTCCATATCACTTCATCCATTTGGTCCAGTCTATAAAATCTTAAGGTGTGTATGTGCACAATCATGGTGTGCCAAGAAGTAGCAAAGTGAAAAGGTGAATTTTTAAAATGTCTAAAAGCGATTCAAAATCCACTCTGGCTTTTTTCCATGCATTCTAATACCAAGGCAAAAAGGTTGGGAAAACCTTATTGGGTATCCGATCCATTATTGGGTATCTAATATCATATTAGGTATCAAATATGAGATTAGATACCTCAAACCTATGGCTCAAATTTAAAAAAGAAAACTTGAGAGAAAAAAGGTCATTTGCGACCATAGTTTTTTTTGTTTCTATTTCAAGTATCAGATCTGAGAATGGGTATTCAGTTGAGGTAACTAGTTTTTTAAACATTTTTTTATGATTTTGAATGGATTTTATTCAAAACTAGGTTTTTAAAAATAGAAATTGTTGAAAATTACATTTTTTAAATATAAATTGTTGACAATTGACAAATAGACTGCACTATTGACAATTAGCTAATAGAGATATGTAATTGTTTTCATTTATGGCAACACATGATGTATATTCTTATGGAAAATCTCAAAATTAAAGATACTTAGCTTTTGGTACCCATAAAATTGTCTAAGTATGGAATTTGGTGTGTACACAATAGTATATTATTTTGTATGCAACTTGTTGATGACATCATATTAGGACTACTAAAGTTAGATAGAGATGGTATACATCTTGATGATGATGTCTATAACTTCATAATTGAGTATAGACTGTACAAAAAATAGATATTCATGTTTTACCAGTGAAATAGAACAACAAAATTAAAGGAAAGGAATTATGTCTTTTACAAAATAATTACTTGTCCAATTAGGGCTAACATCTTAGATGTTTACTCTAAGTTGGAAAAGTGTATTGTGCTCTTAGCCAACCTCGTAGAAATTTTTATAAAGGCATGATATTTATGCAAAGGACATCTTATGAATTCAATTGTGCTATCTTGGAGAAATTGTGTTGAGCAATTGTATGCGATTTTTTTTAAAAGTGATATATCTGAAGTTTCTAAAGCTATTTTGTAATTTGTGATTGAGCTAAAGATCAAAGATCAGTTGAGATCAGTTTGGGAAATGGGCTAATCTTGCATCTACTATACTACAACTCCTAACAGGGTTGGAATCTCCTAACAGGGATTCAAAGTCTCCTAACAGGGACTCTCTATACTAAATTTGCTAATTGACTCCTAAAAGGCTCAATCCTCTAACAAGGAACTTATAGATTAGTATATTATCTAGTGGGTATCATCCCCACCAAGGTTTTCCCTTGGCCAGGGCTTCCGTAGTTAACAAAATATAGTGTTATGAGTTATCTTTGTGCATAGTTACTATTACTGTGCAACATTAATTTATTACTTTGTTATGTATTTTTTAAAGTAAGAAATAATATCCAATTGGAAGCTAAATTTTTTAGATTACTAATTCACCCTACCTCCTCTTAGTAATTCCTATTACTAACAATTGGTATCAGAGCATAGTTACTCTGAAGATGCTTAATAGCTTGAGTGAGATCCCTATGGATATAGAACAATTGATGACGAACCTTTAAGAAGCACTTGAACAAATTGATCTCCTTATTGAGGAAAGATAAGATGAAGGATAGATATGAAGAATCCAAAGTATACATTGGACAATTAAAGGAAAAGATTTAACATCTCAAATCCAAGCCTAAATCTACTGAATCATAAACTAGTGATGATGATTATTCAAAGCTAAAGATATAGTACAAGATCTTGAAGCATGAATTGAAGATTACAAACCTAAAGTTGATTTTGAGGAGAGATCCTAGAAAAGTTCAAATTGATTTGAAGAATGAGAATTCAAATCTTAGAGCAAGTCTGGTAAAGAAGACATCTAAATTTGAAACATTGAAAGAAGATCATGGAGAACTTCATAAGTACAATACTATTGTGAAAGGTGAATTAGCTCAGCGCAAGCAAAAACTTGAGTAGCTTTATTCTAGCAAAGAAAAGCTTGATGATTTAATGTCAATACATAGACCTACTTATTATAAGATTCAATATTGGATGAACCAAAGCAAGTGGAATATCATAAGGAAGCTAGCTATGAATGTAGAGGTAAGTTTTTTTTCATGTAATGAAATAGGTCATATGAAATGAGATTGTACAAATAATTCATTGAATCATGTTAATGATTTTTATCATCATAATTCTCATTGTATGGGTCATAAAAAAAGAATTTAGGAAACCTAAATATCATAATCATAGAAGGAAAATTAGAATGTCTAGAAATACTAACCCTACAGATAAAAGAAGATCTAATGAAAAGACATCAAGAGAAGGAAGAACTTATGAAGATAGAAGACAGGTCATATGTTATAAGTGTAACAACTTTGGACACATTGCACAAAATTGTCATGCACCTGTTGATTAGCAGAATCCTAGAAGTACAACACTAGTATGTCAGTTATGCAACAACTTTAGACATACAACAAAGTATTGTAGAATGGACAACAAATTTAGAGATAGAAGGAACAGTGGAAGAAATTTCATAAATAGAAGGAATGATGGAAGAAACCTTAGAAATGACAGAAGGAACCATGAAAAGAACTCTAGAACTAAGAAAGATAATGAGGAACAAAGAAATGTAGTTAGTGAACTTCAAGAAGAACTCAATGAGGCATTTGTAAAAGGATTAGACATCTCAAAAGAAAAGCTAGAAGATGATGAGATAGAAAGATAAAAGCTAGCTATTGATTTTGATTTAATTAAGTTGAATTAAGCTTGTTCACTATACTAGAATTTCAAAACTTCATCTAGACATGGAACTAGAGGTAGAAAAGTTGGGAAAAGGTGTATAGAGATAATTTTAGATGGTATCTAAGCTCACTTGTAATTTGGAGATAATCTAAACTAGTTATGAAGGAATTAAGAGTTATTTTTATTATAGAGTAAGTCAATTCTATTGTAGAAGATGAAAACTATGTTCTTACCAAGAATTTCGTGGAGCAAAGTTTTGTGGAGCACTGTGATGATGGAAGGAAGCTATGGTAAACCTTGGGTAGCATTTGAAGATAAAATAGAAAATCTTGAGTAGATATTTGATTTCAAATATAATTGACAACTTTTTCTTGTTTACAAAGTACATCATTAATGCAAGTTCAAGTTGAAGGAATAAAATGGAGTACAAACTTGATTACCACTTCATTGTAATCACATTAGAAGCATAGAGCACTTTGAAGCAAATTGACAAGGCAATTTCAAAGTAAACCCTATTTTTGAAAAAGGCATTTTATATATTTTCTGTAGAATTTATTTTGATAACAGGTTTATATTTGATAGAAGAATGGATATGTCAGTAGTTCACAATCTTGAGAATGGGGAGAGACCTAAATTGAAGGTTATTTCTGTGAAACCAGTAGAAGGAAACCCTAACTTAGCATTATCCATTACTCTAAAAAATGTAGTATATTTGAAGATATAGGAAGTTATCTTACCAATAGATTTTAATCTATTGGAAATGAATATATAAACAAGGATATGGAGTTACTCTTTAATTAGGATATGACTATGAAGCCTAGATTTGAATACTTGAAGGAGCTAGACCTATTCAAATATAATTTCTACAAATAATTGGACACATATGAGTGGGCACAGATTATACTAATTAGAATACGTGATGGAAAACTATGGATGCATGATAGTGTAGTTGATATTTCAACTAACCTTATTCATGAGGTAACTATTCTTAGTAAATAAGGTAGTGTACCTATAGGTGAGAAATTGGTTAAGAAGAAGGTTGAAAGCTACACCAAAGTAGCATATAATGGAAAGGCCATGGTGATCAACACCATTAAACAAGATGATGTAAGATTCTTGAGTAGAATCATTACCTACTCTATATGTGCAAGTTCAAAGATTGATGAATTGTCAGCCAGATTCATCTATGCAGCATATAAGATATGTGTTGAGAAGGAACAAGTTAAACTTAGTGAAATTCTATGAAAGAAACTTCTTGAGAACCTAGAGAAGTTTGAAATGACTAAGAATGATGTGTTTAAATTTTAGTTACTGATCAATCAGATATTCTTTCATGTACTTAAGAGATTACCATATTTTTCAGTCACAGAGATTATGGGTAGTGAAAGGTGTCTAATGGAGAAGACCACAGAAGTCTATAGAAGAAATCTAATAGATAAGATATTGTATAGTGGGAACTTGATAATGAAAACATTTTAGAATGAGATGAGGAAAAGATTCAAAATTGTTCCACAATTGTAGACAAATTTAAGAAAGATTTTTGTGTTAGGGTTGATACAAATTTAACTTTTATTCAAGTAGTAGAACCTCAGGAAACATTTCTTGATCCCTTACATTATGAATTAAGTGATGAAACAATAGTTAGATATATTGATTTATTGTTAAAATGAGAGAAGGACAAAGTTGAATACATATTTGGAACTTATGATGAGATTACCCAATCACCTCATTAGGTATTCTTGGAGAAGGCATGTCACAAGAAGATTGAAACTATAATGAAGAAAGCTTTAAAAAAGGTCGATATCACTAAGAGTGAGTCACAAGTACTCAGGCAAACTATGAAGCAAGGAATAGTGAATTTACAACCTTTGTCAATGTCTATTACAAAGACATCTTTGGAATAAGGAATTTCCTATGTAGTAGTGTCAGATGTTTAGATAAGTGTGTGAAAGAGAAAATTTCAGAGATTAATGGAAGTTGTGACCATTAAGACTAAAATGGTCAAGCAACAAGCCACTAGACTAGGAAAGAGACAAAAATGTTATTGACAATTATCAAGTCTAGTGAAGAAGAAGAACAATAACAAGAAGTTAAACAAACAAAGAAGATAACTAATTCTAAGCAGTTAGCGAGAAAATCTTGGTAACCCTGTAAGTTGAAGATAGAGAAGATAAATTTAGTTATTGCTAACAAGGACAACTTTGTTCAGATGAACAAATTTTATGATTTGTATAATAACTTTGAGAAAGATCATATTGATATCTCTACTATGATATACATTATAGCTAATAATCTAAAACTAAAAGATATTGAAGGAACACTAAACCAAAAGGCATATGACAAGCTCATGGAAAAGAAGGCACCACCTAGAGAAGAGGACATAGAACTTTAGAAGTCTATGTTAAGAACAACATGCAAGACTAATGACGAAGAAGAAATCAAGAGATTATTGAAAAATATTGCATCTTAATAGAGAAAGAAAGTAAGACCATTTTTTTTCATGGTGGGTGAAAAGGACAAGATAAGAAGTGATACTACAATAGCTATAAGTTAGATAATGATAGAGTCTAAAGAAACATCTTCACTAGTAACTAGAACCCTGGAAGTGTCAGTGAGAAGTGACATAATACAAATAGATCATACTAATATTACCATTAACATTGGTGAAATAAACCCATTTGAAGGTTCCAAACATAATGAAACTCACACTAAGATAGTAAATGACAATTGAGACAAATTGAAGAGGAGAAAATGCTAACTAAAGAAGAGAAAATGAGAATAGAAGAGGCCAAGAAAAGATTTTTTGAAGATGAGATAAAAGGAAAACTAGAGGAAGAAAAGAAAAGAGTGGTTGAAGAAGAAATAAGAAAGAAAAAGAGGAAGATGAGAAGAAAAGATTGGAACAAGGAGAGAAGATAGAAAAAGAAAGAAAGGAAAAAGAAAAGAAAGAGGACAAAGAAAAAAGAGTCAAAGAGGTAACTAAGAAAAAGAAAAGGTAAGATGACAGTAAACCTTTTAGTTCATCTACTCTTCTTTCACTTGCTAACCGAAAAACTGATGATGATGATCAAACTGACTTGATCTCATCTTTATCAAAGCTTATTCAGAAGAACAAGGCAATGAAGAGCCTACAGAGAACCTTAATGGAGGTCACTAACATATTACATAGTACTCTAGTAGTGCAACACATAAAGGTAGATCTAGAATAGAGGGCACAGGAAGTGCTAAAGTCTATTGATGTTGAATTCACAAATTTGTTGAATGTGGCAGAATCTAAGGCACAAATCTCACATGATGCTAACTTATTTAGCACCATCTGTCAAAATATTGAGAATGACTTGTTAGGTCTTTATACTTGTATCAAGGAACTTCAAAAATGTCAACAAGATGGAAATATACTGTACATTAAGTGTACTCTATCTCACAAGCTGACTAATGACATTGACAATTAGATTGAAGGAAATATGCATGAGCTAGAGGCTCTATCTAGCTAGTTACAACATCTTGCTAGTAAGATTGATGATTTTGAAGGAAAAGTGTCCAATATTCACAGTGATATCAGAAAATTGGAACTTTTTGAGGAATTTTTTTTGAAGAAACATATCTATTATTGAGAAATAGTTGGAGGAATGTGTCAAAGCTAAGGACATGTATTCCAACTTTTTACACTCTGATTTGAATGCAGTTAAGATTGCATCATATGCCTTATGTGTAATTCTCACCTTTGCTAAATTAGACAAAGATACATGGGAAAATGGTGTTGTGGTTTCACAACACATGCCCCATTCCCTAGTAGGAATGGGGACACCCTACTCTTTTTCAGATCTTGGGCTCATAATCTAGGATTTGGGCAAGTTTTTGAGGTCTTACCTAGTGTCCTAATTCTTATGTAGGTCTCAACTCAAAAAACTCTGCTAAAAAAAGTCAAAGATTTCAAATGATGAAGGCTAAATTGAAAATTTAAAGGGTGCACCAGTGCACCACATTAGATGCACTAATGTGCCAAATGAGGGAGCATGTTTTTACATCAATGTGCAGTTATGCAGATGTGCATCTGTGCATTTTTCCAGCACACAACCAAACCTGGGGGGTCTATAAGTCCCCGACTTCTCTTTCATTTTTCACTTTTTATTTTATCATCTTCGCATCACAAACCTCCAGTACCACAACTCCTCCACCAAAACTCTTTCTTACATACTTCCACACTTTGCTAGGTGTGCTCACCCTAACTCCTTCTACTTGCAAGTGCATAGCTAGCCCTATACTATGCACCCCCCTAGAAAACATAAAACTCAAAGGACAAGGTGTGCACTGGTGTACCCAAAAAAGTGTGGAGGTGCATACCTTTGCATAAAAAAAGTTAAAAAAACTTCAAAAAATGAAAACCAAACCTGAAGTTTGGTATGCATTTGCACACCCAACATGGTGCGCAAGTGCACACCAAATCTTAGCTCAAAAAACAAAGAAAAAAACATGGGTGTGCACTTGTGCACCTAGTTTGATGCACAAGTGTGCACCTATAATAGAACATAAAATACACAAGGAAGATAAGGTGTGCAATAGTGTACCTAATTTAGTGTACTAGTACACATCTTATATTAAAATTTTTGTTTCAAAAAAGGGGTAATAGTGTCTTTTCATGCATGTGACATTTTAGATTTTTTTTCAGAATGAGACTAAACATTATCATAATATTGTTATTCTTGATTTTGAACTAATTGATGTTTTTCTTTATATATGCAAATATAATGGCATCTTCATCAAGGGAGAAAATTACACCAAGACCCATTGTGTTCACGTTCCAAGGTGTGTCATTGAAGTCAAGGTTCCAAGATGACTATGTAGAGTTTAAGGACATAGATTTGGGACAGACTAATTTGGGAGAGTTATTAAGGATTTATAATAAACCAATTGAGAGAACTTCTATTGTTTCTACTTTAATCTGATTAGGATTGGTAAACGTAGCTTCACACCCAACATCAGTATAGTCCTTGGAACTCATAATGGCACTTCCAGAACACTTTATTCCCAAGGAAAGGGTAGTGAAGAGTGTGACTAGAGAAGTTTTCCTTGACCTCTGACCCAACAATATTGAAAGGGTATTTCATCTCCCTAGGGCAGATCAATTCATCAAACTCATGTATGAGGCAATAGAGAGGTGTTATAGAAAACACATAAATGAGGCTACTAAGATCATCCAATCCTCTTATATTATTTAAAAAATTCTTCGAGGGAAGGTAATTGAAAAGGTGGACATGACAAGGGGGTATATGAAAGAAGATATTGGATGCTCCATCATGCTTTTGAGTAGAGTAATGGGTCTGCCAGTGGCTAGACACCTGAATTTTTTCATAATAATTTTTTTTGAGACTATCAAGATGGAAAGGATGCCACTTGTCTGGGCCACCTCATTGAGTGAAAGCTCGTGTGAACAATTGGAGGTAGTTAAAGACAAAAAGGGGTTCTATATGACTCCATATTTGGTGTATCTATTAGCTGCAAGGGTGACAAACTACTTGGATTCTACAAGAGAGGCAAAATGCAAGAACCTAATGCTTGGCCATATATTGTTTACCCTAAACTGGTAAAGAAGAAACTCTTGATTCAGAGTAAAGAATATAGAATTGTGAATGATGCATTCATATTTTCTATCATTCAAGTCATAGAGGGAGATTATGAAAAAAAATTATTTGATGATGTAGTGGCATAGATAATAGCACTTGGGGCCTATTATATTCAGTTTGAAACATTTACATATCTAAGGGTAGCCGGTGCCACTGTCAATCCAAAGAAGCTCTCAAGCTATCCTAGTGATAGACTTGTTCTATTGGAGATTGCATGACAGATTGAATCTATATATGATAGAGTCAAGAAACAATGTAGACCATGTTGGACATGGCCTCTCATCATAGGACCATATCAAGTTAAGTATAAGTAGGATATTTCATCTTTTGAATGGGAATGGGATCAATATCCCCTAGAGTACAACTTTCCCATATCATGCTTTAACAATATTGGGAAAGTCCAGAGTCTTGTAGGCAAGGAATCTTGGCATGAAGATGCCATTTAAGATCGTTGGATGAATTCTACAAATGAATATGATGTCAATATTAGGGATTATTGTAGGATGACCTCTTGTTTGGAAAAAAAGGCTCTAAATATAAACATCCCAATGGAGATACTGCAATAGGACTTAGGAGAGTTTCTCGACCCTTTTTTCAACATGAATAAAATTGGAGAAAGGCCCATAATAAATGTTGAGGTTAATAGGAAGGAGAATGATGACATTAATCATCAGTCAAGGCATGTCATTAAGATGAGACATGATTGGATCAAGAAACCATTTCAACTTGATCCAATAGCTAAGACTATAATTTCTCATGCATAAGCTTGCGCAATCAAAGCAAGAGGGAAGAAGATCACCTTCCCTACCTTTGCAACCCAGTCACCAATAAGGCCAAAGATAGTATACCAACTTGATTGACTAGTAGGATACTATCATCCCTAGGAGAAAATGGGAAAAGGAAAAAGAAAGAGCATTTCTCCTCAAAGAGCTGAAATAGAAGAGGGTGAAGTCCATGCACTTCCATGGAAATAGGAAGTAAATGTGCAAAGGCCATAAGATACTAGAGCTTCTCAAGTCCATCTAGACCCTCAATTTCCACTAGCTGCACCTAGCCAAGCAAAAAAAGAGGGTGAAATCCAACAAATCTCTCCTCCTTCATAGATAGAACCAGCATTCCCTTCCACCTCTAAGAAATAGAAAAAGATCAAGACCCCCATGATGAAAAGGTGAAGGGTGATTAGAAGAATGGCTCCTTTCCCATTTGTCCTAGAACCTATACCTAAGGGAGAAGAAGAAGAAGAAGAGGAAGATGAGGAGGAAGATGTGCTCTTAAAAAGAAGAACATGGCTGGCAAGAGCCACATAATAGGAAAGGAGGAGAAGTTCCACTGTGGCATTGCCATCAGCCCTAGAAGAACCATTGGAAATGAATACTTTAGAGGATGAAGTACAATAATGGGTGGATGAGTAGGGTGATGATGTATTCAAAATGTCAGATTTTGACTTCATGCCCATAGGAATGGAATTGGTTAGGGATAAGATTAGGGATACCTGATAAGTGAGCCCCAAAAGGAGGACTAGAAACAAATTCCACCAGAGTCATAGGGTCTTGATCTTACTCCTTCATCCCTAATACAAGTCACAGTGGTGGATGAAGGCTATGTTACTCATCTGCCTCTAAGTTCTAAAGAAGAATAGGTTCAAAAGGAGCTTTCAGAAGAGGATGAGACACAACAAATGGAAACCAATGAAGTTTCTAAAGAGGGACAAATGGTTGAATATCCTCAACAAGTCTCCCAAGACACTGAGGTTCAAACTACAAGCTCCATAAAAATAGAGACCATTGAGGGGGAGCCATCGCAGAGAGAAAGAACTTCAGAGAGGAGTGATAATAGAAAGGAAGTAGGTGAACACAGTCCTTCATCCTCAAGAGATGGGCCTTTAGTTGAACAAGTTTCAAGGTGGTTGCAAAAGGAAATGATGAGAAATAAGAAGCCACAGTTCAACACCGATGAAGTGGATATAATCGAGTTGGCTGAGGTTTTGAACAGACCCAAATCTCCATCAGAGGAAGAAAGAGCCTTGGCATTCATCAATAGTACTTAGTATCTAGATTTATTTTCCCAAGTGGCTATCCCTCCTCCTGATGTAGATGTACAAAGCTTAGGCCCATATTATTATCAAATTAGAGAGGCCATTCTTGGGAAGGCCACATTGGATACGACCAGGTTAATGGTCATAATGGGAATACAGTAGGATTTTAGGAGTTTGGAGTAAGAAGAGGCCAAACTCAAAACACTTTGTAGGCAAAATGAAATCCTAAGAGGATATTTAGTTGAAGTTGTTGGTCCCTTAGATCTTGAACAACCCGAGGAGATTCTAAACTTTATACTTAGAGATGGGGGAGGTGTACATCTAGATCCATTTTTGAAAGCCTATAAGCAATGGCGAGAAAGTTTTGAGGAGAAGGCCATCTTGATCATCGAAGGAAATCTAAAGTTATTGCATGCTACATAGGAGAATATAGGCAATATGGTAGCAATTTTGAAGCAAGATTTTAGTATAATCGATGAAGTGTGAGCATGGAGTAAGGATTTACAGGTATTATAGGCTATAAAAGGGTAGAGGTACCAAATTTTGGTAGATGTATATATAGTGAAAGAGTTATATTTAATTGATGATTGGATTGAAAGGATAGAAGATAGTAATAAAGTAATGAAAACAGTAGATGCATAAATCCATTGGCTCAAGGACCAAGCCCAAGAGCAAATTTTGGAGGCAGAGAGGCATTATAGTGATGTGTGTCTAGAGATTTTTGAGGATGATGAATGGGAGAAATTAATGCCCATAAAAGTAGTAGTAGAGAAGTTCAAAAAGTTTTTTGAAGGAGGTTCTAATGAGGATGACATCAAGCAAGCATTCTGTTTAAAGGAAGCCTTGCTAGATTTGGATACAAATGTCAAGGGATTTTTTTGATACCCGTATTGACGCAGACAACTACAGATAAAAGGTCAAAGACACAAATGATGCTTTAGATCTTTTGGATGTGGCCAAAATTACTAAGATTATTGAGAAATTCAAGGGTTAACATCCAAATATAGCTTTGGGATGAAGGGTGACAAAACCTAGAAGACAAAATTTTAGTTTTGGCACACAGTAAAATTTTGAGATTTTGAACCTTTTGAGGTGCACAAGTGCAAGTCTATAGGTGTGCAGGTGTGCAAGTATGCTATTTTGGAGGTGTGCTAAAAGTTAACTGCCAGTTCTAAAAATAGAGCTTTCCATGCATCAGAAACACATTCTAAACAATAGTTTAACTCTGACTAATGCCAAGTGAAGGATCAAATTCTATTTTTGACACTTCTAGACACTTCCACGTCGATTGAAGGATTTCTTATTCTTTTTCTCTCATAAATTCTTTGTTCTTTGACATGTAAAGGCTCATGCATCCAATAAATGAATATAAAATGGATGGAGTCATAGTAAGCACTAGTTAGATTGTTAGTTCGTATATAATTAGTTTGTTTTATTAATTTAAAATCCTATTATTGCATGAAGATATCTCTCACTCTCAACACAAATTGAGGAGATGATTTCTTATAAATACTCCATTGTAATATGTATTCAGGAACACCATTATTTTGCAATAATATTATGCTTTTGGTACTCACATTTGGAGTATAGTGATTCTTGCCTAAATGTGTCATTGTTTTGTGGATGTATGCTTAGGGAATTGTGATTGAGCCAAAGGTTTATTGCATTATTTCTAGTTGTGCAATTTACTAATTCTAGTGTTTGATATGATTTTATGAATTTTGTTGACATATCTAGCTTAAGAAAAAATCATCGAATTGTACCCATATAACTCTTTATCTTGCATGACCATACTTTCCATGGCCTTGTGATTTGATGGAGAGTGAAACATTATATGGTTACTAAGTTTCTGATCGACGTTTGCATCAATGGAATCAAGGAAGTGATGATCCTTCTTTCATTGGTTACCCACCGATTTCTTTGAAAGCTTAACTCGTAGACGTGTTTTTTTTCATAGTTTATGCCCATTAGGATTTCAATTTCATGTTATTTTCTTTAAATTTCTTATCATTTTCTTTATTAACCCCCTTGTTAGAATAGGAATTCATTCTAGTCACATTGTTAGATTGCATTCATTTAAAAAAAAGGGAAAATACAAAAACATATTTCTTTTTTGTGTTTATTTGAAATAGCAAACAAATTCTATGTCTTATCTAAAATCAAAACAAACCAGCAAAGGCCTCCTCATAAAAATAAATATTTATCTTCAACTGACTAGATTTTAGTAGCTCGTAAGATTGCCCAAAACCTTGGAGTTCATTCACAAGATCAACTTTTTGAGAGAGGAGTTTGAAAGAATTCATGTTGTTTAGCATCATGCATAATGATAGCTCAATAGAAGTGGCACTAGAAGGAGGGCCGCACTTTTGATTCTCAAAAATTAGGAAAAATCTATCAAAATTTTAAAATTCTATGTTTTCTAAAAATTCTGCACTTTTTACAAGTTCAAATTTTTTTTTGAGTTTTTGAAAAATTTGTGTGCACAAAATTCTATGTTGTGCCTGATTTGTGAAAAAGTGTGCTTCTATAGCAGTGTGCTTTTTCCAAAGTTGATGCAAACTAGAGGGTTTTGATCTAGAATCCCCATTTCAGCGAGCATTAAGATCTTCACCAAGTGCACACAACTTTCTTGAGCTTACCAACTTTTGCAAACCACATAGTGACAAAGGAATATCTCAAATCCAACCACTTCCATTCAACATTTCATCATCTTCTTCTACTCCACCCCCACTTCAACCACTAAGTGGACCTCCACATATTCCAATACTTTCACCCCCATTCCAAACACCTTTAGGTCCACCAAATCCTCTAATGGCCTTTTTTACAAACACTATGGACTCACCAATCAACTTGAGAGGAGCACTTCATGACTCCTTAGGAATCTTGAAAAGTTTTTCCCAAGGTTGATTTATAGAGAAACACAAATGGCTGAGGATCACATCAAATTATTTAAAGAAATTTTCAACCAAAAGTAGATTACCAACAAGGATGTGGTTCTTTGTTTATTTCCCTACTGTTTGTGGAAGTTTCCTTTAATCGGTATGTTAATTTTCTACCTAGATGTATTGGAGATTGGGACACTTTTGAAAAATTATTCCTAGAACAATTCAAAACTTTCATCAACTTGGTTGTGATACATCAAAAATTCATATCAATTGAAAGGGACCTTGCTAAGATAGTTTCATGCTTCAACCACCGCTTTCACATGGTATACCGAAAGTTGGAAATGCCATACACTATACTAGTTGAAGCTGTTGTTTATATTTATCTAAATGTTATGGATCCTCTTACATCTATCTTTCTAAGAAGAACCCCTCTAGAAAATATTGATACATTAGAAAATGTATTTGTAGAAGTAATCACGTTCATTAAACAAACCAATCCTATGGAGGAGCAATGATGCTTCCAGTACAAGCTATCACTATGATACCAACATACCCCGTTGTAGCACCCACGTTGCCTAGCCAATTGATACCTATGAATCTAGTTCCATTACAATAGGCACCCACTCTATAGAACCCCACTCTAACATATCTAGGGTATGAGCTTTTAAAAACTACTTTCCTTGAGCAGAAGACAACAATTCCTACAGAAGTAGATAATAGCTTTATTTCATAATTTGGTCAAATGAAAAAGACTATGTCATAAATGAACAATGAGTTGACACATCTAAGATTTTCACAAGGACAGAATAACAATTTTCAAAGAAACAATGTTGGTCCCTACAAAACCAATTATGGCCAAAATTATACCAAGAACTTCAACGAGAACAATAACAACAACAATGGAAACAACAACAATGCATGAAACAATAATGGAGGGAACAACTTCAACCCTCCTGACTATAATAATGGCTTTCAAAGGTAGAACTAATAGTGAAACACCTGTCTAAATAATGGAAGCATCCCTACAAATAACAACAACAACAAAATTTAGTACATGGATATTAATCAATATGATGATGGTCAAAATGTACCAAACAATGATGGTTCATACTATAATGGAAATCAAGAGATGAATCAAAGATCACAAGTAAATGTCAATGCTCCTCCTTTACAATTCAATGCTTTGTCATTGGAATCCTATGATTATGCACAAAATGTATAGGTACAACAATTAGCCAATGAGGAGTTCTCATTCCCATTTAGCCAAAAACCTGACCTTCAGCATGAAGAGATGTTTTCCTTTCACAATGATAATCAAAATACATACAATCTCAAAAGTAAAAAGTACCCCCCAATAGATGGAATTCCCCCAAAATTGCAATGAACTCCTCTTCATCTAAGAGCAACTAACAATTTTACACCAATTAGGCCAGCACATGGAGGATGAAAAAATCAAAATCCTACTTGGTCTACTAAAAAGTACAATGCAATAGAGGAATTGAAAAGAACCAAAGCCAATATGTCCATGTTTGACATGTTATAAAATTGTCCACAACAACAAGAATCTCTTATGAAGACTCTGGATCATACAAAGGTTTCCCATAACACAAATATTTTTCCTCAAAAGATAGTATCTCAACAAGTGAATGTTGTAGAGGTGATACCCACTATGTTCAAAGACAAGGTTGAGGTACTCCATTTTTGTTTAGTATCAAGATATATGAAAAGAATCTTCACAATTTCCTAATTGATTTAGAAGCCTCATGTAATTTCATGCCATTATTGATAGCCCAAAGACTAGGAGTCAGTCCTCAACCTTCCAATTAGATAGTGATACAATTGGACAAAATAGAGGTAAAAATCATTGGTGTATTAAAGGATGTTTGAATATAGTTGACAGGAAACCCCTAAATTTAGGATGTCATTGACATACATGTGGTTGATATCCCCAAAACATATGGATTACTTCTAAGTAGAGAATGGAGAAAGAGCCTAAGGGGATGGTTTTCTACAGATTTCACTCAGTTATGGTTACCATGGAAAGGGTTAAATAATCAAATCAAGATATATGTGGAACCAAAATTGAAAATGATGATTACAGAATATAATGGCTCAAATGAGATAGCATTCTTACAATCAGATCTTTGATCCTACAAAGTGATGGTATTTGATATGATTCCCATAAAAATATCAAATGATTAGAATAAAGAACTTAAGATACCAATCCCAAAGGATGAAATTGTGACTCAGTTCATAGATAATATGGTGGCCAATTTATAGTGTTTAGGGGAAGAAGCCAATCCTAGTATCTTACTCCTTCCTGGATTTTGTCAATTGCATAAAATTAGTCACTCTAAATTTGAATGCTCGTCATGTCAAGAAGAGTTTCCAAGGTATTCATACACATGATGAGAAACAAAGATAATAAGATCCCAAAAGATGAACTCGTGAGAAGACAAAGTTCTGTAAACTCATCTAAATTTTTGGAAAAAATTGAAGAGGATATCAAAGATCTAAATGTGTCATATAATGACATCTTTTCAGATGGTGGAGGTTTATCTTAATTCTCCTCCAGGAATGATCAAAGTTTAGAGAAGAAAATGATACATAAAAGGTCAAGGTTGGACTTCAGTACTCGTTCATGCTAAATGTAAAGTTGAGGAAATCAAAGAATTGATAGGTGAAATTTAGGACAAATAGGAAAAACATACTCTTCCTCTATCAAGAATTCACAAAGGGGAATTGTCAAGTCCACCTCATCAGAATTTGCAATGGGTTGCCAAGAAATAGTTATTCAAAGCCCAGGTAAAAAAAAAAAAACTAAGGACAAACAAGCATAAAGTCAAAAAACCCAAGAAAGATCCAATTTGGACACTTTGCTTCAATGACTCCAAATGCAATTTAGGGGTTAGTGTAGGTATTGAATTGGTCAACCCAAAAGGTAACTCTTTTTATGCAACATGTCGATTATAGTTTAAATGCACTAATAATGTTGCAAAATATGAAGAATTGATCTGAGGACTCCTTCTTACACTAGAGAAAGGAATCATAGCTCTCATACTGGAAGGGGATTCTCAACTAGTTATATGACAAATAAAATTGATATACTCTTGCAATGATAAGAGGTTAATTTCTTACAAAAAGGGTTTGTGGGATTTACTAGATGATTTTAAAGCTTTAAACATAAAGTTTATTCCAAGAAGGAAAAACATGGTAGTAGATGCTCTCACCATTTTAGCAAGTGCATTACAACCAGTTGAAATAATGAAATTGAAAATATTTTTAGTAGAACTAGTTGCCACTCCCTCTATTCTTGATAATACTACAAACTTTTAGGTCTTTCAGGATGATCAACATATACTTTAATTTATCATGTGCAATGGCCACTTTGAGGGGCAACAGATTGATGACACACTAGATGAAAAACTTGAGGGTGATGAGCTTCAAGAAAAAGATGCGATCCTTAATCTAAAAACCAATAATATTACAAAAGGGATGGTTGAATTAGAATTTATTATAGGTTGTGATGAATCAACACTTAATACAATGATGACCCAAGAAATGGGTATTGAGTAATGTGAATCATACAACCTAGGTACTAAGGAAGATCTAAGAATGGTGCAGATAGGATAAGCATGTAATGCAAAAGAAAGGGAAGACATGCTCGAATTACTTACTGAGTATAAAGATGTTATTTCTTAGAGCTATGAAGAACTAAAAACATATGATCCTGAGATTATAACACATAACATCCCACTGAAACCAAGTGTCAAGCCATTCTGGCAGAGACAAAGACTTGTAAACCTTATCATTGAACCAGTAATAATGAAAGAAATTAAGAAGTTACTAGATGCCAAGATCATATTCCCTAGCTACCATTCTACATGGGTGGCTAACTTGGTTCCCGTATAGAAGAAGATTGGAGAGATTAATCTTTGCATTGATTTTTGTAACTTAAATTTAGCATCTCAAAAGGACAATTATCCTTTGCCCTCACTAGACAAGGTGTTGAAGATTGTAAATGGTTCAAAGATGATTTCATTCTTGGATGGATTTTTAGGATATAATAAATGATGGTCAATGAAGAAGATCAACTAAAGAAAACTTTTACAACTAAATGGGGAACTTTTGCCTACAGAAGAATGCCTTTTGGACTGATTAATGCAGGAGCTACATTTCAATGGGCCATGCATAAAGCATTTAAAGGATTGATTAATAAATGTATAGTCATCTACATGGATGACATGACTATCTTTTCAAAAGATGAAAATACTCACATTCATGATTTGAGATAGGTATTCAATAGATGTCATAGATATGGCGTATCTCTCAATCCCAAGAAATGTTCATTTGGTGTTACTAATGGGATGCTCCTAGGGCATGTCATTTCTAAAGCCAAGATCTCAATTGATCCTGATAGAGTCAAGGATATTCTCAAATTATCACCTCCTCATAGTAAAAAAGAAGTCAAGTCTTTCATTGGGAAGATAAATTTTGTGCAAAAATTCATAAGCAGATTTGTAGAGATAGTTTGTCCCCTTAATGACTTACTCAAAAAGGGGGCTAAAATAGAATGGGGTCCAGAGATTAAGAAACCATTTGAGGATATCAAAGTGGCCATTTCTACAACCCCAGTATTGGTAAGTTTGGATTATGATCTAAAATTCAAGATATATTCATTTGCCATAGAACATTCTTGTGCTGGGATCTTGATGCAGAAAAAGGAAAAGGAGGATGAAAGATCAATTGCTTTTATGAGTTTCCCTCTGAAGAATGCAAAGTTGAATTATTCCAAGCTCAATAAATAATCTTTTGCATTGATCAAGGTGACAAAGAATTTTTTTCATTACATACTAAGAAGTAAGGTATATGCAAATGTACACGATCCAGCACTAAAGACACTTTTGATGCAGAATAAACTCTATGATAGATGAGGAAAATGGATGTCCATACTTGAAGAATTTGATCTAGAAATTCAACCTATGAGATTAGTTAGAGGTAAAGGGTTATCAAAGATGATAGCTAATAACTAGGATGGAAATGAAAAGGGATTCAAGTTTGATAGTAAAATGAACGAGAATGATTAGAATAAAATGATTGTATCTCAAGTTAATATTGGTCAAGGTGTGGTGATGGATGTTTGGTACCAAGATATTGTTTATTATCTTCTCCAGAATTAGTGCCCTAGTTAGATGAATATTTCTCAATGCAGGGGACTCAAAATGAAGTGTGAGTCCCACATGATCCATGATAGAAATTTGTACAAGAGGAACTATAAGGGAATCTATCAAAAGTGCTTAGGGCGTGAGGAAGCAAAGAAAGTCCAAGAACATTTTCATGACAAGTATAGTACATGACATGGTTCAGAATAAGAAACTACTCATATGATTCTAAGTTCAAGATATTTTTGGCCTATGATATTCAAAGATAATTTTGAACATGTATGTTCTTATCATATCTACGAAACTAGTGCCAATAGAGAAGGGCACTTAGTAATGCCACTACAACCAGTGTATGAGGTGTGCCCCTTCACAAAGTGGGGGCTATATTTCATTGGTTTGGTTAATCCACCATCATCAATTGGATACACATTTATTCTCATAGCTATAGATTATTGTACATGATGGAAAAAAGAAAAAACATTCAAAAATTACACTACTAAGTTGGTAATGGACTTCTTGGAGGAACACATTGTTACCAGATTTGGAATAGCATTTGTCCTTGCTTGTGATAATGGATTTTCTTTCACATCAATATTCTTGACTAAATGGGCATTTGAAAATCAAGTCACCATTAAGTTCTCTTCAAATTATTACTTGTAAGGAAATTAGGTAGCAAAATCTATGAACAAGAACTTGATCACAGTAATAAAAATGATTTATGATATTGCTATCATGATTTAACTGCGTGATTTTGAGTCAAACTCATTGACCCATGTTTCATGAGTAGTGATTCAACATGAATCCATATCTCATGAGAATAAATGGAACACTTAAAACTCATTGGATCTAGGTGATGTTCATAGGGGTGAAGCACCAGGACTTCCCGGGAGGTCACCCATCCTAGTAGTACTCCAGCCTGAGCACACTTAACTATAGAGTTTCCTCCATGGTTAAACCCAAAGCTTGCAACCCCATTTACAAAACCTTAAAAAAGTGTTGAGCCCTATGAACCATTCATTAGAAATCCCCTTAAGCTCATCAATTGATAAGTAATAGATAATCTCCACAATAAGTCAAATTATGATATTGCTATCAGGATTTAATTGTGTGATTTTGAGTCAAACTCATTGACCCATGTTTCATGAGTAGTGATTCAAAATTAATCCATCTATCATGAGAATAAATGGAACACTTAACACTCATTGGATCTATGTGATGCTTACATGGGTGAAGCACCAGGACTTCTCGGGAGGTCACTCGTCCCAGTACTACTCCAGCCTGAGCGGGCTTAACTACGAAGTTTCCTCCATGGTTAAACCCAAAGCTTCCAACCCCATTTGCAAAACATTCAACAAGTGTTGTTCCCTATGAATCATTCATTAGAAATCCCCTTAAGCTCATCAATTAATAAGTAGGAGATAATTTCCACAGTAGGTCAAATTATGATATTGCTATCAGGATTTAACTGTGTGATTTTGAGTCAAACTCATTGACCCATGTTTCATGAGTAGTGATTAAAGAAGAATACATATCTCATGAGAATAAATTTAACAATTAACACTCATTAGATCTAGGTGATGCTCACAGGGGTGAAGCACCGGGACTTCTCGGGAGGTCACCCATCCCAGTACTACTCCAGCCTGAGCGTGCTTAACTACGAAGTTTCCTCCATGGTTGAACCCAAAGCTTGAAAAACCATTTGCAAAACCCTCACCAAGTTTTTTTCTTTATGAATAATTCATTAGAAAGCCCCTTAAGCTCATCAATTAATAAGTAGGAGATAATTTCCACAGTAAGTCAAATTATGATATTGCTATGAGGATTTAACTTTGTGATTTTGAGTCAAACTCATTGACCCATGTTTCATGAGTAGTGATTCAACATGAATCCATCTCATAGGAGAATAAATGGGAAAATTAAAACTCATTGGATTTAGGTGATTCTCACAGGGGTGAAGCACCTAGACTTCTCGAAAGGTCACCCATCCCAGTACTACTCCAGCTTGAGCGTGCTTAACTACTAAGTTTCCTCCATGATTAAACCCAAAGATTGAAACCCCATTTGCAAAACCTTAACCAAGTGTTGTGACTTATGAACCATTCATTAGAAAGCCCCTTAAGCTCATCAATTGATAAGTAGGAGATAATTTCCACAGTAAGTCAAATTATGATATTGCTATCAGGATTTAACTACGTGATTTTGAGTCAAACTCATTGACCCATGTTTCACGAGTAGTGATTCAACATGAATCCATCTCTCATGAGAATAAATGGAACACTTAACACTCATTGGATCTAGGTGATGCTCACAGGGGTGAAGCACTGGGACTTCTCGAGAGGTCACCCATCCAAGTACTACTCCTGCCTGAGCGTGCTTAACTATGGAGTTTCCTCCCCTGTTAAACCCAAAGCTTGCAACCCCATTTGCAAAACCTTCACCAAGTGTTGTGACTTACTATGGAAATTATCTCCTACTTATTAATTGATAAGCTTAAGGGTTTTTCTAATGAATGGTTCATAAGGTACAACACTTGGTGAAGCTTTTGCAAATGGGGTTGCAAGCTTTGGGTTTAACCATGGAGGAAACTCCATAGTTGAGCACGCTTAGGCAAGAGTAGTACTAGGATGGGTGACCTCTTAGGAAGTCCTGGTGCTTCACCCCTATGAGAATCACCTAGATCAAATGAGTGTTAATTGTTCGATTTATTCTCATGAGAGATGGATTCATGTTGAATCACTACTCATGAAACATGGGTCAATGAGTTTGACTCAAAATCAGACAGTTAAATCCTGATAACAATATAATAATTTGACTTACTATGGAAATTATCTCCTACTTATCAATTGATGAGCTTAAGGGTCTTTCAAATGAATGGCTCATAAGTCACAACACTTTGTGAAGGTTTTGCAAATGGGGTTGCAAGCTTTGGGTTTAACTATGGAGGAAACTCCGTAGTTAAGTGCAGTTAGGCTGGAGTAGTACTAGGATGGGTGACCTCCCAGGAAGTCTCGGTGCTTCACCCCTGTGAGAATCTCCTAGATCCAATGAGGGTTAACTGTTCCATTTATTCTCATGAGATATGGATTCATGTTGAATCACTACTCATGAAACATGGGTCAATGAGTTTGACTGAAAATCACATAGTTAAATCCTGATAGCATTATCATAATTTGACTTACTGTGGAAATTATCTCCTACTTATCAATAAGATGATTGTTGAAAGAGAATCCCAAGGATTTCCATACACAACTCAAATATGCCCTATGGATAGATTTAGTGAAGGTCAAGAATGCTTTGGGGAATTCCCCATACTTGTTTGTCTACAGACAAGAGTTAGTGTTCCTACTTAGCCTCGGGATTCTTATTTTTAAATTCATGAGTAGGTATGCTAAAGATGCAAACAAACTACAAATTAGATTGAGGAATATTTTAGAGATGGATGAGAAATAGATAGCTTCATTGGAACACATGGGTAAAAATCAAGCTATTATGAAGAGGTGTTTTGACAAGAGGACCATGATAAAATCATTTCAAATTTTTGACCTTGTTCTAGTTTGGGATAAGATGAAAGAAAAAATGGGCAGCCATACCAAGTTTAAATGCATGTGGACTGGTCCTTATCAGGTTGCATAAATTCTCAGAGAAAATACTTTCAAGCTTAGATCCTTACAGGGGGAATTTCTTCCCTTGCCAGTAAATAGGCAATTTCTAAAACATTATTTTGGAGCCTAAAAAAAATAAAAATAGCTAGATTTGATTTCTACAAGTGTGTTTTTTTTCTCCAAGTGTGTTTGTTTTTAGTTGTTTGTTTGCCTTAAGTTGTTTGTTTGCATTTAGTCATGTGCTTGTTTTCAAAGTCATGTCAGTTCAAGGGGTGAGGTGTACTTGAGATTTTATCTTGAGATATCTTACTAACTATTGTTTTGGTTCTAATTTTAGAAAGAAGTATTTCCTTGTCAAAACATTTGAGAAATTGTGAGTCATATACCAACTGAGCAACAAATGTTTCTTGTAGAAATAGGACTTTCAATTTTGAATTCAATATTCTAAACCGACAAGTTCTTAACATTTTGCAAATTTTAAAAAATTACTATCTCTAGTGTTGTCAAATTAAGGTTGAAGATAGCAAGGGACGATCAAAACCATAATAGTTCAAATAGAGGGGGTCTTCTCAGAGGATTGCTAAGATCATTGTTTGGCATGAGATTTTCTAAAAAGTTCTAAAAGAGGAACACAAGAGATGTTCACAAAACATCAAATCCAAGAAATGACACTGATGTCTTAGCTACATAGTCTAAGTAGAGTCAGGATGCAAAAAAGAGAGGAAAAAAGAATGGTGTTAAGACTAAAGGATTCTAAAAGATCTAAAATGGAAAAAAGGATATACTTTCAAAATGAGGTATCTTGTAGTGAAATTATAAATTAAATGGAGAAATTATTCAAAAGGATTTTCCAAAAAAATTAAAAGAAAAATGACACCCTGCAACGAGGCCTCAAATTGATTCTCTCATCTGGTTAAGCACGTGATTGATAAATAACCTTCGTGGAGATTCTCTATGGATGAGCTAGAAGGAGTGGAAGATTATTTTTGAGTTGTTTGAATATTTTTATTGATCACATCCTAAGATGTTGAAGGAATTGAAAGCATGAATCACACACTGAGCTTGAAGGTTTTCGATCCTAAATTTTTGACTATGAAGTCATTTAAAATTTGCTTGGAATGTTGAGAATTCAGTTGGTGTTTGACATATGTTGAAAGAATGGTTGGTGGTGAAGAAATACCTTGGTCATTTCTTCCTTTGTTGGGGCTATTTTTTGTGGTTTCACAATGCACACCCCATTCCCTAGTAGGAATGGGGACCCCCTTCCTTTTTGTGGATCTTGGGCTCATAATTTAGGATCAGGGAAAGTTTTTTAGGTCTTACCTAGTGTCCTAATTCTTAACCAGGTCCCAACTCAAAAAAATTAGCTAAGAAAAGTCCAAGATTTCAAATGACGAAGGCTAAATTGCAATTTTAAAAGGTGCACTAGCGCACCACATTGGGTGTGCTAATGCACCAAATCAAGGAGCGGGTTTTACCGCCAATGCACAACTGTGCAGATGCACATCTATGCATCCATGCAGCACATGACCAAGTCTAGGGGTCTATAAGACCACTCCTCTTTCATTTTTCACCTTTTTTTTTCTTTTCCTCACATCACAATTCTCTGATGCCATAGCTCCTCTTCTAAAATTCTTCCCTCCACAGTTCTACACTTGACCAGGTGTGCTTACCCTGACTCCTTCTACTTGCAAGTGCTCAGCTAACCCTATACTATGCACCCCCCAAAAAAATATAACTCAAAGGATGAGGTGCACACTAGCATACTCAGAAAGGTGTACAGGTGCGCACCTCTGCATAAAAGAAAAGTTTAAAAAGTAAAAAATAATTAAACACAAACTGAAAGTTTGGTACACATTTGTGCACCAAATATTAGCTCAAAAAAACAAAGCAAAAAGCATTGGTGTGCACTTGTACACCTAATTTGGTGCACAAGTGAACACCCATAATAGAACATAAAACACAAAAAAAAGATATGGTGCACACTAGCACACCTGATCTAGTGCACTAATGCACATCTTATATTTAAAATTTTGTTTTAAAAAAAAGGGTTAATAGGGTGTTTTCGTGCATGTGACATTTTAGATTTGTTTAGAATGAGACTAAACATTATTAGAATATTGTCATTATTTATTCTAAACTAATGGACATCTTTCTTTTTATATGTGGGTACAATGGAATCTTCATCATGCAAGAAAATGACACAAAAACCCATTGTATTCAAGTTCCAAGGCATGCCATTGAAGTCAAGGTTCCAAGATGACTATGCTAAGATTAAGGATACAAATTTGAGACACACTAATTAGGGAGAGTTCTTAAGGATTTTCAATAAACCAACTAAGAGATCTACTATGGTTTTTGCCTTAATCTGATCAGGGTTGGTGAACACAACTTTGCACCCAACATAAGTACAATCGTTGAAACTCATAATGACACTTTCACAATACTTTGTTCCTAAGGAAAGGGTAGTGAAGAGTGTGACTAAAGAAGTTGTGCTTGAACTCTGACCCAACAACATTGAAAGGGTATTTAACCTCCCTAGGGTAGATCACTTCATCAAACTAATTTATGAAGCAGCAAAAAGGTGGTATAGAGAACATGTAAATGAGGTCACTAAGATCAAATAGCCCTCTTATCTTATTGAGAAGACTTCTCTAGGGAAGGTAACTAGAAAGGTGGACATGATAAGGGGGTATATGAAAGAAGATATTGGATACTCCATCATTCTTTTGAGTAGAGTAATGGATTTTCCAGTGTTCAAACACTTGAGACTATCAAGATGGCAAGGATGCCACTTGACTGGGCCACCAAATTGAGAAAAAACTTATGTGGACAATTGGAGGCATTTAAGGACAAAAAGAAGTTCAATATGACTTCATATTTGGTGTATCTATTAGCTGCAAGGGCGACAAACTATCCTAGATTATACAAGAGAGGGAGCATGCAAGAACCTAATGCTTGGCCATATATAGTCTACCCTTAGCTAGTAAAGAAGAAACTCTTGAGGCAGAGTAAAGAATATAGAATTGTGAATGAGGCATTCATATCATTCAATTCATAGAGGGAGATTATGCAAAAATATTATCTGATGATGTAGTAGCACTGATAATAGCACTTGGGGCCTATTATATTCAATTTAAAACATTTACATATCTAAGGGTAGGTAGTGCTATTGTCAATCCAAAGAAACTCCCAAGGTATCCTAGTGATAGACTTGTTCTATTGGAGATTGCATGACAGATTGAATCTACATATGATAGAGTCAAGAAACAATGTAGACCATGTTGGACATGACCACTAGTCATAGCACCATATTAGGTTAAGAAAAATTAGGATACTTTTTCTTTTGAATGGGAATGGGATCAATATCCCCTAGAGGAGTGCAATTCTCCCAGGCCGTGTTTTGACAATATCAGGAAAGTCCAAAGTCTAGTAGGCAAGGAATTTCATCATGAAGAAGCCATTGAAGATCATTCGATGAATGCTACAAATGACTATGATGTCTATATCAAGGATTATTGTAGGATGACTTTGTATTTATCTGAGAAGGCTCTACATATAAATATTCCAGTGGAGATATTGCAGCAGGACTCAGGGGAGCTACTCGACCCTCTATTCAACATGGATAAAATTAGAGAAAGGCCCATAATGAACACTGAGGTTGATAGGGAGGAGAATGATGACATTAATCATTAGGAAAGGTATGTCACTAAGATGATGTAGGATTGGATCAAGAAACCATTTCAACTTGATTGAATACCTGGGGCTGTAATTTTTCATGGACAATCTCACCCAGTCAAAGGAAGAGGGAAGAAGATCACCATCCCTACCTTTGTCTCCCAGTCACCAATAAGGCTGGAGATATTATACCAACTTGACCAACTAGTTGGATACTATCATCCCTAGGAGAAAAGAAGAAATGGAAAAAGAAAGGGGAGTTCTCCTCAAAGAGCCAAAATAGAAGAGGGTGAAGTACAAGCACCCCCACAACAACAAGAAGTAAATGTGCAAGGGCCAGAAGATACTAGAGATTATCAAGTCTAGCCAAACCCTTAATTGCCATTAGCTACACCCAGCCAAGTAGAAAAGGAGGGTGAAATCCAGCAAGTATCTCCTCCTTTGAAGATAGAACCAACATCCCCTTCTGCCTCTAAGAAATAGAAAAAGATCAAGAACCCCATGAAGAAAGCAAAAGGGTGATTAGAACAATGGTTCATTTCCCATCTATCTTAAAACCTATTCTTGAGGGAGAAGAAGAAGAAGAGGAAGATGAGGGGGAAGATGTGCCCTTATAAGGAAGAGCATGGCTAGCAAGAGCCATGGAATAGGAAAGGAGGAGAAGCTCCACTATGACACCACCATTAGCCCCAGAAGAACCATTGGAAATAACTACTTCAGAGGATAAAGTAAAACAATGGGTGGATGAACATGATTTAGGGGGTGATGGTATATTCAAAATGTCAGATTTTACTTCATGCCTATAGGACTGAAGTTGGTTGGGGATAATATCAAGGATACCCCAATAGGTGAGCCCCAATAAGAGGACTGGATATAGATGCCTATAGAGTCACAAGGTCTTGATCTCACTCCTTCATCCCAGTACAAGTTATAGTGGTGCGGTATCTGTAGGATCATGGTCAACCAAACTATGCTCTTAATTGGCAATAAAAAATTAGAAAATCAAGGTTATGTCAACTTGATGTACAATTTTCTACTTATTAACTTTATATCAAAAAGGTCAGAGAAAAGAATCTCTAGAAAATTGAATCTAGTTTCTCAAATATTAGGACTTCTCTCAAAAAAATAAAAATTGATTGGTCAAATTTTTGAATTTCAATGCAACATTACAATAATTTCAGAATAAAAATAAGAAGTAGATGTATGTCTGACCACCTTAATCAAAATTAAATGATAATATTTTTTAATAATATTCTAGCTATAAGTAGTAAACTCATGCTTGGATGTGACACATATTTTTTGGTATTTTTATTCTAAATAAATAATAATTAATTAATTTTTGACTTTAGTATTTTTAGAAATAAAAAACTCTCGTGTCTGACCACCTTAACTAATTCAAAACTCTGCAAAATTTAATTTTTCTTTTTTTCCTTGTAGTAGAAGAAACATAAAATGTGATGCATCTTTTGGATTTAAAAAATGTTGTACCATTTGAAAGTTATAGTTGTTTTTCAAGTAGTGTGTCAGTCAACACTTTATGTGTAAATCCATTAGAAAATAAGTAATAACTACTTACTAAACTCATAATTTGACAAACCTTACATTTATGGAATGATAAAAACATTCTTAAGAAACCCTTTTCATTTCGTCAAATTTTGGTTTAAAAAAATTGTCAACTACATGTTTGAAGTAAAAATCACATAAAAACAGGCCAAAAACACATTTTAAGGATTTTTTTAAAGATGAGCATATATGGTTGGTATGAAAAGATGTAGTAGACCTTATAAATATATTAATTTCTTTCATTTAGTATCAAGGTGGGTGGGAAAAAAGTTGAAATAGATTTTGAAATGGTTTGAGATATTTCAGAACTATATATTTTTTAGATCGCCACTTTTTGGCACACCATGATCCTGCACATACTCGTGGATAAAGGTTTTTTTACTCCTCTACCTCCAAGTTTTGAAGAAGAATAGGTTCAAAAGGAGCCTTCACAAGAGGAAGAGCCTCAACAAATGGTAACCAATGAAATGTCTAAAGAGGGACAAATGGTTGAATATCCTCAGCAAGCCTCCCAAGACACTGAGGTTCAAACTATAGGCTCCACAAAAATAGAGACCACTAAGGGGGGCCATCATAGAGAGAAATAACTCTAGAGAGGAGTGATAAGAGAAAGGAGATAGCTAAACACACTCCTTCATCCTCAAGAGGCAAGCCTTTAGTTGAATGCGTTCCAAGGTGGTTGAGGAAGAAAATAATGAGAAAGAAGAAGCCACAATTCAACATTGATGAAGAAGATATAATTGAGCTAGTTGAGGTTTTGAATCAACCCAAGTCTCCATTAGAGGAAGGAAGAGCCTTAGAATTCATCAAAAGTACTTGGGATCAAGATTTATTTGCCCAAGTGGCTATCCCTCGTCCTGATGTAGATGTGCATAGCTTAGGACTGGAAGATTATTAGATCAAAGAGGTCATGCTCGGGAAGCCCACATTGGATACATCTAGATTAATGGTTACAATGGGAATAAAAGATATTTTTAGGAGTTTGAAGAAAGAAGGGGCTAAACTCAAAACACTTCATAGGAAAAATTAAATCCTAAGAAGATATTTAGCCAAACTTGTTGGTCCCTTGGATCTCAAACACCATGAGGATATTCTAAACACTATACTTAGAGATGGGGGAGGTGTACATTTGAATCCATTTTTGAAAGCCTGTCAAAAATGGTGAGAAATTTTTGAGGAGAACAAAATCCTGATCATCCAAGGAAATTTGAAATTATTACATGTTATGCAGAGAATGCAGACAAGATGGTAGCAATTTTGAACTAGGATTTCAGTATAATGGATGAAGTGTGAGCATGGAGTAAGAATTTATATGTATTACAGGCTATAAAAGGGCAGAGGTACAAAATTTTGGTAGATGTATATATAGTGGAAGAGTTAGATTTAATTGATGATTGGATTGAGAAGCTAGTAGACAATAATAAAGTAATGGAAACATTACATGTAGAAAGCCATCAACTCAAGGACCAAGCCTGAGAGTGAATTTTGGAGGCAGAGAGGCATTATATATAGTAATGCGTGTCTAGAGATTTTTGAGTTTGATAAATAGCAGAAATTAATTTCTGTAGAGGTAGTAGTAGAGAAGTTTCAAAATATTTTTCAAGAAGCTTCTTATGAGGATTTCATCAGGTAGGCATTTAGAATAGAGGAAGCCTTGCTAGAGTTGGATACAAAACTCAGGGATTTCGCTGATACTTGTATTGAAGTAGACAACTACAGAAAAAAGGTCAAAGATAAGTATGATTATTTAGATCTTTTAGATGTGGCCAAAATTACTCAGACTATTGAGAAATTTAAGGGAAAATATCCAGACATAGCTTTCAGATGAAGGGTGACAAAACCTAGAAGCCAGAATTTTGGTTTTGGCATTCAGTAAAATTTTGAGATTTTAGACCTTTTGAGGTGTACAGGTCCACAGGTGCATAGGTAGGCTTTTCTAGAGGTGCATCGATAGTTAACTGCCAGTTCCAAAAATACAACATTCCATGCATCAAAAACACATTCTAAATAGTAGTTCAACTTTGACTAACACCTAGTGAAGGATCAAGTTCTATTTTTGACAATTCCAGACACTTCCACATTGACTGAAGGCTTTCTTATTCTTTTTCTCTCATAAATTCATTTTTATTTCACATGTAAAGGTTCATGCATCCAATTAATGAATATAAAATGGATGGAGTGCTTACTAATTAGTTTGTTTTATTAATTTAAAATCATATTATTGCATGAAGATATCTCAAGATATCTCTCACTCTGAACACAAATTAAGGAGATTATTTCTTATAAATACTCCATTGTAATATGTAATTGGGGTTGTCATTATTTTGCAATAATATTATGCTTTTGGTGCTCACATTTGGAGTGCACTGATTCCTTCCTAAATGTGTCATTATTTTGTGGATGTATTTTCATGGAATTGTGATTGATCCAAATGTTTATTTCATTATTTCTGGTTGTGTGATTTATTAATTTTGGTGTTTGCTACAATTTTATGCATTCCACTAATGTATCTAGCTTGATAGGAAATCATCAAATTGTACTACAAAATCTTCATCTCACATGAGTGCACTTTTTGTGGCCTTGTGATTTTATGGAGAGTGAAACACTATATAGTTACTAAGTTTCCCATCAACAATTGTATTAGTGGAAGCAAGGAAGCATTGCTCCTTCTTTCAGTGGTTACTCACCGATTTCTTTGAAAGCTTAACTCATAGACATGTTGTTTTCCATAGCTTATGTTCATTAGGATTTCAATTTCATTTTATTTGATTTAAAGTTCTTTTCATTTTCTTTATTGACCCCCTTGTTAGAATAAGAATTCATTCTAGTTACTTTGTTAGATTGCATTTTTTTTTTTTAAATGGAAAAATACAAAAACATAGTTCTTTTGTGTGTTTATTTTGAAATAGCAAAAAAATTCTATGTCTTATCCAAAATCAAAATGAACCAAAAAAGGCCTCCTCATGAACAATAAAATTTAACTTCAACTGAGTGGATTCCAGAAGGTTGCAAGATCGACTAGAACCTTGGAGTTGATTTGCAAGATCAACTTTTCAATAAAGGAGTTTGAAAGAATTTCTGCCATTTAGCATTGTGCATAATGATACCTCAACAAAAGGTATGAGCAATCTTAAGGAAAATTTTGATGATTGCATGAAGATATTTTCAATTTAAGGAAGATATTTACAAAGATTTTGACAATAGTTGGACGATTTTTGGATAGTTTTTGACATCTCGACCTTTGTCATTGATGTTACAAGGGGAGAAGTACATAAGAAAATTGTAAATTAGGTATAGGTGAGAAAATAATATTGTAAAATATATTGTAACGGAGATCATATGTAAGATGGACAAATTATAATAGATGTAATGTGAATGTGTTATTTATTTTAATTTTTTGATACTTAGCCAATTTTCCCTATTTTGTTGCCATCAATGACCAAGGGGGAGATTGTTGACAATTGGCTAAGAGATATATTTAATTGTTGTCATTTATGGAAACGCATGATTTACATGCTTTCACAAAACTTTGTAAATAAATATAGTTAGCTTTTGGTAGTCAGAAAATTGTCTAAGTATAGAATTTGGCATACAATGGTATATTGTTTTGTATGTAACTTGTTGCTAACATCATATTATGACTAACGAAGTTAGATGGAGATATAATACATGTTTATGATGATGTATATAACCTCAAAAGTTAGTATGGACTATATAGAAAAGAGATAATATTCATGTTTACAAAATAATTACTTGTCCAATTAGAGCTAACATTCTAGATGTTTACTCTAAGTTGGGTAAGTCTATTGTGGTCTTAATTGACCTAGAAGCAATTTTTGTAAAGGCAAGGTATTTATGCAAAGGACATCTTGTATATTGAAGTGTGCTATATTGGAGAAATTGTGTTGAGCAACTATATGTATTTTTTTGTGAAAGCAATATATGCAAAGTTTCTAAAGCTATTTTGTGATCTGAGATCAAGCTAAAGATGAAAGATCAATCACGAAAGAAGTTATAATACCTAAATTCTCGTAGCCTAATTACTTGTTTGGGTAGTGATCTCTTCTTGTAATTGGAAGTGCATGTTTGGATAGTGGGCTCATCTTCCATCGATTATACAACAACTCCTAATAGGGTTGGAATCTCCTAACATGGATTCAAAGTCTCCTAACAAGGACTCTCTATACTGAATTTTCTCATTGACTCCTAATAGGGTCTATCCTCTAATAAGAAACTTATATATCAATATATTATCTAGTGGGTATCATGCCCACTAGAGTTTTCTCTTGGCCAAGGGTTTCCTTAGGTAACAAAATATGGTGTTATGAGTTATCTCTGTGCATGGTTACTATTACTATTCATGATTACTTTATTACTTTGTTATGTATGGTTTAAAGTAACAAATAATATTCAGTTGGTGACTAAAGTTTGTAGATTACTGATTCACACCCCCCTAGTGATTCCTATTTCTGACATACACACCCTAATAGGAGAGATGAGGGCCATGTAGAAAAATGACATCCTTTTGTGTTGGTACATGTATACATTTTCTTGTTAAGACATATGTGATTTAAAGTTAATCTTTATAATAGAGTAATTTTAACTCATACTGACTTATACATGTATGTGATCTTCATTCTTGTTGGAGCTCAAATAGGTTGATGATGCAATGCTCTCAGCTATTTCATTTGTCCTTGAGACATTTTTGGTACATTATGTTGTTTTCTATTTGATAGTGGAATATATATGGTTTTTAACCTTTCTTTTCTCTTTTAGGTATCACCTATTAGTAGTGGTAGAGTGTAGGGGATGGGGCAAATACCATTGATAGGGGAAAGGTAATTAGGTTCTTTAAAGTGATTAAATATTGATGCATTCTTGTAAAAAATGTGTGATAATGAAATTTAATTACATTATTTACTATACAAGGCATGGCTATTAGTGAAGGGTCTAGGCAGATTCAACATCATAGACCCTCAGGTATTTTCATTCACAACGAGAGCCCCATCATATGTATAAGTATCCTTTATTTTTTATTCCCTTATTTCATAAAATAATTCAAAATTTATTTGCATGATCTTAACAACTAGGCTTTTGTATCTTAGAGGAACCACCTAGTGTGCAGGAGGATGGTTGTCAGTGTTTTGCATTGTTTCTCACACAACCATTATATCTAAAGGAGTCAACAAAGGTAAGTTTTATTTTGAATTATTGATTATATGTTATAATTTTAGTATTATATGAATTAAAATATTATATTTTAAGTTGTAGATCCATATGACAACCATACTTGTGTTAGGATTAACCACAAATAGAAATAACAACTATATGCAAATATAAACAATATTAAAAAATAATAGATCACACAGAAGAGAACACGAGACACTAAGATTTAACATGGTTCACCCAATCCTTAGGCTACATCCACAAAACTATGAGTCCAATATTATTTCAATCTAGGTATTACAACCTGATTACAATTTGTAATCCCTTATAGCTCAATACCACCACAAAAAGTAATTTTGGCATCACACCTTATTGAAAAATCCCTAACTCTAAGCCCTTTTATAGAAGTATTTTTGCCACTTTATATTTATAGTTAATTACAATATGTTAACCCAAAATTACTTCCCTAATCAATCACCACAAACTAACAACTTGAATATATACATGCCATAATCAATGAGGTTCAAGCATTGCTAAGGATGTACGAGAGGACTCCTGACCATGACATGAGGTCGACAAGAGAGGTATTTATGATAAAAGTTTAAAAATATAAATCTTTATTACAAAAATGATAATTATGCATTTGAGTAATTTAATGTTAGATGCATAGAATCATATAAATTTAGTAGTCTAACTTTGGCTTTTCCTTTTTTGTTTATGTAGGAAGCATTTGATCCATCTAGTTCAGCAAAGATGCTACATTTTGATGATCCACCAACATCATAAGATAGTATAGTTTTCATAGGATGTTTCATGTGTCATTTTGTGATGCCATATGAAATATTATACACAAAAACATTGATAATATACACATTTTGATGGCATGAGCAACCCCATTTTATATATGGATCTATGTATTTTGATATATATTTGCGTAATTTGTCTATGGATACATGAACTTTGATATATATATTTGTGTAATTTGTCTATGGGTACATGCATTTTGACATACATCTTTTTTCATTTATTTGCACAAGGTTATACATATTAATTTAGTATAGTATCATTCAATTGATCCTGCATCATGTGTATTGTTCATGTTTAAGGAATATCATTCATTTTGATCATGTTTTTTTATATTTGATTAAAATTTAATAATTTGTGAAGAACATTTTAGCAGCCTTTATTATAAAAATTTTATGGAATGTTTAAATTAAAATTATAGCATATGTGTTTAATTTGAAATGGTCTCTACAATCCCTTAAGATATCTACAATTTGCCAAATCCATGGCCAATTTGGTTTAGGAGCCCATCTTTGGAATTACAAGATGTTTCAATATTTTTGGTTACAAATGCTATAGTGGATTTATGGTCAAATTAGGGGTTTCACTAAGTTATTTTAGACCTTGAGGTGAATATCCTATAGCATTTGACATTTCACTGATAGCCCCCACAAGCTCCAAGTTATGACCCTTAGAAGATCTACCTCTAAGTTCACTTAGAGCATCTTTGAGACTCTTCAGTATGGGGTGGCTGTGAATGTTGCAGGATATTTATAGATGTAAAAAGGATGTCACAAGGGTTCACACACCCATCTAAAGCTAATAGCACTGACAATTTGGTGCCAAGATCAATAGTTTCAAAGTTACATAATGATGCACCAATGAGCTAAGGCACACTGCAAGTTTTGGCTACAAGTGAGATCATTGTGTCAAATCCAAATAGAATGTGATCTCTTTAAAATGAGATAGTTTATTGTAGATAAAAAAAATGACCATCTTGTAGCATTCAATATTTTTGAAATTAATATTCCCCATGAGTTCCAAGTTATGACCCTCAAAAGATCAACCTCCAAATGTACTTGGAGCATCTTTGAGACTCTTCAATACAAGGTGGTTACAAATGTTGTATGCTATCCACATCTAGGCCAAGGGTTACACTAGGGTTCACCCATCCATCTAGAGCTAATGGTGCTATCAATTCGATGCCAAGATTAGTAGTTTCAAAGTTAAGAAGTGATGCACCGATGTACTGAGGTATGCTATAAGTTTTGGCATCGACTAAGATCATTGTGCTGAATCCAACAAAAATGTGATCTCTTTGAAATGAGATAGGTTATTGTAGACCTCAACATGACCATATTGTAGCATTTTGTGGTTCACCGATAGCCCCCATCAGCTCTAAGTTATGACCCTAGGAAGATCAAAAAATCATTATGAGCAAAAGAGCATAAGAAGTAAATATACCTAGTTGAGTGTTCCTGTAGGGTACTCTCTCTCCTTTAGGGTATCCAATAGCATTTCATGATCAACATTAGTAATATAAAAAATTTCTTCTACTTTTTTTCTTCCTTGATGTTTCTACTATAATAAGATGTTAATATATGAGAATTTTTTTGTGCTTCTGATAGTCTTTGAATGTGGGAATTCCATTGCTTCTAAGAATGTGCATCTCCAACCATGTTCTAGCAACATTAACTAAACTAGTAGGATATGTGAATCCATCATCATTTGTAATTAGTTGCGGAAGACTTTGTTTACCTCTTACACAACATGCTAACCAATAATCTAACTTCTCATCATTCCCTTATGGTGCAACCAAATCAAAGACATGTCCTAGCTGAAGAAGATATGATAGATGGCTATGCTCAACTAAACTTTCTATGTCATCATTTTTCATAGAGGGTATAATAGATAGTGGAGGAAGATAATATGGATCCCATGTGTCCAACTAGTCAATCAACTCACATTGATCCTAATCAAACTGAAAATAACTAGGACAAAAGCAAGCTAATTTTTGTATCCAAATGGTCTATGTACTAGAATCAAAGCTCTAGAGTGAATGCAATTTTGATGAATTTATGAAAGTAGCACAATCTGATCTATCACCTATGGATCTTTCCTCAACCAACCAAAAAAATTGGCATACTACTGAATCAAGAGTCCCCCCTATGATAATGTTGAACTACACCAACTCACAATGTTACGAGCATCAAAAAGCTTTGCTCCTAAAATCTTCAATTCCTCCTTAACTAGAGCCCTCTTCACACATGCCCCCACTCCATCATGTTCCCCTTTCCCATGGCTAGACACAAAGAAACTCCAAATATGAGGCACCCCCTCTCTACATGCATCCTACACAATCAATAAAACATGAGAGCATTCTTGAATTAAACTATGCAATTATCTGACCAAATGATATGTCTATCCATAGAAATTCCATGCTCCTATAAGAAATCAAAATAAATCTTGAAAAAATGTTGCACAAACTTATGAGACTGAGATCTATCATCACTCATGTAAATATGGTACTCTTTAATAATCTTTTGATTATCTTCCACACTATTAGAGGCATGTTTATATGTTATATGGAAAAAAATAACAATCTGAATGGAGTTGTAATACTGATATTGTGTCTCATTTTGGGGCTTTAATGTGTAGTTCTCTGCAAAATCAACAACTCATATAATAGTGCCAATGGGAAAAGTCTCCTTATACATTCTAAATTGTTGATCCAACCTCTAAGACCTGTGAGTATGCCTTGCATACTTGTAGAAATTATTTGTCTAAAAATCTAAAATAAAACTAGCCACACTTATTTCTTTTGCAACCAATTCGCATCTAGAGCCCTCACCTCCACTCTTCAATGTGTATTTCACCATTTCATATACCAAATTTTCACTATTGTCCCACCAAGATCTTGTTCCCACCCCTCATGGAAACATGTGTCAAACTTGGATAAGCCACCACACTCTAAACATTTCTCATTTAAGTAAGTATTTCTATTAATGAAACAACCATAATTTTTGGGACATAAAAAATGATCTAGCAAGTCTCTTCATGATTTTAGAAGCCCACTAACACCACAATTCTTGAATATTTCATTACTATGCAAAGTAGTATAGATGGAGTGTAATAGTTCATGGTGAATAGAAAACTCCACATGATATTTACAAAAAGTATTTCAAATCTTAAGTGGCACACAATAAAATGACTTCAAGGATTCAAAAGCTATTTGTGATACATGCAATCTTGGATGACTCTCTCTAAATTCTTTGAACAACATAGTTTGAGTTACCTCCAAATAATGTATAGGATGTGGCATGTAGTCTCTAATGCCAATTATCAACTTCAACATGTCTTTAGCATTGGGTGAGAATCTTGAGCTAGAGTGCCAAAACTACATAATTTTTTACTTCACATCATTAGGTAACTTCTTATCAAAATGGGGAAGTCTCCTAGCAAAAGCCCATGTATCATTTTGAAGAGGATCATCAATTATCTCTCATCTAGTAAGTTGTCTTCTCAAAGTAGTATGATTTAGGTTCAATTCAAAACAAGTTATTCTCACATATCTACCCTTTCTCAAATGATGACTTACCAAAGAGCTTATAATAACACTTTGAGTAGCTCTCTTATCCTTCTCCCTACTATATTTTCTAATTCTATTAAGAACACTAAAAATATAAGTGCATAAAAAGTTGGCATTGCTCCACCACTATCTTGTTGCCAAAAAACATCTTCTATAGTCTTGAAGACCATAACCAAATGGTTATTTGTGATTTTTTTATACCAAATTAATAATAATCATTTCATCAATTTGAATAATCTATTCTAGTTTTCTAGGACCATATATCTAGGAGATATATAATTTTCCTGTGCATTTTCATTTTTCACATTGTCAATCATGGCATTTACATTAGGAACTTGTAAATTTTCATTATCCAAGTTTTCAATCTTGGAATTATCATTACAAATTGGTACATTTTAATTCCCCAATTGAACATATTCATTTTATGACTTTATGATTTCACCTTTGATCAATACATCATCAACTTGACTCACATTTAACATACCTTGTCTCTTCCTTCAATGATTTAACCTATCTCTTTTCCTATATGTTGCAATGTCTTCATTTAATAGATTCCTTTTGCATTTAGGCTTTTGATAACTACTACTCCCCATTTAGACAATAATACTAGAAACCTAATCAAATCTTGTAGAAATCTTTTCAAAAAATGGGCCCTAAAAAAACTTTTTCTAGAAACTCATGAAAAAGTCAAAAAGAAAAATGTGATTGTTGGGTCTACTAAGGTAGAGAATATATTGGTCAGAGTCTGATAGTAAAAAGATTCAGGTACCAGATCCTATATTGGGTATCGAATTTTATATTCAATATTTGACATGATATCGGGTACCCAAAATTAGTGCCCACAATTTGGAGTGAAATTAATTGGGAAAGTGTGGGATAACCCACATCTCCCAATCAATTGTTTGTCTTTTCTTTTTGTAGTTATCTCTATAACAATAGAGATAACCCCAACACTCATCTCTATATAGGAAATTGTCTTTCTAAAACCTCTATTAGGTGTTTTTTCTCTAGAGTGTAGTGATCACAAGTTTCAGTCTCTATTGTGAGTTTTCATCTTATCACTATAATGCATAGAAATATGCAAATTCCCATCACTCATCCCCATATCCATTATTCTCCAAATGCAATCCATAATCAACTCTGGTCCATCATTATAGGCAATAGGGAACCATTTTTGAAAATCACACCTCTTTATCATTGTAACACATGGTGATCAACCAATGTTATCGCTAATCACTACAACACAAACTTCCTTTATTTGATCACCAAAAGAACTTATGGCCATATGATATAGCTATACAACCCACTCCATCACTGATCACTATAACCAAAGCCTCATCTCCCTTCTTACTAGTGATCATTGAAGGTTATAGCGATACACCTTTCTTTATCGATCATCACCAAATTCATAATACGTCTTCACCTCATAGTGATAAACTTAATCGCTATATGTTATAATGATATCCCACCCAACTTTGAAGATGACCCTACTACTATTGCCATAGTATACATCAATCCTTGAAGCATCATTGTTGTAGCTATAGTGATATATGAAAGAAAAAGCCTATCATAGGGTTTCAAGAAAACCAGAACTAGGATTCATAGATAGGGACTACCATGTGATGAGTAAGCCTTGTGAATGCATTTTGAGATAGGCACCTTTGATTTAGATGGAAAATAATGATTTCCTACAAAAAAAATTACTAAGTAGCTCTTTTATTTGATCACAACCATATACTCAACCTAGGCTATGAAGAATATCATTGAAATGGTAAATTATTTGCAACATGAAAATAAGTCAATAAGATCAACTATAATCAAATAAATAATAGGTGAAAAATATTTTAAATATTAAGTTCCACTGAGACATAAAGTAATTGATGTAATGGGTTGAATGGGGTCCTAGGCTAACCTATGACCCCATTCGATCCATTGCATCTCAACGTGTGTCCCTAGGGGTCCTAGGACCCCTAGGGACATATGGTAATCAATCATATGGGTCAAATGAGATTGTAGGCTAACCTAAAACCTCATTCAACCCATTGCATCATGAAATGTATCCCTAGGGTTTTGGTGTTTTGAGATCTTTTTGCTTTGGTGAGCTTAGGTTAGGTTATTTGTATGTTAAGTTTGGAAGTCGCTTGAAATGGAGTTTGAGGCCCTAAAGAGGCTGACAGGTAACCCATTTCAAGTAGTTAATAACTGAAAAGACTACAAAAAATGATAGTAAAATAAACCTAATAAGATTCTTTTCTTTCCTCACCCATGCCTTGAGTGCTAGTATAGACTAGGATGGAAGTAGAGAGGATGCTTGGTTGCAACTAGACATCATTAATGTACCTTGTCAGTATGAATGGCTACTAGTAATATATAGAGTCACTATGGGTGTAGAGGATTAAAAGACTAGCTAGGTAACCCTAGATATGGTTTGTGTGATGACACTTACCCACTAGTAGTATAGATTCCCTGCATGTCTTTGTTTTCTGCTAGGTTTAGATGTCATTTTATCTTGGAACCTTTGAGTAAGATTACTTTATGGTTTTCCTTGACTTAGATATTACTTTTGATTTTGGGATTGTTATCATGTTTGAGACTTGAGACTATCTCCTTCGGGTGGTGGGAGTGGACTTTTTTGGGTTACCATGAGGTTGGGTGGTAGTGATTTTTTACTTTTACCATTGAGATCCATTTATTGATGTCATGGTTGGAGTTCCTTGTTCTACATTTCCTTTCATTATATTTTTCTGTATTATGATGGATGGTTATATCTATATGATGGATGATTTTACTTATTGTATTGTACTTTGTTTCATGCATTTGAAAGGGATGAATTAATATTTAATAAATGTATATATTTTTAGCCTTTCATACCCTATGACATGTGCAATGGATGATTGTGTATTCTGATTATTGCCAAGTATCATTTAGAACAAATGTATATTATTTAAATGGATTTGAACTTGTAGTTAGTCTTTTATATATGGATGAGTTATTTATTGGACTTAGTATTATTTATATTTAAATATGTTTCAATGTTTTGGGATCCTTAAGAAATGTAATATGTTATGTTTGTTTTGTATGATTGTATGTTAATGATTCCATTATTTTATCATTGTTTTTATATGTTATCTTTAAAAAAATGTTTAGCAAACATAATAAAATTTTAGGTTAGTTCTTTTGAATCCCTTTGCAAGGCATTACATTTAGTATCAGAGTTCAAGCTTTTACTTTGGGAGCTCTGGGCATATTGCAATGCCACTAGTTGTTAACTAGTTGAACTAAAATAAAATTTAAATTGATATGTATATCTATTACAAACTAAAACCTTGAACTATTTAAATTGAAATGAAACTTGAATTTTCATGTATATCTATATCAAACTAAAAACTTGAACTAGTTGAACTAAAACAAAATTTAAACTATTAGTTGTATATTCTCAACCTTGAACACTTAAACTTCAAAATCAAAAATATACTTAACCCTAAAATAGGAAAAACTAAAAATTGAACTTGTATTGTTTTTAAACATGTGTCTTTTTGGTACACCTTACAATATTATGTTTCATGGTTATTATAGCATCTTATATCTTGGATATTACTATAGGATGGTATCTAGGATGAGATCTTCAGTTAGAGGCTATAACCTAGGCCATGGTATAGGCCATGGACAAGGAAGATGCATAAGTGTACATGAGTCTATCCAAGAAGGCCTTAATTAGGAAGAGGATAGTGAAGAGCATGTTATGAGAATTAGGAAGAGAACCATAGAGATCAGTAGGCTAACTCAGAGGAGGTTGAAATGAGGAAAATGATGAAGACCATAATTGATCATCTACCTCATCTTTAGGGTGTTTTTCAGGATGGAGCACACTAGATAGGGAATGAGAATATACCAAGGTCTAGGAGCCTTTAGAGGGACTGGCAGAGATCAATTGTATCTTCTCAGATGAAGGACCTTTAGAGGTCCAAGGTCAAACCCTTTAATTGATTGGGTTCAGGTTATGTGGCTGAGCAGTGGCTTAATGCTCTTGATAGGGTTTGTTTCCATACAGGACTTTGACTCTAATGTCAAAGCAAGGCTCCCTATCACCAACCTAGAACTCTTTGGAGCAACATGGTGGACCATTAAAGGGAAGAAACTAGGTATAAATATGAACAATGTCACATTGGAGTTATTTCTAGAAAACTTCCATGAGAGACTCCTACCAGATAAATGAAATCAGTAGAGAGTAGATGAATTCCACAACCTAAGATAGTTCACTATGACTATAGTAGAGTATGAGCACAAATTCTATAAGCTCATTCTTTATGCAAGAATTAGTGATAACCCAACATAGTTGGTATAAAATTTCATCAGAGGTCAAGGCCTAAACAACCATCTAGTTGGGGGTATTAAGGTATTTGAACCTAAAACTATCAAAGATAGGGTACATCAAGCCATACTTGTAGAGTATAGTGTTAACCTAGGATAGGGGGAATTTATGGGAACACCTACAATATCAAGATCCAAGGGTAATCACAACTCAAGTGGTAGTAGGAAACTTCCTTTTGGAGGTAATCAATAGTAGGGAGGATCTTATCCTCCAACTCAGAGTGGTGTTGTTGGATCACATGCTAGGTACCCTCAGTACAATAAGTGCAACTAGTATGATTGGCCGTCTCAAAGTATTCCTTCTTATCCTAGTGGGGGTAGTGTCCTATAGTCTAGTGCATCTAGAGTGCAGAGGAGTTTCAAAAAAGAATGTTGCTCATGTGAAAAATATGGATACATGTCATCTCATTGCCCTCAATGGAAATCAAAATTCTCAAGACTAGAGTCCTTTAGCTTTAGAACCTACGGTTGGAGACATTGGTAGGTCCTAGAGAGTGTTCTTAGTGGAGTCATATCCTCCTACATGGCGAGAGGGTCCAATGGGACCCACACAGTAATTTCTTTAGTTTTACCTTTCTTGTAGGCTTCCAAGAGTAAGCCTAAGTCTGGGGAGGTGGTTATAGTGCCTACCCTTAGTTAACTTTTACAATTTTATTACCAAACTCTTTTAGGCCCATTTATGTTTATGATTGATGATTAGTGACAATGTTTTCTAGGTTATTGGATATTGTTTTCATACAGAGTTGATTATATGATGAGACTACTTTAGTACCAATTAATTCATGTATGCATGATCATACTTTGATGATGATTATTTACAGTCATTTTTGTTTTTAAATGAGGTTAGTTAGATGGATTATTTATACATTTTTTCTATGGATACTTACCCCATTATGCATGTGTATGGTGTGCCTGTATGTGTTCTTTATGTGTGACATTTTTTATGCGATTAAGGAAGGAAGTCATAGTCACCTATTAGTCAGGATCTGCACAATGAGCCACTTCCTACCATTTCCTATTTAGTTTAAAATATATGTGTTTGTACATGCATGGATTTTATGTAGATTGTAGGTACCTAGTATCAACTTCCTTGAATTTCTAGGATAAGCATAATATCTCAATGGTAAGAGAGTGGAGTTAAATTCTTGAGTACAAATCCTAACCTTAAAATTAATTGTCTTATAGCTTAGAACAAGTATCCGATATGATTACCCTTTTATATTCATCTTATGATGTATATTCATGATTATAACACTTGAATTTGATCTTGTATGTCATATTTTATGATGGGTTTTCATATTTTGTCTTGTGGGTCTTTGGTTATTTTTCTATTAATTAAGTCAAATTAAAAGAATATTTAAAGGTTTAATTTAATGGAAATTTAATAAGATAATTTAAATATTTAATTATATTTAATTAATTGGTAAATTAATTAAATAAAAGAATTAAATTTAAAGAGAAATTTATAGTTTTAATTTTAGAGCATAATAATATTTATTTAATTGAATAATAATATATTTAGGAGATCATTTTAAAATAAATGCTAAATATTATTATTACTTAATAAATATTTTATCAAAAAATACTTCAAAAATGAATTAAAAGAATGAAAGAGAAATTTTATGATTAAATATATTTTAAATAGCAAAAAGTGTGTATCAATATCCAAAAAGTAATTAAAGGGTTAAAAGATCATAATCAACAAGTTTCCTCGCGTGATCATACAATTAGTGCCCCAAATTTATTGGAGAACTCCATATCAGAGATTGAGGGTCCATTTCGCAGGGACTAGGATTTATGGAGAAGGGATTTTAAGAGAGAAGGTTTTGAGAGAAATGAAAATTCTCTCACAATCTTCGGGTGGTTGCATATTAGCATTAGATTTAGGTAGACTCTTGTATTTCATTGGCATAATGAATTATGTTCTTCAAAATTCCTATCTACATCGTGTTTGTTGAAACTATTTTTCCAAATTTCATTTATGATGAGTCTTTCATTATGAATTACTTGTATTCATATCAAATTTCTATCTGTATAAATTGAATAGTTGTTAATTTAATCAAGATTACGTTTGAAATGAAATCATAATTTAGAATGAAAATTTCGATTGATTTATCTAGATTTCCCTATCAGACTAAATTCATAATGTTTATAACAAATATATAATTTTATTGGGGGCTTGTTTTAAAAGAAATTTATATTAAAAAATTAAATAAAAACTTTTGGGAGGGAAGTAAGTTCCACACCCTACCTCCCTACCTGGTGGCAAAAATTGTTGCACAGACTACTCGTAGTAAGTACTATAACAACATCATCAATACTTTATATTGCTGTCGTAATGACTTTTAATGGCTGCACAACACAGTTAGGCCGGCGGGCCATAAATGCATGCATAATATGAATTTTTAAAAAAATATTTAAAAATTTAATTTATATAAATTTAATTATTATTTATTTAAAAAAATTTATTAAATTTTTTTTTATTAATAAATAATTTAATAATTTATAATTTATTTATATGAGTTTTGCTTTAAATTATTATAAATTTAATTTAATTAGTTTAGTTTAATTAAGTTTTTCATTTATAATAAATATTATTTAATAACATGATGATACTCTTCTTTTTGGTATGTCAAATGTAAAGGAAGCTAACCATATTAAATATGTCTTAGACCTATATTCAGAAGTTTCGAGTCAAAGAATCAATGCCAACAAATCCAAAATTTTCATTTTCAACACTAATGATGCAGTAGCTCAAAGGATTTCTTCAACTTTGGGTTTCTCGGTGGATCATCTCCCATCTGTTAACCTTGGAATTCCTTTTTTTATGGGAACAAACAAGACAACTTTTTGGCTTCCTATCATTGATAGAATCAGGGCTAGGATCTCTACTTGGAAAGCTAGATGGTTATCTTTGTTAGGCCGTATTTTTCTAGTTAAAGTTGTCCTAACAACCATCCCAAACTATTACTTGTCAATTCTTAATGCTCCCACTTCTATAATCTTGAAAATTCAAAAGATTATCAGAGACTTTATATGGAAAAAAAAATTGTCAGATAAAAAGAAGCTTCCTCTTATTTCTTTGCTTGAAATTGTAATGACCCCTTTTTAATTCTCTGACCTGTTGTTGAAAAATTAGTATAATTTTAGGAAGTCATTCTAGTTAACATACCTTAGATCTTTATTATTATTATTCAAAATGGAGGGATTGAGAAATATAATTTAATTAGTTTAATTGATTTATAAAGTTTCACTCTATAGCACCAAGCAAACTACTCTCTTTGGGTTATGACTATCTGGAGATGGTAGATTGATGGTGCAAAGGGTGCGTGAAACAAGCTACAAGTGGCTCCCTGGAGGATACCATCAGGTGCTCAAATTTACTCCACCTCTCCCTCCTCCCACTCCCTATCTGAAGATGTCATAGCTCAGGTGAGAGCAAGCTTCCTGGACTATAGTTGAAAATAAGTTTAAAGGTAATTCTTAAGATTTGTTGTATTTGTAACGATATATCTTTATTGTCATGATTAATTACCCATCATTACTATTTGAGATATTTATTATTGTGTACTTATATATATATATATATATATATATATATATATATAGACACACACACACACACACACACACACACATATACATATACATATGTATATATATACATATATATAAATATATATATATATATATATATATATATATATATATATATAGTATTATATGTTCTGAATTCATTCTATGTATGATCCTGAATTATCTTCATCAATTCAAGTTGATGGATGGAGAAAAGCCTTTAGCTTTGATTAAACTTTATGAGGGTTGTATATCACTAACTGTGATACGTATGATACTCACAATTATTCATAACCCAAATTCCATTACCGATATTTATTCACAAACTTTGTACTATATTATTATGATTCAACATCATACCCAGTTCAGCTGTTAGTCCATGCACAATGAGGATTTACACTACATGACCAGTGCTTGGGAAAGAGATTCCATGCACTTCAAGAGAAAATGTAGTTCGATATTATTACTTTCCTCACTTTGTTGCTTGATTGCCTATATTATATTCCACCTCTTCCTTCCTATGTAACCTAACCCTAATAATGGGTATGTATATATCTTTTGATAGTCACGTATGTAAAGTCATGACTATATAATTTTAACTTTTCTTATTCGTGTATTTCAGTGCATGTATTATGTTTATTCAATAAGCATTATTATATTTATGTAGTAAGCGTAATCATATGTAAGTATCAAAAGTAATAATAATTAATTGATTAGGGTTTTATTTCTAAGAATTTTTATAATAATCAAATTATATTTATTAAACATAGATAATATTTTTAATAATAGGATTAGGATATTGGAAGTTAATATGTAATAATATATTTATAATGTGAATGTTTATATGGGACTTTAATATTAATAACATTTATGACAACTTATATGCTATTTGATTAAAATAATTCAAAGTAATGCCATCACATAAGTATATTGAATATATCACGTTTAATATATAGTATGTCTTGATAAAAAAGAACATATTAATCCAGGTTCATTACAGTCCCCCCTTGCTTATTTTGCTTGTCCCCAAGCAATGCTGAATGAGAGAGGACTTCTTCTCCAACCCAGGTAGCATCTTCCTTAGGAAGATTTTTCCATTTTACTAAGTATTCTGGAATAGTTCTATTCCTTAATCTTCTATCCCACCTTTCAAGAATAGTCTCAGGTTCAAGAACAAGCTTTCCTTCATTGTCTAGTGGTGTAAGATCAACACAGGGGTTTATATTGTTTCTGAGGACCCTTTTTAGCCTGGATACATGGAATATGTTGTGGATTTTACTATTTTTAGGTAGCTCTATCTCATATGCCACTTCTCCTATCCTTCTTAGGATCTGGTATGGCCCATAGAAATGCGGTTTTAATTTCTCTACTCCACTGATCTTGAGTGAGGTTTGTTTGTAGGGTTGCAATCTTAGGAATACTAGATCTCCAACTTGGAATGACTTTTCTACTCATCTCTGATCAGCATTAATCTTCTGTTGGTTTTGAGCATGGCGAAGGTTATCTTTAAGAACTTCCATAATATCATTTCTTTGTTGAATGAAGCCCTTGGCTCCTGGTATCCTACTTTCTTGAATTATTAAATCTCCAAATGTAGTGGCTTCATATCCATATAATGCCTTAAATGGACTCATCCTGATTGACATGTGATGGGTATTATTATAACAATATTCTCCCAAGTACAACCATTTGACCCATGTATTCTGTTGTCCTGTCACATAATTTCTGAGGTAACCTTCTATTGACTTATTGACAATTTTGGTTTGTCCATCTGGTTGGAGATGATAACTAGTGTTGGGGGTTAATTCAGCTCCTGCTAACCTAAAGAGTTCTTTCTAGAATAGGCTGAGGAATTTTTTATCCATATCACTTATGATATTCCTTGGCAATCGTGAAGCCTGAAAAATCTCTTTAATGAATAATTCTGCTATCTGTGGTGCTTTATTATGTATGGACATGGGAAAGAAATGTGAAAATTTTATTAGCCAATCCACCACTACCAGGATGGAGTCTTTTTTCTAGCACTTTAGGTAAGCCTATGATGATATCCATATAAATGCTCTCCCACTTTTGATTAGGAATAGGTAATGGTTGAAATAAACTAGTTGGGTAATACTGTTTAGATTTATTTTTCTGACATGTTATACATTCCTAGACATGCTCTATGATGTCCTTCTTCATACCTTTCTAGGAGTACCTTTATCTTACCTTTCTATAAGTTTTGTAAAATCCAGTGTGACTAGATAGAGGGTTGTCATGATACTCCTTCATGATCTTTCTTTTAACTTTGGAATTTGTTGCTAGCAAATTCTTCCTCTGTATAGTATGAGCTCCTCCACAATTTTGATTTCATCATTGCTTATGTTTCCTTCCATGATCTCATTGGTTCTTGGATCTTTAGCATATTCTGCAACAATTTCATTTTTCCAATTATCTGTGATACTAGTAATAGTATTCAATTGTCCTTGTTTGGATAAAGCATCAGCTACCACGTTATGGGTTCCTTTGACATACTCAATATTAAAGTTATAAGCTTGGATTTTACTTATCCATTTTGGCTGGCAATCATTAAGATCTTTTTGACTCATGAAGAATCTTAGGCTATTGTGGTCTATTTTAATATTGAACCTTCCACACACTAGGTATTGCCTAAAGTTTTCCAATGTGTGAATGATAGCTAACATTTCCTTATCATAAATTGAGTAGTGTCTTTTTGTCTTAGAAAGTTTTTAGCTTTTGAAAGCAATAGGTTGTTTGTTTTGCATAAGCATGACCCCAATTCCTTCACCAGAAGCATCACATTATAATTCAAAAGGTTGTGTAAAATCTGGGACATCTAAGACTGGGCACAAACTCATTCTTTCTTTTAATTCTTCAAAAGCTTCTTGTGCCACTTCATTCCATCCAAAATTTCCCTTTTTGGTCAAGTATGTCAAAGGAAATGCTAATTTTGAAAAATTCTTCACAAACCATCTATAGTAGCTGCATAGGCCCAAGAACCCTCTTAGTTGAGTTAGAGTTTTGGGTTTCGGCCATTCTCTTATTGCTTTAATCTTTTCCTCATCCACACTTAAAACTTTGGCACTGATTTTATGACTGAGATATAGAATTTCTTCTAATCCAAATTCACACTCTGATACTTTTGCAAATAGGGATTCAAATTCCAATATACTTAGGACTTCATCAATGTGTTGGAGATGTTCTTCCCATGCTTTGCTATAGATAAGGAGGTCATCAAAGAAAATAAGATGGAATTTCCTAAGTTGTTTTTGGAATATATGATTCATACATGAATGGAAGGTGGTTGGAGCATTATTTAGGCCAAAGGGTAGAACTAGAAACTCAAAATGCCCATAATGACATCTAAATGCTATCTTGGGAACATCCTCCTTCCTCATTCTAATTTGATGTTATCCTGAACATAAATCAATTTTAGATAAATATACTGCTCCATGAAGATCATCTATGATTTCATCCACCCTAGGAATGGGATAGTGACTTTTTATAGTGTTCTTATTTAGGGCTCGATAATGTACAGCATCCTCATTGTCCCATCTTTCTTTTTCACAAGTACTACTGGTGATGCAAAGGGACTAGAGCTGGGTTGAATGTGTCCCATTGCTAAGAGTTCTTGAATGGCCTTTTCAATTTCATCCTTATACTTTTGAGGATGTCGGTAAGGGGTGGTGATCAAAATTTTAGCATCCTTTTCCAATTCTATAATGTGTTCAAATCCTCTTTTGGGAGGTAATCCTGGGGGAATCTCTTCAAATACTCTTTGATGTTTCTTAGTGATACGTTCAATATCAATATAGATGATGGATTCTTGTGGAGTTGATTCATTTAATAATAAACATTGTGCAATCCATTCTCCCTGATCATGTCGTAGTATTCTTTCTATTCTTTTGCAAGAAACTAGTTTCGTGGAATCATCAGGTATTCCTTACAATGTTATTTCTTCCCCATTGTGCTCAAAATGGATTTTTAGGTTTGGAAGGTTGAACCTAAAACATCTCAAAGAAAATATCCATGGACTGCCCAAAATTATATCTAAGTCTAGTGGAACCACATGTAGGTCTTCTCTAATGGTGTTCTTTCTTCCTAAAGTGATTTCTTTTTGTGGGATCACTTTTGTGCAATATACCAATGATCCTGTGGCTTGAACAATAGTAAAGCATTTGAACTTCTCAGTTTTTAATTTCATTTTGTTAACCAATCTTTCATTAATGTAGTTATGGGATGCTACACTATCCACTAGTGCAATGACTTTCTGTCCATTAAGGGTGCACCTAATTCTTAAGACCCTATTTTTGGAGGGTTGAGTCATAGTGGCTATTACTCCATATTCTTCCCCCTCTACTTCTTCTTCATTTCCTTTATCACATTTTTCCTTTTTGCTCACCCTTTCTTCCTCATCATCCTCTTCCATTCTTTGGATGCAGCCTTTTTTCCCACATCTATGTTTGAGCACCCAATCTATTCAAAAATTTTGACAAGTGCTCCTTTTGTAGCTTTGGCCTGGTTCCCATGGTTCTTAGCATTTAAAGCATAAATTCTTTTTCTTTTTGTTCCTTAGCCAGAATGAAATTTTTGTAGGATTTATCTTTCTTGTGATTTTTAATAGTGGGCTTATTGCATGATTTGTTGCTTGTGTTTGAAATTTCCAATCTTAATGCCATTTCAAAAGTGTCATCTAAGGATGAGGGTTTTAAGGCACTTACTAGACCCTTTAGTGAATCTTTTAACTCTTCTATGAACAAGTAGGTAAAGAATTCATCATCTACTCCTATGACTTGGACAAAGATCCTTTGGAATTCCTTAATATAATCTTCTATTATTCCTTGCTGCCTTAATTGAGTTAATTTCTTAAAGTTTTCTTGAAGATGCTTCATATCAAATCTCTAAATGAGTTTTTGAGAAAATTATTCATAGGTAGTAATGTTTTGGTGTCCTTGGGTGACAAGGCCATGATGCCACCAATCATGTGTCATACCTTCTAAGTGCAAGATTGCGAATTGAAGTCCATCTTCTTTTGTCATTGGACTAAGGGTAAAATAGGTATTCAATTTTTGTAGCCATGCACGTGTTGTAAGTTTTTCTGATCCGTCAAAATTTGGAAGTGTCACTTTATTCACTCTACTTCTAAAATCTTGATTCTGATGTCTTTTTTCTTTCCTATGACTTTCTTTCCTATTGGCTTCACAGAATTCCTTGAATGTTACTAACTTCCTGATTTTAGGTTCAAGATTGGCATAAGCTCTAGCATTTTCAATAGCAATATTGGTTTCCTGACCTTCTTGTTCCCCGGGAGGGCCTTCCCTTGATAAGAAAGGGGGTTTAAGCACTTGAGATGGTGAAGCTCAATTATTTTCTGAATAGTTTGAGCTTATGTCTCTTCCACTAGAATTATGGTTTTTGAGATTGTTTATGGAATTTCCCATATTTTGCAAGGCTTGAAGAAGTGCTTGATTTGATTTTTCTATTTGTTCTGCTAAGGTTTAGTTTGTCTATTCCATGAAATTTCTAATTTCATTACATAATTTCTCACTCATCTTTGCTCCTCTTGTCATTTACTATATTTTTAGGATGGCAGGATCAGGCTCTGATACCAATTGTAATGACCCCTTTTAAATTTTGTGACCTATTATTCAAACATTAGTATAATTTTAGGAAGTCATTCTAGTTAACATGCCTTAGATTATTATTATTCAAAATGGAGGGATTGAGCAATATAATTTAATTAGTTTAATTAATTTATAAAGTTTCACTCTATAGCACCAGGCAAACTACTCTCTTCGGGTTATGACTATCTGGAAATGGTAGATTGACGGTGGAAAGGGTGTGTGAAACAAGCTACAATTCACTCCCTAGAGGATACTGTCAAGTGCTCAAATTTACTCTGTTGCTCCCTCCACCCACTCCCTATCTGAAGATGTCATAGCTTAGGTGAGGGCAAGCTTCCTGGACTATAGTTGAAAATACGTTTAAAGGTAATTCTTAAGATTTTTTGTATTTGTAATGATATCTCTTTATTATCATGATTAATTACCCATCATTACTATTTGAGATATTTATTATTGTGTACTTATATATGTGTGTGTGTATATATATATACATTAATACATACATACGTATGTATATGTATCTATATATACATACATATACATATATATACATATATATACATACATATACATACATACATACATACATACATACATACATACATATATATATATATATAGTATTATATGTTTTGAATTCATTTTATGTATGATCCTGAATTATTGTCATCAATTCAAGTTGATGGATGAAGAAAAGCCTTTAGCTTTGATTAAACTTTATGAGGGTCTTATATCACTAAACATGATACATATGATAGTCACAATTATTCATAACCCAAAGTCCATTAGCAATATTTATTCACAAACTTTGTACTATATTATTATGATTTGGCATCATACCTAGTTTGACTATCAGTCCACGCACAATGAGGATTTACACTACGTGACTAGTGCTTGGGGAAGAGATTCTATGCGCTTCAAGAGAAATATAGTTTGATATTATTACTTTCCTCACTTTGTTGCTTGATTTCCTATATTATATTCCACCACTTCCTTCCTATGTAACCTAACCCTATAATGGGTATATATATATATATCTTTTGATAGTCACGTATGTAAAGTCGTGACTTTATAATTTTAACTTTTCTTATTTGTGTATTTCAATGCATGTATTATGTTTATTCAATAAGCGTTATTATATTTATGTAGTAAGCATAATCATATGTAAGTATCAAAAATAATAATAATTAATTAATTAGGGTTTTCTTTCAAAGAATGTTTATAATAATCAAATTATATTTATTGAACATAGATAATATTTGTAATAATAGGATTAGTATATTGGAAGTTAATATGTAATAATATAATTATAATGTGAATGTTTATATGGGACTTTAATATTAATAACATTCATGACAACTTATATGCTATTTGATTAAAACAATTCAAAGTAATGCCATCACATATTTATATTGAATATATCACATTCAGTACATAATATTTCTTGATAAAAGAGAACATATTAATCAATTTTCACTATAGAAATGTCTCATGATAAGACATCTGGGGGTATGGGGTTGCATGATATTGCTACTAGAAATAAGGCTTTTGGGGGCAAGCTTGTGTGGCAAATGTATACAAAACCTCATGCAAAATGGTGTTCAATCATGCAAGAAAAATATTTAGATTCTCCAAGTCCTACAAGAATTTTTACTATGTCTAATCCTCCTTTAGGTTCTACCATATGGAATTTTATGATGTCTTCAAAAGATATTGTTTGTAATTATGTTTCTTGGGAAATTCACAGTGGAGAGAAAGTAAAGTTTTTGGAAGACTCATGGAATGGAATTCCCCCTCTGTGTAGACTAGAAATGTTGGATGAAGAACACGAAGTCCTAAATTCATTCAAGAAGAGTTCTCTGGAAAGAACCTCCAACACATCTTCTTAGTCAGCCAAGTCTACTTTCCTTGAGGGACTCTCTTGCTGAAAGAATTTTTTTTCTTTCTAATAGGGAAGATGTAGTTATATGGGCCCCAACCAAAGGTGGTGATTATTCAATCAAGGAAGGTTATTATGGTCTACGACAAACATATAATTCAAGTAGGAAGTGTAGAGCCTTTTCCTTTTGTTGGAACTCCATTGTGTTGTCCAAGGCTGGATGTTTTTCTTGGCTAGCCCTTAGAAAAAGAATAATCACCAGTGAACGATTGTCTAGGCTATGTATTGATGAATCTTTTATTTGCAAATTATGTAGCAAGGAGCTAGAATCTATAGATCACCTCCTTCTCCAGTGTCCCTTTGCTTATCAATGTTGGATTTTTGTGTTGAACAAGATTCAAATCTCTTTTCCTCTGCCAAATAGTCTTTGGGACCTATTTTAATCTTGGAAAGTTCTATTCTCAAGATCTTTATTTGCTAGTATTTGGAAGTGCATCCTAGCTACTATGGTGTGGGCCATCTGGTGGGAACATAAAATGATCACTTTTCGTAATGAAAAATCAAACCTAGAATCTATTCTAGATGTGATTGAGAATGCAATTTCAGTATCTACTTGGGATTATCATCTTCTAAAATAGTGGAAACAATTTAAGTTACCTCCAGATTTCTCTGCAAACTAGAATTCTAATCAACAATCTAATCGACTTCATGTAAAATGGTCTCACCCCTCTAGAAATTTTCTAAAGTTAAATTTTGATGGTTGCTCTTGTTGGAACCCTGGTAAGTCAGGATTGGGTGCTTGCATTAGAAATTGGCAAGGTGAAGTAGTTGCAATCAAAGAAGATGTTTTACTAGTTGGTACTAGCAACCTTGCAAAAGCTCAAGCCCTATTGGCAGGCCTAATTTTGGCAAAGAGATGTAATGTTTCCACCATCCATATTGAAGGTGATTCTCAGGTAATTATAAACTCTTGTCTCTCACGATCTTCTCATACTTGGAAACTATCCTATATCCTTCAACAATGTTGGGATTTAATTGATTCTTTTCAAGCTACTTGTTTCTCTCATACTTTGAGGGAGGGCAATAAACTAGCTGATTGTCTAGCTAATCTTAGTTGTGAAGTCTCCATATTTGAATCTTTCCATTCAGAGGTAATTTTTCTTAAATTCCTATGCTTAGTTGAATGCCATATTTGGGACACAAAGAAGATGAATGAAGCTTAATAGAAACTAGTATGATAATTGATCATCTCATGGATATTAGTTTGCACATTCTTTGTGCATGAGAAATCATCTTTTTGCTGAAAATGGAAAGTACAGAGTTGGCCTTCATGGTTCATATCCCAGAATTTGATTTGGATGGAATTTTTTGGTTCACAAATGCTCCAATTAGATAGGAGGTTCAATACTCTCTTTTTTTTAGTTATATCTTTAGAAGGAGAGGTTCATTGGCATAATTGGACACTGGCCATTGTTGAGTATTCATATATACCATATTTTGGGAACTCTTGCTTAGTGCAGAGAAATTGTATTTTGTTGTAGGTATGCTTGGTATGACATATCAGCTTTTAACACTTTTGTACTTCAACAATGATTCAGAGTTTCCTTGCTAGTTCTTTCTCTGATGAGCCCTTGAACTAGTTTATTAATAAATATATTATATAAGTGCTATGTCACTTTTTGATTTAAAAAAAATAAAAAAATTGATTGTTAATGGAATCATAGTAATTTTAATTAATGATCAATAATTATTATTTTATTAATTTATACAAAGTATTATTTTTAAATCATCTTATGATATTTAATTGTAATCCTTGTAATTTCATAAGATAAGGGTAATTGTGCATTATGTTCAAATACAAGAAATGGGTTAAGTTGTAAAGGTAAAATGTAAATCTCATCTACTCAAAAACTTGCATTGAAATGAAAGCTTAAACCTAACTATAAACTCAGGTTGTGTTTCTTCAAAATCAAACAAAAGTATGAATTACATTATTTGTTGAGTGTTTTCTTGTATGTCAAAATTGGGAATGGACTAGAGTGTTGACCAGTCGTAGGATGTTTACCCGAGGTCGAGAAGTATTATTTTGTTGATTATATATGATGATTATGTTTTGACTTATGTGTACCTTCTTTGATTATTCCTATTAGGATGATCATATTTGTGATTTGTACTTTGACTAAGTGATTTCTACACTTTTCAGTTGCTTGTTTAGAGAACTAATGTATGGGTTTTGCTCTTTTGAGATCTTTTTTCTTTGTTGATCTTGGTGTGGGTTATCTATATATTAATTAGGGAAGAAACTTGCAATGGAGGCTAAGGCCCTAAAGATTCTGATGGGTAACCCATTACAAGTAGTTAATAAGTGAAAAAACTACACTAAATTGAAGTAAAATAAACTTAATAAGAGTCTTATCTTTCCTCGCCCATGCCTGGCATGCTAGTACAAAATAGGATGGAAGTAGAGAGGATGCTTGTTTGTGACCATGCATTGTTAGTATGCATTGTTAGTTTGAAAGGATACTAGTGCCACATAGAGCTACTAGGGGGCTAGAGGATCAAAAGACTAGCTGGGTAAACCTAGAGTTGGTTTGTGTGATGACACTTGCCCACTAGTAGTATAGATTCCCTATGTGTCTTTGTTTGCCTTTGGGTTTACATGATGTTTTATCTTGGAACCTTTGAGTTAGATTACTTTTAGGGTTTTCCTTGAATTAGATATTACTTTTGGTTTGGGGATTTTTAGAGTTGAGAGTATCTCCTCACCATGGTGGGAGTGGACCTTTTTGGGTTACTACAAGGTCAAGTGGTAGTGATTTTTACTTTTACCATTGATATCTATCTATTGATGTCGTGGCTAGAGTTCCTTGTTCTACATTTCCTTTCATTCTATCTTTGTGTGTTATGATGGATGATTTTACTTATTGTATTTTACTTTTTTTCATGGATATGAAAGGGATGATGTAATCTATTTAATAATTGTATAAACTTTCAACCTTGTGTACCCTATGACACATATAGTGGATGATTCTGTAATCTAATTATTGCCAAGTGTAATTTGGAACAAATGTATATTATTTAAATGTATTTGAACTTGTAGTTATTATTTTATGTGGATATGCTATTTATTGGACTTAGTATTATTTAAATTTAAATGAGATTCAATGTCTTGGGATCCTTAAGGAATTTAATCTATTTTGTTTTCTTATGTATGATTGTATATTATTGCTTCTGCTATTTTATCGTTGTTGTTATATGTTATCTTTAGATAAAAAATTGACAACATAGTAAAATTTTAGTTTAGTTCTTTTGGATCCTATTGTGGTCCCACAACACATGCCCCATTCTTAGTAAGGAATGGGGGACTCCTTTGTTTTTTTAAGTACCCAAATTAACCATTCGAGATTCAAAAAAAATTTAAGAGTAAAAAGTTGAAAAAATCAAAAAATATATAAAATTATATATAATAATAATAATAATAATAATAAAATAAATAAATAAATGTGTGCATCACATTAAGGCATGTGCACCTGTGAGGTGCACACTGTGTTCCCTGTGGGTGAGCAAGGTTATAAACTCGCCCCACTATCACCTCACAAACTCATATTGTCTTCCATTATAATTTTGACTTCACGTGCTTCACACCAAGGTAAAGTACTTCATGTGCATTTTTTTGTTTACCTGCGTAAACCCTCACTTAGATGTGCACAACACCCGTGTGTGTGGTCATCAAGCCACGCACCATGTTACATGCTAGCATGTATGTATTCCACCATGTCGTGCACTCATGCATGCACATCAAACTACACACCATGCCAATTTCCTCTTCAAATAACTTTAGCATCTTTTCATTATTTTTTGCCAATAGTAAATTAAAGAAATACTTTTAAGTTTTGTAGGTTTTCATGATTTTTGAGATAATAAATATTTATTTTCTTATTATGTGCAAAGATTAAAATGGCATCCACATCCAGAGAGAAAATGACACCCAAGCCTACCATGTTGAAGTTTCAAGGTGTACCATCAAAATTGAGGTTCCATGATGATCATGTAGAAATCAAAGATATGGACTTGTGATACATAGATTTGGGAGAATTCCTTAGAATCTATAACAAACCCATCAAGAAATTTGCACTAGTATCCTCACTAATTCATTTAGGGTTGGTGAGCATACGTTCACATCCCATATCAGTGCAATCAGTAGAATTGATTATGACACTAGCTCAACATTTTTTCACTCGGGAGAGAGTGGTCAAGAGTGTTATAGGATAAGTTGTATTAGACTTACAACCTGACAACATTGAGAGGGTCTTCCACCTCCCAAGGCTAGATCAATTTATCAAACTCTCCTACAAAGCAACAGAGATATGGTACAAGGAGCACCAGAAGGAGTCGACAAAAATTATACAATCATCTTACCTCATTGAGAAGCCACCAAGGGGAAGGATAATAGGGAAAGTGGACATGACTTGGGGGTGCATAAAGGAGGACATTGGCTATTCCATCATTCTCTTGACTAGAGTCATGGGTTTACCTGCAATGGGTCACCTCAACACTTTCATGGTCAACTTTATTGAGACAATTGAGGCAACAAAGATACCACTGGATTGGGCCACCACACTAAGTGAAAACTTGTGTGAGCAATTGGGGGTAGTTAAAGATAAGAAGAAGTTCTATATGACTTCTTACATAGTATATCTACTTGTAGCAAGGGTGAAAAACTACCCCAGTTTGTATAGAAAAGGTAGTATGCAGTATCCTAATGCATGGTCTTAAATTGTCCACCATCAACTAGTGAGGAAGAAGCTCTCAACACAAAGAAAGGAGTATAGAATCATAAATGATAAATTCATTTTTGCAATCATCCAATTCATCGAGGGAGATTATGCAAAGAGGCTATCTGATGAAGCAAAATCATAGATAATAGTTCTTAAGGCCTACTTCATCCAATTTAAGAAATTCACATATTGGTGGGTAGTTGGTGCCTCCATCAACCCTAAAAAGCTCCCAAGATATCTGAGTGACAAACTAGTATTATTAGAGATTGTACAATAGATTGAATCTACATATGAGAGGGTGAAGAGACAATAGAGACCTTTTTGGTCATGGTCCTTGGTCATAGGACCATATTAGGTGAAATAGAAACAAGATATTTCATCATTTGAGTGGGAATGGGAGAATTATGCCCTCAAAGAATACAATTCCCCTAGGCCTTCCTTTGATAATATTGGGAGAGTGGAGAGTTTGGCAAGAAAGGAGTTCCATCATGAAGATGTTGTTTAAGATCATTGGATGAATGCAACAAACTACTATGATGTCTACATAAGGGACTATTGTAGGATGACTTTGTATCTAGTAAAGAAGGTTGTCCAACTAAGAATTCTTGAGGAAATAAAGAAACAAGATTCAAAGGAGCTACTCAACCCCCTATTCAACTCAAACAAAATAGGAAAAAGGCTCATTATGAATGCTGAGGTTTACAGGGAGAAGGTCAATGATATTAATCATCAGGTGAGGCATGTCATTAGAATGATGAAGGATTGGATCAAGAAGCCTTTTCAACTTGATCTAATACCTGACACAGTGATCTTTCACACACATGCCTACCTAGAAAGAGGTAGAGGGAAGAAAGTAACAACTCCTACCTTTGCAGCCCAGTCTCATATCAAGCCAAAGACAGTATACCAACTTGATCACTTGGTTGGATACTATCATCCTCCAAAGAGGAAGGGAAAGAACAAAAGGAAGAGGACCTCCTGTCAAAGGATTCAAATAGAATAGGTTGAAGTGAAAAAACCTCCCCAACAATAGGAAGTGAGTGCACAAGGGTCTAAGGATAACAGAGCTACACAAGTTCAGGATAAACCTCAATCGCCTCCCTTTGTGACTAGCCAATTAGATGAGGGAGAAAGTTAACAAGTTTCCATTCCTCCTTTACAAGAAAAGCCATCATCTCCTTCTCCCTTGAAGAAAAAAAAGAAGAAGATTAAAATCCAAATGAAAAAGAGGCAAAGAATCACTAGAAGATTGGTGCCTTTCCCATCTATTCCTGGAACCATTCCAGAGGGAGACAAAGAGGAGGAGGAGGAAGTAGAAGAAGAGGAAGAGGAACAAGGTCCCATATAGGGAAGAAATCAGCTAGCTAGAGCCATAGAGCTATAAAGGAGAAAGAGTGCTATAGGTACATCACCATCCACCCCAACAAAACCTTTCGAAGTCTCTTCTTCAGAAGATGAAGTATAGTAGTGGGTGGATGAGAAGAGTGAAGAGGGTGATGAAATTTTCACAATGTCAAATTTTGATTTTATGCCATTAGGTATAGAGCTAGTTGGGGATAAGATCAAGGACACCCCTATAGGTGAACCTAAACAAGAAGACTAGATGTAGATGTCACTAGATTCATAGGGTCCTGATCTTACTCCCCCATCTCCACCATAAGTCATGGTGGTAGATAAGGGCTCAGTTACTTGTCCACCTCAGAGTTTAGAAGAAGAGTAGGTTTAGAAGGAACCATCACAAGAGGAGGAACCAAAACAAATGGCGACTGATGAAGTTTCAAAGGAGGGAAGAATAGTCTCAACCAGCTTCCCAAGACATTGAGGTGCAAGCTAGAGGGTCCACTAAGATTGAGATCATAGGAGGAGATCCCTTACAACAAGAAACAACTCTAAGGAGGAGCGATGAGGGGAAGGAGGTAGTAGAACACACTCCTTCATCCTCAAGAGCTAGGTCTTTAGTTGAGCATATCCCAAGATGGCTCCAAAAGGAAATAATGAGTATCAAACCTCAATTTTGTGCTTAAGAGGAAGACATTTGTGATATTGCAGACACTTTGAATAAACCTAATTCCCCATCACATGAGGAAGTACCGTTGGCATTTGTCACTAGCACATGGAGCCAAGAATTGTTTGCACAAGTGGTTGTCCCTCATGAAGACACAGATGTGGAAAGTATTTGTCCCAAAGTTTACCAATTGAAGGAGGTTATGTTGGGAAGACCCACATAGGATACAACTCGATTGATGATGACCATGGGAGTCAAAGAGGCCCTGAAGAACATGGAACAATATGAGGCTGAATTCGAAACACTTCGAAGGTAGGTTGAGATATTAAAGGGATATTTAGGCAAAGTAGTTGGTCCTATAGATCTTAATCACTCTGAGTTGTCCTTGAATACCATACTCAAAGAAGGGGGAGGTGTACAACTAGACCCATTTTTGAAAGCGTCTCAGTAGTGGCGGGAAAATTTTAAGGAGAAAGGTGTTTTGATTATCATAGGGAATTTGAAGTTATTGGATGCTATGAGAGAGAACATGAATAAAATCATAGCAATTTTGAAGTAGGACTTTAGTATTATGGATGAAGTACGGGCCTGGCATAAGGATTTACAAAATCTAAAAGCCATAAAGGGGAAAAGGTACCATATTTTGATTGATTTATATATAGGAGAAGAGTTAGATATGATTGATGACTAGATAGAGAAAATTCTAGATAGAAATAAAGTAATGGAAACATTACATGAGGAGATTTATCGGCTCAATGACCAAGCCCAAGAGCAAATTTTGATAGTAGAAAGACACTATAGTGATGCATGCTTGGATATTTTTGAAGATGAAGAGTGAGAAAAGTTGTTGCCTATTCAGATAGTAGTAGAAAATTTTAAGAAGACTTTTGAGGAGGCATCTAGTGATGAAGATATCCAGCAAGCCTTCAGGACGAAAGAAGCCCTATTAGAATTAGATACCAAACTTGGGGATTTTGTTGACACTCGAATTGAGGTAGACAATTATAGATAGAAAGTCAAGGACATATATAAGGCTTTAGATTTACTAGATGCAGCCAAAATTACTAAGATTATAGAGAAATTCAAGGGCAAAAATCTAAACATAGCTTTGGGATGAAGAAGAACAAAACCCATATGTCAGAATTTTAATTTTGACACTCTGTAAAATTTAGAGATTTTGACCCTATCAAGGTTTGTAGCTTTGCAGGTGCATAGGTGAGTAGGTCTATAGGTGTGCAATTCCAGAGATGTGCCAACAATTAACTACTAGTTTCAAAAATAGAGGTTTCCATGCATCAAAAATGCATTTTGACAATAGTTTAACTCTGACAAGTGCCAAGTAAAGAACTACCTTCCATTTTTGGCACTTCTAGACACTTCCACTTTGATTAAAGGCTTTCTTCCTCTTTATTCTCTCATTTTTTCTTTTTTTTTGAATGTAAAGGCTCATGCATCCAATTAATGAATAAAATATGGATGGAGTCCTACTAAGCACCAATTTAATTGTTAGTTTGTATATATTTAGTTTATTTTATTGATTAAAAGAATTTTATTGCATGAAGAATTTCTCTCACTCTCAACAAAAATTGAGGAGACAATTTCTTATAAATACCCCATTGTACTATGTAATCAAGGTCGCCATTATTATGTAATAAAATTATCGCCTGGATGTGTCATTATTTTGTGAATTTTTTCCATGAGATTGTGATTGAGCCAAAGGTTTATTGTGTTTTTTTTGGTTGAGTGATCTATTAATTCTGGTGTTTGATCTAGTTTTACAAATTCCACTAAAGTATCTAGCTTGAGAGGAAATCATCAAATTCTTCCTACATAACTTTTTGTCTCACATGAGTGCAATTTTTGTGGCCTTGCAATTTGATGGAAGGTGAAATATCATACAATTGTTAAAGTTTCTCACTGATTATTACATCAATGGAATCTAGGAAGCGTTGCTCCTGATTTCATTGTTTACCTACCGATTCCTTCGAAAGCTTAACTAATACACATTTTTTTTTGTAGCTTATGTCCATTAGGATGTCAATTTCATGTTATTTTCTTTATAGTTTTGTTATTTTCTTTGCTGAACCCTTGTTAGAATAGGAATTCAATTTAATTGCATTGTTAGATTACATTCATTTAAAAATAGAAAAAATACAAAAACATAGTTCTTTTGTGTGTTATTTTGAAGTAGTGTGTAGATTCTTCATTTTATCTAAGATCAAACCAAACAAATAAAGGCCTCCCTGTGAACAATCACATTTATCTTTAACTAAGCAGATTTTGGTACATCGCAAGACAAATACAAAACCTTGGAGTTGATTCAAAAGATTAGCTTTTCAAGAGAGGAATTTGAAAGAATTCCTACCATTTAGCATCATGCATAGTGACAGCTCAACAAATCCCTTGGTGGGGCATTACACATGTTTCTCAAGGGGTACTAGGACCCCTAGGGACATATGGGAATTGATCGTACTGTCAACTCTTTGAACCATTTAATGGAGACATGTATCCCATAAGGACATATGGTAATTGATCATATGGGTCAGATGGAGTCATAGGCTAACCTACGACCCCCTTCGACTAATCTCATTGATACATGTGTCCCTAGGGGTCCTAGGACCCCTAGGTATATATGATAATCAATCATATCACTTGAATTGGTTCCTAGGCTGACCTATGATTCCATTTGACCCATTTCATCATGCATGTGTCCCTATGGGTCCTAGGACCCCTAGGAACATTTGGTAATCGATCATATGGGCTGAATGGGGTCATAGCCTAACCTATGATCCCATTTGACCATTTACATTAAGACATGTGTCCATAAGGGTCCTAGGACCCCTAAGGACATATGGTAATCAATAATATTGGTCGAATGGAGTCGTAGGCTAACCTCCAAGCCCATTTGACCCATTGCATCATGACATGTATCCATAGTAGTTCTAAGACAAATAAGAACATATGATAATTGATCATACAGGTTGAATGGGGTCATAGGATAACCTACATTCCTATTCAACCCATTACATCCTGACACATGTCCCTAGAGGTCCTAGGACCCATAAGTAGAAATGGTAATCGATCATATGGGTTGAATAGGGCCATAGACTAACCTACGACCCCATTCGATATTTGCATCATGGCATGTGTCCCTATGGTTCCTAAGACCCCTAGGGACATATGGTAATCAATCATTTGGGTGAGTGGGGTCGTAGGCTAACTTATGACCCCACACAACCCATTGCATCGTGACATGTGTACTTAGGAGTCGTGGGAATCCTAAGGACATATGGTAATTGATCATGTGGGTCAAATGGGGTCATAGTCTAACCTACAACCCTATTTGACCCATTGCATCATTATCTATGTCCCTAGGGTTCCTAGGACCCCTAGGTACATATGGTAATCAATCATATAAGTTGAATAAGATTGTAGGATAACCTATAAGCCCATTCAACACATTGTATTATGACATGAGTTGATAGGGGTCCTAGGACCCTTAGGGACATATGGTAATCAATCATATGGGTTGAATGGGGTCATAAGATAAACTATGATGCCATTTGACATATTATATCATGACATGTATCCCTAGGATTTATGGGTCCCTTATGTGGATGTATGGTTTAAATGGGATTGTAGGTTAACCTAGTACCCCCTTCAACCCATTACATCACAACATGTGTCCCTAGGGGACCTATGACCCCTAGGCACATATGGTAATTGATCATATTGGTCAAATGGGGTCTTAGCTAACCTATGACCACCTTTGACCCATTATATCATGACATGTGTCCCTAGGGGTCCTAGAACCCCTAGGGACTATGGTAATAGATCATATGGGTCAAATGGGGTCATAGGCTAGACCACAATTCCCTTCAACCCATTTCATCACAAGATATCACCTTAAGAGTCCTAGGGCCCTTAGGGACATATGGTAATCAATCATATTGGTCGAATGGGATCATATACTAAACTATGACCTCATTTGTACCATTGCATCGTAACATGTGTCCCTAGGGGTCCTAAGATCCCTAGGGACATATGGTAATTGATCATATAGAAATTTAATAAACTATATAATACTATGTAATAATTTCTAATAGTATAAAATATATATAATACTATATAATAATATATAGTACCATGATTCTAATATACTATGTAATCATATTTAATATCATATATAATATTATAATAATCATAGTTGTTATATAATATATAATAATAAAATAAAAGTAATAACATTGAAATATCATTATATCTTAAATGTGAAAACATATTTAAATATGTTTCTAAGTTTTTCGTTTTAAATATAAAATTAGTTCCCACCATCTCAATTTTTAAAAATTTGTGCTCTACTGCCACATTTCAGGTACCTGATTTGAAATCAGCTACCTGATCTAGGATCAGGTTCTCAATTTTGCATCAAGTACCCAATTAGGATTCATATTTACCAAACCTCTTTGGTGAACTCAAAAAACATGTTTGAGACATGTTTCCCTGACATTCAGACTTCAACTAGCCATCTGACAATAAATTTTTCATCCAAATTTAATGAAACAAAAAGGGTTTCTTGAGAACAATCTCAAGATTACATCGATATAATTGGTGTCAAATTATGAGTTTGATAAGTACTTATTAGTTAATTTCTAATGAATATGTCTGTAAATTTCTAATTGACATACTCATTGAAAAATAGCTGTAACTCTCAAATGGTATGACATTTTAGAAATCCAAAAGTTGAATCACATTATATTCTTTTCCTAGCATAAGAAAATAAAAATAATTTTTTTTGTAAAGTTTTCAATTACTTAACGTAGTCATACATTGGAGATTTTTCTTTTTGAAAATTTTATAGTAGAAAATTTATATTTAATTATTTATTTGGAATAAAAATACCCAAAAATATGTGTCAGATTTGGGTAGGAGTGTACTTTTTATATCTATAATTATATTAAAAATATAATCATTTGATTTTTATTAAGATGGTCAGACATACACCTACTTTTATTTTTCACCCTGAAATTTTTGTAGTACTACATTAAAATCCAAAATTTTGACCAATCAAATAACATTTTCTCTAGATAAGGTCTAGTGGTTTAGAAACTACATTTCATTTCTTATAGATTATTTTCTTACAACTTTTTTATATAAGGCCCATAACTACTTTAAAACATCAAGTTAACATAACCTTGATTTACTTGTTTTTCACTACCATTTAAGGCCATAGTTTAGTCAAGCATGATCCTGCACATACACAGGTATTCAAATGAATCAAAAGTTGAAAATAAATAAATTCGAAAGCAACATCAAACCAGTAGATGTCAATATTCTAGTTCACGCCATAGTCCTTCCTTTCCCTATAGTGTTGAACCGTGAACCCTAGTCTATTGGTAGGCATTTTCTCTAGAGGAAGACACATAGGGTGAAAATTAAAAGTAGGCATATCTACCCATAACATCTACCCAAAAATAAATAATGGCCCCATTTCTCATGTGCCAAGAGGAACCTTAAGTGAGGAGGTAGATGGTATTTGTTAAATTATTCCAAATAATCAAGTCCTGTATAAGGAGTTCTTTTACCAGCTTGATCCCATTTCCACTCTTGATACTTGTTGATATTATGTCTATTTCACACATTGTATAATATTGTTATATTGTATTATTTTATTTTAGGGTATGTGCAGGATCATGGTCAACCAAACTATTCCCTTAAGTGGCAATGGAAAATCAACTCAATGTGCAATTTTAAACTTGTTATGAACTTTCAATCAAAAAGTTGTGACAATAGAATCCACAGGAAATTGAATTTAGTTTTTGAACTATTAAAGCTTATTTGAAGAAAGAAAGAATTGATTGGTCAAAATCTTGAATTTTCATGCAATAGTATAAAAAATTTAGCACAAAAATAAGAAGTAGGTGTATGTATGACCACCTTTTAATCAAAATCAAATGATAATATTTTAAAATAAGATTCTAGATATAAGAAGAGACTCGTTTCTAGATGTGACAAATATTTTTTGATATTTTTATTTCAAATAAATAATTAATTAGGAATTTTCTACTATAGTATTTTCTAGATAAAAAAACCCTTGTGTCTAACCACCTTAACTAATTGAAAAAATGTACATAATTTCATTTTATTTTTATTTTTCTTATAGTAGAAAAATTATACAATATGATGCATCTTTTGGATTTCAAAATTGTTATACCATTTGAAAGTTATAAAAAATTGAAATCAATGTGTCAATCAACACTTTATGTGTAACTCCATTACCAAATGAATAATAATTACTTACATAACTCATAATTTGATAGCCATTACATTTATAGAAAGATAAGAAAATTCTTAAGAAACCCTTTTTATTTCATCAAATTTGGGTGGAAAAATTCATGAGACACATGTTTGAAGTAAAAAAAAAACACAAGAGTAGTCCAAAAACATGTTTTCAGGACTTTTTTTAAGTTGACCATGTAGGGTTGTAATCCAAGGAAATAATAGGCCTTATAAAGGTATTACTATTTTGGTTTGGTATCAAGATGGGTGGGAAAAAGGTCAAAATAGATTTAGAAATGCGTTGAGGCATTTCAAAACTACATATTTTTTAGATTGCCACTTTTTCACACACCATGATCATGCGCATACCCTTTAGTTTTTAATGTTGCACCTAGGAGCACATAGATGGACATCCAACATGTAGAGATCCCCATGGGATATAGTTGATGATTTGTATTATAACATTGTGATAATATTTGATGTAATTATTTAATATTGGAAAATATGATTAAATATCCAATATTAAATGTGGGGTCAATGGGTTAGGTAGCACATGGTTTATGTAATACCACCTGATGGTTTAGTGAGACTTGCTACTATATAAGTAGACACAAGGGTAGTTGTAGAGACAAGATAGAAGGGTAAAAAATAAAAATAAAAGTTGAGAAAGACAAGGATTAACAAGTTAGAAAAAGGGAACATTTGTGAAGGTTGGAAGTATGACATGGGATATGTCAATTGATACATGTTTACATAGATTTCTTGACTATGGATATGGCTTTGAAGGCTTCCATGCTTGTCTTGTAATGGTGTTTTTTGTTGAATAATAAATAATGATGGATTCTTTTGGAGGCTGGGTTTTTCCTTCAATGAGGGATTCCTATGACATATCTTGTGTCACATTTTTTTGGTATATTGTCTATTTTATTGCATGTGGAATTTAAATTCTTATTTATCTAAAATCTATTATGGGTTATGTGGAAATAGTAATACTTTTGTTGCAAGTTTCCTTACAAGTGGTATCAGAGTTATAGATCTATTATTCTAATGCTAGATTGAATCCATAGGAATGCATGAGTGGGTTAAAGAAAGGGAAAGATATATAGATTTTGTAGGTTGTTTATTGTAGATTTGGGGGTTTTGGGTTTTCTATTAGGATGGGATGTTGACAGATTTTGGGCATGTGAAATTTTTGATCAAAAGAGTTTTTTGGATGTTTCATTTAAATGAGGGTTTTATTGGGAGTTTGCAAATATGACCTCTTGGGAAAATACATACCTTTCCATTATATTTAGGTTGGTCTTTCCATAAATTTTAATATATAATATGCTCCAGTTCGGACATACGAAGAGAGAATGTAAGAGTTTTTCAATTTCTGCCCTTAATGATTGTCAAATTTAGTCCCATCAAAAAATTTGTCACAAATAAACAAACAAAAAAATTGCTTTGAAAATGTTCAAATTTTTGTCTTGATAAAATGACTATAACTTTCACTCAAATTATCAAATTTCCAATTTCTTATATTTATTGGAAAGATAATTCAGAGCACTACAAGTGGTTATAGATTTGATTCCATGATTTTGATATTCTTTTAGATTTTAAGAAACCAAAAGATAGAAATGTTTTTGAATAGGGAAAAACAAGATCTATCCTCAACCCAAATTGTCAAAAGGAATTATCCAAATTGATTAACCACAAGGAAGTGATTAATGGACAAATGGATAATGCAATGGAGAATAGGGAGAAAGGAGGAGATCCTATAATATTTATTATGGAAAAGTAAGTACCTGAAATCTAAAATGAATAGAAGACAAATACAAACCTTAAAGTAGGGTAAATCTGGCAAATGCTGATTTCTAATGTCTATGTACAATTTTGGAGAATTTTGTCACCTATTTTGGAATGAAAATGTCAAGACAGAGAAAACCCAAAAAAAAAAAAATCCTTTTGAAGGCAGGTCAACCTTGGCCATGATAGCGGGGGACAATTGTGCCCCCAAAAGTTTACCTTAGCCTACACTACTTTGATAAAATAAAATTATTTGTGGATCTCACAAGTTCGACAAAAAGGGTATCCAAATATGCATTTTAATCCATTGTTCCAAACATATATCTACAAGAAAAATGGTTTTGTTGTTTGGATGGATGGTTTTCCTTGGTCAAACTCTAGTTTGGAATTAACCTTGAAATATAATTGAAATTGCAATATGAATGAAAAATAAATGAAAGTATTTAGCTTGCTTATATTGAAATCCTTGTGGAGGATTCAAATCCTTGAATCCACAAGTAAAAATGCTCCAAATGAATGTAGAAATGTATGTAGGATGTCTAAAATCAATTTCATTATATATTCAACAACAATCTTTACTAGATCTTTACATAGAAAGAGGCTTGGAAGAATGTGGATGGAGAGATCTTTAACAAGAGGTCTCCATAGAGATTGAATCCTTCAATGGCTAATAATGGACCTCCTTGATGAATTAGATGCTTGAATACTTGAATGCTTGAATGCATGAATGCTTGATAGATAATAGATCTTGAATTCATAATAGGTGGATAAATCATAGATAACTTTACTCATAAATAGTGTATGTGGTCATGAATAATGGATAATGGATGTCAAAATGAGGGAGGAAGGCTTCCTTATATAGCAATCTAGGGCACAAACTTCTAGAGAAGGATGACATTTGAGAATTAAATCCCAATTAACCTTAACCCCTAGAAATAGACTTAGATTAAATGCAATTTAAGATTATATCATTCTAAAACCCAAAAAAGCCAACCCAAAAGTGGGAAAATGAAACTTTCCATAGCCTAATATTCCAAAACTACTGAAAATTAAAAAATTAGACCTGGGGTCAGGGATGAGGTCAACCATATCCTAGGTTAGGGTCAAGGTCATCATTGACCTATGTTAGGGTCAAGGTCAACCTTGACCTAAAAGCTCATTCTTGACCCAGAAATTCAAGGTCCTCAGTTTCATAGAGAAAGTTGTTAGAAATAGGCTAGAAATAGTGAGAGAAGCAAAATAGGGGGAAAATAGCCAGATCCATGCAAAGACCTATTTAAGATGCTTGACATGACCCCAAACCACTTAATTGGAGGGATAAATACTCATAACATGGAATTTCTTCCATTTAAATATGATACATTTAGCTCCCACTTTAGCAAGAGTATGTACTTGATGCAAACTCTTGGTAAAGTAGATCATAATGAAAAGATAATCTTATTAAAACCAAAGGTACAAAAAGATCTTCAAGCCCCTAGAGACTTATGTCTTTGTCAACTCCAAAATCACAATAAGAGGGACATCTCTATAAAAGAGAAAAATAGAGAGAGTGTGATTATCTTGCCCACTAAAAACTTATGTTCCATTGTAAACCACACAAGGAAATTGTGGAACTAGAAAGATAGAATTGAATTGCCTAGTGACTAGTGAATGTGGCTACTCACTAGTCAACCCATCAAGGGTTTACTCATTGGAATTAAATATAGGAAACATATACTTCTAATTTGGGGGGTGGGCACGGGTGAATCAGAAGTTAAAGTTTAAGAACTTAAAATCTTTTCACCAATCATTAGATGCATGTTGTAAATAGGAATGAAATGTAACAAAAATTCATTCACATATAAGCATACACACAGTTGACACCTAATATGATTACCCTAAATACCTCCAAAAGAGAAGGTAAAACTAGGGTGGGGATGACACCCACAATTATTCACTACTATAGTAATAACATGTCACCAATTAAGGTTATAACATGTTGACCATGAAACATGGTCTGCCCTATGAAAGGCCTGCCCTATTAAAGGCTTACAAGAGACTGTTAAGTCACATCCTATTAAAATATTTTAACACCTTGTTAAAAGTGTGCCTAATTAAAGGACTTTATAACATTCACTTGGAATGTCACCCTATTAAATAATTTTTCAATGATTGTTATAAAAATCTTAGTCCAAAAGATTTCACTCTGTTGATACAGTTGTTAGAAAGTAATAGTAGAATATTTGATCTAATAACTTACATCATTTTATTGCTGATTTTAGATCTCAATTCTATCATCCTTGATCCTTTTTGATCTAATATGTTAACTTTTTATCTTTGATCCTTTGTTCTGTATACTGATTTTGCAATTCTTTGACTTTGCTAAGTCAGCTTGAATGTTCTTTGATCAATTCACCCTTTTTCTCCTACTCTTCACTCGCATACATTAGATTTTTTAATTATGGGGCTTCTTCATCCTTATAAAGAATTTGCTGGCTTAGGGTTAGAAATGAATCTATGGTTGAGATTCATCCATTTTGCTGCTTAATCTCTCCAATTTTTTATTGGCTACATGTGATTGTATAGAGAATCCAAATAGATTTATCCTTATCCTCAAGCCTTCAAGATATATTAATAAGTTGACATAAAAATGGTTTACATAGTTTTTTGTGCCATTATAAACAACTATGTGCAATCTAAGTTACTTGACACTTGATAATTATGATGCTTGATACATACTGTGGTTCTGTCTCTAGCTTAGCACCTGAACTTGCTCGTCATTGACTATTCGCTTGGCCCTTGAATAACTTGGCATGGTCTATTTGTTGGACACTTGAGTGACTTAGAACTTATTGGAATTTGACATCTATATATTTTCATATTATACTTGGCATACATTACTAGCTTAGCTTGAACTTAGTAAATGTCTTAAGTGTGTTGAAACTCAATTGTCAAAACCAATTTGAGATCAACAATATCCCCCTTTCACATGAGTGTCAAAAACACTTAACTATACATAAAAAATCAAATTTCCTCGAGTATAATACATTTATAGCTTGGCATATTATTAGTGAATAGATTGTCCTTTCAACTATGTTAACAAATTTACTCTATGCCCAAGGTGTGAAAAACAAAAAATGCTCACAAAAATTGAGAAAATCTCATATTATTTGACTTTCTCTCAGCATTTTTAAAGGTGTATCTCCCTTATTAGATTTTCAATGAATTCAAAATTATCTTTGCGCTTTTACCTGAAAGTGTGTAAGGATCTCTCAACTACTCCTAGGTAGTGAGGTAAGAATCAATTCAAAACTCCCAAAGAAACATCCATTTGAATATAATTATACACAAAATCTACTTAAAGGAATGAATAACATGAAAAATTGGTATCAATCCTTTGAGAACCATAACTAAAATGAACTTATAGAAAGGACAGCAACCAAAAATCTCAAATCATTAAACTAGAGTTCACAAAGTAACAGAGATTTGAACACTTTGAATGCCAAGTTTGAAAGCAGAATCAAAGATGATTTATATATTTATATTAAACTTTACCACACATAGTCATTTAAAAGAAAAACATCCATATACTATCTTTTTTATTACTATTTAAAAATTACTACTTATCGAAGTTTCTCACTATCTATTTTCTAACTATCTATTTCTAACTCTAAACTAGTTCAATGCCCCAACATTTATAGTTTTTCCATACAAATCTGAAAGGCCTCCATTAAAACCTAGCCATTTTAGTTAAAACAAGAAATAGTTACAAAACAAGAAAGTATTTAAAATAGGTGTCAAAAAGTAACTAAAAGAAATTGTCCAGTTCAAGCATCATCACCAGTCTTCTCTTCCTCGCCCATAGTCTGATGCACCAACTTCTTGCTCTTGAAAGTAATCATAAACTCCTGCATTTTGTGGGAGTGTGGATTCTTCAAACTCAACAACTAGGTCCTACACACATCCTTTCACCATTTGAATTCCTTTATCTTCAAACTTTGACATGGCATGAGGTTCTTGTTAAGGCACAACATCAATTCAATACTTGCCAATGCAGTGAAATTAGTCGCACTTGGTGATTCACTATCCCTAATTTTCTCTATGACCTAATTGAAGCTCTTAGTCAACATCTCAATGTCCATGTTCCCATCATCAAATTGCAAGATCCCTATAAGATTCACTATTTTCATGTTCTTAAGGAGTTCTTCGTGCATTCTAGTAACTTCTCTTGATACCCTACACTTCTTTAATTTCCTCTTTGTAAATTGACTCCTTCTAGCTCATGTTTTTCTTCATGATGAAAAACATGTAATGATCCATGTTCTTCATTGGGTTATCATTCAAAAACTTGAGGAATCCAAACTTCTCGACTTCAGTGACTTGAAAAACAACTGCCTGACACTGACTAAGCTTTTCTTTCCATCCTAGAAATAAAGTTTTGATCTCTCCTAGCACTAATTATACCTTAGCATAATCATTAGTGAACTACAAAATAAATTTATTACCTTATTTTATGATGGTGTCCACCCAATACTTCATGGCATCTTCTAATAGCCTCCCCTTTTGCATTTGCTTCACTAATTGTTGGATTCCTATAGAATTAGGATCAAAGGGTTGTGGGGCTTGAACAACACGAGATGCACCAAGGTTCATTAAAGAATTGATATATGTAGCCATTTTCATTACCATGCCTTTTAGATCATTTTTCTCTATGTTTTCCTTCTTAGATTGCATTAGCATATGATTGGTAGAGAATGTGAGGAAGTGATTATCAGTGCTTCTAATAATGGTCCCCAATTCAACCGAGGTAACTTTGAAACCTTCATCATCAATATCTCTAGACTCTTTTTTCTACTTGGAAGTGGCTATCTTAGTAGTGATCTTTCCATTCAATGGGTCCTTGGTGAGGTGAGCATCTATTTTCAACTTCTTTACCTTTGAACCCCTAGCCACATATTTAGTGATGATGTACTTTACAAGTGTGGAGTCTATTTGTAAGATTCTTTTCTTGCTGATTGTGTTAGATATCCATGAAGGGATAGTAGGGCTTATGGACATTTCCTAAGTATCTCTAGTAGGAGTCAAGAATCTTGGTTGATCCACCTTAGGAGCCTCGATGAACTTTACATTTCCATCCATGCCATTTGAGAAATTGAGGCCACTATTTGAATCCTACCCCTGAGTCAACATTCTTTCCTTCTAAACTTTGTGTTGCTTAACAGCCTCAAATTTAGATTGAGATCTAGTCCTAGGAATCATATTTTACAAATGAAAGGACATCCTCTTCTACTTATCCTAAGCCAATATAGTACTTGCAACATGAGACAAAAGTTGGATGTCAGATGGAGATGGTTCAAAAAAGGAAACCACCCCTAAAGAGGGTTCATTGACCATTTCCTTACTCTCTTTCTTTAGGGCAATACTAGAAAACCATTATTTCTTCACTCCATACTTCATGAGGAAGAGAGGTAAGGTCACAAACACAGGAAATGTAGTAAGTTAAATAGGAAGCCATATAAAAATCCTCCTAGGATTCTTTGGTACATTTGAGTTCAACCTTCAGGGAACTAGCGATATCTTTGCCCAATCCATCCATTGTTCACCCTTCAAGATGATTTCTATATATGTCTACATCCATTCTTCAAAGAGAAAAATGTTTGTTGAATCTTTGACTCTATGCAATAACACCACTAGGTCATGAATATGGGGTTTTAGGTGATCTTTGGTGATAACTTCAGGTAGCCTAGACCCTCCACTGTAATTGGTTTTGGTCCACTTCCTAGAAAGATTATTAAAAAAATTTCTAGGGGTTTCTTGATATTTAGCCAAGGATTGAGTAGGGGAGAAAGCGGAAAAGGTGCTCTTTGGTAAATGTAGTATAGAGGCAATAGTATCTCCTAGAATTAAGAGTATTGTGTTGCCATCTTTACTTATAATACTTTTTCTTCTAACATCGTAGTGATCAGTACAAACTTGAAAAAGTTTATGACACACAAGGGCTAGGGGAAAGGTAGCAACCTCAATTAATCCATTGGTTAGGACTTCCATGCACCCATTTTTTTCATTAGCATATTCAAGAATTTTTTCTTGTAAATTCTCCAACTTAACCCCTTCTAAATTTGTATCACTTATGACTAGCTTTCTACATTCTTATCTTGAAATATTGCCAAAGAAATGCAATACAAACATCATCCTAAATCAAAATATCAAGGCTTTGAATATATAATGTTGTAAAACATAGATATTTTAGAACAAAACAAGAATTCCTAAGTTCTCACCTAAATTCTAGTGAAAACTCAACGGTTTTCTCTTCCTCCCTTGACATCTTCTTCTCCAAACTTTCAACTCTTTGCATGATAAACACAAAAAGAAGCTGAGCTTAATTTAAGAAGGGAAAGTACTTATGTGCAAAAGTACAAGCTCATTATAAGGAATTAATGAAAAATCAGTCCTTATTAATGTTCACACATTCGAAAGCCTTGTTACATAAACTTTCCATTTAATGATTTTCTTTTCTGATGCATTGATAACGATTAGCTTTATTGTGATATCAAATCTCATTTTTAGCTAAAATTTGTCCAATTTTTCCATAATGATGACTTTTCACATTAGGAATAAAAATATCCTTTAACTCATTATTTTCTAACATGGCCATCAATTTCTATTGCGGGACGATGGTGCATCATACACCAAGTTTCAATAGTGCCCAGATACCTCTACCATTGAACTACTTTGAACTACTTTGAACTAAGGTTCAAAGTGGTTCAAAGTGATTCAAATTTATGCTTCACCAAGTTCATGCATATATCCTACAAGAGTAACCATTAGTACAAAACCTTTGGTTGAACTACTTTGGACTACTTTGAAATGAGGTTCAAAGTGGTTCAAGAGAAGGGACAATGACTGGAGTGCTAGGGATTTCAAATAACCACTTTGAAAGATGATGAATACAAGAAGTGACAAGGGAAAGACTTTGAGAAATGGATGGGAAAAAATTAAAAGAAAGGCCTTTCAAATATGATGACTCAATGGACAACTAACAAGTGCTTTGACTAGGGACTGGGTATGCAGAGTAACTCATAAAACTAGGAGCACAAATAAACCTAAACTAACACAAAGGAAAATGACAAGAAAGAAAAATGAAAAACAAAACAAAAAGCTATGTACATGAAAAAGGATTTAAAAAACTCAAAACCTAATTAACTTTAGTTCTTGCCTATTATAAGTAAAGGGAAAAATTGTTCCATCTAGGTACTTCAGAAAAAATGTATTTGGGCCAACAACTTCTAAAATAATAAATGGGCCTTTCCAGAGAGACTCAAAATTTCCATGTGCACCCTTTGCTTCTCTCCTTTTGTCCTAGAGAAGCACTTCATCATTTTTAAGGAAACCACGTGGTCTGGCTCTTCTATCAAAATTTGCTTTACCCTCATCTGATGTTTAGTAATGTGGTCAACCAACTTGTTCCTTTCATCTTCCAGCTTGTGTAGGTACATTATCCTTTTTTCTAGTGAATCCTTAAAAAATTGATCTTCAACAACAGATTGTAGTTTAGTAGCAGATAGTTCTAGAGGCAATGATACTTGAGCTCTAAACCCATAGACTAATTCAAATGGAGCCATACTGATAGGTCTTTTTGGGGTAATCTGGTTGGCCTATAATGCTTCATATAGTTTGTTATGCTAGTTTTGGGTATTATCAGACACCAATTTTTTAATTATAGCTACCAAATTTTTATTGCTGGACTCTGCCTGTCCATTCCCTTGTGGAAAATAATCTAAGCAATGGGCTAGTGATATGCCATGTTCATAATAGAATAGAGAGATCTCCTTAGATGAAAAGTAGGTTGCATTGTCTGAGACTATCTTTTGAGGAACCCCAAATCTAACAAAAATATATTCCATTAGGAAATCACATACCACCTAAGAGCTAGCCTTTTTGGTTCAAATAGCCTCCACCCACTTGATGAAATAATCAATTGTTAATAATATGAGTGTGTGTGTGTCTATCACTTGATGGAGGATTTAAAGGTCCAACAAAATCAATACCCCACTGCTCAAAGGGCTCATCAGTAACAACTGGCCTAATAGGTAGTGCTGCTAGTTGAGGGTGACCAGTAAAAAGCTGACATTTCTCATAGTGTTTTACAAATTTGTAAGCATCCTTGAACATAGCTAGCCTGTAGAACAAATTCCTAAGGATTTTGAAAGTAGTTACTATGTATGAGAAGTGTCCTCCAAAGGCCTCTACATGGTATGCCTTCAACATTTTTTCTTGTTGGTCCACATCCACACACCTTAGAAAGGTGCCATCAATTCCTTTTTTATATAGAAAACCATTTGAAATTACTTATTTAACAACTTTCAATCTAAGGTTTCACCATTCCTTATAACTCATATTCGGTGGGCATTCACCATATGTTAGAAAATATGCAATATTTGAGAACCAAGGATCTCTAAGACTGACTAACAAAACAACAAGTGTTTCTCCAGTTTTTTCAAGAGATGTATCTTTGCTTTCAGCCATTAATTTACATAAACCATGCCCTCTCACCAAAGAAGTAGGCTTAATAGTTAATTCACATTCCTAAAATTTAGTTACCCATATAGCCCTTTTATTCATCCCAACTTCATGTTGAGTTAATATACTCTTAACCGTTGTTTCTAGCACATACACAACCGAATGAGAATGCAAGATATAATACTTGAATTGTTTCAATGCCTTCACCACAACAAAAGAGTGTTTTTCTACTTGAGTATAATTTAACTCATGCTTCTTTAATGGAATGCTCATGAAGGCAATTAGACCTTCATTACCTTTATCATCTTGTTGAGTTAAAACACTAGACAGGGAATGTTAAGAAGCATAGCAGTAAATAATGAAATCTTTATAAAAATTTGGGCTTACTAGCATTGGAAAATTTGAAATAGCTATTTTAATGTCCTCAAAAGCCTTCTTACCTTCTTCCTTCCACCTAAAAGGTTTCTTTTCACTCATCATATCCAACATGTATCTCACCTTCTTAGAGAATTTAGGAACCAAGCTTCTCAAGGAATTATCTTAACCAAAGAAGGACTTCAAATCACTTCCATTGGTGGGCAGTGCTAGTTTCTATATGGCTTTTACTCTCTCTGGATTAATTTTTATACCATCTTTTGAGATAATATGCCCTAGCAATTTACCTTCTTCCACAAAGAACACATAATTTTTAGGATTTAGGGATATACCATGTTGTTTGTATTTATTAAGCACGTTTTCAAGATCTTCAAAATTATGTTCTCTCTTCTTGGAGCACACTATCAAATCATCCAGGTATATTACAATTATCCTATCTCTTAAATGTTTAAAAGAAGAATTCATGGATCTTTGGAAGGTTTCTCCTACATTAATTAAGCCAAAAGGCATCCGATTATAGGCAAATGTACCCCATGGAGTGATGAAAGCCATTTTATCCTAATCTCGTGGTGCAATGCTGATTTGATTGTATCCTGAGTGACCATCAAGCATTGACATTACTTTAGATCTAGCAACTATCTGCAAAATGTGGTCCATGGTGGGGAGTGCATAATTATCTTTAAGACTTGCTTGGTTTAGGTTCCTAAAATCAACACAAATCCTTATTTCATTGTTTTTCTTCCTCACAAGAATAGTGTTGGCTAACCATGTTGAGTTATGTATAGGATATATTATGCGAGCCTTTAACATCTTCGCAACCTCTTTGAAAATAGCTTTAGATACCTTGGGATTGTAATTTCTAAGAATTTTCATAAAAGTAGTTGCTTCTAGTTTTAGTGGTATGTGATGTACAAATTCTCCATTTCTAAAATTCTTTAGGTCCTCATAACTCCAGGTAAAGACATCCTGCTATTGAATAAAAAAGATCAAACAATCTCTCTTTCTCCTCTTTCGAAAAAGTGTTACCTATAGAGATCATTTTGGGATTTTTTTTAGTTTTGATGTTTATTTTATCATGATCCTCTATTATCTTATCAAAATCAACATTTCTTTTCAAGGCACTATCATTCTTTCTCCCAAATAGATGTTCTAGAGAAATCAATCCCTTAGGGATGTGATTACCTTTGAGTTGAAGGACCTCTCCAAATTCAGCTAATTCTTCTCCAATCGATTTACCATCAAGATTAGACCCCTCAAAGAAGGTTTTAATGAAGTTCCTGAGACATTCAATGAATTCTTTCAATTGTGCATCATCATTTAAAAACTGCCAATGATTAACATTGTCCAGAACTCTAGGCCTATAAATAATTTCAATTCTATAGGTATCACTTTTAAATTCTAGATGTGGCAATAACAATGATGCTAAACAAACCAAAGAATTATCTTTGGTGTTTTGAGAGAGAGGTATAAATTCAATAGAAAATGCTTCAAAAGACTCAATCTCATCCCAAAGTAGATTTCTATAATGCTTTAACCTATCATGTTTAATAGAAAATTTCTTTCTTACCTATTTTACAATAAGTTTAGCATCACCTTTCACTCTTAACTACTTTACTCCTTTTGCTTTGGCTTCTTGCAGACCTAGAGGTAGTGCTTTGTATTCCATAGTAATATTGGTATTATGGATGTCCAATTCAAAAGAGAAATGAAAAATATCTCCTGAGTGTGAAATTAAGAAAACACCAACACCTAAACCTAAATTTGAACAGTTTCCATCAAATTCAAGAGTCTAGAGGGCTTCTTCACAGCTTACTACTTTATTTCCTTTATATTTCTCTTAAGGCAATATGACATAGTTCCCAAATTGGCACTCCTCAAATAATATATGTGCTTTAGAGTTGTCTGAAGGCACTACCATATATTTATTCTTTGGCTTGGGTTCTAGTTTAACCCTCTTCTTTCCTACTATAATGTAAGCTCCAGATAATTAAATTTTGATTTCTCCTCCCATATCTTTATAGAAAGTACTACTAAGTAGAATTACATAATTTTTTGGTATATAAGCTACAAGAATAGGGAGTTTCACTCTTTTCTCTAGGCAAGCATAGAGGACAGCCTGTACATCCTTCACTTAACTGACTAAGGGCACTTATTTTTTGTCCATAGAATAGAAAGACCCAAAATTTTTTGTGAGTTCCAGACTGAGGGTATTTGCAACAAACTAAGGCATAATGTTATCTAATGCTCTAGAATCGATCATACAATTATTGAGTTTTCGGCCATTCAATAACAACGATATGTAAACTGGATTAGGCTTCTTCTCTTCTACTTCCTTTTCAATAGAATTAGGAACTAATTCACCATAAGGAACATCTATTCTACATCTTTCAAACAAAAAAATAGGCTCATTCCAAGCCTTTGAGCTCTCAGTCATATCACCCATAAATTGTGCATTATTAGCCATACCTCCCTTCACATATTGAACCAATTTGTCTAACTCCTTAGGATTAAGCTTCAAATACTTAGCTAGAGAAATAGATATAGAAGAGGATTTACAAAATTTGACAATATCAAAATTCAAAGTACTGTTCGTTGCTTTGGTTTTGGACAAAGTTTACAATTCTATAACTTTTGCTAAATCAACATGTATATGTTCCTTACCTTTAGAAGTTTACACATTTGGGTTGGCTCCTGGGTAAGATTTTTGATTTCTTTGACTTGTAGTAATCACTGTGCAAGTAGGGTCTTAAAGAGTTGTGAAAACATTACCTCTTTCTGAATTAGATTCATATTCAAGGAAATAAGCACCTGAATCTTCATTTTCTACATTCTGATTTTCAGGTGTTTGTTCTGTTGTGAGGGCATTCTTTACTAACTAAATACAATTGAGCCAATTAGGACAATTTCATTCATCATGGTCTAAAGTCATATGGAAAGAGCACTTTGTGTCCTTAGGAGCTTCTTCAATTTGCAATCTTGTTTGAGGGGTGGTCAATGTGGGAGTTTTACCAAAGTTTTGAGGTTGTTTTTGCCTATGAATATCCTAATAAGGAGTTTGATAAGGGCCATGGGTCTTGTTTTGCTATCTCGTCATCATCGCTACATCATTCATCATTTTTTGTAAAATAGGGTCTGTAGAATTAGAGGATGAAGTTTTTCTTGATGTTTGAACTTCTCATTTCCATTTACCAGCATTGATAAATGCATCTTCTAACTGAATAGCTTATCTCTGAGCCATAGCCAAATTAGCACATGCATTTTTTATGAGATGAAAGCTCAAGTTTGGATGAATAGCATTAATAAAGAATGATTTTTGGTTCTCTACATTAGGTCTAGATGTCATAGGAATTCTTTGAATCAAACTATTAAATTTAGCAATGAATTCCCTCATAGGTTAATGCATCTCTTTTTTCATTTGACTGAGTTGAAAAAATAGAGAACTTTCATTTTCAGGAGCCTTGAATCTATCTTCAAAAGCATTTTTCATATCATCTTGTAGATGCTTAAAAATGGTTCACATCTATAGTTTCATGACTTCTTCATACTAATTTCTCCCATTTTCTCATTCTACTAACTCTGATCTTTTGGCCAGATTGACCATATTTTTTCATTTGTATCCTCTTTCACATCAATGTCATGCTGACTCGAAATCATATCAAATCAACTCAAAATCACCCCAAATCAACCCAAAATCACTCAAAATTAGTCCTAATAAACCTGGAACATATCAACCATCCCAAATCAATCATCATTTATCTACCCCTAGGAATTGTTGTGGCTTTTAGTGTCTTGGAAACCTATTAAATTATTAATCTTATCAATCTGACCTTAGTACTGTCATGGCTCTCAGTGCTAGGTCAAACTATCATTCATGTCATTCAATCTTTGACATTGTTGAGGCTTTCAATGTCAGATCATGGCATCATTGACCATTTTAATAACATTGAAAATGTCTGTCAATGTTATTATGATCAAACCTTATCAATCAATTTCAATCTTGTAGCATTTACAATGTCGGTTAAATGTTACATATCAACCAATTCATGTCATGTGTCCTTGGCATGTTATCAACTTCAATCAATCAATTTAAGCATGGCTTTGGTCTACCTTTTCATCATCTTATTTGATATCCATTAGAATTACATTTTCATCAAAGGGGACAGTCACGTTCATTCAATCAATTTGGCATTTCATCTACTAATTATCTCTATAGGATTAAATAACCCATAATTTAATTCTATTATTCTCACTAATTATTCTTCCTAATTATAATCCTTAATTAATTAATTTTATTAATTAATTGGTCCATCATCAGAAAACCATGGAAATTCTTAATTTCCTAAGTTCCATTTTCCATCATTAATTCCATTTTCTACTAATTCTTATTTTGTCGAATAAGAGGATTTTTAATTCAAATATTCCATAAAATATTACATCATAGTGACACTTGGATGTGACACCTTGTGGATTCTCCTTTGACATTTGGCTAATATTTGTCATAATCAAATATTCTTACATCTTACACATGTCCCTATTTGGCTTATTCATCATAGATTCTTGGCTTTAAGTGGGTTGAGGTGTCTTATGACACGTCATAGATTCTCTTTCACATTTAGCCAAGTTTGACTCTCATGTGTCATAGAATCTTACAATTGGCATATTCTATCATATGCGTCACAGGAATCTCTTGCCACATCACATATCTATGGGGGAAAAATCCAATGCTCTCACCCTCCATGTCAATTATAAAATGGACACCCTTCCTCTCATTTCATATCTAAATGCTGAAGTCTTGAGTCCTTGAGTCCTTAAGTTTTTGAGTTTCTACTCCTTTGCATTTTGCATTCTTGCTCTCACATTAAACCAAAACTTCAAGTATTCTCATGGATTTATCCCTATCATAGGCTTTCATTTCAATCTTGTGTACAGTATAGGAAAATTGGAGCTATAATCATTTGGAGAAGAAAGAAGGACATGGGAGCTACAAACGGAAAATGGAGTTTTTAATTATGTTTGCTTTCTTTTGATTAGTTTGGCTTTAATGGTAGACTAGTGGGTGCTAATATATGTTGATTGGGTTTGTGATTTTCTCATAGTATGTTATGCATTTAACCCATTTTCTGGTCCTACATTTGGTGAACCCGACGTGAACATGCATATCTAACTTGGGTTTTCTGTTTTGTGCTTGTAGGTGCAAGGAAGGAGTTCACTTGGAAGGGTATAATGACTATCGTCTATTCCTTTTCACACCTAGATTAATTAGGGGGTCTAGTAAAATTCTTATATGCTCTTGTTTCATGCATTATATTAGCTTTCTATCCTAGGGTGCACTTTACTCTGTCAAGGTGCATTTGGGACCCCTAGGAGCAGTTTTAGGAGCCCAGAAGCCACCAAAACCTCTTTTTGCTATTTCTAACTTACAAACTATGCCCAACTAGGCCCCAACTACATCATTGATTTAGTCTACACTTTTTGGGCGCACTTGGGAGTGTAGTTTTGAAATTTTCAATTTTTGGGTCTTGTCCAGGCACCATTTCCCCACACTCTGCACTTGACTTCCCAATTGTGCCCAACTAGGCCCCAAATGAATCATTGATGTAGTCTACACTAGCTAGGTGCACTTGCGGATGTTCAAAGCCATTTTGGCCTTCTAGGGTGCAATCTGCTCTGTCAAAGCACACCTAGGTTCATAGTAAGCACATGCATCAATTAGAATCTGCATTTTAGGTTCCTATCACTCTCTAGGACATAGATTAGGTGATTTTGTGTTACTAATGGTCTATTTTCAACATGTAGCGATCATTGGATGAAGATGTGATCATAAAAAACTACTAATGTGTGTTTTGCAAGACATTGTCGAAGACTTTGTGTGTCTTTCAAAACTATGTGTGTGGATTTCCTAGATTAGATAACATTTCATTTGGTGCTTAAAAAGAACCTTTTTCTTTTTTGCCTAGCGTGTCTATAGTGTTAAATCCCTAGGAGTTGCATTGGATGTATCCTCTCCCCTTGCCATTCGTGGATCTTGGGTGTAAGAGAAATCCATGTAACTTCTATAGGAGGCCTACCTTGGACCAAGATACTCGATATTGGGTATGCCAGGGGATGACCTCAGAGAAGTAACATGCCAAAGAATGGTCAACATTCTAGCCACTATATAAAATTTGATTACAATGAAAGTCGGGTTGACGATATTGCTATGCGATAGCTCTCCTCCAGTACCCTTTTGGTACGTCAAACCCCAATTCTCAGGGCTGGGAGACCTTCTGTGAAAGCTTATTATTCACTTGCCGAACGGAATGCCCTTACTAAAAACCATGTTTTAGTGGCCAAAATCCTTTCTATCCACTAGCTCAAGGGGTCACCCATGCATGTGAAGACATCCTACATTCTCGCAGTTCTTAGTAGAGGCAACAGTCCCTTGGGAGGTCATGCACCTTGGGAAGTGGATCTTGGTAGCCCCGAGAAGTGAGTGCGCTTTAAGGGGGAGCCCGTGGTGCCAAGATCCTAGGTTGTCCACTCTGGATAAGCATGGTTGAACTTCAGTTCAAGTAGGAATTTAGTGGATACAGTCCTAAAAGCCTAGGTTGTGGTGTGTTTGTTAACTTTTTACAACAACTATTGTTGTCTTAATGTGTCTTGTGTGTGTGTAAAACATAATCAAGATAAAAGCAAAACTTTTAAATTTACACCTTGGATATCATTTGAACTTGTCAAAACATCACACATTGCCAAAAAATTTCAACCTTTATCAAACTTTGCAAACTTTGGTTCAACACACTCAAACCTTGAAAAACATGGTGACTTGCGCTCCTAAACGTGCTTGGCAAAATGTAGATCTCACACCTGCATAGACTTCACTTACATTCACCCTAGTCTAGGATTCATTCTTGCATCATATGGACTTCATATTGCACCTTTTACTCCTCATTTAGTATCTATTACTTTTCATATTGCATCCATTTAGGTTCGGTTTACCTTAGTTTTTCCATTCCCATATCAAAATCAACACTTTGCATTCACCACCTTGCATCCTTGCATACCTATTCATCATATTGACAACTTTATCCATCATTCCAAGTGTCCTAACCATCATTTTGAGCATTCATACTAGCCCTAACACTATCCTCTACTATTTACCTCTCTGTGACATCAATCTTGAAATCATAGCTTCCAAAATTGCCTCAATTCTAGCCCAGTTTACCAACTGCGCTAGAAACTACCAACTACACCCAACTAGGCCCCAACTACATCATTGACATATTCTAAACTATCTAGGTGCACTTGGTGGTCCTGAGATCTTGTTTTGGGTTCTAGATAACATTTTGGGGCTTCAACAGTGTCCTTAGGTAACAGGTGAGCTCCCCTTGCACTAGCTTGCCCAGATCTGCATTCTACAACACCTAATATTCATCACCTTCACTTAAGAAATCATTATATACATCATAACCTTCAATTTTCATCTCCCAACCCATCCTAACAATCAACCCCAGCATCTTAGCTTCCTAGCATATCAGTTTGGTAACCATTCCCTTCAGAATTAGCAGACATTCTTCCTAGCTTACCAACTGCGCCCAAAAAATACCAACTGCATCCAAACTGGCTCCAAGTGCATAAATTACATAGTTGGTACTATTAGGGCACACTTTTCACTATTAGGGAACACTTGGGTACCTGCATGATCATTTTGGGCCTCCAAACTACACTTTAGGACCCCAAAACTGCATCTAGGAGCCTTTACACCTACCCATTTTGCACTTGACCGAAAACCATATCTTGCACCCAAAATCCCCTTTTGCATCATAGGAATTGTCCATATCACATATCCTCTCAGCATCATCACCATTTCAAGTCCTCTAAACATCATATTGAACCGCCAAAACCTTTGAATTTAGTCAAAAATCTTAACAAAGTATGAGTCTTAAAGTATCTCCTAGTGTTGACAGATAATGGATCTTGACTAGTCTTTTTATCTTTTCTTATCATTTTATTTTGTCAAAATCTATCTATGTCTTGATATATTTGACTTTTTCATCTTTTATCAATTTGATCTTTTCATCTTTTATCAGTTTTTCGTCAAGATCCAAAGTACTTTATCACTAGGTTAAACTCCTAGGCAAAATACTTTGAAAAGGTTTTACCTAAGTTAAAAACTTTCCATATACCCTTGTCATAGCATAATCATATCCCTAGCATCCCCAAACATCATTTTGACTTATGCTAGTGGTATATCCCCTTCATGTTGCATTGATCAAAATCCTTAGCATCATTATCACTACCAAACCCTATCAAATTGTCCATCAACCAAATTACCTTCTTGAGCATTTACCCTCATTTTGCATGTCCCAAACGTTTACAAACCCTAGAACAGCATCCTTTGCATCATATACCTTGCATACCTCAAACTTTAGCATCCTTAACAAGTCCCAAGAATAACCCTAATTGTCATTTTTCATACCTTAGAGTCATTTTCATCTCCTCTAGCCAAACTTCAAAACGTCACCTTGCATTTGCATTTGCATAACATACCTAGGACATTTGCACTTTTCACATTAAAACCATAATTCATCTAGCATTTCCTCACATTTCATAACATTCCTAAACAATTAAAAATCCCAAAAACACTTATATCCTGCATACCCACCACTCTAAATCACCCAAAACACTCAAAAATTCCATTGCATTTGCACTCTTAGGTATCATGCCAGCACTTACTATGACACAATCAGCTCAGAGACCCAAGAAACTCTATCAACCTTTTTTTTTTGAGGCACAAGCACAACCAAAACCTCATCCAAGACAAAGAAAGAGCAACAAAATCCAACAAACCTTTGATGAAGACCAATTTGAGGCATCACAACCATTACTAGCGGACCTCTTGAATATGTATCCGCAAGATCCTCATAATGAAGCTATGGCACAAAAAATGTTGAACAATGCATCTACCATGAGATTTCATCTAAACACTTCCCCCACACATGGGATGGTTCAATGGAGTCCTAACTTTGAACCTATATTTGTGCCAATGCCACTAGGAGGAGGAAGTGTAACAACCTCACCTGAAGATGAACAATCACATTCCTTTGAATTCAGCCAACCTAACACATCAAAGATACAACAAGGTATTGTACACCTAATTGATGACTCTAACAATGATTATGACATCATTGATGAAGAAATGGCTAGTGCATGTCAAGACAAAAATTTTTGCAAGAACTTCAAACATTTGGTAGCCCAAGAAATTGTAAAATTTAACCCAAACTTGGAAGGTCCTAGATCCAAAAATCAAACCAACACAACAATTGAAAACATCCAACCCATGATAAATTTGGACTTAGACAAGGGAAAACAACCTTTGGAGTTTTCAAACACAATAATGGCACCTATAAGGTCCCATCAAGAACCAACAATTGAAATTTTCCAAAGTACATTTAAACACATCAATGTTAACCCCTTGTTTCATGAAATACCACCAATCCCTAAACACCCCAAAAGGACATTAAGACTTAATTTTAGTCACATGATGCAACAACAAGATGCACCTAAAGGGACTCATTCTTTAGGGATGCCAGACATACCTTCTTTTGAGGCAAATCATCAAAGTACACCTTTGCTCCTAACTTTACCAAGTGCTATGGAATCAAACACTATGGAGACGCTCATAAGTACAACATGTGAAACATCAAGTGCAACCATCCCTATAGACACACAAAGGAAAAGTCTTATTGACATTATGCCCATTCCTAATAGGGACACATCTCATAGTCAAATCAATATGATGTCAGAAATAGGAACATCTAACACACAAAGGTACCAAAACCACAATACAAACATGACGTTCAATTCTCAAGGACTTAGTCAACCCCCACAACAACAACAACCTACAATGTTACAAGGACTCAACACTTCCAAGGAACAACCAAGTCTACACCCACTTGAAATGCATCCCACATATCAACAACAACATCAACCACAATGACAACAACCGCAAGTGGGGCAAACATCCAACATTCCTAATATGCAATCCCATGTGAACACACTTGACTTACACACAATTTATCAACAACAATTTCAGCAACAATTCCAAGAACAACAAACCATATTTTCTAAACAACAAGAGCAACACAAGCAATAGTTGGAATACCAAAGATTCCTTGAGCAAAAAATTGCATACCAGAAACATTTTTTACAACAACAACATGTGCCACAACAACCTCAACAAATACCTCTACAACAAGAAGTACGCACATGGTCTCACATACAACCAACAGAGGTATCCCAACAACAACCACAACACATGGCACAAAAACAACACATGGTACAATAATCACAGTCAATCCCACAACAAGTGCCACATAAAATACCACAACAAGTTCCCCAACAACAAGGGCCTTTCTGTCTTCGAGGTGCCAACATACCTCCACCACCTAATGACACTTCATCAAACTCATCCGACACAGAAATGTTAGAACCAAGTAGACATAGTTCTTACCACAGAAAATAGTCTACTCATAGACACAAAATACTTGAAGGAAAGACCATCATGCAAAACCACAATGAAGAACTATTACAACAATTCAAACAACTCGAGGCATTGGGAGTCCAAAAGAAATAGGCTCTATATATAGAAAGGGACCTACATCCTAATCCATTCGATAAAAGTCTGTATATGCCTCCATTCCCAAAGCACTTTGAAGCTCCAAGGTTTGAAAAATACTAAGGAAAAGGAAACCCTATTGATCACATCCAAGAATTTTGTGCTTCATGTACTAAACTCAGTGATGATCCCACTTACCTTATGAGATTTTTCCCTCATTCTCTAGGTGGGCCTGCACTTGAATAGTACTCCAAACTTCCTAGTAATATCAAATCTTGGTCAAAGCTAGTAGACAATTTTATCTCTCACTTTGCCTTTAACATTATAAATGAGGTGACACTTTTTGATTTATGCTCAACCAAACAGAAGATAGGAGAATCATTCATCACATTCTTACTGCGTTGGAGAAGCTTAGTTAGTCAGTGCTCACTAGACATTCCTAAAGAACAACAAGTAAACTTGTGCATTGAAAACTTAGTCCCAGACTTAATGTATGAACTCAAAATCAAGAGTCCAAGCACCATTTCTAAACTAATGAAAAAAGGGGCTAGTATTGAAGATGCTCTTATCTGTAAGGGAATCCTCAAGACAAACAAGGAAAACACCAATACAAACTCATCTAATGACAAGGCAAAAAATTTCTCCAAAAACAAGAATGTGACTAATGATGACATTGTGTGTGCTTGCACAATTAGCACAACACAACATCAATTCACTTTGAAAGGTGTAAACCCCAAAAATTCACAAACTCCTAATCAACAACACCTCAACAATAGAAAATTGAGACTTCCATAGAAGAAAAAAGACATCCTAGAACCAAGGATAGAAAATTCACACCATTGGGGATACCTCATGAGACTACATTACAATAGTTATTGAGTAATAACTTCCTGCAATTACCCCCAATCAAAGATGAACCATTGACTAAAGTCGATTGGTGGGATGAAAAAATGTATTGTGATTACCATCGCACCAAAGGACACAAGACTTCATCATGCTTCCAACTAAAACATGCAATACAAGACCTTATTGATGCTAGCGTCATCACAGTTGATCCATCACTATTAGCATCCAACTCTGATCACACTATTTTCAAAGATCCTTTGGGTAATCATGACAAAGAGAAACCCTCAAGTTCAAACTCAAACTCACAAGGTAATGTGAATTACACACACACCGGCTATGATTACACCATCAATTTCTTTAATGAGTTTGACTTCCGCATATCCACATTCACATTTAAGGCTGAAGACCCTCATTTTGTTGTCACTACATACCATAGCAAGATCACCCTACCTAGAGCCCCATCTAGACCTACTGCTCCTACTTCTAGCCTTGTTGAACATCTCAGCGAAATCCATACACAAATATCCATTTTGGACCTACTGCGTGCATCCCCCCAACACCAAAAGATCTTGGAGAAATCCCTTAAAGAGTCAATAGTCCTAGATAACATGGATGTTGCCTAGTTCCAAGCCATGGTTGGGAACCTATCCACATGAAAACATATCACTTTTTCACCTCATGATATTCCTAAGGACAAACTAGAACATAATGATCCCCTTTATCTTGAAGCCTTCATCCATAATGCCAAAGTCAGACGTGTCTTAATAGATGGAGGAGTAGGACTGAACATTTGTACTCTTAAGGTTGTCAACAGTTTGGGTTATTCTGAAGATGATGTGGATCCATCTTGAAGAATCACAATAAAAGCTTATGATGATGGTGAATGCTTCTCCAAGGGCATCATCACGTTACTTGTTAGAGTTGTCCAGTTATTGAAGATATGTTGTTCCATGTCCTAGATATAGAAATGAATTGCAACATGATACTAGGATGCCCTTGGGTTCATGCTATGAAAGCTGTCCCTTCTACATATCATCAATGTCTAAAGTTTTCCTATTACAATGTAGAGGTTACCATCCTTGGCGATCCAGATCCTTTTCAATTTTGTGCCAATCTAAGAGATGCTACTGCATTCCAAACCCCAACAAACAATGAAGCACAACCTACAAATTCCTCTAAGTATGTGGATGCTGATATACTACTTAGTAAAGCCAAGGAAAAGATGAAGATTGAAGAAAATGGGTGTGGAAAGTACTTTATGTCTCAAGTCTCTCACATTAGGGAGTCACTAGTTTCTCCCTAAGCTCATGGTAAATCACAACAACTTCAAGCACAACATTCAGAGATCAGTACAAAGAATGATACTTCTATCAATGAGAATACATTAGTATGTATTGAGAAAGAAAAAGTAGAACAAGAACCCACTTTGATATCTCCTAACAATTATGGACTTGGGTTTACTATCATGCAAAAACAAGGCCATGATAGCTATAGTGGTCTTGGATATCAGAAACAAGGAATCATTGAACCCATCACTACAAAAGGATGACCTCCTAGTTTGGGGCTTGGATTTAAACCATTATGAATAGGTCCTCCTAGTACCATGGTACTTATGTGTAAGACGATGCATGTTTTGAATGATGAAAAGGCATCTAAGGATATCCCACCTAAAACCAACAATCCTCTCCCTTTTGAGTATAACCCCAATGATACAACCGAATCTAATGCCCATATCCATAGCTTTAAACAAAGCCCATTCAACACTAATGATGACATCTCCTCAGGTTATCCTAAACCTTTGGATTGGGACCAATGTGAACCACCAATTTTTGATCAATTCAACGATGATGACACTCTCATAATAGACTTTGAAGGCATTATGACTGAAGATCATAAAGAAATAGTTTCTCCTAAAGAGAACACATTGGAATATTTTGGGAAGCCAACTCCACCTTCTAGTTACAAAGCAAAAAGAGAAAGAAATAACAAGCATAGGTCTCTTGGTGAAAACCGAAAGGCACCATTAGACCATAAAAAATCAAAAGCTAAGAAGCTCCCAAGGATACAAAATGAAAAATATGATTCCATGAATATCAGTGTTCCAGTGTTCAACATGCCACAAAGTTCTTTGGAGCTCCCTCGATCAGCATTCATGCGAAAGGTCATTGGTCTCAACCCTCCCAACCCTCCCTTATATCCCTTTGTTTATCCCCAAATCCAGCTACCTAATTTTTCCAATAGCCAAAATTAGTCCTTTATCCAACAAGCCTTTGCATATGTCATCATCAGTGACATCCCAAATGACATTTCTATTGACCCAATTATCCTTAGATGCCTTGATGCACAAGAGACAAAAATTCTGTTACATACAGTACACGATGGTATATCTCGAGGCCTTTCTAGTGGTTTGATTTTAGCTACAGACTCTGAACAAATCCTACATAGTTATGATCAGTCATGGATTTAGAGCTCATCAGCTAGTAGCACCAACAATAGATATCTTCTCAGCATTTGTCAGTGACATTCTTGATTCCATCTAAAGTCCTGAAAAAAATATTTTAAAAAATTGCAAAAAGTCATGAAAAAAAGAAAAGAAAAAAGTGAAAAAATTCATGAAAAGAGAAAAGGAAAAAAACTGAAATAAGTCATGAAAAAATGGATGCCTTGATGAAAACCTGGCAAACAAGCATCTTGGCACAAAAATTTGAGTCAAGAGAAAAATTTTGTCCAAAAGTGAAAACTTGGCAAACAGGCACCATGACTAATCAATTATTGCTCCTCCATCTATCAGGATCCCATCTGGTCTTTTCCCCCTCTATCATTCCTTGATCATATTCTTCCTATTGCAAAACATCCTTGGCTCCTTGACCATGGCTCATGAACTGGTTAATGTCCTTTGTTATCTTACCAAGCATTACCAGTCTATACACACTCTATCATTGGCCTTTGTACATAGTTTGCGTCTTGTCTGGGGGCATATTAAGTACATGGTGCATGAGTTTGAACTAGAACTAGGGGCATATCCCTAAGCACTTTTTATCCATTGGACCTATCACATAATGGATTGGAGCTAACACTTGTATATGTTTTTACGATCTTGAAAAAATCCCTAAAAATCATAAAATGTCCTGAGAAAATCTACAAAAATCACATAATGTCCTAAAAAAGTCCTTAAAAATTCAAATACGATCCTAAAAAAATCACTAAAAATCACATAATGTCCTAAAAAAAGCACTAAAAATCATAAAATGTCCTAAAATAAACCCTAAAAATCATAAAATGACCTGAAGAACCTAGTGACATAGAAAAAATCAAATATCCCCAAAAAACTGTAAATTTCACAAAACCCATCAAAATTTTGCAATAAAGCTTGTACATATTCACTATGGATAACTATCCCTTTTGCGTACACACTTGCACTTTGCAGATTGAAACTCAAAGCACTACACTTTCAAGACAATCACACTATCTAACGAATGTGAACCAACAATCAATCCAACATGTCACTACGAACCTATCAATTGAATCCACAAATAGTGCTATTACATTATCAACCTGTCAAAAACCATCTAAACACCTGACACACTAAAAAGAGAGTAATAATGGAAAAGGATAGCTATTGGCTCACGCTGTTTAGTGAGTGATTTTTTTTTTCTTTGTTTTTCTTTGATCATGTTCCTATGCCACTCGATGATATAAAACTAATCTATTAGACTGGTCGGGATGGTTCATGGTCATCTTTTTCCATTTTTGTCTGTTACAATGTACCTTTGAGAGTCTGGGACATGGACATATGCCTTAGGAAGGACAAGGTCATTCTTTGTTTGCATCATGGTTGTTTACGCAAAAGGCTTGCATTTGCGCTCTAGCCTTTTATGCCATGATGCATTGCATTCCATTTGCCATATCAAAATAAAGATCCATTTGACATATAGTGCACTTTCTAGAAGAAAAAGTCTTTCCATCATACTAACATCTCCTCATCTCATCTTTCTTTTTCATCTCATTCTCCATCACCATGATCATGTCTTCCAATTCACCAAATCATCTTCATCTTATGTTGATGCATTCTTGCATCATCCTACACTATCAATCAACTTTATATGGCTTTCCACCTAGTTCAACCTTAGTTTGACATTTTTCTCATCATCTTTGATGAAATATGACCATTTTTGATGATTTCTCTCATGTTATGACATCTTTCCATCATTTTGGGCAAGCACGCATAGTTTCAAGTCATTTCGAGTCCAATTGGGTTGATTCTGGGCCGCGAAGCCTTTTAGGGCATAATCCACACTTTCAAGGCATAGTTGGGGTTCCCAACTACATCATTGACACACTTGGTCATGCCAACTATGTCATTGATGCACTTGGTAGAATTTTGGCACACTTGGGAACCTAGGTTATCCAGAACTACTCCCAAAACCCCTAGGTTGCACTCCGAAGGCCATAACTTTTGCGTTTCAACTTTGATTTACAAACCGTTAGTCATGTTGGACTCATATCTTTCTTGTGAAAAAATGAGCTATCATTTTCATTATTTGGTCACTATATGGAGTGCTAATCCTTGCAATTACTCTTGGGTTCCTAGTTGCCCCCCGTCATGTTGATTTTGGCCCCCAGTGCCTTCTCAGGCACATTTTACACTTTTTGAGACTACTTGGGCTTCCCAAGTGTGTCATTGAAGCACTTGGTACTTTCATGGTGCACTAGGGCTTACCAAGTGCATCAATGACGCACTTGGTTGAGTTTTGGGCATAGTTGGGGACCTAGGATACCTAGAACTGCTCCCAGAGCCCCTATGTTGTACTCCGGAGCCCATAACTTTTGCATTTTAACTCAAAATTGCAATCCGTCAGTTGTGTTTGATTCATATCTTCATTATAGACAACATGAACTATCATTTTCATCATTTTTTGTCTTTCTTTAGTGGTAACCTATGCAATTATTCTCGGGCTCTGGATTGACTGTGTTGTACACTCTAGGCCTCATAACTTTCACATTAAAGCTCTGATTTTCATTCCGTCAGTTGCTATGGTTTTGTCTTCTTCTTGTTGAAAAATTGAATAATCATATGATTATCTTAGTCAATTTCTCAAGGTGGCACCCATATATCATCCCTACTAGGGCATGTTGTGGCTTTCTCATCAGTTCTTCTTTGATTCAATGCTCTGAATCACATTTTATCAAAGAGGGGCAAAATGTAGATGCTCAAAAATGGTTCGCATCTATGGTTTCATGAATTCTTCATACTAATTTGTCTCATTTTCTCATTCTACTAACTCTAATCTTTATGCCAGATTGACCATATTTTGTCATTTGTATCCTCTTTCACATCATTGTCACGCTAAGTCGGAATCATATCAAATCAACTCAAAATCACTCGAAATCAACCTGAAATCCCTCAAAATCAGTCCTAATCAACCTAAAACATATAAAACATCCCAAGTCAATCATCATTTATCCACCCCTAGGCTTTTTTGTGGCTTTTAGTGTCTTGAAAACCTATCAACTTATCAATCTTATCAATCTGAGCTTAGTACTGTCATGGCTCTCAGTGCTAGGTCAAACTATCATTCATGTCATTCAATATTTGACATTGTTGTGGCTTTCAATTTCAAATCATGGCATCATTGATGATTTTAATAACATTGACAATGTCCATCCATGTTATTATGATCAAATCTTATCAATCAATTTCAATGCTATAGCATTTACAATGTCGATTAAATGTTACATATCAACCAATTCATGTCATGTGTCCTTGGCATGTTATCAACTTCAATCAATCAATTTGACCATGGCTTTAGTCTACCTTTTCATCATCTTATTCAATATCCATTATCATTACATTTTCATCAAAGGGTACAGTCATAGTTATTCAATCAATTTGGCCAATCATCTACTATTTTTCTCTATAGGATTAAATAACCCATAATTTAATTCTATTATTCTCAGTAATTATTCTTCCTAATTATAATCCTTAATTAATTAATTTTATTAATTAATTGGTTCATCATTGGCAAAGCATGGAAATTCTTAATTTCATAAGTTCCATTTTCCATCATTAATTCCATTTTCTACTAATTCTTATTTTGTGGAATAAGAGGATTTTTAATTCAAATATTCCATAAAATATTGTATCATAGTGACACTTGGATGTGACACCTCGTGGATTCTCCTTTGACATTTGGCTAAGATTTTTCATAATCAAATATTCTTACCTCTTACACACGTCCCCATTTGTCTTATTCATCATAGATTCTTGGCTTTAAGTGGGTTGAGGTGTCTTATGACGCGTCATAGATTCTCTTCCACATGTAGCCAAGTTTGACTCTCATGTGTCATAGAATCTTACAATTGGCATATTCTATCATATGTGTCATAGGAATCTCTTGCCACATCGCATATCTATGGGTGGCAAATCCAATGCTCTCACCCTCCATGTCAATTATAAAATGGACACCCTTCCTCTCATTTCAAATCTGAATGCTGAAGTCTTGAGTCCTTGAATCCTTGAGTTTTTGAGTTTCTACTAATTTGCATTTTGCATTCTTTCTCTCACATTAAATCACAACTTCAAGTATTCTCATGGCTTTATCCCTATCATAGGCTTTTGCTTCAATCTTGTGTGCACTATAGGCAAATTGGAGCTACAATCATTTGGAGAAGAAACAAGGACATGGGAGCTACAAACGAAAAAGGGAGTTTTCAATTATGTTTTCTTTCTTTTGATTAGTTTGGCTTTTATGGTAGACTAGTGGGTGCTAATATATATTGATTGGGTTTGTGATTTGCTCATAGTATTTTATGCATTTAACCCATTTTCTAGTTGTACACATCCCAACTAGGGATGGAATGATGAGGTAGGTGATTGAACCAGTTGGCGTGGCATTAGTCAATGTCCACACAAAAAATCCTACAACAACCTCTTGAGTAGGAACACTTATAACAACACAAGCTAAATGAAAGGCACTTAAGTGATCATCTATTGAAACCTTGTCATCTTCACTAAACTTAGGTAAAATTTTAGTCGCTCCTTTAGGTAATGCTATTGGATTTACACCTAGGTTTAATGGCCCTATGTTTTTCCCCCATGGTTGATTCACATCCATGTTTGGTGGTACAACTTGAAAAGGTTGGATGTTTATATGAGTAGGAACAAGGGTATTCAAAGGAAGCAAGGATTGCACTAATGATGAAAGAGGAGACTATTTTTTTGGTGAACTAGGTATACTTTGGGATTTGATATTCTTCTTTTAGGATCATTAAAATCTAGTAAGAACTTCAGATTCTTCAATGGCTCAAAATTCTCATCAACAATCCCCTTTTCTCTTTCCCCTCTTATTTATCTACGAGTAGCTAGCTCTAACTCCTAGTTCTAAGTTCAAGGTCTTGTAGGGGCCTGAGCAAGTCTATTCACAACCACTTCCTCTTGTACTTTTGGTACCCCTCTTAGCAACTCAGCCCTTTCTTATTCTCTCTCCAAAATATTCAATACTTAATGATATTATTGGTTACTTTTGCGCAATACCCAAGTAAGTGAAACCAAGTCATAGATAATATCTTCTTGTGTATCTTCAAATTGGAGATTAGGTTGTAATACAGGGAAGACCTCATTATGTGGAAGAACCATTATTACACATGGTTTTAAAGACTAAGTTCTTATTCAAAGGGACTCTCCCTAGTGGAGTTGTGAAAAATATGTTAGTGAGCAGATTGTCCTTTCCACTATTTTAACAAATTTACTCTATGCCCAAGGTGTGAAAAACAAAAAAATGCTCACAATAGTTGAGAAAATATCATGTTATTTGACTTTTTATTTTTATTTTTAAAGGTACAACTCCCTTATTAGATTGGTAATGAATTCAAAATTATCTTTTCACTTTTACCTGAAAGCGCATAAGGATCTCTCAACTACTCCTAGGTAGTGAGGTAAGAATCAATTCAAAAATCCCATAGAAACATCAATTTAAATATACTTATATAGAAAATCTACTTAAAGGAATGAATAACATCACTAATTGATATCAATCATTCGAGAAACATAACTGAAATGAACTTACAAAAAGGACAACATCCAAATATCTTGAATCATTAAATTAGAGTTCACAAAGTAACAGAGATTTGAACACTTTGAATGCCAAGTTTCAAAGGAGAATCAAAGATGATTTATATATTAAACTTTCCCATGCATATAGTCATTTAAAAGTAAAAAATCCATATACTATCTTTTCTATTACTATTTAAGAGTACCTACTTATCAAAGTTTCTCACTATCTATTTTCTAACCATCTATTTATAACTCTAAACTAGCTCAATGCCCTAGAATTTATAGTTTTTTCATACAAATTCAAAAGGCCTCCACCAAAACCCAATTATTTTGGTTAAAACAAGAAATAGTTACAAAATTAGAAAGTAGTTAAAGTAGGTGTCAAAAAGTAACTGAAAGCAACTATCTAGTTCAAGAATCATTGCTAGTCTTCTCTTCCTTGCCCACAGTCTGACACACCAACTTCTATCTTTTGAAAGTATTCATAAACTCCTGCATTGCTTGGGAATGTAGATTCTTTAGACTCAGCAACCAAGTTCCACACACATTCATTTTCTATTTGAATTCCTTTATCTTCAAACTTTGATGTGGCATGAGGTTCTTGTTGAGGCACAACATTGACTCAATACTTGTCAATGAAGTGAAATTAGTGGCACTTGGCAATTCACTATCCCTAATTTGCTCCATGGTCTAATTGAAGCTCTTAGTTAGTCTACTGAAATACATGTTCCTATCATCGAATGGTAAGATCCCTATAGGATTCACTATTTTCATGTCCTTAAGGAGTTCTTCCTACATTCTAGTAACTTTTCTCTCGATACCCTACACTTCTTTAATTGCCTCTTTGTAGACCAGATCCTTCTAGCTTATCTTGTTCTTCATGATGAACAACATGTAGGGATCCACATTCTTCATTGGATTCTTGTTTAGAAACTTGAGGAATCTAAACTTCTCAACTTCAATGACTTGAAAAACAACCACCTGACACTAGCTTAGCTCTACTTCCCATCCTAAATTAAAGTTTAGATCTCTCCCAACAATGATTCTCCCCCAGTATAAACATTAGTGAATTCCAAAATCAATTTATTACCTTATTTTATGATGGTGTCCACCCAATCCCTCATGGCATTTGCTAACAACTTCCCTTTTTACATTTTCTTTACTAATTGTTGGCTTCCTGCATAATTAGGATCAAAGGGCTATGGGGCTTGAACAACCTAAAATGCACCAAGGTTCATTAAAGAATCGATATATGTGGCCATAGTCATTACCATTCCTTTTAGCTCCTTTTTCTATTCGTTGTCCTTCTCAAATTTCATTAGCATATGATCAGCAAAGAATTTGAAGAAGTGATTACTGGTGCTTCTATTAATAGTCTCCAATTCAACTAAGGTAACTTTGAAACGTTCATCATCAATATCTTTGTACTTCTTTCTCTGCTTGTAAGTGGCTATCTTAGCAGTGATATTTCCAGTCACTAGGGTCTTGATGAGATGAGCATCTATTTTCAACTTCTTTACCTTTGAACCCCTAGCTGCATTTTTAGTGATGATGTCCTCTATAAGTGTTGAGACTGGTTACAAGTTTCTTTTCTTGATGATTGTGTTGGATAGCCAGGAAGGGATAGAAAAGCTTATGGACATTTCCTAGGCATCTCTAGTAGGAGTCAAAAATCTTGGTTGATCCACCTTAGGAGCATCGATGAACTATACATTATCATCTGCACCATCTGAGAAATTGAGGTTGTCATTTGAATCTTGCCCTTGAGTCAACATTCTTTCTTTCTATACTTTGTGTTGCTTAAGGGCCTCAGATTTAGATTGAGATCTAGTCCTAGGAGCCATATTTTGCAAATGAAAGGGCATCCTCTTTTTCTTATCCTAGGCCAATATACTACCTACAATAGGAGACAAAAGTTGGATGTCAGATGGAGATGGTTCAAAAAAAGAAACCACCCCTGAAGAGGGTTCATTAACCATTCCCTTGCTCTTTTTCTTTAGCAAGTCATCTATGTGGGTAAGTACAAATCTAGCTCTTAGATTGATATCATCTTCCTCATCTTTGTTCCAGTCAACTACCAGAGACTTCAATTCACTGGATTCTTCCCAGCCAAGTTCAATCACATCTAAACCATCCTCAATCACACCCTTTCTTTTAAACTTCAATCTCAAAGAATTGATTCACTACAAGGTCAACCTTGAATGATATTTTCTCAAAACTTCCCCTTCATCCTTAAAATCTTGCCCTAGATCTTCCAACCGTGGGGTTGCCGGTGGGTGACATTCAAGACCATGAATTTAGACTACATATCCTTTACTATCGAAGTTCCTCTTGCTATGATAAGAGCCAAAATTGAACCCAAGAAAATTACTTCCAACAATAGAAGAATTAGTCATGCTACTACAAACCAAAGAACCTAGTTTGATAGAAAATGCCATCTCCCAATCGTCCTATGGTAAATTATCTTTTATGATAGAGAAATGTTGCCTACATATATCAGCCAAAACAAAATAGTCCAAAGCATATCATGGAAGTTTTGTAGATTCTTCTTCAAATCCACCTATCCTCAAGTAAGTGAACTTGGGAAATTGCATGAAATGACTTCTGTATTGTTGAAATAACCTTTGGGCTTTAGGAGATGACCTAGGCATCAACACCTTCTTTAGAGACACATAAAAATTCTACATTAACACATCATGGAATTTCCTAAAATCTTCCAAGACTCTATCATTTTGTAGCAGAGGGCAATACTAAAAAACTATTATTTCCTCACTCCATACTTCATGAGGAAGAGGGATAAGGTAACAAACACAGGTAGTGTAGTAAGTTAAAAACAAATCCATATAAAAATCTTCCCGAGATTCCTTGACACATTTGAGTTGAGCCCTTAGTGATAGTGATAATATCTACCCATTCCTTCCATTTTTTACCCTTCAAGATGATTTCTATATACCTGTACATCCATTCTATAAAGACAAAAACATTTGTTGAACCTTTCACTCTATACAATAACACCACTAGGTCATGAATATGGGGTTTTAGGCGATCTTTAGTGATAACTTTAGGCAGCCTAGACCCTCCACTGTAATTGGTTTCGGTCCACTTCCTAGCAAGAGTATTACAAAATTTGCTAGGGTTTTCTCGATATTCAGCCAAGGATTGAGTAGGTGAGAATGTGGCAAAGATGCTCTCTGGAAAATGTAGTATAGAGGCAATAGTATCTCTTGAAATTAAGAGTACTATGTTACCATCTTTACTTTCAATACTTTTTCTTCTAACATCATAGTGATCTATACAAACTTGAAGAAGTTCAGGACACACAAGGGTTAGGGGAAAGGAAGCAACCTTAATTAATCCACTAGTTAGGACTTCCATGCATCCATTTGTTTCATTATCATATTCAAGAAAATTTGACTGTAAATTCTCCAACTTAACCCCTTCTAAATTAGTATCACTTATGACTGGCTTTCTACATTATAGACTTGAAACATTGCAAAAGAAATGCAATATAGACCTCATCCTTAATCAAAATAGGAAGACTTCAAATAGATAATGCTAGAAAACATATATATTTGTAGAACAAAAAAAGAATTGCTGGGTTCTCACCTATATTCTTCTAAAAAATCAGCAATTTTCTCTTCCTACCTTAACAACTTCTTCTCCAAATTTTCAACTCTTCACATGATAAACACAAAAAGAAGTAGAGCTTAGTTTAAGAAGGGAAAGTACTTACATGCAGAAGTACAAGCTCATTACAAGGCAATAATGACAAATAACTCCTTGTTAATGTTCACACGTTCAAAAGCCTTCTTACATAAACTTTCCATTTAATGATTTCCTTTTTGGCTGCATTGATAACGATTAGCTTTAATGTGACATCCAATCTCTTTTCTGGCTAAAGATTTTCCACTTTTCTCAAAATGATGACTTTTTTTATTGGGAATAAAAATGTCCTTTCACTCATTATTTTCTAACATGGTCATCAATTGCCATTGTGAGATGATGGTGCATCGTACACCAAGTTTTAATATCACCAAGACACCTTTGTCGTTAAACCACTTTGAACTACTTTGAACTACTTTGAACCAAGGTTCGAAGTGGTTCAAAGTGATTCAAAAAAATGCTTCACTGAGTTGGTGCATATCTCCTACAAGAATAACCATTAGTACAAAACCTTTTGGGTAACTACTTTGAACTCCTTTGAACCAAGGTTCAAAGTGGTTCAAGAGAAGGGACAATGACCAAGGGTGCTATGGATTCCAAATAAACACTTTGAAAGATGGAAAATACATAAAGTGACAAGGGAAAGACTTCAAAAAATGAATGGGCAAAAATTAAAAGAAAGGCCTTTTAAATATGGTGACTCAATGGACAACTAACACATATATACAAAATTTCAAAAAAATTCAAAATTTTATAATACACTATATATCTCAAAATTTTGTAACTCCCTCTGAGCTAGTGCATCTTTTTTGTTCAAAATGTATTCTCCATTCTAAGTATATGTGTCTCTTGCTACATCTCTTTGGCTTCAAAAATATTGAAATACTGATACTATTTATCTAATATACTCTATTTAAACTATTTTGTTGTCTCTTTTGCTTGTTTTTTGTTTTCACCCCCTTTTTGTGTGCTCTCCCCCTTTCAGTTATCTCCCTCCTTGCTTGTTTATCTCCCCTTTGTATATTTATCTCCCGATTTCTTTTTTATCTCCCCCTTTTTGACACTTTTGTCAAAGGGTCTATAAACTAATTATGTATTTGTCCAAAAAGTTCTTGTAGACTTTTGTAATGATCTTTAGAGCAGCATCCTAGTTGTCTAATGTAATATCTAATGACCTTTTTTAGATGGCTATCTCTTGTGCAAGGTGAACTAGTCCATCTAATGTTGAAAGATTTGGATCTTTCTTCATCAAAGTCTCTACATATCCTAGTTCCTTTTGGAGTATCTCCATATGAGGGGTAAGGGAGGCTTGAATGTTAATCAACTTGGCTCTTATATTAGCCTCTTCTATTGTTAACACAACTAGTTAACTTTGTGTTTGAAGCAGTGAATGGAAATGCTTCTCACTTTGAGCTAGGTTCTGAGGTAATTGGATACCTTATACATTAAAGTTTCTCTCCAGACTTAGAATCCTATGGGTTTTTACCTATGTGAGGAGTGTGGGATCACACAGTTTGGTGTATAGTAAGAATATGTTTTGAAGTACCTTCTTCACTTTCTCAATTCTTGTAGCCAATTCAACATGTGATAGTGCTATATCACTGGATATCATTTCATTAACTTTCCCTTGAAATTTTCTTTCAAACCATTCCATAAGTTTGACATTAGTTTTTTAGTCTTCATCTACCACCTGTTCCACAATTTTTGATAATTGTTCTAATATTGGCTTTGATTCATTAGGTGTTTTCAAGCTAGAATAATCTAGGAAGATGTATTTTGGGTATGTGTAGGGTCGTGGTGTGCCAAAAAGTGGTGATGTGTAAAAAATAGAATTTGAAAATTTCTAAAAGTATTTAAAAATCCACCCGGACTTTTTTCCACCCATCCTAATACCAAAGCTAAAAAGTTAGGACCAATCCTTATTTGGTATATGATATCATATTGGGTATTCGATATCAAATTAGATTCCCAATACTTATAACATTGATTTAAAAAAAAAAACTAGAGTGTTGTTCTCACATTGCATTTTTTTTTGTTTGAGAGCTCCTCTTTTTGGTATCCAATCTTGGAGTAGGTATATGATAGGAATAAGTATTTTTTGTTTTTTTAAAGGTTTTGGATGAATTTTATTATCAATTAGTTATTTTAATTGAATTTGTTAAAAGAAAAGATTTTTCTAATAGAAATTGTTGAAATTTAGGTTATTTTTAATAGAAATTATGTTTTGCAAATTAATAGGTATGGCTAACCAAAATGATGATATTGAGGCAAGAAATAATGTTCCTTGTAACCCTCCACCAAATGATCTAGTGCCCCCTCAAAACTATCAACCAAATGATTCCCTATCCCCTAAAACCCTCCTTGAATCAAAGATTTGATATTAAAAATCTTGCCAAATTAAGGGTTTGAGAACCACATATAATATTGTACCTACATTTTCTCCTATATTATCCATGTTAAACACCATAGTGGATGATATTGAAACACTTACCAATGAACAAAATGTTGCTCTTCACTATTATGATGAAATGCATGCCATGTTTTATGATGGGTTGGACTATGATGAGGATGCGGCCCTAAATATAAGTAAAGATGATTTGGTTGCCCTTTGTGTGGACCCAAAAAACACTAAACAAGTCAAACACATAAATCACAAAATATCAATTAAATGGTGCACAAATGAAGCTATGCGGGAAAACTTTTGCGATCGTTTGTGGATGGTTTTTGACATCCCACTACACAAAAATTTAGAGGTGTCATTTTATTTCCTTAGAAAATTGTATGTAAAATTTTTGTTGGGCCTCAAGGTGAACTATTGGAGCATGAAGCCTAACATGGGTGTAGGAGGAGGAGCTCCTTAGGATAGACCCTTTTCCCAACAAAATAAAGTTGGCACTTTTGTCCCCCGTAATAATGTCTCCCCTCCTCCTTGAGTGTAGCATCCTGATATCATTTTAGAGGCTGGTTCTCATACTATTAGATCCATCCATAGATTGAGTAGCCTATTGATATCCCAAGCTAGGTTAGTGTTGCATCCCCGTGTTGATGATGCTGATGTGTGTTAATCATCGACAAGCTCATCACATGTTTGTGTGCCCCCATACTTGAATAATGTGCAAGAATATTTATCTAGGTCCCATAGGTGATCTTTTTGAGTATCAATTTGTATTTGATGAGGATACACCAAACATGCATATAGAGGCTACACAACCCGACACAAGAAAGGAAGGGCATGTAGAGGCATGGACTCCTTGTGTGTCAGTACATGTATACATTTTTTTATTATGACATATGTGATTTAAAGTTAATTTTTATAATAGAGTAATTTTAATTTTTAACCTATATTGACTTATACATGTATGTGATCTTCATTCATGTTTATTTGATAACTGAGGAGGAGCTCAGATAGGTTGATGATGTCATGCTCTCAACTATTTCATTTGGCTTTGAGACATCTACAATAAATTATGTTGTGTTATCATTGTTTTTTCTATTTGATATCGTAGAATATATGGTTTCTAATCTTTCTTTTTCCTTGTAGGTATCACCTGTCAGTGGGGGACAGAGTGCGGGGGATGAGGCAAGACCCATTGATAAGGGAAAGGTAATTAGGTGCTTTCTATTTAATTAAATATCAATGCATTCTTTTAAAATATTTTTTGTAATGAAATTTAATTACATTCTTTATTCTATAGGGTGTGGCTACTAGTGATGAGCCCATGCAAATTCCACGTTGTAGACGCTCTAGCATTTCCATTCACACTAAGAACCCCATTGTATGTATAAGTATCGTTTATTTTTTATTTTCCTTATTTTCATAAATAAATTTAAAATTGATTTCTATGATATTAACAACTAGTATTTTGTATCTCATAGGAAACACCTAGTGCACAGGAGGTTGGACGACAAAGTTTTGTATCTTTGCTAACGCAACCATTATATCCCAAGAAGTCGAAACAGGTAAGTTGTAGTTTAAATTCTTGATTATATGTTATAAATTTATCATGCTATGAATTATAATTTTAAAGTTGTATATTCATCTGACAAAATTATTTTAACATACACAGGCCATGATTAGTGAGGTTCAACCATTGCCGAGGACATATGAGAGGATTCTTGACCAATGCAGGAGGTTAATGAGAGAGGTATTTATGATGAAATTTTAATACTATAAATCATCATTAAAAATAGATCATTATGCATATGAGTAATTCAATTTTAGATACAAAGAATCATATAAATTTAGTATTCTAACTTTGGGTTTTCCTTTTTTATTTATGTAGAAGCCATCCGATCCACCTAGTACAGTGAAGAGGTTGTATTTTGATCATCCACTAGTAGCCTAAGATAGTATAGTTGTCATAGGATGCATCATGAGACATTTTGAGATGGCATATGCCATATTGTTTATAGAAACATTGATATTATACACATTTCAATGGCATGATCAGCCACATTTTGTATATGGATCTATGTATTTTGATATATATTTGTGTAATTTGTCTATGGATACATGAACTTTTATGTGTGTGTGTGTGTGTGTGTGTGTGTGTGTGTGTGTGTGTGTGTGTGTGTGTCTTTGTGTAACTTCTCTAAGGATACATGTATTTTGATATATATTTTTGTCATTTATGTGCACAATGATATACATATTAATTTAGTATAGTATTGTTCAATTTATCATGGATCATGTGTATTGTTCATGTTTATGAAATATCATTCATTTTGATCATGTTTTTTATATTTGATTCAAATGCAATAATTTTTGAATAACATTTTAACAACCTTTATTATCAAATTTTGATGCAATTTTTAATTTTAAATGCTATCATATATGTTTAAAAATGAAATAATCTTTGCAATCCACCTCCTTCACCCTAGTGCATCAACTTTACAAAGAAAAATGAGAAGAAGTGTTATTATGTGACTTTACTACACATTCAGCTTACCAAGCCCACAAGACATTTTGGCAATGCAACAAAGATTCAAGGCTTCCATCAGCATTATGACATTGATATGTATGAGTTTGGATCAACCAACAGTTGTACAATAACTAAAATCAATATCTCAAACAAATTTCAACTAGATGTTGTTTATAGAACATTAAAATCATTATCATAGAAAGGTCTTTTCACAAATTATATAGGTGTTTCCAACCTTGCATGATTTTTCTCAAACCCCTAACTAACTCTTTACACTCATGTTCAACTTTGCAAGAAAAAGTTGCAAAATTGTGATTTTGCAACTTTTGCAATTTTGAGTAGTTTTTGCTATACCTTAAAATTCTTAAATAGATGAGTTCAAACTTGGTAAGGGGTCTTATTAGGTTTATTTAGACATTCCAATATGGCTTTTACCCTTGGTCAACTTTTCTACCACTTTGTTCAGCCTAACTCCTCTTGACCAACTTATAGGCATAACAAGAACCTAGGAGAAAAATCCCACTTAGCAACTAAGTTAACCTTAACTAAGGACCTACTAGGTCTTATTATACCACTAGTTATGTGGCTAGCATAACTACAAGCTAAAATGACAAGAAAGAAGCACTAGGTACAAAATAGACTACATAAGTGTTCCTAAACTATGATGGTCATGGATGATGGAAGCTCTCCGCGGTTGGAACAAGGGTGTCATTAGGGATCATGTATCCATATGGGGCTAATGACACTTAATATTTGATGCCAAGATTAGCAGTTTCAAGGTTACACTATGATGCACCTATGAATTGAGGCATACTACGAGTTTTGGCATCAAGCGAGATCATTGTACCAAATCCAAATGGAATGTGATCTCTAAAAAATGAGATAGGTTATTTTAGGCCTCAACATGGCTATCATGTAGCATTCAACATTTCATTGATAGCCCTCATGAGCTCAAGGTTACCTCAAAAGATCAACCTTGATACACACTTAGAGAACCTTTGATACTCTTTGGTATGGGGTGGCCGTGGATGATGGAGACTCTTTGTGGCTAGAAAAAGGGTGTCACTAGGATTCACCTACCTATCCAAAGCTAATGATGTTGACAATTTGATGCCAAGATTAGAAATTTCAAAGTTACATTGTGATATACTATGACTTAAGGGACACTATGAGTTTTGGCATCGAGATAGATCATTGTTCCAAATCCAAATGAAATGTGATCTCTCAAAAATGAGATAGATTATTTTTAGCCTCGAAATATGACCATCATGTAGAATTTGAAATTTCATCAATAGCCCTCACGAGCTCCAAGTTATGACCCTCAGAAAATTGACCTCAATATGCACTTAGAGCACCTTGGAGACTCTTTGATATAGGGTGGCCATGAAAGATGAAGGCTCTTTGTGGATAGAACAAGGGTGTCACTAGGGTTCACCCATCCATCTAGAGGTAATGGTGCTGATGATTCAATGCCAAGATCAATGGTTTTAAAGTTACACTATGATGCACCTATGAACTGAGGCACACTATAAGTTTTGGCATCAAGTGAGATCACTATGCCAAATCCAAAAAGAATGTGATCTTTTGAAAATGAGATAGGTTATTTTAGGCCTCAGGATGATTGTCATGTAGCATTCAATATTTCATTGATAGCTTTCACGAGCTCTGAGTTATGACCTTTGAAAGATTGACATTGATACAGAATTAGAGCACCTTGGAGACTCTTTAGTATGGGGTGGCATCAGATGATGGAGGCTCTTTGTAGCTAGAACAAGGGTCTCACTAGGATTCAACCACCCATTTGAGGCTAGTGGCATTGATGATTCAATACCAAGATCAGTAGTTTCAGAGTTACATTGTAATGTAGCTATGAACTGAGGCACATTGTGAGTTTTGGCGTTGAGCGAGATTGCTATGCTAAATCCAAATAGAAAGTGATCTCTTGAAAATGAGACACATTATTATAGGTCTGAACATTATCATCATGTAGTATTAGATGTTTCATTGATAGCTCTCACGAGCTCCAAGTTGCGACCCTTGGAAGATCAACCTCAATACACACCTAGAGCACCATGGAGACTCTTCAATATGGGGTGGCCACAGATGATGGAGGCTCTTGATAGATAGAACAAGGATGTCACTAGGGTTCACTTTCCCATTTGGAGCTAATGGAACTAATAATTCAATGCCAAGATTAGCAATTTTAAAGTTATGTTGTGATGCACCTATTAACTTAGGCACATTACAAATTTTAGCATTGAGCAAGACTATTGTACTGAATCCAATTAGAATGTGATCTCTAAAATATGAGATTGGTTATTTTAGGTCTTGGCATGATTTTCATGTAGCATTCAACATTTAATTTATAGCCCTCATGAGCTTCAAGTTACAACCCTCAAAATATTAGCCTCGACATGAACTTAGAACACATTGGAGACTCTTCAGTATGGGGTAGTTGTAGATGATGGAGGCTCTCCATGGCTAGAAAAAAGGTGTCACTAAGGTTCACCCACCCATATGGAGCTAATAGTGTTGATGATTCAATGTCAAGATCAACAGTTTCAAAGTTATGTTGTAATACACCTATGAATGAGGCACACTGCTAGGTTTGGCATTGAGTAAGATTGTTGTGCTGAATCCAAATGGAATGTGATCTCTCAAAAATGAGATTGGTTATTTTAGGCCTTGGCATGACTATCATGTATCATTAAATATTTTATTGATAGACCTCATGAGTACCAAGTTATGACCCTTAGAAGATTGACCTCAATAAGAACATAGAGCACCTTGGTAGACTCTTTAGTACGAGGTGGCTGTGGACGATGGAGGCACTTTGTGGCTAGACAAAGGCTATCACTAGGATTTACCCAACCATCTGGAGCTAATTACACTAATGATTTGATGTCAAGATCAATAGTTTTCAAGTTATGCTATGATGCACCTATGAACTTAGGCACAATATGAGTTTTGGCATCGAGCGAGATCACTATGCCAAATTCAAACAAAATGTAATCTCTTGAAAATGAGATATATTATTTTAGGCCTCACCATGACTGTCCTGTAGCATTTTAAATTTCATCAATATCCTCCATGATCTCTGAGTTAAGACCCTTGGAAGATCGACCTCGACACACACTTAGAGCACCTTGGAGACTCTTTCGTATGAGGTGGTTGACAATGGAGGCTCTTTGTGGCCAAACTAAGTGTTTCACTAGGGTTAGTATTAAGCAAAAAAGTTACTTTTTACCTCTCTCAATTTTTTAGCATTGGGCATAGTGCAATTTTTGTGTTAGTATGCATTAAAATTATCATTTTTTAGGCCCCTCCACATAAATTATATTAAGTAAAATCATCTTTGTTTCTTACATTAAATCAAAAAGTTTACATTTACAATATCTTAAGTGTTTCATCATTATTACATCAATAGACAACTACCAAAAATTGTAGTGTCAAAATTAGTATTTATTTTCATCATTCTGCTCCTTATTTAGTTTTTCATCTTCATGCATGGCTACTCTTCATGATGTACCTATATTCCAATATCATGAAAACAATTAGTAACTTATTGTATTAAATAAGATAATTATCAATTCATCGAATCATTATGAACAAAATAAAAGAAGAACTAAATATACCTATTCTAGTGTTCTAGTAGGGTCCTCTCTCTATTTTAGGGTCTCCAATATAGCTTCATGATCAGCACTAGTAATAGTAAAAAGTTCTTTTACTTTTGGTCTTCCTTGATGCTTCAACAAATTTACATTTGTTGCTATAATAAGATGCAAATATATGATAATTGTTTTGTGCTTCTGATTGTCTTCGAATGGAAGAATTTTAATTCCTTCTAAGCATGTATGTCCACAACAATTTTCGAACAACAACCACTAAAGTAGTAGGATATGTGAATCGTTCATCATCTATGATCGATTGTGTAAGCTTTTGTTTACCTCTTACACAATGTACTAACCAATAATCTAATTTCCCATCATTCCCCTGTGTCACAACCAATGCAAAGATATGTCCTAGCTGAAGAAAATCTAATAGATGGTTATGCTCAAGTGAACTTTCCATGTCATCATTTTTGATAGAGGATATGATAGACAATGGAGTAAGATAATGTGGAGCCCATGTGTCCACCCACTCACTCAACTCACAGTGATCCCAATCACACTGAAAAAAACTAGGACAAAAGCAAGCCAGTTGTCATGTCCAAATGGTCAATATACTAGAATTAGAGCTCCAGAATGAATGCATTTTTATGAGTCTCTCATCGTAGAACAATATGATCTATCACCTATGGACCCTTCCTCAACCAACCAAAAGAGCCTGCATACTACTGAATTAAGAGTCCCTCCCTATGAGAATGCTGAACTACACCAATCAACAATGCTATGAGCATCAAGACGCTTTTCTTCTAAGATATTCAATTTCTCCTTAACTAGAGCTCTCTTCACACATGCCCTTGCTCCATCATGTTCCCCTTTCCCATGGCTAGACTCAAAAAACTCCAAATATGAGGTACCCCCTCTCTACATCCATCCTACACAAGCAATAAAACATGCGAGCATTCTTGAATTGACTTGTACAATTATGTGATGAAATGATATGTCTATCCATAGCAATTGCATCCTCTTATAAGAAATCAAAATAATTCTCAAAACAATGTTGCACAAACTCACAAGAGTGAGATCTATCATCACTCATATAAAAATGGTACTCTCTAATAATCTTTCAATTATCTTTCACACTATCAAGGCCATGTCTATATGATATGTGGATGAAAATAGCAATCTGACTGGAGTTGTAATACTAAAATTATGTCTCATTTTGAGGTTGGAATGTGTAGTTGTCAAGAAATTCAACAACTGATATAATAGTGCCAATGGAAAAAGTCTCCTTACACATTCCAAATTGTTGATCCAACCACTAAGAGTTGTGACCATGTCTTGCATACTTGTAGAAAAAAATTGTCTTGAAATCTAAAATAAAACTAGCCACACTTATTTCTTTTGCAACCAATTCACATCTAGAATCCTCACCCCCACTCTTCAATGTGTATTTCACCATTTTTTTTACTATTGTCTTCCCAAGATCTTGTTCGCACCCCTAATGGAAACATGTGTCAAACTTGGATAATCCACCACATTTTGAACACTTCTCATTTAAGAAAGAATTTCTATAAATTAAACAACCATCAACTCTATGATATAAAAATTGATCTAGCAAGCCTCTTCATGATTTCAGAAGATCACTACCACCACAATTCTCCAACAATTCTTTATTATGCAAAGTAGAATGGATGGAGTGTAATAGTTTATGGTGCATAGAGAACTTGACATGATATTTGCAAAAACATGTATTTTCAATTTTAAGTGGCACACAATAAAATGGCTTGAAAGATTCAAAAGCCATTTGTGATATATGAAGACCTTGATTACTCTCTATAAATAGTTCGAATAACATAATTTAACTTACCTCCAAATAATATTTAAGATGTAGTGTGTAGTCTCTAATGCCAATTCTCAACTTTAACATGTCTTTAGCATTGGGTGATACTCTTGAGCTAAAGTGCCAAAATTGTGTAATTTCTTCCTTCACATCATTGGATAGCTTCTTATCAAAATGTGGAAGTCTACTAGCAAAAGCCCATGTTTCATTTTGAAGAGGATCATCAATTCTCTCTCATCTACTAAGTGATCTTCTCAAAGTAGTATGATTTAGGTTCAAGTCAATACAAGTTTGTCTCATATATCTACCCTTTCTCAAATGATGACTTACCAAAGAGGTTGTGTTGTCATAGATGTCTGCACCCTTGTCCAAAGTCTTACCTAATGAAAACCTTGTGAAACATGGAAACAACCTCCAAGCTGTGGGACTTGAACTATGAGGTTGAATATTTAGAGAAGGTTGGCTTCCTCTTACTATCAGGGTGTACCTAACTACTCTTGGAGAGGAAAAGGGAGAAGGAATGCATGAAAAGAAAATCTTTCTATTCTAGTCTAAGGGGAGTGATGCACCAAAATAGAGTGTTCAAACCAATCTCTACCCATACATGCACTATTGAAGCATCATGACACCAAAAGATATACACATTCAGACTTGTTTCAATCTAACAACCACATGTAGATCAGGAAACCAGAATGAATGGTACAAGGAAAGAGAGATTCACTTATATATCATTCATAGGTCAAAGAGATATAGTCATGCAAATCATAGATTTCACAAAAAATCAATGAGAGGCAAAGGATTCTTGCACTTTCACACCAATGGCTGAAGGAGATAAGTAGGATGTCATTCAGTTCAAAGGCAAAGGGAATTTTACACTGAAGATTTGTAGAGCAATACCAGTTAAATCAAAGAAGGTTTGACCTTAACAAAATTTACAAAAAATGCCTTTATATTTCATGCATAAATAAGATGTCTTCTAACTGTAATTACTCTACAACCACTACATTGAAGCCCTATAGAGAACAATCATGGAGAAAATCTAATTTGGGTAAAGATCTAGGTGCAATGATATATGATCTTGGTTGGAACGGGGCCTTGAGAAGATAGAAATAACACCATTAAAAAATTCTAAGTAAGTAGATAGATAAGATTAGAGGTGGTGGAGTGTTCTCCTAAGGGTAGCATTCATTTGAGGGTGGTTGGAATTCATCGCAGGGATCAAACTGCACAGGAAAACTTGATTTCCCTTGTTTCTATCCCATGAATTAGCATGATTAGTAGGTCAACCAAACTCTGTTACTAGTATGAGCCATGTGGGCCAATAGTCTCTTTTCATTTTGCCACCCTACAAAGTCTTCCTAAGTTTGACCATGTCTTCTTTACTAACTGTGCCACCTCCTAACCGTGATTGCCTTCACTATTGATACCCTGGCCAGGCTTGCAAAGACATGTGTCACTTAGGTGCTTCCATGCAAATTTTAACTTCCTTGCACCTTTATATTGTGGGGAAGTTTCGATCGTTGATCTTTGAAAGATCAATGACCGTGAAGATTCTCCATATATTGTGCCTGTCCTTCAAGATTCCAGGGCCCACTAAACACTTCAACATCTAACTGGAACCATAGGGATAGATGACAATAAGGTGCTTTCCAAAATTATTTAACTACCTCATATCTTCATCTTGTGGGCATGTGCTAGCTGTTGATATAATTTACATCTACGGTACTCAGAACACATGCAAAACTGCAAGCCAAGTTAGCTAGATAGGCCAATGAAACACCTTTGTTGCACTCTGACTCACTTGACTACTGCCATAGAAGACAAGCTATCAATTACCTCTTTGAGAAGGGTGGACTTGTGTTGTCACACCATGCCATGCACCGAAAGAGTGCATACTCGCATTGCTTAAAATCCTCACAACTCCTTATTGCTGGTGTGCGCCAGCCGCTGATCAGATCGCATTAGATGATGCTCAAAATTCATAACTTCTATAGCTCTTCAAACATCCACCTTGACATCACTTGGATGCATGTCACCAAAGTGCTTTTCCGCATTGTCAGAAAGTCTGACAAAGCTCAGAATGTGAGAAAATGAGCACTAATCAAAATGCCAGCTCACCTTGCCACTTTGTCCACCCTACAATCCACAAGAAGGACATGGACCCACCTGCCACGCATCACCAAGGGGCTTTCCCACAATGTTTAAAGATCATTCATTTGGAAAATGAGGGAAAGTTTCTACCATGGATTTGGGTAAGATTTGATGGTGTGAAAATTTGCAAGCTCATAGAACAAAACATAAGGTTTCATCGTTTTATTTTTTAATATTTCCATGACATTTAAATAATATTAAATATGGGAACTAGCCATTGGGTGGGCTAACCTTTTGAATTCAAACTTCGCGGGGGGCTGATGTAGGTACACTATGATACCACTAACAAAGGGCCACACCACCCTTACCAACTCACAACCAAGAATGCAACAATAAGGAAACAAAGAGATGAAGAAATACTTCCCAAGCAATTTTATTATACTTGACAATCCAATGGCAATTATAATAACATTTCTACAAGATCTCTCAAGATCCAATCCAAACTCAAGCTAGTCCAAATCCACACTCTGGTAGAAACCTCCAGGATCTCAAATTATGCTCGCAAGCCACCAAGCAACCTCCTTGTTTCTAAACCATAGTTACTAGCTCTTCTCCAACTTTATCCAAGATCCAAGTGTAAACTGCCTCACATTCAGTGCTCTGTCTATACACTCACAAGTCCATCACAATCCTGTTGTAAACTGCCTCACATTCATCGGTCTATCCACAGACTCAAGAAAATTCACTCTTCACTTCCTCTTTCTCTTTCACACCTTGAAGCCTTCCAAGCATTCCAAGCTTCACCTTCCACAACTTTCACCTTTCCAAGCTTTCCTTCCAAAGATTTCACCTTTCCAAGCTTCTCCTTCTCAAGCTTCTCCTTGAGCTTCTACTTCCCAAGATACTCCTTGAGCTTCTCCAAGCTTGATTTAGAAATGCTCATATGCCTTGCTTAAATAGGCACTTACCACCCCATGCATGACTTATCCACAAGTTTCTAGAATTCCTCCACAACCTTCTACAACTTCCGTAACCTTCTACAATATCCACAACTTTCTACAATATTCATAACTTTCTAGAATTCTTCCCACACACCTTGATAAATGGAATGACAACCATTTATGTTTTTATTTTTTCTATTATGCCACCTATGCACCTCAAAAATATAAATCCCCTTTTCCTTTCTTTTCTCCTTTTTCCCTTTTTTTATTTTTTTATTATTTCTCCTCTAATTTTTGTCACTTTCTCTCTCCTCCACAATTTTTTTTTTTCCATGCAAGATGCTCCTGCATCAGACTCCCCCGGTAGATAGAAAAGTGTGTCCCACACTTTGATGCCAAAAAGAAATGTCTACAACCATCTTCATCTTCACCAAAGGATTCCACCTCAACGGAGACAAGAAAACCACCATGCAAATCTTCCACATCTGCATTACTCTATCAAACACCAAAATCTCAACCATCCAATCAGTATGCTCACTCCCAAGAACAAACTGAACATAATGTTGCATTAGCAAACTCCCATTCACATCAACAACTAGTGTGTCCATACCAACAATAAAAAACTCCACATCAGCAGCCACATGTAGATCTCCATCAACACATGCCAAACTCTCAACGCCAGCAACCTCATTGCTCACAACAAGATGCTCTGCAATACATAACTCACCTCCAACAATTAGATCATTCATGATCGAGTACTCTACAATATCCATGTTAGACTCAACCAACTGACCATGAAAACTAACCTCCATCCCAACAAGGTTAGAAATATCCTCAACAACACCCTCTATTTACTCTATAGGTTCTACATCAGGCTCCACAAACTGATCAACAAGACCATCCTCTTCTACCTTGACCTTCTTAGCTTGATTAGCCAATCTAGCATCCAACCAAGGAATCATCTTAGAAAAATTCCTCTCCACTATATCATGAATTTTTGCAATCATCTTAGGGTCCAATCCTCTTGGAGCCATCTTCCAAGATCTTTGTAAACCCTCTGCAACAAATCCTTCCCACGCTCCTTGTGACATCTTCAAATTGTTTGCAAGTTAGATCACAACCTGCCACCTTGCACGAAAAATCAAGAACCACATCACAAGTCTAGGACAATGGATTTGCAATCCACAAGCTCTCCACAATCATGCCTCAACAAGTTTATTCTTCTATCTCTGCATCAATCAATCAATCTACATGTCCTCCCAAGGTCCTAGTACAAACTTCCTCAGCTTTGACAATCTGTTTACACGCTCATGAACTCCCACTCTAATAAACTTCACCCAACCAAGGTCCTAGTAAAAACTACCTCACACTTTGGCGATCTGCTTGTACACTCAGGAACTCCTACTCTGATAAACTTCACCCAACCAAGGTCTTGGTACAAACTGCCTCACTCTTCAGCAATCTTCTTGTACACTCAAGAACTCTTTCTCTGATACCACTGATGTAGGTACACTCTGATACCACTAACGAATGACCGCACCACCCTTAGCAACTCACAACCAAGAATGCAACAATAAGGAAACAAAGAGATGACAAAATACTTCCCAAGCAATTTTATTATACTTGAAAATCCAATGGCAATTACAATAACATTTCTACAAGATCTCTCAAGATCCAATCCAAACTCAAGCTAGTCCCTATCCACAGTCTGGTAGAAACCTCCAAGATCTCAACTTGTGCTCGGAAGCCACCAAGCAAACTCCTTGTTTCTAAACCACAGTTACTAGCTCTTCTCCAACTTTATCCAAGATCCAAGTGTAAACTGCCTCACATTTGGCGCTCTGTCTATACACTCACAAGTCCATCACAATCCTGTTGTAAACTACCTCACATTCAGCGGTCTATCCATAGACTCAAGAAAATTCACTCTTCACTTTCTCTTTCTCTTTCACACCTTGAAGCCTTCCAAGCATTCCAAGCTTCACCTTCCACAACTTTCACCTTTCCAAGCTTTCCTTCCAAAGCTTTCACCTTTCCAAGCTTCTCCTTCTCAAGCTTCTCCTTGAGCTTCTACTTCCCAAGCTACTCCTTGAGCTTCTCCAAGCTTGATTTAGAAATGCTCATATGCCTTGCTTAAATAGGCACTTACCATCCCATGCATGACTTATCCACAAGCTTCTAGAATTCCTCTACAACCTTCTACAACTTCCATAACCTTCTACAATATCCACAACTTTCTACAATACTCATAACTTTCTAGAATTCTTCCCACACACCTTGATAAATGGAATGACAACCATTTATTTTTTTATTTTTTCTATTATGCCACCTATGCACCTTGAAAATATAAATCCTCTTTTCCTTTCTTTTCTCCTTTTTCCCTTTTTTATTTTTTTATTATTTCTCCTCTAATTTTTGTCACTTTCTCTCTCCTCCACAATTTTTTATTTTTTAAAATTTTTTTTTTCAACTTTTTTTTTTTTTCCAATAATTTTCCATGCAAGATGCTCCTACATCAGGGGCAAAATAAGATAACAGGTTGTAATAACCCTTTGAGAAACTCTCTTATCCTTCTCCCTACCATTTTTCCCAATGCTATTGAGAGCACTGAAAAGATTCTTCACAATAATAGCATTTCTTTCCAATTTTTTACTAACACAAATCTTCAATTTGGAAAGCATAAGTCTCATATGTTACATCTTTAATAAGTGCATAAAAAGTTGACATTGCTCCACCACTGTCTTGTTGTCAAAAAACATCTTATATAGTCTTGTAGCCCATAACCAAATGGTTCTTTTTTATTTTTTCCCTTCCAAATTGGTAATAATTGTTTCATCAATTTCAATTATCCATTTTGGTGGTCTAGAACATTCATGTCAATTATAAGTATGAGATATGTAACCTTCTTGTGCATTGTCATTTTCAACATGCTCAATCATGCAATTTACATTATGGCTTGGTATCATTTCATTCCCCAAATTTTCATTCTCTAAATTTTCAATCCCAGTATTATCAATATCAATTGGTACATTCTTATTTCCCAACAACACATATTCATTATCCAACTCTATGATTTCACCTTCGATCAATACATCGTCAACTTCACTCACATTTAACATACCTTGTCTCTTCCTTTGGTGATTTAGCTTGTCCCTTTCCCTATATGTTGCAATGTCTTCATTCGATATCTTCCCTTTGCATTTAGCCTTTCGATGACTACTACTCACCATTCAGAAAACAATATCAGACACCTAATCATATTTTATCAAAACTTTTTCGATCATATGCAACCCAAAAAGTCAATTTTCTCCAAATCAGTCAAAATGGCTAGAAAAAAAAAAGATTTTCAAGTCTACAGTGACAGGGAATATTTTGGAAAAGCATGCCAATATTTCAGGTACCCAATCTCATATTGGGCATCTGATATCAAATCAGAGACCCGATATGAGATCAGGTACTAGAAATTGGTTCCCAATTTTTGGAGGGAAGTGAACAAATTTGATTATTAAATATGATTATTATATTATCTTATTATGATTTTTACTATTATTATTAAATATAATATAGTAATATATGTTATTATTATTATGACCTATATAAATAATATGTTAATATATATATGATTATTATGATTTTTACTATAATTATTAAATAAAGTATAGTAATATATATTCTTATTATTATTATTATTATTATGACCTATGATCCATTTCGATGGTTTGAATGCACCAAAAGGTTTCATAGGTTAACCTATGACCCCTCTCGATGCATTTCATGAAAACATGTCCCTAAGGGCCCTAGCACCCCTAGGGATGCATTTGGTTAGTTCCAATGTGTCGAAAGTCATCATATGTTGACCTATGACCCATCTCGATAGATTTAATGACAACATATGTCCCTAGGCATGCATTTGGTTGGTTCACATGCATCGAACGGGGTTATAGGTTAACTTATGATCCCTCTCAATGCATTTCATGATAAAATATGTCCCTATGGGCCCTAGGACACCTAGGGACCCATTTGGTCAGTTTCAATGCATCAAACGGGGTCATAGGTTAACCTATGACCTCTCTTGATGCATTTCATAACAACATATGTCTCTAGGCACCCTAGGGCCCCTAGGGATACATTTGGTTGGATCGAATGCATTGAGAGGGGTCATAGGTTAATCTATGACCCCTCTCAATGCATTTCATGACAACATATGTCCCTAGGGGCCCATTTAGTTGGTTCCAATGTGTCGAAAGGGTCATAGGTTAACCTATGACACATATCGATGCATTTAATGACAACATATGTCCCTAGGGATGCTTTTGGCTAGTTTGAATGCTTTGAAAGGGGTTATAGGTTAACTTATGACCCCCCATGACACATTTCATGACAACATATGTCCCTAGGGGCCATACGACACCTAGGGACCTATTTGGTTCATTCCAATGTGTCAAAAAGGGTCATAGGTTAACCTATGTCCTCTCTCAATGCATTTCATGACAACATATGTCTCTAGGGGCCCTAGGGCCCTTAGGGATGCATTTGGTTGGTGAAAATGTGTTAAAAGAGGTTATAGGTTAAACTATAACCCCTCTAGATGCATTTCATGACAAAATATGTCCCTAGCAATCCTATGAACCCTAAGGACACATTTATTTGGTTCAAATGCCTCGAAAGGGGTCATAAGTTAAACTATGCCACATCTCGATGCATTTCATGACAACATATGTCTTTAGGGGCCATAGGGCCCCTAGGGATCCATTTGGTTGGATCCAATGCATCGACAGGGGTCATATGTTAACCTATGACCCCTCTCGATGCATTTCATGATAACATATGTCCCTAGGGGCCCATTTTGTCGGTTCCAATGCAACAAAATGAGTAATAGGTGAAGCTATGACCCTTCTTGATGAATTTCATGACAACATATATGTCTAGGGGCCCTACAACCCTTAGGGATGCATTTGGTTGCTTTGAATATGTCGAAAGTTGTCATAGGTTAACCTATGACCATTCTTGATGTATTTCATGACAACATATGTCCCTAGGGGTCCTAGGGACCCATTTGGTTGGTTCCAATGTGTCAAAAGGATTCATAGGTTAACTTATGACCCCTCTCAACATATTTCATGAAAAAATATGTTCCTAGGGGCCGTAGGGGCCCTACAGACCCATTTGGTTGGTTCCAATGTGTCAAAACGGGTCATAGGTTAACCTATGATCCCTCTCGATGCATTTCATGACAACATCTATCCCTAAGGGCCCTAGAACCCTTAGTGACACATTTCATTGGTTTGAATTTTTTGAAAGAGGTTGTAGGTTAACCTATGATCCCTCTTGATGCATTTCATGACAACATAAGTCCTTAGGAGTCCTAGGACACTTAGGGACACATTTGGTTGGTTCTAATGCATCAAAAGGAACCTACCCCTCTCGATGTATTTCATGAAAAAATATGTCCCTAGGGGACCTAGGGCCCCTATAGACCTATTTCGTTGGTTCAAAAGTGTTGAAGGTGTCATAGGTTAACCTATGACCCCTCTCAATGCATTTCATGACAACATATGTCCTTAGGGGTGCTATGACCCCTAGGGACCCATTTGGTTGGCTCCAAAGCGTCAAAAGGGGTAATAGGTTAACCTATGACCCCTATATATGAATTTCATGACAACATATGTTGCTAGGGACTTGTAGGGCCCCTAAGAACACATTTTGTTGGTTTGAATGCATTGAAAGGGGTCATATGTTAACCCTTGATCTTTTTCAATGCATTTCATGAGAACATATTTAGCTACGGGCCCTACAAACCCTAGGAATGCATTTGGTTGGTTCGAATGCATCAAAAGGCATCATACGTTAACCTATGACCCATGTCGACACATTTCATGACACCATCAGCCCCTAGGGACACATTTGTTTGGTTCCAATGCATTAAAAGGGTTATAGGTTAACCTATGACCTAACCTATGACCCCTCTTGAGATATTTCATGACATCATATGTCCCTAGGGGCCCTAGGACTCCTAGGGACCAATTTGGCTGGTTCCAATATGTTGAAAGGGGTCATCAGTTAAGCTATGACCCCTATCAACACATTTCATCGCAATATATGTCCCTAGGAACCCTAGGGCTACTAGGGACCCATTTTTTTGGTTCTAATGCATTCTCGATGCATTTCAAAACAAGATATGTCCCTAGGGGCCCTAGGACCCCTAGGGACACATTTGGTTGGTTTGAATGCATTGAGAGGGGTCATAGGTTTACCTATGACAACACTTGATGCATTTCGTGACAACATATGTTCCTAAGGACCCATTTGGATGGTTTAAATTCATCAAACCTCTCGACACATTTCAAGACAACATATGTCCCTAGGGGCCCCAAGCATGCATTTTATCAGTTTGAATGTGTTGAAAGGGGTCATAGGTTAACCTATGACCCCTCTAGATGAGTTTCATGACAACATATGTCCCTAGGGGCCCTAGGACCCCTAGGGACGCATTTGGTAGTTTGAATGTGTCGAAAGCATTCATAGGTTAACTTATGACCCCTCTGGACACATTTCATGACAACATATGTTCCTAGGGATCCTAGGGCTCCTAGGGACCCATCTGGTTGGTTCTAATGCCTTGAAAGTGGTCATAGGTTAACTAAGGACCCCTCTCAATGCATTTCATGACAACATAACCTCTAACCCCTCTTATGCATTTCATTGGAACATATGTCCCTAGGGGCCCTAGGACCCCTAGGGTTGCATTTGGTTTTTTCAAATACATCGAAAGGTGTAATAGGTTAACCTATGATCTATCTCAACACATTTCATAACAACATATGTCCCTAGAGGCCGTATGGCCCCAAGGGACCCATTTGGTTAGTTCCAATGTGTCGAAGGGGTCATAGGTTAACCTATGACCCATCTTGATGCATATCATGATAACATATGTCCCTAGGGTTGGTATGACCCCTAGGGACCCATTTGGTTAGGTCTAATGCATTGTAAGGGGTCATAGGTTAACCAATGACCCCTCTCAACACATATCATTACAACATATGTTGCTATGGGCCCTAGGGACTCAAGGAATGAATTTGGTTGGTACAAATGCATCAAAAGGAGTCATAGGTTAACCTTTGATCCCTCTCGATGCATTTCATGACAACATATGTCCTTAGGGGCCCTACGATGGCTAGGAACTCATTTGGTTAGTTCGAATAGATTGAAAGGGCTCATAGGTTAACATATGACCCCTCTCGACACATTTTGTGACAACATATGTCCTTAGGGGCCCTAGGGCCCCAAGGGACACATTTGGTTGGTTCTAATACAATGAACATGGTCCTAGGTTACCCTATGACCCTCTCAATGCATTTCATGACATCATATGTCCCTAGGGGCCCAAGGGCCCCTAGAAACCCATTCGATTGGTTTCAATGCATTGAAAGGGGTCATAGGTTAAGCAATGACCCCTCTCAACACATTCCATGACAACATATGTCCCTAGGTGTCGTAGGACCATTAGGGACCCATTTTGTTAGTTCCAATGCATTGAAGGGGGTCATAGGTTAAACTATGACACCTCTTGACACATTTTGTGACAACATATGCCCCTAAGGGCCCTAGGAACTCTAGGGATACATATGGTTGGTTCAAATGCATTAAAAGGGTTCATAGGTTTACCTATGAACCCTCTTGATGCATTTCATGATAACATATGATCCTAAGGGTCCTAGGGCTCCTAGGGACCCATTTCTTTGATTCAAATCCATTGAAAGTGATCATAGGTTATCCTATGACCCCTCTCAATGAATTTAATGACAACATATGTCTCCAGAGGCCTTAGGGACACTAGGGATGGATTTGGTTGGTTTGAATGCATTGAAAGAAGTCATAGGTTAACCTATTAACCTTCTCGACACATTTCATGACAACACATGTCCATAAGGGTCTTAGAACCCCTAGGGACACATTTGGGTGGTTCAAATGCATCAAAAGGGGTCCTGGGTTAACCTATGACCTGTCTTGACACATTTCATGACAACATGTGTTCCTAAGGCTCCTAGGGCTCCTAGAGACCCATTTGGTTGGTTCCAATGTGTCGAAAGTGGTAATTGGTTAACCAATGATCCTTCTTGATGAATTTCATGACAACATATGTCAGGGCCCCTAGGGACGCATTTGGTTTGTTTAGATGCATTGAAAGGAGTCACAGGTTAACCTATAACCCCTCTCAATGTATTTGCTGACAATATATGTTCCTAGGGGCCTTAGGAACCCTAGGGATGCATTTGGTTGGTTCAAATGCATTTAAAGAGGTCAGATGTTAACCAGTGACCCTTCTTGATACATTTCATGAAAACATATGTCCCTAGGGGCCCTAGGGCCCCTACGGAATCATTTTGTTGGTTCCAATGCATTGAGAGGGGTCATAGGTTAACATATGACCTCTCTCAACATAGTTTGTGACAATATATGTCTCTTGGGACCCTAGGGCTGCTAGGTACACATTTTTTTTATTTGAATCCATAGAAAGGGGTCATAGGTTAACCTATGACCCCTCTCGATGCATTTCAGTAGAACATATGTCCCTAAGGGACCTATGACCCCTAAAGACCCATTTGGTTGGTTCTAGTGCATCGAAATGGGTCATAGGTTAACTATAACCTCTCTCAGTGCATTTCATGATAGCATATGTCCATAGGGGCCCTAGGGCTCCTAGGGACCCTTTTGGTTAGTTCCAATGCGTTGAAAGTGGTCATAGGTCTCAACACATTTCATGACAACATATGTTCCTAGGGGCCTTAGGGCCTATATGGGCCCATTTGATTGGTTCCAATGCATTGAAAGGGGTCATAGGTTAACTTATTTCCCCTCTCATTGCATTTCATGAAAAAATATGTCCCTAGGTTCCCTACAACCCCTAAAGATCCATTTGGTTGGTTGCAATGCATCAAAAGGGGTCATAGGTTCCCTACAACCTATGACCCCTCTCGATGCATTTCATGACAACATATGTCCCTAGGGGCCCTATGACCCCTACGAGCACATTTGGGTGGTTCCAATGTGTAACCTATGACCCCTCTCAAAACATTTCATGACAATATATGTCCCTAGATGACCAAGTTCTGTACAAATAAAATATATTTTGGTAGTATCTCTATCCTCATATGATGTTTTACACAATTCATACCAATGTGTCCAAATTATCCAAAGTAATGACATCTGCACCAGGTATTATAGTCCCAACCAAATATAGCTTTCACAATTTTTTCTTCTAGATTCAATATACTAGTTTTGCATTTGGATGACTTGTGTCCATGTTTCTTACATTTGTGAGATTTGGCTTCAAATTTTGGTTTCTCTTTGCATTCATTAGGCCTATGACCATGCTGATTGTAATTGTAGCACTTCCCATTGAATTTTCTTTTTCCGTTGCTCCAACATTTCTTTGATGTATGACCTATCTTACCATAATGATTGCAATTAGGTCTTTGATTCTTTTGAGCTCCTTGTTGGGAAGATTCGCCCTCTTCTTTGTATCCCATTCCTACTTTTCCTTTTTATCTATAGAGATTTTTCTCATTCAATTGATTCATATCTGCTTGGGATTTTATCATTCTTTCATTTATTTTCCTTTTAGAGTTTAGGTCATTCTACAATCTTTCATTCTCTGATCTCAGGTTCTTGATTTCTTCATTTGTATTGATGAGCTAGTTAATAAAGTTAGTCTATTGAAGTGATAGATGTTGAATATCATTATCTTTTCCTTCCATTTCTATTTTTAACTTGTTTTTTCTCTTCCATCACTTCACATAACCTTACTGATTGAATTGCTTGCTCTCTTCTTATTTTTCTCACTTCTTCTTGTAGTGAACTATTCTTTTCCAGGAGTTCTTTGATTGCTTCATCTAAGCTACTTGTTGAATAAAGATCTTCAATTCTTTCCTCAATGTATAGATGATCATTCATTTGAATTATAAGATCTTTTCTTCTTTTTTAGGGATTGATAGAGTTTCTCCTTTGCTTTCTTGAGTTGTACAATAGTCATTTCCAAATCTAGCTTCTCATTATCAATATCCACTTCAACTCTAAATATAAGCATGACCTTTGATGTTTTCTCAAGCTATCAAACTTTCTCTGAGAACTAGAATTCTATAATAACAATTGTTGGAAATATTCAAAAAGGCTAAGTCATTGAGAGGGGAGGGGTGAATCACTAACTTCTAAAACTTTTATCATCAATTTACTAATTAATCCTTTATGTGAATTCTGATCTAACTATATGCATAAGAAACCAAAAACATGAAAGCATACATAACACTTTGACATAATATTTGGTTACCGAGAAACCTTCCAAATAGAAAGTAAAAGTGTAGTGGGGATGATACGCACAAACTTTAGTACTACAACATAAAGTTGGCCTATTAAGGTTTACATTGATCACTTCTGATGATCTCTCTTGTTGGGAGTAATAAGGACTGCTAGGTCCACCTTGTTAGAGGATTTACAAACATACAATGAAGTATGCACTTGGTAAAGAGATCTGCATAAGATTGTTAGGTCTACCTTGTTAAAGGATTTGACTAGTCCAACTATTAGGATGAAGTAGAAGCTAATCTCTCATCTACAACTTGGTTTGCTAAATGAGATTCCTTTATGTAGAAATCACCTTCTTGTGATAGATATATCTTTGCTACTCCTTATACTATTGTAGCCTTTCTAATTCCCTCTTTCTTCTCTTTTGTGATTACATTCGATTATATTGCATTCCTTTTATTAGTTTCTTACACTTGGATATGTTACAATACATTACATATATATACCAATCTAACTATACAATTACAGAGTTGGCCACAATACAAGTTTACACAAATATTACAAAGTCAGCCACAATACAAGTTTACACAAACAGTTAAAAGTTGACTCAAATGTAAACACTTAGGTTCTGAAGACTCACTCAGTGAGGTTCTAATACTTGGCATCCACTATCAATGCTTGACATCGTTATGCACTCAATAGAAAGAGAAGCTCAATCCATACTGATCACTTCCAAGAAGTCTTGAACTCAGTCTACACTAGTGACTCGATGAATACTGTGCAACTCAGCATATAAATTGAATCACTTGATTCACAATGCTTGGCTCGGTTAATACTTCCACTATGAGCTCAATATAAATTGAATCACTTGGTTAACAAAAAGTAGCTTGATTAACACTGGACTCACATCATATCAACTATAAACTTAGTAAACACTACATAACTCAGTTTGCATTGGTAAACTTGGTATACACAGAGATGGATGGTTTACACTACTAATCTTCACACTAGTTGTAATTGCTTGGCACACACTAAAATTTGTCCAAAGGACTCAATAGCAACTGTAGAACTTAGTGATCACTGAAATTCTTGAATAATATTATTAACTGTATGATAAGCTAGGTAGAGTATACTTACAATCTGAATAAGTGCATGTCACTACTATCAAACATGACTAATAGGTCAACACTAATGTTTGAAAATGATGACATTGCCTTCCACATTCCAAACATTAAGTTTATTTATGTATAAAAATTACATTCTAATATTCTACAAAAAAATTATGATCTAATGTTTGAAAACGACGACGTTGCCTTCCACATTTCAAACATTAAATTTGTTTATTCATAAAGATTGCATTCTAATGTTCTAAAAATTGTGGCATTGCCTTCCACATTTCAAACATTAAATTTATTTTTGAATAAAAATTACATTCTAATGTTTGAAAATGGTAGCATTGTCTTCCACATTTCAAACATTGAATTTATTTATGCATAAAAATTACATTCTAATATTCTGCAAAAAAAACATTCTAATGTTTGAAAATGGCAACATTATGTTCCACATTTCAAACATTAAATTTATTTATGCATAAAAATTATATTCTAATTTTCTACAAATAAACTTAATCCAAATCAAAATATTATTCAAAATCTAAATAGTAATCCAACCTAAAAGATTATTATAAGTGAAATTAGTAATGTAAATGAAATTGGCAAGTAAATCCAACAAATAATATAAATATATCTACTTTTAAATATCAAAATACCAATCTAAATAAAATACGAACAAAATTCAAAATAAATTTTAAATAGATGAGAAGAATCTTACTTTTGTATTCGATATGAATCTTGAATCTTGATCTCCAAATTTGTAATTCCCTTCTTTAAATTTCTTCTATTCTTACCAACCTATAATCTTTCACAAAAAATCTATATTCTACTGACAGTCTCTATTTTCTATTCTACTCTTGAACTCTCCAAAAAAAACATTTTAATTTCTCTATTCTACTCTTTGTAAATGCATATTTGCAACAAAAGAATGAAATGGAAACATGCTTATATAATCACTCAACTAACTCTTCCTCTCCCCACAAAAGCTTTTCATCTCTCACCTGACAAAATATTTGTATGGCATATTAAATTTTTAAAAATTGAATAGCCAATAAAATTTGATCGTTATAATTATAAACTTAGAGAACTCAATAGTTATAAAAAGGTGCATGAGAGGAGGGAATGTCTAATAAGTGTGGTGGGAATATTTAACAAATTTGTTAGTGCCATGTACACACACCACCACATATAAACCCACCATGACCAATGCATGTACACCCACCACAACCAATGGATGTACACTCACCATGATAGTTATTGTCACTACTGACAGTGATAGTAACTACCGCCACTAACATATTTTAGTAGCATTAGTTACTATCATTGTCAGCAACAACAGTCACTGCCATTGCCCATTGCATGCCTCTGGTAGGATATAACCCCCGTGGTCATGGTAGATTCTTTTAATAGGGTATAACATATTATTTTTAATTTTTTTAAAAAATATTCTTTTATATAAATTTCAATATTTTTTTTAAAAATGTAATTTTTTAAAAAAAATTTCAAATTTTTAATTTATTTGTATATTTATTTTTTAATTAATATTTATTTTTTAATTTAATATTAATATCTTTATTATTAAATTGTTTAATAGGGGGTCTAAATTGAAATATTAATTTTTGTATATTAGGAGTTATAATTTCTTATTTTAAGCATTGTTTGAAGGCATATTTTTTTGGCCCTACTAATCTAGCCTTATGAATCTGGGCATGTCGTTTGGCTTTCTAATATTTGACCACCTATTATTTTTGGCCTATTATTTTGTCTTTAGTATAGATTCATTTAGATTCATATTATTTGAGCAAGCTATTATTTTGGGAATTTTTTTTGTATTTTATGATTTAAGAGTTTGTAACTACTACTAGTTCTTTTTTATTAACAAAGAATCTTTTTTAGCATATTCTTGTGTTGGGCATTCATGTTGCCATTCTATAGAATGCCTCTCAGTGTAATAAATATTTTGTAAGTCAATAACAATAGAGTCATTTTTTAAATAACATTGTGGGTTCTTTTTAAAAATACTTAAACATGATTAAATTGGGTAGGATTGAGGGTAATAAAGAATTTAAAAAATTATTAGAAAAATGTTACAAATTTTTCCAAACAATAATTATTAAACATATAGTAGATTTTCTTAAAGTACCTAAAGATAGTAAACAAGAAAATTCCTAAATTATAATAGAACCCACTATGGATAAATTTTACTTTTCTTGCCTTTAATAAATAAATGGACACCAAATCCTTGCACTATATATAATTATTTATAATGACCATAAAAATAGGGATTTTTTTTTGGTAAAATGGTCCTAGCCTACATTAAATATTACTATAATAAATATGTAAAAAAATTTAATGTTATACAATATTAAATAATTTTTTAATCCATGTTAACAAATATGATTTATCTAATATGTTAAATTGTATCGACGATATTAGATTTATTTTTTATTTAAACAAAATATACATCATAATGTTATTATAAAATTACTCATTAATAATCAAATTGTTAAATAATTTAACAGTCGTAAGTGACTTTAAAATATAAAAACTAGATAAAAAATTATATTAATCTATTAAAATTGAAGCTAACTATATATTTATATAAGTAAATTAATTCATTATTTTTTATTTTTTATTAGTCACAGCTAGATATTTTTAAAGAAAGGCGAATTAAGCATTGCATATTTGTCAAAGCTTCTTGGTGTAATGTTGTGAGTAACATAAGACTCAGATGAGGGAATATTATAGTATGTGTTTTTATTAAATGGAGCCCCATATTCCTTTATTTGTAAACTTCCAAATCATTTCTCATCCACACAAAGATCTAATAAATGTGGTCAAATGATATAGGTAGTCCTATGATGGTTTGCAATCTTGAAGTTTAAACAACAACTGTACTAAGGAAATTTTGTTTTTTTAACAAGAATATGTTCTAGAATTTATTTGACATTAAAAGATTTGAATGTTTAAAATAAGAAAGATTTGAGCTTAATGGGTATGTCCAAGGTCATGGTCAACCAAACTATGCCCTTAAGTGGAAATGAAAAATTGGCAAATTAGGGCTATGTCAACTTGACACGCAAATTTAAACTTCTTATGAAATTTCAATCAAAAGGTTGTGACAAAAGAATTTTCAAGGAAATGAATTTAGTTTCTAAACTACTAGGTCTTATCCAAAGAAAGAAGAAATTGATTGGTCAAAATTTTGAAGTTTAATGCAATAGTACAAAAAATTTAGGAGCAAAATAAGAAGTAGGCATATATCTTACCACCTTAATAAAAATTTAATGATAATATTTTTTAATAAGATTATAGATATAAGAAGTAGACTCATGCCTAGATGTCACACTTGTTTTTAGGTATTTTTGTTCCAAATAAATAATTAATTATGAATTTTCTACTATGTTATTTTTGAAATTAAAAAACTCTCGTGTCTAACCACCTTAACTAATTCAAAAAATTATAAATTATATTTTTTCTTTTATTTTCCTTATAGTAGAATAATTATATAATGTTACACATCTTTTCAATTTCAAAAATTTTATGCTATTTTAAAGTTATATTTGTTTTTGACTCCATTAGAAAATGAATAATAATTACTTACTAAACTTATAATTTGACAAACATTAAATTTATGGAAAGATAAGAACATTCTTAAGAAACCCTTTTCATTTCATTAAAATTTGGGTGAAAAAAAGTCATTAGACACATGTTTGAAGTAAAAATTACACAAGAATGGCCAAAAAACATGTTTTTAGGGCATTTTTAAGCTCATCATGCAGGGTCATTATCCAAAGAAATACTAGGCCTTATAAAGGTATCAATATTTTTGTTTGGTATCAAGATGGGTCTAAAAAAAGTCATAATAGATCTTGAAATACTTTGAGGCATTTTGGAACTACATATTTTTTAGATTGCCACTTTTGGTAATGATCATGCACATACCCTAATACTATTTAATTATGTAAATAAAATGTCTATTGGAAAAGCTTTAGAGTTACATCTGTAGACACCTAAAAGCCTTTAGAAAATAAAGTATTTTTATTTTTTGAAAAAGTCTTGATGACATCATCATTAATTAATTAATTAACTATTTAATTAATTAATTAATTTTAATGCCATTAAATCTCTTTATCTTAATTAAAAATATTTAATTAAGAAATCCCTCCCAAAAATGTTTAAATCTTATTTAAACATTATTTCCTTATTTATTAATTATTTAATTAATAAATTGACCAAAAATCCTAAAATAAATAAAAAATTTATTTTTTGCCCAAAACTTGGCCAATTTCCTTAAGACCACTAACCTCTTCCAAAATCTTCTAATCCTTCTTTAATTTTAATTAAAAGCTAATCCCATCATTTCCTACCCCTAATCCCAACTCAAAATATTTAATTAAGATTAAATATTAATCATCATGTTTATTAAAAAAGTTTTAATAAATATCTCCTCAACTCAAACCCTTGAAATAAATAAAACTTTATTTATTTCCTAAAAATCTAATTTATCCTCATCCTAAGAAGTTCTAGACTCTTTTAGAAAGTCTTCATCCTCATCCTAGGAAATTCTAGACTATTCTAGAAAGTCTTTATCCTCATCCAAAGTCTAGACTCTTCAAGAAGATGTCTTTAAACCTAATCCTAATCCCCTCCTAACCTTGTCACATTCTCTAAACATGGGTTAAGACTTACTAACCCAAGCCAAAGTTAACAAATATCTCCTCCTTCACCCACCCTCATTAAATGCCATCCACTTGCCTATCCCTAAGCTAATCCTAAACCATCCTAATCCATCCTCTAATCATTTGCACAATCCTAAGCAAGCTTAAAACCTTCCTAATCAAACCCAAGTCGAAATTGCTCTCATCTCCCTCAAAATATCTCAACCATAAAACTTTATGAAGCCCACTAGGCCATAAATGACTCTTCCAAGCCCTTTTATTGCTCTTACAAGCCATTATGAGGGTCTTTATGAAAATTTTATCCCTTGAGCCTCCTTTGTTGACTCATCCTTCCCCTTTGCTCCATCCTCTCACCCTGTGACATGTGTCACTCCCTAATTGGTTGTAAGGAAGCACAATCCATGTGCTCTCCTCTCATGCAATCTGAGCCCTCCATGAGCTTTTTCCCATCCTTGCATCTTAGCCCTCAATCCCTCAAGCCTCTTGCCTATAAATTGGATCCTTCCCCTTTGCAAAATAACACAATCCATGAAGTAAAGTTATAATGCTATTTTGAGACCCAAATCCATACTAAAGCCATCTATCCACACCAAAAATCTACAATCATCCATTGAAGCCTTTTGGAAGCATATTGAGCATACATCCTATCCACTTAGATAAAGCCACTCAACAAGAGAGCTTCTCATTGAGAGAGCCCATTAATGGCTCATATTCTCAATTGAGAGCTCATCTTAGTCTATCTTGACATTTATGAATTTTGTTTAGTTTGTAGAAGCTTTATTTAAATTTGGTTTCTATTAGCATACTAACATTACTCATATACATTTTGGCACGTCCGGTGGGAACCCGCATGGGTCATCTTCATTAGCTTTTTTAGTCAAGTTTTGTATGTCATTTGCTAATTTTGGCCAATTTTTCTTGTTTTTGTGATTGGTAGGATTGTATAAATTAGTTTTGTAGGTCCACATGAGCATAAAGAAGACAAAGGAACTCATAGTCTATCTCATAGTATTTGCAGATTTTTCAAGCTTATAGGTGGACAAAGAACTTGGAATTCTTCTTCCTCTTCTTGTCTATATTCTTCTTATTCCATCTACTTCTTCTTCTTCTTCTTGTGGGAGATCTTGACCATTTTTTTTAAGGAAGCAAAATCATAGACACTTCTTTTTAGTGCTTAAAATGAACCCCCTAAATCATACTTAAATCCATGAAAAACTAAAAATTTTCAAAAAAGAAAAAATCTTTTAACAAGTGAAACTAAACCAATCCAATCATTTGCATCCTTGAAACATCAAGGTTTTAGATGCATTCATGAAAAGTTAGGAACACTTAATTTTTTGGGAATTTAAAAAGAACTTCAAGTTTCCATTTCAAAAGGTTCAAAATCAACACTAAGTGCACACTAAAATCTAAATCAAACTCAAAGCATCAATCAAGGATAAAATGAACCTCATTTACAAGTATTTTAAAGTTTTTTTAAAAATCTCATGAAAACTAAGAGTCCTAAATGGTTGCCAAAAATTGTCCTTAAAGCTTTGTTATTTGTTCCAAACAAACGTCTTGTTGCAAAATCTTGAATGTTTCTTAGGTTTTTCATGCATAAAACAATCTAGGAATATCATTTTTGGGCTTAAAATATGCAAACTAGAACACAAAATCTTGAATGAAAACCAAAGTCCAAAGAGTCATTTTCACTTTTGAGTCCAAAAAAAATCTTGAATGATCTAAGGTTAAAACAAAGCACTTCAAAGTTCTTAAAAAAACACACAAAATCTCAATCTTGAATGCTCAAAAGAAAACACTTGAATGTTTAACCACTTGTCTTTGAATGCATGTTGCTAAAATCACTCTTGAATGCCATGGATTAAAATCAAATTTTTCTTGAATGCATGATTAAAACAACAAATCCAATCTTGAATTCTAAGGATCAATTAACCATTGCAATATCAAACACTTCATTTGGAGCTTTTAAAAATTGAACAAAACAAATCTCTTTTCCACATGCAATCTAGGTAAAGTTTGATTTTTGGACATTTAAGAAACCTTGTTAAGTTAAAATACAAATTTGCAAAAATCAATTTGAGTAGTTCCTTGGACTCACCTCTTTTCTAATCACCCATCAAATATTAACCATTGGTTACAATCTCAGCGCCATTTATGGGGATGGGTCTACAAGAAAAAGGTGTTAAATGTTCCACAATCTAACTCACTCACTTGGTCTTTGAATGTTTGCTTTAACTTTATCAAAAATTTTAAATGATCAAAACTCTAGATTAAATCGATCACACTTCAAGTTTGGGAACTAAAATTGAACAACAACTAACGTGGAGAGCCTCCGGGTGCGCGCTTGAAATCAAATCTCACACACTTTTGTTTTGGGCTTAAAACAAACTCACACTCAATCTTGAATGCCTTAAAGAAAATTAATCGATACTTCACATGGAGGGCCTCTGGGTGCGTGAGTTTACTTTTGTTGACCCTAACTCTTCTTATTGTTTGCATTCTTCAATCGATTTACTTTTGTTGGTGCTTCAAGTTGGAATTGAACATTGTCTCTTAAACATGAGTGCTTGCAAAGTCTAGATTAGCACACATAAGAGTCAGTTGGTAAAAGAAAAAGCATGATTTTTAGCCCAAGGTCATCCAAGTCTTCTCTCCCCTTGTCATCTTTCAAGGCCATCTCGGGTGCATAAGATTAGGATCTAGAACCTTGTTTCTTTTTAGGAGGCCTGCTTGGGGATTTCATCACCCCTTGGATGACCTCAACTCTAGCGTTCTGGCGGAGTATAAGAATCGGGAGGTGAATCGAAAGACACCTCTCTTGGGATCAAGATTTTGTCCCTCGGGCTAAGCCTCAAGGAACTTTATACCCTTGAGAAGTGAAAGAGGAGAAGTGGGTTACCGCTCCTCTCGGCTGTGTGACATCTTTTTGGTCTCATCTATGGATTTGGGCCTCACGTACCTTGCGTATATCAAAGACTCCTTAGCTAAACCAACTATCAGCCTTGTAGACAACCATCTAGGATGTTAATGTGTTTATTGAAACATTTGTAGAACATACACACTCCTTGGCGTAAGTATCACTTTTTGAGAATCAAAAACTTCTATCTGGTTGTTTGTATCTATTGCTTGATCTTTTATTTGTTGAATGAATGTTTGCCAAACTTGGTCAATCCTAGCTTAGGGCATACTTAGCGTAGTCACTGCCTATTCCAGAAGTTTAACGAGTTGAAGCAAAACAACCAAGATCTCTCAAAGCCAAGCAGATTCAGGAATTGATGTCAGAGCAACCCAAACCCAAACAGAAGTTCCACAAAGTTAAAATCAAACCATCTCTACCATACCAAGAACTTTCAGCCAAGAGAAAAGAAATAACACCAAGCCCACGAATTGCCAAACTCCACAAAGCAGAGGAAAAAGCTATCGACGAAGCACTTCAAGAGGCTTGGTTAGAGTGCAACATCAAATTTAGCCAACATCTAGGAGTTAATCCTGCTTATGCCTTACCAACTAGGCATGATTTCTATGATTAGACACCCTTATTTCTCCACATCTTCTTGGATAAGCTTTACTTTAGAGTCATCTTTTTAGAAAATCCAGCCATCTTAGGTTATCCCCTTAAGCATTATTAGCTCATCCATCTCATTTAGAATCAAACCATCTAGCCAGAAATCAAAACCTCACATCCAAGCCTTCGAAATTGTTGTCACTTTTGCCAAAAGTTTGCCACTCCTAAAATCTTCCAAATCCATCAATCTCACCAAGGTTATCCCTTTGACAGAGCTTTTTCTAGGGTAATCTAGCTTTGTCACTTGTTATCCCTCATCACCTTGAGGTAAAGGTTGGGATCCATAAGTGGTCAATCTCATGTTCTTCTTAAAGGATCATCAGTCTATCCTTAAGTTGACACAATCACCACCAAGCTTGCACATAGGAAAGAAGACCTTTCGTGCTTTGGCAACATATCTTTGAAGTTAGAATCTCCAACCCAATCCTCCTTAGATTTTTTCATATAGCTTTGCCTTAACCTAGGAAATCATTTGCATAGAGAAGCCTTCCCCCTTTTGCATCCATCACCATTATTGCATCTCATCCCTAGGAGCATTTTTCATGCCACCCGTCACTCACTTAGCCAAGAAGAAAGAAACAATGGAGCCCTATCATTTGGATCTAACAACCTCACCCCTCTTGAGCACTCAGCCATCCTTCAGCCCAGAGAAAGCTACGCCATCATGTACTGACATTGAAGCTTTCATGAACCAACCAGGAAATGCAGTATTGGTAAATGCCATTATAGACAAGAACAAAGAGACAATCATGGCTAATTTTCAAAGGGAAAATGTAGGAACCTTTGACTTTGGAAGACCCCCTCCATTATCAGATTCATCTCACCCATTGTTTGGGCAGCTACCACCACCCATAGGCTCTTATGATCCAAATTATCCTCAATATATGCCAAAAGAAGAACCTCCAGCCAATCCATATGATCCAACAGACCCAAACATACCATCATCCACCCAAGTTGAAATCTCCATGCCGCAAGCCAACCTAGCCACCACCACTCCATCCTTGGATCATACCTCTCTGCTCCAAACCCCCTTTACCCAAAACAGCTCACCGTTCACCCCCTTCACTATTGCTGCTGCTGCTCCCCAACCTAGCCTTCTAAATCCACCCATCTTCCAAATTAGTGCTAGCATCTTTGGCCAACCTCAGCAATATACAACAGGGATGCCACCCATGGGGCCAAGTAATCAACCTTTCATCACCCCCAGCTTGTTCAATGCAGCCCAAAGCACAATCCCATCATTTCCATTAGGTCTTGGGAGCTCAATACCATTAGCCACAAATCTACAAGCTACTACCAATTTTCTACCAAGCTCCCAAGTGACCCCAGCCCCTACCACCACTCTACCAAGCTTCCAAATCCAACCACAAAGCTATCAAACCCCATCAGTTCCATTCCCAAGCTTTCAATTCCCACCATCTCCACCACCAACTAATCCATTACCTCCAATTACCAACTACATTTCAATGCCACTTCTCAGAGTTAATCCACCACCCCAGCCAACCACCAATTATTTGCAGATAACATCCAAAATGGGGGCACAACCCACATATATTGGTCAAATCCCACAAGCCCCCCGATCCTTTCCCCAAGCCTCTCAACCATCTTATACCTTACCTCCACAAAGCAATCCATTTATCCCATAGCTAGCTTATGTTCCTCAATCCCAACCTAAAATCCCATATCAACAGCAAGCCTTGCAACACATGCAGCAATATGTGCCACCTCCCCCTCAGCAACCTATCATCCACCATGCAGCTACCCAAACAATGTACAATCCCTATCAACAAATCCCTCATAGCCATTCATATTCAGTTGCCCCATCCAGCACATACCTACCTCAAGGCACTCCTACATTGGGGGCACACCAGCCATCACCTATCAATTTAGAATGGGAGCAAATGAAGATAGCTCTGAAAGCCATCCAAGAAGGGAATGATCTGAAGACATTCAAGTTTGAGAATGTGTGTCCTTACCGATTTGACAGAGCCATTACCATGACACCATTTCCCAAACACTTTGCGGTACCCAAATTTGACAAATTCAGAGGAAAAGGAGACCCTATCACACATATCAAAGAATTTTACATGCACTACCAAGACGTAGCATATAATGATGTCTTCCTCTTGCACCTTTTTCCCAAAAGCTTGGCTGGACCAGCTCTTGAATGGTTTTATAGAATCCCCTATGGCACAATTAAAAACTTTGTTGAATTATCTAAGGCATTTGTAGCCCAATATGCCCATCTTGTTGAAACAGAGCTATCAATAGTTGATCTTGTCCACACCAAGCAAAGAGGTGGAGAAAGCCTTGTCGAATACCTGCAAAGATGGCAAACCCTTACCACCCACATATCCTGCACCTTGCCAGAACGCCATGTGGTGAAAATATTTATTAATAATGTCCATCCTAGCTTGGCTCACCACATGACCATGAACTGTTTGCAGACCTACAAAGATATCAAAGAGAAAGGAATGATCCTTGAGCAAGGACTCATTAAAGATGGTGTGGTCAAGATTTACAAGGAAGCCAACCAAAATCAATCACATTCCAATGACAAGTCTAGGTATTGGAATAAAAACAAGCACGTTGCAACAGATGGCGTCACTGGGACCAGACATGTGAATATTGTTGGTCCTTCTCACAACCAGTCCAACCCACCATATCAACCAAACAATCAACAAGCTATCAACTACCAACAACAAAATAACCAAAGCTATCAAAACCACAATCCAAGACCCAACTTCCAAGGGTCTAGCAATCAAGATAATGTCATCAATGTAGGTGTAGGACAAAAGCCTAGATTCCAACCTACACCTAGAAACTATACACCCCTTGGTGAGCCATTAGATGTCATTTTGAGAAAATAGTCAAGGAAAACCTCATCAAATTTCCTCCTACCCAGCAAATTGACCCAAGCCAATCCAAAGCTGCATGGTACAAAGATAATGAGTACTGCAAATTTCATAGGGTAAAAGGTCACACTAGCCTCAGATGCATGAAACTGAAAGACTATGTGCAGGACCTCATTGATTGGAAGGAAATCACTGTTGGTAACCCAAACCTCTCCCAATGAAGGCTTACAGATCTATCAAAATGCTTTTCCTCCACACCAAAACCAAAATCTTGGAAAAGAACCTATCCAAACCAACAACAACAACACCAACAACTGTTAGCCAAACCAATAGCATGGGAAGAACAATGACCACACTTCATCCTATATAGACTATGGTAGCCTTATAGGTTGTATATCCGAGAAAGAGCCTTCTGTCAATGTTATCAATATCCAAGGACTAGACAATGAGTGTGTAGTCACCACTCGAAGAGCACGATTTAACATCACAGGCCCACCTGTTACACCAACACCATCAGCTCCATCCAAAAGCTAGTACAATATCTTGGAACACCTTGGGAACATGCTAGCCCAAATCTCCATTTTAGACCTTCTTCGCACTAGTCCTGTGTACAAGAACATCCTTGACAGTGCTCTCATAGAATCCCGTGTCCCTTCTGATATCAATGCTACTGATTTTCATAATCTTGTTGGACACCTCTCATCCTCATGTGCCCTATCGTTCAAACCCACCGACATACCCGTGGTCGAGCCAGATCACACCCTTCTGCTTCGCATAGCCATCATGGTATCCAAATTTGCTGTGAAAAGAGTAATTATAGATAATGGATCAGCCTTGAATATTTACACCCTAAAATTCTTAAAACAAGCTGGGTATACTGAGGCAGATATCATTAGTGAGGTTATCACCATCAAAGCTTATGACAACTTGGAAAGAACCACAGAAGGAACTATTTTGCTGCCAATCAAGGTTGGGCCAGTCATCCAAGAGACACTCTACCATGTTATTGATCTAAACCTACCATTTAACATCCTCCTCAGTCGCCCATGAATTCATGCCATGAAAGTCGTTCCATCCACTTACCATCAGTGCATCAAATTTTCGCATCAAGGCACTGAGGTAACCATCCATGCCGATCCAGAACCCTTTGCTTACTGCAATGCGGTTGAAGCTTCATATACAAACCATTGCCCTGGAATTGATATCGACACATCCATTGCCAGCTCATCCCACACTTATAATGACCCAGAAACCATCCTCGCCTCTACCTTGTCTACCGTGAAGATCAATAACAAAGGTTGTGGAGAGTATAGTTTGTCAGATGTATTTGCTGTCGGGGCACTCCCACTTGATCCACATGCCCATGGACAACCGACATATCACAAAGCTAAGGAGATTCCACCTCCTCGATACAAACTATTTGGCCCAACAACCTTTGTATCCTTGAAAATCCCTCTTCATGAGGAGCTCACTCCAGATATCAACAAATGGTTACATAAGGATGCACCTCAAAAAAATCAAGCACGCCTTGATCACTTCAGCCAAAAGTATCCCCAAGAACATAAGCTCATCACTGACAAATGGAACTATCAAGGTGGTGGTCTAGGACCAAAAGAAAGAGGCATGCAGTGCCCCATCGACGCACACAAGTGGGAATTGAAGCCAGGTCTTGGCTTTGGCATACCCACAACTAGGGGCACCAATAAGAATGGTCACGCTTTTTCAAAAATTCATTGCAACCTTGTCAAAATCAAAGACATTCCTAAGGAAGTTGAAAAGAGAGCCTACGATGATATCCTAGACCAAATCTCCCTCGGAGACTCTGTTCTCCAAGAACTATCCATCCACCTCATTGACCTACCACTCGCCCATCCACAACTCATAGATTGGGACCAACCAAGTGTCATACACATCGATGAGTTCACATCAGAGTAGGCACTTCAAAGATTCATGGGAGCTGAAACTCCTCACAAGAAAACAAAGCCAGATTCTACCTATATCTACAAGCTAGATCCCAAGGGGTATTTGGAGAAAATCCCCAACCTAGTTCCGATACACCCAAAACTAGAACTAAGGTGAATCTAAGACTAGCTAAGGCAATGAAGAGAACCCCTCAGCAAGAAAATCTAGAGCCACAAGAAGAACATGAAGATTTAGCATTGCCTCCTCAAGATAATCAACCAGAGGTGTCTTCTATTCTAATTGAGGATACTCGAGAAGTCAACATTGGTTCTTCAGAGATCCCCAGACTTGTTCACATTGCTGCATCCCTATCACAAGACCAAGCTGACCTCCTCTTTGAGGTCTTAAGAGAGAACATTGGCCAATTTGCATGGTCATATTAGGACATGCCAAGACTTGATCCAAAGCTTGTAGTTCATCATCTTGCAATTGATCCAAAGATCAAGCCCGTCAGACAAAAGCTTAGAAAAATGCACCCCAAGGTGGCATTATTGGTCAAAGCTGAATTAGAGAGAATGTTAGCTACTAAGGTTATCTGACCTATCGACTACTCAAAGTGGATCTCCAACATGGCCCCTGTCACTAAACCTTCCGGTGACATCAGAATCTGCACTGATTTTAGAAATCTTAACAAAGCTTGTCCAAAAGATGATTTTCCCTTGCCCAACATAGATATGATTGTAGATCTTACAACTGGACATGAAATTTTGTCCCTCATGGATGAATTTTTTGGGTATAATCAAATCAAGATTGCAGAAGAGGATCAGCATAAGACAGCATTCACTACCCCTTGGGGAACCTTTTGCTACAACATGATGCCTTTTGGCCTAAAGAATGCTGGGGCTACCTATCAAAGAGCTATGACAGCCATTTTTCATGATCTCATCCATAGCATTTTGGAGGATTATGTGGATGATATCTTGGTCGAGTCTCATACCTTCATGGATCATCTTGCTGACCTAGAGAAAGTCTTTGATAGGTTAGCCAAATATCATCTCATTCTGAATCCCAAGAAATGTGTCTTTGGGGTCACATCTGGCAAGCTTCTAGGCTTCATACTTTCTAAACGAGGTATAGAGATCGACCCCAAGAAGGTCAAGGCTATCTTAGACATGCCTTCTCCCCAGACACTACGATAGCTTCGCTCTCTTCAAGGAAAGCTCCAATCTGTTTGGCGCTTCATCTCTTAGCTTGCAGATAAGTGTACACCATTTTCACATTTACTGAAGAAGGATGAGAACTTCAAGTGGCATCCTTTATTTCAGCGCAGCTTCGACCATCTCAAGAAGTATCTCATCAATCCCCCTATCTTGGTTCCACCAGTTCCTGGTCGTCCCCTGATTTTGTACATATCAGCAACACCTACTACTCTAGGGGCACTTCTAGCATAGCTTGATGACTACAACAGAGAAAGAGCCATCTACTACATCAGTAGAACCCTAGTTGGTTATGAACTCAATTACACTCCTATGGAAAAATCTTGTTTGGCAGTTGTTTTCTCAACTCAAAAGCTTCGCCATTACATGCTAAGTCATACCATCCAACTAGTCTCCAAGATTGACCCTCTTAAGTATATGCTCTCTAGAACAACACTTACAGGCCATTTGGCCAAATGGGTTATGCTCCTTAGTGAATTTGACATCCAGTATGTGGATAGAAAGGCAATCAAAGGGCAAGCGATAGCATATCACCTAGCTGATGCACCTCTAATAGATGCTTATCCATTGATCACAGAATTTCCAGATGAGCATATCTGTCTAATTGAAGAACAACCCCCATGGAAACTTTATTTGGATGGCTCATACACATCTCATGGATCAGGGGCAGGAATATTGTTGGTCACACCTCAAGGAGATTACATTCCAAAAGCCTTCAAGCTACAATTCCCTAGCACCAACAATATAGTTGAATATGGGGCCCTCATAGTAGGATTAAAGATAGCTGTAGAATGGAACATTGTTGAGCTACAAATCTTTGGCGATTCTCAGCTCATCATCAAGAAAGCCCTAAATGAATATCAAACCAAAGATGAAAAGCTATTACCCTACAAAGAGCTAGTTGATCAGCTAACCCAACATTTTACAAAGCTTCAATTTACACAAGTGCCTCGAATACAGAACAAAGCAGAAGATGCTATGTCTACTATAGGCTCGCTCTTGAAAATTCCCCAAGCAGCTACACAGTATGAGTTTTTAGTGGAGTAGCTCCTCACACCCGCCTATGCGAACGAGGATTCAGACCGTGTTTGTATCTTGGTTGGTCCCTTATCCCTTTGGTACCATGAGATTCACGCTTACCTTAATGATGGTATCATATCCCCTCACCTCACACGTACCCAACACTAGAACCTCATCCAAAAATCATCTCACTATGTTATCATAGCCAATACCCTATATCGTCGGGGTTATCACGATACTCTCTCTCGATGTTTAGACAAAAATGAGGCCGCGATGGTGTTAAAGGAAGTACACTCTAGACTTTACGGTGCCCACATGAGTGGTATTGCCCTAGCACAACAAATCTGTAGAGCAGGCTACTATTGGCCTACCATTGAAGAAGACTCCTGTGACTTTGTCAGAAAGTGTCTCCCATGTCAGTAGCATGCAAATCTTGTGCATGCTCAAGCATAGGATCTACAGCCTATTGCACCACCTTGGCCTTTCGCTTGTTGGGGCCTTGATCTAGTTGGAACTATCACACCCCTCTCATCTAATGGACATAAATGGAAAATAAGAGCTACAGACTATTTCACTAAATGGGTGGAAGCAGTCCCCCTAGTCTCAGCTATAGGAGTTCAGGTCTCCAAGTTCATCTTGTACCACATTGTTTACCACTTCGGCATCCCATCCACCATCTTCACTGACCATGGAGGTAACTTTGAAAATCTCAACATGGAAGAATTATGCACTTCCCTCCGCATCCATCATCGCTTTTCTAGCCCATATTTCCCACAAGGTAATGGCCAGGCAGAGGTAACTAACAAAACCCTCCTCAAAATTCTAAAGAAAGTTGTCAATGATTTCGGCCGTGATTGGCACCTAAAAATAAATCCAGCCCTATGGGCCTATCGAACTTCCTTCTGTACATCCACAGGCACAACTCCATGCTCCCTAGTCTATGGTGGTGAAGCGATACTACCTATAGAGGTTGAACTTCCTTCCTTGCGAATATCTTTGCAAGGGAAAATATCAAATGAAGAATATAGAGTAGCTCAACTCACCCAGCTAGATCTCTTAGATGAGAAGTGACAACAAGCCTATGATCATCTCACAGTCTATCAAACTCATCTCAAAAGGAATTTCAACAAGAAGGTGCTTCCACGACACTTTCAGGCAGGTGACATGGTCCTTAAAGAAAACATGAAAGTCCAAGTAGATCGAGAAAAGAAAGGCAAGTTTGAACCTACATGGCTTGGTCCTTATGTTGTCAGTGCTTCCTTTGGCTCCGAAGCCTATCAGCTATCTACACCAGAAGGAGAACTCTTGAATGATACTACTAACATCATTCATCTCAAGAAGTTCTATGCTTGAAGATCCTTGGTATACCTAGCTTTTGAAAAATACAAAAAAAAAATAGTAAAGAGAAATAAGCGTCCAATGGTGAAAACTTGGCAATTCAAGCGCCTTGGATAGGTACCTTGGTGAAAAGCTGGTAATTCTGGCACCTTGTGTACTAAAGACTAATCCATTATCTATCACTATCCTATCCCTCATCCATTCACCCACCATCCCATAAGACACACTTGCTTGTTCCCTTGGTGTTCCAACCAAATATCCAAAATCTGATGAAGCTTGTAAATACCTCCTGTACAGCTTGTAAATCTTGTACCAAAGCTTGTATTATACCTTGTAAATCTTGTACCATACCTTGTCTATCTGAATCTTGTCCAAGGTTTGTACCATATTCCAGCCTATAAATAATCTTGTATCCTAGCTTGTATACTATCACGTGCACACACAAAACCCCATTTTCACTTAAGCTTTTCGCAAACCATCTACCTATCCACCTATCACCTATTATAGACATCCCATCCTTCACAAACATTTCCATCTCACAAAAACCAAAACATGAACAAACTTGTACATTTGTAACATATCTTGGTTGGTCAGCCTATACATCTTCTTTAACTTAGTACCATTGTATCTATCCAGCTTTTGTGTCAGTTCATCCTTGATCAGCATCTTGTACACACCGCACAGCTTGGTTAGCTATTCCAATGCATCCTTTAGCTAGATCTCCTATCACCAAAGTGTTATCCTTCTTAGTTTAGCTTGCCAGACGCACCACTCATCCCAATTTGCCAACTTTGGTGCTCTCCAATAGGTCCTTGCAGGATATAGCTTTCCTCATGTCTGATCTTGGTCCGTTAGTACCTTGTCCTACCCATCTCGTTGGCAAATGGCTCTCTTTTGGATTTTCACTTTCTTTTGATTTGGGATCTTCCCTTTTGGGTCTTTAAGTATCTTTTCCAAGCAATCTCCTTGTTCCCTCCTCAAGGTTGCCACGATCTTCCATATCATGGTATGCTGCGAATGGGCCAATTAGAGCATAAGGTCTTGATCAGGTCTTTCGTTTGTTTTTCTTTTCTGGTTGTGGGTTCTCCAGTGTCGTTTCCATGCTGCTTCCTCTAGGATTCATGTGTGATGCTGGGGCAATCCTTATGTGTTTGTTTTGAGTTAGTTTGTTAGTCCTTTGGACAGTTGGTGAAAAGGCCTTGATGTTCTTGGTAACCTTGGCAATTAACCAATAGTCCTATAGCAAATCTAGTGCTCAACTATATGGCGGTACTTCTCTTTGAAGTATCCCCCCACTCAAAAAGCTTCAATGGTTTTCCTTCATCTCAATTATCCCCCATCCATATCTAGCATCTGTCTCTCCTACCCCAGCTCATGCATCAGTATCTTTTTGAATCACTCATCACTCTTAGCTTTAGGGATCCAAAATCCTAGTCTTAGGGATCCACCAATCCAAATCAACCCGCCAAGCCTCATCTTTCGAGATCCACAATCCTAGTCCTAGGGATCTTCGAAACCCATCTTCTGCCAATCTAACTCTTTGAAATCCTGTTGCATCAGCTTTATAATCCCCTCATGCATCTCCCTATCCTGGATTCTTTTTTATAGCGCTCTGCTCCTTCATCCTCTGCAATCCCTGAGATCTTAAGCTTGCTTCCTCTTGTACCTCTGATTCTCCCTTTATCATTCTCCCATAGTAAGAGTTTGAGCTAACTAAACCTCTTCTCTTAATCCAATCTGAGTCTCCTTGCATATCCCAGATTCTTGTATTTTTCAAGAAGCCACCAAGCCTCGCTTTCTCTCCCCGCTACCTTCTTGAGGGGGCATCTCACAGTCCATTCCCTCCTCTTCTGCTCTAGCCTTGGACATCTTATTTTCTTATCTTTGATGCCATGCCACTTGCGGCATCACATCAAAGAGGGGAAAAATGTAGACACCTAAAAACCTTTAGAAAATAAAGTATTTTTATTTTCTGAAAAAGTCCTGATGACATCATCATATATTAATTAATTAATTAATTAATTAATTAATTAATTTTTATGCCATTAAATCCCTTTATCTTAATTAAAAACATTTAATTAAGAAATCCCTCCCAAAAATGTTTAAATCTTATTTAAACATTTTTTTCTTATTTATTAATTATTTAATTAATAAATTGACCAAAAATCCTAAAATAAATAAAAAAATTATTTTTTGCTCAAAACTTGGCCAATTTACTTAAGACCACTAACCTCTTGTAAAATCTTCTAATCCTTCTTTAATTTTAATTAAAGGCTAATCCTATCATTTCCTACCCCTAATCCCAACTCAAAATATTTAATTAAGATTAAATATTAATCATCATGTTTATTAAAAAAGTTTTAATAAATATCTCCTCAACCCAAACCCTTGAAATAAATAAAACTTTATTTATTTCCTAAAAATCTAATTTATCCTCATCCTAAGAAGTTCTAGACTCTTCTAGAAAGTCTTCATCCTCATCCTAGGAAATTCTAGACTATTCTAGAAAGTCTTTATCCTCATCCAAAGTCTAGACTCTTCGAGAGGATGTCTTTAAACCTAATCCTAATCCCCTCCTAACCTTGTCACATTCTCTAAACATGGGTTAAGACTTACTAACCCAAGCCAAAGTTAACAAATATCTCCTCCTTCACCCACCCTCATTAAATGCCATCCACTTGCCTATCCCTAAGCTAATCCTAAACCATCCTAATCCATCCTCTAATCATTTGCACAATCCTAAGCAAGCTTAAAACCTTCCTAATCAAACCCAAGTCAAAATTTCTCTCATCTCCCTCAAAATATCTCAACCATAAAACTTTATGAAGCCCACTAGGCCATAAATGACTCTTCCAAGCCCTTTTATTGCTCTTACAAGCCATTATGAGGGTCTTTATGAAGATTTTATCCCATGAGCCTCCTTTGTTGACTCATCCTTCCCCTTTGCTCCATCCTCTCACCCTGTGACATGTGTCACTCCCTGATTGGTTGTAATGAAGCACAATCCATGTGCTCTCCTCTCATGCAATCTGAGCCCTCCATGAGCTTTTTCCCATCCTTGCATCTTAGCCCTCAATCCCTCAAGCCTCTTGCCTATAAATTGGATCCTTCCCCTTTGCAAAATAACACAATCCATGAAGTAAAGTCATAATTCCATTTTGAGAAGCCATTTTAAATCAAAACCATACACTCACACCCAAATTCCAACTCCATTTGAAGCCCTTTTTGAAGCATAAAGCTTGAGCATACATCCTATCTATTTAGACAAAGCTACTCAACAAGAGAGCTTCTCATTGAGAGAGCCCATTAATGGCTCATATTCTCAATTGAGAGCTCATCTTAGTCTATCTTGAAGTTTATGAATTTTGGTTAGTTTGTAGAAGCTTTATTTAAATTTGGTTTCTATTAGCATACTAACTTTTCTCATATACAACATCATCCTTCTACGTACCTGATAATCTTAGATCTTTAGCAACTACAAAGATGATGCCAAAATTAATTATAGAGATGTGAGGATAAGTAGTCTTCATCATGCTATAGTTGCACCCAATTCCTCTCCCAAGATCCATTAAAACCATCACATCCTTAAATTCATTATAACTCATCAAAATGGTCTTCATTGATAAATTAAAGCATTAGTGGTAGTAGAATGAACTATTTCCTCTAGTTGGTTGCATTTAGTGAAGTAGTAATGCATATGCTCTAGTAAGACTTATTACTCCTATTCAGAGGTTGTTTATAACCAAAGTTTAATTCTTATTACTATGCTACCGAGTTGATTACATTTAAGGAAAAAATCTATAATTCATAATGCTTTATTAATTATCACATTTAAGCACTACTTCCTTGCCGTCCTCCTAAAACCATCTCAAGGAGGGCATATATTTACTTCTCATAGTGCACTTGACACCAATATATTCTCTAAGTTTAGCTGTCTTTCCCCACAAAATAACAAATATCAACTCCCAAGATTATAGAAAAAGTATAAGGAAAAAAATTATATACATCCTTATTATTTTACATTGCAAACATGTTCATATAATGCTTATGATTATAAATCTAATTATTATATGAATATCTCCTATATATTTTTCAATTAAGCGTTAAAATATGTTTTTTATAAGGAAACTCATATTCCAAATGTATTTACAACGTAGACATTAAATTTTTTTAGAAGAAACTATGCTGGAATTGAAAACCAACACCCTCAAACAACTAACACCCCACAAGCAAGTATTAAACTAACTATAGCCAACAACAAAACAAAACAACATAGCTAAGCTAAAAACACAAAAAGGAAAAAAAATTGACTTGAACAGAACCAATGCTCCAGCATTAAGCTATCTCTATGACCAACTCTTTCTTTTCCTTGATCTTCTCTCTGACCTCTTTGACATCATCTTTGATCTATTCTTTAGTCTTAGAATTTATTTCCTATTAAAAGATCTATTTCTTTTTGTGTTTGTAGCCTCTTTTGTGTCCTTATCCTCATCAAGGTCCAACACCATGATGTAGTCTGCATGCATGTCCACATTACCAACAAGTTTATTTTACTTTTCACAGAGGCCTCCAATAGCTTTTGGTAATTGTAAACCATAGTTAGAGGTGTTTATTTCCAAATTTTCAATTCTTTCAACCACTCCTTCAATCTTAACCTCCACATCATTCCCAATATTACCACTCACTACCTCCTCTTTGAGCTTCCTCTCAACTTCCTCAAGTTTTGTATTTAGGGCTCTGTTGTTGATGTTGACAATTTTAATGAAATTAAAGGTCCATTTCTCCATTCTAAAAGTGTACATAGAAATATTTTTTTCCATTTGGATCACCCCTAGAGGGGGATGAAATTCAATTCATTTTAGATCTTAATCTAAAAATTTAATATGGACCTCATCCACAGCCTCAGTATTAGTGCCAAGGAACCACCTCCCTTTGTTTTCCTCATTCTTGTTCTCAGAATCATCATGGGCCACATTAGGAGGAGAATTAACTAGCTTATTATTCACATCATGAGTCACATTTTACTCAAATAATTTATAGCATCAAGCCTCTTTGTCACAATCCTCCTATTCTTCAAAAAAATCCATATTTTTAACCTCTCTCCTCTTCTTCACCAATCTCAACAATTTTACCTCACATCTCCACCTTCCTATGTGAACTATACTTCATATCCTCTAAGTGAACAAAGATGAGGGAGGGACAAGTGCTTGAAGGTCTGAAAAGTTATTCCAGTGATAGACTAGAGTATTCACTCCCCGCATCCTCCTTTGTTTCTAGGAATTTTTTTTCTCTTTACTTAAACCTTCATAATCTATCATAATTTCCTTGTAGTTTACACTCTTCTTATTTCTTTTCACATGTCCTAGCTCCTCCAATGATCTCTTACCTTTACCTTTTCTACTACAAAAAGTTTAAGGGATTTTGTAAATTTTTTTAAAAAGAGAGACAAGAGGAGAGTTTCGTTCATTTCACTACAACATTTGGGGTCAAATTGAGACAATAATTTGTGATGATGGTCTAATTTGTGGTGATTTTCATTTTATTTTTTTGCAAATTTCCATCATATCATTGTAATATCAACATAAGATACATCATATTTGTGATTCCTACGTAAGTATTAAAAAATATTTTGAAAAAAAACATAAAGAATTCCCCATTTGTTTTGATTTTGGAGAGCTATGCACAAAATAAAGTTTAGAGCTTCAAATGAGGGTGGAGAGCTCTGAACATCCTCATGCCCTTCTGCTTGGTGCATTTTGTTCTTGTGATATATCTGTACATTTTATTTTTGTGCTCTTTCTCTACAATTTTTTTGTTGTGATCTTTACATTTCCTTGTTGTGCCTTTTCCCTATGATTTGGTTATCATTCCCTTGTGATATCTACATTTCGTTGTTGTGCCCTTGCTTTATGATTTGGTTGTCGTGCCTTTGTTATGTCTGTGTTTTTCTATCCTTGCTCTATGATTTTGGTGTTGTTCCCTTGCTTTGTAATTTTTTTGTTATTTTTTCCCCTTTCTTTATGATTTTAGTGTTGTGTTGTGCCCTTGCTTTGCAATTTTGTTTCCATTCCCTAGCTCTATGATTTTCTTCAAGGGTATGCAGATGTTGGTTTCTTTTCCTTCTAAATAGGTATCTCTTTTATATCTCCTTCCAAACATGTATATTTAGATTTTTTTTTAAGGTTCTTATTACATCTTAGCACAATAGAAAAATTGATCTAGCAACATATATAATCTCGAATCCAAATAATAATAATAATAAACTCACTCAACTTGTGCTAAGTGACTTACCTCAAGATCCTCCACAAAAATAATCCAGACCAAGAAAAAAGGGAAAAGTTCACAAGAAAATTTACAAAAACATATCATAGTAGATAATTTTATAAAGAAGCTAGCCATAACCAATTAAATGGAGTTAGTTGTGATTATTTGGGCTGACTATAAATTCTTGTAGAATTGTCGTCATATTAGGTACAATAAAATGAAAAATTAGTTGTTGCTAGCTAGCAAAATCAAATACAATTTTCCAAGGTGATAAAATTGAATATCCAAATAATAAAATAATAAAGCTCACTTAAACCATGCTAAGAAACATACCTTGAGATTCTCAACAAAAATAATGCAAACTAGGCAAAATGGTTAGAGTTCATAAGAAATTTTACAAAAATTTATAATTTTAATATGAAAATTTTCCCCTCTTTTTTAGGGTAATGTCATCTAGTTACTTATAATTTTAACCTTCATAGATAATTATCATTTTATATTACTATAGTATTATATAAGGATTACTTTCCCTTAACAATTTATAATCTTTCATGAACGACTTAAATAAATGATATTACTCAAACTGGAGTAAATGTCTCCTTCACAATTGGTGTCCAATTTCTTCCACGACTTAGAACATTGGATGTCACTACTGTCACAATACCTTTGAAAAATAATAATAATGAGCCTAGCTAACCAAAATAATGGAATTTAGCTAGTTTTCAATGATACTACAACCAAAGGTAATGGAAAAGTCTATGCATTCAGTTCATATACATTTCTTTCTCTTTTTATTCTTCAAACTCTAAATTGCTTTCTTCTATTTTCTAAAACAAGGTGTTTTTTCTTTTATGCATTGAAACCCTAAGTCCAAACCCTTATATTTGGAGCAATTGTGTATTCATTTAATTTTTGAGAGTGTTGGCTTGTGATGGAGGACATGCCAAAAGAATTTTTGGTAAGAAATAGCCAAAGGGGAGCCACATTTACTATATTGAGGATTTGCGTGGAGAATTTCATGTGCCACAATAGCTTGCAAATAGAGTTCATCAAATGGGTTAATTCTATTACTGGCCAAAATGAGAGTGAGTGAATTGTTAATGCCCTTTTTTTTTCAAACATTATAATGCATTGCATTTTATAAATATTATTTTTGTTAGTTTATGAATTGTTGTGGTTCACTTGTTCTTTTTAATCACTTTTAATGTATTGTTACACTATATTAGGTGCAAAAAGTGTGGTTGTAATGACATTATGCATTGCTTTTGGAATCAAGGAAAAAAGTAACTTAGAGGGAAACTTCTGTAAAGGAATTTATCAAGAATGGGTGCAGGTAACTTTGGTTATGTAGCAGTTATTTCTTTTCAAGCTTTAGTTCAATTCAATATGAGAGAAGAAACTTGAGTTGTTTAGAAGTTTTTAGAAAATGCTTTATTGTGAAAACCATAGATTTAAAAGTTGTATTCAAAACTATTTTTAAGATTGTGCCACATTTATGTTTGTGAGTCTGGTTATGAAAACTCATTTTGAATTTTTATTTGTTATTATAACACAATCTCTCACAAAATAACAACTTTAAATGTTATTAGCATATTCAAATAAATAAATCAACAAAAAAATAGAAAATAATAAAATAACTTGTAAATGAACAAGCATAGAAGTGGTAATTTATTTTGTATTTTCTATTAGACTAACTTATTAAACGATGTTGTTGATAGATATTAGATTTTTTGAGAGAATAATAAAAAACTGCTTCTCTTCGGTTATTTTGGTTAGTAATATATTTTGTATTAATATTGTATCAAATTTTCAAAATTACATTGCTTTTTCCATTGTTTCTCTTGGCATATTCTTCTTTCCATTACACCTGTCTCCAAAATTTATCTCCTATATGCAGTATAGTTAACTTTATAGTCTACCTTGTAGGATACCATATTTTTATATCTACCATGGGGAACTATTACAAGTACATTCTAAGCCCACACTTCTTCCAAAATGTGGCAACATCTGACTTGACAAATATTAACCACTAAATAAAAAACACATTTTATGACACCTAGATGCTAATTATCCAACCATTTCTTCTACATCTCATCCCTACTAAATAAGTATCTCTTTATATTTCCTTCTAAACACGTGTGTATTTAGAGATCTTTTTTTAAGGTGCTTATTAGATCTTAGCACAACAAAAAAAATGATCGAGTTGCATACATATTCTAGAATCCAAATAATAATAATAAAACTCACTTAGCCAATGCTAAGTGACTTACCTCAAGATCATCCGCAAATATAATGCAAACCAGGAAAAATGGGCAGAGTTCACAAGAAATTTTACAAAAATATATCATAGCAGATAGTTTTAAAAAGAAACTAGCCATAACAAGTTAAATGGAGCCAGTTGCTGATTAGCTAGGTTGATTACAAATTCATGTAGAACTATCATCAGATTAGGTATAATAAAATGAACAATCAATTTTCTTGACTAGTAGGATCAAATATAGTTTTCCAAGGTGATAAAATTGCATATCCAAATAATAAAACAATAAAACTCACTCAATTGTGCTAACTGACTTACATCAAGATCCACCATAAAACTAATTCAGACCAAGAAAGATGGCCAAATTTCGTAAGAAATTTTACAAAAACTTATAATTTTAATATGAAGTTTTTTTCCTCTTTTTTAGGATAATGTCATCCAATTACTTATAATTTTAACCTTCATAGCTGATTATTGTTTTATATTATTGTAGTATCACATAAGGAGTACTTTCCCTTAACAATTTATAGTCTTTGACAAATGACTTAAATTAATGATATTCCTCAAAGTAGAGTAAATGTTTTCTTCACAATTGTTGTCCAATTCCCACCACAACTTAGAATAGTATTTGTTGCTACTATCACAATGCCTTTCAAAAATAATAACAACAAGCCAAGATGAATAAAATCAATTAAACAATGGAAATTTAGCTAGTTTTCAGCAATACTACAACTAAAGGTAATGAAAAAGTCTTTGCATTAAGTTCATATTCATTTCTTTCTCTTTTTATTCTTGAAACTCTAAAAAAATTTCTTGTATTTTCTAAAATAGGGTGTTTGGGCTTTTATGTTGAAACCCTAAGCTCAAACCCTTATATTTGGAGCATTTTTGTATTCATTTTTTTTTAATGCGCGTGTTGGCTTTTGATAGAGGACATTCTAGAAGAACTTTTGGTAAGTAGTATCTAAAGGGGATGCACTGCTACTATCTTGAGGATCTATGTAGAGAATTTCATGTGCCACAACAACTTGTAAATAGAGTTTAGCGAATGGGTTAATTTTATTACCAGCTAGAACAGGAGTGAGTAAATTGTTAATGCCCTTTTTTTGCAAAGATTATAATGCCTTGTAGTTTATGGATATTTTTTCCTATATTTTGTGAATTTTTGTGGTTTGCTTATTTTGTTTAATTATTTCTAATGTATCGTTACAATGTATCAAGTGGAAAACGTATGATTCTAAATATATTATGTATTTCTTTTGGAATCAAGCAAAAACTCAATTTGAATTTTTGTTTGTTATTATAACAAAATATCTCACAAAATAAAAACTTTAAATGTTAATAGCAAATTCAAATAAATAAATCAACAAAAAAAATAGAAAAGAATAAAATAAATTTAAATAAACAAGCATAGAAGAGGTAATTTGTTTTGTATTTTCTATCAAACTAACTTATTAAATGATTTTTTGATAGTTATTAGATTTTTTAAGACAACAATTAATAACTACTTCTCTTTGGTTTTTTCTATCGGTGATATATTATGTATTAATATTGTATTAGAAGGTCAAAATTACATTTCTTTTGCCACTATTTCTCATGGCATATTTTTCTTTCCATTATACTAGTCTCCAAACTTTATCTCCTATATGTAGTATAGTAAACTTTACGATCTTCCTTGTAGGCTAGTATACTTTTCTATCTACCATGGGGAACCATTACAAGTGCATTTATAAGCCCACACTTCTGCCAAAAGTTGGCAACATTTGACTTGAAAAATATTAACCAATGAATAAAATAGACATTTTATGACACCTGGATGCTAATTATCCCATCCATTTCTTCTACATCTCCTCCCTGCTAAATATATATCTCTTTATATATCCTTCTAAACAGGTAATTTTAGAGATCTTTTTAAAGGTACTTATTACATCTTAGCACAATAAAAAAATTGATCGAGTTGCATACATATTATAGAATATAACTAATAAAACAATAAAACTCACTCAACCCATGCTAAGTGACTTAGCTCAAGATCTTGCACAAAAATAATGTAGACCTAGAAAAATGGGTAGAGTTCGTAAGAAATTTTACAAAAATATATCATAGTATATACTTTTAGAAACAAACTAGCCATAACCTAGTAAATTAGGTCTAGGTACTAATTAGTTGGGTTGATTAAAACTTCTTGTAGAATTGTCATTAGATTAGATACAATAAAATGAACAATCAGTTGTTCCCATCTAGCAGGTCAAATACAGTTTTTCATTGTAATTAAATTGCATATGCATAAACATCACTTGAATGCTAGGCATGAAGTGCATTCCCTAATTTATAACAAATGGTTTGATATAAAGGCTCGATACACTAGCCTAACAATGGAGGCCAAGGATGTCACCATGCATGTTTTCAAAGTATCTATTGATGTTGTTAATTTGGGCATCACTATATGATCTAGAATGATATGAAGTACTAAAGTTGGTAGTAACTTCTCCCATGTCTCCATAAAATGTAAAATAGGTTCAAGGTCCCTTGGCTCCCAAGAATTTTTAGTAGCTATTGTCACTATTGGAAGAATAACTTCAGGCTCATTCCCTTGCAAAATATGTTGAAGTGGTTCCCAACCTTGAAACACTCTTATAATAATTTCATACTTGGGATCGTCGTAGGGAGACTGTGCCAATTTTTGGAGATCCCTAAATGAAGGTGGAGAGATCTAAACATTGGCATAGATCAGTGAACATCTAAGATTTTGTTGTTTTTCCCTTGTGATCACTACATTTCATTGTCATGTTGTGCCCTTGTGATCTTCATACTCTTGTTCATATATTATGTATGTATGTATGTATGGATTCATGCATGTATGTATGTATGTATATTAACAAAGAGATCTTGGCACAATAGAAAAATAATAAAACTCACTCAACAAGTAGCATGACAACAAATGCAATGACAATGCCTATTGGTAACTATATTCCTCTTTTTCTCTCTCATTTTTCATGTGTTTATCTCATTATTGTGACAAGCTTTTAAACATAACTATATAAGGAGTGAGTTGAGACTTATATAGGTTAAGCTCACATTATCTATAAACTACAACACAAAGGTTACATAGGGTAATTTAGTATTGTAATTATAGAAAACTACTTGATTTGCTAGAGTAGGTGTATGCTGGAGGAGAACTATATTAGGTGAGTAAAGCTCACCAGTGGTTATAGGAATAGAACTACATTAAAAAAATTAGAAGGGTGAAAGTACAAAGTTGTTTTACCTTTCAGGCTGACTTATCAAAACAACTAAATTTGAGTATTTCTATCCAAAAATAATTTTTTCTCAAATGTATGGTCTTAGATAAATTCATTCCAACTAAGTTATATATGGTCTCACACTTTTCCAATTGAAAATGTCTAGGAAATGCATGTTTTATACTAGTTTGTATCCAATTACTAAAGAAATAATATTATTTCAAAAAATTGACATTTCAATAACTCTTACTATTTTTTTATGATATTTTTTTCAGTAAAATAAAAACACCATTTTATAGAGCTCAAAGTCATAAATATTCTCATATAGAGTTTATAGTGTTTTAATTAGATATAGTATAGTGTAATTAAAAAATTCTACAAACACACATTTTAACACTCGAAAAGATGTCAATTTTGAGAAAGAAGAAAATATTAAATCATGGGTATGTGGAGGATCATGGTCAACCAAACTATGCTCTTAAGTGGCAATAAAAAATCAAAAAATTAGGGTTATCTCAACTTGACATGCAATTTTCTACTTGTTATTAACTTTATATCAAAAAGTTGAGAGAAAAGAATCTCTAGCAAATTGAATCTAGTTTGTAAACTACTAGGACTTATCTCAAAAAAATAAAAATTAATGGTCAAAATTTTAAATTTTAATGCAATATTAAAAAAAATTCAGAACAAAAATAAGAAGTAGACATATGTCTGACCACATTAATCAAAACCAAATGATAACATTTTTAAATAATATTCTAGATATAAGTAGTAGACTCATGCATGAATGTGACACATATTATTGGGTATTTTTATTATAGATAAACAATAATTAATTAATTTTTGACTTTACTATTTTTGGAATGAAAAAACTCTCATGTTTGACCACCTTAACTTATTCAAAACTTTGCAAAATTCAATTTTTCATTTTTTTCCTTACAGTAGAAGAAACATAGAATGTGATGCATCTTTTGGATTTAAATTTTTTTGTACCATTTGAAAGTTATAGTTGTTTTTCAAGTAGTGTGTTAGTCAACACTTTATACGTAACTCCATTAGAAAATATGTAATAATTACTCACAATTTGACAAACCTTACATTTATGGAAAGATGAGAACATTCTTAAGAAACCCTTTTCATTTCATCAAATTTTGATGAAAAAAAGTCGTTAGCGACATGTTTGAAGTAAAAATCATGTAAAAATAGGCCAAAAGTACATTTTTGGGATGTTTCTAAAGTTGACCATATAGGCTTGGTATCAAAAAATATAGTAGGTCGTATAAAGTTATTAATTTTTTTCATTTAGTATTAGGGTGGGTGGGAAAAAAATTGGAATAGATTTGGAAATGGTTTGAGATATTTCAAAACTACAGATTTTTTAGATTGCCACTTTTTCATACACCATGATCCTACACATACCCTCATACAAAAAAAAAATTAAAATAATACAACGTTCTAGATCTGAGAGTCATCTTTCAAAATGTATAATTTTTTTGTTGGTTAGAATTGTTTTTTTTTTAAATATGGTGAGAGATGAAAACTATTGATTTCAAGTGAGTTGAAATTTGAATCACTATAAAAGAGAAAATATAGCTCTAAAGTCAATTTTTATTTTTGATTGTTGTAGCTATATGTGTTATCTATAACATAGTCTGAGTTCAGATAGAAACAAGTTTATTTCCATATAATTTTGTGGTGGGAACTAAACCCCTAGTTTTCAGCATTTTTTACTAACTGAAAAATTATCTATGAAAATTAGAAAAATATATCATTTCTTGATCCAAATACTTATTAAAAATTATAATCCTAAAATTTAACCATTTCTACACATTTCATTAGTTTACTTCATTTTCATATTATAAGTAATAATACCAGTTTTATGTCATTGAAGGTGAATAGTTATACTTTTGTTAGCCTTTTCCTTTACAAAAGTGTGACATAGGTCTATGCTTTTACCTAGAAAATAGAACTACATATTTTTTTATAGTGAGTAGTTCAAGGGTCTTGATCACATGGATATGGGTATGTAGGTAGCCTTGTAGGTGGACTACGCCTCTACTGTGTAGACACCTTGGACATAGTCATGTAGCACTTAACTATTTTAAGACATTATGTGTAACAAGTGACAAGTAGTTTGAGATGAAAACTTGACAAATTCATTGTTTCCTTTTAGAATTTCTATTATATTTTCCTAGATTCATTCCATTATGTCCATAATTTTTATTTTCACTATCATGGCCATGATCATATCTTCTCCTTTTATCCCCTTTTTTCGGGTACACTCTCAAATGATTCATTGTTCAAATATCTTTTCTTAGGGACTTTAGTCACATATTTTATAAGATTTATGCTTCTGGGTAAGATTGTGTGAGACTTTTTTTGCATCAACATTTCAGATCATACTAAATGATCCATCATCAAGATTAGAGTGTTAAGAATGTGAAAAATTAGTTGTTCCCAACTAGTAGGATCAATCCAGTGCAATTGTAATAGAAAAAATTATGAAATATGTGACATTGGAGATAGTGCTTTCCTAAAAAATCTATTTCTAAAATTAAACTTTGGTTATGAATATTATTAGGAAACTATGGTTATGAACATTATTAGGAAACTACAATGTTCTTACTACTATAACTAGGTTTCCTACTATTTTTTATTTTTTGTGAGAGACTGGATGATTTTCGTGACTGTCAAACAAGAATAATCTAGTCTATCCCAAAAGATAAAAATAACAGGAAAACCAATTATAAGGGTAAGAACATTGTAGTCTCTTGATAATATTCATAACCAAAGTTGAATTTTAGAAATATATTTGTTAGGAAAGAACTCTCTCCAACATCACACATTCCATATTTTGTTTCCTATTATGTTTGCATCATAACTTTGATGGCTAGACACCAATACCACAACCTTGTTGTCACACACACACACACACACACACACACACACACACACACACACACACACACACACACACACACACACACACACATATTGCGATAGTTAGGTTTGATGGCTAGTCATTGGATCCATAACATATTTTTCACCTACACGTCATATGTGTGGCAGTTTCTCTTTGGTATAGTTGTCACAATTGCGATGTTGTATTGGCCCATCTAGCTTCAATTCATGACATCTTCATGCTTCACAATTGTGATAGAAACCTTTGCCATCATAATTTATGATGGAAAAAGTTTTATGTCCATCTGACGAGAGCCATTTCCTAAATGCATCACTTGAGCAATAGGTTTCTGTCACAATTACAAAGGCCTATTGTCACAATTTTGCCCCAAATTTTCTAGTGTGTGATCCATCATGAATACAAAAATTAACCTCATTAACTATTCATGAATAATGGGTTTATTTGGTGTTTCATTATACACTTTTGTTCTATGGGCAAGAGAGCATAGTAGAAAAAATGGGAAGAAAACCATAATCTTATATTTGAAGTAGTTGAACAAGAAAAGATGATAATTTCATGCCCTATCATACCTATCATCATAAGTTACAAACTCGATAATAGGTTTGAGAACAAACTTCCACAAAATTTTAATGAAACAAGAAATCATAACCCCCCCCCCCAACCCCTTTTTCTTTAACATGATCCTCATCCCCAACCTTAGGAAATTTACTCGTGGCTTCCTCAATAATTTCTTTATTTTAGTAAAAATTCATACCCATTCCTTTGATGTCCGTAATCAAAACCATAGTGTTGGTATCTAATTTGAGAAAATTCCCAGGAAGAGTAACTGTACTCACTTACCAACCACTGATGAATTTCTCTATAATTGTTGGCTTGCCATCATTCATTCTGGTCATATAAGGTACTTGTTCACCTTTATTCAACATCTCCAAGACTTTTGAATTTTTTCCACAAATCATAGGTCCCTAACTCCATTCTCTTTAATGCTCTACCCATGGTGATATTCTTGTAGTTCTATTCAATTCTTGAGAAACACAAAATGGAAAATTCTATTCTTAGTGCATGGTTAGAATAAATTCTTAAGAGGAAAAATAACCATAAAATGTGTGAAAATATTCATAATTGAGACATAACCTTGAAATGAGTACAACCATCATTATAATTCATATCCCTAGACATGTTTTCCATTTATAATAAGATTGTTAAAATCCTCAATTTTACAAAATACTTGGTCATGATCAATCTTGACTTTTAGACTTCCATACATCTTTTCAATAGATTGTCAATAGTGAGGATCTTGTTCTAAAGCATAGGCCAGAGAAAAATATGAATTTTTGGTATTAGATACAGGTTCCATGCCTTGGTGCAAAGTGCATGGTTGGGGGGGGGGGAGGGGGTAATGGTAACTTGTAGAGAGGTTATTTCCAAATCCACAAAATAGGATCCACTGACACTTCCATTCTATATAACTAGGTCAAGTTCATTCACAACCAAAATAATAGATTTGAGTTTAGTCATTAAGGATACAATTATAGGGTAAAGAATAGTCAAATCCACCCATCTACCAATAGTTTAAAATCTGAAAGCCAATCCAAATAATACATCTATCCTTGAAAGGTTCCAAACTCACCAAAGATGAAATTGGTTCCTAAAAAATCCACTTATTCTTGCAAAAATCCACCCTATTTCCATTGTCCACATTCCATCTAGATCTGGATTTAATTATCTCTTTTCCTTGTTGGATGCCATTATAGATGTTGGACCCTTGAACCATATTTTGGGAGCTCAAAAACTATATAATTTTCATATTTTCTATGAGGTGTCTTAAGGATTTTGTTCCAATTTTTATTATCTTCAAAAATACACTAAATTTGTTTTGCCAAAAGGGTACAAGAAATAATTTGATAGAACAGATGCCCAATCCACCATTCAATTTTGGGTTACAATATTTATCCCAAGCAACCGGTGCCAAAAAAAAAATTCCTCAACTCTGGATCAGAAAAATTCCACTAATTTTTTTCTATGGTTTCCAAGAATTTACTATATTTTGAAAAAATTAAAGTGTAAACTAGTAAATCTTGTAAATTTGACTTCAAAAATTGATGTTTCCCAGCATGGATAAGTAGAGCCCCTTTCTATCCTACCAACTATACATTGAATCTATCAACCAAATTAGTCCAAAAGGCCACTAGAGGTTTCAACCCTAAAAGTAGCCCCAAATAGGAGGTAGAAAATTTCTCAATTTTTTACTTCATAATTCTAGCTATCTTCTCCTATCTAGGGGTAGGAGTATTGATTAAAAAAAGATATATTTTCTTCCCCTATTGATTAACTAAATGATGCCATTGTTGTTGGAAATATTATGAAAGGCTAAATTACTAAGAAGGGAGGGGTGAATCAATAAATTATAAAATTTTGAACATTAATTACCAATTAATCCTTCATATATATTTTGATAGAATTGCATGCATGAGAAACTAAAAACATAAAAGCATACACAACACTTTAACACACAAGATTTTGTGACCTAGAAACCTTCCAAATAGAAAGTAAAACTGAGGTGGGGATGATACCCATAAGCTTTAATATAGAAATATAAAGTTGGTCAGTTAAGGCTTACAATGATCACTTTTGATGATCTACCCTATTAGAAGCAATAAGGACTACTAGGTCCACCTTGTTAAAGGATTTATAAACATACAATGAAGTATGCACTCGGTAAAGAGATTTACACAAGACTATTAGGTCTACCTTTAACTCCACCTATTAGGATGAAGTAGTATTTGATCTTTTATCTACAACTAGGTTTGCTGAATGAGACTCCAATGAGTGCACAAATCACTTTACTGTGATAGATAAATCTTTGCTGCTCCTTATATTGTTGTAGCTTTTGCAAATTTCTCTTCTTCTTTTCTCTAATTACATTGATTACACTTTCACACTTTTTCACACTTTGGATGTGATACAATACATTACATATATACCAATTCAATTATAGAATTACAAATTTGGTCATAATGCAAGTTTGCACAAATATTATAAAGTCATCTTAAATGTAGAAATTCATGTTCTAAAGACTCAATTAGTGAGGTTATGATACTTGCCATCCCCTATCAATGCTCAGCATCATCATGCACTTAGTAGACATAGAAGCTCATTCCATACTAATCACTTCCAAGTAGTCTTGAACTTGGTCTACACTAGTGACTCGGTGAATATTGCATAACTTATCATATAAACTAAATCATTTGATTCACACTACATGGCTCAGAAAATGCTCTCACTACGAGCTTTATATAAACTAAATGACTTGGTTAACACTAAGTGGCTTAGTTAACACTAGATTTACATCACATCAACTAAAAACTTGGTGAGCACTACACTACTTGGTTTGCACTAGTAAACTCGGCATACACTAAGATGCTCAGTTTACACTATTGATCTTTATCATAGAAATAATTGCTCGGCACAAACTAAAATTTGTCCAAAGGACTTGGTAACAACTATAGTACTTATTGACAATTGAAATGCTTGGTTAACATTGTTAACTATACAAAAATCTTAGTAGATACTTACAATATGAATAAGTGTATGTCACTAATAAAAAACTTGACTATTATGTCAACAGTCTCCCCCTTTGGCATTAGTGAAGAAAACACTTATTAGTCAAAAATGAATTCAAAAAGTTCCTGAATACCTTTATCCATCACATTGTGATTCCAAATTGGTAGAGTATACTATTTTTGAGAATTTTAAAAATTGGTTTTGTAAGATATATATTTATGTACATGGTAATGTTCCTCCATATTATAATATACAGTATGCTATACATTTGATATGTACAGCTAAATACATCTTCTCTCCCTTGTACAATATACATTATTCAATTTTCTCCCCCTTTTTCTTTATCAATCTTTTCCCCCTTGTTACATCTTTCGTAGCCTTTCTTACAACTTTTTACATCTTCTCCCCCTTTTTTGACATTAATGCCAAAGATTTATACTATATATTTACACAATAATGCCAAAATGTTACAAGAAATCTGAATGTACCTTTAGGATAAGTGCCAAAGTCTTGTCTCAATTCTCTTGCAAGACATTGCATTGTGCAATACAATATGCACTTCTACTGAGAATTCAATCATGTGGTCTGCAATGCAAAAGTTATTATCATGGATGAGCATTTTAGAATATGCAAGATGCTTCTGCAATGCATCCATTTTTGGGAGAATCATGTTCTAAATGTCTATCAAAATATATCTAATTATTGCCTCTTCTATGAGAAATTCTACCTACATATCTATCAGAAATTTGATCTTATTGAAATGGAAAGAGCTTGAACTCAAGTCAAGCTGCAAATTTTGTGCACTCACCTTAAGATCCTCATCAATTTTAGACAATTTGTCTTTTGTTTCCTTTGTAAAAATTGAAATATCACATAGTTTAACAAAAAGTAAAGATACACTTATATAAGAGGTTTCTAGAGAGCCAATAATAGTAGATAGTTCTACTTGGTGAATGAAAATTTGTTGAGCAATAAGTTCTGAAACTTTATTCTCATAATTTTTCTCAACTTTCTTCAATAACTTCTCTTGTCCATCTAAATCCTTGTTATATTTATGGACAACCTCTTCCAACTGATACAAAATTGGTTGAGAAGTATCAACCTCTATGCCTAGAGCCTCTTCTAGAATATTCTTAGCATCCTCAATAATCTTAAATTCCTTATTTCTTTCATCTCTAACCTTTTGCTACTGAGCTTTCTTCTGGAGTAGTTCTCCAAAGGTTTACATTTGATCAAGGGTTAAATTTGAGATGTCCCATTTAGGAATGACAATATCGTCATCAAGATCTATATCCTCCTCCTTTTCTTTAACTTTACCCAAAAATGTTGTGCTTGGTTGAGGCTTGGTCTCAACTGTCCTTTTACTTATTGCTTGTATACTAGGAATGGAAACAACTGTAGAAATTATAGGACTTGCTGCAAAAATGGATACTACACTCATTGAAATACTAGTAGTACAAATACATGATATATCCAAAACTAATGTAGAGGGAAGAGTCTATAGCTTGGTAGATGAAGTGTTTGATACTTTAGTCAATGTAGTGTGGAGCTGGACTGGTGCAAATATTGATTGAGTGCTTGCGCTTTCAGTGCTGCTCACAATCAATCCTACTGAGGCTATCTCTAGGATTGATGTTATCAATATTTTGTTGAGAGAATGAGGAAGTGAGGCTATGAATATTGCAACAATATTTATTGGGTTAGTCTCCTCTGTATCTTGTGCATCTTCCTCAGTAGCATTTTGCCCTTGTTCCTCTTCATCCTCTTCATTAACGAAATGAGTCACCTCCTCATCATCTTTCTCATCATCTTTCTCCTCCTTATCATCATCATCTTTATCCGTTATAGTGACACAAAATCACTTAGTTTGTGAAGAAGATATATATTCTTCCATGTGTTTGTAGTGTTCTTCACAACATGTTCAATTTCATTCAAGAATACAAGACAAGTGTTGAATCTCAAGGTTATTTTTTCTTCATTTTTCTTCAAAGATTCCTTCACCTCCTTATTGGTTAAGCTTGACATAAGTTCCCTTAGGGTTTTCTCATATATACCTTTTGTAGTTTGTTTAGAAAATTCCCATATTGGCTTAATCTTATCCATCAAAACACTACAAATCTGAAGTGCAAGTTGATTAGGTGAGTATTTCCACTTACCCATCTTGGATATGACCAAGTCTTCTTCCTAGTTTCGTTCTTCTTTAGTCTTGATTTGATATTTTAGTGGCTTGAAGTTTGTAATGCCATAACCTAGTTTTGAATCTTTCAATCTATCTTGGAAGGTGGGTGGAGGTTTTCTAAAAATTGTGTCTCCTTCCTTTTTTGATTTCTTTCTCGATGCCCTTCTTGTGAATATAGAAATGGATGTCATGAAAAGTTTGGTAATGATTACCTTAACCTTCTTCTTCAATGGCTCTTCTTCCTCTAACTTTTCTTAATCCTCTACTTCTCCATCTTCACCTTTGTGCTTGGTCCATAGAAGAGCAGTGTTGGTTTTCATCTTGGCAATCCTCCTCTTGCCTTTGTTAACCGCTCGAGGGAGCTTAATCTCTAGTTCTATCTTGGCCTTAGCCTCATCATATGTGCCAAAATAGGATATTTTAGGATCAACTAGCTCATTTATTAATTCCATATTTATATCCTTTATTTCATCAATATTGACCTCATATCCTAGAGGTTTTACCCATGCAATTCTTGGCCTAACTGCCTAAATATACACTTTGTCACTATCAACCATGAAACAAATATCATCCTTGTATTCCTTAACTACTTTCCTTCGAATCATGTATATTTTATTCATGTTCTCCTTAAATGCATCAAAATAATTGTGCATAATGCTTGTATAATTTTCTCCCATTTTAGCCAACGTACTCATTAATTTAATAAAGGACTGGCACATCTTTTTGCCAAATAATAGTACCTTTTTATGGGAAGAATTTATGAACATAGAAAAATAAAAAATGTCAAGAGTGAGCCAAAATTACATGGATTTTTCTTTGAGGTCCTGATGCTCTCCATGTTCTTATTGAATTGGTTCTACACTTGCTCAGTAAGCTCAAGAGAAAGGTTATTCTTGACCACCTTGTAAGCCAAGTCAATAGCTTCACATGACACACTACTCAATCTACTAGAGCTATATATTTTGTGTGAAATGATGTGAATACCAAACTTCAGCTCCATGTCAGTCACACTACTTATTTTCATTCCCCTTCTATCCCATTCAAAAAGGGTTTTCTTTTCTAGTTTAACTGGCTTAGGGTTTTAGTCATTTTGGATTTTTCTAGAATGGGGAGACTGGTGATCCTATGGATCATCTCCTTTGTAATCAAAATTGGTTGCTCCAACCATAATTGACCATTATGTACAGGGCTAAGGATGTGCCATATCCATTTTATTTAGAAATCTTGTGGCATGTGAGGATTATATGTTAAACCTTTCATTTCCAAATGTTGGTGTTTTGTTTTCAACATGCCATTAACACATGGATTTTCTAGGGTTTCATACATTTCCAAAGTACCAATATCTTGAATTGTCCATTTAAATTGAGAACGGATGTTGTTAATCAAAAGTACCTTAGGTAGGATCTAAGATTGTGCTCCACTTGGATCTAGAGTTTCCTCAATGGTGGGAGTTAGCTTGGTGCCTTCCATTCTACACCACAAATCAACATATCTAAACCTTTCTTCACTTTGCTATTGGTGGCTTCCATCTTTTCTTGGTAGGGTTTAAGAGTCTTTCAACAAATATTCACAGAAATTGCTTAAATGCTCAAAAATTTCTCTATACAATTAGCTCTTGAAAATTCAAGGTGAAAAGTGACTTTGATTTGACCCATTTAATCAAAACTTTCCATAAATGCTTGGCATGAATGTTTTTTCAAGTTGACAGACTATCTGCCACTCCCTTTCATTGAATGCTTGGTGAAGTATTCATGACTTGGTAACCATACATACTTTAGTTACTCCTAACCTTGCTTGGTAGAGTCTACAACCTGGCCTTGTTCGATAAGATAGTAACTTGACCTTACTTGATGATAACTTCCATATTTTATCTAGTGATTCCTTTTGCATCTTGAATTTTGATTTGGATCTTTCATCTTGTTAATTGGAATTGATATATGATGTCTCTTTTGTATCATAATTTTAGTTCTCCTTTGAGAGATCAAGTGGAAAAGGTGGAGTTGCCAATATCTTGAGTGACTTGATCATCATAGCTCGGGCTTGTATTCTTAGAAGATTTTGGCACTCATTCTTATCTCATATATTTTTTGATGTTATTAGCTTGTTTCTTCTTTTCATCTTCAATTTTTCTAGTATTCATGTAGTTCTTGGCAAGATGACCAAGTTTAGTACAAATTAAATATCTTCTAGTTTACACAATTCATTCCAATGTGTCCAAATTCTCCACAATTATGAAATCTACAGTAGGTGTTATAGTCCCAAACAAATATAGCTTTCACAATCTCTTCTATTAGATTTAGTATCTTAGATTTGCATTATGATGACTTGTGCCCATGTTTGTTACATTTGTGACATTTTCCTTCAAACTTAGGTTTCTCTTTGCATTTATTAGGCTTATGACCATGCTGATTGCAATTGTAGCACTTTTCACTAAATTTTTCTTTCCCATTGCTCCAACATTTTTTTGTTGTATGACCTATCTTACCACAATGATTGCAAGTAGGTCTTTGATTCTTTTAAGCTCCTTGTTTGGATGATTCATCTTCTACTATATATCCAATTCCTAATTTTCCTTTTTTTCTATAAAGAATTTTCTAATTCAAATGATTCATGTATGCTTGGGATTTCATTGGTTTTCCTTTTAGAGTTTAGATCATTCTGCAATCTTTCATTTTCTAATCTTAGATTTATGATTTCTTCATTTTCATTAGCAAGTTGATTAATGAAGTCAGTCTGCTAAAGGGATAAATGTCAAATCTCATTATCTTTACCTTCTATTTCTTCTTTTATCTTATTTTTCTCTTCCATAACTTCACATAGCCTTACTAACTGAATTTCTTGCTCTCTTCTTAGTTTTCCTACTTTTCTTGTAGTAAACCATTATTTTCTAATAGTTCTTTCATTGATTCATTAGCTTCATCTAGGCTACTTGCCAAATGAAGGCTTTCAATTATTTCTTCAGTGTATAGATGATCATTAACTTGAATTGAAAGATCTTTTCTTCTTTTTAGGGATTGAGAGAGTTACTCCTTTTCTTTTTTGAGTTGGGCAATAGCCATTTCTAAATCTAGCTTCTCATTGTCAATAGCCTTGTCAAGTCTGAATATCTCCATGAACTTTGATCTTTTCTCAAGCTATTAAACTTTTTCTCTAAAAACCACCAAAGCTTTGATACCAATTGTTGGAAATATTATGAAAGCTTGGATTATTGAGAAGGGAGGGGTGGATAAGTAACTTATAAAATTTTGAACTTCAATTACCAATTAATCCTTCATATATATTCTGATCTAATTGCATGCATGAGAAACTAAAAACATGAAAGCATACACAACACTTTAACACAAAAGATTTGATGACCCAAAAAGCTTCCAAATAGAAAGTAAAATTGGGGTGGGGATGATACCCACAAGCTTTAGTACTACAGTATAAAGTTGGCCAATTAAGGCTTACAATGATCACTTATGATGATCTACCCTATTAGTAGCAATAAGGATTGCTAGGTCCACCTTGTTAAAGGATTTACAAATAGACAATGAAGTATGCACTTGATAAAGAGATTTACACAAGACTATTAGGTCTACCTTGTTAAAGGATTTGACTAATCCACATTTTAGGATTAAGTAGTGCTTAACTTAATTAAAGTGAATGGGTTAGAATGCAAGTGGAAGGAGGGGAAGGGCTAGGATTTAAATAAGCCTTAGTTTATTTAAATCAAGGAAAGGCGAATATAATTAAATAAATGTGAATTTATTTAATTTAAGGTAGGGTAATTAAATAAATAATAAATATCTATTTAATTGGCCATGAAAAGGGGATTTGGACAATTTTAGTTGTCTATAGGATGTGATACAATATATTACATATATAACCAATCCAATTATAGAATTACATAGTCACCTCACATGTAGAAACTAGGATTTTGAAGACTTACTCGATGAGTTTTTGATACTCAACATCCACCATCAATGCTCTGCATCATCATGCACTTGGTAGACATAGAAGCTCGATCCATACTGATCACTTCCAAGTAGTCTTGAATTTGGTCTACACTAGTGACTCGATGAATATTGTGAAACTCATCATATAAACTAAACCACTTGATTCACACTACATGGCTCGATCAATTCTCTCACTATGAGCTCAATACAAATTGAATTACTTGGTTACCAGTAAGTGGCTTAGTCAACAATAGATTCACATTACATCATCTGTGAACTTGGTAAGCACTACACAACTTGATTTTCATTGGTAAACTCAGCATACACTAGGATGCTCAACTTACATTACTGATCTTTATCATAGAAGTAATTGCTTGACACAAACTAAAATCTATCCAAAAGACTCGGAAGGAACTGTAGAACTTGGTAACAACTGAAATGCTTGGTTAACACTCTTAACTTACCAATAAGCTTAGTAGATATTTACAATCTGAATAAGTGTATGTCACTAATAACAAACTTGACTGTTATGTCAATAATTATTTACACCTAAAGTCATTCCATCAAGATTCTAGCTTTTTTTAATCATTTCTTCCCCCATCATGACCATGTCATCAACAATTTTTTCATGAGAGTAGGCTAGGTCAACAAAAGATGGTTTGAGGCCAACAATCAACCCTTAGGAAATACGAGCACTAGTTGATCTACCTAGGGGCTCTACTATGATCAAAAAAAGAATGGGAGATAGGGGATCTCCTTGTCTCAATCCTCTAAAAGGCTTGAAAAAATTAGAAGAGGAGTTGTTAACAATGATCAGAGACAAGGATTTCCCAACCAAAAAAGAAACAAATTGAATGAAATGATTCCCCCAAAAAAATACCTCAAAACTTTCAACATAAGAAGAAATTCTTGAGAAGAAATTCTTGAGAATTTGAACTATTGGTAGAATGAATCACTTGATAATGGAATCCTAAAAAATTCTGCCTGACACAAAACCATTTGACTGAGGCAAAGTAGATAGCAATCCAGAGGTAAGGAATTTATAAAACAACTTATAAATATAGATACACAAAATTATTAGTCTAAAAGATTCCACCATTTTAGCACTCTTCTTTTAGAGATCAAAACATTGAAGGTAGAATTGAGTTCCTTAAGGAATTTATTAGATCCAAACAATTCTTTAACTATCACACACATGTATGCCCCAATTAGGAACTAGGGACTTCTCTCCTTCAAAACTAAACACATATTTATGAATTCCATCTATAGAGGGAATTCCAACCATTATTTTGTTAATTTTTCCATTAAAAAAAGAAGGAATGGCCACCAAAAGATAGTTCTTACTATTGGCACAAATATTAAGATCTTTAATCAAGAATTTAGAAAAGAAATCTATAAAAGCCTCAAAGATTTCCCTTTCTAAATGAACATCTCATTTCTCTTTTGATATATTCAAGATTCTTTTAGAAGCTCTATGTTTATACTTTATGTGATTAAAAAGATCAGTGTTATAATCTTTAGCCTTTAGCCAAAGGGATCTTGACCTTTGTCTCTAATAAAGATCCTATTTGGTAACAATACCATGATCTCATGATACTTCACCAACAACTCCTTTTCCTCTTCTATATAAGTGTGGGAAAATCCTTCCTCTTGAATAAACTTTTGAACTTCATTTAGACCATTTTTAATATTAGTTTTTTGGACAAAAATATTGCCAAATGTCTCCTTTTTCCAAGATTTGACTTTATGTTTAACATGACTGATTTTTTCAGCTGTCTTGAACATTGCCAACCCTTCAAAATTCACATTCTACCAATCTTGAACAAGATTATCAAAAATAGGGTGTTCTAACCTCATCCTTTAAAACTTGAAAGGAAACTTATGCTTGAAAACGAAGGGGTTAGCCATTAGATAAATTGATAAGTGATCAAACCCTATCTTAGTGATAGAAGAAAGAGAATAGTGAAATCTATTAAACCAATCACATTTAATAAGAGCTCTAACAAGCCTTACCTAAATGAGTTTCTTACCCTTCCATCTATTGGACCACATGTAGGGACACCCTTGGAGATCCACATCTAACAAGGCATGTAGATTGATGATGTCCATAAAGTCCAACCTTCCATCCAATGAGATTTTAAAGAAATGTCCCCCAATTTATCATTATGATTCATGGGAGGGTTAAAATGACCCAAAACTAGCCACGTGATTTCAATAAAAAAATTCTAATAGTCCCCAACCTTTCCTAGAAGGCCAACCTCCCATTTTTGAATTTAGGAGCATACACATTAGATAGAATCTAGAAAAATGTGTATAATATGAGAAAACTTAATACAAATGATATTGTTTCCAGCCAAAAGGACCTCACATTAAATAAATATACACTATTTTGTTCCTTGTCAATCAATCCATATTTATTTACCTCATGTAGTTTTCTTATAATGTCATCTTAATTATGAGATTGATCTCTTAGTTGTGGTTTATTTTTAATAAAACCCATAAGAATGATTCACCAAGTATCATATTCAAAATTATACCTAACATATTATTTAACATGTTTAAATTTTTATAATAAAAATAGTATTAAATATGCACTTCATATGTGGTTGACCATTTTCACGTCTTAATGGTCCTTGTCTATTCATTTCCACCCTATTATTTAGGTTCATTCTATAATTTTAGATTTTTTGGTAATGTGCTTTACCTATTTTTATGTATTCCTTTCTCTTCAAATTTACTACCCATCTTAGTAATTATTTTTATTTTATATTTATATTATTTTTTATTCAATTCTTTTCTCTCTATCTTTACAGTCCACATCATCATATCACTTTTCTTGTCACCACCTTGGGATTGCCACATAAGCTAAAAGGTTTTTATGTTTTACTTTTGCATTCATTGTCTATTCCTTCATGTTTACTTAGTCTATTGATGATTTTAACCATTCTCGTTAGCCATATATATGTGTTATTTGTTGGAAAGATAACATAGGCTAAGTTGCTAAGGGTGCAGGGGTGAATCAGTAACTAATAAAACTTAATATTAATTCACCAATTAGTCTTTCATATGCATGAAAAACTAAAAGCATTAAAACATTCATAATACTTTGATACGCAATATGATAACCTAGAAACATTCCAAATAGAAAGTAAAATTGGGGTGGGGATTTTTGGGCCCATCAAGCACTCAAAAGCATTCGGTTATGCTTGGCACCATCGGTGGCATTTAATATTACAAAAGCAAAGATGACAGAAGATTTGATAAAAACCCTAGCGACACTGTATGAAAAGCCCTCCGCTTCAAACAAGGTATTTCTCATGAAGCGTTTATTTAATATGAAAATGGCAGAAGGTGGATCTGTTGCAGATCATTTAAATGAGTTTAATACTATTACTAGTCAATTATCTTCTGTGGGTATCAATTTTGATGAAGAAATTAGGGCTCTTTTGATTTTGTGTTCTTTGCCTAAAAGCTGGAATGGCTTGGTAATGGCAGTGAGTAATTATGTTCCTGGATCTAGTACCCTAAAATATGATGATGTGATCGGTGTTATTTTAAGTGAGGAAACTCATAAAAAATCCTTAGGTGGATCTACATCAGGAAGTGCTTTAAATGCACAAAGTAGGGGCAGAACGACTGAAAGAGGAAGTAACTCTGGAAATCGTGGGAAATCAAGAGGAAAGTCAAAGGGGAGGAGGTCTGAATCGAGAGGACCAAATGATTGTTGGAATCGAAAGAAAAATGAAGGAGATAAATCAGATGGAGACAAGGAGGCAAATGTGGTAAGTAAAAAATCTGGAGAGGATGCTTTGCTTCTATCTTTAGAGAGTGTTGATGATTCATGGGTTTTAGATTCTGGCACTTCATTTCATGCTACACCTCATAGAGGTTATTTCATTGATTATGTCCAAGGGGATTTTGGGCTTGTTTATTTGGGGGATAATGAACCCTGCAAAATTGTTGGAAAGGGAAAAATTAAGATTAAGTTGTAGAATGGGAATCATTGGCTACTACATGAGGTAAGACATGTTCCAAAGCTGAGTAGGAATTTAATTTCAGCAGGGCAACTTGGTGATGAGGGTTGTGTAGTTACTTTTAATGATAAAAATTGGGAGGTTTCAAAAGTTTCCCTTGTAGTAGCAAAAGGTGTGAAAGTAGGCACCTTATATCTTTGTACAGGTCATATTGTTCCTTCTACTTTGATTGTTTTAGAGAAAAAATGAATATTCAGGAACAATTAGTATAGTTGAGCAGGGAGAACAAATAGCTGCTATAGATTCTGAGACAACATTGTGGCACAATAGACTTGGGCACATGAGTGAGAAAGGTATGAAAGTACTTCATTCAAAGAAAGCTTTACCAAGTCTAAAATGTGTGAATATGGATTTCTATGAAAGTTGTGTGTATGGAAAACAAAAGAGAGTGAGTTTTGTAAAGACAGGGAAGGGAAACAAAAAGGAGAAATTAGAGCTTGTGCATACAGATGTATGGGGACCATCCCAGGTATCTTCCCTTGGTGGCTCTCATTATTATGTTACATTTATTAATGATGCAACTAGAAAAGTATGGGTTTATTTCCTTAGAAAAAAATTTGATGTATTTCAAACTTTTAAGAAATGGAAATGCTTGGTTGAAAATGAGACTAGTAAGAAATTAAAATGTCTCAGATCTGATAATGGTGGTGAGTATTGTAGTCATGAATTTGAAGATTATTGCTCCACTAATGGTATTCGTAGATAAAAAATTATTCCAAGGACTCCACGGAAAAATGGAGTGGTTGAACGCATGAATAGGACTATAATGGAGCATGCAAGGAGCATGAGGTTGCATGCTGGGTTGCCCTTACACATGTGGGTGGAGGCTATCAATACTGTAGTATATTTTATTAATAGAGGTCCCTCTACTCCTTTGGGCTGTGGTATTCCAGAGGAAGCATGGACTGGTAAGAAGGTGAGTTATTCTTTTCTCAAGACCTTTGGTTGTGAAGCTTTTGCTCAGATAGACTCTGAAAATAGAACCAAGCTAGAAGCTAAATCAAAGAAATGTGTCTTTGTTGGATATGGCATTAATGAATTTGGTTATAGGCTTTGGGATTTTGAAAATCTTAAAATTGTTAGAAGTCAAGATGTCATATTCAATGAGAAAGTGTTGTACAAAGATCTGTTGCTGCAACATGAGAAGAAAGAAGATGATTATGTAGTGTTGGATGATACTCCAAAAGCTAATGTTCTAGCCATTCCTCATGATGTGCAACAACTGCAACAAAAAATACCACACACACTAGTAAATGTTAGATGGTCAACAAGGCAAATTAGACCTCCACAAAGGTTTTCTCCCTCTTTGTATTCTATTTTACTTACTGATGCTGGTGAACCTAAAAGTTATGATGAAGCTGTGCAGGTGGATACTAAGATTCAGTGGGAATTTGCAATGAAAGATGAAATGGACTCTTCGTTGAACAATAAGACATGGGATTTGTGCAACTTGCCTGCAGGTAAAAAGGCTTTATAGAATAATGGGTTTGCAGGTTGAAAGAAGAGGAAGGAGGTAAGAAAAGACTTATAGCCAGGTTAGTTGTAAAAGGATTTGCACAGAAAAAGGGAATTGATTTTGATGAGATATTTTCTCCTGTTGTTAAAATGACTTCTATTCGTACTGTTTTAAGTCTTGTGGCTATTAAAGATTTGCATTTAGAGCAGATGGATGTTAAAACAACATTTCTTCATGGTGATTTGGATGAAGAAATATATATGGCTCAGCCATAGGGTTTTGAGGTCAAAGGTAAGGAGAACTTAGTGTGCAAATTGAAGAAAAGTTTATATGGCTTGAAGCAAGCACCTCAGCAATGGTATCTGAAATTTGATAGTTTTATGCATGAGCATGGATATAATAGGTGTCATTTAGATTACTGTGTTTATTTTAAGAGGTTAGATGATGATAGCTACATTATTTTATGTTTGTATGTTGATGATATGCTTGTAGCTGGGTCTAACATGGATCATATTAAGGGGTTGAAACACCAATTAGCACATGCATTTGCTATGAAAGATTTGGGGGCAGCAAAACAAATCCTTGGTATGAAGATTTGTAGAGATAGGAAGAACAGAGCATTGACACTATCTAAAGCTAATTATGTTGAGAAGGTGTTGTAACATTTCTCTATGGAGAATGCTAAAGCTGTCAGCACAACTTTACCCAATCATTTGAAATTGACTAAGGAAATGTGTCCCAAGACACAAGAAGAGGAGGATAAGATGTCCAAGGTACCCTATGCTTTAGCTATAGGAAGCTTGATGTATGCTATGGTATGCACTAGGCTAGATATTGCACATGTAGTGGGAGTCGTTAGCAAGTATATGAGTTATCCAAGATTTAAGCATTGGAATGCTATCAAGTGGATTCTCAGATATTTGAGAGGAACATCCAATAAGTGTTTACACTTTGGGGGCTCTACTACTGATTTATAGGGCTATGTTGACTTAGATTTGGCTGGGGATATTGATACCAGGTGGAGAATTATAGGTTATGTCTTTAGTATTGGTGGGGTAGCTGTGAGCTGGGTTTCTAGGTTACAGAAGATTAATGCTCTCTCCACTATAGAGGCAGAGTATGTTGTTGCTATAGAGGCATCCAAGGAGATGATATGGCTTTAGTTCTTCTTGGAAGAATTGGGACATCCTCAGAAGGATAATTATTTCTTCACAGATAGTCAGAGTGCCATTCATCTTGCTAAGAAGTCATCTCTGCATTCTAAGAAAAAACACATATAGTTGCGGTACCATTTCATTCGGTCAGTTTTGGAGGATGGATAGTTAAAGCTGGAGAAGATACATACCAATGAAAATCTAGCAGATATGTTGACAAAGGTTGTAACAAGGGAGAAGCTGAATTCCTCTTCAGCTTAGGTTGGTCTTTTATACTGAACATGAATAAAAGAACACTAGAGTCCAGGATGGATCAGTCTCCAAGTGGGAGATTGTTGTTTAGTGTGGAGCCTGATCAGTCCCCAAGTGGGAGATTGTTAGATTGTGGTGACTGATCAGGAAATTTTTGGGCAGTGGCTAACATGGTAGCCGAAATATCATGGCCAACATATGGCCGACATTTTATAACCCTAAAGTGGTTTAATACTTGTATAAAAGGGCTTAGGGTTGGGTATTTTTCATAATGTTGTGATGAAAAATTGGTTCTTGTGGCGGTATTGAGCTGTAAGGGATTACGGATTGTAATCAGGTTGTAATCACTGGATTTTAATAAGATCAGACTTGTTGTTTGGTGGACGTAGCCCAGGGATTCGGTGAACCATGTTAAATCTTGGGTCCTTGTGTTCATTTCTGTGTGATCTATTATTTTCTCTGTTATTGGTTATATTTGCATGTAGTTTTTTATTTCTTTCTGTAGTTTATCCTAACAATTGGTATCAGAGCTTGGTTTTGGCCTGGTCATGGGTTTGAATCTCCCTGGTGCCTTCTCGACCCGCGTAAGCACCTGGTATACACGTCGAGGGGGAGATTGTTGGGTGATGCGATGCACTCCCCTACCCATAGGTGGTTAATTATGTGGTGTTCCATGTTCACTAACAGTCATGGCTTTTGGTGCAATGACAAATGAGCCCAACAGGGATGATACCCACAAGCTTTAGTACTATAGTATAAAGTTGGCTTGTTAAGGCTTACAATGATCACTTCTGATGATTTTCCCTATTAGGAGCAATAAAGATTGCTAGGTCCACCTTGCAAAATGATTTACAAACATACAATGAAGTATGCAGTCGATAAATATATTTAAAAAAGACTGTTAAGTCTACCTTGTGAAAGGATTTAACTATTCCACCTATTAGGATGAACTAGTGGATGATCTCTGATCTGCAATGTTGATTTTTTGAATGAGATTCCTTTTAGTATAATGATCACTTTACTGTGATAGATAAATCTTTACTACTCCTTATACTATTGTAGCCCTTTTACTTCACACATATATGAATTTTAATATGCATACAATACATCTCTCTTTTGGATGTGATACAATACATTACATATATACCAATCCAATTTACAATTTCATCAAAGTTGGCTACAATACAAGTTTCACCAAAATACACAAATTTGGCCCAACTACTAATACTCGAGTTCTGAAGATAAACTTGTTGAGGTTTTGTTAATTAGACACCAGTGAAAATTCTTGGCATCATTATGCACTCAAGAGACGTAGAAGCTCAATTCAAACTAAACACTTCCAAGTAGTCTGAACTCGGTCTACCTTGGTGACTCATTGAACATTGTGAAACTCAGCATATAAAGTGAATCACTCGATTGACACTGCATAACTTGGTCAACACTATCTTTATGAGCTTTGTATAAACTAAATCACTTGGTTAACACTTCATAGCTCAGTCAACACTAGATTCACATTGCGAAGATTGCAAACTCGATAGAAACTAGAAAACTTAGTTTGTGCTAAGAACCTTGGTAAACATTATGAAGCTCAATTTACACTAATAATCACCAACTTGATATATGTGTCTTGATGTGAACTGAATATTGTTCCTAAAAATTAGTAGCAACTATAGAACTCGGTAGAGCTTGAATTACTTGGTTAACACTATTAACTGTACAATAAGATCAAAAGCTACTAACAATATGAATAAGTGTATGAGTCACTAATAAAAAAACTTTATTGTAATGTCAAAAATCTCCCCCTTTTTCATTAGTGACAAAAACACTTATCAATCAAAACTAAATTCAAAAGGTTCAAAAAAATCTTTAATCTCCATTCTATCTCTTCAACTCGATAATGTACTCTATTCTTGAAATTTTTTAAAATTCCTTTTGTTAGAGATGTTTATCTAAATATGTTTATGTTATAATGCTCCCCCATACATATATATGCAATATACTTTACATGTTATACACATCTTCTCATTTTCTCCCCTTTATTGCATATTTTCATATTCTCCCCTTTTATATCATATCTTCTCCCATTTAGAATATACTTTTCATGTTATATACACCTTCTCCTCCTTTTTGACATAAATTCCAAAGATGTATTTTATATTGTAATTCCAAAATGTGGCATGAAGTCAGAATGTACCTTTAGAATTAGTGACATTGTCTTGTCACAATTTTCTTGTAATAGCTTACTTGCATGTAATACAATTTGAACTTTTGGAGATAATTCTATCATGTGATTAGCTATGGAGAATTTATTATCATGGATGGGAGCTTTGGCATGCACAATATGTTTTACAATGCATCCATGTTTGGAAGAATCATTCCTTGTATATCTACAAGTGTAGCCCTTATCCTATCTTCTTCCCTTAGTAATTCTACTTGCATATCAATTAGAAATTTGATCTTTACGTAATGAGCAGAACTATAGCTTAGGTTAAGTGACAATTGTTGTGGGTATGTGTAGGATCATGGTGTGCCAAAAAGTGGTGATGTGAAAAAAAAAGAGTTTGAAAACATCTAAAAGTGTTCCAAAATCTGCTATGACTTTTTTCCACCCATCCTGATACCAAAGCTAAAAAGTAGGCCCAAGCCTTATTGGGTATCCTATTTCATATCAGGTATTTGATATGAAATCAGATACTTGGTAACTATGCTATCATTAAAAAAATTGAACCCAAGGGCTACTGTTTTCAGATGCCATTTGCATTTTGTGCTCCAATATCTGATTGTGGAATGGATATATGATATAGGTGTAGACACCTAAATTTGATTACACTGCTTTGGTAGTCTAATTTAGCCATCTCTAAAGGCATCATTAATTAAATTGTTATTTAATTAATCCTTTGCCATCCCTATTTGATTAATTTAATTAATCATCTATAGTCCTAATTGATAAATCAAATAATCTATTATTTATCAATTAAATCCTTTTCTCCTATCTAATTCCAAAAATCTCCATTTATTAAATAAATCTATTTGTTAAATGAAATCCTCAAATTCAAAAACCCCTAACCTATCTCTAATCCTCCATTTAGCCTAATCCACCCCATCCACCCATACTAACCAAGCTTAGCCACTAACTCACCCACCCTCATTAATGCCATCCACTTGCACATCTCTAACATCCCTAATCTAATCCTAAACCCAAGCCTAATCCACCCCCTAATGTTGTCACATTCCTTAAACAAGTTTAAGACTTTCCTAATCCAAACCAAAGTCCCCCCTCAAAAAGCCCAACCACTAAGTCATGAGTGCTCTTACAAAACATAAAAGACTCTTACAAGCCCACTCAAGACTCTTACACCCATCTTCCACACTCTTCCCTCTTCCACACTCATTCCTCTTACATCCCTCTTACATACTTAACCCCACTCATCATGCCTTTAACCAACCCTTTACCCTACCCTCTCACACTCATCCTCCTTGTGACAAGTGTCACCTTCCCATTGGTGCTAAACAAGCACAATCCATGTGCTCTCCTTTGAGTGCATCCTAGCCCTCCTTAAGCCTTCATCCATCCTTACATCTAAGCCTTCCATCCCTCTACCCCTTAGCCTATAAATTGAATCCCATCCCAAGCCATTTCATCAACAATCTTTGAGCTAAAGTTACCATGCTATTTTGAGAACCAAAGCCATCAATCTTACCCTTATAATGCCAAATTGAGAGCTCACAAAGCTACCAATTTGCCACTACCCATCCCCATTGAAGCAGCTTTTGAGCATCTTGAGCATACATCCACAGCAAAAGGACACATCTATAGAATCCAGAAAGCATGGAGTGTTTTCTCTTGTGAGGTTTGCACTTCTTGTTTGCTTTCTTTGTCTAAGCATATATGTGAATTTAGTTTTTGGTTTGTGAATGTTTACTTTATTTGTTAATGTTCTTTGCATACTAAATCTTGTTCTACAATAGGTTAGTAGTTTTTTGTTCTTTTATTTTTTAATCAATTTTATTATAAATTTGTTAAATTTTATTATAAAATTGTTACTTTTAATTGAATTTGTTAAAATTTGGGTTTTTCTTGATATAAATTGTTGAGATTTAGATTTTTTTAATAGAAATTATGTTTTATAAATTAATAGGTATGGCTGATCAAAATGATGATACTAAGGCAAGAAATATTATTCCACATAACCTCCCACCAAATGATCTAGTGCCCCCTCAAAATTGTCCACAAAATGATCCACTACCCCCTCAAAACCCTACTCGAATTGAGTATTTGATATTTGAAAATCTCACCAAATTGAGGGCTTTGCAAACAACATATAATATTGTACCTATATTGGCTCCTATGTTATCCATGTTAAACACCATAGAGGATAACATTGAAACACTTACCAATGAACAAAATGTCGCTCTTTGTTGACGTGATGAAATGCATGAGATGTTTGATGATGGGTTGGACTATGATGAGGTTGTGGCCCTCAATATAAGTAAACATGATTTGGTTTCCCTTTTTGTGAACCCAAAATCTAGTTTAGAAGTCAACCACAAAAAGCCCAAACTATTGATTAAATGGTGCACAAGTGACACCATATATGCAAACTTTTGGGATCATTGGTGGATTTTTTTGACATCCCTCCACATAGTAATTTATAGGTGTCATTTTATTTCCTTATTAAATTGTATGAAAAATTTGTGTTGGGCCTCAAGGTGAACTATTGGAGCATGAAGCCCAACATGGGTGTAGGAGGAGGAGCTCCTTAGCATAGACCCTTTTCCCAATGGAAGAAAGATGGCACTTTTTTCCCCCCCTATTTATGTCTCCCAAGTCCTTGAGTGTAGAATCCTTGTATCATTGTAGAGGCTAGCTCTTAGACTATTAGAGCCATCCATAGATTGAGTAGCCTATTGATATCCCAAGCTAGAATAGTGGTGCCTCCCTATGTTGATGATACTGGTGTTGGTGTTTGAAAATGCTAGAGGGATTTTCAATTATCCCAATGAGAATATGACATATCTAGGGGCAGCTAACACCCATTTTCAACATGCCATTTCAAACACCAGGCCAACTATAAGCCATGACCCTTCTTCTACATTAGGCTCTGCCAACCCTAGGTGGGTAGACCTCGAAATTCAATTGAAACCATAACAGTGGCAGAACATATCTCTAAATCTATTAAGTAGATGAAACCCTTTATATTTCCTAAAGACCTATGTAGTAACAAAGAAGTGCACTAGCTAATTACAACTCTATGAAATTTAAAAACTGAGTGAGGGTTAAACTTTGATAGCTCTTCAACATAAAAGGGTAAAACACATTCGATTAATAATGTTGAATTCAAAAAACCCTCAGATATGCAGCAATAAGACTTTAATGATCTTGTAGCTGACCAGTTCCTAATCCATTAGGCAAATCCATCAATCAAATGCATACATATGGATATTTGATACTTATGTATATATTCAAATATACAATCTTTCTATTTAGCTTGTAAATAAACATATATGCTCAATTCAAACCTCATTCTTACATCATATCCTTCTCAATAAACCTCCAATCCTATTGATTCATTGAAGCATTTACATAACCCCTTGAGTTACAACCAACAATAAGACAACATACAACCTTAAGGGACTACAACTATTATCTAGGCTCTTTGTTCAAAGATCATAAAACATTGAAGCTCACTAAGATATGAGACAAGATTCAAGATGAAACTCAACCTATTGTTCTTTGTACTAATTTCTTTGAAATAATACAACCATATCCATGAAATGAAAACATGAAAACACCTAAAAAATCTAAACAATTTGTATTATCCTTCTTAATGTTGTTCATAAAAGAGAGTTATGCTAAAAGAAATGGTGCCACAGTCATGGGAACACATCAAAAACTAGAACCAAAACCTGGCATCACAGCAGTGAGTGGTTTTTTCTCCAAAAAAATGGACCCTATATAATGAGAAAGAAAGAGATAGATATAGGAAGAAGAAAATCCTAGATTTGATCTTGAGATGACAAGTGTCCACTCAAATTTCCTTCGCAAGAAGATGAAAAAACCTATTTCTATCCTCTCTCTTCAATTGCATGTCAAATCCCATCATTTTGCCTCTACAAGGCAGAAATATATCAGAAATCTCATCATGAAAGAATGTAACTGATTTTGGTGTTAAAATGAAATCACGGTAAAAGTGAAAAACTAGTTATAATAAACTAGAGAAGCTAAGAAAACATCTTAGAATTTATTTTCTTCATTTTCACATTTTATCAAACCTTCATATCTATCTTTTAACCAATTCTGATGATCAATGTTGAAATTTGCCTGTTCTGCTAACAACACCCCAAAATTCACAAATTGGATTATAGCTCAAACCAATGAGACATGTGCATGATTTGACTTCATATTTGGAAAATTTAGATCTTCCCAGTTCTGGTGGTATATTGGAGCGACCATTTTCGATAACAATAGCTCTAGTTATGGCCCCCTGAAGTTTTGAGTCCTGTCTCATGGCTTTGCAAAGCAATATAATGCAAAAATTTTAACTTTACAAAATTTAAAACTATAGAGTAAATCTAAATATGATTTTAACTTTAAGCCCTACATGTAAAACTTGAGAGGAAATAAAATAAAATTTTATTTTGAACCTCTTAAATTTCCTTCACAATTCCATCTGAGTCAAACCTAGTTTGACCGGCTTGATGACATGTGTCGAGACATGATTGGTTCATTCATGTACTTAGTCATCCACCTCTATTTAGTGCCAAATATTAGCATGATAATTGTCGAAATTGTTGCAGTGCTAGTGACACATGTCATCTTCCTATCGTGATTTGCTATGTCGCCATGTTATCTTCCTCGCAACTTTCCTTTGGCGATATAGCTAGAACCCTCAGATTTTCCATGTGGCACGATCTGTTGCATTGCAAGATTTTCTCGCCAAGTCATCATGCCTAAAAATTCATCCCACATGGCAGATTGTGATTGGCCTAGAGCTCCACATCATTTCCATTTCATCATCTCGTTGATACACACGCTGTATGGTTGCCACTTCTCACTCCTTGGTTCGCTATCAAACTACTACATCACACAAACATGGGACCCATGACCATTTTTGCAAAATTTTGAGGTTTTCTGGCAAGTCACTATGTCGCTAGGTAGAAAACTTGGGATTTTTTGGCTAGCAAGGTAGTGCCTAGCTAGATTTTTAACTTTTTTGACACATTTGAATGCTGAAGTCATCTGTCTCCGTAGGATTTAGACCATTTTAAGCATTTTTACGCGTAGAAAAAACAACAAAAAAAGTTAAAAAAAAAATTCCCATAGTTAAGATCTCGTTTTTGAAGATTTTGGCTAACTAACTAAATTGCTTTTTTTTTGTTGTCTCATTGCAGGTTGGAGCACATATGGAACCACTAACCATGTTTCTTGCAGGTTTTCATGTTGCTAAAAAATGAACTTGAATGCTTAACCATTTGTCTTTGAATGCATGTTGCTAAAAAATGAACTTGAATGGTTAAACACATTTTTCATTGAATGAATGGTGCTCAAAACACACTCTTGAATGCCATGGATTAAAATCAACTTTCCTTGGAATGCATGCTTAAAACAACAAATCCAATCTTGAATGCCAAGGATCAATTAACCATTACAATATCAAACACTTCATTTGGAGCTTCTAAAATTGAACAAAACAAATCTCTTTTCCACATGCAATCTAGGTAAAGTTTGATTTTTGGACATTTAAGAAACTTTGTTAAGTTAAAATAAAAATTTACAAAAACCAATTTGAGTAGTTCCTTGGACTGACCTCTTTTCTAATCACCCATCAAATATTAACCATTGGTTGCAATCTCAGCGCCATTTATGGGGATGGGTCTACTTGAAAAAGGTGTTAAATGTCCCACAATCTAACTCACTCACTTGGTCTTTGAACGTTTGCTTTAACTTTATCAAAATTCTTAAATGGCCAAAACTCTAGATTAAATTGAGCACACTTCAAGTTTGGAAACTAAAATTGAACAACAACTGACGTGGAGAGCCTTCGGGCGCGTGCTTGAAATCGAATCTCACACACTTTTGTTTTGGGCTTAAAACAAACTCACACTCAATCCTGAATGCCTTAAATAAAATTAATCGATACTTGACGTGGAGGGCCTTCGGGCGCGCGAGTTTGCTTTTGTTGACCCTAACTCTTCTTATTGTTTGCATTCTTCGATCAATTTACTTTTGTTGGTGCTTCAAGTTGGAATCGAACATTGTCTCTTAAACATGAGTGCTTGCAAAGTCTAGATTAGCACACATAAGAGTCAGTTGGTAAAAGAACAAGCGTGTTTTTTAGCCCAAGGTCATCCAAGTCTTCTCTCCCCTTGTCGTCTTTCGAGGCCATCTTGGGTGCATAAGATTAGGATCCAAAACATTGTTTCATTTTAGGAGGCCTGCTTGGGGATTTCATCACCCCTTGGACGACCTCAACTCCAGCGTTTTGGCAGAGTATAAGAATCGGGAGGTGAATCGAAAGACACCTCTCTTGGGATCAAGATTTTATCATTTGGGCTAAGCCTCAAGGAACTTTATACCCTTGAGAAGTGAAAGAGGAGAAGTGGGTTACCGCTCCTCTCGGCTGTGTGACATCCTTTTGGTCTCATCTATAGATTTGGGCCTCACGTACCTTTCGTATATCAAGGACTCCCTAGCTAAACCAATTGTCATCCTTGCAGAAAACCATCTAAGATGTTAATGTGTTTGGAGTGACTAATCGAAACATTTGTAGAACATACACACTCCTTGGCACAAGTATCACATTCTGAGAACCACAAACTTCTATCTGGGTATTCCTATCTATTGCTTGTTTTTATTTATTGAATGAATGTTTGCCAAACTTGGTCAATCCTAGCTTAGGGCACACTTAGTGTAGTCACTACCTATTTTGGAAGTTGAACAAGTTGAAGCAAAACAATTGAGATTTTTCCCAAAGCCAAGAAAATTCAGGAATTTATGTCAGAACAACCCAAACCCAAATAGAAGTTTCACAAGGTCAAACTCAAGCCATCTCTAGCATACCATGAACTTTCAGCCAAGAGAAAAGAAATAACACTAAGCCCACAAATTTCCAAACTCCACAAAGTAGAGGACAAAGCTACCGACGAAGCACTTCAAGAGGCTTGGTTAGAGCGCACCATCAAATTTAGCTAACATCTAGGAGTTAATCCTGCTTATGCCTTACCAACTAGGCATGATTTCTATGATTAGACACCCTTGTTTCTCCACATCTTCTTGGATAAGCTTCACTTTAGAGTCATCTTTGTAGAAAAGCTAGCCATCTTAGGTTATCCCCTTAAGCATTATTAGCTCATCCATCTCATTTAGAATCATACCATCTAGCCAGTAATCAAAAATCTGCACATCTAAGCTTTCAAAATTGTTGTCACCTTGCTAAAAGTTTGCCATTCCTAAAATCTTCCAAATCCACCAATCTCACCAAGGTTATCCCTTTGACAGAGCTTTGTCTAGGGTAATCTAGCTTTGTCACTTGTTATCCCTCATCACCTTGAGCTAAAGGTTGGGATCCACAAGTGGTCAATCTCGTGTTCTTCCTAAAGGATCATCAGTCTATCCTTAAGTTGACACAATCACCACCAAGCTTGCACATAGGAAAGCATACCTTTTGTGCTTTGACAACATATCTTTGAAGTTAGATTCCCCAACCCAATCCTCCTTAGGTTTTTTCATATAGCTTTGCCTCAACCTAGGAAATCATTTGCATAGAAAAGCCTTCCCCCTTTTGCATCCATCAGCATTATTGCATCTCATCCCTAGGAGCATTTTTCATGCCACCCGTCACTCACTTAGCCAAGAAGAAAGAAACAATGGAGCCCTATCATTTGGATCGAATAGCCTCACCCCCCTTGAGCACTTAGCCATCCTTCAGCCCAGAGCAAGCTATGCCATCACCTACTAACATTGAAGCTTTCATGAACCAACCAAGAAATGCAGTATTGGTAAATGCCATTATAGACAAAAACAAAGAGACAATCATGGCTAATTTTCGAAGGGACAATGTAGGAACCTTTGACTTTGGAAGACCCCCTCCATTATCAGATCCATCTCACCCATTGTTTGGGTAGCTGCCACCACCCATAGGCTCTTATGATCCAAATTATCCTCAATATATTCCAAAAGAAGAGCCTCCAGCCAATCCATATGACCCAACAGACCCAAACATACCATCATCCACCCAAGTTGAAATCTCCATACCACAAGCCAAACAAGCCACCACCACTATTGCTGCTACTCCCACATCCACCCATCTCCCAAATTAGTGCTAGCATCTTTGGCCAACCTCAGCAATATACAATAGGGATGCCACCCATGGGGCCAAGTAATCAACATTTCATTGCCCCCATCTTGTTCACCACAACCCAAAGTACAATCCCATCATTTCCATTAAGTCTTGGGAGCTCAATACCACCAGCCACAAATCCACAAGCTACTACCTTCACTCCACAAAGCTATCAAAACCCACAAGCTACTGCCAATCTTCTACCAAGCTCCCAAGTGACCCCAGCTCCCACCACCACTCTACCAAGCTTGCAAATCCAGCCACAAAGCTATCAAACCCCATCAGTTCAATTCCCAAGCTTTCAATTCCCACCACCTCCACCACCAACTAATCCATTACCTCCAATTACCAACTACTTTTCAATGCCACTTCTAGGAGGTAATCCACCACCCTAGCCAACCACCAATTATTTGCAGATACCATCCCAAATGGGGGCACAACCCACATATATTGGTCAAACCCCACAAGCCCTCTGATCCTTTCCCCAACCCTCACAACCATCTTATACCTTACCTCCACAAAGCAATCCATTTATCCCACAGCCAGCTTATGTTCCTCAATCCCAACCTAAAATCCCATATCAATAGCAAGCGTCGCAGCACATGCAGCAATATGTGCCACCTCCCCCTCAACAACCCATCATCCACCATGTAGCTGCCCAAACAATGTACAATCCCTATCAGCAAATCCCTCACAGCCATCCATATTCAGTGGCCCCATCGAGCACATACCTACCTCAAGCCACTCCTACATTGGGGGCACCCCAACCATCACCTATCAATTCAGAGTGGGAGCAAATGAAGACAGCTCTGAAAGCCATCCAAGAAGGGAATGATCCAAAGACATTCAAGTTTGAGAATGTGTGTCCTTACCCATTTGACAGAGCCACTACCACGACACCATTTCCCAAACACTTTGAGGTACCTAAATTTGACAAATTCAGAGGAAAAGGAGACCCTGTCACACATATCAAAGAATTTTACATGTATTGCTAGGACGTGGCATACAATGATGTTTTCCTCTTGTGCCTTTTTCCCAAAAGCTTGGCTGGACCAGCTCTTGAATGGTTTTATAGAATCCCCTATCGTACAATTCAAAACTTTGCTAAATTATCTGAGGCATTTGTAGCCCAATATGCCCATCTTGTTGAAACAGAGCTATCAATAGTTGATCTTTTCCACACCAAGCAAAAAGGTGCAGAAAGCCTTGTCGAATACCTGCAAAGATGGCAAACCCTTACCACCCGCATATCCTACACCTTGCCAAAACACCATGTCGTGAAAATGTTTATTGATAATGCACATCCCAGCTTGGCTCACCACATGACCATGAACTATTTATAGACCTATAAGGATATCAAAGAGAAAGGAATGATTCTTGAGCAAGGACTCATCAAAGATGGTGTGGTAAAGATTTACAAAGAGGCCAACCAAAATCAATCACATTCTAATGAAAAGTCTAGGTATTGGAACAAAAACAAGCATGTTGCAACAGATGGGGTTACTGATACCAGACATGTGAATATCGTTGGTCCTTCTCAAAACCAGTCTAACCCACCATATTAAACAAACAACCAACAAGCTATCAATTACCAGCAACAAAATAACCAAAGCTATCAAAACCACAATACAAGACCAAACTTTCAAGGGTCTAACAATCAAGCTAATGCCATCAATGTAGCTGCAGGGCAAAAGCCCAGATTCCAACCTGCACCTAGAAATTATACACCCCTTGGTGAGCCATTGGATGTTATTTTTGAGAAATTGGCTAAGGAAAACCTCATCAAATTTCCACCTACCCAGCAAACTGATCCAAGCCAATCCAAAGCTGCATGGTACAAGGACAATGAGTACTACAAGTTCCATAGGGTAAACGGTCACACCACCCTCAGATGCATGAAACTGAAAGACTATGTGCAGGACCTCATTGATCGAAAGGAAATCACTATTGGTGCCCAAACCTCTCCCAATGCAGGCTTACAAATTTATCAAAATGCTTTTCCACCACACAACAACCAAAATACTGGAAAAGCACCTATCCAAAACAACACCAACAACCGCCAGCCAAACCAACGACATGAGAAGAAAAATGACCATACTTCATCCTATATAGACTATGGTAGCCTTATAGGTTGTATATCTGAGAAAGAGCCTTCTATCAATGTTATCAATATCTGAGGACTAGACAATGAGTGTGCAGTCACCACTCGAAGAGCGCCATTTAACATCGCAGGCCCACTAGTTTCATCAGCACCATCAGCTCCATCAAAAAGCCATTACAATATCTTGGAACACCTTGGGAACATGCCAGCCCAAATATCCATTTTAGACCTTCTTTGCACTAGTCCTATGTACAAAGACATCCTTGATAGTGCTCTCATAGAATCCCGTGTCTCTTCTGATATCAATGCTACTGATTTTCATAATCTTGTTGGACACCTTTCATCCTCGTGTGCCCTATCTTTCAAACCCACCGACATACCCATGGTTGAGCTAGATCACACCCTTCCGCTTCACATAGCCATCATGGTATCCAATTTTGCCGTAAAAAGAGTAATGATAGATAATGGATCAGCCTTGAACATTTGCACCCTAAAATTTATAAAACAAACTGGGTATACTGAGGCAGATATGATCAGTGAGGTTATCACCATCAAAGCTTATGACAACCTGGAAAGGACCACAGAAGGGACTATTTTTCTACCAATCAAGGTTGGGCCAGTCATCCAAGAGATAGTTTGCCATGTTGTTGATCTAAACCTACCATTTAACATCCTCCTCAGTCGCCCATGGATTTATGCTATAAAGGTTGTTCCATCCACCTACCATCAGTGCATCAAATTTCTGCATCAAGGCATTGAGGTAACCATCCACACCTATCCAAAACCCTTTGCTTACTGCAATGCGGTTGAAGCTTCATATACAAACCATTGCCCTAGAATAGACATCGACACAGCCATCGCCAGCTCATCCCACACTTGTAATGACGCAGAAACCATCCTCGCCTCCACCCTATCTAGTGTAAAGATCAACAACAAAGGCTGTGGAGAATATAGTCTATCAGATGCATTTGTTGTCGGAGCAATCCCAGTTGATCCACATACCCATGGACGGCCAACATATCACAAAGCTAAGGAGATTTCACCTCCTCGATACAAATGGTTTGGCCCAACCACCTTTGTATCCTCAAAAATGCCTCTTCATGAGGAGCTCACTCCAGATATCAACAATTGGTTACATAAGGATGCCCCTCCAAGAAATCAAGCATGCCTTGATCACTTCAGCCAGAAGTATCCCCAACAACATAAGCTCATCACTGAAAAATGGAACTATCAAGGAGGTGGACTAGGACCAGAAGAAAGGGGTATGCAATGTCCCATCGAAGCACATAATTGGGAAACGAAGTTAGGTCTTGGATTTGGCATACCCACAACTGGGGGCACCAACGAGAACGGTCACGCTTTTTTGAACATTCATCGCGACCTTGTCAAAATCAAAGACATTCTCGAGGAAGTTGAAAAGAGAGCCTACGACGATATCCCAAACCAAATCTTCCTAGGAGACTCTGTTCTCCGAGAACTATCCATCCATCTCATTGACCTACCACTCGCTCATACACAACTCATAGATTGGGACCAACCAAGTATCATACATATTGATGAGTTTGCATCAGAGGAAGAGCTTCTAAGATTCATGGGAGTTGAAACTCCTCATAAGAATAAAAAGCCAGATTTTGCCTACATCTACAAGCTAGATCCCAAGGGGTATTTTGGAAAGAATCCCCAACCTAGTTTCAATACACCCAAAACTGGAACTAAGGTAAATCTGGGACTAGCTAAGGCAGCGAAGAGAACCCCTCAGCAAGAAAATCCAGAGCCACAAGCAGAACATGAGGATTTAGTATTGCCTCCTCAAGATAATTGACCAGAGGTGTCTTCTATTCTAATAGAGGATACTAGAGAAGTCAACATTGGTTCTTCAGAGATCCCTAGAATTGTTCACATTGCTGCATCCCTATCACAAGACCAAGCTGACCTCCTCTTTGAGGTTTTACAAGAGAACATTGGCCGATTTGCATGGTCATATCAGGACATGCCAGGACTTGATCCAAAGCTTGTAGTTCATCATCTTGCAGTCGATCCAAAGATCAAGCCCGTCAGACAAAAGATTAGAAAAATGCACCCCAAGGTGGCATTACTAGTCAAAGCTGAACTAGAAAGAATGTTAGTTGCTAAGGTTATCCGACCTATCAACTACTCAGAATCGATCTCCAACATGGTCCCTATCACTAAGCCTTCCGGTGACATCAAAATCTGCACTGATTTTAGAGATCTTAACAAAGCTTGTCCAAAGGATGATTTTCCCTTGCCCAACATAGATATGATTGTAGATCTTACAGCTGGACATGAAATTCTGTCCCTTATGGATGGATTTTCTGAGTATAATCAGATCAAGATTGCAGAAGAGGACCAGCATAAGACAACATTCACTACCCCTTGGGGAACCTTTTGCTACACCATGATGCCTTTTGGCCTAAAGAATGTTGGGGTTACCTATCAAAGAGCTATGACAGCCATTTTCCATGATCTTATCCATAGCATTTTGGAAGATTATGTGGACGATATCCTAGTCAAATCTCACACCTTCATGGATCATCTTGCTAACCTAGAAAAAGTCTTTGATAGGTTGACCCAATATCATCTCATGCTAAATCCCAAGAAGTGTGTCTTTGGGGTCACATCTGGCAAGCTTCTAGGCTTCATAGTTTCTAAACAGGGTATACAGATCGACCCCAAAAAGGTCAAGGCTATCTTAGACATGCCTCCTCCCCAGACACTGTGACAGCTTCGCTCTCTTCAGGGAAAACTTCAATCTGTCCGGCGCTTCATCTCCCAACTTGCAGATAAGTGTACACCATTTTGACACTTGCTAAAGAAGAATGAGAACTTCAAGTGGGATCTTTTATGTCAGTGCAGCTTCGATCAGCTCAAGTAGTATCTCACCAATCCCCCTATCTTGGTTCCACCAGTTCCTGGTCGTCCCTTGATCTTGTATATATCAGAAACACCTACTGCTCTAGGGGCACTTCTAGCACAACATGATGATTATAGCAGAGAGAGAGCCATCTACTATATCAGTAGAACCCTAGTTGGTTATGAACTCAATTGCACTCCTATGGAAAAAGCTTGTTTGGCAGTTGTTTTCTCAACTCAAAAGCTTCGCCACTACATGCTAAGTCATACCATCCAACTAGTCTCCAAGATTGACCCTCTCAAGTATATGCTCTCCAGAACAACACTTATAGGCCATTTGGCCAAATGGGTTATGCTACTAAGTGAGTTTGACATCTAGTATGTGGACAGAAAGGCAATCAAAGGGCAAGCTATAGCAGATCACCTAGCTGATGCACCTCTAGTAGATGCATATCCTTTGCTCACAGAATTCCTAGACAAGCATATCTGCCTAATTGAAGAATAGCCCCCATGGAATCTTTATTTTGATGGCTCATACACCTCTCATGGATCAGGGGCAAGAATATTATTAGTTACACCTCAAGGAGATTACATTCCAAAAGCCTTCAAGCTACAATTCCCTAGCACCAACAATATAGCAGAATATGAAGCTCTTGTAGCAGGATTAAAGATAGCTACAGAATGGAATATCACTAAGTTACAAGTCTTTGGTGATTCCCAGCTCATCATCAAACAAGTCTTAAATGAATATCAAACCAAAGATGAAAAGCTATTACCCTACAAAGAGCTAGTTGATCAGCTGACCCAGCATTTTACAAAGCTTCAGTTTACACAAGTGCCTCGAATGCAGAACAAGGCAGCAGATGCCATGGCCACTATCGGCTCGCTCTTGGAAATTCCCCAAGAAGCTATGCAGTATGAGTTTTTAGTTGAGCAGCTCCTCACACCTGCCTATGCGAATGAGGATTCAAACCGTGTTTGTATCTTGGTTGGTCCCCAATCCCCTTGATACCATGAAATTCATGCTTACCTTAACGATGGTATCATATCCCCTCACCTCACATGTACCCAATGCCAGAACCTCATCCAAAAATCATCCTGCTATGTTATCATAGCCAATACCCTATATCATTGGGATTATCACAATACTCTCTCTCGATGTTTAGATGAAAATGAGGCCGCCATGGCATTAAAAGAAGTACATTCTGGACTTTGCGGTGCCCACACAAGTGGTATTGTCCTAGCACAAAAAATCCTTAGAGCGGGCTACTATTGGCCTGCCATTGAAGAAGACTCTTGTGACTTTTTCAGAAAGTGTCTCCCATGTCAGCAGCATGCAAATCTTATGGACGCTCCAACACAGGATCTACAGCCTATTGCACCACCTTGGCCTTTTGCTTGTTGGGGCCTTGATCTAGTTGGAACTATCACACCTCTCTCATTTTATGGACATAAATGGATAATAAAAGCTACAGACTATTTCACTAAGTGGGTGGAAGCAGTCCCCCTAGTCTCAGCTACAGGAGTTCAAGTCTCCAAGTTCATCTTATACCACATTGTTTGCCGCTTCGGCATCCCATCCACCATCTTCACTGACCATGGAGGTAACTTTGAAAATCTCAACATGGAAGAATTATGTACTTCCCTCCGCATCCATCACCGCTTTTCTAGCCCATATTTCCCACAAGGTAACGGCCAGGCAGAGGCAACTAATAAAACCCTCCTCAAAATCCTAAAGAAAGTTGTCAATGATTTCGGCCGTGATTGGCACCTTTAAATAAATTCGGCTCTATGGGCCTATCGAACTTCCTTCCATACATCCACAACCACAACTCCATACTCCCTAGTCTATGGTGCCAAAGCGGTATTACCTATAGAAGTTGAACTTCCCTCACTACGCATATCTTTACGAGGGAAAATCTCAGATGAAGAATACAGAGTAGCTCGACTCACCTAGCTAGATCTCTTAGACGAGAAGAGACAAAAAGCCTATGACCATTTCACACTCTATAAAACTCATCTCAAAAGGAATTTCAACAAGAAGGTGCTCCCATGACACTTTCAGCCAGGTGACATGGTCCTCAAAGAAAATATGAAAGTCCAAGCAGATCGAGAAAAGAAAGGCAAGTTTGAACCTACATGGCTTGGTCCCTATGTGGTTACTGCCTCCTTTGGCTCCAGAGCCTATCAATTATCTACACTAGAAGGAGAACTCTTGAATGATCCCACTAACATCATTCATCTCAAGAAGTTCTATGCTTGAAGATCCTTGGTATACCCAGCTTTTGAAAAATACAAAAAAAAAAATAGTAAAGAGAAATAAGCATCCAATGGTGAAAACTTGGCAATTCAAGCGCCTTGGATAGGTACCTTGGTGAAAACCTGGTAATTCAAGCACCTTGTGTGCTAAAGACTAATCCATTATCTATCACTATCCTATCCCTCATCCATCCACCCATAATCCCATAAAACACCTGCTCGTTCCCTTGGTGTTCCAATCAAATATCCAAAATCTGATGGACCTTGTCAATACCTCCTGTACAACTTGTAAATCTTATGCCAAAACTTGTATTATACCTTGTAAATCTTGTACCATACCTTGTATATATCTAAATCTTGTCCAAATCTTGTACCATATTCCAGCTTGTAAATAATCTTGTATCCTAGCCTGTATCCTATCACATGCACACACAGAATCCCATTTTCCTTAAGCTTTTCACAAACCATCTACCTATCCACCTATCAACTATTATAGACATCCCATCCTTCACAAACATCTCCATCTCACAAAAAAACAAAACATGAACAAACTTGTACATTTGTAACAAATCTTAGTTTGTTAGCTTGTACATCCTCTTTAGCTTAGTATCATTATATCTATTCGGATTTCGTGTTAGTTCATCCTTGGTCAACATCTTGCACACATCGCACACCTTGGTTAGATATTCCAATGCATCCTTTAGCTAGATCTCCTGTCACCAAAGTGTTATCCTTCTTAGTTTAGCTTGCTAGACGCATCACTCATCCAGATCCATCAGCTTAGGTGCTCTCTGATAGATTCTTGGAGGATATAGCTTTCCTCATGTCTGATCTTGGTCCATTATTACCTCGTCCTACCCATCTCCTTGGCAAACAATTCTCTTTTGGATTTTCACTTTCTTTTGATTTGGGATCTTCCCTTTTGGGTCTTGAAATATCTTTTCCAAGCAATCTCCTTGTTCCCTCCTCAAGGTTGCCATGATCTTCCATATCATGGTATGCTGCAAATGGGGCAATTAGAGCGTAAGGTCTTGATTAGGTCTTTTGCTTGTTTTCTTTTTCTGCTTGTGGGTTACTTAGTGTCATTTCCACGCTGCTTCCTCTGGGATTCATGTGTGATACTGGGGCAATCCTTGTGTGTTTGTTTTGAGTCAGTTCTTTAGTCCTCTGGACGGTTGGTAAAAAGGCCTTGATGTTCTTGGTAACCCTGGCAATTAACTAACAGTCCTATAGCAAATCTAGTGCTCAACTACATGGTGGTACTTCTCTTTGAAGTATCCCCCCGCTCAAAAAGCTTCAATGGATTCCCTTCATCTCCATTATCCCCCATCCATATCCTACAGTATCTCTTTGAATCACTCCTCACGCTTAGCTTTAGGGATCCACAATCCTAGTCTTAGGGATCCACCAATCAAATCAATCCACCAAGCCTCATCTTTCAAGATCCACAATCCTAGTCCTAGGGATCTCCGAAACCCATCTTCCGCCAATCTATCATCCATCTCCCTACCATGGATTCCTTTTATAGCGCTCTGCTCCTCTATCTCCCCCCCCCCCAATCCTGGAAAGTCTTAAGCTTGCTTTACTATTGTGCCTCTGATTTCCCTTTATCATTCTCCTGTAGTGAGAGTTTTAGCTAATTCAGCCCCTTCTCTTCGCCAACCTGTGTCTCAGCTCGTCTCAATTTCTTGTACTTTTCAAGAAGTCGTTGAGCCTCATTTCTCTCCTCGCCGCCATCTTGAGGGGGCATCATCTAAGTCTACTCTCTCCTCTTCTTATTCGAGACTGGGGCAACCTTGTTGCTAAAACATCTTCCTCATGTCATCTTCATTCGAACTTCTTTGAAATAGTGTTGTCTCAACACTATGTCAAAGAGGGGCAAAATGTAGACACCTAAATTTGATTACACTGCTTTGGTAGTCTAATTTAGCCATCTCTAAAGGCATCATTAATTAAATTCTTATTTAATTAATTCTTTGCCATCCCTATATGATTAAATTAATTAATCATCTATAGTCCTAATTGATAAATCAAATAATCTATTATTTATCAATTAAATCCTTTTCTCCTATCTAATTCCAAAAATCTCCATTTATTAAATAAATCTATTTGATAAATGAAATCCTCAAATTCAAAAACCCCTAACCTATCTCTAATCCTCCATTTAGCCTAATCCACCCCATCCACCCATACTAACCAAGCTTAGCCACTAACTCACCCACCCTCATTAATGCCATCCACTTGCACATCTCTAACATCCCTAATCTAATCCTAAACCCAAGCCTAATCCACCCCCTAATGTTGTCACATTCCTTAAACAAGTTTAAGACTTTCCTAATCCAAACCAAAGTCCCCCCTCAAAAAGTCCAAACACTAAGTCATGAGTGCTCTTACAAAACATAAAAGCCTCTTACAAGCCTACTCATGACTCTTACACCCATCTTCCACACTCTTCCCTCTTCCACACTCATTCCTCTTACATCCCTCTTACATACTCAACCCCGCTCATCATGCCTTTAACCAACCCTTTACCCTATCCTCTCACACTCATCCTCCTTGTGACAAGTGTCACCTTCCCATTGGTGCTAAACAAGCACAATCCATGTGCTCTCCTTTGAGTGCATCCTAGCCCTCCTTAAGCCTTCATCCATCCTTGCATCTAAGCCCTCCATCCCTCTACCCCTTAGCCTCTAAATTGAATCCCATCCCAAGCCATTTCATCAACAATCTTTGAGCTAAAGTTACCATGCTATTTTGAGAACCAAAGCCATCAATCTTACCCTTATAATGCCAAATTGAGAGCTCACAAAGCTACCAATTTGCCATTACCCATCCCCATTGAAGCAGCTTTTGAGCATCTTAAGCATACATCCACAGCAAAAGGACAAATCTACAGAATCCAGAAAGCATGGAGTGTTTTCTCTTGTGAGGTTTGCACTTCTTGTTTGCTTTCTTTGTCTAAGCATATATGTGAATTTAGTTTTTGGTTTGTGAATGTTTACTTTATTTGTTAATGTTCTTTGCATACTAAATCTTGTTCTACAATAGGTTAGTAGTTTTTTGTTCTTTTATTTTTTAATCAATTTTATTATAAAATTGTTACTTTTAATTGAATTTGTTAAAATTTGGGTTTTTCTTGATATAAATTGTTGAGATTTAGATTTTTTTAATAGAAATTATGTTTTATAAATAAATAGGTATGGCTGACCAAAATGATGATACTAAGGCAAGAAATATTGTTCCACGTAACCCCCATCCAAATGATCCAGTGCCCCCTCAAAATTGTCCACAAAATGATCCACTACCCCCTCAAAACCCTACTCGAATTGAGTATTTGATATTTGAAAATCTCACCAAATTGAGGGCTTTGCAAACAACATATAATATTGTACCTATATTGGCTCCTATAATATCCATGTTAAACACCATAGTGGATAATATTGAAACACTTACCAATGAATAAAATGTCGCTCTTTGTTGACGTGATGAAATGCACGAGATGTTTGATGATGGGTTGGACTATGATGAGGTTGTGGCCCTCAATATAAGTAAACATGATTTGGTTTCCCTTTTTGCGAACCCAAAATCTAGTTTACAAGTCAACCGCAAAAAGCCCAAACTATTGATTAAGTGGTGCACAAGTGACACCATATATGCAAACTTTTGAGATCATTGGTGGATGGTTTTTGACATCCCTCCACATAGTAATTTATAGGTGTCATTTTATTTCCTTATTAAATTGTATGAAAAATTTGTGTTGGGCCTCAAGGTGAACTATTGGAGCATGAAGCCCAACATGGGTGTAGGAGGAGGAGCTCCTTAGCATAGACCCTTTTCCCAATGGAAGAAAGATGACACTTTTGTCCCCCCCTATTGATGTCTCCCACCTCCTTGAGTGTAGAATCCTTGTATCATTGTAGAGGCTAGCTCTTAGACTATTAGAGCCATCCATAGATTGAGTAGCCTATTGATATCCCAAGCTAGAATAGTGTTGCCTCCCTATGTTGATGATATTGGTGTTGCTGTTTGAAAATGCTAGAGGGATTTTCAATTATCCCAATGAGAATATGACATATCTAGGGGCAGCTAACACCCATTTTCAACATGACATTTCAAACACCAGGCCAACTATAAGGCATGACCCTTCTTCTACATTAGGCTCTGCCAAACCTAGGCGGGTAGACCTCAGATTCAATATATACCATAACAGTGGCAGAACATATCTCTAAATTTATTAAGTAGATGAAACCCTTTATATTTCCTAATGACTTATGAAGTAACAAAGAAGTGCACTAGCTAATTACAACTCTATGAAATTTACAAGCTGACTGAGGGTTAAACTTTCATAGCTCTTCAACATAAAAGGGTAAAACACGTTTGATTAATAATGTTGAATTCAAAAAACCCTCAGATATGCAGCAATAAGACTTTAATGATCTTGTAGCTGACTAGTTCCTAATCCATTAGGCAAATCCATTAATCAAATGCATACATATGGATATCTGATACTTATGTATATATTCAAATATACAATCTTTCTATTTAGCTTGTAAATAAACATATCTGCTCAATTCAAACCTCATTCTTACATCATATCATTCTCAATAGACCTGTGACCCTATTAATTCATTAAAGCATTTACATAACCCCTTGAGTTACAACCAACAATAAGACAACATACAACCTTAAGGGACTACAACTACGATCTAGGCTCTTTGTTCAAAGATCATAAAACATTGAAGCTCACTAAGATATGAGACGAGATTCAAGATGAAACTCAACCTATTGTTCTTTGTATTAATTTCTTTGAAACAATACAACCATATGCATGAAATGAAAACATGAAAACACCTAAAAAATCTAAACAATCTGTATTATCCCTCTTAATGTTGTTCATAAAAGAGAATTATGCTAAAAGAAATGGTGCCATAGTCATGGGAACACATCAAAAACTAGAACCAAAACCTGGCATCACAGCAGTGAGTGGTTTTTTCTCCAAAAAAATGGACCCTATATAATGAGAAAGAAAGAGATAGATATAGGAAGAAGAAAATCCTAGATTTGATCTTGAGATGACAAGTGTCCACTCAAAATTCCTTCCCAAGAAGATGAAAAAACCTATTTCTATCCTCTCTCTTCAATTGCATGTCAAATCCCATCATTTGGCCTTTACAAGGTAGAAATATATCATAAATCTCATGATGAAAGAACGTAACTAATTTTGGTGTTAAAATGAAATCACGGTAAAAGTGAAAAACTAGTTATAATAAACTAGAGAAGCTAAGAAAACATCTTAGAATTGATTTTCTTCATTTTCACATTTTATCAAACCTTAATATCTATCTTTTAACCAATTCTGATGATCAATGTTGAAATTTTCCTATTCTACTAAGAACACCCCAAAATTCACAAATTGGATTATAGCTCAAACCAATGAGACATGTGCATGATTTGACTTCATATTTGGAAAATTTAGATCTTCCCAGTTCTGGTGGTATATTGGAGCGACCATTTTCGATAACAATAGCTCTAGTTATGGCCCCCTGAAGTTTTGAGCCCTGTCTCATGGCTTTGCAAAGCAGTATAATGCAAAAATTTTAACTTTACAAAATTTAAAACTATAGAGTAAATCTAAATATGATTTTAACTTTAAGCCCTACATGTAAAACATGAGAAGAAATAAAATAAAATTTTATTTTGAACCTCTTAAATTTCCCTCACAATTCCATCTGAGTCAAATCTAGTTTGACTGGCTTGATGACATGTGTCGAGATATGATTGGTTCATTCATGTACTTAGTCATTCACGTCTATTTAGTGCCACATATTAGCATGATAATTGTCCAAATAGTTGTAGTGCCAGTGACACATGTCATCTTCCTATCGCGATTTGCTATGTCGCCATGTTATCTTCCTTGCAACTTTCCTTTGGCGATATAGCTAGAACCCTCAGATTTTCCATGTGGCACGATCTTTTGCATTGCAAGATTTTCTCGCCAAGTCATCATGCCTCAAAATTCATCCTACATGGCAGATTGTGATTGGCCTAGAGCTCCACATCATTTCTATTTCATCATCTCGTTGATGCACACACTGTATGGTTGCCACTTCTCACTCCTCGGTTCGCTATCAAACTGCTACATCACACAGACATGGGACCCATGACCATCTTTGCCAAATTTTGAGGTTTTCTGGCAAGTCACTATGTCGCTAGCTAGAAAACTTGGGATTTTTTGGCTAGCAAGGTAGTGACTAGCTAGATTTTTAACTTTTTTGACACATTTGAATGCTGAAGTCATCTGTCTCCGTAGGATTTAGACTATTTTAAGCATTTTTACGCGTAGAAAAAACAACAAAAAAGGTTAAAAAAAATTTTTCCCATAGTTAAGCTCTCATTTTTGAAGATTTTGGCTAACTAACTAAATTGCTTTTTTTTTGTTGTCTCATTGCAGGTTGGAGCACATATGGAACCACTAACCATGTTTCTTGCAGGTTTTCATGTTGCTAAAAAATGAACTTGAATGCTTAACCATTTGTCTTTGAATGCATGTCGCTAAAAAATGAACTTGAATGGTTAAACACATTTTTCATTGAATGAATGGTGCGCAAAACACACTCTTGAATGCCATGGATTAAAATCAACTTTCCTTGGAATGCATGCTTAAAACAACAAATCTAATCTTGAATGCCAAGGATCAATTAACCATTGCAATATCAAACACTTCATTTGGAGCTTCTAAAATTGAACAAAACAAATCTCTTTTCCACATGCAATCTAGGTAAAGTTTGATTTTTGGACATTTAATAAACTTTGTTAAGTTAAAATACAAATTTACAAAAATCGATTTGAGTAGTTCCTTAGACTCACCTCTTTTCTAATCACCCATCAAATATTAACCATTGGTTGCAATCTCAGCACCATTTATGGGGATGGGTCTACTTCAAAAAGGTGTTAAATGTTCCACAATCTAACTCACTCACTTGGTCTTTGAACATTTGCTTTAACTTTATCAAAATTCTTAAATGGCCAAAACTCTAGATTAAATCGAGCACACTTCAAGTTTGGGCACTAAAATTGAACAACAACTGACGTGGAGAGCCTCTGGGCGCGCGCTTGAAATCGAATCTCACACACTTTTGTTTTGGGCTTAGAACAAACTCACACTCAATCTTGAATGCCTTAAAGAAAATTAATCGATACTTGACGTGGAGGGCCTTCGGGCGCGCGAGTTTGCTTTTGTTGACCCTAACTCTTCTTATTGTTTGCATTCTTCGATCGATTTACTTTTGTTGGTGCTTCAAGTTGGAATTGAACATTGTCTCTTAAACATGAGTCCTTGCAAAGTCTAGATTAGCACACATAAGAGTCAGTTGGTAAAAGAACAAGCGTGTTTTTTAGCCCAAGGTCATCCAAGTCTTCTCTCCCCTTGTCGTCTTTCGAGGCCATCTTGGGTGCATAAGATTAGGATCCAAAACCTTGTTTCTTTTTAGGAGGCCTGCTTGGGGATTTCATCACCCCTTGGACAACCTCAACTCTAGCATTCCGACGGAGTATAAGAATCGGGAGGTGAATCGAAAGACACCTCTCTTGGGATCAAGATTTTGTCATTCGGGCTAAGCCTCAAGGAACTTTATACCCTTGAGAAGTGAAAGAGGAGAAGTGGGTTACTGCTCCTCTCGGCTGTGTGACATCCTTTTGGTCTCATCTACGGATTGGGGCCTCACGTACCTTGCGTATATCGAGGACTCCCTAGCTAAACCAATTGTCAGCCTTGCAGAAAACCATGTAGGATGTTAATGTGTTTGGAGTGACTGATCGAAAAAGTTGTAGAACATACACACTCCTTGGTGCAAGTATCACATTCTGAGAACCACAAACTTCTATTGGGTGTTCCTATCTATTGCTTGTTTTTATTTATTGAATGAATGTTTGCCAAACTTGGTCAATCCTAGCTTAGGGCACACCTAGCGTAGTCACTGCCTATTTTGGAAGTTGAACAAGTTGAAGCAAAACAACTGAGATTTTTCCTAAAGCCAAGCAAATTTAGGAATTTATGTCAGAACAACCCAAACCCAAACAGAAGTTTCACAAGGTCAAACTCAAGCCATCTCTAGCATACCACGAACTTTCAGCCAAGAGAAAAGAAATAACACCAAGCCCACGAATTTCCAAACTCCACAAAGTAGAGGACAAAGCTACTGACGAAGCACTTCAAGAGGCCTGGTTAACCATCAAATTTAGCCAACATCCAGGAGTTAATCCTGCTTATGCCTTACCAACTAGGCATGATTTCTATGATTAGACACCCTTGTTTCTCCACATCTTCTTGGATAAGCTTCACTTTAGAGTCATCTTTGTAGATAAGCCAGCCATCTTAGGTTATCCCCTTAAGCATTATTAGCTCATGCATCTCATTTAGAATCATACCATCTAGCCAGTAATCAAAAATCTGCACATCTAAGCTTTCAAAATTGTTGTCACCTTGCTAAAAGTTTGTCAAAACAATACTCACATCAATAACTAGATATTATACGACACTGGAAGAAGTTTGGAAGGAAACATAGAATTCATCACTCATAATTATTTAAGTATGATATTTTAATCCCCTTTATGTTATCTTGCCAATGTCACCATGCCTTACTGATTTGATAGCACTAGTCAGGCCCCAAAATGGGTCCGGCTAAAAAAATTTCGTTTCTAAACAACTGAATGCCCAAATTGGTCTACTAAATATCTAATACTGATTGGAATCCAATTTGAGCACTAACTGATCTTTAAAAACTTAATTTTCATTAATTTGCAACCTATCAATTTTGCACCAGGAGGTCCTTTGACTAGCCTTGAAAATTGACCCAAACCTCTTATTGGGCTCTGAAAATTGGCACACTAACAGTTTGTTCTGCACACTTTTACCTTGTGGAATCTTGTCTCATTAAAAATTCAGGGTCAAAATATATTGACCATCAAAGTTCACCTCTCAAAACTGCTTGCAAGAAAACATGTCAGAAAGCAATAAACTGTGTTCAGATTTGGCCTAGAAAACTGGGTAAATTGACACTTGGGGAGACAAAAACTAGGATGTTGGTTTTGTGTCAAGAGGTGAGTATGAATCTATGATTTGGGCTCATAAAAAATAATAGGATGCATTTGGTGAATGGTCAAATTGAGCTACTCAGATTTGCTAACTGGAAAGAAAGACAAGAAATTGCTTTTTACAAATGGAATTGACTTAGAAAAGTGTGCAAATGGATTCATCATGACTTAAAAACTAATATACTTGGAGTATTTTTAGAGGACAACAAAGGGGTACAATCCATTTGATCTTACCAATCATGAATCTCAAGTTATGATTTCCCAAATAGGGGTACCAAACAATCTGCACTTTTTAACACTAGTAAAAGGATAGAAATTGCATTTGGAATCGCATTTGAAAACTGATCAAATAGATTTATCATGAGCTTAAAATTGAAACATAACAAGTCTTTGATCTTTAAAATGAAACAAAAAAGGAGATTCACCATTTTAGTCAGTTGGGTCAAAACTATAGCATGTCAAAAAGGGCCTTCCAAGATTATGTGCAAAGTGCATCAGCATAAAAACATTAAAAGACCAATTTTGAGGGATTCAAAACCTAGTCAAATGAAATTGAAATGACTTAAAATCTGAAGCATAGGTTCTTGAGTATGGACACTAGACACTCCCAAAGTGGTGAGTCATGAAAAATTTCTAGGTTCGAGATATTCAATTGCAAACATAGCCTCCCATCGATGTTTGACACTAAGGATAAAATGCAAATTTGACAAATGCTCAAAACAGGGCTTCACGAAATGGCTCAGAATGATAGTTAATCTTCATGGAACACTTAAATGCACTGAATGGAGGGTGTTAGAAACATTAAACACCTTAGGGGCCTCAAAGGTACAACTAGGTACATACACATTTATGGGGCTTGATTTGACTCAAAATTTCAAATAGATGCTCAAAATGCAAACACAAATTTGTGTGCCAATAGTGGCTATAGCTAGGGATGCATGCCCCTTGTGGGCATGGAAAGATTTTAGATCTCTGGGTAAAGAAGAACACACATCTAACTTCACAAACTCTCTATTGAGTAGCTTTATTGAAAGCACAGAAACAACTACACTACTATGTACAAGCGATGACCCCGGGCCACCGCACTTCAAAAAAACTTTTACCTCTATCATAAACCTGATTCTTATCTTAACTTTTATAAGGTAAAGTGGAAATATTTCTTCTATCAATTTCACCAATCAGATTAGCATCATGAATCAACTCTCTTGGTAAAACTAAATCTACAACTTCACTTTCATAATGCACATAACAACTAGCTTCATTTTCTACAACTTGTTCATTATGAAAGTATTGATCAACATGCTCAAATATTTCAGACTGAAACTGAAAACTTTCTTTATTTATTGAATCATACAGGCTATTAGTCTTGAATATGAAGGCATCATATTCAACTTGGGGAAAAGGATCACTCATACCTTCAAATTGTGTATCCTTATGCATAATTGGATGATATTCAAACAAGAAATCAGATTTATACTCACACATGTCATCAATGTCAAAATATGAAACGAATATAGGATCTTCAAATGATTCTTTGAAATCGGGAAGTGGATTAGCCATAAAATTAGAATATTCATCATAAAATTCATTGCAAGTTGCAGGTAGATTTTCAATAACCATCTCATCAAACACCTTGTTATCATAATCAGATGCAACATCATGATCATACTCACTATCATATTTGCAAGAACAATTTAATTTCTCACAATAGTAGGATAAAGTATCATCATTAAACTCATTCTCCATTAAATCTAAACCATCCATGTGCTCTTTAAACAAAGGATTGATAACTCCATGCAATGAACCTCTTTGAACATTTTGACAAAAAATGGGTTGATCATCATTAGGATTCTCATCATATAAAGTGCTAGTATACACATTAAAACCATTACCCATTTCATCCTCATGGAGACTTTCAAAATGTAAAGAAAAATCAGAACTACATGCAGACTCACTATCTACTCCATCAACGAAACATGTAGAAAATAAATCAAAGTTACTTTCATTGTCTTCACATAGGTGATTCAATTGTCTTGCAATCCTATCATTATTTATCTTACAAATGGGTGCTAATGCATTAATCTTAGGATCACTCATATACTGATCATCACTGCACTCATCCTCAAGACACTCTTCTACACAATTAGGTAATCTATCTTTATGGATAACCTCTTTGTCTTCATATTGTGTGGAGAAATCTTCTTCACAAATTTCAACATCTAGCTAACTTGTATAACTCTAAAATGAAACTTCACTTTAAGATTCAGAATTATAACTCATACCTTTACTTGCATAAGAGAAATCACTTCCATCATTTCTTTCTTCTTCCCAATTTGCATCTAATTCACATGAAGATGAACACATACTAGAATGATCCTCTTTTTTACTTGAGCAACAAGTCTCGCCATTGTCTTCACATGAAGCTTCTTCACAATATATTGGATCAACAACTTCACCTTTATCACTTGGAAGATAACTTTTAGCTTCTTTATACTCATATTGAGAGGACTTTCTTTCAACTTTAGATTTAATAATATTCTCAACATGATGTAATCTATGAATAAGATAATGCATTTCTTTCATATTTGACTTATCAAGTGAATCCATCTTACCATCTATTGTTGAAACATTAGAAATATGTGCACTTTGTTCTTCTGACTGTGATTGAGATAATTGTGATTCATATTCTCCATCTTGTATTATCTCTCCATGAAATATCAGATCAACAACATCAAGTTTCTGATCAAAGCAATAAATTCTAGCCTCCTCACTTGCACAATATTGAGATATAGGTGCAACAAACTCAAATTTTGAAGCATTAGTTACATCATCATACATATAATGACCTTGAGAAGAACTTGTTTCTGTAACTAAGCCCTGATTCATAAAATCAAAATAATGTTGAACCCTATCAAAGTCTAAGATACATCCTACTGCTATAGCATCACGAACATATGTGTCTCTATTTGCAATAAAATCATTCTTCTCTACACACACATTCTGATTTTAAATTTCAGTTTGATTATACATTACACTAGAGGTGTTGATAGGCTTATTTGAAATTGAAGCATCAACACTAAATTCATCCTTTCTTTCAAACACATTATACCGGCATTCATTCATAGAAAAATGATCTCTAATCAATCCATACTTCATATTATTCTCAATATCCCTAGTAGTCACAAAAGCCTAATATAACATCTGTGGTTCTTTATCCCTTAGTAGATAATTCATTTTCTTGTCAAATGCATCAAAAATACATTGCTAAACACATTTGATCATTGGGTCTATAAGTCTCAAGGATTTCATTTAGAACCTTCACAAATTTGATATTAAATTGAGGAACCAATTCATCATCCTCAATGTGAATCTTCAAGAACTTATCATAAGAATCAGATATGCTTACCCGTTCTCCGAATTGCTCCATGAAGGCTGAATGAAACTCACCCCAAGATGAAATAGAATGTGCTAGTAGGAAAGAAAACCAGTCTCTGGCATCACCTTCCAAAGTTTGAATAGATAACTTCATATGCACATCCTCATGAGCAATCTTATAGTCATCGATTAAATAAATAAACAACTCAACATGATGACCAGCTGAAGCAAGATGGTTCCCACTAAACTTAGGCAAAAAAATTCGAACATCATTAGGAATGACATTTGAGAAACTATGAATACCATTAAAATTTAATGGCATATATCACCTGGTAGAAATGGATCTAGGGACTTCACTAACTAGCTGCATCTTAGGTGAAATGAATCTTCACATCCTTTAAAGATACAGACTCATTCACCAAGACTACTTTCAGTATTCATTAATTGCATCAAATATATACCCTTCTACCCATCTCAACTTCAAACACACTTCACAAACTTAAATACAACCAGCTAAAACTCACTCTAATGAAGTGTATAAAACCTTAAAACTATTCTCCTCTTCTTAGTGCTTAAACTTGACTTGACGGAGAACACATATGCATAAGTAACTTTCATGAAATAGGAATCACATCAAAATATAAAATACCTCAAGTGTTGCTACTGAAAACATTGGTTTTCTGGTTGGCCTGGTGCTAATCTCAATTCCCCAAACCACTGACAATATCCTTATAGAGTCACCATCTTCTTGAGGAGTACTAAATGAAATCACACCTGTGATCCATTTCTTATCATTTCAAACACACTTATGATAGAAGATTAAACAACACTTCAAAACTTATCGGTTAGAAACTTATATAGATCTCTCTTCTTGTTTTAAAAATTTGACACAACTTTCAGATCTGCCTAGTTCAATTGAAAACTCTTGAAAATAATTATATGTAACTGATCTACACTGGTTCAAAGATCCTTTTAGAGAGTTGCCACTCACAATTGTGAGAAAAATTTTAACACATAATTCATACATGACATATCTAAACTAAAATTTCACTTTGTAGAATTTCCAAAACTTCAAAAACTTATAAAAGAGAAACTGCCAGGAAAGAATTCCGACTTTAAATTTTTAGTAGTACTATGAAAACCACAACTAGTTGAATTGACTGGAAATAAAACTTAGTAACACAATCTATATTCAACCTTGAAATTACTACTGCAAATAGATAAAACTTATTGGGCTGCATGAAACTTCAGCAAGGAAATAAGAAACACCTCACAACCCTGCTACTGTAGCAACACTTTTTTGATGTATTGAATCTCCTTTAAATTCTCAAGGTTTTCCCATCACATAGATTCAACACATTCCCCAACAGATTCACCATTTTGTTGGTGTTTGAAAATGTTGGAGGGTTTTTCAATTATCCCAATGAGAATATGACATATCTAGGGGCAGCTAAATCCCATTTTCAACATGCCATTTCAGACACTGGGCCAACTATAAGGTATGACCCTTCTTCTACTTCAGGCTCTGCTAAACCTATGTGGATAGACCATAGATTCAATTGATACTGTACTAGTGCAAAAACATATCCCTAAATCTATTAAGCATATGAAAACCCTTATATCTCCTAGTGACTTATGCAATAACAAAGAAGTGCACTAGCTATTATAACTCTATGAAATGCACAAGCTGAGTGAGGGTTAAAATTTGATAGCTCTTCAACATCAAAGGGTAAAACACATTTGATTAATAATGTTGAATTCAACAAACCCTCAGATATGTAGCAATAAGACTTTAATGATCCTGTAGCTGACTACTGCCTAATCCATTGAGAAAATCCATGAATCAAATGCATACATATGGATATCTTATACTTATGTATATATTTAGATATATGATCTATCTATTTACCTTGTAAATAAACATCTGTGCTCAATCCAAACCTCATTCTTACATGATATCCTTCTCAATAAACCTGCAACCCTGTTGATTCACTAAAGCATTTACATAACCCCTTGAGTCACAAGCAACAATAAGACAACGTATAGCCTTAAGGGACTACAACTACGATCTAGGCTCTTTGTTCAAAGATCATAAAACATTGAAGCTCACTGAGATAGGAGATAAGATTCAAGATGAAACTCAACCTGCTATTCTTTGTATTAATTTCTTTGAAACAATACAACCATATGCATGAAATGAAAACACCTAACAGATCCAAACTATCTATATTATCCTTCCTAATGCTATTCATACAATAGAATTATTCTAAAAGAAATGTTGTCATAGTCATGGGAACACATCAAAAATTGGAACCAAAACCTGGAATCACAGTAGTGAGTGGTTTTTACTCCAAATAATTGGAACTTGTACAATGAGAAAGAAAGAGATAGATATAGGAAGAAGAAAATCTTGGATTTGATCAGGAAATGACAAGTGTCCACTCAGAATTCCTTCCCAAGAAAATGAAAAAACCTCTTTCTATGCTCTCTCTTCAACTACATATCAAATCCCATCATTTGGCCTCTACGAGGCAAAAATATATCAAAAATCTCATGATGAAAGAATGTAACTGATTTTGGTGTTAAAATGAAATCATAGTAAAAGTGAAAAACCAATTGCAATAACCTCTAGAAGCAAAGAAAACATCTCAAAATTGATTTTCTTCATTTTCACATTTCATCAAACCTTCGTATATGTCTTTTAACTAATTCTAATGATCAATGTTGAAATTTTCCTATTCTACTGAGAACGCCCCCAAAATTCACAAATTGGCTTATAGCTCAAACTAGTGAGCACATGTGCACAATCTGACTTCATATTTGGAAAATTTAGATCTTCCCAGTTTCGGTAATTGGAGTGACAATTTTTGATAAAAATAGCTCCAGTTATGGCCCTCTAAAGTTCTAAGTCTTGTCTCATGGCTATTCAAAGCAATATAATGCACAAATTTCATCTTTACAAAAGTTAAAACTATAGAGAAAATGTAAATATGATTTTAACTTTAAGCCCTGCACGTAAAACTTGAGAAGAAATAAAATAAAATTTTATTTTGAACCTCTTAAATTTCCCTCACAATTCCATCTAGGTCAAACCTAGTTTGACCAAAATGATGAGACATGTCGAGACACGATTGGTTCATTCTTGTACTTAGTCATCCACCTCTATTTAGCACCATGTGTTAAAATTATATTTGTCCACATCGCCACAGTGTCAATGACACGTGTCATCTTCCTATCGCAATTCTCTATGTCACCATGTTATCTTCCTTGCAACTTTCCTTTGGCGATACAGTGAGACCCCTCGAATCTGCCACATGGAACATTTTGGTGCATCACAAAATCTACTCGCCAAGTCATCATTCCTTGAAATTTGTGCCACATGGCACCTTGTGATTGGCCCAGAGCTCCACATCATTGCCATTTCATCATCTCGTTGATGCGCACACTGTACGGTTGCTACTTGTCACTCCTCCGTTTGTTGTGAAACTACCGCATCAGATAGACACGGAACCCACAACCATCTTTGCCAAATTTTGAGGATTTTCGGCAAGTCACTATGTCACTAGCCAAAAAACTTGGGATTTTTCAGCTAGCGAGGTAGCGACAAGGCAGATTTTTAACTTTTTTCGCATGTTTGAATGATGATGTCATCTATCTCTTGTCATCTATGTCATCTATCTATCTGATGTCATCTATCTGATGTCAAAATTTATGCCTTGCCTCCAATTGGCCTGATGAGCTGGCCCCACCTATGCATTGCTTTGTCTTTACAAAAGACTTCTCTCTTTTACACACATTAGTTGCTATGTATAATGGTATTTAAACACTTCATAAAGCACAACAAGTGCAATTTCAGATTATGTTTCTTCATTGCCATCTCTACATGCGCCTTCATCTTACATGGCTCCCTTATTTACTATTGCTCATGGCTTATGTTCTTTTTTGAATGCATGTGGACTCCTTTGTTTAGCAGCGACTTTATTGTATACTGCTTGGCTTCTTACACCTTTGACTTTCCTCTTGTAGATGTGTTCTTATATCTTCTATGTTCTTGCATTTTGGGCTTCTTACACCTGTTGGATTCTCTTTTCACTATGTTGGATACCCTATTTTTACATGCTGTGGAGTTGCCTTGTTTGATTGACTTGAATTCCTTTTTTTTAAAAGGTGCAAGCACCGTTGTTACTTGATAGCGGCTTGATCTGTCTTTGGCATGATTTCATTGCCTTTTATTGACTATGCGGACCTCCCCTGCTATTAATGTCAGTTTTCTTTGAATAATGCATGGACCCTTCTTTTTAATTTTGATGTGATCTCCCTTATATTGCTTGAGCTGACTGTTTAAAACTGCCTGTTGCCTACTCTTAGCCGCGGGCTTTCATTGCTTCAATTGCCAGTCGGTTTGCTCTGTTCTACTAGGCATTAGGCTCTAAAAAAAAGAAACGCATGTGGAATGGATTTTAAAATGTTGACTGCTACAAAAACTAGTTGCTTTCATTTCAAAACGTGTGGTGAATCTGTCTTTAACATTGATTCCTTGCCTTCAAAACATTGGTTTTACTTGCAAATGGAATATAGTGTGCCCCTTTGAAGCTGTGGACTCCACATCAAAACCGTTCTAGTTATTCTACATATTGAAGCCTCTTATTAAAACCATGGCTTCCTTTTGAATATATGGATTTTCAAACATTAGTATTCCCCCTTTCCATTATTTATCAAGGAATCTTTGTCCTAATTCCTTTTAAAACAATACTCACATCAATAACTGGATATGATACCACACCGGAAGAAGTTCAAAAGGAAACATATGAATTCATCACTCATCATTATTTAACTATGATAATTTAATCCCCCTTATCTTATCTTGCCAATCTCACCATGCCTTACTAATTTGAGAGCACCAGTCGAGCACCAAAATGGCTTCAGCTAAATTTTTTTTATTTCTGAATGACTGAATCCCCAAATTGATCTACTAAATGTCTAATACTGATTGGAATCCAATTTGAGCACTAATTGATCTTTAGAAACTCCGTTTTCATTAATTTGCAACCAGTCAATTTTGCACCAAGAGGTCTTTTGACTAGCCTTAAAAACTGACCCAAACCTCTGACTAGGCTCTAAAAATTGGCACACTGACTCTTTGTTTCACGCACTTTTACCTTGTGGAATCTCATCTCATGAAAAATTAAGGGTCCAAAGATATTGACCGTCAAAGTTGACCTCTCAAAACTACCTGCAAGAAAACATGTCAGAAAGTAATAAACCGAGTTCAGATTTGGCCTGGAAAACTGGGCAAATTGACACTTGGGGAGACGAAAACTGGGATGTTGGTTCTCTTTCATGAGGTTAGTATGAATTTATGATTTGGGCTCATGAAAAATAATAGGACACATTTGGCAAGTGGTAAAAGTGAGCTACTCGGATTTGCCGACTGGAAAGAATGACAAGAAATCAATTTTTACGAATGGAATTGACTTGGAAATGTTTGCAAATGGATTCATCATGACTTAAAAATTGACACACTTGGAGTATTTTTAGAAAAAAACATAGGGGTACAATCCATTCCATCTTACCAATCATGGATCTCAAGTTATGACATCTTGAACAGGGGTACCAAATAATCTACACTTTATGACACAAGTAAAAGGATACAAACTGCATTTGGAATTGCATTTGAAAACTGATCAAATGGATTTTTCATGAGCTAAAAATTGAAATATAACAAGTCTCTGACTTTTAAAATGCAATGCAAAAGAAATTTCACTATTTTAGTCAACTGGTTCAAAATTATAGTACGTCAAAAAGGACCTTCTAGAACTATGTCCAAAGTGCATCAACAGTACCATTAAAAGACCAACTTTGAGGGATTCAAAACCTAGTCAAACAGACTTGAAACGACTCAAAATCTGAAACATAGGTTCTTGGGTATGGACACTAGACACCCCCAAAGCAGCAAGTCAAAAAACATTTATGGGTGTAAAATATTCAATTGCAAACATAGCCTCCCGTTGTTGTTTGACACTAAGGGTAAAATGTAGATTTGAGCAATGCTCAAAACAGGGATTCACGAAATGGCTCAGAATGATAGTGAACACTTAAATGCACTGAATGGAGGGTGTTAGAAACATTAAGCACCTTAGGGGCCTCAAAGTTATAGTCAGGCACATATGCATTAATGGGGCTTGATTTGACTCAAAATTTCAAATAGATGCTCAAAATGTGAATGCAATTTTGAGCGCCAACAGCTAGCATGAGTTCATCATCAGCAAGCTCATCACATGTTTGTGTACTCCATACTTGATTAACATGTAAGAATATATTTTTGGGTCCCATAGGTGATCTTCCTAAGTATCAATTTTTATTTGACAAGGATACACCAGACACGTGTGTAGAGGCTATAGACCCTAATGCCAAAGAGGAGGGGCATGCAAAGGCATTAAATCCTTCAATGTTGGTACGTCTATACATTTTTTTGTTACAACATATGTGGTTTAAACTTAATCGTTATAATAGAGTAATTTTAATTTGTAAGCCATACTGACTTATACATGTATGTGATCTTCATTCATCTTTAGTTGATGACTGATGAGAAGCTAAGATAGGTTGATGATGCCATGCTCTCAGCTATTTCATTCTGCCTTGAGACATTTACAATACATTATGTTTTATTTTCATTGTTTTTCTATTTGATATTGCAGCATATATGGTTTCTAGTTTTTCTTTTTTCTTGTGTCACCTGTCCTTGGGTGACAAAGTGCGGGGGATGAGCCAGGACCCATTGACAAGAGAAAGGTAATTAGGTGCTTTCTATTTGATTAAACATCGATGCATTCTTGTAAAATGTTTGAGGTAATGAAATTTAATTATATTCTTTATTGTATAGGGTGTGGCTACTAGTGATGAGCCCATATAGATTCTGCATTGTAGATGCTCTAGCATTTCCATTCACACTAAGAGTCCCATTGTATGTATAAGTATCATTTATTTTTTATTTTCCTTATTTTCATAAATAAATTCAAATCTAACTTTTGTGATATTAACAACTAGTATTTTGTATCTCATAGGAAAATCCTAGTGTACATAAGGTTGGATGGTAGAGTTTTCTATCTTTGATGATACAGTCACTATATCTTGAGGAGGAGCTAACACAGGTAAGTTGTCGTTTTAATTCTTGATTATGTGTTATAAATTTAGCATTCTATGAATTATAATGTTATAGTTTAAGTTGTAGATTCATCTAAAAAATGCATTTAAACATAAACATGCCACAATCAGTGAGGTGCAAGCATTGTCAAGGACATATGAGAGGACTCCTGACTAGTGCAAGAGGTTGATGAGAGAGGTATTTATGATGAAAGTTTAATAGTATAAATCTTCATTAAAAAAAGATCATTATGCATTTGACTAATTCAATGTTAGATAAAAGGAATCATATAAATTTAGTAGTCTAACTTTGGGTTTTCCCTTTTTGTTTATGTAGGAGGCATTCGATTCACCTAATTTACCAAAGAGGATGCAATTTGATCATCCACCGAAAACATAGGATAGTATAGTTTTCATAGGATGCATCATGAGACATTTTGATATGGCATATGCCACAATGTTTATAGAAACATTGATATTATACACATTTTGATGGTATGATCAGCCACATTTTGTATATGGATCTATGTATTTTGATATATATTTTTTTCATTTATGTGCACAATGATATACATATTAATTTAGTATCTAGTATTGTTAAATTTATCGTGGATCATGTGTATTGTTCATGTTTATGGAATATGATTAATTTTGATTATGTTTGTTATATTCAATTCAAATGCAATAATTTGTGAATAAAATTTTAACTACCTTTATTATCAAATTTGGATGCAATGTTTAATTTTAAATGCTATCATGAGTTATATCTTTTTTATCAAAAATTCTATAGTTACTATATGAGAGTTAACTTTTGATCATGTGATTCAGAGTAAGAAAAATAGGGAAACCTTATTTATAGAGAGAAACCATAGAAATGAGTGACATACAAAAAACAATTTTTTTCCTTCTGGTTTTAGTTTTAGATTGGATTTATTCCTTATCTTGGAAGAATGATGTAGAGCCCTTCAGTACACCTTTAATAAATAGTAATTTAAGTAAGGGGATTCACAAAAGGATGGTAGTCTATCAAATAATTGGGATGAACTCAAAGTCTTTAACAAAGATCCATGGCATTTTAGAAAATAGCATCAACACACTTTTTAACCTCCTACACAAGGTTCACATAACTTGAAAATCTGATTTTAAACTCCACCTTCAACCATGAAACTAACTCTTGGCTTCAAAACTAATCTCAAAAAAATTAAGGACTCTACTCCTCAACCATGGATTCTATTCCTAACCATGAACTCATTATTAGACTCATAATCTTTGATAACTAGCCCTTCACTTTGTTACTATCCTCATACTACAACTTTTCAATTTCAACATAACCACAAAATATCCCAACTTAAGAGACTTGATTGAATCAAAGCTTTTTAATTTGTTTCCCCAATACCATATCCATATGAATAAAATCTATACATTTCTCACATTTATCATATTATCCATACTAATCCACTTAACAAAACTTAGGAACCAAATCATCCAAAATATACCTTCTTGTTGTCCCCTGTATAGACCCAAACACAATCATTCATAACTTTTGAACATGCTTCATTTCCTCAATCCAAACATTGAGTAATTAGATCACTTTACCGTCCATAACATATCCAAATATTAGGCCAATCCAACACTAAAAAATTGAGATATGCCCCCCACAAAAGAACTAAAAATTATTTGACAAAACAATCTTCCTTTGACAATCTCATTAGAAACATGTTACCAACAAAGTGTAACAATGGAAAATGATACAAATTGCAGAAAGAAACTTCTTTTTATTACTTCTTATTAATCATACACTATACATCTTGTTTGTATTTGAACAATATACCTTAAAGATACTCTCTAAGAGTTATAAACTGACCAACTTTCTCCACTAACTAACTTCTATTCCTTTTGAATCGATTGATGACAACTTATTGTCAAGTTTTAATTGTAATTTAAATTGTCATTACATTGTTTTCCCATTATTGATCTAATCAACATCTAAAGGCCCTAATAAGGAATTTTCCACCCTATATAGTACTACAAACCCTATAATCCCTTACATTCCCATCATTAGCCTTATGGGCCATATTTTGCATATAATGCAACTTTTATGTAAATTGGCTTCATTAATGCATTCTATCATTGCACATCTTATATAGGTGTTTTCAACCTTTTATGGTTATGCTCAAACCCATAACTAACTCTTTGCACTCATTTTAACTTTGCAAGAAAAATAGTTGCAAAAGTTACAAAATTGCAATTTTGCAACTTTTACAATTTTGAGCAATTTTTTACTATAACTTTAATTTTTTAATTAGATGAGTTCACCAAAATTGGTAAGGGGTTATTGATAGCCCTCATGATCTTTGAGTTACAACCCTTGAAATATTGACCTTGATACACACATAGAGCACCTTGGAGACTCTTTAGTATGGGGTGGGCACAGATGATGGAAGTTTTTCACGGCAAAAATAAGAGAGTCACTAGGGTCCACCTGCCCATTTGAAGCTAATGGCACTAACAATTAAATGCCAAGATCAGCAGTTTCAAAGTTATGCTATGGTGCACCTATGAACTCAAGCACATTGTGAGTTTTGGCATCAAGTGAGATTGTTGTGTTGAATCAAAATGGAACGTGATATCTCAAAAATGAGATAGGTTATTTTATGCCTTCACATGATCGTCATGTAACATTTTACATTTCATCGATAGTCCTCGTGAGCTCTAATTTAGGACCCTCAAAAGATCGACCTTGATACACACTTAGAGCACCTTGGAGACTCTTTGGTACAAGGTGGCCGCAGATGATGGAGGCTCTTCATGGCTAGAAAAAGGGTGTCACTAGGATTCACCCACCCATCTAGAGCTAATGGCACTAAAGATTAAATGCCAAGATCAGTAGTTTAAAAGTTACACTATCATGCACTTATGAACTGAGGGATACTACAAGTTTTAGCATCAAGCAAGATCGTTGTGCTAAATCAAAACGAAATGTGATCTCTCAAAAATGAGATAGGTTATTTTAGGCCTTGTATGACCACCCTGTAGCATTCAACATTTCATTAATAACCCTCACGAGCTTTGAGTTATGACCCTCAAAAGATCCACCTTGATATGCACTTAGAGCACCTTGGAGACTCTTTAGTATGGGGTGGCCATGGATGATGAATGTTCTCCGAAGCCAAAACAAGGGTGCTACTAGGGTTCACCTACCAATCTAGATCTAATGGTGCTAACAATTCGATGCCAAGATCAATGGTTTCAAAGTTACATTGTGTGCACCTATGAATTAAGGAACACTATGAGTTTTCGCATCGAGTGAGATCATTGTGTTGAATCCAAATAGAATGTTATATTTCAAAAATGATATAGGTCATTTTATGCCTCAAGATGACCATACTAGAGCATTCAACATTTCATTGATAGCCCTCAGGAGCTCCAAATTACGACCCTCAAAAGATCAACCTTGATACACACTTAGAGCACCTTGGAAACTCTTTGGTATGGGGTGGCCACGGATGATGGAGCCTCTTTGTAGTTAGAAAAATGGTGTAACTAGAGTTAACCCACCCATCTAGAGCTAATGGTGCTGATGATTCAATGCCAAGATCAGCAATTTCAAAGTTATGTTGTGGTGCACCTATGAACTAAGGCACACTTCAAGTTTTGGCATTGAGCGAGATTGCTATGCCAAATCCAAATGGAATGTGATCTCTTTAAAATGAGATAGGTTATTTTAGACCTTGGCATGACCATCCTATAGCATTTGACATTTCATTGATAGCCCTCATGAGCTCTAAGTTATTACCCTCAAAAGATCAACCTCGATACACACTTAGAGCACCTTGGAGACTCTTCGATACAAGGTGGCCATAGATGATGGAGGCTCTTTGTGGCTAGGAAAAGGGTGTCACTAGGGTTCACCTACCCATCCAAAGCTAATGGTAGTGATGATTTAATACCAAGATCAATGGTTTCAAAGTTACACTATGGTGCACCTATAAACTGAGGCACATTGTGAGTTTTTGCATCAAGCGAGATCACTATGTTGAATCCAAATGGAACGTGATCTCTCAAAAATGAGATAGGTTATTTTAGGCCTTAGCATGACCATCTTGTAACATTCAATGCTTCATCAATAGCTCACACAAGTTTTGATTTATAACCATTGGAAGATCAACCTTGACACGCACTTAGAGCACCTTGGAGACTCATCAGTATGGGGTGGTCATGGATGATGGAGGCTCTTCATGGCTGGAACAAGGGTGTCACTAGGGTTATTATTAAAAGCAAAAACATTATTTTTTACCTCTCTCAAGTTTTTGGCATTGGGCATAGTGCATGTTTGGTGTTAGTATGTATTAAAATCATCATTTTTTATGTCCCTCCACATAAATTGCATTAAGTAAAATCATCTTTATTTCTTACATTAAATCAACAAGTTTACATTTACAATATATCAAGTGTTTCATAATTATTACATCAATACACAACTACCAAAAATCATCGTGTCAAAAATAGCAATGTCAAAAATTGAATAGATATTTCTTTATTCTGCTCCTTATTTAGTTTTTTATCTTCATGGATGGCTACTCTTCATGATGTACCTACATTCCAATATCATAAAAAATATTAGTAACTTATTGTATTAAACAAGATAGTCATCAATTCATTGAATCATTATGAACAAAATAACATATGAAGTAAATATACATAGTCGATTGCTCCAGTAGGGTCCTCTCTCTATTTTACGGTCTCCAACAAGGCTTCATGATCAGCATTAGTAATAGTGAAAAGCTCTTTTACTTTTGGTATTCCTTGATGCTTCAACAACTTTATATTTTTTGCTACAATAATATACAAATATATGAGAACTATTTTGTGCTTTTGATAGTCTTCGAATGCAGGAATTTTATTCCTTCTAAGCATTACATCTATAGCCATGTTCTAGTGACAACCACTGAACCAGTAGGATATGTGAATCCATCATCATATGTTATCAATTTTTCAAGCTTTTTTTCACCTCTTACACAATGTGCTAACCAATAATCTGATTTCTCATCATTCCCCTATGGTGCAACCAATGCAAAGACATGTCCTGGCTGAAGAAGATCTGATAGATTGTTATGCTCAAGTGAACTTTCCATGTCATCATTTTTGATAGAGGGTATGATAGACAATGGAGTGAGATACTGTGGAGCCCATGTGTCCACCCACTCACTCGACTCATAGTGGTCCCAATCACACTGCAAATGACTAGGACAAAAGCAAGCTAGTTGTCATGTCCAAATGGTCCATGTACTACAATCAGAGCTCTAGAATGAATGCATTTTTTATGAGTCTCTCACTATAGCACAATCTAATTTTTCACCTATGGACCCTTCCTCAACCAACCAAAAGAACCTATGTACTACTAAATCAAGAGTCCTTTGGGCTGTGATAATGTTGAACTACACCAATCAATAATGCTATGAGCATCAAGAATCTTTGCTTCTAAAATCTTCAATTGCTCCTTAGCTAGAGCTCTCCTCACACATGCCCCTACTCCATCATTTTCTCCTTTCCCATTGCTAGACTTAAAAACAATCCAAATATGAGGCACCACCTCTCTACATGCATCCTACCCAATCAATAAAACATGTGAGCATTCTTGAATTGACTTGTATAGTTATCTGACCAAATGATATGTCTATCCATAGCAATTGTATGCTCTTGTAAGAAATTGAAATAATTCTTGAAACAATGTTGTACAAACTTGTGAGAGTGAGATCTATCATCACTGATATAAAATTGATACTCTCTAATAATCTTCAAATTATCTTCCTCACTATCAAGGGCATGTCTATATGCTATGTGGATGAAAATAGAAATTTAAATGGAGTTGTAATATTGAGATTGTGTCTCATTTTGAGGCTGCAATGTGTAGTTCTCAGCAAAGCCAACAATTGATGTAATAGTACTAATGGGAAAAGTCTCCTTACACATTCTAAATTTCTAATCCAATCACTAAGACCTGTAACTATGTCTTGCATACTTGTAGAAAAGATTTGTATTGAAATCTAAAATAAAACTAGCCACATTGCTTTCTTTTGTAACCAATTCACATCTAGAGCCCTCACCCCCACTCTTCAATGTGTATTTCACTATTTCATATGTCTTTTTTTAAAATTTTCTTCCCAAGATCTTATATGCACTCCTTATGGAAACATGTGTCAAACTTGGATAAGCCACCACATGCTGAACACTTCTCATTTAAGCAAGCATTTATATAAAAGAAACAACCATCAACTCTACGATATAAAAATTGATCTAGCAAGTCTCTTGATGATTTGAGAAGACCACTACCACCACAATTCTACAACATCTCTTTACTATCCAAAGTAGAATGAATGGAGCATAATAGTTCATGGTGCATAGAAAATTCGATATGATATTTGCAACAACATGCATTTCAAATTTTAAGTTGTGCACAATAAAATGGCTTCAAAGATTCAAGAGCCCCTTGTGATATATGAAGACTTGGATGACTCTCTCTAAACAGTTTGAACAACATAGTTTGAGTTACCTCCAAATAATTTTTAGGATGTGGCATGTGGTCTTTGATGTGAATTATCAACTTTAACACATCTTTAGCATTGGGTGATACTCTTGAGCAAGAGTGCCAAAATTTTGTAATTTCTTCCTTCACATCATCGGATAGCTTCTTATGAAAACATGGAAGTCTCCCACCAAAAGCCCATGTTTCATTTTGAAGAGGATCATTAATTCTCTCTCATCTGCTAATTGCTCTTCTACAAAATAGTACAATTTAGGTTCAAGTCGATACAAGTTTGTCTCATATGTCTACCCTTTCTCAAATGATGACTTACCAAAGAGGTTTCAATAACCCTTTGAGTAGCTCTCTTATCCTTCTCACTACTATTTTTCCCAATGCTATTGAGACCACTAAAAAGATTCTTCACAATAATGACATTTCTTTCCAATTTTTTATTGATGCAAATATTCAATTTGAAAAGCATAGGTCTCATCTTTTGCATCTTTAATAAGTGCATAAAAAGATAACATTGCTCCACCATTGTCTTGTTGTTGAAAAACATTTTATATAGTCTTGAATCCCATAACTGAATGGTTCTTTTTGATTTTTTTTTCCCTTCCAAATTCATAATAATTATTTCATCAATTTCAATTATCCATTTTGGTGTTCTAGAACCTTCATGTTGATTATAATTAGGAGATATGTATGGTTCCTATGCATTGTCATGTTCAACATGCTCAATCATGCAATTTACATTATGACCTAGTAGCATTTCATTCTCCAAATTTTCATTCTCTAAATTTTCAATCTCAACATTATCATTATCAATTGGTACATTCTCATTCTCCAACTACACATATTCATTATTTGACTCTATGGTTTCACCTTCGACCAATGCATCCTCAACTTGACTCATACTTAACATACCTTGTCTTTTCCTTCAATGATTTACCTTGTCCCTTTCCTCATATGTCATAATATCTTCATTCGATACCTTCTTTTTGTGTTTAGCCTTTCAGTGACTACTACTCCCTATTTAGATGATAATATCAAACACCTAATGATATATTATCGAAACTTTTTCAGTCGTTTGGGCCCCATAAGGTCAATTTTTCCAAAACATATGAAAATGGCCCACAAAAAGTGATATTGTTGAGTTTGTAGTGAAAGGGAATATTTTGGGAAAATCATGTTAGTTTAATCAAGTATCTGATCTCAAATAACATACCCAATATTAAATTGGATATCTGATATTAGATCGGGTACTCAATATTGATTCTCAAATTTTGGAGGGAATTATGGGCAATGCAAACAAGTTTCATTATTATGTATGATTAATATATATATATATATATATATATATATATATATATATATATATATATATATATATATATATATATATATATATATATATATAAGATTTATTTAAGACTATTATTATATTATATTATTATGATTTTTACTATTATTATTAAATATAATAACGTAATATATGTTATTATTGTTATTATTATTATTATGACCTATAAATATAATATGTTAATATATATGATTATTATATTATATTATTATGATTTTTTCTATAATTATTAAATATAGTATACACAACATATATTATTATTGTAATTATTATTATAATTATTACCTATGATCTATTTGGTTGGTTTGAATGCATCAACAGGGGCTATAGGTTAACCTATAACCCCTCTCGATGCATTTCATGACAACATATGTCCCTAGGGCCCCTAGGGAGACATTTGGTTGGTTGCAATGCATCAAGAGGGGTCTCTCTCGATGTATTTCATGAAAAAAAATGTCCCTAGCGGCCCTAGGACCCCTAAGGATGCATCTGGTTGGTTCCAATGCATCGAGAGGGGTCATAGGTTAACATATGACCCCTCTTGATGCATTTCATGACAATATATGTCCCTAGGGGCCTTGGGACACTTAAGGACCCATTTGGTTTGTTCCATGGCATTGAGAGGCATCCTAGGTTAACCTATGACCCCTCTTAACATATTTCATAGCAACGAATGTCCCTAGGGGACCTATGACCCCTAAGGATACATTTGGTTGGTTCCAAAGCATCAAGAGCGGCCATAGGTTAACATATGACCCCACTTGATAGATTTCATGACAACATATGTCTCTTGGGGCCCTAGGACACCTAGGGACCCATTTGGTTTGTTACAATGTGTCAAAAGGGGTCATAGGTTAATATATGATGCCTATTGATGCATTTCATGACAACATATGTCCCTAGGGGCCCTATGCCCCCTAAGAATGTATTGGGTTTGTTATAATGTGTCGAGACACATTTTATGACAATGTATGTCCCTAGGGACCCTAGCACCCCTAGGGACACATTTGGTTGGTTCCAATGCATTGAGAGGGGCCTTAGATTAACCTATGACCCCTATCGACACATTTGAAGATAACATATTTCCCTAGGGGCCCTAGGACACCTAGGAATAAATTTGGTTAATTCTAATGCATTGATCTACTAGCCCTCTCAACGCATTCCATGATAATGTATGTCCGTAGGGGCCCTAGGATGCATTTGGTTGATTCCAATGTGTTGAGAGGGGTCATAGGTTAACCTATTACCCCTCTTAATGCATTTCATTATAATGTATCTCACTATGGGCCCTAGGGCCACTAGTGATGCATTTTCTTAGTTCTAATGTGTCAAGAGGGGCTATAGGCTATTGATGCATTTCATGATAAAATATGTTCCTAGGGTCCCTGGGGCCCCTAGGGACCCATTTGGCTGGTTAGAATATGTTGATAGGGGTCATAGGTAGCCCTCTCAACACATTTCATGACATAGTATGTCCCTAGGGGCACTAGCGCCCCTAGAGAAGCATTTGGTTGGTTCCAATGTGTCAAGAGGGGTCATAGGTCTTCTTGATGCATTTCATGACAGAGAATGTCCCTAAAGGCCTTGGGACCCCTATGAATACATTTGGTTGGTTCCAATGCATCAATAGGGGTCATAGGTTAACCTATGACCTCTCGATGCATTTCATTACAACGTATGTCCCTAGGGGCCCTGGGGCCCCTAGGGACCCATTTGGTCAGTTTGAATGCATCAAGAGGGTTCACAGGTTAACCTTTGACCCCTTTCCATGTATTTAATGGCTACATATGTCCATGGGGGCCCTAGGGCCCCTAGGGATACATTTGGTTGGTTCCAATGTGTCGAGAGGGTTCATAAGTTAAGACCCCTCTCGACACATTTGAACCAACCAAATGTGTCCCTAGGGCCCCTAGGGACATACATTGTCGTGAAATACATTGAGAGGGTTCATAGGTAGGGGTCATAGGTTAACCTATGACCCCTATCGATGCATTTCATGACAAAATATGTCCCTAGGGGCCCTAGGGCTCCTAGGGAACCATTTCATTGGTTCTAATGCATTCAGATGAATCATAGGTTAACCTATGACCCCTCTCGACACATTTCATGACAAAATATGTCCCTAGGGGCCCTAAGACTACTAGGGACACATTTGGTTGGTTTGAAAGCGTCGAGAGGGGTCATAGTTTAAGGTATGATCTCTCTCTATGCATTTCATGACAACATATGTCCCTAGGGGCCTTAGGGCCCCTAAGGATGCATTTGGTTGGTTCTAATACATTGAGAGGTGTCATAGGTAAACCTATGACCTTTCTTGATGCATTTCATGACAAAATATGTGCCTAGGGACCCTGCGGCCCATAGGGACCCATTTGGTTGGTTCAAATGCATCGAGAGGGGTCATAGGATAACTTGTTGCCTCTCTCTACACATTTTATCACAACATAGGTCCCTAGGGGCCCTAGGACCCCTAAGGACTCATTTTGTTGCTTTGAATGTCTCGAGAGGGGTAATAGGTTAACCTATGACCCCTCTTGATGCATTTCATGACAAGACATGTCCCTAGGAGTTCTAGGGCCCCTACAGACACATTTTCCCCTAGGGACATATGTTGTCATGAAATGCATCAAGAGCGGTCATAGGTTAACCTATGAACCCTCTCAAAGCATTTCATGACAATGTAAGTCCATAGAGGCCCTAGGACACCTAGGGATGCATTTTCTTGGTTCCAATGTGTGGAGAGGGGTCATAGGTTAACCAATGACCCCTATCAATGCATTCCATGACAACATACCTATTTGGTTGGTTCCAATGCATTGAGAGGTGGCATAGGTTAACATATGACCCCTCTCGACACATTTCATGACAACATATGTCCCTAGGGGCCCTAGGATCCCTAGGGATACATTTTGTTTGTTCTAATGCATTGAGAGGGGTCATAGGTTAACATGTGACCCCTTTCTACACATTTCATGACAACATATGTCCCTAGGGGCCCTTGGAGCCCTAGAGATACATTTGGTTTCTTTGATTGCATTGAGAGGGTTCATATGTTAACATATGACACCTCTCCATGCATTTCATGATAAAATATATCCATAGGGGCCCTAGGACCCCTAGGGATGCATTTGGTTGGTAAAATTTGCATCCCTCTCAATGCATTTCATGACAGCTTATGCATTTGGTTGGTTCCAATGTGTCAAGAGGGGTGATCAATTAACCTATGACTCCTCCCAATGCATTTCATGACAACATATGTCCATAGGAGCCCTAGGAACCCTAGGGACACATTTGGTTAGTTTTAGTGCATTTAATCTATGACCCCTATTGACACATTTCATGACAACATATGTCCCTAGGGGACCTAAGACCCTTAAGGACACATTTCTTTGGTTTGAATGCAACGAGAGGGGTCATAAGTTAACTTATGACCCCTCTCTATGAATTTCATGGAAACATATGTGCCTAGGGGCCCTAGGACCCCTAGGGATGCATTTGATTGATTCTAATACATACCTCTCAATGTATTTCATGAGAACATATGTCCATAGGCGCCTGGGGCCCATAGGTATCCATTTGGTTGGATCCAATGTTTCAAGAGGGGTCATCGGTTAACCTATGACCCCTCTCAACACATTTCATGACAACATATGTCCCTAGGGGACCTAGGACCCCTAGGGATGCATTTGGTTGGTTCTAATGTGTTGAGAGGGGTCAAAAGTTAACCTATGACCTCTATTGACACATTTCATGACAACACATGTTCCTAGGCCCTGTAGGACCCCTAGGGGCACGTTTTATTAGTTCCAATGCATCAAATGGGGTCACAGGTTAACCTATGACCCCTTTCAATGTTTTTCATGAAAACAACATATGTTCCTATTTGGTTGGTTTGAATGCATCAAGAGGTGTCATAGGTTAACCTATGACCTCTCTGGATGCATTTCATGACAAAATATGTCCATAGTGGCCCTAGGACCCCTAGGTACCCCTTTGGTTGGTTGTAATATGTTGAGAGGGGTCATAGGTTAATCTATCACCCCTCTCAATGCATTTCAGAACAACATATGTCCCTAGGGGTCCTAAGGTCCCTAGGGACATATTTGGTTGGTTTGAATGCAAGGAGAGGTGTCATAGATTAACCTATGACCCCTCTCGATACATTTCATGACAACATATGTCCTTAGGGGCTCTAGGACCCCTAGGGTCCCATTGGGAATGCGTCAAAAAGGGGTCATTAGCGACCCTAAGGACATGTTTTCATGAAATGCATCAAGAGGGGTCATAGGTTAATCTATGGCCCCTTTTGATGCAGTTCATGACAATATTATATTTAATAATAATATAAGACTATATATTTTAATATAATAATAATATATTATTATATTATATAACAATAATAACCATATATTGTTATATAAACTAATAATCATATAATATTACTATATATATTTAATAATAATAGTCATAATAATGATATATATTACTATATATAATAATAATAATAATCATATATAATAATAATAGTTAATAATAATAATCATAATCATATGTATTAATAACATTAATGCAGAGACTTCTTGAAAATAAATTTCCCTCTAAAACCCTCTAAAAGTTTCCTCTAAAATTTCCCTCCAAAATTTCCAATGTTTGTGGTTTCCCTCCCAATTGGTAAATTCAAAGTAATCAGATACCCGATTTCATATTAGGCATCTAATTTGTAATCGGATACTGGACTTGATTTTGAGTATTTGATCAGGCTTGGTATTTACCAAACCTATTTGGTTAACCCAAAAAATGTGTTTGAGAAGGGTTTTACTGACACTCAAACTTTGAGTAGCCATTTGACAATGTTATTTTCATCAAAATTGAATGAAATGAAAAAGATTTTTTCTATAACACTCCCAAGATTCCATCAATATAATTACTATCAAATTATGAGTTTGATAAGTATTTATTAGTTAATTTTCAATGAAGTTGATTGTAAAGTGTTGATTGACATAGTGATTGAAAAATAACTATAATTTTCAAATAGTATAACATTCTTTAAATCTAAAAGTTGCATCACATTCTATGCTTTACCTAGTATTAGGAAAATATATAAATTTGGTAAATTTTTTCATTAGTTAAGGTGGTCAGACATGGGAGGTTTTTTTCTAAAATTTCTTTAGTAGATTTACTTATTTATTTGGAATAAAAATACCCAAAATTATGTGTCACATCCGAGCATGAATCTACCTTTTATATCTATAATTATATTAAAAAATATTATCATTTGATTTTGATTAAGGTGGTCATACATACACTTACTTTTTATTTTTTTCTTGAAAATTTTCTAGTACTACATTAAAATCCAAACTTTTGACCAATCAAATATTTTTCTCTAGATAAGGCTTACTAGTTTAGATACTAAATTCAATTTCCTATAGAATATTTTCTTACAACTTTTTGATATAAAGTCTAGAACCACTTTAAAATTATGTGTCAAGTTGACATAACCCTGATTTGATGGTTTTTAACTACCACTTAAGGCCATAGTTTGGTTGACCATGATCTTACACATACCCTTGTGCACTTGCTTTCAAATCTTCATCTATTTTAGAGAGTATATTTTTTATTTTTCGCATGAAGATAGATGTATCACATAATTTACCAAATAGAAAAGTGATATTGTTAGCAAGGTTTCTAATGAGACTAAAATAGTAGACAAGTCTACTTGATATATTGCAATCTTTTGTGCAACTAGATCCAATACTTTGTTTTCAAATTTCTTCTCTACTCTTTGCAAAAATTTCTCTTGTCCATTTAAATCTTCATTGAATTTCTAGACCACTTTTTCTAATTGAGCCAAAATAGATTAAGTATCAACCTCGGTGTTGAGGGCATCTGCAAGAATGTTCTTTGCATCTTCTAGCACTTGATTTTCTCTATTTCTCTCCTCTCCAAGTCTCTGTTGCTTAGCTTTCTTTTGCAATAGTTCTCCTACTATATACATTTGATCAAGATTAAAAGTAGAGATATCCCAATTTAGGGTAATTATATCATCATCAAGATCAATGTCTTCTTGCTTATTGTTTCTTTAGCTAGAAACTTTATTGTTCGGTTGATGTTTTCTCTCAACTCTCTTTGTACTTATTAATTACATACTCAGAATAGTAACAATAGTGGAAAATGAAGGACTAGCAACAAATGTAGATGTTGTACTAATTAAAGATATACCTTGTTACTGAGTAAATAAAATTGATGAAAGAGGAAGAACTGATTGCTTTGTGGATGAAGTGTTGGTCACTTTAGTCAATGAGGTATTGAGATGAATAGGTGCAAAGATTGGTTGAGTTTTTAGATTTGCAATTCTTGACACAACCAACTTGGCCAAGCTTTCTTTGAGCATGATGCCTTTAATGCTTCACTCAAAGACTAAGGAAGTGAGGCTATAAATTATGCTACAATATTTTTAAGTTTTGTTTCCTCAATACTCTGATTCTTAGGGAGATTCCCCTTAGTGGCTTCCTATTCTTGTTGCTCATCATCTATATTATCATAATTTGTTACTTTTTCTTCATCATTATCCTCTTCCTTGTCATTTTCACCATCATCATCTTTATCACTGACATTAACAACAAAATCACTCTGCTTATGAAGATTGTATATATTTTTCCATGTATTGGTGGCATTCCTCACCACATGTTCACTATCATTGACTAGTATAAAGTACATGTTAAATTTCAAAGTAAGTTTTACTTCATTTTTCTTGATGGATTCTTTTACTTCTTTATCACTAAGACTCAACATGAGTTGCCTCAAAGTCTATTGATATATATCCTTTGTAGTTTGCTTAGTATGTTCCCATCTTGGCTTGATTTTCTCCATCAATTCATTGGGAATATGGTGTACAAGTTGGTCTGGCGAATATTTCTAGTTACCTAGTTTAGACATAACCATACCTTTAACTTGTTTCTTTTCCTCTAAATCTTTGGTCTCATACTTCAATGATCTAAAATTTGTCATGCTAACTCTAGAATCATTTTCTTTTAGTTTCTCCTAAAATGTGGGTGGAGGTCATTTGAAAATCACATCCTCTACTTCTTAACCTAATTTTAGTTTCTTTCTAGATGTTCTTCTTGTAAACACTATAGTAGATGACTTGGTAGGTTTAGTTATGATAACCTTACCTTTCTTCTTAACTAGCTCTTCTTGTTCTGATTTTATTTCATCTACCTCATCTTCTATTATATCATCTCCTTTACCTTCTATCAATAGGAGAGCAGAACTAGTTTGTTTTAGTTTTTCTATCCTCTTCTTTCCTTTACTAATAGCCCGAGGAAGCTTTATTTCTAGTTCTATTCTATCTTTGGCTTCATCATATCTATCAAAATATGTGGCCTTGGTATCCATAGGTTCATTCAACAATGCTTCAACGATGTCCTTGGTTTAATCAATATTAACCTCATAGGCTATAGCCTTGACCCTTACCATTCTCAGTCTAATTGCTTGCATATACACTTTGTCACAGTAAACCATAAAACAAATATTGTTTATGTAGTCTTCTACAATTTTCCTTGGTATTTTGAATCTATTATTCATCTTCTCCTTGAATACATCAAAATAGTTTTCCATGATACTGACATAATTTTCACCCATTTTTGCCATATACTCATTAATCTGATAAAATATAGGTACATCATTTCTCCATACAATTGTACCTTTTGAGGGGAAAAGATTTTGTACAAAGAAGAATAAATAGGTTAGAAGTGAACCAATATTACAAGGATTATTCTTCATTGTCTTGATGCTTTCCATGTCTTTGTTGAATTGGTTCAACATTAACTTAGCAAGGTTGAAGGACATGTTGTTCTTCACCACCTTGAAAGAGAGATTCACTACTTCACGTGATACATTATTGAGTCAACTGGAGCTATATATTTTGTGTGCAATTATGTAAATTCCAAACTTTAACTCCATGTCAACTACACAACTGATCTGCATACTTCTTCCATCCCATTCGGCAAGGATTTTCTTCTCTAGTTCTACCTAACTTAGGGTTTTGGTGTTTTTTCCTTGGCCAATATCAGAAGTCATATGACCCAATGAATTATTTTATTTGTTATTAGGATAGGTTGTTCCAACCATAACTTCATGTTGTGTACATGACTAAGGATAAACCTTATCCATTTTATCTAAAAGTCTCGAGGCATGTGTCGAATGTGGGTTAAACCCTTGGCTTCCAAATAGTGATGCTCCAATTTCAACACACCATTCACACACAAATTTTCCAAAGTTTCATCCATTTCAAGGGTTCCTATATCTTGAATTGAACATAAAAAATGTGAGAAAATATCATTAACCAGAAGTACCTTTGATGGAATCTATGATTGAGCTTTGGTTGGATCAAGAGTTGCTGCAATTGCTAGACTTAATTTGAAATCTGGTGCCTTCCATTCAACTCTTTAGACTAACATCTCAGACCCATTCTTGGTTTTTTTGTTGGATGATGCAATTGCTCAGTCCAATTTTAGAAAACATGGAGAACTTTAATAACAATTCCCATAGATCACTTGGATGCATAGAAATCACTCTTCACCTAATCTCTTGAAAATTCACGATGATAGATGAATTTAGTTTTGTCCTTTTTAACAAATCTCATCCTTCAACTACCATAAATTCTTGTTACATTCACTTGGTTGATGATAGACTGTCTTCCACTCAACTTGAATTAATTTCTCAGTAGAGTCATTCATGACTCAGTATCCACACAACAACTTAATTACACCTTCCCTTTCTTGGTAGGGTCTTGTAACCCAACCTCACTTAATAAGGTCCAAAATTCCTTGGACACTTAGTGATCCTTTTACATCTTTAGTGATGATATGGATCTTTCTTACTGGCTGATTGGAACTGATGTAGGATGTCTATTTAAGAATCTTAGTTCTAGTTATCCTTGTGGGAGATCAAGTATAAATTCTTGAGTCACCCAATTCTTGACTGACATTTACTTCATCACTCAGACTTGCATTCTCAGAAGATTTAAGAATCCACTACTATGTCATTTGTTTTCTTATTTTATTAGCCTAGGATTTCTTTTCATCTTTAATTCTTCTAGTACTCATATAGTTCTTGGCAAGATGTCCAAGTTCTATACAAATAAAAAATCTTTTGGTGGTGTCTCTTGTCCTCACTTGGTGTTTTACATAAATTATTCCAATGTGTCCAAATTCTCCACAATAGTGAAATCTGCACCAAGTGTTGTAGTCCTCAACCAAATGTAGCTTTAAAAATCTATTCTCCTCGATTCAATATTTTGTTTTTGCATTTAGAAGATTTGTGCCCATGCTTTTTTCATTTGTGATATTTTCCTTCAAATTTATGTTTCTCTTTACATTGATTAGCTCTATGGCCATGCTTATTGTTATTGTAGCATTTTCCATTGAATTTAGCTTTACCATTACTCCAATATTTTTTGACGTATGACTTAGCTTACCATAGTAATTGCAAGTAGGTATTTTATTCTTTTGATCTCCTTGTTTTGATGATTAACCTTCTTCTGGGTATCCAATTCCTAATTTGCCTTTCTGTCAGTATTAGCTTTGCTCATTCAATTGATTCATATCTGCTTGATATTTCATCATCCTCTCATTGGTTTATTTTTTAGTGTTTAGATCATTCTACAATCTTTCATTTTCTGATCTTAGATTCATGATCTCTTCATTTGCATTAGTAATTTGATCAATGAAGTCTTCTTGTTTAAGAGATAGATGCCAAATTCCATTGTTCTTTACTTCTAACCCTTCATTTATCTTGTTTTTCTCTTCTATGACCTCACACAATCTTACTGACTAAATTTCTTGTTCTCTTTTCAGCTTTCTTATTTCTTCGTGAAGGTTAATATTATTTTCTAATAGTTCTCTAATTTCCTCATTAACCTCATCTGAATTCCTTTATGAATGGATATCTTCAATTCTTTCTTCAATGTAAACTTTTTCATTCAATTCTTATCTCTCTATCTTTATAGTCCATATCATCATATCACTTTTCATGTCACCACCTTGGGATTTCCATGTAAGCTAAAAGGTTTTTACTTTTTACTTTTGCATTGGTTGTCTATTCCTTCATGTTTACTTAACCTATTGATGATTTTTCCCATTCTCATTAGCAATTTATATGTGATATTTTCATCATGGGATGCCCTTTTATTTTCACTAGGGATATACTATTTTCCTAAGTAAAGAAAATAATTTATTAAGATTTTTCACTATTAATTTTATATAATTGCATTCTTAGTAGTTATATTCTAACGCTCCACTAGGGAACCCAAAAGAAATTATCCTAAAGTTTAACTAAGTTTTTCGAACATTTTTTGTTAAAGATAATAACAAAAAGAGATAATATAGTTGAAGCAATAAGTCACATACATACAACTATAAAAATATATTACATCTTTTGTAGGTTTGATGATGTTGAATCACATATATCTAAGTTTCATTAAAACTAAGTTTGATACATAACATATCTACATCAAAGAATAATCATAAGTACAAATCCATTTAAATTATATACAATTATATAAGATGCCACTTGGCACAATTAGAATGTATAATCATTCACTGTACATGTCACAGGGTATGAAAAGCTCAAAGAATATACCTCATAAATAAAATAGATCATCTCATAAGATCTCTAAAAAATAAATTTAGTACAAAATATATATAGCTATCTAGTAGAAATATAAGGTTAGATAGAAAGGATCAACTGTACACGTAGATCCAACAATGACATCCAATTGTCGAATCTCAATGGTATTAGAAAAATGCACTACCACCTAACCTCTTGGAACCTAAATGGCCCACTCACATTGTGTTACAAAGATAAAATCAAGTCTCATATGTATATTAGTCTCAAAATTCACAATCAACATCTAGGTCAAGGAAAACACCTAAGATCAAACTATCTCAAAGGGTGTCAAGACACTATTATCATCTAAACCTAGAGGCAACACAAACATGTAGGAAATCTACTATGCTAGTGGACAAGTGTCATTGCATGAACCAACTCTAAGGTTATCTTGGTAGTCTCTCTAGACCTTGGCCCCCTATTGTCTCTATGTGCCACTACTATCCTTTTGTACAAACAAAGCATACTATTTAAACAAGGTCACAACCAAGAATCCTCTCTACTTCCATCCTAGCCTATACTAGCAGTCAAGGCACGAGTGAGGAAAAATAATGACTCTTATTAATTTATTTTAAAACCCATTTAATGAAATGTTATCACTTATTAAAATAACTTACAATGGGTTACCTAGGAACACACTTAGGGATGTAGCCTCCAATACAAGACACTTCCCAATGTATACATAGAACATCTATCATAAGCTCATAAAAGTACAAATCATAGAATCACAGTTTTCACCTCAATCCTTTATAAGAAACTAGAAAGAACCTATAGATAAAATATAGTATTCACCTTAGTTCTTTACAAGTAATTGGAAAGAACCTAAAGATACAATAGGGTAATCACCTCAATCCTTTAAAAGCAACTAGAAAGCATTAAAAGACAACTGATCAAAAACTCAAAGGTTGCATCAAGAAAAGTCACACCATTCACCTCGGTTCTATTAAATCAACTAGAAAGCATTAAAAAACCATAGAAAAAACTCATCATGGAAGACATATGACTACATCACAATGGTTCAGTATGAAAGATTGTATACATTGTTGACATATTAGTCAATTTTTTTATTATTGATAACGCTTATTCAGACTTTGTATGGATACCAAGCTCATTGAATAGTCTATAGTGTTTACCATGTAATTCAATAGCCACTGAGCTCTACAGTTGTTACAGAGTCTTCTGGACTAATTTCAGTGGTTCCCAAGTGAATTTAGTTAGTGTGAATTCTAGAAATTCAACCCGAGCATTTCAGTGGTTACCAAGCATTGCAGTTTCTACTGAGCTAGCAGTTCACATAATGCAAATTCAGCGTTTACCAAATCCAATCATGGTAAACAAGTAATCCAGTGTAGGCCGAGTAATGTAATATCTACCGTATCACTAGTTTAAACTAAGTTCAAGACTACTTTGAGGTGATTAGTATAGATCAAGCTTCTACTTCTACCAAGTGCACGACGATGCCAAGTAATGACAGTGGGCACTGTGTATCAAAACTTCACCAAGTTAGTCTTTAAAACCTAAGTATCTTCATATGCGTTAACTTTGTAAAATTGGTGTTTACCTTATATGATGGTAGACTTTGTAATTATGTAAATTGGATTGGTATATATGCAATGCGTTTTATCATATCCGACTGTGTGGTTCATGAAGAAAAGTGTGTAAGAATGCAAATGTGAACAAGCAATAGATAAAGAGTATAATGTAAAGCCATATTAGTACAATAGTAGTAGAGGCATATCCATCATAGAAAAATGATCAGTACTTCAAGGAATGTCTATCAACCATTTCCCAACTCAAGAAAGAAATGGAGCATCTTTCCCAATCTCTAAAATAAAGGAAGGAACTTGCAAATCAAATGAATGATCATCAGTATATTGAATAAGAAATTGAAGACTTTTTCCTTTTAAGTAGCCTAGATGAGGCAAATGATGCAATAAAAGAACTCCTAGAAAAGAATGGATCCCTGCAAAAAGAGGGAAGGACATTGAAAAGAGAACAAGAAATTCAGTCAATAAGATTATGTAAAATCATACAACAAAGAAACAAGATAAAAGAAGAAATGGATGGAAGGACCAATGAAATTCAAAATCAATCCTTTCAGTAAGGAGACCTTATCGATCAACTTTGAAAATGAAAAGATAAGGAATGATCTAAACTCTGAAAGACAAATCAATGAAAGATTAAGGAATGAACTAAATTCTAATAGGAAACTCAGTGAAAGGATAATGAAATCCTAAGAAAACATGAGTCAACTAAATCAACTAAATGAACAAAATCTCAATAGAAAAAGAGGTAAAGAAGGAATTGGATACAAAGAAGAAGGTGAATCCTCAAAACAATGTGCTCAAAAGAATCAAAAGCCTACTTGCAATCACTTTGGTAAGATATGTCACACACTAAACAAATCTTGGAGTAATAGAAAAGCTAAATTCAATGGAAAATCCTACAATTGTAGTTAGCATGGTCATTGGACTAATGAATGCAAAAAGAAACCAAAATTTGAGGGCAAGTGTCACAAATGCAAGAAACAAGGTCACAAGGCATCAAAATGCAGAGCCAAATCATTCAAACTAGGAGAGAAAATTGTGAAAGTAATATTTGGTTGGGACTATAACACTTGGTGTAGATGTCATTACTGTGGTGAATTTGGACACATTGGCATGAATTGTGTTAAAAATCAAATGATTAGAAAAGATACCACCATAAGATGTTTCACTTGTACCAAACTTGGTCATCTAGTTAAGAATTACATGAATATAGGTAGAATTGAAGATGAAAAGAAAGAAAAAGCTGACAACATCTGAAAGCAAATGAGACAGCAATAGATTCCTAACTCTACTAAGGATGCTAGTCTAAGAAATGATGGTCATGTTACTCAAGAAATGGGTGACTCCACAATTTCCAACTAAGCTTTCAAGGAATAAGTGGAACTGCGTTATCAAGATCACATCCACATAGTTCAAATTGAAAGTAAGCAAAGATCCAAATTAGTATTCAAGATACAAAAGGATCATTTGAGGAAGATCGATATAATTTATCATCGACTTATCTTCTCTATCGAGTTAGGACATGTTATGGACTCTATTGAGAAAAGTCAGGAGTAACAAGGATACCTTTGGTTATCGAGTCACGAAGTCTTTACTGAGTAATCAAAATAGAATAGTGGATGACAACCTATCAAGCACAATGTCAACTTAGCTACCTTCATACTGAGCATTAATGGCAAAGTTTTAAGAAAAAGAAAGAAATCAAATTTATTTTTCATCTAAGTGCTATTGTGAAGAAGTGAATTACAGTGTGATCAAGGGACTTCGAGGAAATTTGTAGCAAGGTTTTCTAGGTTTTCATAATTTACTGAGTAACCATGAGATCAAGCAATAGTAGCAAAGCAAGGAAAGAGTCTGAGATGTTGGTCCAAGGAGTAGAGTGGAAAGCACCAAACTTCAAACTTGTGCCCATGATTGTAGAAAGCCTTAACCCAAGTGGATCTCAATCAAAAATTCCTCCTAAGATAATCCTAATCAACAATATTCGTACTCATTTCAAATGTTCTATTCAGGAAATTGGAATCCTATAATGGATGATTCCCTAGGTAAATTGTGTGTTAATGGAATTATCAAACCTGATCATAAACATTTGGAAGACAAAGGTTTGACCCACATTCCACACATGCCTCGAGGTTTTCAAATCAACTGGATTAGATACATTCTAAGCCAGGTGCATGGCTTGAGTTACTAGTTGTGATCACAAAGATAATGATACATCATATTGCTAGCTTTCCCATACTTGCCAAGGCTAAAACTACAAAAACCCTAGGTTGGATGGAATTGGAAAAGAAACCCCTAGCCTAGTGGGATGGCAAAGGCATGAAAATTAGTAGTGTGATAGATGTAGAGTTAAAATTTGGGATACATGTGATAGCTCACAAGATATATAGTTTGAGCCATCTCAATAGTGTATCATGTCAAGCTATGGATTTAGCTTACAAAGTTATGAAGAACAAGTTGTCTTATGACTTGGCAGATTAGTTGTTGAAGCAATTCAACAAGAATATGGAAAGCATCAAGATGTTATAGAACAACCCTTGTAAAATTAGTTCTCTATTGACTTGTTTTTTCTTCTATTTTTAGAAGTTCTTCCCCTCCAAAGGCATGGTAGTATGGAGAAAAGATGTGTCTATATTATATCAAATTAATGGTTATATTTCAGAAATAGGTGAGAACTATGTTATCATTATGGACAATTACTTTGATGTTTTTAAGTAGAAAATGAATAATAGGTTTAGGATACCTAAGAAGCTAGTTGAAGATTACAAAGATGATGTGTGTTTCATGATAATTGGAATATTGCTATTAAGTGTTGAAATTGATAAATTTTTAGAGGTTATTGATTCACCCCTCCCTTCTTAGTAACCTAGCATAGTCTTGAATATTTCCAACAATATAACATCATCATAGCACAAAAAAGCCCAAGCCTCTAGTAAAACATCATGTTTGGTCAATGTACTAAGTCAAACTTAAACCCCAACATCATCATACATCTCATTAGAAATTTAACAACTAATTGCATGAACTTCTTGATGATGGATAACTTAGTATGATCTGAAATGTTGATGATAAAAAAAATTTCACACAATCCAATCTAGAAAGTGAATAGTAAAACTATTTTCATAGCTCAATTGATTTTTCAAAAATACAATTTGATTTAATAGTAGGCTTAAAGTTTACGTTTTATTATAAGTCTCAAATTTAATAAAGATTTACCAATTCTCCCTTATAACTGAATCCCTATTTCCTTTTAAAATAGAATACACAATCTACCACTAACTTATAAAACTAATTCCTTTATTAAATATTATAAATCAAATTAAATTATTATTATTAAATTATTAAAAAATGAATTCAAAGTTACTAATAACCATAAAATTAATATTAAATAAAATTTAGTATTAATTTAATTAACTATAAATAACTAAAGACTATATTTTAAAAGCATATATTAAATTTCAAAATTTAATAAATTTAAATTTTAAAAAAACTATTTAAAAAAGAAAACATTATATAAAAATGCATTTAGGGCCTATCGACCTATGAATAAAGGTTGTCATAGTAGCAGGGTACTATGTCAGTAGTACCTATTGTTGTTTCAATACAATTGCTATGTGTAGTCCAATACACATCGTCGGTGGGGGAGAAAAGGCAGAGTAGAGGTGGGGTGGTGGGCTGCTTCCCACCAAAGTTTATGTACATAAACATTTTCCAAACCCCCATTTAAATTTGAATTTGATTTGAATTAAAACAAAACGAATTTCAAACCCCCAATAAAATTTATGATTCTCATTTATAATTATCATAGTAATTACTAATTTCTATGTACTAATTATTGTATATAAATATATATACATATATATATACATACATATATATATATATATCTATATATGTATATGTATATATATTATATGTATATATGTATGTATATATATACATACATATATATACATATACATATATGCATATACATATATACATACATACATATATACATACATATATATAGATATACATATATACATATACATATATTTATACATATATATTATATACATATGTATATATATGCATATTATATGTATATATGTATATATACATGTATATATATACATCTATATATATACATATGTATACATATATATATGTATGTATACATGTATATATACATATGTATATATATATATGTGTATATCTATATGTGTATATATATATATATACATATATATATATATAGATATACATATATATATATGTATATATGTACATATATAGATATATATACATATATGTCAATATATGTACATATATACATATATACATATATATATATGTGTACATAGATATATGTATATATATGTACATATATATATACATATATGTATGTATATATGTATGTATATATGTGTATATATATGTATGTATATGTATATATATGTATGTATATATATACATATATATATATACATATGTATATATATATATGTATATATATATATGTGTATATATATGTGTGTATATATATATATATGTATATATATATATATGTATATATATATGTGTGTATATATATATATACATATATATATATCTATACATATATATATATATATATATATATTAAGAATTAAATCCCAATAAGTTCAGATAGGAGAAATACAACAACCAATCAAATTTATATAAAACATTCCTGATTTGTTTTCCAATCCCTACTTGGATCAAAATATAGTTCTCTGAAGAATTACAAAATGATGGTTTCTAATTATCAATTCATGTACACATGATCTTAAAATGAAAAAAAAATTGCAACAAGGGTTTCATCGCAAATGAAATTCTAATAACAAATCCACAATAAACAAAGAGAAGATAGAGAAATCAAAGAACAATAACTACTATACAAAACCCACAAGATCCTACCTAGATCTGATGCTAAAACATCAAACACATGAAACTTGCAAACAATTCTCCATCTTCCAAAAAGCCTCTTCTCAGAAATTTTCTCCTCCAAATCTTGGTGTGTAGAAATGAGCTCTAATTTCTTAATAAATGGTTTTCCCTAAATTAGGGCTTTAGATTTGGAATCATGTGAAACCTTTTCCTTTTTTATTTTTGTTAGTTTAATTTCATGTACAAACTTTTGCAATTTAATTAAAATAAACCTTATGATTTGACATTTTTAATAAAATATTTATTAATTTAACTAATAATAATATTTGAAGTTTATATAAAAAATGAAAATCCTAAATAAATTATCATTAAATTAAATAAATATAATCACGCTAAAATTAGAACTTTAATTAAATCTTTAAAATTTAATTATTTTTAAATTAATTTCTCAATTATTTAAATATTGAATTTTCTTTATAAAAATTTCACTAAATTAAGTCATTAAATTGCCTTTTAATATAATTTAATTATAATTGAAAATTACAATAGACCCACAAGACTAAATACAAAAACCCATTATAAAGTACAGAATACTAGATCAAACTCAAGGGTCAAAAAACATGAATTCACATTACTGGAAGAATTCAAAAGGGTGAACAACTCAGTTACTTGTCCTATTTTCTAGGACAATCGGCTTAGGGTTAGGATTTAGACTCAAAAATTATCTCCCCTCTTTTACTATTAGGATACTACAATAGGACATAGTCATCCTAGAAAATTTAGGGAAGTTGATGCCTGGTACCTACAATCTATATCCACACATGTATGTACACATATAATCTAAGCTAAATAGGAAATGGTGGGTAGTGGTGCATTATGTAGATCCCGACTAGCAAGTGACTACAACTCACTCACTCAACCACATCATAAATGTCAAACATAAAGTAAAACATACAAGTACACCATACACACACAAGTATGGGGTAAGTTACTTTAGAATTGCATATAAATCACACATCTAACTATCATCATGAGATAAATGAAATCACTATATGAACATACATTTATCATCATAGAAATAATCTTGAACACGTGAAATAACTATGTAACTCATCACATAAATTAACTGAGTATGAAATAACATCTAATCAAATTCAGTAACCAAGTACCACTAATCATTAGACATAACCATCAAACTAGCCTAAAATAATTCAACAATATAATATGAAATGTAAACTAGGTGTTGACATTACATCTACTCCCCCTAGACTTAGGCTTACTCTTGGAAGCTTAGAAGAAGGATAAAATTAATACACTCACTATGTGGGTCCCGTTGGACCCTATCCCCCTATAGGAGGATAAGTCTCCATTGAAAACAACCTCTATTATGTATTGTATTTCCAACTGTGGGTTCAGACATTGTAGGTCTTTGATCTGAGAATTGGCATTTCCATTGAGGATAGTGGGACAACTTGTGTCTGCATTGTCCACATGAAAAACATTCTCCATCAAAACTCTTCTGCACTCTAGGTGCATTGGACTACTAAAAATTCCCCTAGTAGAAAAAGAATGAGTACTCTATGATGTCTGGTCATACTAGTTGCACTTATTACAATAACAATACTCCATGCTAAAGGATAGGATCCTCCTTGATGATGCTATTGATTGCCTCTTGAAGAAGCAAGCTTCCTATTCAAACCTAATCCATGATTACCTTTGGACCCTAATGTTCTAGGTGATCCCACAAAACCACCATGTCCTAAGGTGATTCTTTACTCTACAAGGATAGCTCAATGTATGACATCCTTGATTGCTTTAAGTTGGAAAATGTTTACTCCACCAATAAAATAGTTTCTTAGACCTTGAATAAAGCATTGAGCCATGAGTGGTGTAATCTCATTAGTCCCTACATAAGGCACGAGCTTGTAGAATTTCCATTCATACTCTGCCACAAACATAGTATACTTTCTTAGATCATGAAACTCATTGGCCCTCTGTTAGTGTCATTCCTCTGGTAGGAAGCGTTCATGGAAGTTCTCAAGGAATGACTCCCATGTAATGGTGTTCATGTTCACAACCAATCTCTTCTCTTAAATGTTCTACCATGTATCCCCAAATAGCTCTAGGTTGGTGATTTCAAACCTCACTTTGACATTAGAGTCAATGTCCTACATCACAAAATACCTATCTAAAGAAATTAACCACTTCTCTGCCTCATACCGTGTACCAAACCCAATGAAGGGTTTAATATTGCACCTCTATAGGTCCTTCATATGTGTGACTTTTACTGGCCTATGTTTATCACCATTAAGATCTCTTTGAGGACTCCTACACCTATGCCTCTATTGGAAATAGATAATAGTAAGAGGAGAGGGGGGGGAGGGGGGGGGAGGCAGTGTGAATCAATATTTTTAATATTTTTGGCCACAACTGGATATTATTAATTACTTTATCACATGCATAAGAAAGTACACCAATAAAGTTGAACACTATAAACAACCATATGCAAAGAGAGATCATAACACCATATTTTGTTAACTAGGGAAAACCTTAGTGGGGATGAAACCCACTAGACGATTCACTATATAAGGAATCTAGTTAAAGATATTGACCCTGTTAGGAGTCTATTAAGCATGTATACTGTCTTGATTCCTTGTTAGGAGAGGCCTTTTTAGAATCCTCAAACTTGTTAGGAGTTGCTTCAACCCTATTGGGAGTTGGTAAATCATATACAAATGTGTGCAAGAAGAGCCCACCACCCTAACATACAACTATACAATAAGTTCTTCAAGAAATAAGTATAGATACAATACTAAGATACTTTATGTACTTTGCAAATATTCTAATTGACAATTATTCATACATGAGTAGCTGTGCATGTATTAATCAACATCATATTTCACATAACAAGGCTTCACATCATATATCAAAGTATCACATTCACTTGTTACTCGCATTTCACAAGATCATATCAGCTTTGCAATCATTGATCACATCATCATCACCATATATCTCACACACGAACTTCACAAATAAAGTTCTTTACTTATATCAAACATGTTGCTAAATTCTTCCTTAGCCGGATCACATAACATCATTAGATTTGGCTCAATAAGAAATTGTAACCCAAAATAATAAATCAAGTCATTAAACACATTCTACTGATATGCTCCATTCTCCACTATAACAACATTGCATTACAAATTCCTTCATAAATTGAACTTGGTTCATCATACATATATGCACAATGGTATACATCATTAATATTATGTCCTACATCTATTGTTAATGGTGCAAGAGAATATTCCATGAGAATATTTTGCTAACATCAAATCTGTCATGTTGATGTGATGTTGTTTGATACTTAGACAATTTTCCTTTACAAATGAGCATGACTAATCTGTAAAACAAATATGTTTTCATAAATGACAACCATGTTACTTACCTTATTTTATTGATTGGACATATTACTAGTATTCTCTCATAATTCCCTGCATGATGCGATCCCTAACGATAACCACTATGAGGAGGAGGTAGGCACTCCATAATAGTCCTCATCATCTATCTCAAATAAGTCCTCTCTGAGTTAGCATGATCTTCTCTATGGATCTCTTTCTTATTGTCCTTCTAAATAGGACTTTTGTTGAGTCAGAGGAGGACTATCATGTCCACCTCTTCCATGACCTCTACCCCTACCTGCACTACAAAGTCAAAAAATTGATCTAGTCTCAGACACCATTTTCCTACAACACACAAGCAAGAACAACAACAATTCTCACAAGTCAAAAAAAGGTATACCACCATAAGCAAAAACCATAAGAAAATATTTCTAAAATACAACTGAAATTTTTTTCCTTTTTCTATGTTTCAGGAATTGAGTTTGAAGTTTTCAAGTGTTCAAGTTGTAAAAGATACATAACACTATTTAAGTTTCACTTTGTTTTAACTAGTTTTCAACTAGCATCATTCCAATATACCCAAAGCTCCCAATGTAGAACCTTGGGCTTTGATACTAGATGTAACACCCCACCAGGGAACCCAAAAGAAATTAACCTAATGTTTCACTAAGTTTGTCAAACAATTTTTTATTATAAACATAATAACAACAATAGATAATATAGAAAAATCAATAACTCACATACAATAATTACTATATAATTATATCTGTGTGTGTGTGTGTGTGTGTGTGTGTGTGTGTGTGTGTGTCTATATATATATTTAAAGATCTCCCCAATCAGATATGATAGGAGAAATACAAAAAACCAATCGAATCTATATAAAACATTCTTGATTTCTTTTCCAAACCCTTATCGTATCAAAATTTAGTTGTCTAAAAAATAAAAAAATAAGGGTTTCTAATTATCAATTCATATACAGTTGATTTTGAAATGAAGAACAAAGAAATTCATAACAAGGGTTTCAACCCAAATGAAATTCTGAAAATAGATCTACAACAAACAGGAAGAAGAAAAAGAAATCAAAGAACAAAAACTACTATGAAAAACTCACAAGATCCCACCTAGATCTCATGCTAAATAATGAATGCACAAAGCTCACAAGAAATTCTCCTTCTTTTGAAAACCCTCTTCTTAAAAATTGGCTCCTCCAAATCTCAGTGTAGATAAATGAGCTCTAATTTCTTGATAAAGAGCTTTTCCCCAAATTAGGACCTTGATTTTGTAATCAAGTGAAACCTTTTATTATCATTATTATTATTTTAATTTCAAGAACAAACTTTTGCAATTTAACTAAAATAAACTTTACTAAATCAATTCCTTTCTCTCTCTTATTAAATCACAAGATTGTAGATAGTAGTTTTCTACAATCCATTGGAATTCTTAGCTATGTTTTTTCGGTAGATTGTGTTACAATGTTTGCATCAACTTTTTGGATCACACTCTATGATCCATCATCAAGATGAGAGAGCTGAAGGAAAAAAGTGTCACAGAGTGTGATCTGAAAAGTTGATGCAAAAATTGTAACACAATCTACCCAGAAAGCACAACCAAGAAATCACAAGATGTTTTTAATAAAATATTTATTAATTTACATAATAATAATATTTAAATTTAATTATAAAAAATGAAACTCCTAAATAAATTATTATTAAATTAAATAAATATAATTATGCCAAAATTAGAATTTTAAATAAATCTTTTAAATTTAATTCTTTTATTTAATTAATTTCTCAATTAATTAAATATAATTAAATATTGAATTTTTTTAATAATTTTTTTATTATATTAAGTCATTAAATTATCTTTTAATATGATTTAATTAAAACTAAAAATCACAATAGACCCAAAAGACTAAACACGAAAACCCATTATAAAGTACAAAATACTAGATCAAACTCAAGGGTCAAAAAACACAAATTCACATCACTAGACAAATTTGGAAGGGTAAAAAACTAGGAAAATTGGCTTAGGGTTAGGATTTGGGCTCAAGAATTAGGTACCCTCTTTTACAATTGAGATACTATGATAGGGCACACTCATCTTGGAAATTTAGGGAAGTCGATGCTCGATAACTGTAATCTACATAAAATCTAGGCATGTACATACATATATAATCTAAACTAAATAGGCAATGGTGGGGAGTGGTTCATTGTGTAGATCCCGACTAGTAGGTGACTATGACTCCCTCCCTCAACCACATTAGAAATGTTAGACATAAAGTAAATCATACAATACACCATACACATGCAAGTAAGGGGTAAGTAGCCATAAAATTGCATATAATCATCATGAGATAAATGAAATCACTCTATGAACATACATGTATCATCATGGAAATAATATTGAGCACATGAAATAACTAAGTAACTTATTACATAAATTAACTGTGTATGAAATAACATCTAATTAGATTTTGTAACGAAGTACCACTAATCATAAGACACAACCATCAAACTAACCTAAAAGAATTCAAAAATACAATCTAAAAAGTAAACTTGGGGTAGGCATTATATATATACATGATTAAGTATCTTTTACATTTTGCATTAACGATTATTAAATAATTATTGTCAATAAAGCAATAATGATCATTAACTTGTTTTCAATTAAGGGTTAAAAAATGTTTTTTATAGGGCACCCAAAACCACAACACTCATTACAAAATAAAATAAAAGTTTACCAGTTTGAAATAGTAATGACTATTAACATATTATTTAGTTAATAATTTCAACATAATTGATTGACATTGAAGTATAAGTAAAGGATTAAGTACATTCAATTATGTTTAGTAAAACTAATTATATGTATTATTTGATTTAATGTATTTTGTGTCCATTAATAGAAGTCATGTCATTTAAATTGATACAAAATTATCATATTAATTTATATCATATAGTCATTATCTACTATTTGTTATTATAGCTTATGATAACAAGACTCAGTAAATATTTTGTTTGTGCAAAATATGAGAATTTACTTTCAAACTCTACAAAATACATTATTTAATTGAACCTTCATGTTAAATATTAATTATAGAAAAAATAATGGTGATACCAATAATGAAGAATGAGCCAATTTAAGAGAGTCTGAAAATCTTGAACCATTTTTTATTTTATTTCCATGAACATATACATGGGGTATCATTTTCCAATGTATTTTCGCATCTTAAATTCAAAGCATTATGAGCATCTGTAATTATTTTGGATGACTTAATATAAAACTAGCAACTATTACACCAAAAAGATGTTAAACATAATTTATTTTATTTTGAATATTATTGTGTAATACCTTTTTGTAAAATAGAAATCTAGTAATAAGTGTTATAATCATATCATATATTATCTAGAATTTAAATAAAATGGCATTTATGTAATCTATAACAATAGAAACATTTTACTTTTTATTTATAGATCCCTTTAAAAATACTTAAACATGACTAGTGTCTTTGATTAACATGTTGCGTAAATTGGATAGGATTGTCAATCAGGCTAATAAAGAAATGGACAATGTTTGTTAGTAAAAATATTTCTAAGACTAAAAAGTAGCCAAAATGGGGACTAACCCAAAATCAAACAACTTAGCAAAGACTTAGTCATAAGCCATTACCAACAAATTAACCTATTCCCTTCATTAATATCAAAAACCCCAAACTAACATATTTCTATATGTAAAACTAGTATAGTCAAACATCATTAGATGGACATATACATACAATCCTATCCCAATTTTAAATTCTTGTGCTTAAATGAAGTACAACAAGTATTAACCAAAAGAACCCCCTAGTTGCAATGGTAAAAAATAAACATTTTTTTTTTAAAGTGAAAAAAAGAGACAAGGATCTAGGAGCTAAGTCTCGTTCTTATGCTTATGTGGATTCTCTAGAAAAAGTTGTCACTAGTAGTTAGTAAGGAACACACAAAGGGAGTGAGTAGTCTCTATCTCTATGTTCTTAACATCATTCAACTCCTACAAGCCTACGTAATATGAAGGGTAGTGGTTACATAATGCATGACACTAACTAAGAAATTCATCACTCTATCAAACTTATCCCCCAGATATGCTTTTCTTTTAAGGAAGTGTTAGTCTCCTCTAACTTGGGATGATCCTCTTTTATAGGATGATATTTTCAACTACTTTTTGAGGAACGATATTATCCCCCTTCTATTTTTCTCCTCTCATGGGGTCTTTTAGTTGAGTCTTCTCATTTTTTCTAGTCCCCAAATTCTGAGGTTCCATATTCATGTTCCTAATAGGGGAGGTGATTGTCCCTTGATCCCCAGTCTTATCCCACCTTTAGACTTTGGGGTATTTACTTTAGTTTTAAAAGTGTCCAACACACAAGATGGTATAGGGCCTTTTGTAATGGTCATCAACTAAATGAACTACTCAAAATAGAATAATTACTTCTTCCAAATTATCAATACATGTTTATTGTTTGACGCTAAGTATTATTTTTTAATAAATATTTATTATTCATATTAAATAAAAATATATAAGTGACATTACAATTTATTATCCATATTAATAAATAAACATTGAAATATAAATCTTAGAGATGATTTATTTTAATAAACAAAAGAAATATTAGTCCTTATAATATTGTTAGAATAAATATCGATGAATTTTTTACATTAACATTGATGATACTAGAGTAGTGAGGGACAAAACCATTAACTACATCCATTCACTCCAAAACTATTATCTATAAATATCCATAATGGGAAAGGAAAGAGGGAGGGAAGAATATTAGAGAAATAGAGATGGGAATATTTGGGCTTCAAAATATATTTTCATCAAGTGTGAATCATTATAACTCCAGACAATGATACTCCGTCTAGATGAAAACATTTCCATTTCATAAATATATACATAAACTCAAATTTCACAGTCCTTAGTAGATGAAATTGAAGGAAGACAACATAGTGGAAGCCTGGTCCAAATCACTTGATAAAATCCATCCATAGGTTCAAATGCACACTAAAGGGGAGTTAGAATAAAAATAGTAATTAACATAAAAAAAAGGAGTAACTATCTAAGTGCATATAATCTCCAATTTGTCCAAGATGCATCCTAATTTTTCACTTCTAATGGAGAGAACCAATTACCAGCCTCATAATAGTGAGAACACATAGTATCAAAGTGTAAGAAAGAATATGAAACATAGATTCTTTATCCACCGTGTACACTTCATAGAACTCAACATCCCAAGCATGTTAATAACCAAGTGTACTACAAATCATGAATGGCTTATCAGAAGACAAAGATAACGACCCAATGTAATCTCATTCCTTGCAAACAGAATATATTAGAAAAAAAAATCCTATAATTCATTCATGATACTACACTGGGGGAGTGTCCTAACTATTGGAGATTATTGATATGTTGCATTAATGACTGTGTTATTCATTGATGTCAACATAGCATGGTTTAGTAAAGACTAGGTGAACAATAATCAGCAATCTTACTGGTACAGACAATCATTTTTTTATCTAGTCATGCACAATTAAGGGCATGTTCCAAACTATGTCATGATGATGTGGTTAAGTGTGTAGAGTCTAAGTTGATGATATATAATAGTTATACCTGATTTAATGAGATTAGTACTGAAAAAAAGTATTGGAGAATAGTGTTTTGATGTTTCATTGCTATTTTATATATGAGATGAAATGAAGAAGTGTGTAGTCACATAGTGATAGAGGATAGTCATGTGGTGACTTTAGTGAGTGTGCACGCCCTAGTATCACACATGCAAATTTTGGTATAGATTGTGATCCAACAATCCTATTATAATTTTAATTTAATTAATTATCTTATTATAATTAATTGGGAAAGCCTCAAGGCTGACTTAAGGAATTATTATGAAGATATGGTATAAAGGAAAGTTGTTTTCCTTGTTTCTAATGAGTATGGAATGTATGAAGTACAATTAAGTGAAGTTTGAAGTGAGAAAAGGAGTAAAGTGCCTACTAAATGTGAGTATGTTATCCAAGGGATTATTGGATGTGAGTTGTGAGATTTGGTTACAAGATTTGAAGGATCAAAAGTTCAATTGACAAGACAAATATAGAGGAAGTACAATTTAGTTCTATTATTCTGTAAGGAATAATAAAGAGATCATTTGACAATGGGTACATTTATCTTAACCTTGAAGTTATTTGGGAAGTGGGTCTAGCTATCTTCAAAAACTCATAATAGGGATTTGAAGTCTCCTAACAGGGACTCATGTGTACTAAATGTTGTAACAATCTCCTTAAAGGGTCTATCCTCTAACAAGGAACATTTATATTAGTAGATCATCTTATGGGTACCATCTCCATCAGGGTTTCCCTAGTTAACATATCTATTGTTAATTGTGTATGAGTATCTTGTTGTGGTTTCAATTTATATTAGTCATATGGTTAAGTTTGTTTAAGGTTGATATTTATGATAATAGTTGGATAATTGACTCACCTCCCTCCCCCAAACCTCTCAGTTATATCAGTGGACTATATATTCTAACAATTGGTATTAGAGCATCAAGTCCTTGAAGGATAAGCTTAATAACTTTGGGATATCATGGAGGGAAAGATTAGTCCTAAATCTAATGGAGGAAATTTTGTTTCACAAAAGATAGAGCTTCTTGGAAAATTATCAAATATTTTTAAAGATCTAAGCATTGAGTTTCCTGATCTAGAATCCTTTTGTTGTGTTGGTCTGACTTTTTCTGCAGTAAAAAATTCTTCAGTTAAACCATAGAAAATTCAGAAGTTCTATGTCTAAGTGAAGTATAAGGTTTTGGATAAACCATCTATAAGACATATTCGCCTTGTAAGCCTTACATTCATCTCTATTTATAAATGGTCGGGCGCGAAAATTTTCAAAATTCAAAAGCAGCGAATATGCTTCCTTATTCCTTTTCCTCTCTCCCAGGTTACCTTTCTTACTGCTTGTCCCAACCGTCAGATTCGATTAGATCTACCGCTAGCGTTATCTCGCTATTGAAAGTTGCATGCTCATTAAGTATAGCGAGATAGCGAGTGTCAAGTTTTTAAGCGGTGGGACCATGAAGTGAAGGTGCGGCGATCGAAGATTTGTTTATTAATTACTTTATTGTGCAGGTACACTTTGCAATTTGCCATAAAAAGGGGGAAGAAGGACCCACTAGAATATCTGACATCAGAGCCGGAATGTTGATTTTTCCGGAAGTTCCGCCACTTCGCTATCGGAAAATTCAGGCACTTCACCGTTAGCGAAGTAGCGAGGCCACGTGAAAATCTTAAAATGATGACATTGCATCTTGCTTGTATCATAATTACACCAGGTGGCATGACCTGTCATGAATACTGTTGTTAGAATCAGTTTTAATCAACGGGAGTAGTTACTGGGTACCCCCTTGTTTTTTCCGGCACGGAATCCTTTTAAGTGTCGAAGCTCGCTACCTCGCTATCGAAAAGTTGAGATGCTTCACCGTTAGCGAGTTAGCGAGGCCCCGTAAAATGGTAAAAGATCGGCAAGATCTATGATGACGTGTAATGACAGGTGACTGATAAAATTTGACATGTGCTAGCTATGCAGAGATCTGATTCTCATTAATGCTTACCTGACTAAATATACAAGAAATCTGGAACATCAGCTTAAAGTGAATCAACGGAGCTCGCTATCTCGTTATGATGAGTTGCAAGGAAGATAATCACAGCGACATAGCGAGATGGGCCCACCGCCTTCTTTCTTAAGAAGCCCTGTAGCGTATCTTTCGATCATTTCTTAATCCGATCAACGGTTGTCGCCGCCTCGTTATGGCAAGGTGCTTATTCTTTATGCATGACGAAGTAGCGACATGCTGACACGTGTTCTCCGTCGTCAGTGGGTTTAAAGGTAAGCGCCATCAAAAGAAAGAATTATGTACGTGGGAAGCTCTCATTGGGTAATATGACTGACATGGCAAGTGTAACTCCTAGTTGTTCTCTTTGTACCGCATGATCGTAGGATCTTTGAAGATCAACGGCGCAATTTTAAATTAAAAATGTAGTGCCACTCTCTATATTAATTAGACAAGAAAGCTTCGTCCGTGAGAAAAAACAGAGTATAATACAGAGAGATTGCATCAGTTTCATTTCACGCGAGAAAAAGACTTGAAGCCATTCCTGTGCAGAAGCTATTACTGAAAGAAAAGTGTGCCAAGGTTGATAAGAAATTGTCAAGATATCTGTTCGCTGAAATTTTGCAGGAATTCAAAGGAAAATTGAGACAGAATTCAAGTAAGTAAAACTACCATCATCTTTGTGAGCTTTTAAGTTTTAAAGAGGATAGCCCAAGATGCCTCCTAAGAAGGGATTTACAGGAGCACTAAACTACCTGGATAGAAATGTGCATGATGATTTGCTTGAGTTACTTCCTGAGTCCACTGTAGAAATGGTGCAAGTTAAGAGGTTAACCTCACTCAATCTTAGGCTTAGGGTAGCTGATGGATTGTATAATAAAGGTAATTGGGTCCGGGATGCTCAAACTGCTCAGACTGGTTTGAGTTTATTCAAGAAATGGTTTGCAGAGAGAAAGTTATATGCCCCTCATGCCAACATTTGGAATTTTGATCTTGGGAAGCTTGTTGTTCCCAGCGTGTTTATGGATTTTGACTTTCTTGAAGCCATAGCAAAAAACTATGACCAAGCCACTAAGGTAGTGAGGAGAGTAGATGGTGAGGCTTTAGTTACCATCAGTCCCGAGGAGATTAGGAAGGTATTCAATCTGGGACCCCTCACCATGTATCATGTGCCCATTAATCTGATAGATTTAGAAAAAGAATATATATCCAAGAGGGATGTAGTTAGACAGGGTGCACTGAAAGCCCACATAGGCCGAATTGGAGGCCTCCCAACCATAACATCATCTTCTAAAGAGCCCTTCAAGAAATCATGTTTTAATGCCAGGGCAGTGGAGATATATAGGACCCTGTGCAGAGTCTTCGGAGAGGGCGAAGAAGATTTTATTCCGGTGAGCTTCATGTATATGATCACCCAAATCTCTTCTTTTGGTGTGGAAATAATTTTTGATTTTGCATCTTACTTGGCAAATGAGATCCATCATGGATTGGTGGGGATTGCACAGGGCAAGGTGGAAAAGGTTTGGGGTCAGTATTCCTTACTGATGCATATGTTTCTTTTTAAAGGGGCCACTTATTTTGGTAAAGAAATGGTTTTAAATAGAGAACAAGAAGGGGAAGCACTACCAGTCCAATTATGGAGTGCAGACATGACCTGGGAAGCAGAAAATGCTAGCTTCGTTAGATTTGATAGGCACTTTGCCTCCAAACTAAGGTGCCTCTTATTGAGTGACAATCCCAGAATCCCTAAGGCATTAATGCACCTTATCAGGCCTATGGACAAAACCCACAATCTAAAGGTTTCACATAATTGGGGAGATATTATCCCATATTCAGTCTCAATGGTCATCAGGGTCTATGGTTTCAAAGGAACACCCCATGTGTTACCCTATTAGGTACCCTTGAAGGTAGGGATAGCTGAATTTTTGTGGCAGTTGGGAGGAGTGGAGGAGGCCTTTTTGCACAAAAGGGGGACAGGATCAATTTTTCCTACTTGTACTATAGCCCACCAGTTTGTGATAACTAAAGAAGGGTGGGTCTTCCTCCATAAATTTTTGGATCAATATAAAATGGCAGTGTCTCATTCTCGTTTTTGTGATGCAGAAGGTTTCTTTAACTCTGCCCTTAGATTGAGAATCAAGCTGCGTCCAGTTCAGCATGAATTCTATTTTCCAGAAGATGTAATAAGAAATGAATATTCTCTCCATGAGCAAGAAATAAAGAAAGAAAAATGGAGAGTCTATTCAAAAGTTTTGGAATTCATTACTTGTTTTGATAAAAATTTCAGTCCTCTTAGTAATGCTGCAAACAATGCAGACAAAGTACATAAACTCATGAGTAATTTCTCTGAGATAATGGAGGTAATGAATGAGAAGAAACAACATTTTATTAATTCTTTTCCAGATAAAGCCAGAGAAATTATGAGAAAATTGGGTTTCACTCCCAACATTGGAGTAGGTCCACTGGTGGTACGGAAGAAAACAGGGTATACTATTGTCCGACAGCAGGTGCCCGTTGTGCATAAAGAAAAACAGATTGTTGGATCCACCAGCACTGTCCTAGAAGAAAGACCCCCTGAACCTTCCCCCAAAAGAAGAAGAATAATAAGGGAGGAAGAATCCCCTGATGAAAGTGGCTCACCTTCTCAAACCCCAATAAGAGTTGAGGAAGAACAACTCACCAGTGAGCAATTCGAACAAATGGGGTCACAAGGAGAAATTTTTGTTACACAAGCAGAGATTGATGAAGGGAACCCTTAGGAACCCCCTGTACCAAGTTTTGAATTAACTACAGCAGATTTCAGAGGAAGGGAATTGGACCCTGTTTTGGAATAAGCCAGTCAGCATTTTTTGTCTGATAACAATTTTGTAAGATCTAGGGCTTTCCATCAGTTTGCGTGGAGAGTAAACATGCACATTTTTGAGCAAAGGTGCAATAATATGAGAGCAGAACATCCAGAAATGGATGAGGCCTCCATTCAAAGTCTAATAAAAGAACAAATGGTTCAAGTGTTCCAAAATATAACCCCTGATGAGGGAAGACAGATGGTAAAAAATGCTAATGTTTTATTATTGCCCAATTGGGACATTGCTGACGCATTAGTTTTTAATTCTGTTTCAAATAATTTAGGGCTCCAGGATCCAAATAAAGAGGAATTCTTGGGTACAGCATTCAGCAATGATCAAGCTGCCCTTGTTATGTGGTCCCTGAGAAGAGGATCCAGGGTTACTTCATCACAGCCTGATGATTCAGGATTGATAGGGAGTATCATTGTAAGAAGAGTTGCTGACACTTCAAATGTACAGGCAGCCCACATGAATGTGGATTATTCTAAATTTGCCCTGGCTACTGCGGAAAGAGAAGAGAGGGAAATGATGGATATGCATAATAAATATGAAGTAGTGGTAGAAGCCTATAATCAAGAGGTAAAAAGGAGAATTGAGTTAGAAAACAGGGTATCTCAATTAGAAAAGGTACTTGGAAAGAGAAAACTAGGAGAATCCAGTACATTAAGAATTGCATACCCCCCACAGTCATCTGTGGGATTAACCCCTATTATTGAGATACCTGACACCCCTGAAAGACCCCAATTCTATACTGCAGAGGAGTTTGAAGCAGAAAAAACTAAATTACATGAGTGGCAGATAGAATTTAGAAATCAGCAAGAAGAGAAATGGAGGCAGGGTGTGACATACTTGAGGGATAAAATACAATGGTCAAATTTTTATGACCAGTTGACAAGGGTTGTAACCCTCATAGATGAGTTAAATAAAGAAAAGAATGGACTAGATTCTCTTATACAGAAGTGGAGACAGAGGAATAATGATGTTACAATTATTTGTATATCTACAGTTCAAATGCCCTACCATCAGGTTGAGAGGATTTTTGATTTATTAAATCAATTAGATAATTTTGAAAATAAAAGAGATTCTTTACAGAGGAAATTGACACTCTGTTTTTCAAGATATCTTGCTAAGAAATTCACCCTATTTCCTTGTGCCTTAGAATCTGTTGATACAGTAAAGGAAAAGGACAAATGGAAAAAGGAAATGGATGAATTATTTGATAACAGAATAACAAACATCATCAGTGAGACTGGCTATTGGTTTTGGGCAAAGACAAATGAAGAGCTGGTAAAAATACAACTGTATTATGCTGATATAAGAAAAGAATTCGATGAATTAGAAGAAAATGCCAATTCTTTAATAAAGATACAAAGAGAAACCCTAAGTTTTGATTGGCCAGATGATGATACTTTCAACAGATGGAAAGATCAGTTTAGTGAACAGATGTCAGGAGGAGATGACGAGGAAGATGAAAGAGTAATTGTTACTCTTGTAGTCAGCAATGATGACATAGAAAATCCCCAGGTTAAAGTGATTTTGCATGTAACAGAAGATGATACATCACTTGCAGACCTTATGGGTATGTACTCTGAAGATGAAGAATGATTGCGAGAGCAGATCATAACAACCAAGAAGCATAACAGAAAGGGACCCGCCAAGAAATGCTGTTGTAATCAACCTTTCTGTTATTCTTGTTTTTTTTTGTTTTTTAAAAGAAGGACACCTGTCACCTTCTGTAGCCTGAAGCTTGTTGCATCTCACATTATTTAAGTGAGATCCCAAGGCTAAAGAAAGGTCCGAATTTGGTTTTCACTAAGTATTGTGCTTAGTTCTTTTTTGGTCCAAACATTTTTGGAAAGAAATTTATAGTATGCTTTTTCTGTCAAAATTTTCTGAGATATGGATGAATGTAGAAAGAACTGTGCTTCTTCTCTGAAGGTTTTTCTGGGTCTTTTGTAAAGGATATATCATTTTCAAAGGAAATGAATACAAGTTATGAACTGTCCCCATATCTGTTCTTCTCTGAATTTTGTCTCCTTTTTAGTACTGAGCTACCTTGATGTTGTGTGAGTAAAAGCTTATGCAATTGATTGCAATTTAGTAAGACTGTACATCCATTTGCTATTGCTGTTAATTCAATGGATTAAGTAAAGGCTTTGATGAATGTGATGAGGTTGCTCGGGTGTTAATAAGGATTTTTGAATGATAAATTCTAGTAAGAATTGCTGATGAAAATTCGTTGCAAGGCAACAAATTAGATCTAAGAATTTACTTGACTCTGAATTCCCAATGGATTAGGCACTGATCGAAAGTATTTCAGCCAAAAGAGAAGTATATTATAACTAGCTTTTTCAAAATACATCATAAAATCAATTTCCATTTATCTTTCCTGTAAGATTTTCAAAGTTGGCCAGCACTTGCCTGCCTAGATTGTTTTAGCTTCGTTTAGCCATTGTTGTTGGAAACATCTGCAGAGCTATAGAAGATTTCTTGGCCATATCTGTTCAAGGGATGTGTTTATCAGTTATTTACTTATATGTTTAAGGATTTAGAGATGAGAATCAAAATGAAACTAAGGATAATTCTCATACAATTATTCCATCTTTGAACCATCCCCAGGTGCACCCGCCCTAGTTTTACAGAGCCAAAAGAGTAGAAAACCGTCTAAAGTTTTATTGAAGTTGGGTCCTAATACTTTGCATATGCAAGTGATAATGAGAATTGGCTATTCTTTAGGTTGTGTATGTACTGTTATCTAGGTACTAAGCCTTTGTCGCCTAGTAGTTTTAGTACTGTTAACATCAAAATAAAACACGAACAAAAATGGCGACTCTGCTGGGGACTCATTAGTGTCAAAACTTGAGAATCTAAAGAAGATACAAACCCAAGTACCATTGCTACACACTGACACATCCAGCTTATCCTAGTGTCTTATCTAACAAGCAAGAGTTGCAGTCTTACAACATCAGTGATTGATCTCTTTGTGCCGTATTTTTGTTGCCGCTCTTGTATTGTTTTCTTTCTGTCAGTAAGGAGTGTTATTATATTTTCCCGAAAAAGGGTGGCGACTCAGTCAAGGTTTTGAAGCTAGTGCTTATTGTAACAAAAGGAGAATATGGCTGACAAGAGAAAAAACACAAGGACTTACATGAGAGCCAATCCCGATGTATCAATGTATACTGATTTACCCCAAGGTGGTAGGAAGAACCAAAATAAGAAAAGAATAGATCCAAATCCTACTTGGAAGCCTAGAGGTAATGCCTCTGTAAATTCCCATTATCAATCGATAATAGCAAGAGAATCATCTTCTCTTAGTTCTGAATCCGAAAATACAAGACTTTTAGGAGGTATTTTCAGTACCCCATTACCAGATCAGAGAGTTTTTCAAGATAAAGACGTATCTACTACGGGAGTTGCTTCACCCAGACCAGGGCCTGTAGCAGATATAAATTGTAGGCTAGGATTCAGAAGTTCATCTGGTAACCTTTTTAATCCCAGAGTAGCCCCATATATGGAACCGAACCTTATAGATCTAGATGATCCTGCTGATTCCGAGGCAACCTCCGCTGATTCTAAAGAAGTGCAATCTGAAATAGGATTTTTGAAGAAATGGATTGCTGAGGAAGAAGCTAAGCGCATCCATCTTGAAAAGGAAAGGGAGCGAGCCACTTTGGATGCAATAATAGAAAGAGATACTCTGCTAAGAAGGATGGCTGCTTTGAAAGATCAAAATAAAAAATTAGAAGAGAATATCCCCACTCTCCATCAGGACGTCTTTGGAAATATTGATAATCTAAGAGCTAAAGTTAAACAACAGGAAAAACTCCTAAATCAAAGACAAGAACCAATTATTTCCTAAATTCAAGCTTATAAACCCATTCAAGTTAATCCAATAGAGCCCACTGGAACAATTCCAGATAAAGGGAAAGGCAAGGCTGTAGGAGTCCAAATAAATGAGCCTCAAGCTATACCGAGCAAACCTATACAACCCTCCATATCAAAATTAGATCTAGAACTAGAGAAGGCTCGAAAGGAGAAGGAAGACCTTGCAAAAGAACTTGAGAAGGTTGAAAATGAAGCTCAGGCCGCAGAGACCAGAAGGAAAATCCAATTCATAAAGTCTAATTCTGCATTAAGTTCATGGCCTAGTTAGTCTATCCCACCTACAAATCTTGCACCAGTTAATGCTCCCATAATGCCGACTCAGAAAGCACCCCAATCTGCACCTACCTCATCTTCCAATATTGGCACACAAGTCCCATTTGTCCCACCACAGCTATCCCAAGCTGCTCTCCTAACTCAAGCTAATGCAGCTAGTACTTCTAACGCTCCTGGTTTCCAGAAGAAACCTATATACCTCGAAAAATATAGACAAATATCATTTGCCGGTATTCCTGGTGCCCCCCATCCCATATCTTTTGATTTAAGGGATAAAGTGGTGAAGTTTTCTGGAAATAATGCTGTCACTGGTGAAGAACATTTGAGAATTTTCATTGACATGCTCAATGATTATGAAGTTGAACATGAGGACATGGTGATGAAATTATTTGTGCATTCACTCACAGAGGATGCAAGGGATTGGTTCAGGAGGTTGCCTGATGATAGTATTACTTCATGGAGTGATTTGGAGAAATTGTTCAAGGAACAATATGGGGACAATACCAATGCAGGATTCATGTTGAATGAGTTCAACAATATCAAGAAGAATCCAAATGAATCCACATTTGATTTCAATGTGAGATTTCAGAAAGGGATGTACAAACTGTTTCAGTTTATGCGGTTAAATGAAGACGTCTGTCTTACAACCTATTTTAATGCCTTTGATAGCAAAATGGCCTACCAACTGAGAGATAAAGATCCTAAAACTCTGAGAGACGCCTATAGAGTTGCAGTGAATATAGAAAATAATAGAAAGGCCTCTGGAAAATTAGGAAGGAGGGATGATCCTAAGCTTTTCAACCCTAAGAACAATAATAAAAGGGAAGGTGACAAAACTCCCATAGGAAAAAGGCCTGAAGAACCTACTATAGGCCATGTTTTAGAAATGCTTAAGAAAATGAATCCCACTAATTTCAATAAGACAAATGTTACTGAGAGAACCCCTATGAATAACAGCAATTTCAATAGACAGCCTAGGATGCAGAATTACCCTTACACCACCCAATGGAAAGATGGTAAACCAGTTCCTAACCAGATCCAAAATATGAAGGATAAGGGTACCCCGGACCCCCTGCAAAGGAACACTGTAAATATGAATGATGATGTACCTTGGTGCATTATATGCCAATCACCTCATTCTGCTGATTATTGTGCTGTTGCCCAATCATTCGCCCAAGCTCAAGGAGTGTAAGCAGAAGAAGAAACAGAAGAAAAGAACCATGATGACATAAGTTGCAATATGGCGAACACATCTGATGATTTGATAGATTCTGATTCAGAAGAACCTGAGAATGATGTTACTAGCCAGAGAATTGCTTACCAGTTACATCATCAGCAAATATTTGCAGATGATGAAAAGAATGATACAGATAAGGTATGCAATACATTTTCTGAAGTAGGTTTCACAAACCTAAGAATCCCCTCCAAGGAGGAAATTGATAGAATTACAGCCGAAATGATTTCACAAGTCCACAGTAATTACAATTTGAGAAATAGAGCAATAAATAATGAAGCCGAAAGGCCATCTAGTATGTTCATCAAAGACACCACTCATAAGACAGATGATCAACACAAGAAAGTCAGTATAGATGTGTCTAAGATCAAGGAGAACAAGGGTTAGAAATGGGAACCAAAAAAGAAGGTTCAATTTTAGAAAGTTGAAGCAACAAAGACCGTAGTGCAACCAGAGAAATCAGAACTGGATGTTGTCAAGCTAAAAGTGGTGCCCACTACTCAAAAGACTCCGATCCCAGGTACTATCGTAAAGCCTACTGTGGTGGAACCTGTTGATATGATTGCCATGTTATCTCAAATTACTGTGAAAGTACCCTTGTCTGAGCTTTTTAGAATTGAAGAACATAAAAATAAAGCTTTGTCATGGTTGGGTGGGATAGCAAACAACAATAGTATTGATAATCAAGCTGTAGCCCAACAGACCCCATTAATAATAGAGGACAATGGCATTATATCCCAGATTCCTCAGATGTTCTTAGATGATTCATCAGTTGCGTTCATACAAGATATTGATCCTTTTTTCCTTAGTTTAATCATAAAAGGGAAAACCTTGAAAAACTGTATGATAGATTCTGGAGCTTCCAACACTATAATGCCCTTTAAAGTAATGGAAGCCCTAGGATTGAAGGTGGACACTAAGCAAGGTAGATGCCGAGGGATGGATGCTAGAGAGGTTCCAGTAATAGGTACTATAAATGCCTTACCATTCAAACTGGCCGCATTTCCTGAGGTGGAATTAACCATGTCTGTCCTTGTAGTGGATATACCCCCACATTACGGGATGCTACTTTCCAGAAAATGGAGTGCCGCCATGGGCGGAAGCCTACAATGTGACCTTACTTATGCCACTTTCCATATAGGGGACAAAGCTGTCAGGGTAAATAGGGAACCAAGGGTTAACCACATCTTAGGTGAAGAAATTGACAAAGATACCACCTGTTTCCTAGACACTGGGATTAATGCTTTCAGGGCTGAATTAATTATTCAGGAAGTGGAAAACTTACCTGATATCATTGAAAATGAGGTTGAATGTTGCATGAATTCACCAAAACTGTGGACAATGTTCTTTGATGGGGCTAGTTCTAAAGAGGGTGCAGGGGCAGGTGTAGTCTTTGTATCCCTTGAAAATAACACCTTCAGGTATTCATTCACCTTGAAGTTTGCTTGCACAAATAACATTGCTGAATATGAAGCATTGCTGCTAGGTCTCAAAGTGGCCACACATCACAAAATTAAGAAATTGTGTGTCATAGGGGACTCTGAGTTGATCATCTCTCAGATTAAAGGAACATACTCCTCAAAAAATAGGAGATTAAAACAATATAGAAACACAGTCTGGGATCAAATAGAATTCTTTGATGCATTTGGGATCTCATGAAGAGATAGAACCCAGAATAAAATGGCTGATCTTCTGGCTAATGTAGCTATCAAGCCAAAAGAAATATCATTTGCAGGAATCTCCCAGATTGAGATTCAAAACAGACCTTCTATACCTGACAACATTGACAATTGGCAGGTGTTTGAAGATGACAAAGATATCACAAATTTTTTGCTAAATGAAGACAAATACCATGGGCAAGAGATGGACTGCAATGGACTAATTGAAACCATAAATGGGAAGGAAACCATTTTTGGTCAGGAAACCATGCAATTAAAAACAAATAAGATGCCTAAGGGGTTGGTAGTCTTGGAGAACATTTTTGATAACCAAGACAGAGTAAGATTGGAAATAAAGGACCCCAAACAGCAGGAGCTAGAAGAAGTGAATTTGGGAATGAATGAAATTCCTAAAAAGGTTTACATCGGCCAAGATCTGCCAGTTCAAATCAGAAAAGCATTGATTGACCTACTTAGAAAGTACAGGCATGTTTTTGCTTGGTCATATGATGACCTTAAAGCTTATAGGGAGGACCTTTTCCAGCATGTCATACCGTTGAAAGAAAATGTAAAACCCTTTAGGCAAAAACAGAGGCCAATCAATCCTACCCTTGCCCCAAAAATGCAAGAAGAACTGACAAAGCTGAGAGATGGTGGAATAATCAAACCAATTAGGCATTCCACTTGGGTTTCAAAGCTTGTTCCTGTAAGAAAAAAAAATGGAGATATTAGGCTTTGTGTGGATTTTAGAAATCTAAACATTGCATCTCTAAAAGATAATTATGGCTTACCTAATATGGAAGCTATGTTGCAACAAGTGACCGGCTCTGAATTGATGTCAATGATGGATGGCTTTTCTGGATATAATCAAGTTCTGGTAAAAGAAAGTGAACAGTTCAAAATAGCCTTCACAACCCCTTGGGGAACGTATGTTTATGTGAGGATGCCTTTTGGCTTGATTAATGCAGGAGCTACTTTCCAAAGAGCCATGGATGTAGCATTTCATGAATATATTGACAAATTTATGGTTGTGTACCAGGATGATCTTACAGCGTATTCTAATAAAGCTGAAGATCACTGCAAACACTTGGAAATTTTTTTTATAAAAGCCCTGGAATATGGGGTATCCCTAAACCCAAAGAAATGCTCGTTTGGGGTCACAGAAGGAAAGTTATTAGGACACATTGTGTCCAAGGATGGGGTAAAAATAGACCCAGAAAGGGTAATGGCTATTGATAAAGTCCCTAAACCTAAAAACGTGAAAGGTATACAGTCCTTTTTTGGCCAGGTTAATTTTCTGAGGAGGTTTGTTACAAATTTCGCTGAAATCAGTAGACCCATTTCGAAAATGCTCAAGAAAGGAGCTGTTATAGATTGGAATGGTGAACCTTCACAGGCATTTCAGGATATAAAGACTGCGATAAAAAATGCTCCAGTGTTGAAGACCCCAGATTATACAAAACCCATGCATATCTTTTCTTTTGCATCATTCCATACTGTGGCTGCAGTTTTATTACAGAAAAACCAAGAAGGGTATGAACAGCCTATTGCCTTTTTTAGCAAATCTCTGCAGCATGCTGAACTAAAGTATGAAATAAATGAAAAACAAGCATATGCTTTGGTAAAGGCTATAAAAGCATTCAGAAGTTATTTGGTAGGTGCTACTATTATTGCCTTTGTACCTAGTGCTGCAGTTAAAGATATTTTCTCTCAGCAGGAAGTGTCAGGAAGAAGATGCAGATGGATCAATAGAATCCAAGAATTTAACATTGATATGCAGATAACTAAGTTAGTCAGAGGTCAAGGTTTGGCCAAACTTATGGCCGAAACTAACCTGGAAGCTAATCAGATAAACCTAGTAAATGATGATTTCAGAACTGATTTATGTGACATGGACCAGTGTGACTGGTACATTAATGTTATACATTATTTGCAACACATGGAAGTTCCTCCCCATCTGCCTGATAATGAAAAAAGGAATATTAAATTGCAAGCCATCAGGTATGTAATTGTTCAAAATAACTTATGGTGGAGAAACTTTGAAGGAGTTCTGTTGAAATGTGTTGACAGAGAAAGGGCAAATGAGATTTTGAAAGAAATGCATGCTGGAGTATGTGGAGGACATTACATGGCCAAAACTACTGCGCATAAGATAATGAGAGCTGGTTTTTGGTGGCCCACTTTGTTCAAAGATGCTCAAATTATGGTTAAAAAATGTGATCCTTGTCAAAGATTTGCTGGGAAGCTGAAATTCTCAGGAAACTCCACTGAAGCCAGTTGAAACTAAAGCACCTTTTCAACAATGGGGTCTAGACTTCATAGGAGAAATTTTTCCCAAGTCCAGTACTGGCTATTCCTAGATTCTGGTTGCTACTGACTACTTTAAAAAATGGGTAGAGGCTATCCCTACCAGAAATGCAACGAGTAAAGTAGTAAATAATTTCTTATTGAATAATATCATTTCCAGATTTGGATGTCCACAGAAAGTTGTCACAGATAATGCTATGTGTTTTAGGTCTGAGGAATTCATAAATTTTTGTGATAAATATGGAATGACAAGAACAACATCTGCCCCATATCACCCACAAGGGAATGGACAAGCTGAGTCTACAAATAAAAGCTTGTTGAAAATCATTAAGAGAACCTTGGACGATAATAAAAGGGCATGGGATTCCAAGTTACAGTTGGCAATATGGGCTGATAGAGTAACTGTAAAGAAGGCAATTGGGGTGGCTCCATTTGATTTAGTGTATGGAATTCAAGCTAGAATGCCCCAGAACAATTTGATGGGATTATACAATTACATCCAGTCATATGATGAAGATACTACTGATGAAATGAAAGAAAGAATGAATGAACTGGTAGGATTGACCGAAGCCAGAAGAGAAGCATCTCTGAGAGATCAAAAATTGCAGTTACAAGTCAAAACACTCTATGATAAAAGAACTATAAACAAGAAATTTGAAAATGGAGAACTAGTCTTAATGTGGAACGCCAGAATTGAAGATAAAGGAAAACATGGCAAATTTGACCCCATTTGGTTAGGCCCATATCTCATTGAGAATACTTGGGGTGAAGATTCCTACATAATCAAAGATGTATTTGATAATATTCTTGAATTGCCAGTTCATGGACAGTTCTTGAAGAGGTATTTTTCTTGAAAAAATACTTAGTTTCTTCCATGAACATTAGTTTTAGGTTTTCCCAGCGTCCTGTTTTCTGTAAATCCTTGTACAGTCTGAGTTTTTGTTTTTATGTGTTGCTCAGTGCTCTCTGAAGAAGTTGTCATTTCCCGGGTGTGTGGTCTGCTCTCCCATAGATTCTGAATCCTTGCATAGACTCAAGTAGTCTATCATCCCCAGACAGAGCCACTGTTGGTCTGGCTTTTTCTGCAGTAAAAAATTCTTCAGTTAAACCATAGAAAAGTCAGAAGTTCTATGTCTAAGTGAAGTATAAGGTTTTGGATAAACCATCTATAAGACATATTCGCCTTGTAAGCCTTACATTCATCTCTATTTATAAATGGTCGGGCGCGAAAATTTTCAAAATTCAAAAGCAGCGAATATGCTTCCTTATTCCTTTTCCTCTCTCCCAGGTTACCTTTCTTACTGCTTGTCCCAACCGTCAGATCCGATTAGATCTACCGCTGGCGTTATCTCGCTATTGAAAGTTGCATGCTCATTAAGTATAGAGAGATAGCGAGTGTCGAGTTTTTAAGCGGTGGGACCATCAAGTGAAGGTGCGGCGATCGAAGATTTGTTTATTAATTACTTTATTGTGCAGGTACACTTTGCAATTCACCATAAAAAGGGGGAAGAAGGACCCACTAGAATATCTGACATCAGAGCCGGAATGTTGATTTTTCCGAAAGTTCCACCACTTCGCTATCGGAAAATTCAGGCACTTCACCATTAGTGAAGTAGCGAGGCCACGTGAAAATCTTAAAATGATGACATTGCATCTTGCTTGTATCATAATTACACCAGGTGGCATGACCTGTCATGAATACTGTTGTCAGAATCAGTTTTAATCAACGGGAGTAGTTACTGGGTACCCCCTTATTTTTTTCGGCACGGAATCCTTTTAAGTGCCGAAGCTCGCTACCTCGCTATCAAAAAGTTGAGATGCTTCACCGTTAGCGAGTTAGCGAGGCCCCGTAAAATGGTAAAAGATCGGCAAGATCTATGATGACTTGTAATGACAGGTGACTGATAAAATTTGACATGTGCTAGCTATGCAGAGATCCGATTCTCATTAATGCTTACCTGACTAAATATACAAGAAATCTGGAACATCAGCTTAAAGTGAATCAACGAAGCTTGCTATCTCGTTATGATGAGTTGCAAGGAAGATAATCACAGCGACATAGCGAGATGGGCCCACCGCCTTCTTTCTTAAGAAGCCCTGTAGCGTATCTTTCGATCATTTCTTAATCCGATCAACGGTTGTCGCCGCCTCGTTATGGCAAGGTGCTTATTCTTTATGCATGACGAAGTAGCGACATGCTGACACGTGTTCTCCGTTGTCAGTGGGTTTAAAGGTAAGTGCCATCAAAAGAAAGAATTATGTACGTGGCAAGCTCTCATTGGGTAATATGACTGACATGGCAAGTGTAACTCCTAGTTGTTCTCTTTGTACCGCATGATCGTAGGATCTTTGAAGATCAACGGCGCAGTTTTAAATTAAAAATGTAGTGCCACTCTCTGTATTAATTAGACAAGAAAGCTTCGTCCGTGAGAAAAAACAGAGTATAATACAGAGAGATTGCATCAGTTTCATTTCACGCGAGAAAAAGACTTGAAGCCATTCCTGTGCAGAAGCTATTACTGAAAGAAAAGCGTGCCAAGGTTGATAAGAAATTGTCAAGATATCTGTTCGCTGAAATTTTGCAGGAATTCAAAGGAAAATTGAGACAGAATTCAAGTAAGTAAAACTGCCATCATCTTTGTGAGCTTTTAAGTTTTAAAGAGGATAGCCCAAGATGCCTCCTAAGAAGGGATTTACAGGAGCAGTAAACTACCTGGATAGAAATGTGCATGATGATTTGCTTGAGTTACTTCCTGAGTCCACTGTAGAAACGGTGCAAGTTAAGAGGTTAACCTCACTCAATCCTAGGCTTAGGGTAGCTGATGGATTGTATGATAAAGGTAATTTGGTCCGGGATGCTCAAACTGCTCAGACTGGTTTGAGTTTTTTCAAGAAATGGTTTGCAGAGAGAAAGTTATATGCCCCTCATGCCAACATTTGGAATTTTGATCTTGGGAAGCTTGTTGTTCCCAGCGTGTTTATGGATTTTGACTTGCTTGAAGCCATAGCAAAAAACTATGACCAAGCCACTAAGGTAGTGAGGAGAGTAGATGGTGAGGCTTTAGTTACCATCAGTCCCGAGGAGATTAGGAAGGTATTCAGTCTGGGACCCCTCACCATGTATCATGTGCCCATTAATCTGATAGATTTAGAAAAAGAATATATATCCAAGAGGGATGTAGTTAGACAGGGTGCACTAAAAGCCCACATAGGCTGAATTGGAGGCCTCCCAACCATAACATCATCTTCTAAAGAGCCCTTCAAGAAATCATGTTTTAATGCCAGGGCAGTGGAGATATATAGGACCCTGTGCAGAGTCTTCGGAGAGGGCGAAGAAGATTTTATTCCGGTGAGCTTCATGTATATGATCACCCAAATCTCTTCTTTTGGTGTGGAAATAATTTTTGATTTTGCATCTTACTTGGCAAATGAGATCCATCATGGATTGGTGGGGATTGCACAGGGCAAGGTGGAAAAGGTTTGGGGTCAGTATTCCTTACTGATGCATATGTTTCTTTTTAAAGGGGCCACTTATTTTGGTAAAGAAATGGTTTTAAATAGAGAACAAGAAGGGGAAGCACTACCAGTCCAATTATGGAGTGCAGACATGACCTGGGAAGCAGAAAATGCTAGCTTCGTTAGATTTGATAGGCACTTTGCCTCCAAACTAAGGTGCCTCTTATTGAGTGACAATCCCAGAATCCCTAAGGCATTAATGCACCTTATCAGGCCTATGGACAAAACCCACAATCTAAAGGTTTCACATAATTGGGGAGATATTATCCCATATTCAGTCTCAATGGTCATCAGGGTCTATGGTTTCAAAGGAACACCCCATGTGTTACCCTATCAGGTACCCTTGAAGGTAGGGATAGCTGAATTTTTGTGGCAGTTGGGAGGAGTGGAGGAGGCCTTTTTGCACAAAAGGGGGACAGGATCAATTTTTCCTACTTGTACTATAGCCCACCAGTTTGTGATAACTAAAGAAGGGTGGGTCTTCCTCCATAAATTTTTGGATCAATATAAAATGGTAGTGTCTCATTCTCGTTTTTGTGATGCAGAAGGTTTCTTTAACTCTGCCCTTAGATTGAGAATCAAGCTGCGTCCAGTTCAGCATGAATTCTATTTTCCAGAAGATGTAATAAGAAATGAATATTCTCTCCATGAGCAAGAAATAAAGAAAGAAAAATGGAGAGTCTATTCAAAAGTTTTGGAATTCATTAATTGTTTTGATAAAAATTTCAGTCCTCTTAGTAATGCTGCAAACAATGCAGACAAAGTACATAAACTCATGAGTAATTTCTCTGAGATAATGGAGGTAATGAATGAGAAGAAACAACATTTTATTAATTCTTTTCCAGATAAAGCCAGAGAAATTATGAGAAAATTGGGTTTCACTCTCAACATTGGAGTAGGTCCACTGGTGGTACGGAAGAAAACAGGGTATACTATTGTCCGACAGCAGGTGCCCGTTGTGCATAAAGAAAAACAGATTGTTGGATCCACCAGCACTGTCCTAGAAGAAAGAACCCCTGAACCTTCCCCCAAAAGAAGAAGAATAATAAGGGAGGAAGAATCCCCTGATGAAAGTGGCTCACCTTCTCAAACCCCAATAAGAGTTGAGGAAGAACAACTCACCAGTGAGCAATTCGAACAAATGGGGTCACAAAGAGAAATTTTTGTTACACAAGAAGAGATTGATGAAGGGAACCCTCAGGAACCCCCTGTACCAAGTTTTGAATTAACTACAGCAGATTTCAGAGGAAGGGAATTGGACCCTATTTTGGAACAAGCCAGTCAGCATTTTTTGTCTGATAACAATTTTGTAAGATCTAGGGCTTTCCATCAGTTTGCGTGGAGAGTAAACATGCACATTTTTGAGCAAAGGTGCAATAATATGAGAGCAGAACATCCAGAAATGGATGAGGCCTCCATTCAAAGTCTAATAAAAGAACAAATGGTTCAAGAGTTCCAAAATATAACCCCTGATGAGGGAAGACAGATGGTAAAAAATGCTAATGTTTTATTATTGCCCAATTGGGACATTGCTGACGCATTAGTTTTTAATTCTGTTTCAAATAATTTAGGGCTCCAGGATCCAAATAAAGAGGAATTCTTGGGTACAGCATTCAGCAATGATCAAGCTGCCCTTGTTATGTGGTCCCTGAGAAGAGGATCCAGGGTTACTTCATCACAGCCTGATGATTCAGGATTGACAGGGAGTATCATTGTAAGAAGAGTTGCTGACACTTCAAATGTACAGGCAGCCCACATGAATGTGGATTATTCTAAATTTTCCCTGGCTACTGCGGAAAGAGAAGAGAGGGAAATGATGGATATGCATAATAAATATGAAGTAGTGGTAGAAGCCTATAATCAAGAGGTAAAAAGGAGAATTGAGTTAGAAAACAGGGTATCTCAATTAGAAAAGGTACTTGGAAAGAGAAAACTAGGAGAATCCAGTACATTAAGAATTGCATACCCCCCACAGTCATCTGTGGGATTAACCCCTATTATTGAGATACCTGACACCCCTGAAAGACCCCAATTCTATACTGCAGAGGAGTTTGAAGCAGAAAAAACTAAATTACATGAGTGGCAGATAGAATTTAGAAATCAGCAAGAAGAGAAATGGAGGCAGGGTGTGACATACTTGAGGGATAAAATACAATGGTCAAATTTTTATGACCAGTTGACAAGGGTTGTAACCCTCATAGATGAGTTAAATAAAGAAAAGAATGGACTAGATTCTCTTATACAGAAGTGGAGACAGAGGAATAATGATGTTACAATTATTTGTATATCTACAGTTCAAATGCCCTACCATCAGGTTGAGAGGATTTTTGATTTATTAAATCAATTAGATAATTTTGAAAATAAAAGAGATTCTTTACAGAGGAAATTGACACTCTGTTTTTCAAGATATCTTGCTAAGAAATTCACCCTATTTCCTTGTGCCTTAGAATCTGTTGATACAGTAAAGGAAAAGGACAAATGGAAAAAGGAAATGGATGAATTATTTGATAACAGAATAACAAACATCATCAGTGAGACTGGCTATTGGTTTTGGGCAAAGACAAATGAAGAGCTGGTAAAAATACAACTGTATTATGCTGATATAAGAAAAGAATTCGATGAATTAGAAGAAAATGCCAATTCTTTAATAAAGATACAAAGAGAAACCCTAAGTTTTGATTGGCCAGATGATGATACTTTCAACAGATGGAAAGATCAGTTTAGTGAACAGATGTCAGGAGGAGATGACGAGGAAGATGAAAGAGTAATTGTTACTCTTGTAGTCAGCAATGATGACATAGAAAATCCCCAGGTTAAAGTGATTTTGCATGTAACAGAAGATGATACATCACTTGCAGACCTTATGGGTATGTACTCTGAAGATGAAGAATGATTGCGAGAGCAGATCATAACAACCAAGAAGCATAACAGAAAGGGACCCGCCAAGAAATGCTGTTGTAATCAACCTTTCTGTTATTCTTGTTTTTTTTTGTTTTTTAAAAGAAGGACACCTGTCACCTTCTGTAGCCTGAAGCTTGTTGCATCTCACATTATTTAAGTGAGATCCCAAGGCTAAAGAAAGGTCTGAATTTGGTTTTCACTAAGTATTGTGCTTAGTTCTTTTTTGGTCCAAACATTTTTGGAAAGAAATTTATAGTATGCTTTTTCTGTCAAAATTTTCTGAGATATGGATGAATGTAGAAAGAACTGTGCTTCTTCTCTGAAGGTTTTTCTGGGTCTTTTGTAAAGGATATATCATTTTCAAAGGAAATGAATACAAGTTATGAACTGTCCCCATATCTGTTCTTCTCTGAATTTTGTCTCCTTTTTAGTACTGAGCTACCTTGATGTTGTGTGAGTAAAAGCTTATGCAATTGATTGCAATTTAGTAAGACTGTACATCCATTTGCTATTGCTGTTAATTCAATGGATTAAGTAAAGGCTTTGATGAATGTGATGAGGTTGCTCGGGTGTTAATAAGGATTTTTGAATGATAAATTCTGGTAAGAATTGCTGATGAAAATTCGTTGCAAGGCAACAAATTAGATCTAAGAATTTACTTGACTCTGAATTCCCAATGGATTAGGCACTGATCGAAAGTATTTCAGCCAAAAGAGAAGTATATTATAACTAGCTTTTTCAAAATACATCATAAAATCAATTTCCATTTATCTTTCCTGTAAGATTTTCAAAGTTGGCCAGCACTTGCCTGCCTAGATTGTTTTAGCTTCGTTTAGCCATTGTTGTTGGAAACATCTGCAGAGCTATAGAAGATTTCTTGGCCATATCTGTTCAAGGGATGTGTTTATCAGTTATTTACTTATATGTTTAAGGATTTAGAGATGAGAATCAAAATGAAACTAAGGATAATTCTCATACAATTATTCCATCTTTGAACCATCCCCGGGTGCACCCGCCCTAGTTTTACAGAGCCAAAAGAGTAGAAAACCGTCTAAGATTTTATTGAAGTTGGGTCCTAATACTTTACATATGCAAGTGATAATGAGAATTGGCTATTCTTTAGGTTGTGTATGTACTAATATCTAGGTACTAAGCCTTTGTCGCCTAGTAGTTTTAGTACTGTTAACATCAAAATAAAACACCAACATGTTGTATACAAAATAATAGCAGAAAAGAAAGATCAATATGTCAAGAATACAAGAAGATAGAGAAAGATATTGATCTAGTTATGAAAAGGGAACCAAAAGGTATGAAATTTTTCATTTGTTGGACATGTAAAAAGTTTGGTCATTTTTCATTTAGATCTACTAAGAGAGTAAGAAAATTAAGAAAGAGTTCACTTTCTAATGAAGATGAAAAATTTAAAGCTAGTATAGAAAGATTCTTAAATGATTGTAATGATAAAGATAATGAGCTTGAATTGTTTAAGAAAAGAGAAGTAGTAGAAGAGATAGCCTTGGTAACTACTGTTGATCCAAAGGCTAACCACAAAAATGCAAAAAAAATCTTTGAAATTAATAATGATTTTTTTAATGATGTGCTATCACTAAAGCATAGAGAAGAGCATAGCTGTAAAACTAGAGATGAGATAAGAGTTCAGATGTCAACTCCTACATCCAATAGAAATATGACAAAGAATCACCCTCTAGAGAAGATAATTGGGAGAAAAGATAAAAGTGTGATGACAAGGAAAAAAATGAATGAGGAATTATGGAACCTAAAAGTACAAATGAATCTTGCAAGGATGGTCATTGGATTCAAGCAATGAAAGAAGAATTGCATCAAATTGAGAAGAATGAGACATGGGAGCTAGTTCCTAAACCTAAAGACAAGAATGTGATAGGAACTAGGTGGTTTTTCATGAATAAGATGAATCAAGAAGGAGAAGTTGTGAGAAACAAGGCCAAACTTGTTTGTAAAGGTTACTCACAACAAGAAGGCATAGCTTGTATGAGGAAACATATGCACTTGTAGCTGAAATGGAAGCAGTATGGATGTTCTTGGCTTATGCAGTGAGTAAAAATTTCAAGGCTTATCAAATGGATGTCAAGTCATCTTTTCTGAATGGAGAACTTGATGAAGAAGTCTACATTGAGCACCCTAGTAGATTCCCCCTAACAAAGGAAAAATGGATGGTATGCAGACTAAAGAAATCACTGTATTGTCTAAAGCAAGCACATAGAACATGGTATGAAAGGTTGGATAGGTATTTTAAAAAGCTTGGATTTGTTAAAGGTACAAAAGATGGTAATTTTTATTTGAGACAAGTTGGCAATGGTTTATTTATCATTGTAATATTTGTGGATGATATAATATTTGGAGGAAATGATAAAGAAACTAACAAGTTTGTTGAAGAAAATGAAAATAATTTAAGATGAGCATGATAGGAGAAATGAAATTCTTCTTAGGATTGTACATTGTGCAAAATAATTATGGGATATTCATTTCAAAATCCAAGTATCTGAAAGATTGTTGAAAATATTTGGATTAGAGAGATGCAAACCTATTGGTACACCCATGATAACTGTTCATAAATAATCTAGCAAAGATGAGAAACCTACAGTTGAGTAGAAGAAGTATAGATATATGACTGGAGGATTGAAATATCCAACTCACACTAGACTAATGTAGAAGAGGATTGCAATATCCTGAATAGTATCATTATGCAACAGTGAAGAGGATATTTAGATATTTGAAAGGAACATCTGATTATGGGATTTGGTATGATAGATAAAATGATTTTACTTTGTGTGCATATACTGATGTAGATGTTAATCTCATATTGGTTTGATGTATGAGTGAAAATATATTTAAGTCATTTACTTAGTACATGCCAAAAAAGTAATGTATGTTGAGCATAAGTTTTTAGATAGTATATGTCGAGAAAGAGATATATAGTACATGTTGAATAACTAGTTAGTATCGAGTCATTCAAGTGTCAAGTAGATAGTAAGTGTCAAATCATTAAAATTTTGAGTGATCAATGGATGTTGAATCATTCAAAGGTCGAGTTACAACACTAAAAAAATAATAGATGTCGAGTATCAGACACTTCAAGTGTTGAGTAATACAATTTTGACATAGTTATTTGTAATGACACAAACTACTATGTAAACCATTTGGGAGCCAACTCGAGGATTGTTTTGCAATTCTAGCTGATAAGAATAAATCTTTATTGAGGATCCCTATGGAGTACATGCAACCAATTCATGAAGGGGTGTTTTGAGTGGCTATATGGATGAATTACAACCATTGATTCATACTTATTCCTAAGCCACCTAGGTCTTCTTAAGGAGGACAAACCCTAAACTTTTTAGGAATTTATAGAAGGAGAAAAGAGATGAGTTTGCATGTGAAAAAAAATCATTCATGGTGACTAAGGAGTCATGAATTGAGATACATTACAGAATCAGTTAGAAGAGAATAGAGAAAAGATGTTAGAGGGAAAAAGAGATACATTTGATCAAAGCAGGATTAAGAATATATGCAAAGAGGTGATCTGTTATCTAGTAGTAGAGTGCTAACCATAGGATCATTGCTGAGACATTCTAATAGATGAACTAGTTAAATTTCTTAATAGAGTAGTCTTAGTAGGATGCTTACTTCATTGTAAGTTAAATTCATTTTACAAAGTACACTTCTAATAGGGTGTTGAAATCCTTTAATAGGATAAGATCTAAAAATCTTGTAAGCCTTTAATAAGGTAGACCTTTCATAGGGTAGATCATGTTTCATGATAAAACATTATAACCTTCACTAGATACACTTTATTATTGCAGTAGTGGAGATTTTTGGGTGTCCTCCCTACCCCAATTTTACCTTCTCATTGGAGGGTTTCTGGGTAATGAAATATCTTGTGTCATACATGTGCTGAATGTTATTCTCTTTCCTACTATGGATGAATATATTTAACTAGCTATTTCAATTTACATGCACAATTATGATATGGATGTGTGGTGAATGAATTTATGGTTAAATTTTTGAAGGACTGATTCACTAGGGTATAATATAGTGGCAATTTTTTGTATTTTGGAAAATCTTAGATTTTCATGGTGTTATTTTTGGTGATTTGTGAGTCATTCCATGGCAGCCCAATCACCTAATTTTTTTTGGTTTCCTAGGTCGTTACTCCTTGTAATCACCGAACAAACTTTGCATTTGGGTTTTTCCTTTGCAGTATTCACCTTTCACGTAGTCGACCAGGTAATGGTAATAGATGCCATGTTCGCTAGGTTACAATGTTACATTTGCATGTGGTATGGGGGATTTCACCAATGACCCAATAGTTGTCCATTTTTTCATGGAGGAGTTGGCTTGCTTGACCTTATGGCAAGTGTAGGAGTTAGCTCATTTCACCTTATGGTAATTGGAATTTATTGGTATAAATTCCAATTGGCAATTACTATTTTCCCAAGTAGTGAAACACTGATTAAATCCACTGTCACTCTTTCATATTTCTTTAGTCTACGTATCTCTAATTTATCTTCTTTCTAAGTAATGGGGTTCTATATTTTGGGCATGACACATCACAAGCATGCCTTAGAAATAGCTTATGCCTTCCATTTCATAAATTCTACTCCAAAATCATTGTTATCCATTGGTAAGAGTGCAAATTTTTCCTCCTATATCCACTATGAAGAATATGTTTAATGTTGATTAACTTGAGTTATATGCATCTTCATTCATCTTCATGATTTTCCTAGATGGATGTTCAAAGTATATCTCTATTTTCTAATACGTGGCTTAGCATAAACTTCCTGGTGATATATGTATCAAATGATTTATCATTTATGAAATTTTATAATGAAGTTTCTCATTATTTTCAAGTGTACTTGTCATCCCTATCCAAGAAAATCTCTAGAGAATATTGCCAGACACACCCAAAATATTTGAAAAGATCACCTAGATATATTTGATCATAAATGTCATACCACAATAAAATATCAAATCCTCGAATATAAATTTGAAACCCAAAAGTATAGAACCAGGATCCAAATTAAACAAAATTTCAAAATAGTTTATCACAACATGAACTGTGATTTCTTTGTTATTGATTGATCAAACCAAGATATCATGCATCCATCCATGTTGAATTCTTGTGCTCTTTGTGCCAAATCCTTACTCAATTATCCTCTTGTAATTATGAGCCTTTTATGTGCCTGAATATATCCTCATTCTTATTCCAATCATCCTACCTCCATCCATCTCTCCATCATATAAAATGGCAAAATGGATAAAAGAGACCATCATCCATAATATTGAGAAGTGTTAAATCAATAAAAACTATAATATTAACTTTCTAGTCTAATTGATGTTTTTTAGTAAATGTTTGCTTTGTATTCTTCATTTGCATAGCACCTTTCTGATGATAATTGATTAGTTTGTAACTCTTTACCGAGATAAAGTTCTTGAAGTAATCATTGATATAAAAACTAATAGATACAATAGCATGTCTAATTGGATGTGTACCTAGTTTTCTATTTTCTAACCTCCTCTACATTTATAGATGAACTATGGTATGAATGAATGGTACTCTAAATTTTATAATAACAAATATCTAGGATACAAATGGAAGATTATTTTTAATTTTTTTCTGGAGGTGTAGTTTTTAACATAGTGGTATATGAGTTCAACTATCTCAAGGAAATCTTAGAACTTCATTGGCTTTCAATAATTCACCTGTCATGCCCAAACTACGAGGGCAAAAACAAACAAACTTTTTTTTTCTTAAACTTTAATTATAAGAGTGCTCAAAGTTCGATAGGGTTAAATCACATTTCAAGAAAGGATTCACTTCATTACATCTTAAGTTACATATCTTGAGAAGAAAAAAAATCATTAAATTGAAGCTCTCATTATTAAAATAATATCGACATTTATTTCATTTCATATTAATCTTTAAACAGAAGATTTAAATTTCCACTATAACATTATAATTAAAGATAGATTTAACATTTACTACATAGCATCTTTTATCTCATATAAAGTTAATATTATAAGAAAGAAATTTTAATCAAGTTCAACTAGATCAAGTTTAATTACAAATCTCATAGACAATTATCGATTTAGAATTTAATCGATATTGAAAAGTTGCTAAGAAAACAATTAACTAGAATTAAAACATATTATATATATAAAATTATTAACTTTAAATATTTCGACTACTTTAACACAATAACTAACTATCAAAATCCTACAAAAAAACAATTAACAACTAACTAAATCTAAATTTTAACATTACTAACTACCAATACTTTTTAACACATACTAATTCTTAAAAGAAATTTTATTAAATCACTAATAAAATTAAAACTAACAATTTAACATTTAACTATATTTAACATAGGCTAACTAGCACATAACTAAAAAACTAATCTAATAACTTAACAATTAAAATTGCATTTTAAACTAACTATTAAAAAATATATTTAATAAATAACAATATATATATTAAAAAAAATTGAACTAAACTAACAAATTTAAATTATATTTAAAACCTACTTAGTTAAAAGTATATAACAAAAAAATAATAATAAAAGTAACTACTTGTTAACACATATTTAAACTTACATTATGCTAAACAAAATATATTTACATAATACTAAACCTATCACTAAACTACACCTAACTAACCCCACTTGGCCACTAGCCAAGTTGACTTGGTCTTCCCCCAATGGGCGCTTCCCAAAGGTTGGGCGTGCTGCCCAAGCTCACTAACTCTGCGTCAGTTGTACCCCAAACTCCCATCCTATACTAACCTTCTCCCCCTGCAACACATCCCATCACCACCCCCCTTCAACTCTAGCACTTCCCCAAGCGCTTGCTCAGCGCCCAAGGCATGGGGAACAGATTAATGACCCCCCCCCAACTTACGCAGGTCAAACTCCTAAGCCTAGCAAGGTGGGGGTAGAAATATTTAAAAATAGATTTTCCCATGATCCAAGGTCTGCACACTATGATGGAGGGAGCAGGTGACATCATCTACTATGATGACAAAAGACTTTGCAAAAAATTAAAAACTTTTTTTAATTCTTCACTCCACAGTGACGTCCAAGGAAGATTGTGAAGGCATTAATGTTATAAAGTTTTATGGGTAGCAAATTAGATATTTAGGATATTAGTTTTAAATTATGTTATACCCATTTTCTATTAGCATTATTATTTTAATTTTAATTTACAAGATTTTACAAATGATTTAAAAGAGAATTTTTAAAACAATATACTCTATTATGAAAGGGGCTTTTAATTTGTTTCTCCATACAAATTCTATAGACTATTTGGCTGTTGGATACAATTTTTTTTTGTCTAGTTTTTCTAAGTATAAAATTTTAAAGTGATATATTACCAAGAGGGGATTTAATTTTTCTTTTCAAAGAAAATCCATAAGGACTTGTTACAACTTAATATACCAAAAATTTGAATTATCCGTTTGTTCAATAATGCAATAATTGCTAGATTCTAATAATCATGAAAACTGATCAACATACAAGAAAACTTGAAATTCTTGCCAAATTGAACATCATCATTTCCGTCCTATTTTGATGTGCATCTATCCAAATTAAAATTTACAATTAAATCACATGACAAGAAATTATACTTAAACACCAATTTTATTGGGAAACCTGATTCAAAGGCTCAGCTGGGAAAGAATCAGGAAGAAAACCCAGCTTCATTGCCAATCCAACAAAGTTTGAAATACCAATTTACATAGGATATCAATCCCAAATTTAAACAATATAATTGAATTTTCTTCATGACCCTCATCAAGGGATTCATAACAATTTTTGCAACACATTTCTAACACCATGGATGGAACAAAATCTAATCAGGTGACCAAAAACATGACCAAGAACAATTCAAACATGCATATTCATACAAGGTTTTCACAATATTATTCACAATGAATCAACACTAGGAAAAGGTGGATTCTTCCAACCAGGAGAAGTCAAGCACAACACCAAACAGATGCCCAATCGGGGCTATATATACCAAGAACTTTCATTCTTCCATTTCAACATACCATAACCATACAAGGTTTGTGCTGACAGGTAGGGGCCCATAACACCCTACCCTTTCTCCCTCTTCTCATCCTGAGAAGAGACTCTACACTGATTGGAGTCCGACTAAATAGAACTTTCCAAAATTGGTCACTTCTGCCTTCTCCAAGGGTGAGTAATACCAAAAAAACCATGCAAGAAAAATCTCAAAATTGCAAACATAAACATGAAAGGAAATCATCCAAAAATAACAAGGTTTTCAAATTTTCCCAACATACCCACAAACATACAAACATTGAAACAACAACAAGGTAGCATAAGCATGAAACAAACATGGAAACTGAACAAGGGAGATGAGAATTTCCTACCTTCACAAGAGGTAATGGCAATGAACAAGTTTGAGTAGAGTTTCCCTTTCTTTTCTTCAATCTTCAAAACTCCTCTCTAAATGTAGATATTGGGTAACAACCTCTACTAGTCCAAGAAAGGCCTCTAATAAGCCTCAAACTCAACCACCCAAAAGGATCAATAACTTCTCCCACCCACTAAAAATTCTAGAAACTCCAAACTCAACCCACACTATGGTTAAACACTAGAAGGAGGTGAGGTAAGGCAACTCATGGTAACCACTTGCAATTTTCGCACAAATGTAAAATGAGACTTTTTGAGTGATCTCCAAAGTCAACAAAAGGGGCTTAGGGGTTGGAAAAGACCCCCAAACCATACCCATACCCCTTGGGTATAATTATAACATGTTTTGAAGCCTTAGGAATAGGTTTAGAGCCAAACAAAGGCTAGTAAATAATTAGGACCAACTAACAACTCTAACAAAGTAGATTAAGCACTAATCTGGATTAAGGATGACTAACCTCAATTAAGAACCCAATTCGCAAATTGACACTAACTTAAATCTGACCTAGGTCCAAAGGTTACACAACTAACCCTAACTAGCATGTTAAAGAACATAAACAACTCACGAGTGTCAAGCGACACCAAAAGAACATAGTTACGAACATTTACATTCATTGAACACAGAAAGAAAATACATACATCTGATAGTTAAAATACTTGAATTACGAACAACAAGGTTTCCAAATTTAGCACATAGAGATTAGTTATGTTCTTCCATTGGTTTCCTTGGCTAAAATATCTGCACACTCATGGAACACATCATTAGTCCCTAAAATCACATGTACATATGTATATATATACGCATCAGGAATCACATAAATTAAAACATCCATCTATAACAAAAATCAGGGTTCCTCTCATCCTATTCAATTCTTAACCATTTAAAATATCTTAAACCAAAATGTTAATCCTACCTTTTTACTGATTTCATCAACATACATATGCATAAAACATTAAATGACGAACTCAAATATCTGAAAATATCATCACACGGCATGAAATAATATAATATATTCTAAGCATCATATAATGTCTCGACATCTCAAATCGTGAGTATCAAAATGATAAAGTAACAACTAAGGCTATGAAGGGTTGGGGCGAGGCCTCACATCACCCCAAGGTTTAGAAGTTGTAGCACTAGGGCCATGTATATCATCAAAATCTGTATGCTCCACAAAAGTATAAACCAACATACCTTCAATTTCAAGTGAAGAATTTATCCTCCTTAGAGAGGTACAAAGTTTTCTATCTGACATCTCAATAAGAAGTCCCAAAGATAAAAATGAATTAGGACTTCTCTCATTTCCATGAGTACCTTCTATATTGAAAAGACACCCACTATTATATTTTTTTGATTGTGGATATTCATGATCAAATTCACCTACTAAGGCTTCATATTCTTCAAAATCAGCCATTTCATTCTAAGATTCTGCTAGATTTTTCTTAGAACAATACTCACTATAAAGCTTACTTTCAATAGCCAACTATTTTTGAGATCCTATTATCTACCCCAATTGAGCCTGCATGCTAGCTCTCTGATTCAACGACTAACTTTCATATAGATCTAGTTCATCATGAGGGAAGTTAACTTTTGTAGATGTTCCAAATTGATCATAAGTTATTTGATCATATGCCATAGTAGCATCTTCACCAGTGAGAAATATCCCCAAGTAGGAGTGCTTCTTCAAAATAGGATTATAGTATATAGATTGAAATTTCTTTCCATTACTATAAACACCTTTGTAATCAATATGCCTTATGAAGCTCTGCCTCTTAGAAACCCCAAACTGATGAAAATTATGAGATCTTCCTACATTTCCATGTTGAGGACAACTCATGCTTTCTTTTGAGTTTTCTTTCTGAAAAGGGAACCTTTTTCTAGAGAATTTCGATCGCTCATTGTCTCTTACATAGAAGAATATGTTGTAAGGTGTAGATGTTTTGAGTTCAAGCCTCTTCTTGATCCAAGTCTTTCTAAGTTAGTGTTGAGAAGTGGTTCAAAAAAATTTCCCTCGTATTCTTTTGGACAATGAACATGAGTATCTTCTTCCATTAAATTTGACTTAGGTTCAACATCAAAACTAATCTTCCCACTCTTATAGATTTTATCATCAAAAATTTCATCCTCAGCTTGCAACTTTTTTTATTTTTCTGAGCAATATGTATCATTGTATGGACATTATTGTGTGATGAAGGGACATTCTCATCCATAGTAGCATTTAAAGAAAAGTGGAATTTTCTATCTTTTTTCTTTTTTCTTTAGGAGGTTGATGTTAGTATCCTCTGATTCAATCTTATAAAACTCAAAATCTATATCTACAAAATTACAATAACATCTTTCTATAGTTTCCTTTTGTATATCATTTTCATTAGCAAGATTAACCTCGTCATGATTTCTCCTAATTTTTATAGCCCTCAATTTAGATGTTCTATACACATGAGCATATTCTGAATATTTTTTGTGGTCTCTGTGAAATCCTATAATTAAACCTTGCTTCGGCAAGTGTGAACAATGGTGTTGGAATGTTCAAATGGGAAGAGTATTTCTGAGAGGGGGTGGGGGGGTGAATCAAAAGAAACCAATTTTAATCCTTTCAAACCCTTATTAACACATATCTGAAAAAAAATTTGCATGCATGTAAACATATAAAAAAACATGACATAAAAACATGCATCAACACATAACACAAAGATTTGGTAACCCAAAAACCCTCCAAGAATAAGAAGATAAAACTAGGGTGGGGATGACACCCACAAAAATCACTACAAAAATCAATGTTCAACCACTTCTGATGGTTTTCCATGTGAAAGACCTACCTTGTTAAAGGCTTTACACTATGTCAATAGTGACCTAATTAGATGATTTACAAACACTTACATGAAATGTCACCCTATTAAAGGATTTACAATAGGTTGTTAAACCCACCTAATACATAGGATTTTCATGACCTTCACCAAATCTTCTCCTACCTAGCTATTAAGCTAACCTATCAACATATGATTTCAACCTCTAATACAATTATGAGAGAGTATTAGAACATTTCACCTGACTGAATGCAATCTCAAATTGCTGGGTTCAGGTACTACATCTTCTCTTCTTGTTCTGATCCTTCCTTGTTCTGATCTCTGTATGTACTCCTTGTCCCTTGTGCTATTCTAATCAACTTGATATGAAACTGCTACTATGTTCCTCTAAGTCTTTTCTCTTCACACTAAAATTTTGCTATAACCTCCCCTTTATACTGTTTTCTTCCACACATGCAATGGTGCATTCATTCTCCTTACAAAGAATGTGAAGACTTAGGGTTAGGTATGGATCTACGATCTCAAATTCCTACTCATACTTTGCATTTTTCTTATTGGTTTCATGCCTTCATCTTTTTTTTGATTGGTTTCATGTAGATTGCATAGGGAATGTAAATGATTCATCCTTATCCTTTTTCTCCTTCAAAATTTTTCTAAGTCAACTCCAAAAATGGTTCACATCTTAGTTTGTGCAAATTCAAACTCTTATGCTGATCCTGAGTTACTTGGCACTCATTACATTACTGATGCTCGGCATGAACTAATTCTTGGATTGCTCAACATCTACTACTTTCCTAGTTTGCTTGGCACTTGTTAAACAAAGTATTGCTTGGCACCTGTATATTCAGTATTTCTCAACATCTAAACATTTATGAATTACTTGGCACATGAACATTTTGACTTGCTTGGCACCAACTGTGACTCAACACCTATTGGAATTCTGGCTTAACATCTATTGTGTAATTGACATGTATGATGAAAATGGTTATGTGTGTTGACACTCAATTATCATGACTATTCTTTTCACCAACAATATTCCCCTTTGACATGAGTGTCAAAAACACTTAACTAAGCATTTATGAACTTAACCTTATTGAGTACATCCTTTATTCACTTGGCATTCATGCAAAATTTCAAAAAAAAAAATTGTAAGTAACAATATACCTTATGACTCCCCTTGGGTTGATTATGCCTTGAGACTAAAATTCTATGTTAATGTGCCTGATCCTCTCTTGTCATTTGCCCTATTTCAGAATTTTGAGCCAGTGTGCTATATCTAATCTATATGAAGTTCAAAAATTTTGCATCTCCCCCTTTCTTCTTTATTACATGACTTCCTCTTTTTGGCTATTTACAAACTTTCCACTATTACTCTTAAAAATTAATGAAGGAATGTAAATAAAAAATGGTTCAAAATTTGGTATCTCCCATAATATCTGCATATATCTCCCCATAGTATCTAATTTGGTATCTCCCATAGTATCTATATATATCTTCCCCTTACTTTATTATCTCCCCCTTTTTGACACTGATGTCAAAGGGTCCTATGGAGTAATACCATGCTTAGCCAAAAATGTGTTATTTACCTCCAAAAGTATCTTCAGAGATACATTCCAATTTGCTAGTGCAATGTCCAATGACTTATGCTAGATGGCAACTTCTACTACTAGATGTACAAGTCCATTAGAGGTAGAGAGATTTTAATCTTTCTTGAGGACTATCTCTGCATACATCTACTCCTTATCGAGTATCTCCAAGTGAGGGGTTATAGAGGATTGGATTTGTATCAACTTTTCTTTTGTATTTTTCTCCTTTGCTGTCAATACAACTAATTCTCTTTGTATGTGAAGCATTTGAGTAAAATGCTTCTCACTCTGAGCTCGATTGGTTGGGAGTTGCATACTAGAAATCTTTAGATTTCTCTCCAAGCTCATTATTCTCTAGCTAGTCTCTTCTGTAAAGTTGGAAAAATCACACAACTTGTTGTATAGGGAGAATATATTTTCAAGTACAATTTTGGACTTGAACATAGTCTAGCTACTTATGTTGATTGGTTAAGGATCTTTGTTATATCCTTTGCAGTTAATGGATTAATTTTTTGACCAGAAGTTTCGATAAAATCTTTGATCTTGATCATCTTTCTAGGTGTGATGGTGGTATGAGGAGGGCTAGGAGGTGATAGTTGTGTGTCTTGCAAACTTTTTTCTTGCTACTCTTCTACACCCTTTTCTTCCTCTGTCTCCTCTTTATTCTCCTCTTCACCTTTCTTCTCTTCCTCATTCTTCTTCTCTTCTACCTTCTTTTCCTCCTCCTTCTTCCCTATTTCTTTCATTTCCTTTCTCTTGGCACTTGCTTCTACCTTATATTCTTCATCAAACACATCATCAATTTTCTTGTATATTATTTTCCATAATCTTGTGGATTTTTTGACTACATCTTCAATTTTATTTTGCAAAATATTGAATGCCCTATATTTTGGAGTAAATCTATTAGTGTGCCTCTTAACTACATTAGCTATTTGATCCTTAGTCAAGTCAGGAAATAATCTTGATAAAGTAGATTCTCTTATTTCATTCTCCATCTATAGGCAAAAATACCATTTGTCTTTTACTATTTTGTACAATTCCTTGGGCATTGAGCCATCTAGCTCTAGAGGTGTGTTCATGTATTCAACCATCATAGCATACACAGATTCCTCTAATTTATTTTTCTCTTCTTTTGTGAGATTATTAAAATCTAAATTCTTTAAATCTTTCAAGTCATAATTTCTAATCTTCGTACATAATTTATCGATTGAAGACTTTGGTGGATGACTTACCACTTTAAATTGATTGTTATCATCTATTTCAATCTTTTCTTCATCAGATTCAGGCTGAGCTACACATTTTCTTCTCTTTCTTGGCTCTTCATTAGTCTTCTTGGCATCTTTCTTCTTCTTCTCTGCCTCTTCTCTTTCCTTTTGTGCTGTGGCCCTAGTGGTAGCTCTGGTAGTAGGCTTCTTTGGTGTAGGTTTTTCCACTTTCTTAGCTCTGGGTTGAGAAGCAAGTGGAGCTTTTTCCTTCCTCTTTGTGACTTTGATTTTGATAGGTGCTTCCCTGGCTTCTTCTTCCTTGACACCTTCCTCTTTATCCTCACCTAAGCCTTGTGTCAATTGTTGAGGCTCTTGTTTAGTCTCATCTCCTTCATTTTCATTGTCTTCCTCTTCTTCATCTACTTCCTCTTCCTCTGTTGTGCCTATCTCTTCAGCACCAAATTTCTTTTTGATCTTCTTGACCAATTTATCCTTCTTCTTCACTATTGTGGCTATTTTGAGGTTTGTTACCACCCTTGATTTAACAATGTCATAGGTTTCAAAATGTTTTGTAGTTTTATCAATTTCTTTTACAAGTAGAGCTGTTATAGTAGCTAAGGTTTGATCAATATCAAGTTCATAACCTAGTGGCCTAAGCCATCTTACTCTAGGTATGACTATTTGTATGTAAGTGTAATCAATGTCCACAAGAAAAAAATGTCCTTTTCATGCTTCTCAATTAGTGAGACTAGTATCCTCATTCTTTTTCTTGAAGTCCTCAAAATAGCTAGTCATTTGGGCATCAAAATTCTCACCCATTTGATCAATGAATCCATTTATTTGGTGAACAATGGTCTTATTTGGATCTCATCTCACCTTTCCTATTGAAGGGAATTCTTTCATAATGTAGAAAAACATGCAAACAAAAACTTAGCCAAATTTGCATTGAGCTCCCTTAGGATTCCTTATAGCTCCCAGATTTTCATTGATCTACTATAACATGAGCTCTACAAGATCATATGTATGATCTTTCTTCACCAATTTATAAGCAACATCCACTACTATACATGGTACACTATTTAGTCTACTTGACTGGTATAATTTGTGTGATATGAATCTCACAACAAAATCTAGTAGGGGTTTTGTGATGGTGTCTATTGTCATTCCCCTATTATTCCATTTTTCCCTTGTATTCTTCTCTATGGCTTCCTTTTTGCCACTTCTTAGGGTCTTTGGCTGATCTAGGGTTGGAATACCAGTAACCCTATGTACAATTTTCTTTGTAAACTTTATTGGCCCTATTTCTAACCAAAAAGCTCCATCATGGATTTTTCTCAACACAATGCATATCCATTCCATTTTGAAGAAAATAGGGAAAACTAGGGCTTTCGTCAGACCCTTCTTCTCAACTATGGAGAATTCATCTTTAAGTTTCCCATTTTCATAGAGTTTATCAAATGCATTAAAAATATTCAAATTTCTTATGGCTCCAACTTTACAATTATAACATTTTCAAATATCTTGGACCATAACAACTTTATTAGGAATTAAGGACAGGGCAACATCAGGATCATTTTTATAAGTGACTTTAGGGATGGGTCTAAACTTTGGCTGTCTGACTTCATTATTGACTAGTTATACTTCATGAATTTCCTTCCCTTTGGTAGGTTTTGAACTAGATGCCATCTTTTCCAAACTAGCATTTAAAATTAAATAAATTTTCAAATTTTTCATAGCTCGACACTTAGATGAAATACCCGTGAATCAATGGACTAGAGTTGAATCGTGATTAAAATCATTGCAAATCGATGTTTGATCACTATAGAATCACCTCTTCATTCTACTTGACTATACTTCATGTTTGAATGATTCAGAAATGAACAATTTTTACCTTTATTAGGTTTAAAAACCTAGCATTTATTGCACTTGTGATCATAGCTATAAACTCGAATTCCAAAGATTTTATCAACTTAGCTTCAACTAAAGTTCATTTACTCGGCATCCACTATTTTATTTCACTCATCATCAACTGAACCCTCTATTTTTTTAATCACTTGATAGCCAATGACATCTCTTTACTCGACATCCACTATGCTGTCCAACATGGCATATACTAGAGTTTTACTTGGAAACCAAAGGTAGCTTGGCATCATCTTCTAACTTTTAACTAGACATCCTTTCTCATGTATATTTCTTCTTTACAGTACTTCTATGTTTTCTTGGGCTGATGTATGATACATCTTTGTATGTATCAGCCCCATGTATCTATCTTGTGCTTAATTAGATGAGGCATGATCACTTGACCTTTTGGGTGAAGTGATATCTCCATTTGATGTGCTGAATTCACCTTTCTTCTTCCAAGTCTTGTTCATTTCTCCTTTTATTTGTTCAACACCAATCTTCTCTTTTCCTTTGTTGACTTTAGTATTTGATGCTTTTGACTTTGTAGGATAGTTTCTGCTGATATGACTAGTCTTCAAACAACCAAAACATGTAGTTTGTTTTACCCACCTACTGTAACTTCCCTTGAAATGTGTCCTTATGCAATTTTCAAGAATGTCTCCATACTCTTGATAATAGTGACAACTATACCTAGTATTGTAGCCCCAATTGTAGTGATGTGCATGATTGGTTCCTCTTGTAGGCTAATTAGGTGTCCACATAGGCTTTGATCTGCATTCAAATGCTCTATTTCCATATTTTTTTATAGTTGTAGTAGTGACCCTCAAATCTTGGTGTCCTCATGGTCTTGGTTCTGTAGTCTTATGTTAAATGTCCTTGCTTTTTGCACTTGTGAGAGAAATTTGCATTTGTAGGCTTATCATGCTGATGACTATTTTTGCTTCTACACACATTAAAGGTATGTCCCTTTTTACAAAAAAAATGACAAGTACGTTTAGTGTTCTTACATTTTTTACTTCTTTCTTCTACAGCCTTAGATGATTCTCCTTGTTCAGTGCTAATGTAGTAATTGCTCAAAGTACACGATGGCCTCATTGGGTTTGTTGTAACTTTTTGCTATTTCCTTTTCTCTCTTCAAGTCATTCTAAAATTTTTCATTTTGTGTCTTTAGGATGGAGATCTCAATATCCTTCATGTTTAGCTCATGATGAGCATTCATTATCTAGCTTAAGGTGTCTAACTGCATGTTTGAAATATTTTCAAATTCAATTGTCTTCTCTTCCGGCCTATTGATGAGATTTCTCTTGTCACCTTCCACCATGGCCTTGTCTTCAATAGCTCTTTTCTTTTGTTTAGTCACTTCACAAAGCATTATGGCTTGTGATTCTTGTTCAAGCTTGAGTAATCTGATTTCTTTAGCTTGTGCTCTATTTTTCTCCATTACTTATGCTATTGCTGCATCAAATTCCTTGGAGTATCTATTGGAAAACACTTGTGAGGTGTCGATCTCCTTGTACTGTATGTCATTTTCAGCTATGGCTATCTCCTTTCTTCTTTTCAAAAATTTTCTAAGTTCCTCCCTAGCTTCCTCAACTTTGTGTAGAGCTAGTTCCACATCAATCACCTAATTGTAAATGATCTTCCCAAGTTTGAAGACTTCCATCTTCTAACCTTTTTCTCCAAGCTGTTAGCCTTCCCCTTGTGAGAACTAGGCTCTAATACCAATTTTTGGAATGTTCAAATGGGAAGAGTACTTTTGAGAGGGGGGGTGAATTAGAAGTAACCAATTTTTATCCTTTCAAACCCTTATTAACACATATCTGGAAAAAAAAATTGCATGCATGTAAACATATAAAAAAACATGAAATGAAAGCATGCATCAACACATAACAAAAAGATTTGGTAACCAAAAAACCCTCCAAGAATAAGAACATAAAACTGGGGTGGGGATGACACCCACAAAAATCACTGTAGTAATTAATGTTCAACCACTTCTAATGGTTTTCCCTGTGAAAGGCCTATCCTATTAAAGGCTTTACACTATGTCAATAGTGACCTAATTAGAGGATTTACAAACACTTACATAAAGTGTTACCCTGTTGAAGGATTTAGAATAGGTTGTTAAACCCACCTAATACATGGGATTTTCATGACCTTCTCCAAAGGTTCTCCTACCTCGCTATTAAGCTAACCTATCAACATAGGATTTCAACCTCTAATACAATTGTGAGAGAGTATTAGAACATTTGACCTAACTGAATGCAATCTCAAATTGCTAGGTTCAAGTACTAGATATACTCTTCCTATTCTGGTCCTTGCTTGATCTGATCTTTGTATGTACTCCTTGTCCCTTGTGATGTTCTAAAAAACTTGATATGAAACTGCTACTCTATTCCTCTAAGTCTTTTCTATTCATACTAAATTTTTTCTATAATCTCCCCTTTATACTATTTTCTTCCACACATGGAATGGTGCATTAATTCTCCTTATAAATAATTTGAAGACTTAGGGTTAGGTATGGATCTACGATCCATACTAAATCTCAAATTCCCACTCATACTTTGCATTTCTCTTATTGGTTGCATGCCTTCACAATTTTTCTGATTGGTTGCATTCAAATTGCATAGGGAATGTAAATGATTTGTCCTTATCCTTTTTCTCCTTTAAAATTTTTCTAAGTCAGCTCCAAAAATGGTTCACATCTTAGTTTTTGCAAATTCAAACTCTTATGCTGATCTTGAGTTACTCGGCACTCATTACATTACTAATGCTCGACATGAACTAATTCCTAGATTGTTTGAAATCTATTACTCTTATATTCTGTATTGATCAACATCTAAACATTTCTAGATTACTTGGCACATGAACATTCTGACTTTCTCGACACCAACTGTGACTCCACACCTATTGGAATTCTAGCTCGACATCTATTATGTACTCGGCATGTATGATGAAAATGGTAGTGTGTTGACACTCAATTGCCAAAACTATTATTTTTACCAACAAATGGTCTCCAAAATGAGAAACCTTTTTCCCATCTCCATTTTTACTCATTTCACTAAAGGGAATGTCAATAGATTTTGATAAAGGTTTCCTTTCCTTCTTTCCACCAATTGCATAAGTCTTATCTATATCATGACCAGCTTTCTAAATCTGAAAAAATTTAGAGTACGATGTGCCTCAATATTTCAAAAATTTGATACAACCACAATCTATTTCTATTTATTGAATAATTTTATCTTTGGTGATTCTGAATGCTTTTGATAACTCAAGTGATTGTAATTTTTCCAAGCAATGATGATTGTGATCTTTTTTGTGCAATACAAACTGGCTAATAAATGTGTTACCAGAGAGTTTGGGCAATGCCCATTTATTCAAATCATTATAGTCTCATGTGTTGATGTATTTCTAATACTATTGTGAATCTCCATTATGATTCCATGAGTTGGTATTAATTCTTATGTGCTAATGCCTTACTCGATTTAATGGGTTTCTTTTAAATCCATTCAATAATCCTTTGATACAAGATGTATTCCTTCCTATTTGATTCCTACCATAATCTTGATGTTGGTGTCATCTATTGTTCTAGTAGGTCATGGTGATCAATGGTTGAATGGATGCATCATGTATCTATATCTTACTCAATGTGGAGTCTTCTCTTTGGTGTCATCTATTGTGCTAGTAGTCCACAGTAACCAATGGTCAAGAATGGATGCATCATGTATCTATATTTTCCTTCTATGCTAGTTGACGTAGAGGAGAGTGATTTTATTTTATTTGGTGCTTGTTTTTATATCCACTATGAAGAATATGTTTTATGTTGATTAACTTGTGTTATATGCATCTTTGTTCATCTTCATGATTTTTCTAGATCGATGTTCAAATTCTATCTCTATTTCCTAATATGAGGCTTAGCATAAAGTTTTTGGTGATATATGTATCAAATGATTTATCATTTATGAAATTTTCTAATGAAGTTTCTCATTATTTATGGGTGTACTTGTCATCCCTATTCAAGAAAATATCTACAAAATATTACCAGATACATCTAAAATATTACAAAAATATTTCAAAAGAGGACCTAGATATATTCGATCATAAATGTCATACCACAATAAAATACCAAAGCCTCAAATATAAATTTGAAAGCCAAAAAAATAGAACCAGGATCCAAATTTAACAAAATTTCAAAATAATTTATCACAACATGAACTATAAATTCTTTTTTACTCATGGATCAAACCAAGATACCATGCATCCATCCATGTTGAATTCTTGTGCTCTTTGTACCAAATCTTGGCTCATCTATTCTCTTGTAATTATGAGCCTTTTATGTGCTTGAATATATCCTCATTGTTATTCCAATCATTCCTACCTCCATCCATCCCTCCATCATATAAACTGCTAGACTGGATAAAAGAGATCATCATCTGCAATATGGAGAAGGGTCAAATTAATAAAAACTATAATATTGACTTTTTATTCCAATTGATGTTTTGTAGTAAATGTTTGCTTTGTATTCTTCATTTGCATGGCACCTTTCTGATGATCATTGATCAATTTGTAACTCTTGATTGAGATAAAGTTCTTGCAGTAGAGACAAGTTCTTGCAATTCAAAGTTCCTTAACATATGAACTGGAAGTAATCATTGATATAAAAACAAATAGATACACTAGCATGTCTAATTGGATGTGTACCCAATTTTTTTATTTCTAACCTCCATTACATTTATAGATGAACTATAGCATGAACTAATGATACTCTAAATTTTATAATAACAGATCTCCAGGATACAAATGGAAGATAAAAATATTTTTTTTATGACATGTTAAATTCACTAAAATAGATGTATTTTTTTAACATAGTGGTATATGAGGTTCAACTATCTCAAGGAAAGCTTAGAACTTCATTGGATTTCAATAATTTACCCCAAGCTTTAGAAGTTGTAGCACTAGGAAGACATACATCATCAATGTCGACATGCTCCAAAAAAGTAGAAACTAACTTATGTTTAATTTCAAGTGAAGAATTTATCCTCCTTAGAGATGTACAAAATTTGCTATCTGAAATCTCAACAGGAAGCCCCAAAGATAAAAGTTCATCAAGATTTCTCTCATTTCCATGAGTGCCTTCTATATTGAAAACACACACACTGTTATATTTTGTTGATTATGGATATTCGTGATCAAAGTCACCTGTTGAGGCTTCATTTTCTTCCAAAACCCCCATTTCACTCCAAAATTCTGCTAGATTTTTCTCAAAACAATAATCATTATAAAGATTACTTTCAAAAGGGAGGTATTTTTTAGATCCTAACATCTGTCCCAATTTAGCCTATGTGCTAGGTCTCTAATTGGAAAATTGACTTTCATATGGATTTAGTTCATTATTAGGGAAGTTAAGTTTTGTAGATGTACCAAATTGATCATAATTTATTTAATCATATGTTATAGCAGCATCTTCACTAGTGATAAATTTCTCGAAGTAGGTTTTCTTCTTCAAAATAGGATCATAGTATATAGATTGAAATTTCTTTCAATTACTATAAACATCTCTATAATCAATGTGCTTTGTAGATTCCAAAATTCTTCCTCGAATAACTATTATGAATAAATGGGTCTCTAATTTCTTTTCCATTTAGTATGCTTTTAGGAAATGAAACAAAATGGCTAGAATTATTTAGGTCAACACTTTTCCTCAATTTTTGTTTCTTACTATACACTCTTGAAAACTTGTCTCTGAATTTTGAGCTTTATTCACCAAAAAATTTATGTGAATATTGCCTACTAGGCATACTTGTGTCATGTTTATCAGAAGTGAAACTTTGCCCTTCAATTTTAGTAATTGTACATGTTCTACCTTGACTAGAACTTTTATTATTCCTATCTATGTGATGTGAAAAATTATTTCCATAGGTTAATAGGAGATCACTATTAGGCGGGATGGTGGCATTTATCTTATCTTGGGAGAGATTCCACATTTTCTTTCATACCTTTTCATATGCTAGAAGATGATTTTCATTTCTCCTTTTACTATTCATTGACCTTCTCTTTTTTGGTGCCTCTTGAAATATACTTGCCTCCTCTCTAAAGGATATTGAAGGATATTCTAATTTAAATCCATGAGAAGTATTAGTCACTACTTTTTCATCCTGAAGACTACAATCTGCATCATCATATGCATAAGCAGTTGCCTCTTCAATAGGATAGGCCCACAGCCAAACCTCTTTTTGTTAGGATTTCTAAATTCTTATTTCAACACCATAACCTCCCCAAGGTTATCATCTTACACCAAAAAATTGAGAAGAGGACATGCTATGATGAGGCCCTCTAACATTAAATCCTTTGTGTCCAATATCAGCATGTGCTTCTTCAAGGTTGCAACATTTCCTTCTGGCTCTTGAATAGTGCACTTCAAACCCATGGTTGTGAAGTCTAACCTACATAAATCTATAATAGGCATCAAAAGTGGATGGTTGGAGTGCTTAGCTAAAGAATCATTTCCTCTACAATGGAACAATCTTGCAGGAGTCCATATTAACCCTACCCTAGCCAAATCAATTTGTCCTATTTCCACAAAAGAGGGTACCCCATGAAACTATAAATATTTTCTCTTAGCACTAGAGCCTGGACATGGAAGACACTTATTTTTTCATACATCTAGCATTTACCTTATTTCCACATAGTTTTTGGAGTCCTAGATATAGCATTTGGACATGATGTACCTACTTCAAATATTTGTTGTTTGAACGTGGGTCCTTCTATTTTCATACCCTCCCTATACTCTCTATGTCATTCATCTACCTTAGAGTTGTGACATTGCACTCTAATGTCTTAGTACAACATAATTTAACATGACTTCCCTTGATATCTTTGTACATAGCATCAAGAGTATATTGACTTTTTTTTTCATGACATCTGCCTCATAGCCATAACTCTCATCTCTTATAGTTTTTGATTCATCACCTACCTCAGATACCATTTTTATCATCACTTGTACTAATATGGTATGTAGTCTCAATCCTCCGATTATACATAACATGGGTAGAATTGTAAATGATTTTATGATTCTAATTTAGATTAAGATTTTGTCCATCCCTTAAAAATTATCCCAGTTATGGTGGACTAGCTCTTTGTATGTTTTTTATTTTAGTTGGATTGTATATTTTGGTTTATACAAATATTTTGATTTATATTTTAGTAGACAACGGGTAGGCAAGAGACTAGATTTACAATATCATAATACATTACACAGAAATTAGAATTCTAGAGAAAGTGTAAAGGACCAAGGTAAGCAATAGTTTCTTCACACTTCATAGTATTTCTATTATTAATTAATTTTAGTTCCTAGTATAAACCTAATATTACTTATTCTTAGTGAATTAAATGGATTGCCAGTGGATTGAGATGTCAGGGAGGGTGAGTCTCTAACTAAAACTGCTCAGTCTTAGGGAATTGAAACTAAAGGGTTTGTCAATGGAAGGATACATGTTGACAAGGGTAAGACCCCCAAGGGTAGTGAAGGGATTAATCTTACATCAAAATGTCCAAAACTTAGAGATACTACCATAAATGATTCCTTTAGAATAAAAAATATTTTTGGTCCAACAACTTATGCAATTACAAGTGTAGAAGGAAATCACAATAGCTCGCCACCACTAGAAGATGGGGTTGTTATTCAGTTAAATCAAAATGCATCAAACAAGGATAAAAATGTTTGAACAATAGAAGATTTTGTAATAGAAGATAATATTGATGTTGGTAGGAAGAAAATAAAAAAGGAATGTAAAAATGGGGCAGGAGTGGGAAATGAAAAGAAATTTCTAGGTTGATTGTGTAGCAAAGTACTAGTTTCCTGAACCAATCACAAACAATGATGAACCACCAACAGAATGCAAGTGTATGATTTGTACCTAGAAAACTAAAAGAGATAAAAATTTACAGCTAAAGCTTGACACTATAGAAAAACATATTGGTAAGGTTTATGAAAAAAAATTATAGATGGAAAGTAAGTAGTGGCAATGAGATGGAAATCAAAGGAAGAATGCCTTCATGTTAAGTATGCCATAGAATATGTTCAGAGCATTTCAAGAAAATAGTGGTAATTGGTAGCAGTAGTAGTGGAAATCCAATCAAGGTTGGGCTTCAACATGTAGCCAATAATGCAAACTTGGCAAAGATCATTCAGATGAGTGTTATTTTTCATATTCTATCTAAAGGGCATCTGATGAGAGACTTTTTAGAATATAGTAATTTATTATATTTTTTGATAGTTCCTTGCTATCCTATATCACATTGGTCAATATATTCTAGATGGGAAATGGTGAGATAGCTTGTTGAGGTAGAAAAGAAAAATGTACAGGAGAGAATAAAAGAATCCAAGTTCATTTCACTATTCTTAGATGAAGTCACTACAATAGATAACACTGATTGGGTCTATATGCATGTATATATTGTGAAAGAACATGTTCATCAAGATCATCTTCTTTTTGTTTGTAAAATGAGGGCCAACTCAATAGTAGAAAAATTATATTTTTAAGAAGTCTTTGAATGAAATTGCTAGTATGGATGACTTGACAATTGCCAAGAAGTTAGTGTGTGTCAGAGCTAGTAGAGCTATAGTAATGCAAGGGAAAATGACTAGTCCTTGTGCAAGATTACAAACTAGTATTGCACCTTACATGCTTGCCATACATTACATGGCCCACCAAATGAATTTAGAATATAAGATTGTAAGTTATTTTTATTATAGTTATTGGAGAACTAACACATTTGAAGATTCATTAGCCAAGAGACTATGGAATCTTCCCAACCCATTATTGTGGTATCAGAGCATCGACCTTGCTATCATGTAAACAAAATTTCATGAAAACTTACAAGAGAATATCTAGATGAGTACCATGAATGAAATATCCAAAAAACTAAGAAATTTCATGGAAAAAAATAATCAAACTCTCATGAGGCAAAAAGAAAGATTAGAAAAATCTAATCAAACCCTTCTAAAAGATTTGCAAAATATAAGAAATTATATAAATAACCTCAAGACTAACTCATCACATAGAAGAGATATAAGTTCAAATGAACTAGATATTAATGAATCGTCATCTTCTCAAATTTCATAACAACCCTTCTTACTAAGAGAAGAAGCACCAGTGGATGAGGAATGAACAAACTAACATGCAAATAGCACAACAAATAAAGCAAGAGCCTTTCAATCCTTGAACATGAAATTAGAGAACTCATAATACTTTCATAGTTTTATGAGGGTCAAAAAATTGAGGCCCCTAAAAGAACAAGAAGGCATACAAATAACGATCATAAACACAAGGTAAAGAAAGTGATATAACCAAATTTTGATGGACAAGGAAAAATGATAAGCCACGCATGGCTCCAAAAACTAAACACCTATTTTACTCTTAGTCTGTGTATTGAAGAAGATGCCCTTCAATTTTCCATACTCCACTTAGAGTGAACAACACATGAATGGTGGCATATGGGGTTCCTCTCTCTAGCCCATCAAAACATAACTTCTTGCAAAGAATTCTCTCAAAATCTTATTAAATGATTTGAGAGAATTGTACCATAATGCTACTTCATAGAGCTAAGGTCCATTGAAAACAATATGGAATCATAGAATATTTTGTGAATGAGTTTCAAAAACTATCAGTCAAGGTTCTTTCTTTTCCAAAAGAATGCTCACATACTTATATGTTGAAGGCCTAAAAGAATCTATCAAAACATAGTGAATCCATTAGAACTTATAACAACGGAAGAAGTCATTCAAAAGGCTAGAAATGTGGAATCTAATGTATCCATAGAAATATTTAGAACTTACCAAGTCCTAAAAATCCAATTAAGAAAGAAGGATCAAGAAGGGAAAATACAAATATAAGATGTTACTTCTACAAATAATAATGGAATACAAGGCACTGATGTCAAGGTAAAGAAGCCATTAAGAAGAGTGGTGAATTATCTAAGAAAGACTTGGATTTCAAATGTAAAGAACCTTGGGAAAAATACAACCAATGTAAAAACATAGAATGGATGAAACAAGTTAGAATGAAGTACTAAATAAGATAATAAAGTTAGATGAGAAGGAATTTGAGACACTAGCAGTGTTCACCCATGAAAGTGGAAAGAAACTATTTTGTGTCAAAGGAACATTAAAAGGGAAAAAGGTGCTTGTGTTAATAGATTCTAGAGTCTCTCATAACTTCAAAAGATCTAGTAGCAAGAAGAAGGTTAAAAACTCAAAATTTTAAAATCTTCAAGGTAATAATAGGAAATGGTACTATTAATCAATGCATTGAGATCATTCCTCAATTCAATAATACTCTAAGTAATCACACTATAAAATCAGATTTTTTTTTGTTGTGAAACTACATAATGATATCATCCTCAGAATGAATTGGATTGACTCCTTAGGGAATTTCACTATACATAATCCAAATCTAGAATTATGTTTCAACCACAAAGGAGAAGATATAACACACTATAAAGTTAGATTTTTTTGTTGGGAAACTACAAAATGATATCATCCTCAGAATGCATTAGACTGACTCCTTAGGGAATTTCACTATACATAAGACAAATCTACAAGTATGTTTCAGACACAAAGGAGAAGATATAACATTAAAAGGAATTCCTAATTGATCCCCCAAAGTAATGTCTTGCTATAGAATAGAATGTATCCTTAGACATAATAAAGGAAAATGTATAGTTTTACATAAATTACCCATTGATGAACTTAATACATATGTATATATATGTCCCATCCTAAAGAAACACAAAAAGATCCTTGAAGATATCCCTCAAGATCTACCACCCAAAAGAAGCATTAAGTATTCCATAGAATTAGAGGAAACCAGTCATAACCACCGCTTACATGTACCCCCATAAATATGAAGAGGAAATTTTAAAAATATTATTAAAGAATCACTTGAAATTGAGCACATTCAACCCAAAAGTAGCCCATTTTCACCCTCATTAGTTCTCATGAAGAAAAAGAATGAAACTATGAGAATGTGTGTTGATTATAGGGCCTTAGACAATAAAATTGTTAAGAATAGTTATGCAATTCCTAGGATAGATGTGTTGATAGATGAACTACATGGTGCTCAATATTTTTCAAAAGTTGATCTAAGATTTGGATATCGCCTAATCAAAATGTGGTAAATTATGTTCCAATAATAAAATTTAGATGTTACTATGGCTATTTCAAATTTCTAGTAATACCCCCTTTTGGCCTAAAAAATGCTCCAACTACTTCCCAACCATGTATGAACAATATTTTTAGGTAGAAACCAATAATGTTTCTCCTCATCTTCTTTGATGATATGCTCATTTATAGTAAGACCTAGGAAAAACATTTACAACATATTGAAGAAGTCCTAAATATTTTAGAAACAAAATCATTATATGCTAAAAATTCAAAATGCGAGTTTGTACTAAATGAGATTCTTTACTTGGGGCATAAGATTAATGTAGAAGGAGTAAGCATAGATAAAGAAAAGATCAAAGCTATGAAATAATGGCTGAAGTCAAAAATCCTAACTCAACTTCAAGGATTAGTTGGATTACATAGTTATTATAGATGATTTGTGAAAGGGTTCTCCAAGATTCTTGCCCACCTTACAGACTTAAATAGGAAGGGTGCTTTTGTATGGAACAAGAAGGCTCAATAATGATGCATTAGGGAAAGGGATTGGAGAAATCCTCATTTGAAGGAAGTATCTCATAGCATTTGAGAGTCACAAATTCATAGAAGAAGAAAGACACTATTCAATATATAATAAATAAATGCTATCCATAATGCATTACTTAGAGAAATTTTTATAGTATTTGGTTTGTGGGAAGTTCATTGTTAAGATAGATCATAACAACCTACATTTCTTCTTGATCTAGAAAGATCTTAATTATCATCAAAAAAATTGGGTAAGAAGGATTCAAGCATATGATTTTAACATTGAATATGTTAAAGGATTAAATAAAAAAGTTGCATATGCTCTGTCTCAACATCCCCTTTTCAATATGATTACAAGTATTTTAGGAGATTAGAAAAGAGTTATCATCGATGAGTATGCAAGAGATCTTGAAGCCAATGAAATTAGAAGGAAAAATTCAAAACAAAGATTTTAAAATTTGGGATGATATTACATAAGGAAGAGTGCTTCTACTCCCTCATTCAAAGATTAAAAATATAATCTTAAAGGAGTATCATGATAATCCTTTGTCTTTCCATCAAGGGTATTTCAAAACATATGAATAGATAAGAGAGAAATTCTCATGGAAAGGCTTGAATAAAGATGTTTACAAACATGTATATGAATGGATGACATGTCAACAAACTAAGGTGAAACAAACACATCTAGTAGGACTACTAATATGATTACTCATTCCTAATTAGAAATGGGAAAATATTTTAATGAATTTCTTAACTAGCCTACCCCAACTTCAAGGGAAGAATAGTATTCTAGACTCACCAAATATGTTCAATTATTTCTAGTTAGAATCAAGTCATTAACACATTAGATATCAAAACTATTTTTTAGAGAATTATTCATGCTTCATTGACTTTCATAGAATATAATTATTGATAGGGATAGTAAATTTATTAGTCAATTTTTGCAAGAGATATTCAAGGTAGAAGGAACCAATTTAACCCCAATTATGAGTTACCACCCCCAAATATATGTGAAAACTAAAATAGTAAACAAATGGTTACAAGAATACTTGACAAACTATGTGACAAATAGATACTTTTAGAAAAATTCTTCTATAATACAACCTATCATGTGTCCATTGGAATGACTCCATTAAAATATTTATATGGCTATGAGGCAACTACATTTTGGAATTTGAATCTACAGGAGAGTTGTGTACCAAGTGCACAAGACTTCTTTCAATAGAGCACAAAATCTTAAAAACTCTTTAGGAGAATCTACAACAAGCCCATAAACAATAGAACATTTTCATTAATAGAAAATGAATTGAAAGAAAATTTGATGTTTTTTATTTATTGTTCTTAATATTAAAACCATATAAAAAAACTTCAATTAAAATGATAGCACAAGAAAAACTCAAACCATGATTCTACGAACCATATTGGGTAATAAGGAAAATTGAAGAATTAGCATATGAACTATGACTTCCTGAAGGGAGTAAAATACATAATATTTTCCACATCTCACTAATTAAGAAATTATTGGTGAAACAAAAAGAACCTTGTATAGAATTTCCCCCACTAGATGATGAAGGTCAACTTGTTCTAGAAGATGAGGTTGTTCTAGATACCCTAGAGAAGAATCTTAGAAATAGAACCATTACTGAGTATTTAGTCCAATGGAAGAATATACCTAAGGATGATGCTACTTAGGAGAAGGGAAAAAAAACTATCATATTGCTTGAGGACAAGTGACAAAAGTGAGGAGGGACTGTAATGATTCTTGACTAAATTAATTACTCATAATAGAATAATTACTTCATCCAAATTATTAATAAGTGTTTACTAATTGATTATAAGTATTAATTAAAAATATATAAGTGACATTTAAAATATATTATTCATATTAACAAATAATTTTTAAATATAAATCCTAATCATGAATCATGTTAATAAACAAAAAAATATATTACTCCTTATAATATTGTTAGAATAAATATTAACGAAATTGTTACATAAAAAGTAATGATATTAGAATAGTGAGACACATGACCATTGATCACATCCCTTCACTCCTAAAATATTATCTATAAATCCAAAAAATAAGAAATGTAAGAGAGAGGGAAGAAGATCAAAGAAGTGAAGACCAAAATATATGGACATCATAATATATTTTCATCAAGTATGAATCATCATAACTTCATACAGTAATACTCCCTCTAGATGACAACACATCCCTTTTATAAATATATACATAAAATAAGCAATCATAGACCTTTGTAGATGCAACTGAAGGAAAGAAGCATGGTTGAAGCCTAGACTAGTTTACTTGACAAGCTCCATCCACAAGCTCCAACGCACACTAGAGGGGGAGATCATAACAAAAATTGTAATTAACAAAATCAATAAATAGAGTAACTAAATGAGTGTGTATTCCTAAGTTTTCACTCTTGATGGAGATAACTAACTATTACTCTCAGAATGGTGAGAACAAACAATACAAATGAGTAAGAAATAACATGGAACTCAAATTCCTTATTCACCATCTACAATTCACAAAATTCAGCATCCCAATAACATTAATCTCCAAGTATACAAACACTCATGAGTGGCTTATTCAAAGAAAAACACTATAGTCCAATCTAATCCCATTCTTTGAAATTAAAAGATAACAAACAAAAAAATCCAATAATTGATTCAGACCCAATAGAAACAAGAATTATATTATGTATACACAAGCATAGGAATAGTAGAGTAACTCATTATAGAGTTCTCTCAGTTCCACAAGGATTAGCATAGAGACCAAGCATCTCCAAAGGTTAGTATACTACTATACTAAAAGAAATAGATAAATGAATATGATAGGATGAACATACATTTTTTAGTTCATATGGTTTAGCTTGAGATTAATATCACTTAAGAATAATGGATGTATCAGATCAATCATCCATAAGGCTTATTGAGAGTAAAATGGTTAGATAAGTCACTTAGTGGAAAATTCTTCTACTATAGGAGCCCTTGGAAGAACTCCCTCAGGAGCTAAGTGGTAGATCCTGACCTCTCTTTGAGAAGAAAGAACTGATTAGGAAATAGGAACTGTGTTAAAATTTCAATATATATATATATATACATATATATATACATATCTACATATATACATATATATATATGTATATATACAAATATATATACATATATATATACATATATACATATATATATGTATATAGATACATATATATATATATACATATACATATATATATACATATACATGTATATATATACATATATGTATATATATACATGTATATATATACATATATATATATATATATATATATATATATATATATATGTATATATATACATATATATATATACACACACAGAGATATATATATATATAATGTTGAGATATTATTTTTATTATAATTATTACCAAACTAACACATTTAAAAATTCATTATCTAGTAGACTATGGAATCTTTCCAACATAGTGAAAAGGCACATTACACTTTCTTGACCACCAATAGGGGCATCCTCACCTCAATTTGTACTAGTCATCTCCTCATCATCATGTTCCGCATAATTTCTCCTAGTATCTTTCCTTTTAGGTCGAGGCTAGTTTTTTTTCTTAGTAGAGTCTATGCTAATGAATCTCTGTTGGCCAAGATGGGTAGAGGGATTCTTCTTTCTTAGTATTTTTCTATTGCTAGTTATTTCCTTCTTACACATAGCTCCAACACTATCCACATAAAGAACCCCAATTTTTTCCAACTTAATCTTCTTTATAGTGAAATAGGGACCCTTATTTTCCATGGACTAACTAGAACGGGATGAGGTTTGGGGAGTAGTGGAAATATTCAATGAGGATAGGGCCATAATTTTTACCTAAGTGTTAAGACCCTAAAGGAATTTGAAGAAGAAAAACATTAGGTCTTGGTGGTAAATGGTATAGCTCTTTCCATCATCTCTTATCTTACACACCTTCTAGATGGAATAATCTATGAAGTGTTATAATAGGTACAAAAAATATATAATTTCCACATTCCTAAAGTGATTGAGGATGGGAAAGTGATAATATTATAACACCTTAAACCTATCTTCATGAGTAATGTACCTCATAATGGTATATAAAACCATGCCCCATGGCTCTAGAAGTTTCTTACATGCAAACCCACCATGAAAGCATTCAAGAGCCTCATCTAGTTGAAAGAATTTCCTTAAACTTTCTTCATCTATAACTTCACTTGTTTCCTCCAATCCTTTCCTTCCACAACAAGACAAGTTGCATTTTTAATGAATCCTTTAATTATTTCAAATGAAATCCAATTAATGGTTATCCATCGGTCCTTCCAAAATCAACAAATTGACTAAAAACCTTTTCATTGTGACCCTCTATGCATTCCATAAAAAGAATCAAACCACCTTCACATAGGTAAGTCTACATAGTTTTATCCTTTCAAATGACTTCCTCAACTATTGGTGACTCGATATGGACATTTCTACTCTTCACAGTGGCTTTATCTTCAAGATGTACCACAAACTTTTTCAAAAAAATTGACAAGCCCACAAATAAACAACTAGAAAATCCAAAGGAAATAGGAAGAAATTTGAGACAGTCAATTTTTCATAGCTCGCATTAATTCAAAATGATATTAAGGGCCTTAAAACCATGGTAGAACTTATTTTTGTCACATGTGAAAAGGGATTAAATTATATTCCCAACTTACGACTTTTTAACCCATATGTAGTCATGCAATAAATGACATTTAAAAGGCCTTGAAAAATTAGAAAGTCTTGTCCTTTGGTATTGTAAAAAATTGCTCCATATCTTGCCTTTGGTATCAGACATGCCCTCATCATAATGGAGTGTAATTAATGTACTTATTAAAAATACAACCCTTTTAAAATTATTGCAATAGAACCTATTAATCTTATTGGAAAGACATATTGTCAATTAGTGCCAAAAGACTTAGTCATTATGAGATGTCAGTAGTGAGTGAGATACTAGAAATAAGTGTTAACCAAGCTCATGAATGAACCAAGTTAATAGTGTTAACTAAGAAAGCACAGAGCAATATTAATCGAGTAGACAACATCTTCCAACCTCTAGTGTAAATCAAGTCAATAAATCATTCTTGTTTTAGAATGATAGCCAAGAAGGAATAGTAGTGTAAACTAAGCTAGCTAAGTTTTTTGAGTAATCAATAAGAACTAAGCATCTAGTATCAACTGAGTGCTAGAGCTAGCCAAGGTGACAATGTTTCCTCAGTGTCTATAGGATCACTCAAGTAATCTATTGAACTTGAGTCTCGACATTAAGCTGACTTGATAATTATTTTTGGAACTATTGAACTTGTAGCTGAACTATTAATATAATTATTTGGATGGATATAAATATAAGGTAATTTGATTATCCAAATGATGTACTCCAACTTAAAGAACATTGCATACAAGAAAATATGAAAAAGTAGGGTATATAGAAGGCTATAAGAAGCATAAAGGAAAAGGTGGAGACTCATTTATCATAGTCAAGTGATCCCTTTAGTTCAAGAGATCTTCATTGGAAAATAAAGTATCATATCAGAGATCAATCCACTGATTCATCCTAACATGTGCATTAGTCCCAAATCCTTTAACAAGGTGGACCTAATAGTCCTTTACAAAAACTCCTAATAGAGTACATACTTAATTTGTGTTGTATAAATCCATTCACAAGGTGGGCCTAATAGTCCAACTTACTCTTAACTGAGTAGATCACTAGAAGTGATCAATTATAAGCCCTAATAGGCCAACTTTATTACTATAGTAGTGAAGCATTATGGGTGTCATCCCTACCCCAGTTTTACCTTCTACTTGAAGGATGTTTGGATTACCAAATATTGTGTTATGGTGTTGTTACTTTATTGATTTATGTTCTATGCATACAAGTAGATTAAATAATATAATAAAGTGGATTAAGAGAAATAAGTTTTAAGTGGATCTTAATTCCTCCCCCTTAGTCACCTATATTGCATTCTAAATTGGTATCAGAGCTAGGTTCTCTTATTAGAAATTTAGCAACTTGGGAGAAAATATCAGAGACAATGGAAGTATACAAGCTAGAGAAATTCATGGAAAATGAAAATTAGATCTGCATGTGACCATGAAAAAAATTAAGAAACTAAAGAATCAATTCTCTCAATCCTTGAAAAGAAGAAATGAATCGACAACATGGATGAATGAAAATATATATATAGAAGAATGAATTGTAGATATTTGTAAAGAAAGAAGTGTAGATGAAGCAAATGCATCCATAGAAGATCTACTTAGAAGGAACCTCATTATACAAGAAGAAGTCAAAAAATTAAAAAGAGAACAAGAGATTCATTCATTTTGGATATTTGAAGTTATGAAACAAAAGAAAAAATCTGAAAAATGATAAACATATGAAAAAATAAGACAAAATATTACTCAACAATGAACTAGAATAAAAGAAAATGTAATCCACCAACTTTCACTACATCAAACAAATATGAAAAATCAGCTGAATAGAAAAAATCAAGAATTCATTGATCTAACAAAAGAGAATGATAGGCTCATAAATGATCTTAGAGTAGAAAAAGAAACCAATGAAATAATGATGAGATAATAAGAAAGCATGGATCAATTGGATGAGTTATCTCAAAATAGACACAAAGGTAAAACATGATTGGGCTACAATGAACAGAAAGAATCATCACAACAAGGAGCTCAGAACAATAAAATACATACATGTAATCATTGTGGAAAGTTAGGGCATGCATCAAATAAATTTTGGAGCAATGAAAAGTTAAATTTTAATGGTAAATGTTACAGTAGCAACAAACATGGACATAGAGAAAGTGAATGCATAGATTTAGCTAAGTTCAATGGAAAATGTTTCACATGTAACAAATAAGGTCATAAATCTTCATAGTGCAAAACCAAGAAATTGAATCCTACTGAACAATATCCTAAAGAAATATTTGGTTGGGATAAAAACACTTTGTACAGATGTTAGCTATGTGGAGAATATGGACGCATTGGAGATAACTGCATGAGGAGACACTTTAGAAAGAAGAATCCTACCAAAATGTTTTATGTATGAAAAATACTTGGTCATCTAGAAAAGAACTATATTAATAGACCTATAGTTGAAGATGCAAAAAGAAAGAAAATAGTTGATAAGATCAGGACTTAAATGAAGTCACAATGGGTGAGGAAATATCCTGAGAGTTCAAGTCAAAATAATGAAGTTATTAACACCCAAGGAAATGAGTTTGGTGATTAAATCATCTCTACATAAGCACACAAGGACACTACATAAGCCATGCAAAAATTCATATTCTACATCAGTTTCATTCATGCAAGTAAGAAAGTCCAAATCAACATAATAGATGTACTAGGATAGATGGAAGTCTCAATTATAACCAAGCTATTGGTCCTAATCGAGTTAATCTTCAGATCTAACTATGCAAGGTCAGACTCAACCAAGTCATTGAATCAATTGACTATGGTCAGGTAGGTTTAACCAAGCCTCCTTAATCTACCTAAGTACAGAGCATTTATTATGCCCTAAAATTGAAAATATGATAAAAAGGAGAAATTGAAGATTTATTTCTTCACCAAAAATTCAATTATTTAACATAGTATAGAACTCTTTGAGCCCCCAAGCGATTCAAAGAGAGTTTTTATTGAAGAAAATTTATAGGAAAAGTTACTATCTATAGTCCTTCATTAGTTGAGTGATATGGTAGCCTCTTCAAGCACAAATATTAAAAACGGTTCTAAAATATTCATAAAAAGTGCAAACTGCATTCCACCCAAGTTCAAGCTTTATACCATGATCATTGTGGAGAAGGATCTATAAGGAGAACAATCAACTATTCCTCCCAAGGTACTTCTTATTAATGATATAGGGTCATTTTATCACTATTCAATTCAATATTTGAAAACTTTGAGCTAGATCAGGCATATAGTGCATTGTGTGAGAATGAAGTATTGAAACCAGAATACAATCATCTAGAATTTAAGGGTTTGACCCACATCATTCATATACCATAATTTTTTTTAATTAAGTAGATTAGGTTTGTATTGGGCCAAGTCCATGACATGAACTTCTTGCTTGATAAACCATTTCCTATCACCAAGAAGATGATCCATCAAATTATTGGGTACCCAATGTTGGAGAAGTCTAAGATGACCAAAACTGGCTAAGATAACCCTAGTTGAATGAGATAAAAAAGGCATGAAATTGAACAATTTAACTGACATGGAAATCAAGTTTGGAATTCATGTCATAGCTCACAATATTTATAGTTCAAGTCGACCAAATAGCATACCTTCTAAAGTAGTTGAATTGACATATAAAGCTATGAAGAAGAACTTGTCTTTTGACCTTGTCAAGCTTTAGCACATCCAGTTGAGCAAGAACATAGAGATAATTCAAGCTTTCAATAAAAATTCATGTAATTTTGGTTCACTCTTGGTCTATTTTTTCTTTTATGTCCAACCATTTTTTCCATCAAAAGGAATTTTTGTACAGAAGAAAGAAACCCTTGTCCTATATCAGATAAATGAGTTCATAGATGAAATGGGTGATAACTTTGAAGGAATCATGGATACATATTATGAAAATTTCAAGGAGAGGATGTAGAGTATGTTTAAGATCCCTAAAAAATTTTTAGATGATTATGAACAAGACATATGCTTCTTGCTTGACTACAATAAAGTACATAATTAGGTAGTCAAACCTAGGATTGAATGGGTGAATCCTCTAGGATATGAGGTAAACATTGATGAACCAAAGATATCATTGGGGCTCTCATAAATGAGCATGTAGATCCCAAGGCTACATACTTTGGGACATATGAAGACACAAAGACTAGGATCTCACTTGAGATTTAGATTCCTCAAATCTCTAAGAGAGGAAAGAAAAGGTTAAAAAACCTTGAGAAGAAACATGCTAGATCATATTCATCTCTCATGCTTAGTGAAGGGAAAGGTGATGATGTAAAAGAGGAAGAAGAAGAGGAATGTGATCAAGACAATGAAGAGGTAGAGAAACCTACAAAGAAGAAGGAAAACAATCCATCAAAGAAACCAACAAGATCCTCTACCCTTGTGATCACTACCACTAAGCCTAGGAAGCCAAGAAGGAAATTTAGGCTTGAGGATAAGAATGGTGATGAAGATGAAGAAAACACTGCAATTATCTCTCTAAAGAAGCCACCACTTACCTTTGAACAAAGAAAGAAAGCATTGAGGGGAGGTTGTGGGATGGTAGATTTCAAATATTTGAATTACAAAACTAGAAGAAAGGATGAGTAGGAGATAATTGAAGGTGCATTGGCTGAGAAGATGGAAAAGTGGAAGTATGCCACTTCTAAATTTAAATGGAAATATTTTGAAGCCCTACTAAAGGTTGTCTCTCATTATTGGGATAATTGACACAAGACAAAGAAATACATCAAAGAGAAGACTCTAAGGAAAAAAATGCCAAATCTCTCTGAGAAGGAAATTAAGGAGGCAATGTCTAAACATGAATGAAGAAAGACCCCTATATTTTATTTTGAAATAAAATAGAGGAAATTGTATAGTCCACATCCAATTTGTGGAAAACCATTTTTAATATTAAAGAAGAGGGAGATCTACTATAGGTTCGGACTATTGAAGAGTTTGATCTTGATAAAATTATTGTAGAGGTCATGGCATTACTCCCATCTACACCTCCTAACTCTACACCTAAGAAATAGCCTACTAAGTTGAACCTAGTTCAACTGAGTAGCAACTAAAGAAGAATTTGGTTGACAAAGGAAAGGAGATCATACCTTCATTAGTTGTCAAAGGAAAAAGAAAAGTAAATATTGTTGATGATCATGATATTGATCTTGATCTTGATCTTGATGAAGAGATTGTAATCCAAAATTGGGACCAATCTAATCTATTTGCTAAGAAAATAAACATACTGGGAGGACTATGGAAGAAAAGAGCCAAGCAAAAGATGCTAAGGGAAAAAAGGGATAAAAGAAAAGTCCTAGAGGATATCATAGATATATTTGTGGATGCACTATCCATTGAGGTAAATGAGAAATCCTCTATCAATGAATAACTAGTTGAGGTTTTACATAAGTTCAATGAAGATATAGATGAGCAAGGAAAACTCCTTGAGAAAGCTGAAAGGAAGTTTTAAAATAGTGTGCTAGAAAATGTAGCAAAGAACATAGCTATTGATCAAGTAGAATTGTCTACTTTAATTTTTTCTTTAGAAAATATTGTATCTCTATTTGTAAAGTTGAGTGATATAACCAATTTTACCAAGGAAACTAAAGATAAAATGGCTAAGATTGATATGGACTTGAAGGTTAGTGCTAGTCAGTTGGCACTTAACCCAAGCATCACCTGAGAAAGATATTGGACACAAGTCTCAACACTAAGTTGACTTGGTAATTATTTTTGGAACTATTGAAGTTGTAGCTAACCTGTTAACATATATATTTATTTTGATATAAATATAAGGTACTTTGATTAGCCAGTTGATTTACTACCACTTAAAGAACATTTCATATAAGTGAATATGAAAGAGAAGTGTATTTAGAAGGCTACAAGAAGCATAAAGGAAAGGTAGAGACTCATCTACTATAGTCAGGTGATTAGTTTACTTCAAGGGATCTTCATTAGAAAATAAAGTTGCATGTCAAAGATCTATCTACCAATTCATCATAATAGGTGCATCATCCTCAAATCCTTTAATAGGGTGAAACTAACAATCCTTTGCAAAATATCGATAGTGAGAAAATTTGAATCGGTTGGAGCTCTCTTAGGTGGGAAAGTGGAAGGTAGTAATCTTGTGGGAGGTACCAATCCTAGTGGGATAGATCTAGAAAAGTTTGCAGTAGTGCAAGATGCTTTGGGTTCTAGTTCTGCAAGATCTGGGGCTAGGAAAGACCCTTTGGTTTCTATACCCAAAAATCACATCCTCTAATAGGAACTTGAAAATATTACTTTGGAGAATGTGGAGAAGACTACATATGGTAAAGCTAAGATCCAGAAGAAAGGGTCAGGAGATCAAAGGACATGATCTTCTCTATTTGGAAAGAGACCTTGAAGAAAATCATCCTTCCCCCTAGTTACATCAAAATCCTACTGGGAGAAAGGTGAGTTTCAAATATGTATTCCAGATCCAATTGTTGATTTCCTATCTCTATTATGGAATGTACTCTAGTTGGAAAGTTTATGGGGGCTAGGCTAGACATATATACTTTGAGAAATATAATAAAATAAAAATGGGTTATCCATGGTCAAGTTGATATAGCTCCTATGATGAATGCTTTCCTTTCATTTATTTTTACTGTAAGGAAGACATGAATATGGTCCTTTGTGGAGGGCCATGGTCATTTGGAAAAAGTTATCTTACAATAAAAAAAAAATGTTAACCAAACATGGAGCTTTTTGATGCCTTCCTTTTAACTACTCCAATCTAGGTTAGACTTCCTAGTCTTCCTTTGGAATACCAGCATGAGGATATCTTTAAGGGAATAGTGAGTTCCTTTGGGAAAATAATTGTAATAGAAAATGCTACAGCTCTGAAATCTAAACTTCAAAGTGCTAGATTATATATGAAAGTGGCAAACTTGAGCAACCTTCCTGAAAAGGTGGATCTTATCTCCAAACTTGGAAGAAGGATACAAGAAATTTCATTTGAAGATCTTCCAAATTCTTTTTCTGCCTCTAAAAAATAGGGGCATTGGGTGAAAAATTGCCCTAACAAAAATAAGAATCAACCCAAGGTTGATAAGGAGGAGGAAAAATAAAAAAGAAAAGACTCAAAAGAGAGTTTGGAGACCTAAAATTGCTATTGAAAAGGGAGTAAGGGAAAGTCAGAACCTTGAAAATTAGGAAACTGGTAAATTATCAAATTCTACCTTGAAGGATAACCTAAGCATAGAAAATTGAGAGAATGGATTATTTGTTCCTTTCCTACCTGAGCAAAACAATGAAAATATAGTTGATTCGATGAATCAGTTGTTCATCTATTAGAAGAATGATATAGAATGGAAAGAGCTAGTAGAGATGGAGGAAATAGAGGAGGGAGAAATTCTAGATGATAGAAGCAAATATTTGGTTTCAGAGGAAACACAAAATGTTAATTTCCAGCTATTGTGAGCTAGAATGTTGAATCCCACTCACTTGAAACTCTTTTGTCCAAAGATATTGTCCCTTTTTGAAATATTTTTGAAGATGAGGAAATGATTTTGGAAGGGAAGGATCTAAATTAGGATAAAAGCCGAAGGAAAAAGATTGAAAAGAAAAGTAATCCTACTCCTAATGGAGTAGAGACTCGAAGTAGTAAATTGGAGCAGCAAATCAAGGTAAAACAAAATGTTGGAACTGTAGAGAAACCTAGAACAAGATCTGCTAGGAAAACTAGAGAGCTTGAAAACTTACAGAATATTGTTGATGGAAGACAAGAAACTATGCTGGATTTTACCCCAAATCAACACTTGGAATAAGAGGGGGCTGAACAATAGCCATAAACTTGATATTGTTCAAAATCTTGTTAGAGAGAAAAAGCCAAATATCCTATTACTTAAAGAAACTAAAATGGAGAAGGAAAGACCTGAAAATATTAATTCTTTTAATGATTATTGTATTAAGGCAAGTAGTTCGAAAGGAGCTTCAGGAGGTACTATGATGTTATGGAAAAAATCTTATTTTTCAAGAACTATTTTGAATGCTAGTAAAAATTTCATGGTGGCAAAAATTACAAGCATTGGTCATAATAAAGTTTGGTATATTATTAATATGTATGCACCTAATCTCAAAAATTCTTGGAAAAAAGTTTGGGATTCTCTATCTATCATCATGAGTAAAGATTACTTTGGTAGATGAATCTTCTTCGGGGATTTTAATGTTCCCCTTTATGACCATTAAAAAAGGGGGAAATGTGTGTTAGATGGATGAGAGACTAGATTTTATGGATTTTATTGATAAAGTGGGCTTAATGGACCTAGATCTTCATGGTAAAGAGTTCACCTTGAGTAATAAAAGGATAGGTGAAGATTGTATCTAGGCACATTTAGATAGATTTCTTATTTCTCCTGACTAGACTAAGGATTTTATTTGCAAGTTAGAGGTGCTTCAAAACATTGGGTTAGATCATTTTCCCATGATTTTTTCTACTGATAAGCCTAATATCAAAAATAACTATTCTTTTAGGCTTAAGAAAATGTGGATGCAACACCCACACTTTGAGAGCAAATTGGGTAAATGGTGGAATATTGAAATTGATGGAACTACTCTCTTTAGGGTAGCTTCTAAACTAAAAAATGTCAAAAAGAAGGTTAAAATATGGAACAAAATATTTTTTGGTAATATTTTTGAGAAAAAATCTATTATCAAGGAAAATTCTGCAAAACATTCAACAAAGGATACAGAAGGAAGGTTGAACTCTTGATCTTTCTAAAGAAGAAAATAAAAAATTAGTGCAAGACCATGACATTGTTACTAAAGACAAAATTCTTTGGAGGCAAATATCTAGATAGGTCTACTTGAATGAAGGAGATAAGAATACTAGAATTTTCACCTCTTTACTCTGAAGCATAAAGCTAAATCTCGTATTTCAAATCTTAAGAAAGGTAACATTAAGATTTCTGAGGAAAAGGAAATCTGAGAAGAAATGGTCTCCTTTTTTCCCTCACTAATTATTGCTGATTCCAATATTGATCCTAATCATCAAGCTAAATTTTTAAATGTTATTCCTTCTCTGATTTTTGTAGAACAAAATAAAATGTTGGGTGTTATTCCTAAGGAATAGGAAATTTACAAGGTTGTTTTCTCTTTAGAAGGGGATAAATCTCCAGGACTAGATGGTTTTCCAATGTTCCTTTTTCAAAAAGAATGGTATTTGGTGGGGAAAGATGTGTGCGATGCTATTAAATAATTTTTTGGGGCTAAATGTATGCTGAAGGAGATCAATTCTACCTTCCTATGCCTTATTCCAAAAAAGATTGGGGCTAACTCTCTGGACCACTTCAAGGCTATAATTTTTTGTAATTCCTTTTATAAGATCATTTCAAAAGTCCTCACTTGTAGGTTGATACTGGTGCTACCATCTCTTTTTGCTGATCAACCAAATGGTTTTGTCCCAGGTAAACAAATTCTTAACTCTATCATTGTGGTACATGAGAATATTCACTCTTTAACTAATTCCAAAAATTAGGGGTTTATTATGAAAATTGATATTTCTAAAGCTTATGATAGAGAGGAATGGTCTTTTCTTGGAAATATTTTACTATCTTTTGGCTTTAGTAAACGTATAGTGAAGGTTATTCTATAGTCAATCTCTACTACTTTGATCATTGTGTTGGTGAATGGTTGTTCCTCTCAATTCTTTAGCCCCTCTAGGGGATTGAGATAGGGAGACCCTTTATCTCCTATTCTCTTCACCATTATGGTGGAATATTTGGGGAGGTATATTGGGAAATTGGTTTTGCAAGGGGAAATTAAAGGTCTTCAACCTTTTTCATAGCTGCTCATCTATTCGCATGGTCAATTTGTTGATGATACTAATTTCATTGGAAAAGCTAAAGTTAGGGAAGCTAGAAATCTTAAAAAATCCCTCAACCTCTATTCTTCTACCTCTGGCCAACTGATTAATTGGAATAAGAGTTCTCTATTTTTTGTTAATAACCTAGTTATTAGATAGAACAAAATTGCTAAAATTCTTTGGTGCTTTATAGGATCTTTTCCTTGTATCTATCTGGGTCTCCTTTTGGGGACTAATGCTCATGATTCCTTTTGGGAAGGTATCATTAAGAAGTTTAACAAGAAACTTGTGTATTGGATGGGTAACCTTTTGAGCCAATCTGGGAAAATCATTCTCCTTAAAGCTTTTCTTCAAAGTATCCCTACTTATGCTTTGATTCTTTTCAAAATTCTAGTAAAATTTGCTAAAGCTATTGACAAAATTCAAAGGAATTTTATCTGATCTAGTACTAATGAAAAGAAGAGAATGGCTTTGATAGCATGGGATCAAGTTTGCAAGCCTCTTAGGGATGGTTGTTTGGGAATGAGGTCAGTCAGAAGTATGAATAAAGCTCTTCTCGCTAAGTAGGGATGAAAAGTGTATAATGATGATAAGGATTGGAGTACTAAATGGAAACATAAATACCTTTTTAATGCTCCTTTAATTTGACTTTCTTTCTTATCCTAACATTCTCTCCCCTTTTGCTATTTGGGGGGCACTACAAGGAGCTAAGAACACCTTAAGTAAAGGGTGTTGTTGAAAAATTGGAAATGGGTTGAAGGTTAGATTCTAGGAAGATGCTTGGATCCTAGACCACCCTCTAATTGAGGATTATAAGGATTGGGCATAGATTGATAAATGTAAGCAGTTGTATGGCAACTTGGTGGGACATTACAAGTATAATAATAGCTAGGTTAGCCTCACTAATATTAACAAGGACTTTCATAATATCCAGATTATGGTGAATGCCTTTTGTTTGTATCCTCCAAAGGAAGATAAAATGATATGGAGTGCTGATGCAAGTGGTGGATTCAAATTATCTTCTATCTTTAAACCTAATGAGAAAGGGGTTCCTCCTTTGTGGACTAGAGCATGGATAAAAGGTCTTACTCCAAAAATTAATATCTTTTACTAGATTTTACTTTAGAATAAAATTCTAACTTAGGATAATTTGCAAAAAGAGAGGTATCAATGTGGCTAATCGATGCAACCTTTGTAAAGAAGATTATGAGCATAGAGACCACTTGTTCTTAAATTGCACCTATAGTCAAAAAGTCTGGAGCACTATTCTCAATTTCTAGAATACTACTTGGGTCAATCATAACAATATTGATTTTTGTTTTCAAAGTTGGACATGCCCTTCTAATGATAGTAATGTTGGTTTCCTATGGAAGATAACTCTACCTCATCTATGGTGGGGAATTCTGAAAAGAAAGAAATAACAAAATCTTTAGAGATAAAGAAATGCCCGAGTGGGTGCTTGGCCAAAACATTGTCAGAGCTATAAAGGAAAATTTCAATTCTCAAACAAAGTACAATGAAGATTTAAAAATTTGACAATCTAATGCATTCTACAGTTTCTAGAACTAATAAAGAAAATATAAGATTGAATATTAGATGGAAGGCTCCTCCAATAGGATGGATCAAAGGGAATTTCAATGGCTCTACCAAAGGAAATCCTAGCAGAGCGAGTTGTGGAGGGGTTTTGAGGAATCATTCTTATAATATAATAGATGCTATTACTATTCCTATCGATATTTCAACTAGTCATAAAGTTGAGGCTATTGCAACCCTTTACATGATGATGATGGTAGCAGAAACTAGTTATTGATACCTTTGGCTGAAAGGAGACTCATTGAACATTATAAACATGCTTAAAGGTAAAACCATGACTACATGGTTTATTGATGCTAATTTAATGGAAATTAAAACCCCATTGGGTAAATTTGAAAAAGTTACTTTTTCTCACATTTACTATGAAGGAAACATTATGGCTGACTAGATTTCCAGGTATGTTGTCCTATAGGAAAGTAAGTTGAGGTGACATGATGACCTCAACAAGAGTGTGGATTTAAAAGCTCTTAGTAATTATAATAGAACTCACATGATGGAAGGAAAGATTGCCTAAGATTGGAAAAATAATGATAAATGAAAGTGGGAGTACAAAGGATAGTGTTATATTCCCAAGGAAGTACTAAAACATGAGTAGCACCTGTGTTTGGCATGTAAGTGATTTAATGAGAACTTTTGCCAATTTTATGACTATCTTGGCTTTTCTCATTTCTTCATTTCTCATAGTCTACAAAAATTTAGCTTTTCACAGTGAAAACAATTCCTTGATATGGGTGAGGAACCAAGAAAGTAGGAACCTAAGAATTGAAAAGCGTGGAAGGCTAAAGTCCATGTTTGGTAGATTCTAGAGAGGGGAAATGTTACTCCTTACCTAGAGCACCTTCATGGTTTTCAACCTCATATCATGGAGGCTTTTGTTAAAAATTGGATTGATGAAAGGGGTATATTGCAAGGTATTATGGTGCATCTGACTGAAGATTTCATCATTGAAGTCAGAGGAATTCCAAAAGATGGCATTAAGTTCAACAAGGAGACCAGTATTTCAAATGCAGCTATCAAGAAGTTCCAAAAGACTGAAGAGGAGGAGGAGAAATTAAGTTCATAAATTTCATTTTCTCTTTCTAAATCATTTATAGTATAAGGATAGGATTTCCTTACCATTTTATCTAAGATTTTATTTACTCTAAAGCCTTCAAGCCCATAGGAAAAAGGATTCATGTCTAGTTTTACATGAAGGGTTAATTCTTTTAATTGAAAATAACTGTAAGAGTAAGGCTATCATTTCTTCCTTGACCTCTGAGAAAAATAAAGGGTCTATCAATGAGACATATTCAAGGAAGAGTAAGGGTGAGGAAGGGGTTAGTGTGAAAAAGGAGGGTTAGAAATACGACACTCCTCAAAAATATGCTGACAAAATTATAGAATCTAAAAACTTAGAGGAAAATGAGGAAATAAATATTGAGAATGAGGAGAATACTGATGTGGGGGACTTTAGTTCTAATTTGAATGCTTATTCTAGAAGTAAAGGAAAATCTAGAAGGGCTAAGGTAGAGGAAGGTCATGAAAAAAATATTGAGTTAGATAATGTTGGAGAAGAGGAAAAAAAATTGACTAAACAACCCAAAGAAGTTAGAGAGAAAAAGGTGGAGGAAAATATGGGAAAGGAGAAGGATAATATGAAGGTTGATATGGAAAAGGAGAAGGATGACCCTATTGGCATGGGTATCATGCTTAATTTCCTCCAAACTGCTAAACTCAAGGTTGATTTCTCTCTCCAAGGATATTTTTGGATGTACAATGAGTTAATGACTCTGAAAAAAAGAAATGGGAAGATACAATAGGACGAGAATAATGATAGGGAAAAGATCCTCTAGATGGAAGTTCAGGTTAGGAACATCTTGGAAAAGCTAAAAGAATATGAACATGAACTCTATCTCTTAATCAAAGAGAGTGGCAACAAGATGGAATAGGTCACCTCTAGCCTTTGTGTGGTAGTTGTCAGCTTAGGAAAGAAAAATAATGAGGAAATCTTATCTCTTGGTGGGCCAAGAAAAAGAACTAGATAGAGTTTGAGGAAGAAGGTAGCTGAGTCTATTGTAGGTATTGATATCTCTTCTACTAACATGGTTCAGAATATTGTAGAGGCCAACAAGGAGGTGGTGAAAATGATCAAGGAACTACAATAGCTAGTGGTGGTGGTTCTAGTTTCTGGTTTCTATTTTTGGTCTTTTAGTTGGTTTTTTTAAAAATTGTTTGTTGAACTCTAGGTTCTAGGTCCCTATAAAACCTAGTTTTGTTTTTTGGTTCTATTTTGTGGTTTTAGGTCCCTATAAAGCCTGGATTTGTTACTTTCTTACTACACATTTCAAGTCTTTGTAAAACTTGGATGTGCTTAATTTTCTATCTTTAGTTTTTTTGTTAAATGGTTTTGGGTCCCTTTAAAACCTATTTTTATTGTAGTAAAAAATAATCCTTTGTAGAAACTCCTAATAGAGCACATAGTTAATTATATTGTATAAATCCTTTCACAAGGTGGACCTAAGAGTACTACTTACTCTTAATGGATTAGATCACCAAAAGTGATTAGTTTTAAGCCCTAACATGCCAACTTTATTACCACAGTAGTGAAGCATTGTGGATTTCATCCCCACCCCATTTTTACTTTCTATTTGGAGGGTTTATGGGTTACCAAATATTGTGTTATGGTATTTTTACTTTATTGCTTTATGTTCTGTGCATGAAAGTAGATTAGATAATATAATAAAGTGGATTAAAAGGAAGAAGTTTTGAGTGGTTCCTGATACAGACCCCCCCCACCATCTCAGTCACCTAGCTTGGATTATATTTCCAAAAAAACCATCTACACTTAATGGTGCAAACTCAACTCCATCAACCATATTATACAAATTTGAAAATGCAATCATGGCATTAACTATTTTCTCCTTTTATACAAGTGATAAAATCACCATCAGAAGATCACATTCTCTTTTCTAAATCTATTGGTTTATGGCATTGTAACCATACACAAAAAGGTTGCTAGCCACTTGGTTACCCTCATGGTACAAATCTTGGATAGTATTTTTGATAAATATATTTAGAAAACTGTGAGAATCTCTAATTACCTTTTTTTTGTTCCAATTCATCCTTTGAACCCCTTTAATAGCCTCTATGACAATAAAAGAGTCACCCTCAATTACCAATTCTAGAACACCCAAGTTAATAGTTGTCCCCAAACCCTAGAAACAAGAAACATAACCTCTACTTCATTTCTTTAAATCTTACCACACCTACCGACATATCTCTTAATACAATTGGATCTATTATCATGTATGACTTCCATAACAATTATAGTAACATTCCTCTCAAATCCATCAAAATTAAGTTTACACTAATATGTAAGGGTGACTTCTATTCTATGATTTTCCTTTTAAGAGCCTTAGTATAATCCATTTCTTCAACTAAATGATAAATATTAAAAAACTCTACCCAATTCTTCAAGTTGTGACAAAGGAAGAGGGGAAGGTTTCCACTTCCATTTGAGAGTGTATTTCCTAATAGGAGACATAGTTATGTGGATCACAACCTTGGGGGGGCATATTTCTCTCTAAAAATGTACGGTTAATATATTATTTCCATATTTTAAAACCAATATAGGGTGGAATAGATTTACATAAAATTTTAATAAGAGGATGGTAAAAGGGGGAATTCTATTTGAGAATTAATTTTTGGGTTCAAGTATTAAAAACCCAAGGAATCCTCATCTAGTTGAAAATGTTTGACCAAATAATAGAAGTATTAGAGCAGTGGATTAATAGGAGAGTGATAGTGTCTTCCTCACAGTTATATAGAACACATTGATTAACCTTCTGAAACCTATCTTTGGATATTATCAATCATGAGGGTACTCTTGTCTATTATTGACCACCAAAAAATGTTAATCTTAGGGAGAAAGTGAGAATTCCAAACATACTTCTATCTTTTGGAGGAACAACCCATGCTAGTATTGTTATAGTAGGGCAACCTCACAGTAAAATATCCCTAAGAAAATTTGTCCCAAATTAACTTATCTCTATTTGGGAAGGAAGGAATACACATTTCCCTCAAGCATTTCCCCAACTCCTCTTCTAAAGCTTTATCCTATAAATTAATATCACCAACATTCAGGATTTTCTACTTGCCATTCTCAATATAATTAGCCACTCTGAGACCATAGTTAGCCACACTACAATTGTTAAAATAAGAGAATATGGTGCAAACAAGAGAGGATTCTACAATCCACCTATCTTCCTAGAATCTAACCATATTTCCATCCTTAATGTTTCATCTCACCCCTCCTCTTAAATACATCCTACATTTAGCAATGTTAGCCTAGATTCTTGATCTAGTAGCGAGGTCAACATTATACAAGCATTGATTGAAAGTTCTTCCATGTAAATAATGTTCCCTCATTATTCAACACCATCTAGCAGAGTTTTGAGATAGTCTCCATCTAATCTTAGTCATCAATGCTTTATTTAGGTCTACTATTCTCCTTAGGTTCAACCCCCCCATGATTTTGGCTCACCAACTTTCTTCCAACACATAAGAATCATATTTATTTTTTCCTCCATACCTAACCATAAGAAATTTATTTGAATTTTCTCTAACTTTTCCTTGACAAATCTTGAAATCTTAAATAGGGATAGAAAATAGATTGGAATCCCCTATAGAGAAGTAGCAATAAGTTGAAGTTTTCTAACATTGCTAAGAATCTTACCTTTCCAACCAAAAAATTTCTTCTACATTCTTTAGAGTATCACATTCCAAAATTGAGGAGTGACTTCTTTCACAACAAGGCAGACACCATGATAAGTGTCAGGTAGGAAACCCACTCAACAATTTCATTCTCTAGTTATGTGGTGTTGAAGGCCAATCTATGTATTGAAAAATAAATTTTATTCTTTTGATAATTAATATATTTCCCGAATACCTCCATAGATTAAAGAAAACATTTCTTCCAAGATTTATCTTCACTTATTCAAGATAGCTCGTACAAAAAAGTGTCATCAAAAAATTGTGGTAACACCTCTGTAGCATATAGGTAATCAACTTAACTCCCATGATCTTTCCTTGAGTAGCTATATCTAGGAGCTTCCTCCCTAAAATTATTTCCACCATGATAAATATGGTGACAAGGGGTATCATTTGTGTAATCCCCTCATGGATTTAAAGAACTCATGCAAGGACCCATTAGTCAAGACCAAAAGTTTTACCAAGTTGATAATTTCCCGAATCAAGGTGATTATCCTATCCCCAAAACCAACTTTGGCTAGGATTTGGAATAAAAAATACTTCCTAAGTTTATCATAAGATTTTTAAATCTCTAACTTCATTTCCATACATATATTTCCACTTATTTCCATGGAATTTAAGACCTAATGGGACATTATCAACATGTCCATAATCTAGGGCCCATGCATAAAACCATTATAAGTGGGACTAATAGCTTTATCTAGAAGAGTTTGTTCTATAGTTCATTATCACTTTGGATATTATCTTAAAATATTGTTGCAAAGGTTAATTGGCCTAAGTTCCTCCAATCTAGCTAATTCTCCCATCTTGGAGACTAGCACAATATATGTCGAATTAAGTTCTTTTATAATTCTACATGTCTTGATAAAATCACAAGCTGCATGCAACATTTCATATTTGATGATGTCCCAAATTCTTGGAAAAATATTTGGGGAAATCTATCAAGCCCTGATACTTTACACACTCTGATAGAAAATATTGGCCCCCTAACACTTCCTTAGAAATATTTTTACTTATACCTTGGTTCATCCTTTCATCAATCACTAGGTTGATGACACTAAGCAAAGCTTCTTCTATATAAGGGTTCACCTGCATCAGTGGAGTGTTATATATTCCCTAGAAATACCTAGCAGGACATTAAAAATGTATAGGACATTACTCTATTTTAAATCCATCTAAAATAGATGCTATTTGGAGAAAAATTCTTTTTGTGATGATACATCTTTATATACCTACACTTTTGTCAACTTAATTTTATTATATACAATTTTAACTATAAGTTCAAATCAAATATCTATCAAAGTTTTCCTCACATGTCCTTTGAATGAAAGTACTAGTAATTATAAATATAATAAATAATAACTACAACTTACATATGAGTTGTATATTGTTCTAGATTGACCACGTCACTTACACTATTACTATTAGTGTTGCTTTGACTTGTTCAATTGTCAACAAGGAAAGAAATTATAATTTGCAAAGGATATGGCTTCATCTTCCGTTCTAGTTCCACCTACCCCATGCTTGGCCTCACTCCTCACATTTTTCAATGTAGAGAAATTCTACAACACTTTCTTTTATTATCTCTTCAATAACGTCCTCCTCAACAACACCATTTTCCACAACATTCATCATATTCCTTGGGTAGCTTTGGGTTGTAGGAAATGGTGGAAAGTAATACATACTTGAATCTTGCACATTTAAATCCAAAGTTCTTTTCCCAGGAATGATTTCAAAGAGCATCATACAAAATTTTTGTACATTGAGTTTTAGAGTTATGGGAAGACTAGAAATCCATTCTAGAGCTATATAACCTTTTTCACCCCTCATTTTGTTAGTATACAACTAAAATATATACTCACAAGCTTTGTGAACCAAAAATCTGCCAACTTGGGGGGATATCAGCATCAAGAATAATTTTCTCAAGCCTTACATGACCTTGAATGATGCAATATCTACATTCCTTATGGAGATAAAACAAAACTCAAGTAGTGCCTAAGACAATCTTGAATAGAGCATTCTAGTCAAGTACCTTCCTTTTACTTTTGGAGCTACTACTAAAGAGTATGGAATTTAGTGATCCTTGTACACAAAACCTTTTAAGTCTTTACTAAATTCCTATGTTATATTTTCCAAGTGAACTGATTTCTTTTGAAAATCATTTATCATTGCACCTTGAATTGGACTCCAATTTCTTTACAGCCATAAGTGTACCATCTAGAAGATATCCTTTGAAAATTGGGTCAAATACTCCACTCCCCATCTTACACCTAAAATTATTTATTGTGATCTTCAACTCCTTATAAATTACAATTTAAAAAAAATAATTGGATGAATCTTCACAACATTTAATAGATCGTAGTCAAGCCTCCTTTGCATATAAAATGAAATGACACTTAAATGGTGACTAACCCAAACATGAAAAATGACATAAAACTTAACCCAAACATCCTAATGGATTTTTTACTTTCCCTTATTACATTCAAGACTACTCCATTTAGGAATCCCAAGCCAAATTAAATGTCTCCATCATCAAAAAATCAAGTGCTTGAAGATTTTTAGAGGTGGAGGTCAAGTAATTTTTGAAATGGGATGACATAAAAAAAAAATGCAATTGTCAAGATAGAAATGAGTTAATACCCTCCAAAAGAAATTAGAAATATTGTGAGGAAAGCCCCAAGGATGATAATGTATTATGTTATGTTGGATGAATGATGCTCAAGGCTATGCATTTACCATTTTATCCTCTTAAACCATTTCTTCCATAATAAGAAAGTTTACATTCCTTACTATCTGTATGTACTTTCCAATGAATGCTAACATTAATATTTGGATACTGAAAGAGGGGAATAAACCTCCTCTCCATGAGGGATTCATGGTTCTAGTTTTTGACAATTTTAAATCCAAAACAATAAGGCATTTTATCTCTGAGCACTCTATTTATGAGGATGATACAATTTGTTTGATAACTCTAAAGGTGAGAATATTTTTATATTAATTTTGGGGAGGAGTTCGAGTATAAGGTATTGAAAAAATGATAAACTAAGAGGAAGGGAAAGTCTTTGGCCTCTTCTTCAACATGTTAAATGAAGAATAATATAGAGATAGAAGAGATTTCTAAAGAGAGCTATGATGAGAAAAAGTAGGAGATGGATACTAAATTCGAGGATGTGAGTTTTCCTAAGAAGAAGAAGACTCATACAAATGAGAAATCTAAAAGCCCTTAAGTTATGGTCCATGTTTAACCTTCATCTTTTCATTTTCCTATTGTAGAAAATTAAATTGAAAATTATAATTTTGAAGATAATGGAAAAGATGATACCCTCCCTAGCCCCCTTCCATTGATAATCTAGGAGTGACTAAGGAACTCTTCTCCTCTTAACCCTACTATCCCTAGGCATAAATATATGGTTTCCTTAGGGTTGTATTTTAATGGGGTTAATATTACTTCCTACATGGATCCTATGATGTTGGTTCTTAGCAATTTTAGCTAGGAGCATAGGATTAATATTCTTCAAATAGGTAGAAAGGTTGTGCTTGATTTTTTCATAGCTATAAAATTGTATTTCTACTAAGTGAACAAGGTGAAGCTCAAAAAAACTTCCCTAGAAAGTAAATTGTATTTAATATAAGCCTTGGTAGTGGGAAATGAATATGTGGAAGCTTCTAGTTTGGGTGCCTCAAATAATGGTGGGGAAGTTAACCAAGAGTTGACATGTGTTAATCCTAAGGAGATGGAGGAACATCTCTCCATTCCAAAGACTAATAATAATAATTTGCAAGAGGCTCTCATGAATATTTGTGACTAAAATTTCAATATCCTTAAGGCCTCTATTGAGAACTTGAGGATTCTGGTAACCAAGAAGGAGGGAACTGGTAATGAAAAAGCCATTATCCAGTTTCTTAAAGATAAAGATAGGCCAAATGATTTCATGTCTATCCATATAGAGAGAACCTAGTAGATCACTTGCAATAAGAAAATTACTAAAAATAAAATTATGGCATGAATATTTCTCTTGATAACATGGAACAACTCGAGTTCAAATCTACTGAGTTGCTTAAGCTTTTAAAATAGCCTCTATTGTAGGTTTGTGTTCCCCTTTCTATTTCTTTTTCATACTTCCTCCTTCATTTATTTTTTGGTTTTCCCTTGTGTTATTTTTGGCTTTTTTTTATTGTACCACTAGCTTATTTGTATTTTTGTTTGGTGTATGTTGGGTTTTACTAATATATCTATAATAATTTGGTTGTAAAGGATTTCAAGGTTGCCTCAAAACCCACTTTCCCATGATTAAAAATGTGTCTAAACATAAGAGGACAAATAAATCTGAAATTTATACATGTTCCATATATCAAGTGATAAAAATATAAGTACTAAGTGATTCGTGAATTTTATTTGAATAAAAAATTCTAAAATTAAACCAATACTAGAATTATATAAATATACAAGAATGGAGACAATAAATGCATGCTCATTATTGATGCTGCTCATAACTAATGGTGACAAGCTACAACCTACACACATTGTTTAACCCAAATTAAGTAGGGGAATGAACTAAATTGTACATCTAAATCATTCTTGCAACTAAAGATCTTTGTCAAGGAAACATTGTATTATGCTAGTATCAATCATTTCCTATGGTCTAGATACGTGACCTAGTCAATGCCATACTATCTAGGAGTAACTATAGTATATGACCAACTAGAATTCAATAGGAACAAAGCACTAAACTTAGATGTCTTGACCTAGATTCATGTTTACACCCTTACAAAGTTCATGCCACTTTGGTTGGAAGTTGTGTAGGGGATTAGTGCATTGGTCAATGGGTGGAAAATTGTCATGATGATATTTTCTCTCATTGTTAAACTTCAAAGCACTAAAAAATAAAAATGGTTTTACAAATGCTTATGCATCCACTCTAATCTCTAGAATGCTCATGTACTTCACTGATGAACATATTTTGATAAAAATGAAACAATATGATCTCTTCTTTTAAAACAATTTTCTTTTAACTAGAATGGTGCAAATTTATCGATAATATTTTATTTTTAAAAATTAGATTAGAATATTTTAAATATTTTCCTTCTTAAGTTTTGTATGTTAGTAATGAATTCATTCATATTAATAGAAATTATTGTTGCACCTATTATCTATGACTAAATCATTCTTCTGTGATTTCCATATTCTGACAATAAAAAAAATAAAATTGTATTGACTATTTTTTTAATTGTGTATCTTAAAAATATACAAGAACCAAATAGAAAATATTAGTATCAAAAAATCAATTACAAATATTTTTTATTTTTTATTTTTTTTATTTTTTTGGAAAAAACGGGTAAAAATTTGTTCAATCAAATCCAGATTACAAACAAAGGCTAGAGGTCCACAATAGCACTATATATTCCTATCTTCTAATATCAATTGATCAACAATCTCATAGTATTCCCAAGGTAACTCATCCCTCCCATTAATATGCCAACTAACCACATTCTCTAAAGCCCACTTCACCAAATAATCCACAACTCTATTCCATTTGCAATGGGTATAATGAAAGGAGACAGAGTCCAAGGAAATACATAAGCTCAGAATTTGTTTGGCCAAAGAGGCTAATCTCCAATTAACATTCTCCAAGCTCTAATTATTTAACATATCAACAACAACCTGTGAGTCAGACTCACATACGATCTTCTTCTAGCCTAAAGAGCACCCTCTCTCCATAGCCATCTTAATAGCAAGGGTCTCCATTGCATTATTAGAACATTGACCCTTATAAATGGACAACATAAAAACCTCACCCCCATCATTACTTCTACCTATAGCTCCAATACCAGCATGCCTAGGATCTCCTCGAGAAGACCCATCAAAATTAATCTTCAAGACCCTAGTTGGGGGAGGGGTCCATCACCCATCCCTACAAACACATTGCTTGCCATGGCACAATTGTTTCCCAAGGGTGCATCCTTGATTATCATCATCCAGGTTCAAATTCCTCACAACAGTTTGTTCCCTAGGATCTATACTTTTAGACATGTCACACTTATCAAAAATAGTCTCCTATAGCTTACTAAGAATCTTCCTTCACAACTGTAGGCTGTGTAACTTAGAGTCACAAAAAATCCTATGATTCCTCTCCAACCAAAGATTCCATAGAATAAAAATTGGCCCAACCATCTAGGCACTCTGGAAGAAAGAAGTCTTCACTGGAGGTCTACCCAAACTTTCCCAAAAGTCAATGAGAGACATTGCATGAATACAACCATGACTCCAAGCCTCCCACCATCTATGCCAAATTTTCTTTGAAAAGGGGCAAAGAAAAAACAAGTGAGAGATACACTCCTCATTATGTGAACATAAGAAACAAATAGAAGGTCCCTGAAAGCCTCTTTTGCAAAGATTCTCCCATGTAAGACATTTCTTTTGGGCTAGTAGCCATATGAAGAAATTAAATTTGGGCCAAGAAAAGTTGTTCTAAACCTTCTTCAACTAGTGCATTTTAGTTCTACCATGTAGGTTCTTGTCTAGCATAGCATAACCTTGAGCCACAGAGAATTTTCCTTTTGGGCTAGGATCCCAAGCCAAAAATTCCTCCCCTTAAGAGAGCTACAAAACCTATTTTCCAACACATGAGCAAGAAGAGAACGATCCTCATTAGAGCCCCCAATAGGCCACTCCTAAGTATCCTTCTAGCAAGTCACCTCCACCTATCCCAAATTCTTAACAATCTTAAAATGCTCCACCTTAAACCAGCCAACATAAGTAAAAGTGTGACGAAGAGGCTAAAGCTAGGGAAAGCTATAGATTGTGGGTAGATGGCCATTCCAAGAATCTTGCTATAATAGAGCCTCTGAGCCTCCATTACAAATCCAAAAGAGGCCTTCCTTGATTAGTTGAGCACCCTTCTTAAGGGTATTCCAAACACAAGAAGCTTTACCCAACAAAGCAAGGCATGGCACATCTGAACTATCTACCCCAGGAAAATACTTGTGAGTAAGAATCTTGGCCCAATCTAAGTGTTTATTGTTACACCATCTCCAATATAGCTTAGTAGCTAGACCCATAACATTAAGTGCCTTGGACTTAAGACCCAGACCCCCAGCATATGTTAGCTTGTAGACACACTCCCACTTCACTAAACTCCACTTCGATCAGAGAAGGATACCAAAATAAAAAAACTACCAAAAAAGAGCATCAAAGTCACCTACAAAGGTGGAAGGGGGAACTTGCACACAATACCTATAAATAGGGAGAGACTACACCACAGTCTTAAGAAGAATCACTCTGCCAGCAAAAGAAAGCCACCAATAAGCCCAATGACTGACTTTACTTTGGAATCTATCCAAAATCCCCTACCAATAGACTCTAAACTGTGATCCCAAAACCAAGGGGGCTCTAAGGTATAGTAGGGGAAGAGAACTAATCTGAAATCTAAGGATCCTAGAAATCCTATTTTGAATAGGCTGAGGAGTACTGAAGAAGAAATTGGAAGATTTGTCATCATTAATACACTGACCTAAAGCTTTCAAATAAATGTCTAAAGCTCCCCTAAAATTTATAGCTTCACTAACTCTAGCCATGCCCATCAATGCAATATCATCCACAAACTAAAGGTGAGAATAGGAAGGGAGAGAGTCATTCCAACTCCAACCTTGAATAAGGCCCTGCCCCACTTGAGATTTAATAAATCTTTCAAGACTCTCTACCATGATAATGAATAAATAAGGAGATAAAGGATCCCCTTCCTGAAGTCCTTGAGAATCACTAAACAAACTTAATCGTTCCCCATTTATAATGACAAAAAAAGAAGAGGAGGTCACACAACTCAAAGTCTAATTAACCCATTCCTCAGTAAAGCCAAATGCCAAGAGAACATTCTGTAAGAATTCCTAGCTCACCCGAACATAAGCTTTAGTCATGTCAAGCTTCATGAACATAGCCCTCTCCTTCGAATTAGCCACAGAATGAATAGATTCCATTGCAACCACAGAACCATCCAAAACTTTTCTTCCCTCAAAAAAACCCCCTTGCTCTGGGGAGATCACAGTGCTGAGGAGTGGCTTAAGTCTCTCCACAATAAGCTTGGTGATGATCTTGTAGACAACATTACAAAGTACAATAGGTCAAAAATGAGCCAATTGATTAGCCCCCTCCTACTTAGGTATAAGAACCAAAAAAGTAGAATTCATGGACTTGAGCATCTACTTATTCCTATGAGACTCTTGTAGCACCTCAAGAAGATCTAACTTAATAATTTCCCAGAATTCTTGGAAGAACTCAATTGGAAATCCATTAGGGCTTGGAGCCTTACATTTTTTCATGTTAAACACCACTTTCTCCTCTTCAAATAGCAGAATAGGATGTAGAAGGGCCTCATTCATCTCCATAGAAACTAGGTAAGGAATGCAATCCAAGATTTCCCTCTCCTCAACCCGAACATCAAGCTCCTCCTTAGAAAAGAGATTCAAAAAGTAGTTGATTGCTGACCTAGAGATATCAAAATTGGAAGAAAGATCAATGCCTTCTAGAAAGATCAAGGAGGATAATGAATTCCCTTTTCTTCGTGCCTTGATCAAGTTATGAAAAAATATAGTGTTCATGTCCCCCTCCTAAAGCCAGTCAATACGAGATTTTTACTTCCAAAAGATCTCTTCCTGAAGCGCCCACTCTTCTAATCCTTTAAGAGCCAGGGACTCTACTTCAATTTGATTAGAGGTCCTCCCTTTATCCTAAATCATCTGAGTGATGTTGTCCAACTTAGCTTGAGAATCTATCCTTTGAGCCTATAGGTTCCCAAAACAATGTTTATAAAACTTCTTAAGCCTATACTTATCATACTAAAGCCTCTTATAGAAAGTAAACATTGTTGTCCCATGAGTAGGCATCCCCTCATACCACCAATCCATCATAAGATCCTAGAAGGACTGGTCTCTTAACCATATTAACTACAATTTAAAGGAAGGGTTCTTGGTGACTCCGTAAATAGTAATCGAGAGCTTGATAGGCCAATGATCAGACCCTCTCCAATCAAGATTTTATGAATTAGTGATCAACCTGCTATTCATCCAATAACAAGAAACCAAAAATCTATCTAGCTTTTTAGAGATAGCCTCAGCACCACATCTCCTATTATTCCATGTAAAGACACCATTAGTTTACTTCACATAAATGAGATTCAAGGAGTCAATCATATCCCTAAAAACATTTATAGAGGGGTCCAACCTAGAAACTCCTCCATGTTTTTCATCTAAGCTAGTAACAAGGTTAAAATTACTAGCTAGGATCCATGGGAGAAATGGGTCCATGGCCTAAATGTACCTGATATGAGCCCAAAGGTTTGACTTTCCTAAAATATCAATAGGAACATAAATATTAGATAGCAGGCATCCTTCACCAGTTACCAAAGAAGATGCAACCAAAGAAATAGAGGATCTAATAGAAATCCACCATAAGGGAAGAACTTTTCTTGGGTTATAGAAACAAGAAACCCCACCTAAATTGCTCTAAGCTTCCACCCCCTACCAATTGCCCTAGGGCTAGATATGTGAAGCATAGTTGGCCAAACCATCCAAAATAATCTTAGTTTCTTTAATGAAAACCACATTAGGTAACTAAGAATCAATTAATCTATGAACAAAATTATGTCTAGGGATGCTATTCAACCCCTATACATTCCATGATAAAACAATCATTTATGCAGGTGGGTGAAATGGGAATCAATGGGTTTAATAGACCCAGACTCAACCAGAGTATCCCCCATAATCTTGACCCTCTCTTGATTAGTCTTTCTGCCACTCCTTGATGGTTTCTCTAGTGACCCCTTTTTAAAAGATTTCTTCTGTAACCCTATAGTAGGATAGGCTTTGCCACCCTTAGCCAAATCTGAGGCCCCCTTAGGAGTAGGGGGATCTAGAACCAACACACTTAAACTCATCAGAACCTGTGATCCCTGGGGCTCCCTGGTATCTTGAACCTGAGGAGGTAGATCCATATCAATTTGTACACTCTGAGGATCCGCTGGTGATAGTAACTTATCCTTCCCTTTTTCCTCCTCTTCCTAAACTTCATGCAGAACATTATCCCTATAAGAAAGCTTGACCAAAATACCTTTCTCCTATACTAGGTCTTCAAGTACATCAAATCTATTCAAAGTACCATCATTGAGTCTCTCCTTCTAGGTTCTCTTCTTACCCTTGCCTTTGTTCAGAGTATTAACCTGAGTAAAGCACTCATTATCTATAGGTCTAGTAGATGTAGGAACCTTCCTCTTATCCCCCGTAAGAGGTCCAGAGGCAACCAAAGCAGCAGGCTTAAATCTAGGACATTTGCAAAGCAAGTGACCATATTCATGGCAAATTAAACATTTGAAAGGGAGAGTCTCATAATATGGCTATTGGATCTAGGAAGAGGATCGCAAGAATATTTCCATATAATATAGTAATGTATTAGTTAAATCTACCTCAACACAAATATGAGCATAAGAAATTACCTTACAATCTTGAGTTTGTGTAGCTGATCCCACAAGTTTTCCAAGATGTACTAAGATTGAATGAAGAATATCATCCCTCCAAAACTCCAACGGAAGTCTCAGCAAACAAACCCACATAGGGACCCATGATGGAATCTCTTCAACTAAATTGAAGCCCATGTGCCAAGGCTTGATGAAAAGCCCCACCTGGTTAAAAAATTAAGGGTCTCCTTCAAATGCCCTATTCCTATTCGCCATTTAAGAAAAGATAACCAAAAATAATTAATTGCTACCAAAATGATTTCCATATCACCTTCAGGGTTCCAAACCGTATGAGCCTAGGAATCTAACGTAGGTAAGGAGAGACAAAGGCCCAAAAATTTGCAAATCAAAGCATGAGTCTACTAGTATTCAAAATCCTCTGAAATCTGTTCGAGTTGAATAACTAGAATAGGTTGGTCCTCAAATCTTTCCAAACATTCATTTAATTTTTTAATTCGAGGCACCCCTTTTGAGGTAGAGACCCCATCTCCCATTGTAGGTATACTCATATGATCTTCACTATTGGAATTTGCTGAAGGTGATAGATCAGTCATCACCATATCCTTAGATGCAACCTAAGATAAAACTATACCTCAATTTTCCATAGGGTAAGCACAAAAATCCCACCAACAAAAAGATGGGATAGGAGACCTATAGTCTCTGATCCCAAGAATAAAACACCGAACCAAAACTAGAAGTCTTTCAATCATAGCAAGATGCAAACACCCTACCATCCAAAGGAAGTATGTGTCCCCCTACCATGTAAAGGAAGTATGGGCTCACAAGCCTGATCAAACATCCTTGAGTGCCAAAATAGACCCCCAAGCAAGCCAAACATGCATCCCTTCATTGCGTGGAGGGTCAAAAATAGTCACTAGGGCGTGTGGGCCCTAGCATGCAATAGCCATCTCTTGCAACCAAGTCTCTCATAATGCCATCTTACTCAGTATTCAAATCCATTCCAAAGTTGAAGAAAATACATGAGTAGTGATTTTTTGAGATCATATATAAATTCTATATATGTTTCTAACTAGAGCAAGGAACCTAGTTACCATACACATTCCAAATATTTTGATTAATTTTTTTTTAATCAAAGGGCCACTAAAATTTCATCTAGTAGGTGAATACCCATCCGATGGCAAACACCCAATTTCTAGGAACAAAAATAGTAACTAGATTAATTGTGAACTTTATTAGTATCAATAGAAAATAATTATTGAGACATTTGAGCATAAACATTGAACTAACTTTACAATTTTTGTGGTGGTCAAAGTGAACAATCAATGAGGGAATATAAAATTTATATCTGATATAAACTCAAAATAACCATTTTTCCATTCTTATATGCATGAAGATTCCCATAATATTTGTCATAATTAGTCAAAGTCAAAAACAATAGCAACATTCTTCATAGTTTATTAACAGTAACAATAGTTATAAAAATTAGTTCATATATGAAATGGAAAAATGATATCTAATTGAGAAATTTAAAATGACCAAAATTAACAATCACAGCTACTAATAGCCTTCTCTTAAATAATTAATTACAAAAATTAAAAGAAATTAACTTTATGTAATAAAATTCCCATTTTTTATATAATTGATTAAGATGTTGGTGTACAATTTTTTTTTGATTTGTCTCATCCCTTTTTAAATGTTAGAGATTTACACTCACCAAGACCAAGAATTGATTCTTGTTGGACTCTTTAAGAAAATTTCAACTTCACCATAAGATGACAGACCTATTAATATAAGCATACATTTTAACTAATATTAGAATTCCTAATTTATTTTAAGATGCACACAATGCTTCCATGCTATGCTAACTTGATAACATCACAATTACTTTCACCATCACTATCGGTCTATTTTTCTTGATTATTGATGAGTGTAATGGTGTGTGGCTCCATCTTCCCTTCCAACATTAGCACCACTTGCCCCATGTTTTTCCTCATTTCTTCATCTCATTGAATACATAGTAATCTGATAATACTTTCCCTTCTCATCTGCAATATATTTCTCCTTTACAAACCCTCCTCCACAAGACTAATCATGTTTCCTTGATGGATTTGGATTGTAGTTTGTAATCACCAAAAATAAAAATTAGCCCCCTCCTTAGCATTTTGGCTAAATTATTTCATTATTTGCCTAGGCCAATCTTTCAAAATTAGTTTATTTGATTTTATCCTATAGTTTGATCACTATATCCTAAGTTCATATTTAATTAAAAGGAAGATGTCCCCCATTTATTAAATAAAAGACCCATTTCACCCTCTTATCCTGAGTTGCACATAGAAATCATTTTCCCCAATTTGAAAAAAAAAAAAAAAAATTGTTCTCACATGGAGATTGAAAAGTCAACTTTTTCTCATTGGTGGAAATTATCTTTTACATGGGTCATGCTAAAAGTAAACTACCAACCTTAACCATTCATCTCCTGATCTTGATCTCAATCATATGTACATTTTTAAAAGGGGGATACCTCTCCTCATCTAAGGATCCTAGTTTTGACAAGTCACATACTCAAAATGGTGTTGATGTTGGTTTTGGTATTCTCTTTGTTACACCTCATGGTTACGCAATCCCAAAGTCATATAACTACCATTTCCATGCATAAATAATATAGATTAATATCAAGCTCTACTTAATGGGATCAATCTATCTCTAGAATGAAGGATAAAAAAAATGCATATCTATGGAGATTCTCAACTTGTTATCAACTAAGTCAATAGAGAGTACCAAACTAAATATGACAAGATAGTACCTTACAAGAAATTGGTTGATTCCTTGAGGAATTACTTCACATTGGTCACATATTAGAAAATTCACAGGGAAGAAAATAAAGCTACTAATGTTATGGCTACTTTGGCCTATATCCTACAACTATGAGAACATGAATATCTCCTTGAGTTCCTAGTGGAAGAACTATGTCATCTTGCCTATGACTCCCTCGATGATTGAGTAAACTAAATTGCTATTAATCATGTTTCCTCTCATTATTCTATCATTTTCTCTTACTTGTGTGTTCTAATAATTCCTAAAAACCTTACACACAATGATAAACTTCAACTTATCTACAATACCTCTTGCTACACCCTCATCTCTAGTGACTTATATAGGAAAGTCTTAGACGAAAACCTCCTTAGATGTTTGAAGATAGAAGAGTCTAAAAAGGCATTAGCTAAAGTACATGATGACATTTGTGGGTTGGACACTAATGACCTTGCACTTTCTCCAAAATTTCTCAGGATAGGCTACTATTGGCTAACGATGAAATTTTATGCCCTCAGATATACCAAGTCATGTAAAAGTGCTAGTTACATGGAAATTTGATTCATGCTCATGGATGTGTATTATTCCTTACATCACACATTGGCCTTTCCAAAAATGGGCCTTTGATCTAGAAGGTAAGATCCATCTCATTTCCTCTAGAGGACATAAGTTCATAATCAAAATAATTGAGTATTTTATGAAATGGGTTGAATTTGTTCCATTGTCTACCATGACAAGATAATATGTTGCCCTATTGATATTGAGTCTTATTATTTGGTGCTATGGTATCCCTTCTTCCATAGTCACTAATAATGGAGGTAGTTTAAAAATAAGGACCTAAGGAAACTCTACAAAAGGGTTAAAATCAAACAACTTTTGTCCTCAATAAACTACCCACAAGGAAATGGAAAAGTTGAGGCCTCAAACAAATCATTATTGAAGATCTTGCATTAAATAGTTTACAAGTCAGGTAGAGATTAATATTTACTGATCAATATGCTATTATGGGCATATAGAAAAACCATATGAACTCCTACTGGGGCTACACCCTTCTCACTAGCCTATGGTTATAAAGCTATCCTTCATCTAGAACTAAAGATTCCTCTCTCTGGAAGTCTCTTTACATGGATTAATTATTGATGAGGACTATAGGGTTGTGAGTTCATGAGTTGCAAACCTTAGATGAGTGTCGAAAGACTTCTTTTGACCATATGTAATATTATCAAAAGAGAATATCTACCAGCTATAATAAGAAGTTCCATCCATGTGAATTCCAAGTGGGTGGGCTTGTTCTTCAAGAGAAGCGAAAGAACCAACAAAATCAAAGAGAAGGGTAAATCTGAGCCTAACTAGTTGGGCCCATATATTATCACTACTACATTTGGGTCTGGTGCTTATCATCTTTCTACACTTGAGAGAAAATAGTGTTAGGATAAAACCAAAGGTAGAAATAACAATTACATGCAAATGTAACCAATAACATAAAATAATAGATCACACAAAAGAGAACAAAAGACAAAAATATTTAACATGGTTCCCCTAATCCCTGGGATACATCCACCAAACAACAAGTCCAATATTATTACAATCTAGTGATTACAACTTGATTACAATTTGTAATACCTTAAAGCTCAATACTGCCACAAGAAGAAATTTTTGCATCACACCTTATGCAAAAATCCCTAACCCTGAGCCCTTTTATACAAGTATTTTTCCACTTTAGGGTTAAAATTGGTTACAACATGTTAGCCATAAAATGTTGATAAAATAGACCCACAAAAAAATTATGGAGTATGTGCGGTACTTCCCTAATCAATCACTACAATCTAACAAATAGCTCTTTGAGCCTATCAACATTATCCATTTAATGAGATTCTATGCTTAAAGCTTCTATGGCTAAGCTATTTGTACATATTTTATGATCCTGAATACAAAAAACATTAACAAATTTAAAAAATCATATATGATGCAAAAATATCCTTAAAATCAGAAATTCTTATGAAAAAATGATCATCTTAGTGAAAACCTAGCAATAGGCACTTTGATGTATGACCAAAAAAGTAAATTAAAATTAATTAAAATTAAAATTAAACATTAAAAAATGTCCTTGAAAAATCAACAAGTAGTGATAACATTGAAATAGGTGTTTCTTGAGACTCTCACCCCTATGTCTATCAGTCCTTCTTTGCACTCACTCACCTAAACTTGCCTGAACTAGCTTGGAATAAAATCTTGTCATGGTTTCGGGGGCATAGCTTCTTAGTTTATCATAGTCTACTTCTACATTTTTTGTCTCCTTGGCAACTTGTCTAATGGTCTTTTTCAACACATCCACTCAACAACATGTGTTTATCAATAGTTTTTAGATATCCATTGATAGCTTAGGATGTTATGATATTTCTCACTAGTAGATCTTCTTTCTACAGAGATAGCCATGTGACTTACACACATGTAAACACTAAACTTGTTGAGACTTGATTGAACTTTATTTTTCATTGTGTGTTGTTTATGATAACTTCCTTTTTGAGTGTTCCCACTCTAATATTCTTTCAAGGATGTCTTGGACTAGAAGATTGGGGGTAGGGTGCATGTTTTACTTATATTCTTCTTATGGGTATATTTTTTTTAGTCAAAGATATTGAGAGCTTTCGTAATGTTCCTACTTGACACCTTGGGCCTACAATGTATCATCCTTGTTTATTTTCACAAAGATCACACTCAAGGGTTCTCCTTGTGCATATGCCTTGATATAGGTGTAATCTTGCTATACTAAATTTTGGGAACATAACTATGTTTGTCATCTTTACCTATGTGTCTTTGATGCTTAGGTTGGATTCCCAAATACCTATCTAGTATAGATCAAATTCATATCTTCATAGTTATACTAGTGAATATTATGTGATTTTTCATTGTCCCTAATGATTCTCAATGATTAAATTAGAGTCTACAAGTTCTATATCCCTTACGAGAAAACCTCTTTGCATACTAGTTTTCATTTTAGATCATTCTATCTTAGTCTTGCATCTTGTATATGAAGAGAGATTTTTCTTCAACTTTCATAGACACATTAGCTAACTACATTTATTTATTCTCATTCCTCTGTGATCATATCTTTCACTCATCATCAATCATGTTCAGTCAATACTTTTTCTATACCTGTCATCACAAGGGGTTAATCTCATCATCATATCTCATTTGTCCAAGTATCACTTTTTCAAGACATGAGTCTACATCATCTATGCAAGAGATACATCTATAGGCATAGAAATGTAAAACATGAGCATACATAAGCATGAGAACATATGAGCAACATCACATGGAAACATAGGAATAACTACTAAAAAAACCATATAAATTCATCAGATGAGCTTGAAACAATGCAAGTATATAAAGAAATAAATTAAATCTATTATCTCATATATATCAACATGAATCAAAGTACATGTACATATGAGATCAAAAAATATGGATAACTATCTCAAAATACATATGTACATTGAAATATGTCTCAAGGAAATTAGGCTAGACCTAAGACTAACTCTTCTCCTCATGGGTTGATGGCAATCCTCATGGAGGAGAATGTATACTATTTTGTGGCTATATTGTACCCTCTAATCTCCCTACTCACTTAGATTAGTCTAATAGTCCATGTCCTAATGGTACAATGACTCTGTGTGCAACATAATAGTAGGTTTCTCTCACACCATGATGCTTGGCCTCATGTCTCATCATATCTCTCTCCCACCAAAAATCATCATTGCATACAAAATCATAAATGAGTTGTTAGTCCAAAACGATGATGGTAATATGTTCCTTCTGAACCTCCACCTCTAGTACCCAAATATGAGCATTTATCAGATCCTCCCCATATCCCCTTTCAAAATTCCCCTACCTAGGCTCTACCCTCTCCATACATTGACATGTAATGTGTCTCTCCCTCCTCATTATCATCCTCCTCCTAAGTATGTATAGGATCATGGTGTGCCAAAAAGTGGCGATTTGAAAATTTTGTAGTTTTGAAATATCTCAAGCCATTTCAAAATCTATTCCAGCTTTTTTCCCACCCACCCTGATACTAAATGAAAACAATTAATATCTTCATAAGGTCTACTATATCTTTTGATACCAAACCTATTTGGTCAACTTTAAAAACATCCTAAAATGTGCTTTTGGCCTATTTTTATCTAATTTTTACTTCAAACATATACCTGATGACTTTTTTTCACCAAAATTTGATGAAATGAGAAGGATTTCTTTAGAATGTTCTCATCTTTCCATAAATGTAAGGTTTGTCAAATTATGACTTTAGTAAGTAATTATTACTTATTTTCTAATGGAGTTATGTATAAAGTGTTGATTGACACAGTACATGAAAAACACCTATAACTTTCAAATGGTACAACATTTTTTAAATCCAAAAGATGCATCACATTCTATGTTTCTTCTACTATAATGAAAAAAATAAAAAATTGAATTTTCTATAGTTTTGAATTAGTTAAGGTGGTCAAACATGAGAGTTTTTTAATTTCAAAAATACTAAAATCAAAAATTAATTAATTATTTTTTATTTAGAATAAAAATACCCAAAAACATGTGTCACATCCAAGCATGAGTCTACTACTTATATCTAGAATATTATTAAAAAAATTTATGATTTGATTTTGATTAAGGTGGTCAAACATACATCTACTTCTTATTTATTTTTCTAAAATTTTTGTAATATTGCATCAAAATTCAAAATTTTTGATATAAAGTTAATAACAAGTAGAAAATTGCATGTCAAGTTGACATAACCCTGATTTTCTAATTTTGTCATGCCCAACCTATGAGGCAAAAACACACAATTTTTTTTTTTTTAAACCAAATATGCTCAAACACCAATTTTATTGGCAAACCTAATTCAAAGGCTCAGTCGAGAAAGAACTAGGAAGAAAACTCAACTTTTTTGCCATTACAACAAGGTTTGAAATGCAATTTTCATAGGATATCAATCCCAATTACAACAATTTAATTGAATTTTCTTCATGACCCTCATCAAGGGAATTCATAACAATTTCTGCAACCCATTTCTAAAACCATGAAGGGAACAGAATCTGATCAAGTGACCAAAAGCATGACCAAGAACAATTCAAACATGCATATTCATACAAGGTTTTCACAATATGATTCACAATGAATCAACACTAGGGAAAGCTGGATTCTTCCAATAGGAGAAGTCAAGCACAAAACCAAATCAGATGCCCAATTGGCGCTATTAACCAAGAACTTTTTTTCTTCCATTTAAATATGCCATACTCATATGAAGTTTGTGCTAACAGGTAGGGGCCCATAACACCATACCCTCTCTCCCTCTTCTCATCCTGAGAAGAGACTCTACACTAGTTGGAGTCCAACTAAACAGACCTTTCCCAAAATTGGTCACTTATGCCCTATCCAAGGGTGAGTAATACCAAAACACCCATGCAAGAAAAATTTTAAAATTTCTAACATAAACATGAAAGGAAATCATTCAAAATAACATGGTTTTCAAATCTTCTCAACATACCCATAATCATACAAATAGTCACATAACAACAAGGTAGCATAAGTATGAAGCGAACATGAAAATCTACACAAGGGAGATGAGAATTCCTACCTTCACAAAGAGGTAATGGCAATGAACAAGTTTGAGTAGAGCTTTTCCCTTCCTTGCTCCAATCTTCCAAGACTATTCTCTAAATGTAGAGATTGGGTAACAACCTCCACTAGTCCAAGAAGGGCCTCTAAATAAGCCTCAAACTCAACCACCAAAGGGATCAATAACTTCATCCACCCACCTACAAATTTGGAAGCTCCTAACTCAACCCACACTATGGTTAAACACTAAATGGCGGTGAGGTGAGGCAACTCATGATAGCCATAGTCAATTTTCGCATAAAGGCAAAATGAGACTTTTTGAGTGGCCTCAAAAGTCAATAAAAGGGGCTTAGGGGTTGGAAAAGACCCCCAACCCATACCCATACCCTTTGGGTATAATAATTTCATGTTTTAAGCCTTAGGAAATAGGTTTAGAGCCAAACAAAAGCTAGCACTAAAATAGGACCATCTAACTACTCTAACATTGCAGATTAAGCACTAATCTAGATTAAGGGATAACTAACCTCGATTAAGAACCAAATAGAAAACTGACACCAACTTAAACCAACTTGGGTCCAAAGGTTATACAACTAACCCTAATTAGCACACTGAAGAACATAAACAATTTACGAGTGTCAAGCGACACTAAAAGAACATAGCTACAAACACTAACATTCACTGAACACAGAAAGATACATACATACATCTCACAATACAATACTTGAATTACGAACAACAAGGTTTCCAAAATTAGCACATAGAGATCAGTTATGTTCCTTCGTAGGGTTTCTCAGCTAAAATATCTGCACACTCATTACATACATCAATAGTCCCATAAAATCACATGTACATATATGTATACGTATCGAAATTTCACATAAATTAAAACATACATCAATAAGGGTTTCTTCATCCTTCTTAATTCTTTACCATTTAAATTCTCTTAAATCCAAGTCTCAATCCTACATTTACTAATTTCATCAACATACATATACATGAAACATTAAATGACAACCATCAAATATATCTAAAAGTAACATCACACAACATGAAATAATATAGTATGTTCTAAGCATCAGCTAATGTCTCAACATCTTGAGTCGTGAATATCAAAATAATAGTAATGTATCACTATGCTACGATGGGTCAAGGTGAGGCCTAACAAATTTTTTATTGTCACTTAAGAGCATAGTTTTTTTTACCATGATCCTATAGATACCCTCCTCCTCCCTTTCCTCCTCCTTTCTCTCTTCACTTGTAACTCAATCTATGATTATGTTTGAATTCCTAAAGCTCCCCAGGAACTACTCAAAACCTCCATCTACCTAGATCCTCTATTTCTTTCTTCATTGCCTCTATCACTTCTACTATCTCCACCATCCCCTCCCTATCCTCCTACTTGAGGTAAGGAATTTGGTATTGTAAACTAGGAAAGTGAGTGTATTTTCATTTCATGAAGGTATGCTTGATCTACCCCTACATTCATGACATCAGGATGATAGTCCCATACCTCCTACTATGGTGCCATAGTATCTCTCAAATTTATCTAGTAACCTAAAATAGGCAGCCATCCTAGACTCTCCTCACCTTTGAATCACACATATGTCATGGTCTATTAAGATATGCCCAACCGACACCCAAAATACCTCTACACTTAGTTGATATCAAAGTGCTCCATAATCTCTGAGTATATACCTAAGAATGGTCTTCTATACAACATGCAATCTACCTCCCAAACATCAAAACATCTCGCGCACTTTTAATAGGGCCTCCACTCAAATGAAGACAACTCATCAAAAGTCTCTTGTAATATGTCAAATATCCACTGTTAGGCTAGGAGATAAAGATAGGTTATTTGTATATGAACATAAATCTCTTCTCTAAGGATATACATGTAGTCATACCACTACTATATTCTCCCATGCCAAAATCTAGGCCAAAACTATGCCACAAGACCATGTCCTCCCATCCTAATATCCAATCTTGTATAGTTCATGATACATATCTAGAAGAATCATAGGATGCAATGCCATCCTCTAAGGTTAGCTAACCAAATTTGCTACCAATTGACCCTAGCCTAAAGTGAAGCTCTTCTAGATCTTTTCTATCACTAACGTCTAGGCTACTAGAAAACACATGAGGTAGGCTGTGGGATACTAATCCTCATACTAATATATCAAACACTTCCAGCTTAGGTGCCTATCTAGGATGGTAACATCCTCAAATAGCTAGCATACTACTAACCTCCCCTTTATTGGAGTCTGGTCATAATATACATGTGACATTAAAATGCTCATATCAATACTCATCATATGGAAATTTTTGTCACAAAAGCTTGCACCCTTGTCCAAATTTTTTACATATGGATAGCCTTGTGAAACATGGAAACAACCTCCAGACTATGGGACTTGAACAATGAGGCTGAGTCTCCAAAGAAGATCGGCTTCCTCTACTATTAGGATGCACTTAAACTATTTTTTATGAGAAAAGGGAGAAGGAATACATGAAAGCAACTACCTAATCTATTCTAAAGAGGTGATCCACCAAAATAGGGTGTTTGGACCAATCTCTACCCATACATACACAGTACCATTTTTATGATAGTCTAAAGATATATATATTTAAACTTTCTTTAATCTATCAACTACATAGAGATTAAACAAACACATGAGCAACACAAGAAAAAAATGCTTCACTTTTTTATCATTCATGGGTCAAAAAAGATACAAAATAATAGATTATAGATATTCATAGTACACCGAAGAGAGGAAGACAAAGATTGCACAGTACATCAATGGCTAAAGGAAATAAGACAAGATGTTATATAACTCAAAGGAAAAGAGGGAATTTACAATAGCATGCCAAGGTAATAACAGAGAAATAGAGAAGATCTAACCCTAAGAAAGAGTACAACATCTTCTTTTATAGTGCAAGCATAACTTTGATAACTTCCATCATAAGAAAGAATTTAACCACTACAATAAAATATATAGAGAATAATTACTAAAAAAAATGAAAAGATTTAATCATAGTGCTAATCCATACATGGGAATATAACTTCTTCACCAAACAAATCTGATGCAGGAGCATCTAGAGGTATAAGGGCAATCCTATGTCAGCAAAAAAAATGTACTTAGACTTAGTTTCTATTTCATGTGTTTTCATTTTTGGACACCCATTTGAGTCAAATAAAGGTTCCAACTCTCACAGTTCCACTGTCAGTATGCTAAGTAAATCTTGAAAAAATAGGAGTATGTAATTGGGCCATCATTTTGGTAAACTAGAAGGTGTGAACTGGCTAGATGAATTTTATTGTGATTTAGAGCATTCCAGAAAAAGAATCAGGTCAAAAGACCCCACGGTTTGAAAGTTATTGCAGTTTTTTCAAGTTTTGGAGACCTCCTAAGAATGCTTCAAAGTCAGGTTAGGGGCATTAAATGACATCAAAAATGGCCAAAAAGTGGGGGACGAGTGAAGCTAGTCTATAGGGCTATAGAGCACTTCTATAGCTTTTTGGAAATGTAAACAGTTCATCAATCGGAGCTACGGTTCAAAAGTTATGCCTCCCAGAAGTTTGGTTATCGTTTTTGGATTCTTCTAGATTTGCGCCGACTTCTAACATAGCTTTTGGAGCCTTCTATTTGGTTGGTGGATGCCTACTAGCACTTTCTAGAATGTATTCCTAGTCCTTAACCCTCCAAGGTCTATTTAAAGAGATTCCTGGCATTGTAAAAGGCAGGTCAGAGTGGAGTTTGAGAGGAGGTACTGAAAGGAGAAATTATCTCCACATTTATGCTATTGTAAGCCCTTAGGGCATGTTTTGAAGCTTATTGTCTCTATAATGAATGTAATAGCTTATTTTTTAGTTAATACATTTTTGTTTTTCTGTTGTGTCCATTCTATTCTTCGGTTGTGTCCCCATCAAGTGGTATCAGAGCAGGTTTTCCTGAGTGTGTAGATAGAGCGCTAACTATGAGGCGATTTTCACCAGGACTATGTGGTTGTGGGTTTGAGTTAGAAGATGCCTCCATGAAGAGAGCATGGCAAAAGGGCTAGAGTTATTAATCCTAATGAGGTTAGAACCCTCCAAAGTCAGGTACAAGCATTGCAAGAGGAGCTCCATAGAGGAGCAAATGTTGCCGCAGGTGACGACAATGAGGATGACAATGAAGAAGAAGAAATGGGACCAGAAGGGGAATTTGATGGGGAAGTTCTAAATCATGTAGAGGAAAGGCTTTTTAGGGCCATTACTAAGTTTGGGAAAAGACCTACAATTGAAGTGGGTGTATTTTCAAGAAATCTAAAACCAGATGAGTTGATCAATTGGATTAATGAACTGAAAGAATACTTTGAGTATGAGGATATCAGGGACCCAGATAGGGTTAAGTTTGCAAAGGCCAAACTGAAAGGCCATGCCAAAATCTGGTGGCAAGAGGTTCAATTGGAAAGAAATAGAAGAGGAAAGGACAAGATCACAAGATGGGATTGCATGGTGGACAAATTGAAGAAGTAGTTCATTCCTGTGGACTATGAGCTTGATTTGTTTAACAAGATGCATGGGTTAAAGCAAGCAGGAAGATAAGTCCAAGAATATATAGAGGAATTTTACCGACTCTTGATTAGAGCGAGGCATGCAGAAGCAATTAAGGAGAAGGTTGCTCATTATATCAATGGGTTGCGACCTAGCATCTAGGAGGAATTAAGTCTAGTAAGAATGACCAACATTGAAGAGGGATACCAGTTTTCCCTACGAGTTGAAGAGAAGCTAAATAAAAGGTTTGAAGGAAGACAAAGAGGGCACGGTCAAGGAGGAAGGGGAAGCGGTAGATCATCTGGAGGCTACAATGAAACCCAAAAGAAAAATGAAGATGTGGGTACTAGTAGGAACCAGAGGAATGAGGGTTTCAACCACTCCCATGATCAAGACTTTGGAAATCAGAGAGGAAGAGGTAGAGGATGTGGAAAAGGAAGAGGAGGCTTCTGTGGTACCTATTTCCATTGCAATGAAGGCCATCGTGCCTTTGAATGCCCACAACAACAAGGAAGGACAGATAGGAGAGTTGAGGGCCAAGCTAGGTTTGCTCATGTGGATGAGGATGCACAATCATCACATTCAGAGGATGCAGAAAGAGGAGAGACCTTGGTAAATGAAAGAGTCCTACTAAGTGGTGAGATTGAACCAAGACAATAGAGGAGTTTGTTTCGTACCAGATGCAAGTGTGAGGATAAATGTTGTGACGTGATCATTGATGATGGTAGCACTGATAACTTGGTATCAGAAGAGATGGTCTCTACGCTGAAGCTCAAGAGGGAGAAACATCCCAAGCCCTATCAAATTGCTTCGGTGAAAGATGATGATAAGGTCCTGGTAAGTGAACAATGTTTAGTGAAATTCAAAATTGGGAGTTACCATGATGAAGTTTTCTGTGATGTTATTCCGATGGATGTTTGCCATCTATTGTTGGATAGACCATGGCAGTTTGATAGACATGCAGTACATGATGGACATGCAAACACATACTCTCTGACAAAGGATGGAGTTCACCACAAATTGAAGCCCATCAAAAAGGAAGGTGAAAAGGTATCTAGCAGTGCTAGGATTTGTCTTGTTGATGGAAGGAAGTTCTTAGATGGCATGAAATATATGCATATGTGTTATGCTTTGATTCCTGGGAAAGATAAAGAAGGTAGTAGTGAAATACCACTTGAAGTTTTAGATTTACTAGGGGAGTTCAAAGATATTATCTCTAATAATGTTCCAGATGGATTGCCACCAGTAAGGCAAATCAGTCATCAGATAGATCTGATTCTAGGAGCTAGTTTTCCTAACAAGGGTGCTCACAGGATGACTCCTACTGAAACAAAGGAGCTAAATAGATAGGTTCAGGATCTATTGGAGAAGGGCTTGATTCGAGAGAGCCTGAGTCCATGTGCAGTACTTGCAATACTCACACCAAAGAAGCATGGAGAGTGGAGGATGTGTACAAATTCTTGAGCTATAAATAGGATAACCATCAAGTACTAGTTTCCTTTGCCAAGGATGGATGATCTTATGGACTTCTTGAGTGGAGCTCAGTACTTTACAAAGATAGATCTCAAGAGTGGCTATCATTAGATATGGATTAGAGAAGGAGATGAGTGGAAAAAAAACATCAAGACCAAGGAGGATCTTTATGAGTGGTTAGTCATGCCCTTTGGATTAATGAATGCCCCAAGCACCTTCATGCGGCTTATGAATGAGGTACTTAAGAAGTTCTTGGGAAAATTTGTTATTGTCTATTTGGATGATATTTTAATTTTCAGCAAGACTTTGGAAGAACATTTACTGCATATTCGTAGTGTCCTTGAAAGGCTAAGGGAAGAGAAACTATTAATTAATCTAAAGAAGTGTATATTTGTAAAAAGGGAGTTAGTCTATTTTGGGTTTGTTATATCACCCAAAGGTCTCAAAATGGATCCAGAGAAGGTAAAAGCCATCTTCGAATGGCCTACTCCAAGGTCTTCTACTGAGGTAAGATCATTTCATGGTTTGGTTAGTTTTTATAGGAAGTTTATTAAGAATTTCAGTGGCATATGTGCACCCCTAATAGATACAATAAGAGGGGATAGAAAAGAGTTCAAATGGGTTGCAGCAACTATGAGAAGTTTTGAATTGCTGAAGAAGAAGGTAACATAACAACCTATGTTGGCACTTCTAGATTTTAGAAAAGTTTTCTAGGTGTATTGTGATGCTAGTGTCAGCGCTATTGGGGCTGTATCAAGCCAAGAAGGTAAGCCTATTCCATATTTTAGAGAAAAATTGAATGATGCAAAGAAGAAGTATTATGTTTATGATCAAGAATTCTATGCAATAGTTCAGGCCTTACAGAAATGGAGGCATTATTTATTGCCAAAGAAATTTGTTTTGTATACTTATCATCAAGCATTACAGTACCTAAATACCAAAGGTAAATTGAATCAGAGGAATATGAAGTGGGTAGAGTTCTTGCATAGTTATACATTTGTGTTGAAGCATAGAAGTGGAAAATCTAATAGGGTTGCAAATGCACTAAGTAGGAGATAGTTGTTGCTTACAGTAATGCAGGTTGAAGTAGTTGGGTTTGATGAACTCAAGAATTTGTACCCCGAGGATCCTGATTTTGCTGAAGCATGGAAAGCTTGTAAAGAACATGTTGCTATAGATAGAACCAAGTGGTTAGACTATTTGATTCAGCATGGCATGTTGTTCAAGGGTAGTCAATTGTGCATTCCAAGGAGTTCCATGAGGGAAAATCTGATTAAGGAGAAACACAGTGGAGGGATGGCAAGACATTTTGGTCGAGATAATACCATTGCCATTCTTAGAAAACATTATTTTTGGCCTCAAATTTCATAGGATGTGAAGAAGTTTGTACAGAGTTGGTATGTTTGTCAAGTTGCCAAGGGGTTTAGTCACAATACTGGCCTATATCAGTCATTACCTGTTCCATCAAGGCCATGGGAGGACATAAGTATGAATTTTGTTCTTGCATTGCCAAGGACACAAAGGGGTAATGACTCAGTATTCATGGTGGTTGATAGGTTCTCCAAAATGGCACATTTCATTCCATGCCACAAAACTCATGATGTTGTTCATATTGCAGACTTGTTTTTCAAAGAGGTGGTAAGACTACATGGTCTTCCAAGGAGTATAGTTTCTGATAGAGATACTAAATTTGTGGGGTATTTTTGGAGGACATTGTGGAAAAAGTTGAGAACAGACTTGAAATTCAGTTCCACGCATCACCCACAAACTAACGACCAAATAGAAGTGGTAAACAGAAGTCTGGCCAATGTGCTGAGATTTTTAGTTGGGGATAAGCCCAAGGGATGGGATTTGATTCTACAACAAGAAAAGTTTTCTTACAATAACTATATAAATAGGAGTACTAGAAAATCACCATTCCAAATTGTATATGGGAATAGCCCAAGGACTGCACCAGAATTGAGGAAGATAGAGCAAGGGGAGAGGACAAGTTTTGAAGTGGAATAATTTGCTGAACATATCAAGCGTCTACATGAGGAGGTTCAGGCACACATTACCAAGATGAATCAAGAGTATAAAGCTAGGGCTGATCAAAGGACAAGACATAAGGAATTTCAAGTAGGGGATCTAGTCATGGTGCACTTACAAAAAGAAAAATTTCCAGCTGGTACTTACAACAAGCTAAAAATGAAGAAATTTGGCCCTTGCAAAATTTTGAAGAAACATGACTTAGGAAATGCATATGAGGTGGAACTACCAGATGGTATGCACATGTCTCCAATTTTCAGCATTGATGATTTAATAGAGTATCATGATGATGGTGCAGATGAGGAGCTGGTCTTAGAGCCATGTCCGATTGCTACTTCTAAGAAGGAGGAGATAGAAGACATTCTAAATCATCGTGTGGGTAGGAGTACCAAAAACAAGCAGTATGGAGAGTATTTGGTCAAATGGAAAGGACGAATGATCAAGCACTCAACTTGGATTTCAGTAGCTGAGGTTTCCCATTTGGGATTTCCTCTACCATTCATAAAGTGACAAGGTCACTTTCCAATCTACCCTGGGTGCTTGATGCAGGAGCATCCAGAGGTATAAGGGCAATCCTATGTCACCAAAAAAAATGTACTTAGACTTAGTTTTTGTTTCATATGTTTTCATTTTTGGACACCCATTTGGGTCAAATAAAGGTTCCAACTGTCACAGTTCCACTATCAGTGTGCTAAGTAAATCCCCAAAAAATAGGAGCATGTAATTGGGTGATCATTTTGGTAAACAAGAAGGTGTGAATTGTCTAGATGAATGTAATTGTGATTTAGAACATTCCAGAAAAAGAATCAGGTCAAAAGACCCCACGGTTTGAAAGTTATTGCAATTTTTTTGAGTTTTGGAGACCTCCTGAGAATTCTTTAAAGTAAGGTTAGGGGCATTAAATGATCTCTAAAAGGGCCAAAAAATGGGGGACAAGTGAAGCTGGTGCATAGGGCTATAGAGTTCTTTGAGAGCTTTTCAGAAATGTAAATGGTTCATCAATTGGAGCTACAGCTCAAAAGTTATGCCTCTCAGAAGTTCAGTTACCATTTTTGGATTCTTCTAGATTTGCACCGACTTTAACGCAACTTCTGGAGCCTTCTATTTGGTTAGTGGATGCCTACTAGCACTTTCTAGAATGTATTCCTAGTCCTTAACCCTCCGAGGTCTATTTAAGAAGATTCCTTGCATTGTAAAAGGCAGTTTGAAGTGGAGTTTGAGAGGAGGTACTAAAAGGAGAAATTATCTCCACATTTATGCTATTGTAAGCCCTTAGGGCATGTTTTGAAGTTTATTGTCTCTATACTGAATGTACTAGCTTATTTTTCAGTTAATAAAATTTTCCTTTTTCTATTGTGTCCATTCTATTCTTGGGTTGTGTCCCCATCAAGTGGTATCAGAGCGGGTTTTCCTGAGTGTGTAGACAGAGTGCTGACTGTGAGGCAGTTTGCACTAGGACTGTGTGGTTGTGGGTTTGAGTTAGAAGATGCCTCCATGAAGAGAGCATGGTGGAAGGGCTAGAGCTATTAATCCTGAGGAGGTTAGAGCCCTCCAAAGGTAGGTACATGTGGATTGCAAGAGGAGCTCCATAGAGGAGCAAATGTTGCCGCAGGTGACGATAGTGAGGATGACAAAGAAGAAGAAGAAATGGGACCAAAAGGAGAATTTGATGGGGAAGTTCTAAATCATGTAGAAGAAAGGATTTTTAGGGCCATTACTAAGTTTTGGAAAAGACCTACAATTGAAGTGGGTGTATTTTTAGGAAATTTGAAACTAGATGAGTTGATCAATCAGATCAATGAACTGGAAGAATACTTTGAGTATGAGGATAATAGGGACCCAGATAGGGTTAAGTTTGTAAAGGCCAAACTGAAAGGCTTTGCAAAAATCTGGTGCCAAGAGGTTCAATTGGAAAGAAATAGAAGAGGAAAGGAGAAGATCACAAGATTGGATCGCACGGTGGACAAATTGAAGAAGCAGTTCATTCCTGTGGACTACGAGCTTGATTTGTTTAAGAAGATGCATGGGTTAAAGCAAGCAAGAAGATCAGTCCAAGAATATACAAAGGAATTTTACTGAATCTTGACTAGAGCAAGTCATGCAAAAGAAAATAAGGAGAAGGTTGCTCATTATATTAGTGGATTGCGACGTAGCATCGAGGAGGAATTTAGTCTGGTAAGAATGACCAGCATTGAAGAGGGATACCAGTTTTCCCTACAAGTTGAAGAGAAGCTGAATAAAATATTTGAAGGAAGACAAAGGGGGTGTGGTCAAGGAGGAAGGGGAAGTAATAGATCATCTAGAGGCCGTAATGAAACTCAAAAGAAAAATGAAGATGTGGGTACTAGCAGGAACCAAAGGAATGAGGGTTTCAACCACTCCCATGATCAAGACTTTGGAAATTAGAGAGGAAGAGGTAGAGGATGTGGAAAAGGAAGAGGAGGCTTATATGGTACCTATTTCCATTGCAATGAAGAAGTTCATTGTGCCTTTGAATGCCCTCAATGACAAGGAAGGAAAAATAGGAGAGCTGAGGGCCAAGATAGGGTTTCTCATGTGGATGAGGATGCACAATCATCACATTTAGAGGATGCAGAAAGAGGAGAGACCTTGGTAAATGAAAGAGTCCTTCTAAGTTGTGAGATTGAACCAGGACAATGGAGGAATTTGTTCCTTACCAGATGCAAGTGTGAGGATAAATGTTGTGACATGATCATTGATGGTGGTACCACTGATAACTTGGTATCAGAAGAGATGGTATCCAAGCTAAAGCTCAAGAGGGAGAAACATCCCCAGCCCTATCAGATTGCTTGGGTAAAAGTTGATCATAAGGTCTTGGTAAGTGAACAATGTTTAATGAAATTCAAAATTTAGAGTTACCATGATGAAGTTCTCTGTGATGTTATTCCAATGGATGTTTGCCATCTATTGATGGGTAGACCATGGCAGTTTGATAGACATGTAGTACATGATGGACATGCAAACACATACTCTCTGACAAAGGATGGAGTTTGCCACAAATTGAAGCCCATGAAAAAGGAAGGTGAAAAGGTATGTAGCAGTGCTAGGATTTGTCTTGTTGATGGAAGGAAGTTTTTAGATGGCATGAAACATCAGCATATATGCTATGCTTTGATTCCTAGGAAAGATAAAGAAGGTAGTAGTGAAATACCACTTGAAGTGTCAGATTTACTAGGGGAGTTTGGAGATATTATCTCTGATAATGTTCCAGATGGATTGCCACCAGTAAGGCAAATTAGTCATCAGATAGATTTGATTCTAGGAGCTAGTTTGCCTAACAAGGTTTCTCATAGGATGACTCCTACTGAAATAGAGGAGCTCAATAGATAGGTTCAGGAGCTGTTCAAGAAGGGATTGATTCAAGAGAGCCTGAGTCCATGTGTAGTACTTGCAGTACTCGCACCAAAGAAGGATGGAGAGTGAATGATGTGGACAGATTCTTGAGCTATAAATAGGATAACCATCAAGTACTAGTTTCCTTTGCCAAGGATGGATGATCTTATGGATTGCTTGAGTGGAGCTCAGTAATTCACAAAGATAGATCTCAAGAGTGGCTATCATCAAATATGGATTTGAGAAGGAGATAAGTGGAAAATAGCCTTCAATACCAAGGAGGGTCTTTATGAGTGGTTTGTCATGCACTTTGGATTGATGAACGCCCCAAGCACCTTCATGCGGTTCATGAATGAGGTACTTAAGAAGTTCTTGGGAAAATTTGTTATTGTCTATTTGGATGGTATTTTTATTTTTAGCAAGACTTTTGAATAACATTTACTGCATATTCGTAGTGTCCTTGAAAGGCTAAGGGAAGAGAAATTTTTAATTAATCTGAAGAAGTGTATCTTTGCAAAAAGGGAGTTAGTCTATTTGGGGTTTGTTATATCACTCGAAGGTCTCAAAATGGATCCAGAGAAGGTAAAAGCCATCTTGGAATGACCTACTCCAAGGTCTACTACTAAGGTAAGATCATTTCATGGTCTAGTTAGTTTTTACAGGAAGTTTATTAAGAATTTCAGTGGCATATGTGCACCCCTAACTGATACAATAAGAGGGGATAGAAAAGAGTTCAAATGGACTGTAGCAACTACGAGAAGTTTGGAATTGTTGAAGAAGAAGGTAACATAACAACCTATGTTGGCACTTCCAAATTTTAAAAAGGTTTTCTAGGTGGGTTGTGATGCCAGTGGCAGCACTATTGGGGCTGTATTAAGCCTATTGCATATTTTAGTGAAAAATTGAATGATGCAAAGAAGAAGTATTCTATTTATGATCAAGAGTTCTATGAAATAGTTCATGCCTTAAAGAAATGGAGGCATTATTTATTGCCAAAGGAATTTATTTTGTATACTGATCATCAAGCATTACAGTACCTAAATAGCCAAGGTAAATTGAATCAGAGGCATATGAAGTGGGTAGAGTTCTTGCATAGTTATACATTTGTGTTGAAGCATAGAAGTGGAAAATCTAACAGGATTGCAGATGCACTAAGTAGGAGATAGTTGTTGCTTACAGTAATGCAGGTTGAAGTAGTTGGGTTTGATGAACTCAAGAATTTTTACCCCGAGGATCCTAATTTTGCTAAAGCATTGAAAACTTGTAAAGAACCTATTGCTGTAGATAGAACCAAGTGGTTAGACTATTTGATTCAAGATGGCATGTTGTTCAAGGGTAGTCAATTGTGCATTCCAAGGAGTTCCATGAGGGAAAATTTGATTAAGGAGAAACATAGTGGAGGGATGGCAGGACATTTTGGTGGAGATAAGACCATTGCCATTCTTAGAGAACATTATTTTTGGCCTCAAATTTCACAGGATATGAAGAAGTTTGTACAGAGTTGCTAGGTTTTTCAAGTTGCCAAGGGGTTTAGTCACAATACTGGCCTATATTAGCCATTACCTATTCCATCAAGGCCATGGAAGGACTTAAGTATGGATTTTGTTCTTGGATTGCCAAGGACACAAAGGGCTAATGACTCAGTATTCATGGTGGTTGATAGGTTCTACAAAATTGCACATTTCATTCCATGCCACAAAACTCATGATGTTGTCCATATTGCAGACTTGTTTTTCAAAGAGGTGGTAAAACAGAAGTGGTAAACAGAAGTCTGGGCAATATGCTAAGATGTTTAGTTGGGGATATGCCCAAGGGATGGGATTTGATTCTACCACAAGCATATTTTTCTTACAATAACTCTATAAATAGGAGTACTGGAAAATCACAATTCCAAATTGTATATGGGAATAGCCCAAGGACTACACCAGAAGTGAGTAAGATAGAGCAAGGGGAGAGGACAAGTGTTGAAGCAGAAGAATTTACTGAACATATCAAGCATCTACATGAGGAGGTTCAGGAACACATTACCAAGATGAATCAAGAGTATAAAGCTAGGTCTTATCAAAGGAGAAGATGTAAGGAATTCCAAGTAGGGGATCTAGTCATGGTGCACTTACGAAAAGAAAGATTTCCAACCGGTACTTACAACAAGTTGAAAATGAAGAAATTTGGCCCGTACAAAATTTTGAAGAAACATTACTCAGGAAATGCATATGAGGTGGAGCTGCAAGATGGTATTCACATTTCTCCCATTTTCAACATTGTAGATTTAACAGAGTATCATGATGATGGTGCAGATGAGGAGCTGGTGTTAGAGCCCTGTCTGATTCTTTCTTCTAAGAAGAAGGAGATAGAAGACATTCTAGATCATCATGTGGGTAGGAGCACCAAAAACAAGCAGTATGAAGAGTATTTGGTCAAATGGAAAGGACAATCAATCGAGGACTCAACTTGGATTTCAGCAGTTGAGGTTTCCCATTTGGGATTTTCTCTACCATTCATAAAGTGATAAGGTCACTTTTCAATCTACCCTGGGTGTCTGATTTAGGAGCATCCAAAGGTATAAGGGCAATCCTCTATCACCAAAAAAAATGTACTTAGACTTAGTTTTTGTTTCATGTGTTTTCATTTTTGGACACCCATTTGGGTCAAATAAAGGTTTCAACTCTCACGGTTCCACTATCAGTGTGCTAAGTAAATCCCAAAAAAATAGGAGTATGTAATTGGGCCATCATTTTGGTAAACTAGAAGGTGTGAATTGGCCAGATGAATGTAATTATGATTTAGAGCATTCCAAAAAAAGAATCAGGTCAAAAGACCCCACGATTTTAAAGTTATTTTAGTTTTTTCAGGTTTTGGACACCTCCTAAGAATGCTTCAAAGTCAGGTTAGGGGCATTAAATGACCTCAAAAAGGGCCAAAAAATGGGGGACAAGACAAGCTTGTCCATAAGGCTATAGAGCGCTTCGAGAGCTTTTCGAAAATGTAAACAATTTGTCAATCGAAGCTACGGTTCAAAAGTTATGCCTCCCAGAAGTTCGGTTACCGTTTCTGGATTCTTCTAGATTTGTGCCAACTTCTAACACAGCTTCTGGAGCCTTCTATTTGGTCAATGGATGCCTTCTAGCACTTTCTAGAATTTATTCCTAGTCCTTAACCCTCCTTGGTCTATTTAAGGAGATTTGTGGCATTGTAAAAGGCAGTTCAGAGTGGAGTTTGAGAGGAGGTACTGAAAGGAGAAATTATCTCCACATTTATGCTATTGTAAGCCCTTAGGGCATGTTTTGAAGTTTATAGTCTCTATACTAAATGTACTAGCTTATTTTTTAGTTAATACAATTTCCCTTTTTCTGTTGTGTCCATTCTGTTCTTGGGTTGTGTCTCCATCAAAAGCTCTGAGAGATCAAGAATGGTGCTCATTTACTTCTGGCTGAATGGATGGATCAATAGGTATTCTTGGAGTATCTCTTTACATTTAATAGACCTAGGAAAGATGAAAGTGGTTGTAGGAGATTGGAAAGATCGGGTTCATCATCAAGGAGTTTCTTCTATCATCTTTAGTTTTGCCAAATCAGCCATGTATTTTGGTCAACTAGAATTATCCATCAAGCCTTTCTATGTAGACCAAAAAATTCCTACCATTGTACCACTTTGTTAACAATTCAACCTTATTCCTTGCATTTGACTACCTGTTATTGTAGTTTTGCTACCATATTTCTTAAATAATAGTTTCTACTTATGAAACCATGACACATTGTTTATGGCTACTTAACAACCTACTCTTTACATTTTTCTTTAAATGTGATGACTCTATGAAGGATGAGATCTCACTACATTTGTGCCATCACCAGCTTAACATGAGGTTCACCTTCTGAACCTTGTGACCAAGAAAAATAAGGAGAGTCACTTTATCACAACTCAAACCTCAGTCACTTCTTAATCTGTTGTGATCATGCATTGGCCATAGATTTGAAAGATCTAATAGTATGCGATGTATCTTTAAAACACTAAAATATTGCCCCTTTCACACTATCATAACTTAAATTATGGAATGTCAATGTAACCATGTAACTAGGTGAAAAAAAATAAAGCACACCTTTTTCATCCCAACCTTGGTTAAGCTAATATATTCTATGATGCTACAAACACAAGGGAATCACACTTTCACCATCTTGATCTTGGTTGACACTTAACCAACCATGACTATGCAAATCACATGGTCATGAATTAAAACATTCTAAGGCATAATATGAAATATAGCCAATGTTAAAATAAAACCTTAGGTGACCATTTAGATAGACTATATTTGAATTTGATTTTTTGGCAAGAGGGCATTTTGGTTAATAATTCTAGTGACTCAGAGGGGATGGAAGCTTGCTTCGCATATGACTAGTGACCATCAGAAGATCTATTGGGCTATGAAGTCTCTAAAACCATGACACTCATCAAATTTATTATTGTTGCTACATTCTGAGTCATAAAACATGTCTTTCTTTCTCTACTACATGCAAAAAATGGAACCAAAACTCTTTGCTACAAAACAAAACATGTGCCTACACACTTCTTGGAAAATAGGAACGAATCAAATGAAAATAACTAACTATATATGTGAACAGTTAATTCTAATAGAAATAGGGCTTGAGATACATTTCATTGACTAGAATAGGCAAGATTTTACCATTATACCTACTTAATTGAAAAGAATTAGCTTGCTTGCAACTAATGATTGCATAGGGACCACTCTGTAAGGCATCAAACTTTGAGTCTCTTCCTTCTTTTTCTCTATCTGCATCCCACTTTAGCACAAGATCACCTTCCTTGAAATTCCTAACCCTAGCTTTCTTATCAAATATTTTCTTCATCTATTCTTGATGTATTTCTAAGGTCCATATGGCTTGACTTCATTTTTCCTCTAGCCTCAGCAAATCTTCCATTCTTATAGACATAGCATCATTTTTAATTAGTTCAAATTGATGAGCCAAGTTAAGAGTAGGAAACTCTAAGAGAAAGGAAGTCTAGCTTCCCTACCATATACTAAAATGAAAGGATAATTTCCTAAGGTTCTCTTGGGTGTTATTCTATCAATGTGTAGTTTTTTTTCAACTTTTGATACCAACACCTTTGGTTATCTTCAATAGTCCTCTTGATGATTATGACCAATTTTTTATTAGATGAGTCATCCAAACCATTTCCTTGAGGGTAGTAATTAGAAGATTATCTTAAGTAAATGCCATGATCAATTGCCTATGCACAAATCTGACATCCTATAAATGATTTTGCATTGTATGATATTATGGTGGAAGGAGCACCAAATATTGTGAGAATTCCATTTAGAAATTCTACAACTGAAGCTTCTATAGAATCTTTTAAGGCTACTGCCTCTATCCACCTTGTAAAATAACATGTTATAGACAAAATCCACCTATAACCAAAGCTAGAAGGTAGATTAATATGACCAATAAAATCTAATCCTCAGTGGGAAAAAGGCTGATCAACCTAGATGGGGTGAAGTGGAAGGGCTGCAAGTCTCTACTTACCTAAGAAGAAAGAATAATTTTCACAATTCCTTACATATCTATGGTAGTCATGGAACATGGATGGCTAACAGTAAGTAGCTCTCATGATTTTCATTGTAGTGATTCTCACTGAAAAGCAACCACCATCAAGACCATCATGAAGATCCTTAATCATTTTCTCTACTTGATCTATGTTAATACATCTTAGCAAAATTCCATTGAAGTACCTCCTAAAAAGAACATCATTAATTATAGCGTAAGAAATTGACTACAGTCTGAATTTTCTTCTTTTGGCTTTACCCAACCCTTGAGGATATCCATTTCCAGCTAAGAAGGTCTTCATATCATTTATCCAACTCGTTGGATTATCATTTCTTGCATCTTATTGTTCTTCTAATTTCAATACAACTTCCTCATCAGGGTCATGAGATGAGATCATCTATTTAGACAACCCCTTTCCCCTTACTAATTTGGTTATTTGGATGTCTACATCATACTCCATTACCTTAGTGATACATCTAGCCCTTTTCTCACTAATGTCCTTTCTCAAAATAAAGTCCTTAACACTAGCATGAGTGATCAGAAAATGGATTTTTTTATGAGATAGTAGGTGTTTAAATTTCTTCAAAGCTCTAATGACTGCAAGGGTTTTCTTTTCTATATAGCTATACTTATTGTTATATTCTTTTAGCCCTTCATTAAAGAAAGCAATAGGCTACTCTTCATTTTTATTATTTAATTGAGTCGAAATAGAAAAAATACTTGACTCTCCCCCTAAGGTGTAAAGAATGAAACCTTTATAGAAATTTGGATTGATGAGAGTAGGCACTAAAGCTATGGTTTCTTTAATCTCTTCAAAATTTTATTTCCCTTCCTTGGTCCATGACAAAGCCATATTCTTTTTAAGAATTTTTGTAAGACCTTTCACCATCGTAGCTAGATTAGGAATAAATCTTCTCACAAAAAATTATTCTACCAAGAAAACTTTGCAGACCCTTCTTGTGACAAGGAAGAGAAATGGGAAGTATTGCCTCTGTTCTCTTTGGATCAATAGTTAGACCATCCTTAGATATAGTATGTCCTAATAATTTCCCTTGATTAGTGGAAAAGACACATTTTCTTGGATTCAAAGACACTCCATACTCTCTACATCTTATAAACACTTGTCTGATATGACCAAAATGCTTTACTACATCTTTTGAATATATTGTGATATCATTTAGGTACACTAGCATAAACCTTTCAATCATATTTTTGAAGGCCATGTCCATTGCCTTTTGAAATTTGGCACCTACATTTGTTAGTCCAAAAAGCATTTTACTGTAGGAATAGATGCCCCATTTTGTAGTGAAATCATTTTTTATATATGTTAGCTTCTTCAACTAGCACCTAATTATAACTCAATAATCCATTCGAGAAGGAGAATCTCTTTGAACCACTAACTTTTTACAATATATATTCCATGGAAGGAAGAGGATGATGATCTTTAAGGGAAGCTTGGTTAAGATCCATAAAAGCTACACATAGTCTAATTTATCTATTATTTTTCCTAACAGGGACAAGGTTTGCCACCCAAGAGGAGTGCTTAATAGGGAAAATGATATTGGCATCAATTAATTTGGACAACTCATTTCTCATTAGGGGCTCAATCTTGGGATTTATTGTTCTCTATTTTTGCATAACAAGCTTGACATTATCAACTAGATCTATAGTATGTTGAAATAGACTAGGATAAAAACCCTTTAAATCATCATATGTCCAAGAAAATACATCATTAAATTCTTGACATAGATCAAAAAAATTTCTTGCTCAGATTTAGAATATACCTTCCCCATTTCTAATATTCTCCCATCGGCAACTGCAACTAACATATGATCTCCTATGTTTGGAGAAGGATTCATGCTTCTATCCCTTGTTTGGTCATCAGGTTTGAAGACACTTTGTAAGGTAATGAGACCCTTAGGAAAACTATTGGAGATAAGTTTGACAATTTTATCACCATATTGTTCATGCAATCTCGACTGATTTCTATCTAAGAACTCTACTTCATTCTATAAGAAACTCACAATTTGTGCATCAAATTCAAAGGCCTACCATTTGATATCATTATTAGGAAAAGAGGATCTAACTAACACTTTAATCTTCTACTTCTTCTCATCTTTGAGGCTCCTTGGGACATCACAAGATGCACCCACTGCCACAAGTCTTTCAACATGTCTATTTCCTTTTCTAGTAATGCTCTAAATATTAAATGCATTGAAACCTACAAGAAAATCCCATACTCTATGCTTATAAGATCTAAGAAAACTATTCTTAGTAACATTTTGATTCCTCACCTAATTAATCACCAGCTCACTATCTCCATATACACTTAATGCTTGAATCAACACCTCATATTGGGCCACATTATTAGTACAACTAAATTTGACCCTAAATTATAAATAGTACCTTTCTAATGTAGAATAAACTAACATCACACTAGCTCCTAACCCATTCTTATATCTTGATCCATCAAAATACATATTCTATATCCCACTTGTGTATTCTTTGAATTTCATTAAATTGGTGACAAGAGCATTCTTTTCTTCCATGTAATAGGTGCCTAGGCATGTCTCCAAGGTTTTTGATATAAGCTCAATCTAATATACATTAGTGCACTCATCCAAGATGAAATCAAGAATATCAACTAAAGAAGTGGCAGGCTCATTTGTTGTGTCATTTTCATCTATTTCTAGGATGATATAATTCATATTGATGAGATTAGGAGTGTAGGGCTCAATATAATGGAGGGCTAATGGTTCTTCCTTGATTGAAGCTTTGGTACCATATCTAGTTCTAAAAAACATATATGACCAATCAGAAGATATGTTACCATCTATTTGAGCAGCGGTGTCTCTTGAAAGACATAGAAAAGTGTTGCTTGACCTTACCAATTGATATATCTTATACTATACTGCAACTTGGGCATGCATGTAAGACCATTTTAACATTTCTAAGGATTCCCACAATTTTGACTGTACTACCATCTAACTACAACACATCCTTACCAATGGGTTTATATTTCACTTCTTAAATATTAGGAACACATTTGGGCATTATTGAACTACTAGCCCCTAAATCAATCATGCAATTAGGGACTAGCTTATCTCCTATGATTAGAGATACATAAAATGGAGCAAATCTAACCTTTTTTCTTGTTTCTATATCTTTGATGGATGTACCAGACTCATGGCATTCTCCTTGCTAGGCAGTTGATCTCTAAGTTCAATGCTTTTGAACTCATTTTGCAGCAACTTCCTTTGTGATGGTATAGTAGTTACAACATCCCACATAGAAATGTTTTCATTGGTCTTCCTCATTTGATCTACCACACTAAAAGATGCATTAGATGTTTTGGTAGAAGCCTTAGAAGTATAAGCTTGAGGTGAGATAGTTTGCAAGTTATGCACATTATCTCTTCTTTCACCCTACCTTTGCTGCCGAGGGACATTAGCAAGTTGATTAGCATTTTGTTACTAGATAACTACTTGTACACGTGGTACTATATTTTATGTTGAAGTCTTATTAGGATGTTGAGGAGCAACCTCTTCCACAACTCTTCTCTTACTTATGGTATTGTAGGCACAAGAATCCTGGTTTATTTTACCATGCTCTTCCACTAGATAGTTCATGAAAGAACAACTATCCTACTAAAAAGTATCAGTAGGTTGACTTGCATTGTGTTCATGGGAAACTGCTCACTCTAGTACAACTAAAGCCAAGTAAGATTCTTCCTTTTGACACATGCAATATCCATAGGAGTAGTTACAAGAAGGACATCTTGGGCAAGCTTGTTCTTAGGGATGAAAGCCATATTTAGGTTGATGATTGAAGATTGGGGGTTGTCAATATGTCTATTCTGATTGTGATGGTTGTCAATAGGTCTATTCTAATTATAGGAAACATGAATTTGGTTTGGGGGTCTAGCATGGATGGGAGCTTGACTATGGTGTTGGGGAGACTTCTTATTATGAGGTTTCTACCTCTTCTAGTCACCAACTCATTTCCCATCTTTTGCACTACTGAACTATTGTCCTCCATCTTCTTTTGTTGATCCAACATTCTCCTATCTATATTCTATATTATCATTTTCATCATGGCCTCAATTCTACCAACTCTGTTAGAGGATGTAGAGGTTATTAGGACCATGGAAAGAGGCTGACTTACAAAGGAAAAATGAATAGGGGTTACAGTGGGCCGATGATTGGGCATGTCATGGAAAAAAGGCATGAGCATTCTTGGTGCTAACTTCCTTCCCTATATCAAAATATTTTTAGCTCTTATGTAAACCTCATAAAAAGTTGGTTGAGTGTTCCCTCCCATAGATTACAAAGTGGTAGTAATATCACTATTGAAGGCTCTGAGCTAATATAAGAATACATTACTAGGAGAGGGCATTACTATAGTAGATATCTTGTCCTATGTTTTCTAAAATCTATAATGAAAATCCATTATACATTCATCAGGGTGCCTCTTGATAGTTGTCATCTATTCTAAGAATGATTGATGATCACTTTTTTCCTCAAAATGCTTGCATAGGTCTGCCCCTAACTCATCCCAATCAGTAATAGAGTTATGATGAAAACCTCTATACCATTGTGGTGCCTTTCCTTTCAAGGATGAGGCTAGAAGCCTAATTGATGCATCATTCTCGGTGATACTATGAATATTGCATACATTAGACACCTCTTGAATATGCTCAATAGGGGAGATGGAGGTTTCACTAGTAAACTCAAGTATACTTTAATAGTTAATACTAGCATGTCATGCCTTTGGGCTAATAGAAGGGAGCTTACATCATTGAAGGTGGAAAAAGCATGAGCTCTAGCTGTAATGCCCCGCCAAGGGATCCAAAGAATTAACCTAGAATTTCACTAAGTTTGGTAACATATTTTTTTTTTTACATGAAAGTAAATACCATACATAACTTATTCACAATAACGGAAGCAATAGCAATGTCCATCCGAAAAGTAAACATAACATACATAACAGATTACATTCTTTAAGATCCCTTAATGTTGAATTACATACATGAATCCATCTAGTACAACAACCACATGAAATAATAATGATAAGTCCAATGTTCATACATTACATTTCCAAATGCACAATCATCCACTGTACATGTCACAGGGTATGAAGGCTTAAAAGAATATACATATGTGAAATATGGTACATCATCCTATTCTAATCCATGATACATCAAACAAAATTACATGATACATCATCATAGAAGACATATACATCCATCATAAAGATCAAACAAAATAAACTAAGTGCACAGTTCCCCCCAATCGTAAATAGCATCATTAGACCATCGTGGGCCCCAGCCATCCCTCCGTGCATAACATCCCAAATCACCGAAGGGATCATCAATATTAACATAGTAGGAATGTCACTCCTAACATATACAACATCATATGTAGAAAGTAATCTAACATGAAAATATAAGCATAAGATAACATCATCTAACATATGCTAATCATCAATGAAAGGATACATATCCACCATCACGAAGGACGCATCAGCCATGATGTCTCGATGAATCTCAAATGATAAGAGTGGAAAATACACTACCAACTGGCCGTGTGGTACCTAAGTGGTCCACTCCCACCATGCTAAGGAGATAATCTGAAGTCCCAAATAGGCTATCCATAACACATAGCACAAATCTCTATAGTCTAGGAAACCTAAAAGTATACTAACTCAAAGGTTCCAATCATGAAACTGACATCTACTTCCCAGAGGCACATAATGACATGTAGGAACCTACTATGCAAGCAAAAAAGTGTCATCACAATTATCACATACAAGTTACCCTGGCAGTTAGCTAAACTCCACAGGTCCATACTGATTTCATGCAGCCACTAGTATCCTCTCATACTGACGAGGCATACTACGGAATGAAAGGTCACAACCATGTGTCTCACTACTCCCATCCTAGCTTGTACAAGCACTCAAGACATGGGCGAGAACAAAACACTTATCTTTTTAGGTTCATTTTGTTAGTATTAGGTGTGAATGTTATCACTTATTAATCCAACTTACAATGAGTTACCCTGGCAGCCTCTTAGGGCCCTGGCCCCCATTGAAAGCCACTTCCCATCACTATATCTAGATATCCTACCCTAATGTTCATGGACTCATAAATCTCAAAATCACAAAAGATAATCCATAAAATCATCAAATATGCATAAAAGAATCAAATCTCCATGAGCAAACATCCATAGAAAAACATGAACACAACAGATCTCTATTGGCAACTGAAGTATCACTGATAATAAAAGTATCCAATGGTTCTCAATAACCAAAATATATACCTCCATCATATTGATCGAAGACTCTAGAAATGGTTGAGTCAAACATGTCACAGCATGACAGCATCAAGAATAAATCCACATCTCAGTCCCATCATGGCAACTAGAAAATAATCAAGGATAATTGATTAATAACTCAAAAATGATTAGCTCAAGCGTCTCTTACACATACATCTCAACTTCACACATGAAGACTAATGAAAAAATACAAACAATAACTACAAACATTTCATAGAGCATAAAATCACATTGCCATGGTTGGGCTTATAAAGATCGAGACACAATAAGATAAACATGCCAACACATCTCATAACCCACGAGCCTCTGGTAACAACCTAGGACTAGTCAACACTAGTTAACCAAAAACCCAAAACAAGAAGCATATAGAATACACGATGCAAACACATATTTTGGTTTTGCTAAATTTTCAAATTTGAATTTAAAAGTCTCAGTTTACATATTCCCAAATTACATTAAGTGGAAAAATTTCACGTTTTTCCTAACCCATGTATTTGTTTGATAGATAAAAGTTTCTTGTCAAAACTATTAGACTCCATTTGCTAATTGTACTAATAATATTTTGTATATGCAAACGTTGTTTGAAAAAGATCCCTATCACAAACCAATAAGACTCATTGTAGATTTTAACATGAATAATCTCCAAATTTTTAAAATTATTATCTTCATTAAACAACTCTAAAATTGTTTAATATATATTAAATAGTATTCAATATACATTATAAAAATTCCACTGTATTAAAATCTCTTTTCTTTTTAATTTTCTCTCATTTAAAATTCCATTTACTGAGATTGACTAATAATTAATTACACTTTTTCTACTATTAACTAATCTTAATTAAATTCGATTTAATTAGATTAGATAATAAATCATATAAAACTAATGCATATTAATAAGATTCTAATAAGAGAATATTGCAATAATATCTTTAATCCATTCTATGCTTTGGTATATTATTTTTTTTTCTTGTGAAGTTTTAGCATAAAGAACTCTTGGTTATGGAAAATGGAGAAATATTTATCCTTGAATAAAACAGTCTCAGTACGACAGCCATATCTCCCTAATGAACCGTTGGATCGGGTTGAAATTGAAATATGTTGGAGAGAGCCAAGTCGCGCCAATTATGACTAGAGCGATCGAATAAATTCGATCACAATAAAAAGTTATGAATGACTTAGTTCGGGTCTATCCAAGGAGTAGCGATAGGGCAGTTTGTGATGAATTAAAAATTTCCTCTTAAAATAATTGTTCTCTAAATTTAACCATAAAAGGGTTTATTCATATGCATCTAAAAATATAATTGATAGAAAGATTACATCTAATCATTCGAATCTTCACCATAAAATTTCTATTTTAATTCCAAATCTTGTCTTTCTAATTTAATATAAATTCAAACCAAAATCCGATTCATATCTAATTATTTCTCCTTAATTGGATGTAGGGTTTTTCTATTGTTTTCATCTCAACCAAATAGCATATCTAGATTCCAATTTCAATTATAGATTCAACCATAGAGAAGTTTAAGACACATAGAACAAAGATGATGAAGACAGGAATGCATGATGCAGAAATAGCATAAATAAAATCACAAGAATCTACCCGAATTCTGATGCTAATTCGCTCTTCCTCAGAAAACCCGCAGAGCAAGCTCCCTTCTTCAAATTTCTTGAGTCCTCCAATGCTCGAATTGCTCTCCACCCTCTCCCTAAGCTTCTATGAATGCCTGAATATAAAGAGCTCTCAAGAAACCTTTGGAATGCTTCTTGAAACTGCTGAAAGGTATCGCCAACTAAGCATGAGTCTTTTCCAATTCTTTTTGATGAGTCATAGAATTGTAGACACCTTGTGCTTAATTGATGCACTAACCCCCGTGTTTTTGACACATGTCAATTCCCATGCAAGCTTATAACTCCAATAATTTCTATTTAAATTTTATAACTTTCATTTTAATCTTTTATAACTTTTATTATTATTATTTTATAATTATTATTAATTTTAATTTCTAGTTTTCTTTTATTTAATTCCTTTTCCCCAACAATTCACATTATAATCAAAATATCAAAGATCATGATATTTTATTAATTTTCTCAAATAAATAATTTATTAATTAAATCTATTTATTAAGGCTTAATTAATGGAAAATTCACCATAGACCTTCAAGACAAAATATGAAAACCCATCATAGAACAAATCATACAAAATAAATCTAAAGGGTTAAAAATCACAAAATATTTCATCCAACACATTTGGTGGGTATTCAACTTTGATACTTGTCCTAACTCACTAGGACAAATGGTTTTTAGGTTTAAGATTTGGACTTGAGAATTTATCTCCCTTCTCTTATCATTGAGATAGTATAATAGGGTACGGTCATCCTAGCAATTTAGGGAAGTTGATACCCGGTACCTACAACCTGCAGAAAAACCATGCATGTACATACAATATATAATGCTAAGCTAAATAGACAATGGTAGGAAGTGGTGCACCGTGTAGATCTCAACTAAGTAGGTGACTACGACTCTCTTCCTTAACCACATCAGAAATGCCAGACAATAAGAAAATATGCACACCATACACATGCAAGTATGTGGTAAGTAACCATAATAAAACACATGAGATAATAAACCATCTAACTAATCATCATTAATAACTGAAAACAATGTAATGATCACCATAAATACATGAAATGTAAAGTCTAAATGATCTCATCATATATCAACTAAATCCTTATCATAATATCTGATAGTGTCAAAACAACACCACTAAACCATCAACATAAAACTAGTCTACATAGTCTGATAAAAATAAGTCTAGAAAAGATGTGAACGAGGGTAGGCACTACATCCAAACCCCCTTGAATTAGGCTTACTCTTGGAAGCCTTCAAACAAATAGGGATATAACTTCCTCAATCTAGATACATCCTCCCAAGTACCTAAAGAATCATCAGTAGGGTTCCATTGGACCCTTACCTGCTCGATGGTTCGACCCCTGAGGGTCATCCCCCGCTACTCCAGAATATGAACTGGCTCCAAAGTCATCTGTCCATCCTCTACCTGCAATGCATTAACATGCACAATATCAGGAATATACTGCCTAAGCACTGAAACATGGAAAATGTCATGAATGTGAGCTAGGCTAGGCGGTAGAGCAAGACGGTAAGCAACCAGGCCAATCCTCTCCAAAATCTTGAATGGTCCCACAAAGCGAGGTGCTAGCTTAGAACCCTTTCCATACCGGATCAAACTCTTTCGCGATCGCACTCTCAAGAAAACCTTATCACCCACAACAAACTTCTTATCAATCCTATGAGCATCGGCATACTTCTTCTGCCTATCCTGTGCCATAGTCAAATGCTCATGGATATGCACTACCTGTTGCTCCATATCACAAAGCATCTCAGGACCCAATAGAATGTGATCCTTGAGGCTGTCCCAACTCAATGGTGTATGAAAAGGACATCCATATAATGCCTAAAAAGATGCCATGCCAATAGAACTATGATACCCATTGTTGTAAGCAAACTCCACTAGGTAGAGATAGTCCTCGCAATGTGTCTGCCTATCCATCACATACATCCATAACATATCCTCCAAAACCTGGTTCACCCTCTCTGTCTGACCATCAGTCTCTAGATGATATGTTGAACTGAAGTTTAGCTGCACTCCAAGCTCATGCTGCAATGATGTCCAAAATGTAGATGTGAACACAGGATTCTTGTCAGAAATGATCTTTCTAGGAATACCATGTAATCTTACAATGTCACGCATGAAGACATTAGCTACAGAAGCTGCTATGTTGGAAGACCTGATCGATGAAAAATGCGCCACCTTAGTCAACCGATCAATGGTAACCATGATAGCGTCATGACGTCGAACTGTCATAGCTAATCCTGCTATAAAATCCATGGAGATGATATCCCATTTCAAAGAAGGAATGAGATTAGGCTGCAATAGTCCTACCAAGTGCTGGTGTTCTACCTTGACTCTTTGACACTCAAGATACCTAGCCACAAAATCAGCAATATCTCACTTCATCCCAGGCCAAAAGAACAAACGTCTCAAATCAGCATGCATCTTCTTGACACCTAGATGTGCTGAGTAAGGTGTACGATGGGCTTCTGCTAGAATCAAGGTGCAAAGCTCATCCAATAATGGCACATAAATCCTCCCCAAATGTCTCAAAAGACCATCTGATTCTTGAATCTAACCTACAAACTTACCTTCCAAGGGTTTCCCTAAATCTATCTCTCTGCACACTTCTTGATACTAGGAATCCATAGGAAGTGCCTGAAGAATCTGACTCCTCAAATCCACACTAAGAGTCATCGATGTTACCACATGTCTCCTGCAACTCAAAGCATCTGCCACCACATTCTCCTTACCCTGAATGTACTTAACCTCAAAATCATACTCGCATAAAAATTCCATCCATCGTCTCTGGCAAGCATTCAAATTAGGCTGAGTAAAAATGTATTGAAGACTACGATGATCACTATGTAGCTCAAATCTGTGCCCCAACAAGAAATGTCTCCACCTTGTCAAAGCATGAACTACTGCTGCTAATTGAAGATCATGTGTAGGGTAATTTAAATCATGATCCTTGAGCTTGCGTGATTCATACGCAATCACCCATCCATTCTGCATCAACACTGCTCCAATTCCTTCAAGAGAAGCATCTGTACACACCATGAAATCACCTTCTGGATCAGGTAAAAATTGGTGCACTAGTGAAAAGCTCCTTGAGCCTCTAAAATGCTTCCTCACATTTCTCTATCCACACAAACTTCTTACCTTTCCTCTAAAGAAAAGTGATAGGATGTGCTATCCTAGAGAAGTTTTGGACAAATCTGCTATAATAACCAGCTAAACCCATGAAACTATGAATCTCTGACACATTAGTCTGGGTAGGCCAATCTATTATCACCTAAATCTTTGTAGGATCCATTGAAATACCATCACCTAAGATAACATGCTCTAAATACTGAATCTCTGATTTGAAGAATTCACACTTAGCATCATTGGCATAAAGCTGATTGCCTCTCAAACACTGCAATACCAACCGTAGGTGTTCCTGATGCTCCTTCTGAGTCTTAGAAAATATCAATATGTCATCAAGAAACACGAGAACAAACCTGTCAAGATATGATCAAAAAACACCATTCATCAAACTCATGAACACTAATGGAGCATTAGTCAACCCAAAAGGTACCACTGTGAACTCATAAAGCCCATAGCACATTCGAAAAGCAATTTTGTGAATATTTGCTTCCTTAATACGAAGCTGGTGGTATCCTAACTTAAGGTCAATCTTGGAGAATACTGTAGCTCCCTTGATTTGATTAAATAAGTCATCAATCCTAGGCATAGGGTACCTATTCTTAATAGTCACCTTGTTCAACTGTCTGTATTCAATACAAAGGCGCAAAGAATCATCTTTCTTCTTCACAAAGAGCACTGGAGCTCCCTATGGTGATACACTAGGTTGAATGCTCCCTTTGGCCAGAAGTTCCTCTAGCTGAAGACGTAGCTCACCCAGTTCCTAAGTAGTCATACGATAAGGAGCTTTAGAGATAGGCTCCGCTCTAGGAATTAGATCAATGCTAAAATCAATGTCCCTCTTTGGAGGCATGCCTGGAATCTCACTTGGAAAGACATCTACGTACTCCTGTAAAATCAGGTGATCTAAAGTCTTCCCCATAGGATCTTCCTCATCAAGATCATTTACCATAACAACAAATATCTGACATCCCTTACGAAAACTTTGCTTCAATTACATAGCAGAAATCATCCGAAGAGATATAGGCCTCGGTATCCCAACTATCCTCACATCATTCCCTTGGTCATCTTGGCACAAAATAATCTTCTTCCTACAATCTATACTAGCGCTATAAGATCCAAGCTAGTCCATGCCTAGAATCACATCATAGGAACCAAGGGGTATGACTCGAAGATCCACTGCCGTATCAAAGCTCCCCAAGCTAAGCCCACACTTATGAACTACAAAATCTGTGGAGGCCTTAATCCCTAAGGCTAGTTCCACTTGCCAACCATGATCTTGCTTCACCGCATCCAGCTTACACTTAGAAACTATAGATGGTGAAATAAATGAATCTGTAGCTCCTGAATCAAACAATGCTAAAATAGATATACCTTGAATAGCACCTGTGGTCTCAACCACTATTCCCTGATGATCTTCCTGACGCTGGTCAACTGCTGCAAAAACTCTATGAGCTCTCCCTACATCACAAACTATGGGTTCTAAAGCTGTAGGCCTAGGTCCTGAAAACTGAGGTGTTCATTGTGGACACTGAGATGCATAATGTCCAATCTGACCACATGAAAAATATTTTGTATTCCTACCAGATCCTCTTCTCATAGGTGGTACATTAGATTGCTGGTGACTATTCCTGCATACAAAAGATTGGCTACTCTGAGCTAGCTGATTGGACTAATTATGTTTATTGCATTGAGTATTGTGGTTGTTCTTAAAGTTAGAACCTTTGCCACCACCTTGAGCCTGAGAATTTGATCCCTTCTGCTGTTGCGTCTGCTGAGACTATTGCTGATACTGTTTTCCCTTAGAAAAGAAAGGCTTCTTGTTAGCACCTGAATTGAAGTTACCTTTAGATCTTGATGCTACTGGTGCTCCTACAAAACCACCTTGACCAAGGTTGACGCTTTTCTCAACAAGGATTGCTTGATGTACCGCATCTTTGAGAGTTTTTGGCTCAAATACCTTGACACCCCCAATTATACGGTTATTCAAACCCCTAATAAAGTGTTGTGTCAACTGAGCTGAATTTTCACTGAATACTGAAAATGGCATAAGTTCATAAACCTTACGCTCATACTTGGCCACTGACAAAGTGTACTGCTTGAGATTATGAAACTCATCTGCCCTTTGTAGTTTCCATTCCTCTGGTAGGAATCATTCATGAAAACTCTCTAAGAATAGTTCCCACGTGACACTGCTCATATCGATTCCCAGCTTCTTCTCCAAAATCATCCACCAAGTGGCCCCAAAATTCTCTAAATTAGTGATCGCAAATCTTGCCTTAACATTGCTGTCAAAATCCTGCATGGCAAAAATCCTGTCAAGGGAAATTAGCTACTGCTCAGCCACATAACCAGAACCTTGCCCATTGAAAGGCTTGACCTTGGATCTTGAAAGATCCTTCATCTGAGTGGACACAATTGACCTCTGATGATCCTTCCTAGGACTTCTAGATTTGGGTCTATGCTCTTGTTCTGTCTGATGCACTTTAGGGTATTCTTGAATAGGAGGTAGACGTTCTAAAATAGTCTGCATCATCTGTCTAAAACCAACCTCTTCAGACTCAGCTTGGTCCTCTCTACGGCTCTCTTCCTGCTGCCTATGAGAGTGCTCTTCACTGCTCTCTACATGAGCCGATCCCTCATGGGAAAACTCATGGGTACTGACAGCTCTGCCACAACCACAGCCTCTTCCTCAACCTCTACCATGGCCTCTAACAGAACACCCAATCCCAGACACCATCTTACAATAGAACAAGGTACTATTACAATCAAAAGGCACATGTCTGCAATCGACAAAGTTCAATTCTATGTTTAGGTTTAAGTAAAATCTCCATTTTTGAAAACTAAGTATTGAAGTATGAAAAATATTTAAGTAATAGTTCAGGTGTTGTTTCAGTTCACCTAGTTTCAAGTTGAAGAGATACACTTAATAGTTCACAGTTCTAGTTGTTCCATAATACCCAAAGCTCCCAATGTAGAAACTCAGGCTCTGATACCAAATGTAATGCCCCGCCAAGGGATCCAATGAATTAACCTAGAATTTCACTAAGTTTGGTAACATTTTTTTTTTCACATGAAAGTAAATACCATATATAACTTATTCACAATAATGGAAGCAATAGCAATGTCCATCTGAAAAGTAAACATAACATAAATAATAGATTACATTCTTTAAGATCCCTTAATGTTGAATTACATACATGAATCCATCTAGTACAAACACATAAAATAATAATGATAAGTCCAATGTTCATACATTATGTTTCCGAATGCTCAATCATCCACTGTACATGTCATAGGGTATGAAGGCTTAAAAGAATGTACATATGTGAAATAAGGTACATCATCCTATTCTAATCCATGATACATCAAAGACAATCACATGATACATCATCATAGAAGACATATACATCCATCATAAAGATCAAACAAAATAAACTAAGTGCACGGTTCCTCCCAACCGTAAATAGCATCATTAGACCATCGTGGGCCCTAGCCATCCCTCCGTGTGTAACATCCCAAATCACCGAAGGGATCATCGGTATTAACATAGTAGGAATGTCACTCCTAACATATACAAAATCATATTTAGAAAATAATCTAATATGAAAATATAAGCATAAGATAAAATCATCTAATATATGCTAATCATCAATGAAAGGATACATATCCACCATCACAAAGGACGCATCAGCCACGATGTCTCAATGAATCTCAAATGATAAGAGTGGAAAATACACTACCACACGACCACGTGGTACCTAAGTGGTCCACTCCCATCATGCTGAGGAGATAATCTCAAGTCCAAAATAGGCTATCCATAACACATAGCACAAATCTCTATAGTCTAGGAATCCTAAAAGTATAATAACTCAAAGGTTCCACTCACGAAACTGACATCTGCTTCCTAGAGGCACACAATGACATGTAGGAACCTACTATGCAAGTGGAAAAGTGTCATCACAATTATCATGTACAAGTTACCCTCGTAGTTAGCTAAACTCCATGGGTCCATACTAATTTCATGTGACCACTAGTATCCTCTCATACTAACGAGGCATACTATAGAATGCAAGGTCGCAACCATGCATCTCACTACTCCCATGCTAGCCTGTACAAGCACTCAAGGCATGAGCGAGAACAAAACACTTATCTTTTTAGATTAATTTTTTTAGTATTAGGTGTGAATATTATCACTTATTAATCCAACTTACAATGAGTTACCCTGGCATCCTCTTAGGGCCCCAACCCCTATTGTAAGCCACTTCTAATTACTACATGCAGATATCCTACCCTAATGCTCATGGAATCATAAATCTCAAAATCACAAAAGATAAACCATAAAATCATCAAATATGCATAAAAGCATCAAATATCCATGAGAAAACATCCATAGAAAAACATGAACACAATAGCTCTCTATTGGCAACTAAAGTATCACTGATAATGAAAGTATGTAATGGTTCTCAATAACCAAAATATATACCTCAATCATACTGAACGAAGACTCCAAAAATGGTTGAGTCAAACATGTCACAACATGACATCATCAAGAATAAATCCACATCTCAGTCCCATCATGGCGACTAGAAAATAATCAAGGATAACTAATTGATAACTCAAAAATAATTAGCTCAAATGTCTCATACACATACATCTTAGCTTCACACATGAAGACTGATGAAAAAATACAAACAGTAAATACAAACATTTCATAGAGCATACAATCACATTACCATGGTTGGGCTTATAAAGATCGAGACCAAATAAGATCAACATGCCAACACATCTCATAACCCCCGAGCCTCTAGTAACAACCTAGGACTGGTCAACACTAGTTAACCCAAAACCCAAAACAAGAAGCATATAGAATACATGATGCAAACACATGTTTTGGTTTTGCTAAGTTTTCAAATTTGAATTTAAAAGTCTCAGTTTACGTATTTCCAAATTATATTAAGTGGAGAAATTTCACGTTTTTCCTAACCCATGTATTTTTTTGATAGATAAAAGTTTCTCTTCAAAACTATTAGACTCCATTTGCTAATTGTAATAATAATATTTTGTATATGCAAATGTTGTTTGAAAAAGATCCCTATCACAAACCAATAAGTCTCATTGTAGATTTTAACATGAATAATCTCCAAATTCTTAACATTATCATCTTCATTAAACAACTCTAAAATTGTTTAATATATATGAAATAGTATTCAATATTTATTATAAAAATTTCACTATATAAAATCTCTTTTCTTTTTAATTTTCTCTCATTTAAAAATCCATTTACTTCGATTGACTAATAATTAATTACACTTCTTCTACTATTAACTAATCTTAATTAAATTTGATTTAATTAGATTAGATAATAAACCATATAAAACTAATGCATATTAATAAGATTCTAATAAGGGAAGATTGCAATATCTTTCATCCATTCTATACTTTGGTATATATTTTTTTTTCTTGTGAAGTTTTAGCATAAAGAAATCTTGGTTATGGGAAATGGAGAAATATTTGTCCTTGAATAAAACAGTCTCAGTACGATGGTCATATCTCCCTAATGAACCATTGGATTGGGCTGAAATTGAAATATGTTGGAGAGGGCCAAGTCGTGCCAATTTTGACTAGAGCTATCGAATAAATTTGTACACAATAAAAAGTTATGAATGACTGAGTTTGGGTGTATCCAATGGTCAGCGATAGAGTAGTTTGTGATGAATTAAAAATTTCCTCTTAAAATAATTGTTCTCTAAATTTAACCATAAAAGAGTTTATTCATATGCATCTAAAAATATAATTTATAGAAAGATTACATCTAATCATTCGAATCTTCACCATAAAATTTCTATTTTAATTCCAAATCTTGTCTTTCTAATTTAATATAAATTCGAACCCAAATCCGATTCATATCTAATTATTTCTCCTTAATTGATCTAGGATTTTTCTATTATTTTTTTCTCAACCAAGTAGCATATCTAGATTCCTATTTCAATTACATATTCAATCATAGAGAAGTTTTAGACACATAAAACAAACACGATTAAGACAGGAATGTATGATGCGGAAATAGCATAAGTAAAAGCACAAGAATCTACCTAGATTCTGATGCTAATTCACTTTTCCTCAGAAAAATCACAGAGAAAGCTCCCTTCTTTAGAGTTCTTGAGTCCTCCAATACTCCAATTTCTCTCCACCCTCTCCCTAAGCTTCTATGAATGCCTGAATACAAAGAGCTCTCAAGAAACCTTTGGAATGGTTCTTGAAACCACTGAAAGGTGTCACCAACTAAGTATGAGTCTTTTCCAATTCTTTTTGATGAGTCATAGAATTGTAGACACCTTGTGCTTAATTGATGCACTAACCCCCGTGTTATTGACACATGTTAATTCCCATGCAAGCTTATAACTCCAATAATTTCTATTTAAATTTTATAACTTTCATTTTAATCTTTTATAACTTTTATTATTATTATTTTATTTATTACTTCATTATTATTTTATAATTATTATTAATTTTAATTTTTAGTTTTCTTTTATTTAATTCCTTTTCTCCAATAATTTACATTACAATCAAAATATCAAAGATCATGATATTTTATTAATTTTCTCAAATAAATAATTTATTAATTAAATCTATTTATTAAGACTTAATTAATGGAAAATTCACCATAGACCTTCAAGACAAAATATGAAAACTCATCATAGAGCAAATCATACAAAATAAATCTAAAGGGTTAAAAATCATGAAATATGTCATCCGACACATTCGGTGGGTATTCAACTTTGATACTTGTCCTAACTCACTAGGACAAATGGTTTTTAGGTTTGGGATTTGGACTTGAGAATTTATCTCCCTTCTCTTATCATTGAGATAGTATAATAGGGTATGCTCATCCTGACAATTCAGGGAAGTCGATACCCGGTACCTGCAACCTGCAGAAAAACCATGCATGTACATACAATATATAATGCTAAGCTAAACAGACAATGGCAGGAAGTGGTGCATCATGTAGATCCTGACTAAGCAGGTGACTACGACTCCCTTTCTTAACCACATCAAAAATGCCATACAATAAGAAAACACACACACCATACACATGCAAGTATGGGGTAAGTAACCATAATAAAACACATGAGATAATAAACCATCTAACTAATCATCATTAATAACTGAAAACAATGTAATGATCATCATACATACATGAAATGTAAAGTCTAAATGATCTCATCATATATCAACTAAATCCTTATCATAATATCTGATAGTGTCAAAACAACACCACTAAACCATCAACATAAAACTAGTCTACATAGTCTAATAACAATAAGTCTAGAAAAGATGTGAACAAGGGTAGGCACTAGACTAGCTATGTAAGCAAGTGATCTATTGATATGAGCAAATGGTATTCTTGGCTATGACCTAATTATAGGGGGAGTGGACCTAGATATTATAGGGGTACGTATTACTATCTCACTCCTAACTGATGATAGAAATACTCTGGCCTTTCTTCTCAGATTAGAAAGAGAAAGTTCTAGGTATTGGAAATTACCTCTAGAAGATGCCCTTGTGTGTTTCTTGGGCATGAATCCCAATAAATTTGGTCTAGAAACTAGATTATGTTTAAAGCTTAGAGTCACCAAATGCTTTTGAATAATGAGCCTCTTGAAGGATTTATACTAAAGGCAATACTATCTCCTCAACATGAACATGTAATTTTTCTTCAACACTAGTGAACTTTAAATTTTTTAATATCATGTCCCACCGAGCATGCCAAAAGCTATTGTCGCAAAGGATTTCACCCTTGTCCAAAGTTCTTACCTAAGGAGTGAAATATGGAAACAACCTCCAAGCTATGAGACTTGAATGATGAGGTTGAGTCTCTGAAGAAGGTTGACTTCCTTTACTATTACGATGCACTTAAACTATTTTTTAAGAGAAAAGGGAGAAGCAATACATGAAAGTAACCACCTAATCTATTCTAAATAGGTGATGCACCAAAATAGGGTGTTTGGAACAATCTCTACCCATACATGCATTGTACCATTATTAGAATAGTGTAAACATATATGTTGAAATTTGATTGAAAAAGTCATTGTTAAAGAAGGGAGATTGTTACTAAGTTTGAAAAAACCTTGAATAGTGAATGATGCACTAGAAAGTGATGATTTTAACAAAATAATGGAAGAGGAGATTGAATGTAACAAAAGAACACAAATTGGAACCTAGTTCCAAGACCAGCTGATAAAAATGTAATTGGTACTAAGTGGGTATTTAGGAACAAGCTAGATGAGAATGGTGAGGTTACAAGAAACAAAGTCAGACTAGTTTGCAAAGGATATGCTCAAGAAGAAGGAATAGATTATGGGGAAACATTTGACCCTATTGCAAGGATTGAGGGAGTAAGAACATTACTTGCATATGCTACCTACAAAGGATATAAGGTCTACCAAATGGATGTCAAATCTGCATTTTTGAATGGTATATTGGAAGAGGAAGTCTACATAGAACAACCAGAGGGATTTGTGGATGAAAACAACAAGGATATAGTTTCCAAATTTCATAAAACACTATATAGGTTGAAACAAGCACCAAGAGCATGGTATGAGAGGCTTCACAAATCTTTGTTGATAACATAATATTTGGAGGTAAAGATGCACTATGCAAGGACTTTTCCAATGGAATGAGACATGTGTTTGAGATGTCAATGTTTGGTTAAATCAAATTCTTTTTTGGCTTGCAATTCTATCAACTAAAGCATGAAATATTTGTTACCCAATCAAAATACATCAAAGAAATACTAAATATGTTTTGACTAGAAGACTCAAAACCTATATATGATAACAGGACATTAGTTATCAAAGAATGATGAATCAGCTGAAGTAAACCAGACACTATATAGGTCAATGATTAGTAAATTACAATATGTTGTACATTATAGACTAGGTATACCATTATCTATTGGCATAGTTGCAAGATTTTTTGCAAATCCAAGAGAAAATTGTCTTATGGTAGTAAAAAGAATCATGAGGTACCTAAAAGAAATAGATGAGTTTGGCCTATACTACAAGAAGAGTGAAAATTTTGAGTTAAAAGTCCAAACTGATGTAGATTGGAGAGGAAATATAGATGACAAAGAAAACACCAGTGGAGGAGCACACTTTTAAGGTAGAAGACTAGTTAAATGGACTAGTAAAAAGAAAAGTTGTACCTCATAGTCCATAGCTGAAGCTGAATATGTTGATGTTTCTATCAACTCCACCGATATTGTATGGATCAAGAACCTATTGGAAGGTATGAAGGAAGAGATAACTAAACCTATGATACTCTATTGTGATAACACAAGTGCCATCAACATATTAAAGAATCTTTTGATGCATGCCAAAACAAAGAACATTGCAATTAAGTATCACTATGTAAGAGAATTGGTGGAAGACAAACAAGTGAAGATGGAATATGTCAACTCAAAGGAACAAATTGTTGACATCTTCACAAAACCATTACCTAAAGATGCATTTAAGTATCTTAGAGGTAAGCTAGGGGCAATACCCCTATCAAAGGTTGTTTGAGAAACAACATAATTGCCCTGCATCAAATAAGTTGATTGTTGAAATGATATGAATTGATGTAGAGGATACTTACTTTAGTTTTTTCTTGAAGTAATTAAAATACTAAAATTCCAAACAAGTCATAGGCAAGGTGACATAGAGAGAAATTGGAGTTCTTACAAATGCGACATTTGCATGATTAGATGCTGAAATAATATGTCTTTGGTATTATTGTCAAAGATGGAGAAATAGTAGAAACTAATCAAATATATAGGATCAAATGTGTAAAGGGAGAAATAGTATAAAGGAAGAAGAAAGGAAATTGTAGCTAAGAGAGAGAAAAAAACACAAACAAAAATCAATTAGGATGACAAGATCAGAGAGCGAGTAGAACAAAAATGAGAAGACAATGCATTAGCAAAAGAGATATCCCTAATACTTTGAAAGAGGGAGTTACTTATAGAATTCAAAGGGAGTCATAAGAAATTCAAAGTTATTGATAGAATGAATAATTTTTTATACAAAGATTTCTTTTTGGCATTTGACTTACTATTTTAACCTAGTTAGCATTTTGATAACTTGGTTGATTAGTTTTGTTTGATATCAATGCCTAAGAGGGAGATTGTTGAAATCTTATTGAAAAGATCATTATTGAAGAAGGGAGATTGTTGATAAAGAATGTTTTCAATCTTTTTTTTGTAACTTATGTCAAACCTATTATTTTTTGGAATGGAAATTGCTTATAAGATCCAAGTACTTTCACTTAATTGATTGATGAAGAGGATTTAATCAATAAGATTTAACAAAAGCACCTAAGGGAAAGGTTGAGTTATGATTTTGTAATGAAGTACAAGGATTAGTTAAAATGGTGGTAAAATGATGTATTGATAATACACTTGAAGATACAGAGGTTGGCTACACTTAGAATCTTTAGAAGAATAAGTTATAATAAAACTATCTACAAAGCTTGATTAAATTCATTAGTGGGTGCCAAGCAAGTTAGTTCATGCTGAGCAGATTATCAATAAGTGCCAAGTGAAATAGTTGGTGTTGAACAAGTTCAGGTGTTGAGCTAGATAAAATGTAATAGGTGCTAAGCATCAGTAAAACTTAGTTGATGTCGAGTGAATCCACGATAGGTGCCAAGTAATACAATATGTGTTGAGCATTAGAAAGTTAATAGTGTCAAGCTACTACATTATTTGAAAAGTCAAAGATTCTCTGAATTTGAATCGACAAGTTTTTTATCTTGAATTTTGTGAACTAGGTGAAAGATAAGGATGATGAGCTGGTGGTACAAAATTTGAGGTTAACTATTTTTGGGAAATTGCAAGTGGATTCTACATGAAGTTTCTAGAAGAAACAAGATAAAAGGTAGATACATTGTATCTAACCTAATCAATTCAAACCCTAATTCAAGTGAGGGAAATAAGAGTGAGAAATGAATTTCAAATTCCTATGGAAGGAGTTGTTGGTCACAAAGAAAAGTAAGTGGTTGGCTGGAGTGTGTTGTCTCAAGGAGAAGGCATTGAGAGGGAAGAATAGAGTATAGAGACTCTACTTTGATAAGTGACCATAGAGGTGATTGCATTAGCATAATGAGCAAGGAAACTTAAGGAGACAAAGCTCAAAAGGAGAACAAGCTGTCAGAGCTATAGAGATCAAAAGCCAAGAAATTTTTTGAATTGAATTGAGATCTAAAATTGACAAGTTATGTTGTGACTTATATCAGATCAAAAGCCCTTATTGTTACTCTCTGGTCATTGTATCTATTAGGGAAAAATCCTATGGACTTATGTTGGTCTAAAAACCATTGGGAATCCTTTAACAAGGTGACATTCCAAGTGAAATTTCTAAATTCCTTTAACCAGACTCACTTCTAATAGGGTGATTGGAAATCCCTTAACTGGGTCACACCTAGTAGTGTGTTTTGTAGCCTTTAACAAGGTAGGCCTTTTACAGGGCATCGCTTCAGAAGAGTGAGAAACAAGTAGCATGTTACTGGTGGTTTTTCCCAAATTAGGTTTCCATGTAAATCATTGTGAAGTGTTGATCTTTCATGTCTTATTCCTACATGTTGATTTATCAGTAACTTGGTAAGAAGAATGTTTAGCTTGGATGCGTGGTTAGTTTAATGGGCTTACTATACTTAGTGAAAAAGTTTTATTAGGACATCTGGACCTTGAATAACTAATTCACCCCCCCACCATCCCCCTCTTAGTTATTTTAAAGAATTTCTAACAATATATGTATTCAAAATTTCTTTACTCTATTAGCTACATAGAGATTAGACAACCACATGAGTGACACAAGGAAAAAATTCTTCAGTTTTTATCATTCACGGGCCAAGAGATATGGAAATATAGATGATAGATATTCATAGTATATTGAAGAGAGGCAGAAAATACTTGCATAGTACATTAGTGGCTAAAGGAGATAAGATAGGATGTCATATAAGTTAGAGGAAAAGAGGGAATTTATAGTAGTATGTCAAGGCAATACCAAACAAATAGAGAAGATTCGACCCTAAAAAAGAGTACAACATTTTCTTTTATAGTGCAAGCATAAATTTGATAACTTCCATTGTAAGACAAAATTTAACCACTACAATCAAATCTACAAAGAATAATTATAGCAAAAAATAGAAATATCTAATAACAACGCAAATCAATACACAAGAAGATCACTTCCTCACCAAAAAAAGGTCTAAGAGGTTAGGAATAGTGGCCATTTACTATTGACTGAATGGATGGGTCAATAGGTAGTGGAGGATCATCTCTTTGAATTTATTAGATCTATGGTATGATGAAAGTGGTTGTCGGAGATTAGAAAGATCAGGTTCATTATTAAGGAATTGCTTCTACCATTGTTAATTTTTTCAAATCAGCCATGTCATTTGGTGAATTGGAATTATCCATCAAGCCTTTCCACATGGATCAAATATTTCCTTCCATTGTACCACTTCATCAACAATTCAACCTTATGCCTTTCATTTGACCACCGATGATTGCAACTTTGCTACCACCTTTCTTAAAATAACAATTTTTTCTTGTGAAACCATGACCAATTGGCTATCACTACTTTACAACCTAGTCTTAACATTCTTTCTTCACTATCACAACTCTCCAAAGGCTGAGTTATGACCACATATGCACTGTCTCAACCTTAACCCAAGCTTCACCTTCTCAACCTTGTAAGCAAGAAAAATAAGGAGAATTGCTTGATCACAACTCAAACCTTAGCCATTTCTTAACCTACTGCAATCATGCACTAGTCATGGATCTGAAAGATCTAATGATGTGAAATATATCTTTAAAACACTAAAAGCTTGCCCTTTTCACATTGTGGCAACCCCAACTATGGTATGTCAATGTAACTATGTGACTAGGTGAAAATAAAGCAAAGCAAAATTTCATCATCCCAACCTCAGTTAAACCAATATATTCTATGACACTACGAATACAAGGCATTCACACATTCAACATCTTGATCTTGGTTAACACTTAAACAACTATGACTATACAAATCACATGGTTGTGACTTAAAACATTCTAAGGCATAATATGAAGCATAGCCAATAATTAAAACCTTAAATGACAATTTAAATAGATTATATTTGATTTTGATTTATTTGATTTTAATTTTTTGGCACGAGGGCACCTTGGTAACATTTTTGGTGAATCAGAGTGGATACAAGCCTTATTGGAAAATGACTAGTGACCATCAAAAGATCCATTGGGCTATGGAGTCTTTGAAACCATGAAACCAATCAAATTTATTACTTCTACCACATTTTGAGTTATAAAACATTCCTTTCTTTCTCTGCAACTTGCAAAAACTAGAACCAAAACTCTTTGTTACAAAACAAAACATGTTCCCACACACTTCTTAGAAAACATGAAATACTTGAAAGAAAACTAACTAACTATATACTTGAAAATTTAATTCCATCAGAAATAGGGCTTGAGATATATTCCATTAACTAGAATAGGAAAGATTTCACCATTAGGTCTACTTAACTAAAAAGCATTAGCTTGCTTCCAATTGATGATTACATAGGGACCACTGTATAAGGCATCAAACTTTAAGTATCTTCCTTCTTTTGCTCTATTTGCATCCCACTTTAGGACAAGATCACCTTCCCTAAAAATTTTGACCTTATCTTTCTTATCAAAGATTTTCTTCATCTATTGTTGATGTATTTCTAAGGTCTGTATGGCTTGACTTCTTTTTTCTTCTAGCTCCATCAAATCTACCTTTCTTACAGAAATAGCATCATTTTAAATTAATTCTAACTAATGAGCTAGGTCAAGAGTAGGACAATCTAATGAGATGGGAATTTTAGCTTCCCTTCCATATACTAACATGAAAGGAAAATTTGATATGGCTCTCTTGGGTGTTATTTTATTAGCCCATAGTGTTATTTTCAACTTTTGATACTAACACCTCTAGTTATCTTCAATAATCCTCTTGATGATTCTGATCATTTTTTTATTGGATGACTCGCCAAACCATTTCCTTGAGGGTAGTAACTAGTATAGATATCTTAAATATATCTATCTAAAGAAGTTTCAATAGATATCCACTTCAAAAAAATTATAATTTAATTTACCATATCTAAAATTATCTATATTTCCTTTTTCTCCATTTATTTACTTTTTTACTAACTTAAGTTGTTTATTTTACTTTCCTCTTAAAAATGAATGTTATATCTCCAAAATTTTTAATTTAAATAGATATTTTATGTGGTATTTATTAAATTATTTTTAAAAGTATGTTCTATTTATAATAAGATTTAAACTTTTGACATGCATATGGTTGTCAAATTTAACTTAAAAGAATAAAAGTTAACATTAACATGCTCACAACATCTAACTCCCCCATTCTGCCATTGTATAATGCCTATTGGAATTAATTAGAAGATGTACTTAAGTGAATGCCATGATCAATTTCCCATGCACAAATCTGATCTCCTATAAATGATTTTGTATTGTTTGATATTATGGTGGAAAGAGCACCAAATCTTGTGACAATTCCACTAAAAAATTCCACAAATTATGCTTCTATAGAATCTTTCAAGGCTACTACCTCTATCCACTTGTAAAATAATTTTTTGTAGCCAAAATCCACCTATGACTAGGCTAGAAGGTGGACTAATTGTTGAGATAATGGGTGTTGCACACATTGCATAATATTGTTATTTTATTATTTTATTTTATTATGTAATGTTGTGCCTAGATGAACGTGCAACATGTAAAGATTCCCATAGAATATTCTTGATGAGTTGTATTGTAACATTGTAAAAATATTTTATGTAATTATTTAATATTGGGGAAAAGAATTAAATGCCCAATATTAAATGTGGGGTCAGTGGGTTAGGTAGCACATGGTTTTAGCACATGGTTTATGTAATACCACTTGGTGGTTTTGTGGGACTTGCTACTATATAAGCAGCCACAAGGGTAGTTGTTGTAGAGTAAGAGTGACAACGAGAAGAGAAAGGCAAGAGTCGAGCGGGACAAGGCTTGACAGGTTAGCCAAGGGAGCATTTGTGAAGGTTGAAAGCATGGCATGGGATGTGTGGATTCATGCTTGTTCACATAGTTTGCTCGGTTGTGGCTATGGCCATGAAGGCTTCCATGGTTGTATGGAAATGGAATTTTTGCTGAATAATACATGATGATGGATGCTTTTGGAGGCTGGGTTTTTCCCTCAATGAGGGTTTCCCAGGGTATATCTTGTGTCACAATTTTGTGGGTATGTTTTCTATTCTCTTGCATGTGGATTTTAATTTCGTGTTTATTTTAGATCTATTATGGGTTATGTGGAAATGGTTATATTCTTTGTTGCCAAGTTTCCTTACAAATGGTATCAGAGCTATGGTTTTATTATTGTAACCCTAGATTGAGTCCATGGGAATGCATGAGAGGATAAAAGAAAAGGGCAAGATATATGAATGATTTATTGCAGATCTAAGGGTTTTTGGATTTGCTGTTATGATGGGATGTTAAAATATTTGGGCATGTGAAATTGTTGGACAAAAATATTTTTTCGGATGTTTCATTTAAATGAGGGTTTTGGAGGGTAGCATGTAGAAATGACCTCTCGGGTAAAAACAGAACTCACCATTGGATCCGGGTCGACATTTCCATAAAATTTGATATATAATATGCCCTTGTTTATTCCATGTTAAGAGGAAATGAAAGATTTTTTTGGTTTCAGCCCATGATGGCCGTCAAATTTAATCCCGTCGGAATTTTCATCACTGAAAAAATTAAAAATGAAAAATTGTACTGAAAATGATAAAAAGACTATCTTAGTAAAATGGCCATAACTTTCTCTCAAAATATCGAATTTCAGAGTTCTTATAGGCGTTGGAAAGCTAATTCAGAGCACTACAAGATGGTGTAGGTTTGGTTCTATGATTTTGAGATTTTTTTAGGTTTTAAGAGCCCTAAAGTCAGATGTTGTTTATTTTGAGCACAGATTAGGGCATAACTTGGGCATACGGAGTCAGATTTTGGACTTCGAGTAGTCAACAAAAAGCTCTTGGAGAGCTCTACACATTGGTTCAGATTTGGTGCAGGTTTGACATGATTTATTTTTTGATATATTGATCTGAACATTTTATAGGTATATTTTTTACTATGGTAACATTGTGAGTTTATGGCATTGGAGATTTAAGTTTTGATTTCATTGTATACTCAAGTTTGGTCTCATGATGATATGGTTATCAATGTTTGGTTTAGATATGCATGATGACTTATAGGATCTACAAGTTGTGCAGTGTTGTAAGCGGTCTATACTTACAGGTTGCATTTATAGCTTGGTTATGGGTTGTCTTTGCCCATTGATCTTTTATTATTGATGTATATTTAGATTGGTGACTTGGATTTGGGTTGTCTATGCCCTAAGTCACATGATTTACTATTTTCTTCATGTAGAAGGGATGAGATGTTGTTACCAAGTACAGTCATGGTGGAGGATTATGGTTGACTATGCTGACAGGTTGGACATATTGAGAGACAGATGCTCGATTCATGGATGTGATCATGGTGTCATGGATTTTTGAATGACATGAATGGTTATACAGGTACATCTTCTTGGTTGAGGATCATGGTTATTTGGTTTCTTTTGAGGAGCTCATGATGTGCACTTTGAGTTCTTCGATGGTTTGATGCCTTGGTTGATTCTCATGGTTAGAGGATGGTATTTTTCATCATGATGTCATGGATAGATTGGATACACGGTTTAGTGGGAGCTTGTGATAGTGATGAGGTGACAGTGCAGGATTAGTTCCTAGTTTGGTTTAATCTTCTTGGTTTGGAGAGGATGGATTTTATGATGCCATAGGTGAGTTAGTACCACAGTTGAGTGGGAGTTTTGTTGGCATTGATATATTTAGTGTTTGCAGATGTTGGAGGTTTTTCTTAGATCCTGTTGCTGCAGAAGCATCTTTGACATTTGCATGGTGCACTTGTTATCTTTATGGTGTTTGAAGATGGTTAGATCTTGAAGACTCATGGAGTTCTTGGTTATCTTCATGGTATGTGAAGATGGTTCTTCCTGGTATGTGGAGATGGTTTTCTTCATGGTGTGTGGAGATGGTTGCATCTTGAGGACTCACAGGGTTCTTGGCAAAGGTGTGGTTTATGCTTTTATTTGGCATGTTATCTTTGGTATGAGGATGGTTTCATTATTATGTCATGGTACACTCTTGATACGCATTTAGAGTTGTGGCATGTTATGGTATGTTCATATGGAGCATGTTATCTCTTTAGTTGAGATGGTAAGATCATGTTGTCATGTTTATGTTCTTGAGGCCATGGTTGGAACTTTGACATTGATCTTGGTTTAGTTTCTTGGTATTGAGTACACTAATCATAAGCTGGATACTTCATGTTATTGCTATGTTGCATTTGGAGTTGGCATGGATTGATTGGTTACAGGGGCTCATGGATACTTAGAGACGGTGGTGACACTGATTTCTCTTAGATTAGAGAAGTATTTGTTGGGATGGTTGATGGTTTCAACAGGAAGTCCGAGGGGCAGTCACCTGATATGGACTTGAGAGGAGATTGTTCTTAGATGAGTCTTGGTTGGAGACTTGGGTATCTTGATGAGCATTCTCATTCCCCACTCTTGGTCTACTCAGCAGTTTGCTACTTGAGAGGTATAGCCCATTGTTTTCTCTTAGTTGCATTATATTTATGCTTGTCTTTCATGGATATGGATCTTGAGCTATGGTACATGAGTTAGTTCTGGAGGTTTCATTTGAGAGATGGTTTAGCATTGGTTATCTCCATGTGCATATGTTGTTATGCTGGTTGAGTTTGGGAGATGGTTTTATATTGGGCATATTCCTTAGTTTAGGAATGGGTTTATTGAGTTTGATCTTCTTATGAGAGGCTTACATCCATGATGAGTTATATGGTATGGTTTGGGTTTTGTTGAGGCTTCTTGTTGGGGTTTTATGGAGGAGATCATACTTGCACAATTTACATCTAGAGGTGTGTGTAGAAGGACATGATACAGGTTATGATTTGCATGGTTTCTTTGTTCTTGGTTATCTTCTTGGATGTTCATTTTTGCCTACATTGGATTTGAGATTGGTTCGAGATTGTGATCACTTCTTTGTGCTCATTTTTTTCATGTGAGAGATGACATGGTTCTTTCTTTCTCTTTCCTTTGTTGGTTGTGGAGAATTTGTGAGATTATTGGAGACTTGTTATGAGAGTTGTTCTTGCAGGATATTAGCTTATGTATTGTGGATGTCCTTGATACTACATGGATTCACTTCTTTGAGATGTTGTGAGTGGATTGGTTATAGATTTGACATTATCTTTTGCAGTGGGAGCTTCTTGGTATATATGTGGCAGGTATTGCTCTTGAGGCTTGTGATTGCAGGTTGCAGATTGGATATGTCAGTGATATGAGATTCACTTGTTATACCTTTGAGGTATGGATAGTTGGATGGGTTTGGCACTTTGCTGTGGGTGCTATTTCAGCTATGGATATTTTGACAACTACGGATACATGTGATTACCTTTGGATCAGGTTATTTGTGCTTGGAATTTTAGTTGGTACAAGATTTTATGATCTTCTAATGCAACAGGTTGGGTGGTTTTCTCTTTGGATGGCTTCTATGTATCTCCAGTGGGAGTGGCATAATAGGAGGTGAGATCATTCATGTTCGAGATGTTGGATACTTTGATTTTGTTGCGGGTGCCAAGATGGAGCACTCGGTGTATTTTGATCCATGATGGTGGATGTGCTCGGAGGGATTGTTCCCTTGTTCATTTATGTGGCTACGGATTGACCCTATGCAATGTATAAAACAAGTGGGAGATTGTTGAGATAATGGGTGTTGCACAGATTGCATAATATTGTTATTTTATTATTTTGTTTTATTATGTAATGTTGTGCCTATATGGACGTGCAACATGTAAAGATTCCCATAGAATATTCTTGATGAGTTGTATTGTAACATTGTAAAAATATTTTATGTAATTATTTAATATTGGAGAAAAGAATTAAATGCCCAATATTAAATGTGGGGTCAGTGGGTTAGGTAGCACATGGTTTTAGCACATGGTTTATGTAATACCACTTGGTGGTTTTGTGGGACTTGCTACTATATAAGCAGCCACAAGGGTAGTTGTTGTAGAGTAAGAGTGACAACGAGAAGAGAAAGGCAAGAGTCGAGCAGGACAAGGCTTGACAGGTTAGCCAAGGGAGCATTTGTGAAGGTTGAAAGCATGGCATGGGATGTGTGGATTCATGATTGTTCACATAGTTTGCTCGGTTGTGGCTATGGCCATGAAGGCTTCCATGGTTGTATGGCAATGGTATTTTTGCTGAATAATACATGATGATGGATGCTTTTGGAGGCTAGGTTTTTCCCTCAATGAGGGTTTCCCAGGGTATATCTTGTGTCACAATTTTGTGGGTATATTTTCTATTCTCTTGCATGTGGATTTTAATTTCGTGTTTATTTTAGATCTATTATGGGTTATGTGGAAACGGTTATATTCTTTGTTGCCAAGTTTCTTTACATTAATAGGACCAATAAAATCTAATACCCACTAGGCAAAAGGATGATCCACTTGGATGGGGAGAAGTGGAAGGGCTGCAAGTCTCTATTTACTTGAAAAGAAAACACACTTTTCACACTTCCTTACATGTCTATGGTAGTCATGGAACACATATGGTCAATAGTTACTGACTCTCATGATTTTCATTGTAGTGGTTCTGGCTAAAAAGTGGCTACCATCAGGACTTTCATGTATTCCTTCTCCCTTTTCTCTTCAAAAATAGTTTAAGTGCATCCTAATAGTACATGAAGTTGGCCTTCTCTAAAGACTAAAACTCATCATTCAATTCCCACAACTTGGAGGTTGTTTCTATGTTTTACAAGGTTGTCCTTAGGTAAAAACTTTGGACAAGGGTGCAATCTTTTGTGGCAACAGAAACCATGAAGCAAAAGCCAAAACCCCAAGACATATATATCATACTCACTAGATCTCTATGGAATGGAACCTTAAGGATATGATACACATCCAGAAGTGTGATCATGGCCTCACTAGTGGGAAAATAAAAAGTGGTATGCTCACTATGCCATCTCTCTACCAAAGCTATCAATAGGTTGTGGTTTTCTTTCATATGGGGCATTTTTAGTAGACAACCAAAACTAGTGGTCTCTATTACTACTATGCCATCATCATCTAGATGGCACACAACTCATAACCCCACCACCTTGGGGATCTAATGTGAAAATTCGGAAAGACCATCTGGATAACCAAAAAAAGACGAAAATAAGTGTCAATACCAATCATTATGAGTCAAATCAAGCTATAAGAATCCAAGAAAGTGAGATATCAAAAGCAATATGATCAAATTATATTGTTAAATATGTGAAATTTCTGTAATAATAAAAAGGTGTGATACTTTCTACAATAGCCATACAATACTTCTAGTTGATTATGTATCATGCAATACTTTTCATAACATTCATGTGATACTTTCTGCATGTAAAATACTACACACAATGTCATGCAACTAATGAGTGCCCCCCATGTGATACAATCTCATATAGTTGTGTGATACTATGTCTTTGTTAGAAACATTGTGAAATCTTTTGCATAACTAGATGTGATAATTTTAAAGTATGGCACAAAATTTTGCACAAACTAATGGAAAATGAGAAATATGTGTTAAATTTTTCTATAAATGTCCAATAATCTCACAAAAATTGATGACTTATTGGGACACCAGGCTATGGAGATTGGTTGTGTAATCAGTTGTGCTTAAATTGATGTCAGTGAGTTAGAATATCTGCCTAAGCCATTTTTATCTCTCTTGAATCACTCAAAGCTCTCAAATTTACCAAAGACAAAATGAGTTTAAAATGACCCTTAGACCACTTATATATTCCTTTCACTCAATTTTGACCCATTTTTCAAAATCCTTAGTAATCTACAAAAATTTTACCACTGGCTAATTTTGACATCCCAATTCCATTTTTGGGATCAAAATAGAAATCCAAGTTCATCTTCAGGGTCAAATCACATTTTAAAATTTTACCTTCTTTTATATAGTTAGTTGACCATTTTCAAATATTCATTGGGGTATCATGGTTTCTTCATGTCTACATTATTCCCACATTCAACTCATGGAATTTAACTTCTATATCATCCTTCTACTTCATTTGACTCAGTTTTCATGTTTTATCTTTCCTAGTCAAAACTAATCAAACTGGGGCATTCTATCACTTCTTTGTAGTCACTCTTGGAAATCACTTATCTATCATCATGGACCTTTCTTTATCTCAATTTTTTCATATCTTTCTCATTTTTGCATCTCCTATATCTCATTTCATTTTCAATCCTAAGGGGGCAAGAATATTCTATCATCACTGTAAATTGCTTGCTTGTTATGGTTATCTATTTCTCATGAGCATTTTCTTGACCTTTCCATTTTGTCTTGATATATCTACTATTCCTGATATTAATACTCTTCTTGACTTATGATATTGTATCTCTCTCCTAATGATTCATCCTATCACCACCAGACTAATTATTCAAGATACTCTATCTCATTTTGTATTTTGTTGTTTGGAATTAAAACTTTATATCTGCCACTACCTACTTAGCTTCTTCATTCTTTCATGTAATGTGTTCCCATATAAATCAAACATTATTTTAAAGAGGGGCAAATTTAATCACCCAAAAATGGTCACCTAGACTATTAGGCCCCTTCTCAGCATTTTAGCTAAATTATTTAATTTCTTACATAGGCCAAATCATTAAAATTTAATTTATTTGATTTTATCCTATAGCTTGATCACTATATCCTAAGTTTCTATCTTATTAAAAGGAACATGTCCCCCATTTTATTAAATATAAGACCCCTTTCACCCTCTTATCCTAAGTTGTACACATAAAGTATTTCCCCAATTTAAAAAGAAAAGAAAAAATCTTTTGTCTCACATGGAGATGCAAATGTCAACTATTTCTCATTGGTTGAAATGATCTTGTACGTGGATCATGCTAAAAGTCAATCCCTACTCTTAATAATCATCTCTTGATCTTGATCATACTACTCCTTATCTCTTTAAAAGGGAGAGCTCTCCCCTAATCTAAGTATCCCAATTTTGAGCTATTGTTATGTTGTAGGTTTACTTATAGGTTTTCTAGGAGTGTTTGTGGAGAACTTCTATCTTCTCTCTCATTTATTCTTGCATCATCATGCTAGCTTCGTTCCTTTTTTATTATCTTAGTTTCCTTATGCAATAGAATAGCTCACTTACCTTAATTATAATGGTTTATAATACTCTCATGCTTTTAATATAGTTGCATTTGCATTCCATTTAGCATAGTTACATTTGCATTACATTTCCATGGAAGCTCTTTCACACTAGCACTCTTTCTTTTTGTCTTACCCCATCTCATGGTTTATTCACAAGGGGCTACATTATCTATGCTTGGATGAGGGCCATTTCATTGTTCTTTGCATCTCTTTTTAGTCCATGACTAGAGAGCTCTAGGTTTTCATCCAAGATTTCCAATATATTGTAGGGCCCATTTGCCGTTGCACCAAAAAGCCATGACTGTTAGTGAACATGGAACACCACATAATTAACCACCTGTGGGCAGGGGACCACATTGCATCACCCAACAATCTCCCCCTCGACGCACATACCAGGTGCTTACACAGGTCGAGAAGGCACCAGAGAGATTTGAACCCATGACCAAGCCAAAACTAGGCTCTGATACCAATTGTAGGGCCCATTTGCCGTTGCACCAAAAGCCATGACTGTTAGTGAACATGGAACACCACATAATTAACCACCTGTGGGCAGGGGAGCACATCACATTACCCAAAATATATGGCATACCTTGGATAGAATGATTTAAAGGAGTGAAAATTTCTAGTCTACACAATCCATGCTAGAATGTATTACCTACTTGAATCCTTCATGTCCAAATCTAGGCTTCTTCATTCAAAAATTATTTCAAAAAGAGTTATACCAAAACTGTATATGTCAACCTTGAGAGTGATGGAAATGCCAAAAATAAGTTATGGAACCAAGTACCCTTTTGTCCCCCTTGTTGTGGTCAATATGTTGCTTGAATCTTGATCTATAATCTTTGATAACCTGAAATCAGCTAACTTGGATGAAGAATGTTCTTGGCCTTTACATTTCCCTGAATGATGCAATTTATGCACTCCTCATGGAGGTAAACCAAAGCTTGAGAAATGCCTAAAGTGATCTTGAATCAAGTCTTCTAGTCAAGTACCTTTCATTTTCTTTTAGAATTACTGGTGGAGATTAAGGAATCTAGAGAGTAATTTGACATGTAGTCATAATTTGCTAACTATCTTGAACCTTGGTCACAAATCCCTTGAACCCTAATCAAAATCCCATGTTGTATGCTCCCCAAACAACTAATTTTTCTCTAAATTTCTTATCATCTTGGCTCAAACTGCACTCCAATTTCTTTATAGCCACAAGTTCACCATCTTCTAAAGATCCTTAGAAAAATGATCTAAATGATCCTATCCCCAACTTTTACCTAAAAACCCTTTTTGTAATCTTCAAATCCTTGTAACTAAACATTACAAGAAAATTGTGTTTCAAAGAATCTACATAGCTCACCATAGATTGTATTCAATGTAACCATCTTTACATTAAAAATGAAAAGATACCTAAAGCAATGGTGATAGTGGTAATAATACCAATTTTTAGAGGCCTAATGGTTTTGATTTTGGAGGATGATGGTTAATGAAACTTTGTGAAGGAAAACACAGCTACTCAAATGAAGAGATTTGAATTGGTTTTTTTTTTAGAGCTCGACAAGCCTAGAAGAGTTTTGGCCGAAAATGTGTAGGGCCCTAAAGGTGGACTAAAATCATAAGTAGTACATGGATATTTACTAAGGTAGGCTTTCTCACAATCCATCCTTATGGGGTTAGCATAGGACAAAGTGTGATCATTGTTAGATAACATTGCATTGGAATCAGTGAATACATCTGTGTTATAATTCAAGGAGCTCTAGTTAACACAAACCTTGGACCACCAATCCTATGAATGCTAGGCTTCATTATCTTTGGTCTCAAAGCCTTGTATAGAACTATAAAATTTATGATTATTGGGGTTATAGATTACAAAAGCACTACAAAGACCATATGTACAATACATTTTTCTCTAGGCATAGACTAGAACATGTTCATTCCACTTATTTCCATTAAACAATTCATGTTCAAAATCTTAGGATTCAATCATGAAAAAATTCATGAGCCTGTTCATCTTATGATTTAGTATCTTATGCATATACAACCTAGAGTTGACAATTTAAATGATGACATTGAAGAATTTTTGCCTACCATTTCTTGAACATGACAGGAAATTTTACCATCCCAGCCTCTTCCCTCCCAATACTTGATAGATTTATTCCATATTAGCACAATTTTTTTATTTTGAGATGGATTCAATTAATGGGAGAAATTCCTAGGATCTGGATTGGATGAGGTTTTCCAAGTGACCATCTATTTTCATCCCTTGAATCTCATTATAGGAAACTAGGTATTTGTTGGATTGTTGAAACTAGGCTACACAATTTCAGATGAGAAGACATTATGGAAAAATATTTCTAATTATAACATAATTGAGGCTACAAGACTTTTTATATTTATGGGGATGAGTATTGTAACATTGATTTCATCATTCACATTTTTGAAAATTATGTTGTATATTTAACACATTACGAACATTGAAGACTTTCATACCCGTTTGATAACAATTTGTACTATCATGTACCGATGAATATTTCAATCTAAGACATCTCACTATTTCAATATAAGACATTTAACTATTATATATTTGTCAAGGAGGATATCTTTTAGCTTATTTTATATATATAATATCTATATACTAATTGTAGTTGCAATGAAAAATGAAAGAAATTTTTATTTTTTATTATACTTAATCTATAATGATACAATTTAATTATAAATTATTTAATATTTTATGATATATTAAAAAATTTATATATTCACTTCAAAAGTGTGTTTAGAAAAATAAATATTATTTTAAAAATGAATCTTACAAAAATGATAAATAATGTCGTCAAAAAATATATTTGTCATTCAAGCAATTATATCTAAATGTAGGGTTGCAATTCGAGTTTTGGTTAATAGTGCCATATATATAAGCTTGATCACTAAGGTTATAATAAAATATAACTCAAAGGTCATAGAGTGTTGGAAATCTATTGGGAAACTAAGACACTAAAGGGTGGGGGTGTGGATGAATTAAAGTTTTAAATAAAATTATCACTTAAAAGAAATCAAATGCATTCAACTTTAATCGATTTCATATCACATATTAGCATCATAAACCATATATCCATAAAATGAAATAGATATAATTGTTCATCACATCAATAAACATTAAATTAAGTGTAAATAAATAACACAAAGATTTGGTTACCTAGAGACCCTCAAAGGTGCAAGTAAAACTAGGGCAGGCATGACACCCACAAATCTTAATTGCTACAATAGTAAAGTGTGCATGTTAAGACTTCAATATTTGATCATTTATGGTGATCTACCCTATGAGGGGTCATCCCTACTAAGAGCTTATAAGACTTATTCAATCTACCTTAATCAAAGGATTTAAACTTATGACTAAATAATCACTCTATTAGGATATTTTTTAAGGCTTTTTAGGACCACTCTATTAAGAGATTTACCCTGATTTGCTTGCTAGAATGTGTCAATACTCGACCCTTCATTTTGCAATTTGATGCTTGATTATAGATCTCCTCTTTCTAATTCTTATACAATCTTCTATCTAATAAACTCTATTATGTCCTTTAGTTCTTTGTTTGGTTTCTCTCTTTGATTTCCGAACATAGCCTCTTATAGACATGCTTCTCTCTCTCTCTCTCTCTCTCTCTCTCTCTCTCTCTCTCTCTCTCTCTCTCTCTCTCTCTCTCTCTCTCTCTCTCTCTCTCTCTCTCTCTCTCTCTCTCTCTCTCTCTCTCTCTTCTATGATTTAGGGTTTAGACCCTTCTTAAATAACCAATTGGAGAAGGTTCTAGATCATGATCAATGATCTGTATTTAAATAACTAATTGGAAAAGATTCTAGATCATGATGAACAATCATGATAAACAATCTCAGCAATCATTAAATCATGCAAATAAGTTGGTGAAAATGGTTTACATAAGTGTTTATACCATTCCAAACATATATAACAATACTAGTTACTTGACACATGAACACTCTGATGCTTGGGAATAATTGGTACTCGTGATGTCACTCAACTTTTGAATGCTCAAAACTAACTATGTAACTTAGCATGAACTAAATTTTCTTAGATCAACATCTACTGACTTCTAGGCATAGACTATCACTTGGTACATGTTAGGGTGCTTGGTAACTGAAAAATTGCTAAGCTCAAACTGAAATGTGAAAAAGTCCAAATGTATCATTCAATCTTCACTAGGTAGCTTAGTGGCAAGATTACTGACCAAATCTACCCAAGAAATGACTGTGTGTTTGACACTAATAGGAAACATGACTTGAAAATCAACAATCTCTCCTTTGACATTAGTGGGAAAAAAACTTTGTCATGTCTTTTCATTACATTCAAAATTACAAAAAACACTCCCCCTTAGACTTTGAATTCATCTTCATAAATAATTCAGTATATGCATGGCTTCAAAAATGAGAAATTTTATGTCATACCTTCCTACCTCAATCTTTTCATGATTTTGGTTTCCCATTTCTATTCCCCCTTTGTATATATATCTATTCCCTCTTATTTTTGTCACTCATGACTTTGGAGGTGACGGGGTCAAATTATATTTATCCAAAAGTGTTATATGAATTTATAGAATTATGGCCAATGCATTGTGTTTAATGGATCTAATAGATTCCAAAATGTATATTTTGATTCCTAATAGGATAGCTACATTAACCAAACTATCTATAATTGAGACATATGTGGATTTTTCTATACTAATTCCTCTATAGTTGTCAATTCTCTTTGCATGACATCTAAATGAGGTATCAACATGGATTGAATTGAAATCAAATTATCCCTTATATTTTCATCATTGGGCATCAACTCATTTAATCTTCCTTGGGCATAATTCAACCTATTAAAATGAATAGAGCTTGAACTTGTGTAAATGCTCAAAGAATGTCCCTAAATCCAACTGAATCTCATCAATGAGGCATTGATTTTCCTTGATAAATAAATCTACTTCACAAAGCTTCTAAATCACCCTAGGATCACTCTGTAAACACTAAATAGCTAGGAAAATGAACAAATGAACATAAAATTTGTTACATGCCCTCAAATAGTCAAAATAACCTTGCATTTATTGTTTCATGCAATTACTAGCTATACTCATAGTGTATGACAAATGTATTAGCATTCAAAGGAAACTAAACATTCATCCTTTGTTCACTAGCATGGTAAATATACCAACTTAGTCACCATTACCATTTCCACACTTGGCTAAGCCAGCATATCAACTCAAACTATATAGGAGCTTGATTCACATGACAATACTTAGTCAGTATATCAAATTTTATGCTTGGCACCAACCATGTATATGAATAATTTTCCTCATTCTTACCTCAATTCTATCCCAATGCATCTTGATCTATGGAGATATGGGATTTTAAAAAAATCTTATGTTAGGAATTGGTGTATAATGTAGCATTCAAATTTCTAGTTGCTTACATACCTTCTTTGCTTAGTTAGAAGTAGTGTGATCACTTGATCCATTGGATTAGGTGACCTCAAATTCAATATATCTACCACTTCTTATTTCTTCCCTCTTTCTCCAAGTTATATTCATCTAGTTCTTTTCCATCTCAACAATATTTTCACCTTTTATTTGTTCATTGCTAGGTGTTGATGATCTCATTTTGTAGGTTTACTTACATGTCCAATCTTGTGACAACTATATCAAACAAAACTTCCATTCATCCAACTCTTGGATTTCCCTCTAAAGTGTGGCCTAATGAAATTTTGTGAAATATGACCATATTCACCATGATAATGACAACTTTACCATGTGTTGTAATCCCAATTGTACAAGTTACCTTGTTTGGATGTATTTTCTTGCATGTTAGTTGTCTATTTAGGTTTTTCCTTGGATATGCATTCTTGAGCTCTATGTCCATATTTCTAATAGTTGTAGCAATATCCTTCAAATCTAGGTGCAACTTGTGTATTGTTGTATTTGGATCTACACTCATGTGCTTGGTGTCCATGTTTCTTGCAATTAAAATAGTATCCATTAAATTTTGGTTTAGTAATTTTCTTACCAGTCTTGCTTCTATAGATATTTATTTTATGTTTAGATTTACCGTGGTGATAACATGTAGGTTTATTGTTCTTTTTCTTTGCATTCCTCTATTCTCCACTCTTTAATGATTCTCCTTTAGTAGATGATAGGTGCTTGGTATATCCTAGTCTAGAGCTATCATTAGGTATTCTTGGTGTTCTCATCAGTTCTTCAAAGTATCTCACAACTTCAATAGGTTTGTACATCCTCTCAATGATTTCCTTTTTAGATATCAATTCATTCCTTAGTAGATCATTTTGTCATCTGAAATTTGTAGTTTCCATATATTTTTTATTCACTTCTTGATTTGCATGTAACAATTGATTTACCATGTCCAACTTAATATTTGTGAACTTTTCTACATCAAATGTCTTTTCATAAAATCTAGTATCCATTTGTCCCCTGTCTTCCTCAGCTTTCCTTTCTAGTTCAATTACTTTACATAGTCTTACTAATTGAATCTCATGGTATCCTTTTAATCCTTTAACCTCTATTATTTCTCTAATAGGTATACTATTATTACATCACTTTCACCAAAATTTCCATTATTAAGTTTTCCTTCAATGTATTATTCTTGATATTGAGTGTGATTATGTTGGATAGCCGATTCCTTACTTCTCTTTAAGGATTTTATCAACTCATCTCTTGGTGCTTCAAGCTACTATAGTATAATATGCATGTCAAGCTTCTAATTCTCAATGATATTTTCTAGCTTATAGGCCTCCATCTCCATCTATAAAACTTTAATCACTTGAAAGAAATAAAATGCATTCAAATTTGATCCATTTTATATCACATATCAAAATCATGAACCATATAACCTTACACTAAAATAGATCTAACTATTCATCACATCCATACACATGAAAGTAAATGTAAAAACATAACACAAAGATTTGGTTACCCAAAAAATCTCTGAGGTGAAGGTAAAGTTGGGGTTGCAATGACACCCAAAATTCTTCACTATTGCAACAATAAAGTATGTCTATTAAGGCTACAATGTTTGATCACTTCTAGTGATCTAACCTAAAAGGGGTTAGTCCTACTAAGAGGTTACAAGACTTATTCATTATAACTTGATTAAATGATTTAAAATTAAAACCAAGGAATTTTTTAGGATATTTGTAATGGCATGTTAGGACCACTCTGTTAAGATATTTACCTTGATTCACTTGCTAGAATATATCAATACTTGATCCTTCGATTATTACTCTAATTATTAATTATGGATATACTCTTTCTAATTACGATATGATCTCTTATTTGATAAAAAAAATTCTATCATTCAATTCTCTATTTGGTTTCTCTCACTACTCACTAATTTCCAAACATAGCCTCTTATACAAATACACTTTCTTCTTCTTCTTCTCTCTCTCTCTCTCTCTCTCTCTCTCTCTCTCTCTCTCTCTCTCTCTCTCTCTCTTTCTCTTTCTCTCTCTCTCTCTCTCTCTCTCTCTCTCTCTCTCTCTCTCTCTCTCTCTCTCTCTCTCTCTCTCTCTCTCTCTCTCTCTCTCTCTCTCTCTCCTATGTTTTAGGGTTTAGAACCTTCTTAAATAACTAACTAGAGAAGGCTCTAGATCATGATCAATGATCCATATTTCTCTCTTTGTCCACTTATACATTTCCTTTTTATGATTGGTTGCACTACCTTCATAGGGATTAATTATCCCTCACAAAAATGTGTAAAACCTTCCTTAAATCTCTCAAAAATCATTAAATAGTGTAAATAAGTCAGCCAAAATAGTTTACATAAGTGTTTATTTCATTCCAAACACATATACCAAAATTGGTTACTCAAAGCAAGAAAACTATGATGCTTAGTCATAAATAATACTCATGTTGTTACATTACTTCTGAATTCTCGGCACTAACTATGTAACTCAACATGAACTAATTCTATTTAGCTTGGTGTCTGCTAGCTTCTTGACATAAAATATCACTTGGTACATATTGGGGTGCTCAAAAACCAAAAACTTTTGCTTGTACTTATTGGGGTGCATGTACATATGGGTAGTAGATCATGGCATTTATTTGAGTACTTCTTCAAATTACTACCCTCATGGTGATAAATTAGCTAAGTCATCTAAAAATAATCTAAGTAGGATAATGAAGAGAACCATAGAAGATAAACAGAGATGTTGGCACCTAAAATTGAAAACAACTCTATGGGCTGATAGGATAACACCTAAGAGAGTTATAGGAAATTCTCCTTTCATTTTGGTTTGTGGAAGAGAAGCTAGGCTTCCTATACCATTGGAATTTCCTACTCTTGAATTGGATCATCAAATTGAGTTAACTGAAGATTATGCTATGACAATAAACATAATAGAGTTGATAGAGTTGGAAGAGAAAAGGCACCAAGCCATGCAGACATTAGAAACACATCAACAATAGATGAAAAAGTCTTTTGATGGGAAGGCTAAATTCAAAAATTTTAAGGAAGGTGACCTTGTGTTGAAATGGGATGTAGATAGAGAAAAACTAGGGAGGCACTCAAAATTTGATGCATTATGGAGTGGTCCCTATGTGATTATTAGTTGCAAATAGGAAAATGTTTTTCAGTTGAGTAGGCCTGATGGTGAAATCTTGTCTATTCCAGTCAATGGAATACATATTAAAGCATGTTTTTATGAGGAATGTTGTTTCATGTATATAGTTACAATATATTTCTTTCTATTCTTTCCTACTTTCTAAGAAGTGCAGGCTGCACATTCTGTTGTTCCTCTAGAGCGACAATTTTGAAAAGTTTTATAGAGTTGTAGAGGTAGAAGGGCATGTTTTATGGCTCGAAATGCAGCAAAGGTGATGATATGGATAGGTTTTCAGAGTTCAAAGACTTCATAGCCCATTGGATTTTTTGTGATCACTGGTCATATGTCAAGTAGGATTGCATCCCCTCTGAGTCACCATAAATGTTATCCAAAATGCCCTCCCACTAAAAAAAAGATTTTAAATGCTAAGTTGATCAATGGTCACCTAGGGTTTCAAATTTTAGATATTTTGAAAGGTTTTCATGAAATGATTTAACTTAGGCCATATTCTTTTATCCTAAGTCCCACAGCCCTTATTTTCATTTTATGCCTTTGAAATAGTTTAAGTTGTGATTGTGCAAATCACCCTTTGGCTTGTATATTCAAGGTAGAGTAAGAGTTAACTGGGGTTTATGTGGCGATGTGATTTTCCTTGTATCACATGGTCACATGGGTTAAATAGTAGACCATAGTTAGCATTGTGATCAAGTGATATTTCTTGTTTCACAGGGGCACAATGGGTTAAGTTTGACCTCGGGTTGGGATGATGATGTTGTGATGATAGTTTAGATCTCAAGCTTCATAATTAGTAGTGGCAGTAAAGTCCATTTTTTGCGTAGTCATGGGAATTTCATGTTAGATCAAGGTCTATGCTATGATGACACAAATGGTATTTGGCAATTAGGTTCATAGTTTTTTTGGGTCATAGGAGTTAGTGGGAAATGTTGAATACAAGTTGTGAAGCATTGATAGATAGGTAGTCGTGGTTTCACAAGTAATAACTACTAATGAAGAAAGCTAGTGGTGAAGCTGTGATCACAAGTAGTCAAACATGAAACATAAATTTGAATGTTGATAGGGTGGTGGAATAATAATGGATGATTGGTACATGTGGAATGACTTGAAAGTTGACTCTAGTTGACTAATTACATGGCTGATTTGACATATTAATAAAAGAGGAAGCATCTCTTCAATGGTAGATATGATCTTTTTGATCTCCTTCAACCACTTTCATTGTTCCCCATGTTTGCTAAATGAAGAGAGACACTACATTAATGTCTATTGGTCCATTGAATCATTCAGAACAATGAAGGTCAATGTTTCTATCTTCTCAAAGGGCTCTGTTTGGTGAATAAGTGAGTTTCTTATATTTGTATCTGTGCCACTATCAGAACTTTCCCAAATTTGCAATAACTGTTATCTTCCATTTTGAATATGTTTGTTGAGTTTTTCCTTAGGAAAGAAGCTATCTAAGTTATTCCGGTACTATAAAAGTAGGTTTTTTTAACCCTTCTCAGGGTTGATTCTTCTATGCTTTTCCTTGGCATGTTTTAGCATGCACATTGTAAATTCCTTTTGCCTCTAAAAAATTCATCATATTTTTCCTTATCACTTTTAGCCATTGATGTACTATTCAAGATCTATTTGTCTCTCTTAAATGTATTATGGTTGTGTTTTATTTCCATAATTGTATTTCTTCTTGTCCTATGAATGATATAAAGGTAATCTCTTCTCCCTTGAGTGATTTTTTAGGTTGTCTAATCTGTATGTGATTGATAGATTAAAATATTCTGAATATGTATATCTTTTGGTGTCATGAGAGTTAAATGTGCATGTATGGGCAGAGATAGGATTGAAAACTCTATTTTGGTGCATCACCTCCTTAGAATAGATTAGGTAGTTTTATTTCATGTATTCCTTCTCCCTTTTTCTCTTCAAGTGTAGTTTAGGTGCATCTTGATAGAAAAGGAAGTCAACCTTCTCTGAAGACTCAAACTCATTGTTCAAGTCCCACAACTTGAAGGTTATTTCCATGTTTCACAAGGTTTCCTTTAGGTAAAAAAATTAGGAAAGGGTGAAAAGTTTTGTGAAAACATAGCCAAAATTCCTTCCCATCAAAAAAATGATTTTAAATGCTAAGTCACTCAATGGTGACCTATGGTTTCAAATTTCCAAATTTTGAAAGGTTTTCATGTAATGATTTAACTTTGGCCATATCCTTTTATCCTATGTCTCAAAGCCCTTATTTTCATGTTATACCATTGAAATATTTTAAGTTGCAACTATGTGAATCACCCTTTGGTTCTCACAGTTGTGGTGGAGTAAGAGCTATCCAAAGTTTATGTGATGACATTGCAATTTTCCTTGTATCACACGGTTGCATGGGTTAAATGGTAGACCACACTTAGCATTTTGATTGAGTAATATTTCTTATTTTGTAGAGGTGTAGTAGGTTAGGGTTGATCCTAGGTTGGGGTGGTGATAGAACATGGAAGTTTAGATCTTAGGCTTCATAGTTAGTAGTGGCAGTTAACTCCATTTTTGCATGGCCGTGGGAATTTCACATTAGATAAAGTCTATACTATGATAGTATGAATGGTATGTGGGGGTTAGGTTCATAGTTTCACTAGGTCATAAGAGTTAGTGGGAAATTTTGAAGACAAGCTATGAAGTAGTGATAGATAGTTGGTCATGGTTTCAAAAGTAATAACTACTAATGAAGAATGATGGTGGTGAAGCTACAGCCATGGAAAGTCAAATGTGAAACATAAAGTTGAATGTTGATAGGGTGGAAAAATGATAAATGATGATTGGTCCATGTGGCAAGACATGAAGGTTGACTCTAATTGACTGATGACACAACTGATTTGGTGTACTACTAATAGAGGAAGCAAGTCTTCGATGGTAGATCTAATATTTTTGATATCCTTCAACCACTTTCATTATTCCCCATGATGAAGAGAGACACTTCATTGCTACTTTTGGGTCCATCTAATCAAGCAAAATGATGATGGCCATAGTTGCTATCTTCTCAAAGGGATTTGTATGGTGAATAAGTGATGTTCCTACATCTATATGTGTGCCATGATTGTATATTTCCCATATTTTTAGTAACTACTCTCTTCTATCATGAATATGGTCATTGAAATTTTCCTTATGGCAGAAGCTATCTAAGTTATGCTTGTACTATAAAAGAAGGTTTATGTAACCCTTCTCAAGGTTGATTCTTCTATATTTTTCCTTGGTGTGTTTTGGCATACACATTGTGAATTCCCTTTACCTCTAAACTATTCATGATATTCTTCCTTATCACTTTCAACCACTGATGTATTGTACAAGATCTATTTGCCTCTCTTCAATGCATTGTCATTGTCTATCATTTGAATAATTGTATCTCTTTTTGGCCTATGAGTGATATAAAGTGAATCTCTTCTCCCTTATGGAATTTTTCTAGTTTTTTGATCTACATATAATTGATAGATTAAATAAGTCTCAATCTATATATCTTTTGGTCTCGTGATAGTTATCTATGCATGTATGGAGGAGATAGGATGAACACTCTATTTTGGTGCACCACCTCCTTAAAATAGATTAGGGAGTTTGATTTCATGTATTCCTTCTCCCCATTACTCTCCAAGTGTAGCTTAGGTGCATCTTGATAGCAAAGGAATTCAGCCTTCTCCAAAGACGCAACCTCATTATTTAAGTCCCACAACTTGGAGGATGTTTCCATGTTTCACAAGGTTTCCTTTAGGTAAAAACTTTAGGCAAGGGTGTAAACTTTTGTGAAATATTTTTTGGCATGCTTGGTGGGACAGACTCTTAAAGATTTATAAGTTCATTGGTGTCAAACAAAAAAAAATTTCAATATGTTTTGAGAAGATAGTGTTTTTCTCAGTGTTTTAGACCTTTAAGAGGCTCATTTGCAAGTACTTCGAAACTCCAGTCCATTCCACATTTAGTTTTAGACCATAGTTGTTTTGATTCATGCCCAAAGCTGAAACAAGGGTATCTTATAGAGGTAAGTTCCAATATTTAGAGCTTTCAATTTCAAATCCTAGAAGAAGAAATACTAGGGTATCTCTATCACCAGTTAGGAGTGTAGTAGTAACACATAGCCTTGCAAGATCCATCTCCACTCCTCTATTATTAGATCTCAACCTAGAATACAATATACTCATATTAATAGAACACTTTCTTAAATGACTAGAGCTCATGCACTTTCCACCTTTAATGGTGGGAGTCCTCTCTATTTGGCTCAAAGAGATGATATTCTAGTGTCAACTCTCCAAAGTATATATGATTTTACTGGTGAAACTTCCATCTCCCTTATGAAACATATTCAACAGATTTCAAATGTCTATAATATACATGGTATTATAGAGGATGTTGTTGCTATTAGGCTTCTAGCTTCATCCTTTAAAGGAAACACACTACAATGGTATAGAGGTTTGCCTCATAACTCTATTATCGATTGGGATGGGTTATTAATAGGACTTTTTAATCATTTCGAGGACAAAAGTGATCACCTATCACTTTTAAAGAAGCTAACAACCATCAAGAGAGAATCCCATACCATCAAGAGAGAATCCCATGAATATATGATAGATTTTAACTATATATTTTAGAATATATGAGATAGAATACACATTACAATAAAGCCTTCTCATGGTAATGCATTCTTGTATTACCTCAAAGCCTTCAATAGTGATATTTCTACCACTTTGGAATCTATGGGAGGGGACATTTACTAGATGCTTATGAGATTTCCATAAGAGTAGAAAATATCTTGATACAAGGAGGGAAGTTAGCCCCAAGGCCTCCAATGCCTTTCTTTCCTGACATGTCCAATCATTAGCCTATTGTAGCCCCTATTTATACATCCTCTATAAGTTAGCCCCTTGTTATGGTCCACATCCTCTAATGGAGTTGATAAGATTGAAGCCATGATTTAGAAATTGATGCAAAGTATGGATAAGACATTGCAGTATCAAGAAAAGTGGATGGAGGAAAATGGTGCAGTAGTGAAAAAAATGAGTAATGAGTTTGTGACTATGAAGAGTCAACAAGCTCAAAATAATGAGCTTGCACAAATTTAGTATCAAGATCCCGTACATAATCAATCCTCAAATTAGATTCATGTCCCTTATAAACAGAATAGACCTATTGACAACACCCATACTAAGAATACCAAAATAAATATGCCTTCAATCCCTCAAAATAATCTTGCTCAAGATCAATACTTTATCCCTTCTTGTAACTACTCCTATGGAAATTGTACGTGTCAAAGGGTAGATCTTATTTGGCATTAAATATACAAGAACAAGTAGTGGATCAGCAATACAATGCTAATCAACTTGTTTATTCTTCTCACTCACAACAACAAGGTGATTGTTCCTTCATGAACCATCAAGTTGAAGAGCATTGTATTGTTCACAATACTAGAATCAAGAGAACAACCATTGATGATGCTACTCCTTCCCTTTTGAATCATGCCCCAACATCAAGTGAAATAACTCATGTCCAAGTAGTATATTAGCAACATAGTGCTAATCAACTTGATAATGCTTCTCAACAACAAAGGGAAAATAATAGCAGAAGAGATATGAATGACCCTCAAGTTGTCCCATCTCAACCTCCTACACATGGAGCCCTCAAGGTTTCTACCAAAGAACCTAATGCATCATTCAGTCTAGTAGAATAGATGAATAAAAAAAATGTGAATATTTCCATGTGGTATGTTGTTGCTACCATACCTATGCAAAAGAAGGTGTTGTAGTAGGAATTGGAGAGCATTGAACCAAAGGATCAACCACCTAGCATGGAGACTGCCACAAGTTTTGTACAAACATCAAAGGAGGTAGAAACAAGTAAAAAGGTTAGACCTTATCCATTTTATGTTTCTTTGGTTATAGGGGATAAGCTAGTCTAGAATTGCATGATTGATTTAGGGGCTAGTAGTTCAGTGATGCCCAAGTGTGTTGTTGATGTCTTAGAAATGAAATATGAGCTCATTGTTAGGGATTTATTATAGTTGGATGGTAGTACTATCAAGACTATAGGAATCCTTAGGAATTTTTAAATAGCCCTACATATGTACCCTAGTTATACTGTATTTCAAGATATATCAATTTTTGAAGTTAAACCACAATTTTCCATCTATCTTTCCCAGGTCTTTACTACATAGATATGTGGCTATATTTCATTTGATTAGTCATACATGTTTTTTAGAACAAGGTATGGAAAGAAAGCTCCAATCAAAGAATATCCCTTAGTCATCAATCATATTGATCCCTACACTCCTAACTTCATCAACATGAATTATACTATCCTAGAGATAGATGAAAATGATATAGTGCAAGAGCCTGCCACTTCTTTGATAGGGACACTTAACTTTCTCTTAGATGAATGGGCTAACACATATTAGTTTGATCCTATATCAAAAACCTTAGAGATAGGCCTTGGTACTTATTATATATGAGAAAAGGATTCTCTTTTCATTAACCTTATGAAGAACAAGGAGGATACAAGTGGAGTATGGAGTATTTACTTTGATGAATCAAGAAGTAAAAATGAATCAGGGGTTGGTGTGATGTTGGTTTTTCCTCCAATAGAAAGGTACTACTTCCCATTTAGGATTTAATTTAGTTGTACCAATAACATAGTAGAGTATGAGGCATTGATTCAAGGTCTTCTACTTGCTCAAAAAAGAGGAATTCAAGCCTTAAAAGTATATGGGGATAGTGAATTGGTGGTTAATTAGGTGAAAAATCAAAATGTCACCAAGAATGGTTTTCTCAAGTCTTATAAACATAGAGCATGGGATTTTCTTGAAAGTTTTAGTGCATTTAACATTCAAAACATCCCTAGGAAAGAAAATAGACATCCTAACAGACTTGCAGTAGTTGGTGCATCTTATAATGTGCCAAAGAGCCTTGAAGATGAGAAGAAGCAATAGATTAGAATGGTGTTTATGCCTATTATTCCTTATATTAATGTCAATTGGCAGGTGTTTGAATCTGATCCACAAATCATGAGTTTCTTAGAGAAAGAAGAAGAGTTCTTAGATAGAAACCAATCAATATTACATGACTAGTATGGGGATTAGATCATTAATCTTAGCTCCAAGATGTTTCCTAAGGGACTAATTACCTTAGAAGGCTCTTTCACTCGTGATGATTGAGCAAGAGATAGAGGCATGAACCTTGTTGCAAGCAAAGATGATCACATACTAGTCATTATTATTGATGGAAGAACTCTAAACATGGGAAAGATATGTATCAAAATAGAACAATAAAATTTCATTCATCTATGTCAAGAATTTAGTGATGTGTTTGCATGGACATATGATGATTTAAAAGGTTTTCACCCAAGTCTTTTTCAACATACTACATGTTTGAATGATAATGTCAAACTAGTAAGATGAAAATAAAGCCTAATGAATCCTACAATTTAACCATTAATTAGAAAGGAGTTATCCAAGCTAATAGAGGCCAACATTATATTCCCAATCAAGAATTCCTATTGGGTAGAAAACCTTGTCCTTGTTTGGAAGAAGAGTAGAAAAATTAGGTTGTGTGTAAACTTTAGGGACCTTAACCAAGCTTCCCTCAATGATCATCATCCTCTTCCTTCCATGGAGAAAATTCTATCTAGGGTTAATGATTTAGAGAGGTTCTCATTCCTAGATGGATTCTCAGGCTACAACCAAGTATTAGTCAAAGAAGTTGATAGATACAAGACTTTATTTACCAAAAAATGGGGCACCTATGCTTACAATAAAATATCATTTGATCTAATAAATGTAGGTGCCACTTTCAAAAAGGCAATGGAGATGGACTTCAAGAATATGATAGAAAAATTTGTGTTGGTCTATCTTGATGATGTTACAATATATTCTAAGAATGTGATAGGTCACTTTGGCCATCTCAGAAAAGTTTTCCTAAGATGTAGAGAGTTGGTGTGTCCTTAAATCCAAGTAAATGTGTCATTTCCACTAACCCAGGGAAGTTGTTTGGACACATATCTAAGTATGGTCTAAATATTGATCTAGAAAGAACTAAGGTGATACATTCTCTCTCTCTTCCTAACCACAAGAAAGGGCTACAAAGTTTTCTTAGTAGGATAAATTTTGTGAGGAGATTCATTCCTAATTTAGCTATCATGGTGAAATCTCTTACAACTATTCTCAGGAAGAACATGGTCCTTTCATGGACCAAGAAAGAGAAAATGAGTTTTTAAGAGATCAACGCAACCATAGGTCAACTCCTACTCTCATCAATCCAAATTTCATCATTTACACCTTAGGACATGAGTCAAGTATTTATGTTGTTTTTACTCAATTTAATGATAAGAATTAGGAATAGCCTATTACACTCTTCAAAGAAGGGATTAAAGGATATGAGGATAAAAATAGTCATGCAAAGAAGTAAGATCTTGCAGTCATGAGGTCTTTAAAGAAATTCAGACATCTTCCATACCATAATAAGATCTATTTTCTAGTGCCTCATTCCAGTGTTAAGGAAATCCTTTTGAGAAATAATATTAATGAGAAAAGAGTGGGTTGGATCACTAAAGTAATGGAGTATGATGTGGACATCTAGATTACCAAGTTGGTCAAAGGGAAGGGAATGTGCAAATAGATGGTGTCATCTCAAGAATCAGATGAAGAAGTTGCCTAAGTATTGACAAATGAACAAGAAGTAAGAGATGACAATCCTAGGAGTTGGATAGATGAAATTATGGCCTTCTTATCAGGGAATGGATATCCTCATGGATTGGATAGAGCTAAAAGAAGATAGTTCAGATTGCAGTCAATTCTTGATGGTATTCTCTTTAGGAAGGACTTCAATGGAGCTTTGCTAAGATGTATTGATTTAGATCAAGTAGAAAGAATGATTAAGGAGCTTCATGATGGTCATGATGGTCAGGACTTTTTAGCATGAAACACTCCCATGAAGAGAATGAGGAAAAATTACTATTGGCCACCCTTGTTCCAGGATTACCATAAACATGTTAGGAAGTGTGGAAAATGTGCCTTCTTTTCAGGTAAGAAAAGACTTTCAGCCCTTCCACTTCATCCTATTCAACAGGACCAGCCTTTTCCTCAATGGGAATTTGATTTGATATGTGCTATTAGTGATCCTTCTAGTTCTAGCCATAAATGGATTCTAGCTGCTATAGATTATTTTACTAAGTGAATAGAGGAAATTGCATTAAAGGATGCTACTAAGAATTTAGTTGTTGAGTTCTTAGATGGAATCATCACAAGGTTTGGTATTCCTTCCACCATTAGTTTAGATAATGTGAAATCATTTGTTGGAGCTTAGATTTGTCCATGTGCAGTAGATCATGGTATTTATTTGAGTACTTCTTCCACTCACTACCCTTAAGGTAGTGGATTAGATGAGTCATCTAATAAGAATCTGATAAGGATAATGAAGAGAACCATGGAAGATAATCAGAGGTGTTAACATCATAAATTGAAAAAAACTCTATGGGCTGATAGGATAACAACTAAGAGAGCCATAGGAAATTCTCCTTTCATGTTGGTTTATGGAAAGGAAGCTAGGCCTATATCATTATAATTTATTGCTCTTGAATTGGCTCATCAACTTGAGTTAGCTAAAGATGATACTTGTTGGAGGAGAAGGGAAACCAAGCCATGTAGACCTTGGAAGAACTTTAGCAGAAAATAAAAAAGTGTTTTGATAGGAAGGCTAAATTTAGAAATTTCAAGGAAGGTGACCTTGCACTAAAATAGGATGCAAATTCTTTTCAATTGAGTAGGCCTAATGGTGAAATCTTTCTTATTCTCATCAATGCAATATATCTTAAATATTTTTTCTCAGGGATGTTGTTTCATGTGCATACTTAGAATTGATTTCTTTTTGTCCTTTCCTATTTTCCAAGAGATGTAGGGTGCATATGGTGTTGTTCCTCTAGAGTGACAGTTTTGAAAAGTTTTTTAGAGTTGTAGAGGAAGAAGGGCATGTTTTATGGCTTAAAATGTAGCAAAGCTAATGACTTGGATAAGTTTTCAAAGTTCAAAGACTCCATATCCCAATGGATTTTCATTGATCACTAGTCATATGCCAAGAAGGCTTGCATCCCCTCTGAGGCACCAAAAATGTTAGCCAAAATGCCCACCTACCAAAAAATTGATTTCAAATGCTAAGTCACTCAACGGTCACCTAGGGTTTCAAATTTCAAATATTTTTTAAAAAATTCATGAAATGAATTAACTTTGGCCATATCCTTTTATCCTAAGTCTCGTAACCCTTATTTTAATGCTATGCCTTTGAAATGCTTTAAGGTGTGATCGTGCAAATCACACTTTAGTTCACATAGTCATGGTGATAAGAGCTAACCAAAGTTTATGTGGTGACATTGCAATTTTCCTTGTATCACATGGTCACATGGGTTAAATGGTAAACCATAGTTAGTATTTTGATTGAGTGATATTTCTTATTTCATAGAGCCATAGTAGGTTAGGGTTGATCTCAGGTCGAGGCAACGATGGTGCAGTGGAAATTTAGATCTCAGAATTCACAGTTAGTAGTAGCAGTTAAGTCCATTTTTGTATGTTGCCTCACTTTTCACCATGTACCAATTTTGCAAAGTGGATATTAATTTGTACTGTATTTAGTCAGGTCGAGTTGGTCCTTTCTTCCTCAAGTGATAAGTATCTCCATCGGGTTTCCATCTTTTCCCTTCTCCCGCATTGTATGGTCGGGTGGGTTCTCTTTATCATCACAAGTCTTTTGGGAAGTTTAGGACCTTGCTCGATTGAGATCTTTGAATTATTTTACTTCAGATGAACTACTTGCAGCTCATTTTGTTCCAGACATGAAGAAATTTGAAAAGGCAAAAAATCTAGTTTCATCTTCTCTTTGGCGACTTTTCGCACCCCAAAGGTGAAATTCTGCTGAGATTCACAAATGTGGTTTGCAAGTTTAAATGAAGAGAGACAAATTATGTTATGGATAGATTATTCAAGTATTGCCATTTTTTCATTGTGGGAATCATTCAAAACTCACTAAGATGATTAAAAAAGTATTCACAAAATCCTAAGAAATAGCTTCTCCTTAGTAGGTTTTGAACCAAGAAGTCAGTTTTTCGAAAAGGCATTTGTGAAAAGGTAAAGTGAGTCAGTGGGTCCTCTTTCACTTGCAAAGCCAGTTTTATATTTTTTGGAGGCTTAATGTAAAGTGATTAGGGTAGAGAAGGTAAAACAAGAGTGCAAGCAGAAAAGTGGAAATCACCTTCTCCTCCATGGGCTTTCTACCCTCAACAACAATTTTTTGCAAGTAATAGAAAATCATTTCTGCAAGCATAGTAATTGTGTAAATTAATCATGGGATGTTTTAGGAAATTTTTTTAAAGTAGATCAGTTGAGTTTGTGAAGGTATTTTAAATAGAATCTAGTCAAGCAGATTTCTTCACATGGAGTATTCAATTTCTATTTCTCTGAAATAGGGTAAAAATGGGAAAGTAAGTTTCTAATTAAAGAAAGTTACCTTTGGGCAAATGGGAACAATGAAAAGATAGGGAAAAATCCATTAGAACCCTCACAGTTACTAATTCAATGGATTTATTCTTAAATTCGCTTGTGTGGCACGGATCATGAAAATCAATAGACAGATTAAGGGTTCTTATATAAAGACAAACATGACAGATTTTCAAATTACCATTTTCTTTATTAAACTATTATGTTGTTGTATTGAATAGTGCTCTCAAATTTTTTTGGAGTTAGAGGGTTTACTCTTGGCACTATTTGCAATTGTTGAGTTTCAGTTTGCATCAATATTAGACAAGATGGCCACAAGATTTTCTAGTTTTGATGGGATGGGTGGAGTTAAGTGAACATGGCAGAATATCATAGACACTTCACTCTATTTCTTTGATATGCAAGACTTTCAAAGAAGACTAAGGATAGAGCCGATTCACCCCATAATAGAGAGAATTTGAGGAAGTGGATTAGTAGAGGCAATCAGATTTCTAGTAGCAGTACAAGCTCCAGAGTTGATTATTGAATGAATCAATCATTACAATCTAGATACAAAACAAATCTTACTACTAGATCAAATAGTGCTAATCTTAATTGATAGGCAAGTGGTTGTGAACTGCTTGTGGATTCTAGAATGAGAGGAGTTTTCTAAATTAACAATTGGAGGAGCTATGTCTAAATTCTCTCTGAAGAAGATGGTGTGGCAAAAAGAGATCATGAGTTCTTGGTTCAAAAATCCAAGGGGAGCTAAGAGTAAGGTCCCTAAAACCCTTTTCAGCACTGATCTCAAGCCTAAGATCATGGAAATTTTGGTTCTTTTGAATTGACTTAAAGCTGAGGTAGAAGCCTTTAATTTTGTAGAACAATATTTCTTTTTGGTGCAAATTATTTGCTTGGATACAAAATATATTGCCTAGGCATATGAGGTAAGTGAACATCTATCTAGGACTCTCAGTACGGCTAAGTTCTACAATTCATTTTATATGTCTTCTTTCTTGATATATATGTTGGCTTCCATACAATTATGGCCAGGACTTCCCAGATTAGAGAATTTCCCCAATGACATGAAAAGATATGAATTTTATCCATGTATGTAATTGTAGAATAGTTATGTGGAGTATATCCGAGCAAATGATGTGTTCACAATGAGAATATGTAGGGAACTCCAAGGATGTCCAGAGTGGAGATTTAGTCTAGAAGTAATGATAGTCATCAGTCAATTTGGCAGTTATTTCATTCAATTCTCATCTTTTTCTTATTTGTGTCTTGCAATATTTGATGGATTTCCTCTAAAGTTTCCTAGATACCCAAATGACATGATTGTACTCATTGAGATGGTGAGGTAAGTGATTCAGGTGAACATGTTGAGTGCCAGTTTGAGGAAGAAAGGGTATGAATTCCCTATGAAAGTTGGAGCCTACAATTATGAGACTCGATCAGATGCTTAAAACATGCTTAAGACATTTGAGAAAAAGTACAAGTTAGAAGAGTATGAAGTGGTGAGGCCTATGTTTTACCCAAATGGGTATGTTAGAGATGTGCTTCAAATTTGAAGTGTGATCAAGCAAGTTACTACTATGGAAGATTATTGGGTAGATTGTAAAGATGAGTTGGAAAGCTATGATTGGGATTTTGCTAGATTGACAATGGATCAAATAAAGACATATGGCATTAACATAGATGTGGAAGGGATAGAAGATGATGGGAAAAATATATATAGTAATACATATTTGACCAAATTGAGAAATACTCCAATCATTTTTGAGCCATATGTTGATATGGAGGAAGACCTAGATGTTATGATGGCCCAGATTGTCAAGAGAACTGCAAAATGGGTTGAGTGGACAACAAAAAAGGGTCAGAGTAAGAGCAAGACTACACAAGCTTCTCCAGCCCCTGCTATTCCCACTTCTTCTCAAAGTGCCACACCCAGTGTTACAACTACGACTACTCAAGGACCTACTCAATCTGCAGAAGGAGGTGACCAACCCCCAGAGAAAAACATTTCAATATCTCCAAATTGCCAAGGTGATCCTCTACTAGTCATTGAAGCCCAAGCCACCATCGAAGAAAAGAGGACTAAAGAGCCAAAAGATGGTGTTACTCTTCCAATCTCACCTCCTCGTGTTACTGCTCTACTCTCACCCCCTCATGTTATTGCTCTAGTCTCATCTCCCCAGGTTACTCCAACTCCATCTCCTCATCATAGCCCTAGTCCATCTACAAGTGCTCCTCTTTTGAGGTCAACTAGTTCCCCCAGTTAGATAGTAGAGATCGAAGATAAATAGAGCAATAGTAGCAAGTCCACTAAATTTGACAAAGCTGCAAGGAAAACTCAAGAGGAAGAGAAAGCCTTGAGTTCATCTAGGATTCTATTTCAAGATCCAAAGAATCCTTTTTCTGCAACTACAATGGCAGTAACTCTGGTGAAGAAGAAAATTTTTAGTATAGAGTCACTTTGGGTTGCTTCTAAAGTGATTAGTATAGAGTCTTGGCTAGAAGACACCTTAGAAAGGAAGAGAAAGAGGAAAGTGGAGATCATCCCTGCAAAAGATACTATGTCTCAAGCAGTTCGCTCTGGGTCTACAATAGTGAAAGCTATGAAGTAGAAGACTTTATGAATACTTGGGCAAGATCTAGAAATATGAAACTTAATAATGGAGGTAGCAAAGACAAATAAAGTTGGGAGAATTAAGGACATGACACCCAATGATTTAACTCTACATTCAATTGATCTTGGAGAGGCTAGACATGATACAAAGGTGGGCCTATGGAGATCAAGTAATGAGGTGATAGAAGAAGAATCAGAGAGCCTCAAATTGTCAAAAATCAAGATGAATGTTGAGATTGACGAATTGAAAAGATTTATCAGGTATTTAGTTGTTCCATTGGCAACCATTACTAGTGTACCTACTAATAAGAACCCTACAGTGGAAGAAGTGCAAGCTTTCATCTCACAGCTTCAGAAAGATAGGCATTTTGGCTAGATCAGAAAAAAATGGATTGAGAAAAATCAATGCAGATGGAGTTTCTCTGATCAGTCAAATTGGAAATATTATCCTTCAATTGGAAACTGAGAAGGATAATATCATATCTAACCACAATACTTTTTCTCTAGAGAAGGCAAGATGTGATGAGCGAATTTCCCTCCTAAAAATGATCATCCAAATGAAGTTAAAGGAGGTAGTTGAAGTGAATTTTTTTAAGAAAAGGGTCTGAGCGTCTGTTTGAATGGCTTCAAAGCATGCAATTTAAGCTAGAGATGATCCAAGAGGCTGAAGAGGGACTTAAAGAAATAGGGGAAAAAATGAGGAAGATCCAAGACAGAGCATTCGAACTCATGCGAGGATTACACACTAACCCACAAACTAGTGGGCAAGGGAAAGCTCTTATTGGGGTAAAAGTAATGAAAAAAAACTTCTTCACATACTTGAGTAATCTATCTAGAATGAGTTCAAGTAGTCCAAATAGAGTGGTAGAGTTGTAGATGCTTGGTGGGTACGTACACGTGGCTGCTGGAGAATTCACAAGTTAGCTAAATGTAGTGAAGGAGCTAGCTTGAGAGCACTTGAAGTGGATCCTAAGATTCACTAATGTACATGTGCCTAACCACAAAGAAATGATTCCAATTATAGTTGTTGCTAAAGCATATAGAGTGAAAACTGGAAAAAAGAAAGAAGCTCAAGTGATTTAGTTGACACCCACTTTTCACGTTTTGTTGAAGTCTTTGCAAATTTTGTAAATTTTGTAATATGACAAATGGGTATCTTGCCATTTTTCATCCTTAGAAGATGAATCAATTAAAATTCCTATTGTAATGGTCATCTCTCAAACTCTATATGTATGAAGTTGAATGACTAATAAAAGGTCGACAAATTTTGGTGTAGGATACTTGACGTTGCAAAGTCAATTGAAGAGTATTTTATGTCAATTATTTCTTGTTCTAGTAAGTTGATAGTTGTTAATTAGTTGAGTCTTTCTCTTAAAATAAGTTACAATAGGAAGGAAAGGATTGTTTCATTCCTTTGTTTCAAAGTTGTGAATAAACCCAGTAGGATGTGATGTGAAATATTCAGAGAAGCACTCATTAGACCTTCTTTTTTATATTCCATTTACATATCTTTTAATAGTTGTTGTAGATTAGTTGAATGCTAAGTGTATGAATTCATAGGATGTGTGAGTTCTATCATTTGGTTCATAGACTAGAAAGTTTACCCTGCCTAGATTAAGTAATGCTTAGGCTTAATTTGGTTTGCCTCTTTTTCTCTGGAGTTAAGAGCATACCCTGTGTTAGTTTTAGGATCAAAACATAATTCATTGCATATTATTCCATAAGGGAGCTATACCTACCAATTTAGAGAAAAGTCAATAATCAGAGAACAACTTTTCAAATATTGTAACCAGATATTGTTCATGATTTGGGCACTAAAATCCATATTCTTAAGAAATAAGGAAGGACAAATTTGTTTACCAACAGATTTTTGGTGAGTACTCTACTGGGGACACGAATAGTTGCTTGATCAAAAAGCCTATGTCATGAGGGAAAATTGTACTACCTCATGAAAACATAATCCCAGTGCTCCAACCAAAGCTTAGTTTTCAACATGACCAAGAGGACATAATTTCTTCCCTTAACACATTTTTTTTGAGGCACAAAAGGAACACTAGATATAATTAGAATGCTAGCCTAGTATTAGAGGAAGAAGAAAGAAGAGCTGAAGCCTTGGAAAGAGTTGTTTAAAGGAGAGATATCTGGAGTGTAGAAAGACAATTAAGACAATAAGCTTAGAGATAAATCAGACCTAGCACCCTGGAACAATTTAGCTTCCTTAGAAGTACCAAGGAACAGGGTGGACAAGATCCTACCTTTGATAAACTTGTAGAGCTCGACTTTCCTATTTTAGATGTCCCAAAGAAAAAAGTTGAAGGTAAAAGTTAGAGTAGACCCCCTTCCCCTATTAGAAACCAGGATGTTAGCACTTCAAATTCCAGTTGTCAGCTGTTAGCACTTTACAGAGTTACTACCCATCTAGTTGTTAATATTTCTCCATATACTGCTAGAACAATTATGGCTGCTCCATGGGCCATGGAAACAAGACCATTAGCATTAAAAACTTACCATCCACTCGTGACTGGTTCAAGGAAGAATTTCCCTAAATTCTCAAGTGATGGGAAAATCACTACAGATGAACACATTACAACTTTTTTTGTGGCTACTCATATCTTAGGAGTGGGAGATGAAGATGTTGTTGTAACATTGTTCATAGAAACCCTCATAGATAGTGTGATAGATTGGTTTTATCATCTAGCTGATGGCTCAATAATTGATTGGGATACAATGAGAACCAAATTTGAGACAAGATTCAACACTGCGAAAGATGAACATGCTTTGCTAACATAGTTGACTTCAATTAAAACTATGAGCATGAAAGATTTTTTTGCCAAATTCAATAATATTAATAGTAGAATTCCTATTATCGATAGACCCACACCTAGTAATCTTAAAACTTTCTTTATTAGCACTATGCCTCTAGATATCAATTATGATTTGAGAAGGGCACATCCCAGTGATCTGGCTAATGCACAAAAGAAAGCGATTGAATGTGAGGATGATTTAATTTCCATGGGAAAATAAAAATGTGAACTTCTAACTAAAGAGAATTTGAGTAATGCCACATCATCAGAAGAGATGATTCAGAAGTTCTCTAATGAACTAGTAGAAATGAAGAAGCAGTTACTTGGATTCAATAGCTCTTGTCAATGAAATTACCAAAATTCACTAGGAAGAAGCAATGAAAGTAGATTTCTACAGCTTACAAGTTCACAACCTAGGTTGAAAATTGAAGTAGTGGCAAAAAAAGGAAATATGTGTGTCTTTCATTTGACCATAGATCATGACAGTGAGAATTATCTAGAGACTGCTCATATGATGCAGTTGTTATCTACTAATGAAATAAATACTCTAGCCCCTTGTTTAGAACCTGGTTCTTATTCAAATGGTGACTCTGGAAATTTATTTTTAGAATATGAATTAGATTCTAAACCAAAAGGTGAGTGTTATGCAACTATTGATGGAACTCCATACACTGTGCTTACCTATGGACAAAGGTTAAAGAACCAAACCTCTAGTCACACTCACAGGAATGACTTCAGTCCTTCAACAAGCAATGTACATACTGATCAAGGAGTATCTATTTCACAAATAGGTAAGGACAAGATATCCTTTGATTTCATTCAATTCTATGAAGAATCAAAAATTCAAATTTCCACTATTGATTATTTAAAGTCACATCCTTCTGAGTTAAAAATACTGGTAGACTGATGTAAAAGAAACACATCAGATGCTAATTGTAATGTAATGGTTGAAAAAGAAGATGAAACCTTGACATCTAGTTTGTTTAATTAAGAAGATTCCATAGATTTAGTAACCTCTCTTGGGCAAAAACCTGAACCTTTTTATATCTCATTGTACATTAATGGATGTAAACTCAGTAATTGTATAATAGATTTGGGTGCATCAGATAATGTTATGCCTTATTCTGTAGCTAAAGCTTCGGGTCTCAATATTACTAAAGTGCATGGAAGATGTTATTCAATGGATTCCAAACAAGTTCCTTTACTTGAACAGATTAAAGATGCTCAGGTAGCTTTAGCTTCACATCCAAAAAAGAAGCTCCTATTAACTATCCTAGTAGTTGATATCCCAGCAAGCTATGGACTTATGTTAAGTAGAAGTTTTTGTCACGACTTAGGAGGAGAAAAAAAATTAGACTAGTTCCAAGTAGTAATACTTGTTGGGAATAAGAAAGTCAAATTAGAACTTGGAGAAAAGGAAAAGTTCACAGTGTTGAAATTAGATGACCCTAAAGCTCAATTCCTATATCAAGAATTAGAGTTTGGCAATTATATGTTTTTTACTGAAGGAAACCCAAAAGAACAAATGGATGAAAATTCAATCAATAAAGTTTCCAATGAAAATAAAGATGTACCAAGCATATGGATGCTTGAATTTGATAGAAGTTGTGCTTCTTCAAGATCTAGAGTTGGTGTAGTATTGATATCCCTGAAAGGAGAACTTAAACCTATGGCTTTCAAATTAGAATTTGGGAATACGAATAACATGGTGGAATATGAGGCCTTATTACTTGGGACAATGACAACAAAAGAAAGAGAAATAAAGATTTTAAAAGCCTAAGGTGATGCAGAGCTTATTGTAAAGCAGGTAAAAGGGCAATATTCTATTAAAAATCACAAGCTGAAAAATTATAGGAATAGAGTTTGGGATGAGATTGAAGGTCTAGATCTATTGAAGCAGTTTTGAGAGAGATGAATACCAAAGCTGATTTCTTTGCTATCTCTGCCTCCCTATTACAAGACAAGAAGTACTAGATCAAAATTGTCTATCAATCTACCATTCTATATAATAGAGAATCATGGCAAGTTTTCAATGATGATAAAGTTTTGTAGATGTTCCTTGAAAATGACAAGTTTAGCTTTGAGCATGAATCCAATGGAAGTAATCATGAAAGCCCTAATGCAGAGAAAGAATAGAGCCAAAATGTGGAAGTTTAGTTCAAAGGAAACATTATCCCCCCATATTTTGTGGCCTTAGAATTTTTTTTGAATAGACATGATGCTTACATAAAGTAGAACAGAGCAGAAAAGGGGCCCACAATGGGTGAATATGAAGGAGTTAACATTGGAGATATTCATAATCCCAAATTGATTAACATTGGGAGGTGTTGTTTACCCAAATAGAAAGAGGCCACAAAGAATCTATTTATAGAATATAGAGATGATTTCGCTTGGAGCTATGAAGACTTGAAAAGTTATAGAAATGGGTAGGTAAAACACGAAATTCCACTGAAGCCTAGTGTAGTCCCTTTTTGGAAAAAACACAAGAACTATAATCCTAAAGTCATTGATGCCATCTTTCAAGAAGTAGATAAGATGTTAAAAGAAAGAATTATTTATCCCATTCATCATTTCACCTAGATAGCTAATATAGTACTCGTCAGAAAGAAGAATGGAGAAATAAGAATCTATGTTGATTTTTGCAACCTAAATCAAGTGTCCCTGAAAGATAACTTTTCTCTTCCTAATATTGACTATTTATTGCAAACAATGGTGGGATCCAAAATGATGTATATGCTTGATGGCTTCTCAGGTTATAATCAGATTGAAGTAGAAGAGAAAGACCAGCATAAGACAACATTCACTACCCCTTGGGGTACATTTGCATATCGCAGAATCCCTTTTGGACTTATCAATGCTAGCGCTACATTCCAAATGTGCATGAGTAATACATTTTCTGATTTGAAAGACTGAATCATAGTCATATACCTAGATGACCTTACTATGTTCTCGCAAAAATAAAAGATCATATAGAAGATTTGAGGAAAGTGTTACAAAGATGCCAAGAGCATGGAATATCTCTCAACCTGAAGAAGTCAGTCTTATGTGTGATAGAAGGAAAGCTCCTTTTCCATATAGTGTTCCAAGAAGGCATTAGAATTGACCCTAAAAGAGTAGAAGCTATTCAGAGACTAAGCCTACCCTCAAAAAAAATAGGGGTTAAATCTTCCTTTGGGCATGTAAATTTTCTCAGAAGATTTATGCTTGATTTTGTGGAAACTATTAAACATATAGTGGACATGATGAAAGGGAATTCAAATTTCAAATGGAATGAGGTAGGAAAGTGAGCTTTTCATGATATAAAAATTTCTATTGCTAATGCTCTAGTGATGTGCCATCCAAATTATAAGTGGGACTTTATCATTTATTGTTACGCTTCTGAACATAAGTTGTTGGCTATTCTTATGCAGGAGAATGATGAAGGAGTATAGACTCCTATTTCTTTTATGAGCATATCTTTAAAGAACCATGGGCTCAAATATTCACAAATTGAAAAGCATGCTTTTTTAGTGGTCAAGGCTCTTAAAAATTTTGGCTCCATATCCTGCATTCACATTCAATAGTTTTTTTCCTAGATGTAGCAATAAAGAGCGTAATAACACAATAGGATATAGGTTACAATGTTAGAGGAACATGGGTAGCAAAGATACAAGAATATGATATAGCAATTAAACCTACTAAGTTGATAAGAGGGAATGCTCTATGCAAGGCAATTGCAGAAAACAAAATCATTGGAAAGTCAGAAGAATTGGGTGAGAAATAATTGGCATTAGCTATAGGTCTCTACGATCCATGGTTTGAAAACATCTCTTACCTTTTAATGTATGGTGAATTTCCAGAGGGCTTAAATTCAAAGCAAAGAAGAGACCGTAAATTAAAAGTAGCTAAGTATGTGATATGGGATGGTAAGCTTTTCAAAAGAGCTATTGATGGTACTTTTCTTAGGTGTGTAGATAAACAACAACAAGAAAAGTTATTGAAGACATTTCATGATGAAGCTTCTGGGGGACATTTCTCTTCATTAGTCACAACATTTAAAATACTAAGGAAATTTTATTACTGGCCCAGGATGTTTAAAGATGCATATACTTGGGTAGCAAAGTGTAAAAAGTGCAAGATGTTTTCTGGACATCCTCAACTAGCTACCCTACCTTTGAGACCTATTATCATTGAAGGGCCTTTTCAATAGTGGGGCCTTGACTTTTTTGGTCCTATTAGCTCTACATCCAGTGCTGGTAATAAGTATATAATAACTACAACTAACTATTTCACTAAATGGGTAGAAGCTAAAGCTACAAAGAAGACTACTTCTAAGGTGGTGTGTGAATTCATAAAAGAAAACATTTCGGTCAGGTTTGGTGTTCTTATTAAATTAGTGATGGATAATGCATCATATTTTTCTTCAATCAAAATAATTGATTTCTATTTTGAGTATGGGATCACCGTTGGTCATTCATCTGATTATTTCCCTCAAGGGAATGGACAGGCAGAGTCTAGCAATAAGAACTTAATTAGTATTGTTAAGAAGTTAGTTGTAGATAATCAGAAGACCTAGCACAAAAGGATTCATGAGGCACTCTGGGTAGATAGAGTGACACACAAAAGGGAAATTGCTATATCCCCTTTTGAACTAGTTTATGGAACATAAGCCAATCAGCCTCTACCTCTAGATTTAGCCATGAACAAACTAAAAATAGTAATTAAGGATGATGTCTATAAAGATGGTCTAGAAAAGAGGATCCTATATCAGAGAAAACTCGAAGAAGAAAGGAGAGAGATTGCATACCACATTACACAGCACCGGATGTGAGTGAAAGATCTTTTTGATAAAAGGACAAGACTTAGAAGGTTTGTGATAGGAGATATGACATTTCTTTGGGACAAAAGAGAGGCTCCAAAAGGAATGCATAAGAAGTTTGATGCTCTGTGGAAGGGTCCATTTAGAATTCAACAGGCATTCAAAAATAATTCTTTCAAGTTGGCATATGAAGTTGGTGAAGTACTACCCCTAACTTATAATGGTCAGGATCTCAAGCTCTATCAAATTGCAAATTGAAAACAGGTAGCCCCTATATTGTACTATAGTTAAACTTAGTGTCTTGTGTGTGTCTTAGTTAGCCTTTTCCCTTCTATTTTCTTTTCCTTGTTCCTCATTTAGTTTAGTTTTTGTTGTGTTGTCACCTTTTATCTTCTTTTGCAAAACTAGAGATTCTAAGTTCCTTGCTTGGGCATACTCTACCCAAGTCCCCAGTCAGAGTCATCAGTTGCCTCACCTTTCACCATGTACCAATTTTACAAAGTGGACATTAAATTGTATTCTATTTCGTTGAGACAAGTCGGTCCTTTCTTCCTCAAGTGATAAGTATCTCCATCAAGTTTTCATCTTTTCCCTTCTCTCGCATTATATGGTTGGGTGGGTTTTCTTTATCATCACAAGTCTTTTGGGAAGTTTAGGACCTTTCTCAATGGAGATCCTTGAACTATGTTACTTTAGATGAACTACTTGCAGCTCATTTTGTTTTGGACATGAAGAAAGTTGAAAAGGCGAAAAATCTAATTTCCTCTTCTCTTTGGCAGGTTTTTGCACCCCGAAGGTGAAACTCCGTTGAGATTCAAAAATGTGGTTTGTGAGTTTAAATGAAGAGAAAAAAATTATGTTATAGATAGATAATTCAAGTATTGCCATGTTTTCACTATGGGAATCGTTCAAAACTGACTAATATGATCAAAAAAGCATTGGCAAAAAACTAAGAAATAGCTTTTCCTTAGTGGGTTTCAAACCAAGAAGTTAGTTTTCCAAAAAAGCATTTTTGAAAATTAAAATGAGTCAATGGGTCCCATCTTTCACTTGCAAAGCCAGTTTTATATTTTCTGGAGGTTTAATGTAAAGTGATTAGGGTAGAAAAGAAAAAATGAGAGTGCAAGCGAAAAAGTGAAAATCGCCTTCTCCTCCGTGGGCTTTTTACCCTCGACAGCAATTTTCCACAACTAATAGAAAATCATTCCTACAAACATAGAAATTGTGTAAATTGATCATGGGATGTTTTGGGAAAAATGTTTAAAGCAGATCAGTTGAGTTTGTGAAGGTATTTTAAATAAAATCTAGTTAGGCAGATTTCTTCCCATGGAGTACTCTATTTCTATTTCTCCGAAATAGGGTAAAAATGGGAAACTAAGTTTTTAATTAAAGAAAGTTACCGTTGGACTAACAAGAATGGTGAAAAAAGAGGGAAAAATCCATTAGAACCCTCACATTTACTAATTCAATGGATTTATTCTTAAATTCGCTCATGTGGTGTAGATCATGAAAATCAAGGGACAGATTAAGGGTTCTTATATAAAGACAAACATAATAGATTTTCAAATTACTATTTTCTTTATTAAACTATTATTCCATTCTATTGAATAGTGGTCTCAAAATTTTTTGGAGTTATAGGGTTTACTCTTGGCACTATTTGTAATTGTTGAGTTTCAGTTCGCCGCAATATCATACAAAATGGCCACAAGATTTGTTGGTTTTGATGGGCTGGGTGGAGTTTTAAAGTCAACATGGTAGAATATCATAGACACTTCACTCCATTTCTTTGACATGCAAGACTTTAAAAGGAGACTAAGGATGGAGCCAATTCACCCCATAATAGAGAGACTTCGAGGAAATGGATTGGTAGAGGTAGCCAAATTTCTAGTAGTAGTACAAGCTCCAGAGTTGATTATTGAATGCATCAATCATTACAATTTGGATACAAAAAAAATCTTACTACCAGATCAAAAAATTCTAATCTTAATTGATAGGCAAGTAGTGGTGAACTCCCTACGGATTCTGGAATGAGAGGAGTTCTCTGAATTAACAATTGGAGGAGCTATGTCTGAATTCTCTCTGAAGAAGATGGTGTGGCAAAAAGAGATAATGAGTTCTTGGTTCCAAAAGCCAAGGGGAGCCAAGAGTAAGGTCCCTAAAACCCATTTCAGCATTGATCTCAAGCCTGAGATTGTGGACATTCTAGTCCTCTTGCATTGACTTAAAGGTGAGGTAGAAGCCTTTAATTTTGTAGAAATATATTTCCTTTTGGTGCAAATTATTTTCTTGGATACACAATATATTGACTGGGCATATGAGGTAAGTGAACATCTATCTAGGGCTCTTAGTGTGACTAAGTTCTAAAATTCATTTTATATGTCTTCTTTCTTGATATATATGTTGGCTTCCCTATAATTGTGGTTGGGACTTCCCAGGTTAGATAATTTCCCTGATGACATGAAAAGCTATGAATTTTATCCATGCCTACAATTGAAGAATAGTTATGCTAAGTATATATGAGTAAATGATGTGTTCACAATGACAATATGCAGGGAACTCCAAGGATATTCAGAGTGGAGAGTCAATCTAGAAGCAATGGTGGTCATCAATCAATTTAGCAATTATTTAATTTAATTGTCATATTTTTCTTATTTGCATCTTCCAACATTTGATGGATTTTTTCTAAAGCTACCTAGATACCTGAATGACATGATTGTACTCATTAAGATCATAAGGCAAGTGATTCAAATAAACGTGTTGAGCACTAGTTTGAGGAAGAAGGGGTATGAATTCCCTATGAAAGTTGGGGCCTACAGTTGTGAGACTTGATCAGATGCTAAAAACATGCTTAAGACATTTGAGAACAAGTAAAAGTTAGAAGAGTATGAAGTGTTGAGGCCTATGTTTGACGCAAATGGGTATGCCAGAGATGTGCTTCAAATTTGAAGTGTGATCAAGCATGTTACTACTGTGGAAGATTATTGGGCAGTTTGTAAAGATGAGTTGGAAAGCTGAGATTGGGCTTTTACTAGATTGACAATGGATCAAATAAAGACATATGGCATTAACTTAGATGTGGAAGGGCTAGAAGATGATGGTAAAAATATGTATAGTAATACATATTTGATAAAATTGATAAATACTCCGATCAGTTTCAAGCCATATGTTGATATGGAAGAAGACCTTGATGTTATGATGGCCCAGATCATCAAAAGAATTGAAAAATAGGTTGAGTGGACAAAAAAAAAGGGCTAGAGTAAGAGCAAGACTACTCAAGCTTCTCTAGCCACTGCTACTCCCACTTCTTTTGAAAGTGCCACACCTAGTGTTACAACTATGACTACTCAAGGACCTGCTTAATCTATAGGAGGAGGTAACCAACCCTTGGAGAAAAACATTTCAATAGCTCCAACTTGCCAAGGAAGTCCTCTACCAGTTATTGGAGCCCAAGCTAGCACTGAAGAAAAGAGGACCGAAGAGCTGAAAGATGGTGTTACTGTTCCAGTCTCACCTCCTCATGTTACTACTCTAGTCTCACCCCCTCATGTTATTGCTCCAGTCTCATCTCCCCATGTTACTCCAACTCCATCTCCTCATCATAGCCCTGGTTCATTTGCAAGTGGTCCCCTTTTGAAGCCAACTGCTTCCCCCATTTAGATATTAGAGATCAGGGATGAATAGAGTAGTAGTAGTGAGTCCACTAAATCTGACGATGCTGCAAGGAAAACTCAAGAGTAAGAGAAAGCCCTAAGTTCATCTAGGCTTCTGTTTCAAGATCCAAAGAATCCTTTTTCTACAACTTTAGTGGCAATGACTCTGGTGAAGAAGAAAATGTTCAGTATAGAGTCACTTGGGGTTGCTTCTAAAGTGATTAGTACAGAGTCCTAGCTAGAAGACACCTTAGAAAGGAAGAGAAAGAGGAAAGAGGAGAGCATCCTTGTAAAAGATACTATGTCTCAAGAAGTTCGCTCTAGGTGTACAATAGGGAAAGATAAGAAGCAAAAGAATTTATCAATACTTGGGAAAGATCTAGAAACATGACACTTACCAATGGAAGTAGCAAAGCCAAAAAAAGCATGGAGAATTGAGGACATGACACCTGATGACTTCACTCTTCATTCAATTTATCTTGGAGAGGCTACACATGATATAAAGGTGGGCCTATGGTGATCAACTAATGAGGTGATAGAAGAACAATTGGAGAGCCTCAAATTGTCAAAAACCAAGATGAAGGCCGAGATTGAAGAATTGAAAAGATTTATCAGGCAGTTAGTTGTTCCATTGGCAACCATTACTAGGGTGCCTAGTACTAAGAACCCTACAACAAAAGAAGTGCAAGCTTTCATCTCATAGCTTCAAAAAGATAGGCATTTTGGCTAGATCAAAAAATAATGGAATGAGAAAATCAATGCAGATGGAGTTTCTCTGATCGATCAAATTGGAAAAGTTATCCTTTGATTGGAAATTGAGAAGGCTAATATCATATCTAACCACAATAATTTGGCTACAAAGAAGGCAAGATGTGATAAGTGCATTTCCCTCTTAAAAAAGATCATCCAAATGAAGGCAAAGGACGCAATTGAAGTGAAAATTTTAAAGGGACTGAGGTTCTATTCGAATGGCTTCAAAGCATGCAATTTAAGTTTAAGATGATTCAAGAGGCTGAAGAGGGACTTAAAGAAATAGGGGAAAATGTGAGGAAGACCCAAGATAGAGCATTTGAACTCATGTGAGGATTACACACTGACCCTCAAACTGGTGCGCAATGGAAAGCTCTTATTGAGGTAGATGTAATGAAAAAAAACTTCTCCCATACTTGATTAATCTATCTATAATGACTTGAAACAGTCAAAATAGAGTGGTAGAGTTGTAGATGCTTGTTTGATACGTACACATGGCTGCTAGAGAGTTGATAGGTTAGCTAAATGTAGTGAAGGAACTAGCTCGAGAGTACTCAAAGTGGCTCCTAAGATTCACTAATGTACATGTGCCTAACCACAAAGAAATGATTCCAATTATATTTATTGCTAAAGCATCTAGAGTGAAAACTGAAAAAAGAAAGAAGCTCAAGTGATTCAGTTGACACCCGCTTTTCATTTTCTATTAAAGTCTTTGCAAATTTTGTAAATTTTGTAATACGAAAAACTAGCATCTTTCCATTTGTCATCCTTAGAAGATGAACCGATTAAAATCCCTATTGTAACAGTCATCTCTCAAACTCTATATGTATGAAGTTGAATGATTAATAAAAGGTCAACAAATTTTGGTGTAGGATACTTGACGTTAAAGAGTCAATTAAAGAGTATTTTATGTCAATTATTTCTTGTTCTAGTAAGTTGATAGTTTTTAATTAGTTGATTCTTTCTCTTAAGCTAAGTTACAATAGGAAGTAAAGGATTGTTTCATTTCTTTGTTTCAAAGTTATGAATAAACCCAGTAGGATGTGCTATGAAATATTCGAAGAAGGACTCATTAGACCTTTTTTTTTAAATTCCATTTACATCTCTGTTAATAGTTTTTGTAGATTAGTTGAATGCTGAGTGTATGAATTCATAGGATGTGTGAGTTTTATCATTTGGTTCATAGACTAGAAAGTTTACCCTGCCTAGATTAAGTTATGCTTAGGCTTAATTCGGTTTGCCTCTTTTGCTCTTAGGTTAAGAGCATACCCTATGTTAGTTTTAGGATCAAAACATAATTCATTGTGTATTATTCCATAAGGGAGCTATACCTACCAATTTAGAGAAAAGCCAATAATCAGAGAACAACTTTTAAACTGTTGTAACCAAATATTGTTCATGATTTGGGCACTAAAAGTCATATTCTTAAGAAACAAGGAAGGACAAATCTATTTACCAACATTGCATAGTCATGGGAATTTCATATTAGATAAAGGTCTATACTACAACAACACGAATGGTATGTGGGGGTTAGATTCACAATTTTGCCAAGTCACAGGAGTCAGTGGGAAATGTTCCAGACAAGGTGTGATGCAATGATAAATAGTTGGTCATAGTTTTGCAAGTAATAATTGCTAATGGAGAAAGGTGGTGGCAAAGCTACAATCATGGGTGGTCAAACATGAAACATAAATTAAAATGGTGGTAGGGTGACAAAATAATAAAGGATGATTGGTCCATGTGGAAAGTCCTAAAGGTTGACTCTAGTTGACTGATGACATGATTGATTTGATGTACTAATAATAGAAGAAGCAGCTCTTAGATGGCAGATCTGATATTTTTGATATCCTTTAACCACTTTCATCATTCCCCACATCTGATAAATGAAGAGAGACACTCTATCACTACCTATTCATTCATCTAATCAGTTAGAATGATAATGGTCACCATGTTTGTCTTCTCAAAGGGCTCTGTTTGATGAATAAGTTATTTTCCTCTGTCTATATGTGTGCCATGATCAATTCTTTCCTAGATTTGTAGTAATTGCTCTCTGCCATCTTGAATACAGCTGTCAAGTTTTTCCTTAGGGAATAAGGTATCTAAATTATTCTTCTACTATAAAAGTACTTTTTGTAACCTTTCTCACAGTCGATTCTTCTCTATTTTTCCTTGGCGTGTTTTGGAATGCACATTTTAAATTCCTTTTGCCCTTAAACTATTGATTATATTTTTTTCTTATCTCTTTCAGCCATTGATGTACTATGGAAGATATATTTTCCTCTCTTCAATGTATTTTTATTGTCTATCATTTGCATAACTATATCTCTTTTCGGCCTATGAATGATACAAAGTGAATATCTTCTTCCTTGTGTCATTTTCTAGTCATCTAATCTGTATGTGATTGATAGATTTAAAAAAATTGAATTTGAATATCTTTTGGTGTCATAATTGTTACCTGTGCATTTATGGGAAGAGATAGGATTGAAACACTCTATTTTGATGCATGTCCTCTTTAGAATAGATTGGGTAGTTTTCTTTCATGTATTCCTTCTCATTTTCCCCCTTCCAAGTGTAGTTTAGGTGCATCCTAGTAGCAAAGGAAGTCAACCTTCTATGGAGACTCAACCTCATTGTTCAAGTCTCGCAACTTGGAGGCTGATTTTATATTTCACAAGGTTGCCTTTAGGTAAAAATTTTAGGCAAGGGTGCAAAATTTTCTGACAAGAAGTTTCTTGGCTCAAAATGAAATATGAATAAGTCCAAATGCATCATTTGACCTTCATTGGGTGGATGAGTCATGGTGATGACCGACCAACTCTTCCTAGGAAATTATTAAGTGTTTGACACTAATAGGCAACATGACTTGGTGATCAACATAGAAGGGATTAATATAATTTTTATATTTAACATATCTTTACAACATATTATATATATTAAATACTTTTGGTATTCTCCTAAAAAATAAGTACAATGAAAAAAATTATAGTACCATAGAGACAAAGATTTTTGTAATCACATAAATGAAAATTAATACAGTCAAAATATATATCTTTCATTTAAGTTATTTAGGAACTATCCCTACATTTCACAATTTTGATGAAAGATCATGACAAAAATTCTTCAAGTTGAAGGCACACAAACAAGGTTAATGTAAACAAAAAATTAGTAGTCATTTTCAAAGGAAATTTTAAAACCATATAGACAATTATTTCATGTTCTAGTAATTAAAGATACATTGTATAATATATTGCCAAATAGTTCGTAGGCATTTAAGCAATACTGAACAAAATTTGGAAATGTCATCTAATAATATCATACTTAATAATTATTTTTAGAAATTGGACATAATGCATCACAAAAATTAATAGTATAATAGTTTTTTGTTATTGAAAAATTGGGTACAATAATTAATACTATCGTTCAAAATGTTGACAGTTCATTATTGAATAATATGTAAAATACTTTGAAATTTTTTACCCATGGATAGAATGGTAATAACTCTACATTTACAAGAACTTTTTGAACTTTAATTGATAGAGTATACTTCACACCAAATAATGTAGGTACCCAATAGTTTGTGTGCAAAAACTAGAAAGATGGAATGATGAGGTGTACTATAAATGTAACAGCGCAATCAAACTTAAGAGTAGCAATTAACCAATCTTTAAGTGGACCCTTATGATAGAGAATATTAGATTCTCCTTTGAGAAATTTCATAAAATTTAGACTAATCTCATAAGAGAGAGTGTCATTCCTGACATTTACTATTGGCCTAAAGATAATCTTAAAGATGCATCCTATAAGATAAAGATTGTGAATCTCATTGTGCAAAGGATCTAACCAGCTATATAAATCCACAATCTTAACCTAAAACTAGGTATGTTTAGGATCATGGTGTGCCAAAAAGTGGCGATCTGAAAAATTTGTAGTTCTAAAATATCTCAAACCATTTCAAAATCTATTCTAACTTTTTCTCACCCACCTTGATACTAAATGAAAAAAATTAATATCTTTATAAGGTCTACTATAGTTTTTGATACCAAACCTATATGGTCAGCTTAAAAAATATCCTTCAAATGTGCTTTTGCCCTATTTTTGTGTGACTTTTACTTCAAACATGTAGCTGATGACATTTTTTTCCCAAAATTTGATGAAATGAAAAGGGTTTCTTAAGAATGTTCTTATCTCATCATAAATGTAAGGTTTTTCATATTATGAGTTTAGTAAGGAGTTATTACTTAGTTTCTAATAGAGTTACGTATAAAGTGCTAACTAACACACTACTTGAAAAACAACTATAACTTTCAATTGGTACAACATTTTTTAAATCCAAAAGATGCATCACATTCTATGTTTCTTCTACTATAAGGAAAAAAAAATGAAAAAATAAATTTTATAGAGTTTTGAATTAGTTAAGGTGGTCAGACATGAGATTTTTTTAATTCCAAAAATACTTAAGTAAAAAATTAATTATTTATTATTTATTTAGAATAAAAATACCCAAAAATATATGTCACATCTAGGCATGAGTCTAATACTTATATCTAGAATATTATTTAAAAATATTATCATTTGATTTTGATTAAGGTGGTCAAACATACACCTACTTCTTATTTTTGTTCTAAAATTTTAATAATATTGCATTAAAATTCAAAATTTTGAATAGTAAATTTTTATTTTTTGAGATAAGTCCTAGTAGTTTAGAAACTAGATTCAGTTTGCTACAGATTATTTTCTCTCACCTTTTTGATATAAAGTTAATAACAAGTAGAAAATTGCATGTCAGGTTGACATAAATCTAATTTTCTGGATTTTTATTCGCACTTAAGGGCATAGTTTCGTTGACCATGATCCTGTACATACCCAAGTGATAAAATTTGACATCTAATATTGGGTGACCCCATAATAGTGGGTACCACTTTTTGACCAATTTTGATATTGAAATCAACACTTTTGAAACAAACCTCACATTTGGGTGACTATATCTCTAAAATTATGAATTATTTGAAGATGACATAAACTAGTGATTTATACTACATTGTTCCTACTTTGTAACCACATTTTTTAATTCTAATTTTTTTAAAAATATTTAAGTCAATTTTTTCTTCCTTGCCCCCAAAAAGTGGTATATATGAAAGATACCAATTTTTAAGGAGTGGTAGTCCGCTTAACAAGTATAAATATTTTTCTACAAATGATAATTATGTAATTATTTCAATGTTGGATTTCAATATTTAGAGGATCCATTTGGTTTGATTTAGTTTGGTTGAATATTGTATAGCTTATGAAGTTTTTAAGTGAGATGAATCATAATTTAGACATATGTTCATTTTGACAAGGATAACTTGAAATCAAAATATCATAAATCAAAATTATTTTTCTCAATAGAAAGGTATCTCAGTAACCTATTTCCTAGAGATTTTTCAAAGAATAACTGGCCTAATTTATAATTTTCCCCAAAGCGTCAAAGTCAATTGATGTTCAATCATTAATCAAACTATAATGAGTTAAACTCATATTTGAAACTCTTAATGAATATAGTATGTATTAAAATTATAGTTCTTGGAAAGCTTTCTCTGAGTACCACAATTTGAAATTTTTTATTTATAGCAAGAGATTATTTTATCCCAATTTTGAGGGTCGAAACACCATTTTTTCCCTTTTTTCTAAGATAATAGCAAAGTTTTTTAAAAATATGTTCACATGAACATTGTTTTCATGCAGACATATTTTAAATGTTCACATGAACATTGTTGTCACTTAGATTTGCACCCTTGTCCAAGGCCTATATGCGAGGACAACCTAGTGAAACATGGAAACAACCTCCAAGCTGTGGGACTTGAACTACGAGGTTGAGTCTCCGGAGAAGGCCGGCCTCCTCTTACTGTCAGGGCGCACCTATCTATTCTCAGAAGAAAAAGGGAAAAAGAGAGCACTAAGGAAAATCGACCTAGTCTAATTTAAGGCGGTGATGCACTGAAACAGAGTGTTCAGACTCATTCCTGCCCATATATGCACTACAGAACTAGGGTAACATCCAAAAGTCATACACGTCCAGACTTATATCGATCAATAATCACATACAGATCAAGAAACCAACTGAATGACACCAGGAAAAGAAGATTTCACTTGTATATTATTCAATAGGCCAAAGATAGATACAGTATGTGGACCACTAATCTCAATAATGCATCAATGAGAGGCAAAATGAAGCACATACACATTCACCATTGAAAAGAATGACACAGGATGCTATGTAGCTTATAGACATAGGGATTCTACACTACAATTCTGCAAGCAGTAGCAGAGAAAATCAGGAAGAGTCCACCTTTACAAAATGTAAAAAATTTGCCTTTATAGTTCAAGCGTAACTAAGATCTTCTTGGCTGTAATGACCCTGCAACTACCTGCCATTGAGCACCATAGAAGACAATCATGGAAAAATTCTCTAGAAAATTTGATCTCCTTTGCCAATAATGTCTTGAGAAGATTGAAAATGGTGCCATAACTGTGCTCTGACCTGGTAGATGGATTAACGGGTGGGTGGAGTGTCATTATGTGTTTTACATTTACTCTAGTAGGTCGAGATTGATCATGGAGATCAGATCGCACGACAAAATTGATTATCTTTGCCTCCTGGTTCATGAATCCATTGAGGTCAAAAGGTTAACCGGGCTCCCTACGTGTCAACTAGGCCATTCGGGCCAATTGCATTTCTTTATTTCACCACCTGGAGGTTCTCCCGCAGTCGACCACCCTTCATTGGACTAACCACGCCACCCTAAATACTATCATGATGGTGACGGTTACACTGATCGCCAACTGCCATCCTACTGCGCTAGCAGGACACGTGTCGACAAGGTGCTGTGTCGCCAACATAACCCTCGCACATCTCTGCCATAGCGTGATGGAACCTACCGTCGATCGGCCTCAATCCAACAATCATGGAGACTCATCATTCTGCAACCTCTTCCCTTGTAAATCACTAGGCCTGTGGCACATGTGGCACTTCCTTATTGGTCTAACGATCGCTTAGTCCTTACTGCGCTAGCTGTATGAAACATGGTTCCACCAAGACACGTGGCGCACAGGCGCTAACTCGCTATCATAAAATTCATGCAGTTTCTCCATGGCGAGATAGCACCTACCGCTAATCCCTGTAGATTTGACGATGTAGAACCCACCTCTGCAACGTGCTGGTTGTGTCAAGAAACTGGTACCACGACATGTCCGTGCCCTGACTTGGCATATGTGGCAATTCCTAATTCGCCGTGGACCCTCCAATCCGCAACTAGGCCCATCCTGTTTGGCACCACCTCAGCGACGCATCCTAGTGAGACTTGACCCCACCGACACATGGCAAAAGGGGCACCAAGTTGCTATGCTAAAAAACCTGCAACTTCGCCATGGCGAGATGGTGCCTGCCGCCGATCCATTTCCAATTTGACGGTCACAAAAGCTTGACCTCCCATGACCCACCTTCTTTATTAAATAGCCGAGTCCACTGTATGTTGTGCACTGACTCATACCCATGGTACTTCCCCATTTGGTTCGATAAAGACTAGCTGGCAAACAAAGACCTGATCCGCAGAGCGACCATGTGTCAGCTAGGCGCCATGTCGCTATGCAAAAATTGAGACCAAATTCCCATAGTGCCATAGCGCCCACTGATAGCGTGCCTTGAGATTTACATGTGTCCCCATTTGATTCACTATCTTGACACTAGGCTGACAAATTTGCGTTGCAAAGTATCGACGGGACCCATCTGCCTGATCCTTCCTCACCACGGTGAACTTTCCATTTGGGCGCTATGTCACCATTGGAAAATGCATTGGTTTTTTGTTGGCGCCATAGCACCTCGCCGTGTTTTTGAAACCTCCAGGCCGTGAACCTTTGAGCCTGCCACCATGAAACCTTTGACTTGCCGTACTCTACAACCTGCGACTGGACCCTGAATAACACTTGGTAGTCCTTGGTGAGACCTGGCCCTTGTCGATCCACATGGCGGATGATCGCTATGTCGCCATGATAAAATCTGCACATCCTCGCCATAGCGAGATGGCGCCATCGATTGATGCAATCCAATCTAACGGTGGAGAGGACCATTGCAATTTGTACTTCTGCCTGCCATGTCGACACACCTGGTATCGCCCTGCTACACGGCCCCACCTAACACGTGGCATCAGGGTGCAATGTCGCTGTCATAACCCTCATGCATCTTCGCCATAGTGCGATGCCACTTACTATCGATCTAAGCTGATCCAATGGTGGAGATCATACACCCCAACTGTATGAGCCATACTGACAAAAATTTCAGCCTAGTTACATGTGGTTCCTTCTGATTTGTCATCCGAAACACCTGATCATGTCGGTCATTGAAACTTGTTTCTGTGATTATTTCCGCCAGGCGCTATGTCGCTATGGAGATTTTCTGACTAATATGCGATAGCGACATAGCGGACAAGGCACCGTGGAACTTTTCTGACCCGTCGAACGCTAGACCCACCTCTGCAATGTGTCCTTGGGGCGTCATTGGGCTATCATAAATATCGTGCATTTTCTTTATAGTGCAATGGTGCCAACCGTTGGTCTGCTCGGATCTGACGGCCAAAAAACTTGTGGGTTGTAGCATTAAAATACCAACTCTGAGACTAACCGTTGAATAAGCCGTGCATTCAAATTTAAATCCTTGGTGGTAAAACCAGAGGTAACACTTTTGGTGACTCGCAGGGGGCATGAGCCTGCTCAATGCATGACCAGTGCCTGAGAATGATCCATTGGGCCATGGAGTCAAAAAAGAGGGCCTAGAAGGTACGAAACTGAGAGCTACAAGAAACCCTAACCCTAAATGAGGAAATCAAAACATTAAAAAACCCTTGAACTCTGGCTCTGTCCCTGCAACTAGAAACAAAAAAGATAGAAACTCCTCTGCGACCTGAAACTGTCAAAACTTCAGAAGCTGGCAACTCAAGGGAGAAACTCTGTGCATGCGCACTTATTGGAAAATAGGAACAAACAGAAAGAACTAAACTACTTATGTACATGGATTCCCAAACTTTTAGAAACAGGGCTTCAGATAGATCCCATTGACTGGAATGGGCAAAATTTCACCATTGGGTCTGCTTAGTCAGAATGCATTTGCCGGTTTGCAATTGGAGATCAGATAAGGGTCACTCCATAATGCATCAAATTTGGAATGTCTTCTTGGTTTTGCTCTGTCTGAATCCCACTTGAGAACCAAATCTCCTTCTCTGAAGATTCTAGCCCTTGCCTTCTTGTCAAAGCTCCTCTTCATCTGCTACTGACGTGTCTCTAGAGTTTGCATAGTTTTGCTTCTCTTTTCTTCCAGTTCAATTAGTTCTGCCATTCTTATTGACATGGCATCATCTTCAATTAGTTCCAGCTGATGAGCCAACTCCAAGGATGGGAATTACAATGAGATTGGGAGTCTAGCCTCCCTACCATATACCAGCACAAAAGGTGAATTCCCAATAGATCTCTTGGGCATTATCCTATCAGCCCATAGAGCAATTCTTAGCTTCTTATGCCAGGCCCTCTGGTTGTCTTCTATTGTTCTCTTTATGATTCTGATCAGATTCTTGTTGGAAGATTCAGCCAAACCATTACCTTGAGGATAGTAGTTCAATGATGTGCTCAAATAGATGTTATGATCCATTGCCCATGCACAAATCTGGGTTCCAACAAAATATTTGGCATTATCTGAGATGATAGTAGAAGGAGCACCAAATCTAGATACAATTCCATCAAGGAATTCAATAACTGATGCCTCTGTAGCATCCTTCAAGGCAACTGCCTCTGTCCACCTAGTGAAATAATCAGTAGCAGCCAAAATCCATTTATGACCTGCACTAGATGAAGGATTAATGGGGCCTATAAAATTCAACCCCCACTGGGTGAAGGGCTGATCCACCTGAATAGGATGAAGAGGAAGAGTTGCAAGTCTTTGTTTGCCTGAGAAGAAAGTGCACTTCTCACATTTTATCACATACCTATGACAATCATGAAACAAGGATGGCCAGTAATAACCAGCCCTCATGATCTTCATGGCAGTTGTTCTCACAGAGAAGTGGCCACCATTAGGGCCATCATGGAGTTCTTTAATCATCCTTTTAGCCTGATCCTCTTCAACACATCTCAACAGGGTCCCATTAAAATCCCTCTTGAATAGGATATCATCAATCACAACATAGGGAATGGACTGTAGTCTATATCATCTTCTCTTGGCTCTATCCAATCCATGGGGGTATCCATTCCCTGATAAAAAGTTCTTCATGTCATCCATCCAGCTCTTTGGGGCATTAACATTTCTTTCCTCCTGCTACTCTGCAATTACCATAGCAACTTCTTCATCTGAATCCTGACTTGATAACATTTCTTTGCATAATCCTCTCCCTCTTACCAATTTGGTAATCTGAATGTCAACATCATATTCCATTACCCTAGTGATCCATCCAGTTCTCTTCTCACTGATATGTTTGTTTAACAGGAAGTCTTTTACACTTGCATGGGGCACCAAAAAATGGATCCTATTATGGGATAAGTGGTGTCTGAATTTCTTCAAGGCTCTAATGACTGCAAGGGCTTGCTTCTCAACAAAGCTATACTTATCTTCATATTCCTTGAGCCCTTCACTAAAGAAGGCTATGGGCTGCTGCTCATTCTTGTCGTTTGTTTGAGTCAAGACAGCATAAATACTTGACTCACCACCTAAAGTGTAGATGATGAAATCTTTCTGAAAATTTGGGTTTGTGAGGGTAGGGGCTGATGCTATGGCTGCCTTGATCTTTTCAAAAATCTCCTTCTCCTCCTTGGTCCATGAGAAGACCATATCTTTCTTGAGCATGGCTGTAAGGGGTTTCACCATGGTAGCAAGATTAGGAATAAACCTTCTTACAAAATTTATCCTACCAAGGAAACTTTGCAGCCCCTTCTTGTGTTTAGGGAGAGGAAGGGCAAGTATTGCTTTTGTTCTTTCTATATCAATGGTCAATCCATCCTTAGATACAATGTGTCCCAATAGTTTTCCTTGGTTTGTAGCAAAGACACACTTGGCTGGGTTGAGAGAAACCCCAAACTCTCTACATCTTAGAAATACCTGTCTCAAATGATCAAGATGATCTTCTACATTCTTGGAATACATAGTTATATCATCAAGGTATACTAAGACAAACTTGTCAATTAATCTTTTGAAAGCTACCTCCATTGCCTTTTGGAATGTGGCACCTACATTTGTTAATCCAAATGGCATTTTGCAATAAGCATAGGTTCCCCATTTAGTAGTAAATGTTGTCTTGTATCTATCAGACTCTTTAACCAGCACTTGGTTATAACCAGAAAACCCATCAAGAAAAGAGAATCTCCTTGACCCACTGACCTTGGACAGAATTTGCTCCACAGAAGGGAGAGGATGGTGATCCTTAAGGGAAGCCTGATTAAGATCCCTAAAGTCCACACACAATCTGATTTCTCCATTCTTCTTCCTCACAGGGACAAGGTTAGCTACCCATGATGAATGTTTAATAGGAAAAATTATGTTAGCTTCAATCAACTTGGATAGCTCTTTCCTCATCAAAGGTTCAATCCTGGGATTCATTGGCCTCTATTTTTGTCTTACTGGTTTGACCCTATCAACCAAATCTATGGTATGCTGAAACAAACTAGGGTCGAAACCTTTTAAGTCATCATATGTCCAAGCAAATACATCACTAAACTCTTGACATAGATGAATGAAATTTTCTTGCTCAGCTTCAAAACATACCTTTCCCATGTTAAGAGATTTTCCATCAGCAATAGTAACTCGGGCATGGTCATCCTTTTCTGCAGCTAGATTCATTCCTTTATCCCTTGACTGATCATCAGGATTAAAGACACTCTCCAAGGTAATGAGACCCTTGGGCAGCTTGTTGGAACTGAGATGAATGATCTGATCACCATATTGATCTTGTAGTCTTGACTGATTTCTCTCTGAAAATTTTGCTTCATTCTGCAAGAAGCTCACAATTTTCTCATCAGACTCGAACACTTGCCAATGAGTATTATTATCAAGAACAACAGGCCTTACCACCACCCTTATTTGTTGTTTCTTTTCTTCCTCAAGATTCCTTGGCAAATCATAAGATGCTCCCACTGCTGCAAGTCTATCAGCGTATTTATTTTCTCTCCTAGGAATTCTCCGAATATTAAATGCTTGGAAACCCTCAAGCAAATCCCAGACTCTATGTTTATAAGACTTGAGCAGGCCATTTTTGGTGATATTCTGATTTCTCACTTTGTTCACTACCAACTCACTGTCCCCATATACTTTCAAGGCTTGAACTCCCCTCTTTTGGGCAAGTAGGAGACCTTGGATCAAAGATTCATACTCGGCCACATTATTGGTACAACTGAATTGGAGTCTAAAAGAGAAATAATATCTTATTTGTGCAGGAGAGATCAACATAACACTAGCCCCTGATCCATTTCTATTCCTTGAGCCATCAAAGTACATACTCCATACTCCATTTATGTCGTCATTAGTCCTAACAAGGTCAGGAACTTGAACCTCTTTCTCTATTAGGCAATATGTACTAAGGCCTGTCTCAAGAGTTTCCGACATAGGCTGAAACTGACATGTATTTTCCCACTCATCTAAGAAGAAATTAGGAAACTTTGCTATGGAAGTGATAGGCTCGTTTATTGTGTTATTTTTGTCCATCTCTAGAATAGGGCAATTCATATTGATGAAGTTGGGAGTGTAGGGTTTAGTGTGATGAAGGGCTTGAGGTTCTGCTCTTATTGAAGCATTGGCCCCATATCTGGTCTTAAATGACATATAAGACCAATCAGCAGATATGAATCCACCAATTTGAGTAGTGAAGTCTCTTGAAAGACAGATGGCAAAATAGGGCTTGACCTCAGCAAAAGATATGTCTTGAATCGCAGTACAACCAGGGCATGCATGTAGGGCCATTTCCACACTTCTAAGGATGCCTATGGTTTTGACAGTACTCCCATCTAGTTATAACACATCCCTAAAAATGGGTTCATATTTCATCCCTAAAGCATCAGCAACACACCTAGGCATTACTGAGCTACTAGCCCCCGAATCTATCATGCAATTATGGACTAATTTCCCCCCTATAATCAGAGAAACATAAAATGGAGGAGGTCTAACCTTTTTACTTGTCTCCACATCTCCTGCTGGTTGTACTAAAATAGTGGCACTCTCCACGGTAGATGACTGATCCTTGGGTTCAATCCTTTCCAATTCTTGCTACAGCATCTTCCTCTGCATTGGTATGGTAGCAACAGCATCCCACATGGAAATGTTTACATTGGTCTTCTTCATTTGCTCTACCACACGCAATGGTGCATTAGGAATTTTGGTAGAAACTTTGGGAGCTACACTCATGAGAGGTTGAGATGGAGCAACATAGGGATCACTTGCATTCTCCTCTCTTGGACCTTGACTTTGCTGTTGTGAAGTGTTTGTTTTCTCATTTGCTGTCTGTGTGTTAGGTGTAACACTTGAAGTTGAGGCCTGCTCAGGAGAAGGAGGAGCAGCATGTTCCATAGCTCTCTTCTTACTTCTTGTGTTATGAGCAATGAAATCTTGGTTTACATTACAATGCTCCTCCATCTGGTGATTCATGAAAGAGCAATCACCTTGCCTTTGGATATATGAGGCCTCCTTGGTATGATCTTCCTTGTATGGTTGCTTTACTGTAGGATCCTGGACAGTTAAGGCCAAATAAAATTTTTGCCTTCTGACACATGCAATAGGTATAAGAATAGTTGCAAGAAGGACAAAAATCTTGATCTTGGGCCAAGTTATTTTGAGGGACTATTGCTCTGTTCTGATTTGAGCTTGAAGCAGAAGCATGACTATTCTGCCTATTCTGATCAAAAGAGCTGTTCCACTGATTAGGAGGCCTACCACCACTTGGAGCCTGATATTGTAATTGGGGAGGCTTGCCACTTTGGGCTTGCTGCCTTTCTAAGGCCACCACCTTGTTACTCATCTTTTGTATTAGAGAAAAACTATCCTCTAATCTCTTCCCTTGGTCCTTCATCTCCCTCCCCTGCTCTTGTAATTTTTTATCCAGGGTCTTGTCTCTTTTATCTGTGTTCAGCACTAGACCTTGGAGCATTTCCTTGAGTTCATCTATTCTATTTGAGGATGTGGAAGCTTGGGGAATTAGAGTAAGGGCTTGTGATGTAGGAATTGTAGGAAGGGTAGCTATTATTGGTTGGTGGTTGGGGACATCCGAAAAGAAGGGCATAGGAGGTCTTGGAGCCAACTTTCCTCCTTGTATTAGGATGTTCTCAGCTTTTATGGCTGTCTCATAAGCATTTGGTAATGTATCTCCCCCCATAGTTTGGATTGTAGTGGCAATGTCACTGTTGAAAGCTCTAAGGTAATGCAAGAAAGCATTACCAGGGGTAGGTTTTACTATAGTAGGTATTCTATCCCATCTCTTTTGGAATCTGTAGTTAAAATCAGTCATACATTCATGGGGGGCTCTTTTTATTGTAGTCAGTTGCTCTAATAGTGACAAATGGTCACTCTTATCATCAAAATGTTTTCATAATCCTACTCCTAGTCCATCCCAATCAATTATGGAACCATGAGCTAAGCCTCTATACCACTGTAATGCTTTTCCTTTTAAAGATGAGGCTAGAAGTCTGATAGCAACATCATCCTCTGTAATACCATGAATATTACAAACATTTGCTACCTCTTGGATATGCTCTAAAGGGGAAATAGAAGTTTCACCAGTAAAATTGGGTATGCTTTTTAGTACAGCTATTGGTATATCATGTCTTTGGGCTAACAATAGAGGGTTTCCACCATTAAAGGTGGCAAAAGCATGAATCCTTGGGTGTGCCATATAGACAAGCGTTCTATTGATGAGGCTAGATGGAAATCTAGGCTGAGTTCGAATAGTAGGAGGAGTAGAGATAGATCTTACAGGTATATTAACTATTATTCCACCTCTAACTGGTGATAATGAAGCTCTAGTCCTCCTTCTTCTAGGATTCAAAAGTGAGAGTTCTTGATATTGAAAATTACCTCTAGAAGATGCCCTTGTTTTAGCCCTGGGCATGAATTTCTACAACTTAGCCTGAAACTAGATTTATTGATGTTCAGAGTCACCAAGTACTTGAAAGATCAGCCTCTTGAAGGCTTATATACTAAAGCTAGCACTACTTCTTCAGCATTGATCCCTAGAATTCTCTCTTCTTGACACTAGTAGACCTTAAATCTTCTGATATGAGTCCCATCGGGCGTGCCAAAAATTGTTGTCACTTAGGTTTACACCCTTGTCCAAGGCCTATGCAGGACAACCTAGTGAAACATGGAAACAACCTCCAAGCTGTGGGACTTGAACTATGAGGTTGAGTCTCCGGAGAAGGATGGCCTCCTCTTACTGTCAGGGCGCAGCTATCTATTCTTAGAAGAAAAAGGGAGAAAGAGAGCACTAAAGCAAATCTACCTAGTCTAATCTAAGGTGGTGATGCACCAAAACAGAGTGTTCAGACTCATTCCTGCCCATATATGCACTACAGAACTAGGGTAACATCCAAAAGTCATACACGTCCAGACTTATATCAATCAATAATCACATACAGATCAGGAAACCAACTGAATGACACCAGGAAAAGAAGATTTCACTTGTATATTATTCAATAGGCCAAAGATAGATACAGTATGTGGACCACTAATCTCAATAATGCATCAATGAGAGGCAAAATGAAGCACATACACATTGACCACTAAAAAGAATGACATAGGATGCTATGTAGCTCAAAGACACAGGGATTCTACACTGCAATTCTACAAGCAGTAGCAGAGAAAATCAGGAAGAGTCCACCTTTACAAAATGTACAAAATCTGCTTTTATAGTTTAGGCGTAACTGAGATCTTCTTGGCTGTAATGACCCTACAACTACCTGCCATTGAGTACCATAGAAGACAATCATGGAAAAAATCTCTAGAAAATTTGATCTCCTTTGCCAATAATGTCTTGAGAAGACCGAAAACGGTGCCATAATTGCGCTCCGACCAGGTAGATGGATTAATGGGTGGGTGGAGTGTCATTCTGTGTTTTACATTTACTCTGGTAGGTCGAGATTGATCATGGAGATCAGATCGCACGACAAAATCAATTATCTTCGCCTCCTAGTTCATGAATCCATCGAGGTCAAAAGGTCAACTGTGCTCCCTATGCGTTAACTAGGCCGTGCGGGCCAATTGCATTTCTTTATTTTGCCACCTGGAGGTTGTCCCGCGATTGACCACCCTTCATTGGACTAACCGCGCCACCCTAAATACTATCATGATGGTGACAGTTACACTGACCGCCAACCACCATCCTACTGCGCCAGTAGGACGCATGTCGACAAGGCGTCGTGTCACCAACATAACCCTTGCACATCTTCGCCATAGCGCAATGGTGCCTACCATCGATCGGCCTCGATCCAACGATCATGGAGACTTGTCATTCTGCAACCTCTTCCCTTGTAAATCACTGGGCCCACGGCACATGTGGCACTTCCCTATTGGTCTGACGATTGCTTAGTCCTTACTGTGCCAACTGTATGAAACATGGTTCCACCAGGACACGTGGCGCACAGGTGCTAACTCGCTATCATAAAATTCACGCAGTTTCTCCATGGCAAGATAGCGCCTGCTGCTAATCCCTGTAGATCTGACGATGTAGAACCCACCTCTGCAACATGTTGGTTGCGTCAAGAAACTGGTACCACAACATGTCTGTGCCCTGACCTGGCATATGTGGCAATTCCTGATTCGCCGTGGACCCTCCAATCTGCGATTGGGCCCATCTTGTTTGGCACCACCTCTGGGATGCATCTTGGCAAGACTTGACCCCACCGACACATGGCAAAAGGGATGCCAAGTCACTATGCTAAAAAACCCACAGCTTCGCCATGGCGAGATGGCGCCTGCCACTGATCCATTTCCAATCTGACGGTCACAAAAGCTTGACCTCCCGCGACCCACCTTCTTTATTAAATTTTCGAGCCCACTGTACGCCGTGCACTGACTCATACACGTGGCACTTCCCTGTTTGGTTCGATGAAGACTAGCTGGCAACCCAAGACCTGATCCGCAATTTGACCACGTGTTAGCTAGGCACCATGTCGCTATGCAAAAATTGAGACCAAAATCCCATAGGGCCATAGCACCCACTAACAGCGTGCCTTGAGATTTACATGTGTCCCCATTTGATTCGCTATCTTGACACTGAGCTGACAAATTGCATTGCAGAGTACCGACGGGACCCATCTGCCTGATACTTCCTCTCCACGGTGAACTTTCTGTTTGGGCGCTATGTCACCATCAAAAAATGCATTGGTTTTCCATTGGCGCCATAGTGCCTCACCGTGTTTTTGAAACCTCCAGGCCGTGAACCTTTTAGCCTACCACCATGAAACCTCTGACCTACTGTACTCTGCAACCTGCGACCGGACCCTAAATGACACCAGGCAGTCCTTGGTGAGACCTGGCCCATGTCGATCCACGTGGTGGATGATCGCTATGTCACCATGATAAAATCTGCACATCCTCACCATAGCAAGATGGCGCCATCCGTTGGTGCAATCCAATCCGACGGTGGAGAGGACCATCGCACTTCGTACTTCTGCCTGCCATGTCGACACACCTAGTATTGCCCTGTGACATGGCCCCACCTGACACGTGGCATCAGGGCGCAATGTTGCTATCATAACCCTCACGCATCTCCGTCATGGCGCGATGGTGCTTACCATTTATCCAAGCCGATCTGATGGTGGAGATCATAGACCCCAACTGTGTGAGCCGTGCTAACAGAAATTTTGGCCTGGTTACACGTGGTTCCTTCTGATTTGCCATCCGAAACACCTGATCACGTCGGTTATTAAAACTTGTTGCCATGATTATTTATGTCGGGTGCTATGTCGCTATGGAGATTTTCTGACTGATATGCGATAACGACATAGCGAACAAGGCACCGTGGAACTTTTTCGACCCGCCGAATGCTGGACCCACCTCTACAACATGTCCTGAGGGTGTCATCCCGCTATCATAAATATGTGCATTTTCTTTATAGCGCGATGGCGCTAACCGTCGGTCTACTCAGATCTGACGGCCAAAAAACTCACGGGTCGTAGCATTAAAATACCAACTCTGAGACTAACCGTTGAATAAGCCTGCGTTCAAATTTAAGTCCTTGGTGGTAAAACCAGAGGTAACAAACATATGTATGTGCAAACACATATGCCAAAAAAAATTGTTGGCCATAATTTTATTTTCGTGTGTTCACACAAACATGTACAAAACAAGTGTGATTTCCCAAACACATAATTAGGCCACTTTCGCATTGAGGAAAAATGCTTGAAAGTGAAGCAAAATTTTATAAAGTAAATGCAAATTTGAAGGCAACCACAATTTTTTGACTTTTTTAAATTTTGATGGGAAACAGGAAAGGAAGACAATGAAAACATGCAAGGAAGAGATCTCATGAAGCAGAATAAAGAAATCTTCACAAAATTTTGACACATTATCATCAAAATAATTAAGGTGTATATATATATATATAATTTTTTTTCATGGTATTAAATTTAATTATGTGTCAATCTTATTATTTTATCTAATTTGATTTATTTATAAACGTGTTGTAGACAATCAACAAGGTGAAGGTGAAGACAATGTTGAAGGAGGCTCAACAAAAGTAGAAGTACATATGGGAGAAGGGTCAAGATTGCTCCCTACAAAATCTCAAACAATGAATGTTGGAGAAGGTTCAAGATCACTACCTAAAGAAGTTCAAGTAGAAGAAATCAGAGGATGATCATAATCTTTCCCTGTAGAATCCCAAATAATGAATGTTGGAGATGGCTCAAGATCACTCCCTATAGAAATTAAAGTAATAGAAGTTAGAGAAGGGTCGGGATCAAGTTCTCCTATAATGCTACCCCTACTTGAGTTTTCTATTGTAGTACTAGATTCTTTTAGGCCTACTCTATTATTATGTTTTATGATTATCGGTACTTGGTTACCAAGTTTGATTATATGTCATTTCATACTCAATTGATTTAGGTGATGAGTTGTTAAGTTATTTCATGCGTTTATGTTTATCATTTCAATGATGATATATATATGTTCACTAGTGATTTTAGTTATCTTTTGATGGTTAGATAGATGGATTAATTATATGTGTTTCTATGGATACTTACCCCATATTGCATGTGTATGGTTTGCATGTATGTTTTATTTATGTGTGACATTTATGATGTGATTGAGGAAGGGAGTCGTAGTCACCTACTAGTCAAGATCTAGACAGTGAACCACTTCCTACCATTGCCTGTTTAATTTAGAGTATTGTGTTTGTACATGCTTGTATTTTATGCAGATTATAGGTACTGGGCATGAACTTCCCTAAATTGCCAGGATGAACATACCCTATCATAGTATTTCAATGGTATAAGTGGGGAGATAACTCTTGAGTCCAAATCCTAACCTAAGCCAATTGTCCTAAAAAAATAGTACAAGTATCTGAGTTAGTTTCACCTTTCCAAATTTGACAAGTGATGTGAATTTGTAATTTTGACCCTAGTGTTTCATTTAGTTTTACATTCTATATGATGGGATTTTGTATTCCGTCTTGTTGACATGTGGTGATTTTTTGTTATAATTGAGTCAAATTAAAAGATAATTATATAATTTAATTTAATGTAAATTTTACAAAGAAATTTGATATTTACTATATTAATTAATTGAGAAATTAATTAAATAAAAGATTTATATTTCAAGGATTTTATTAAAGTTCTATTTTTGATGTATTTATATTTATTTAATTTGATGATAATTGTTTAGGAGTTTTATTTTAATAATAAACTCTAAATAATGTTATTAATTAAGTTAATAAATATATTATTGAAAACATCTAGTGAATTAATTAAATAAAAGGATTAAATTTAAAGATTTATCAAATTTCTAATTAAGGCATATTTATATTTATTTACCTTAATAATTATTTTGGAGTTTTATTTTAATAATAAACTCTAAATAATATTATTAGCTAAATTAATAAATATATTATGAAAACATCTCGTAATTAACAAGAGATAGAAAACATAATTTAATAAAGTTCATTATAATGAAATTGCACACAGCTTATGCATGAAATTAAAATATAATAAATTAATTAAAGAGAGAAAGCTAATTATTTAATAAAGATATTTTAAGTTAAGACATTTTGTAATTAAATATCTAAAAGTTGGTATTTGAAAAGGTAAAAGGTAATAAAGTAATAAACAATAATTGATTAGTGAGTTCCCTCTTGTGATTGCACAAATTAAGGGAGAACTTGTTATCAAAGATCTAGAGGTCATTTTGCAATTACACAGGTTTTGGAGGAGCAATTTTGGAAAAGGAGGTTTTTAGAAAGAAAGGAAAATTCTTACGTGCTTTGTGTGTTGTCAAATTAGCATCAGATTCAAGTAGAATCTTGTGGTTAGTTTGTACAGTTTATTTACATTCTTCAATTTTTATATCTTCTTCCTGACTAGTTAAATATGTTCTTAGAACTTTTAGAATTATTTGAAACCTTTGTGATTGAAATTTATTATTTCATATTCTTGATTATGTTCATGAACGAATTAAAGAAAATTAAAACCCTTGTCATATATTTTAATTGTTTTTTGTTCGATTATCTATATATGAGAAATAGAGATTTGAAACCCTCATGTTAAAATTTGTTGTTCTCTACTCTTAAATACATCTGAGAAAGAGTTAAATTGAAAACCCTTGTTTGATTATTTTGGTATTTCATAATGGGGTGTTGAAATCAAGATTTGAGTTTGGAAAAGAAAATGAATTTTATTTGATAGATTTTAACTGTTTGATCTGGGTTTCTCTACCAATTTCCTATTGCAAAGTTTCCATTTTTGGAAACTTTCTATTTTTAGTAAGTTTTTATTTTTGGAAAGTTTCCATTTTTAGTAAGTTTCCATTTCGAGAAAGTTTTCATTTTTAGTAGGTTTCCATTTTGGGAAGGTCTCTATTTTTAGCAAGTTTCTATTTTGGAAAATTTTTTATTTCGTATCAAGTTTCTATTTTTAGAAATTTTCCATTTTCAGGAGGTTTCCATTTTGGAAAGTTTCTATTTTTGGCAAGTTTCTTTTTTGGGAAACTTTTTCCAAAGTTTAATAAATTTAAAATTATTATGATAATAATTGATTTTTTTTTTAACAATAGTAACAAACGCACCGCACTTGATATATATATATATATATATATATATATAAATTTTAACATTTTATATTTTATACTGATTCTAAGATACAAAGCTCCTCAAGAAAAGAATCAGGAAGAAAAACTTGATTCATTACCCCATCAAGAAGAAGGAAAAAAGAAAAAGAAGAGGGAAAGAAGATGGAAGTCACATAGTTATAATGTTCCAAGAGTGAGACATCCAAATTACAATATATACTAGAAGAAGAAGAAAAGAAGAAACATTTAGCTAGAATGTACAAGTATACACATATAAAATCAGTATGAAGTGCCACCAAATATCAACTAAATATTGGTACAAATCCAAGCCAATCAACAAATCCATCTGCTGAAGTAGCTCCATGAAGAAACCTACACACAAAAATTGTGGAAAACACAAAAACAAAAAAAACCAAAAAAAACCAACCAAGTAAAATTATTCCTCCATATCCCCTACCAAGGAACAAAATTACCAATCTTAAGAGTAAGATAAGGAGTGGAAAAAGAAGGATTAATCACAGGTGGAGCAGAGGCCTGAGAAGGTTCATGTTCTAAAAAATCTAATAAAGTAAAGAAAATCTAATGCACATTATTGACACAATTTTTTTGTAAGCCACCACCATATTGCTGCAATGCATCTTTCATAGGATGAAAAGATTGTCTCTCTAGAGTTTTTTTGATAGTCTCATAAACCATGTAAACACTATGATTACTGAAGAGTGCATGATGATGGAACAAACTCCCAATGAGGGCAGTACCACTCCAAAGATCATATTTCTATTAGGCTTTAGTAAGCTTATCCCCGTGCAAATAAGCAAGTCTAATAAAGCTAGTAGCTATCAACTCCAAATGAAATGGGGACTACAATAAATACATACCATTAGATAGAAAATCTGATAGAATGTGGGATGGATATATTAATCTTTTACTAGAAGGAAATAGAATCTCATGCCCAATAATCCACTTGATTCCTCTACGAATGTGAGAATGATCATAGAAGAACATTGTACCTAACATATCATCCTTAATACAACCAAGAAAAGGCCTCTCCCAATCTTCCAACTTCAAAAACATCCTAAAATTCCTAGGATAATATTCCATATGTAGAAAAGAACAAGATGAACAAACATCCATTGGGTAACTTACTCTAACCAATGAGCTATGGTAACTCAACATGATGAAGCTATAAGTATCAATGAAGAATGGATAAAAAAAGTAGAAGCCAAAAGTAATCACCTAGAAACCCAGATGACCAAGAGGATTACAAAAACTTCCACAATGAAAGATAGCTCAAAGAAAGTGTAGACCCCAAAAGTGACCACCCCAAAAACCACAAGAATAGCAAGGGTCAATGCACTAAAACACTCCTACTCAATAGCCATTATGATAAAAGATATATGAAATCAGTCTCATTAAAACACCACTCAGGTCACATGAGCTGGAAGATATGAATTAAAACCTTCACATAGAAAACACAAGATAGCTCACACGAGTTGAGTACTAATTAGTAGAACAAAATAGGAAAGTATAATTAACTACACATCTCTACTAAATGAAGTAGATGTCAATTGAAGAATTAAAAAATGATAGAGTACAAAAACTTTGAAAAGCCAAATCCCAAGGTGAACAAGAATCACATTCATATGTTGGGTGATGGCACCACGAGGGTGTTTGTCTTAGATTGGTTTTGAAAATTGAGTGTCAACACACTTAAAAAAATTCTAAGTTGATGCCGATTATAATATAGATGCTGAGCTACAATATGTGTCGAGCTATAAATTCAATAGGTGCCAAGCTATTTAGATGCTAAGAAGATAGATAGTGCCAAGCAAGTTTCAAGTGTCCAATAACAATTGATGTTAAGCCAGTATATGTGCCAAGTCACTATATGTGCTCACTGAAGTATAGGTGTCGAGCAAGACAATTTTTTTATATGTGTCAAGCACCAATAATCAGTATGTGTTGAGAATCAAGAAACAGTATGCGTCGAGTGACAAAGTATTGGCATATGAGTTTGTACCTTTAGAAACTCAGGTGCAAATCATGTTGCATGCCAACTAATAGATATATTTCAAGTTCTAGAAGATAAGATTGAATCTTTTAGAGTTCCTATGTATTCTACATGCAACCAATGAAATAATTCAAATACTAAAGATGAAAAATGAATGAATCTCATCAGTAGATTCATAAAAAAACCTAAGTCATGAAATCTTTTGAAGAAGGTTGAAGCCTCATGATTCAAGTGTTGTTGAAAAGGGTTGAGTCCAATTGAGAAGCTCAAGTAGAGAGTGAAAGAGAGTGAAGAGTAGAAGGGTGACTTAGTGAAATAGGGGAATTGACAGATCAATTAGAGCATAAGAGAGCATTAGGACATCAAAAAAAGATACATTAGATTAGGAAGGATCATAACAGATTGGACAGAACATTGATCTGAAATCAACAACAGAAGGTTGTAAGTAATTAGGTCAAACATTCTACTATAATTGCTAACAATTTTATTAGGAGAATGAAAATCCTATGCTGATAGGTTGGTTTAACAACCATATTGTAAATCCTTTAATAGGGTGACATTCCAAGTGAATGTTTGCAAAATCCTTTAGACAGGTGCATTTCTAACAGAGTGTTGAGTCTTTAATAGGGTAGGCCTCTCATAGGGAAAACCATTGATGATGCTCGAATCTTTGTAACACTAATTAGTTACATATTGTTGCAGTGATAAGTTGTGGGTGTCATCCCTACCCCAGTTTTACCTTCTAATTTTGCAGGGTTTGTGGGTGATCAAATCTTGTGTGATGTGTTTTCATGTATGTCTTTATTTTCATGTTTATTAGATATGATAACATGCATGTGATTTATTTCAGCTAAAAGTTTTAGAGGTTAAAATTGGTTACTTCTGATTCACCACGCCTCTTACAAGTAAATCTTCCCACTTGTGAATTCCAACAATTGGTATCAAAGTTGTGGTTCTCACAAGGAGAAGCCTTACAACTTGCAGAAAATGATCTTAATATAAAATTCTACAAACTTGGGAAAATAATATAGAACCAAGAGATTGAAATACATCTCATTCTACATTCTTTGGAAGAAGCTAGGGAAGAGTTGAGGAAATCCCTAAAGAGAAGAAGAGAGATTTCCATAGTTGAGAATGATACACAGTACAAGGAGATTGACACCTCAAAAGTTTTTCTCAATGGAGATTCTAAGGAGTTTGATGTAGAAATAGAAGACCTAATGGAGAAGAATACAGCCAGAGTAGGAGAGATTAGATCTCTCAAGATTGAGCAAGAATCACAAGCCATGATGCTTTGTGATGTAACTAAATAGAAGAAAAGAGCCATTGAAGATAAGGCTATGATATAAGATGACAAGAGAAACCTTGCCAATAGACTAGAAGAAAACTAAATTGAACTTGCAAGAATTTTCAAGATGTAGCTAGACAACCTAAACTAGATGATGAATGCAAAATGAAGAATTGCACATTCTTCTCATGATGCAAAATGAACAATTGCAAAATGACGTGAGAAGATAGAAGGAGATTGTAGAGAGCTGCAAAAAGCCTAATGAAGCTATTAAGTACTTTGAATAGCTGCTAAAATCACCAAGACCTAGTAACGACACTTTAGGACTAGGTTACAACAACACTGAAGAAGGAGAGTCATCCAAGACTGCAGAAGAAAGAAGTGACAAAGGTAAAACACTAAACCCACTTGTGATTTCTATGGTAAAAAGGGGCATACCTCTTATGTGTGTAGGAGCAATAATGTTAGTCAACATTAAAAACCTAAGAACATGGGTCACTATGACAAGTGCAACAAGCAAGGACATCAAGCACATGACTGTAGGACTAGAACCAAAAGGACACCATGATTTGAAGGTCACTACTACAATTGCAAGAAGTATGGACATAGATCCCATTGAATGTAGATCAAAGCCTATGTGGACACCAAACCAACCAACAAAGACAAATAGCCATGGACATCACTACAATTGGGACTACAACACTAGGTAGAGTTGTCACTAATATCAAGAGTATGGACACATTCCCAAGAACGACATAAGAACACACTTTAGTGGCAACTACAATAGGTGGTCTATCCAAACCACTTGTTTCAATTTTCTAAAGACAAGACACATCAGAAAGTATTGCCCAACTAGGTAAAAGGAACCCAACTCTGAGTTCAACAAAGGGAAAGAAAAAGTTGATGTTGAACACATCAGAGGAGAGATGAATAGGACATGGAAGAGAAGAGATAGAAGCAGCACATCTAATGGAGGGATCACTTCACCCAAAAGGTCAAGTGGTCACACTTCATCCAACTAAGCAAGAGAAGGTGTGTGGGACTGATATTAACTATTTTATCATACATCAGTTCCAAGATTAAATCAATACTGCAAAGGATAGATAAGCATGAATAGAGATGAAAAGTTAAAGTTTTGATAGTGTTGTCGAGTAAAGCCTTAGTATCTGCCGAGTTGTTTGCCATAGTTAGTAGAAGCTGAGTTAGTAGTGGATGTTGAGAAAAGGGTAATTCCTATTGAGCCTGAGTAAAAGAAACTCTAGTGTAGGTCGAGTCATGGAAAGTCAATGAAAGTCAAGTAATGTAGAATTATTTAAGAAGTTGAGTGCACAACTATAAATGCTATGAGAAAAGGCTATATGATTGCATTTTGAATCATTTTTCACCATCACGAGAAAAGAGAAAGAATGAGAAGAGCACAGAAAGGATTTTGAAGCATTTGAGTAGATTTCAACACAATTTTGGCATAATTTCAATGATTTCAAGGTATCTACTTGTGTTGAGCTACACCGTTTCACTATTTCATTGTATTGAAACCCTAGATTGCAAAAATGACCACAAGTTCTGGGAAAACCCATGGAAAAGAGCCATTTGAAGTTTAGTTAGTGAGCAATAAAATCAAACAACCCAATTTTAGACCAATCCCAAAAGTTGCATATAAAAATGACCTTGTTAGAGCCCCATCCATAATTCCCCCTAAGGTAGTAATAGTGCAAGATGTTAGGAGATGTTACAACTAAAAAATAGGTACTAGAGGAGACATGGAAATTAGGGAAGCATATGATAAATTATTTGAAAATAGGGTATTGAAAGAGGAATATTAAATCATTGAGAAGAAGGGCTTAACCCATGCCCTAGATTTTTCTATAGTGTTTAACATAGAATGAATCAGAATTGTGTTGAGCAGGATACAAGATGGAAGTTTGTGCTTAGAAGATGAGCCAATTAAGATATCCAAAAGAATTATTCATAGGGTAACAAGGTATCCAACCATATAATGGCCCAAAACACTAAGGAATGACTCCAAAGAAGTAATTAAGAATAACACTAGAGCCCAATGGAACAAGAGAGGAATGACCATTGACACTATCAAAGACCCTCTTGTTGATTTTGTAGTCAGAGTCATTTCCCACAAATTCTACCAATCTAGCAGACTCAACAATATTCCCTAGATTTTAGTGGATGTAGGGTATAAAATTGTGAAAATGGATCACACTTATTATCTAGCAGAGTTGCAATTATAGAAAATTATGGAAAACCTAAGAGCTATAAGGAGGTCCAAAAGTGCACAATGCAAATTTGGATAAATTTTGATTTGTTTATTTTTTTATGTACAGAATGAGCTCCCTTCCTTTGGAAAAGTCATTTGGAAGAAAAACAGGTCAATGACAGTGCAAGTTAATGAATATATTTATTAGATGGGAGCAAATTTTGAGACTGTCATGATCGGTTATTTTGAAGATTTCAAGAAATCAATGAAACAAAGACTTAGGATTCTAGTCTCTCTAGTTGAGAAACATATCAATGATATTTCTTTTCTTGTTGATATTGATTATACTTACATTCAAGCAGCCATTCCAAGGGTAAGATGGCTTAGACCTCTTGGCTATGAGATAAATATTGATGAGGCATCTGCATCAATTACAACATGGCTAGCAGAGGAGATTGATTAGAATACAAATCCTTTTGGAATCTTTGATGTTGTTAAGTCCAAAGTAGAAATGAAATTGAAGACTACTTCCACCATCAATAAAAAAGATTGATTGGTGAAGAAACTAAAAGCTAGATTTGGAGAAGGGGCATTAGAAGTAGAGGAGGAAGAAGATGAAGAAGAGGAATAAGAGGAATAGGGGCAGGAACCACTAGCATTAACCCAAGGAATGGGTGAAGATGCTGAAGAAATAGAAGGTGTTGAGGAGAAAGAAGAAGAGGAAGCACCTAAGGTAGAGCCTAAGAAGAGGAAGGCATAGAAACAACCTACTACTCAACCTAAAGGCAAGAAGAAGGCAAAGCCTATCCCAACAAAACCTACAACAAGGGCTGACACAAGAGCCACAAAAAAGGTGGCCAACAATCAAGAAAACAATAAAGCCATAGAGTAAGGAGGACCAACCAAGAAAAATTTGAGGAGAAAATATGTGGCCCCTCTAGAATCAGATGAAAAGAGCATAGAATCAGATGACAATAGTAAATTTAGAGTGGTAAGTCAGACCACCAAATCTGATTTGGAAAACACATATGATGATATTAGGGACAATACAAGCTTTTCATGACTTAAAGGCATTGATTTTAAATAAGTTGACAAGAGATCAACAAAACATGGTGGAAGAGTCCATATACACCATGATGGAAAAGTTCAAGAATACTCCACTTGAACTAGATAACACTATGCCTAGGGAGTTATATTCCATTGTAGAGAATAAATGGCACTATTGCCTAAATATGGAGAAAGAAATAAGAGAGTCAACTTTGGCTCATGTGATGCTTGAGCTCACAAAAGGACAAATAAATAAGGCAAATGAGAAGCATTGGAGAAAATTTGCACCCAAATATAGCACCTTTAGTAGACTACAGAATAACACTTAAGAAGTTGTGAAGAAGTCCACTCTCATGTGAAAGGTAATCTATGGGCTCACAATAGTGAAGTAAGGTCAAGTAGATCCATTCAAGGGAAGAAATGATGATGAGGATGATGTGGATGAAAATGTCAAGGAAGAAGAGGGAGAGAAAGAAAAGGTAGAGGTTACAATGGAAAAGGATGTACAAAAGATTGACATGGAAATTGCTGAACAACAACAGATAGATCAAAGTGTGCAGGACACACAAATGCCACTTCCTAGCCCTCCACATGTAACACCCACACCCGTGGATTTAGTGATAGTACAAGATGTTGCTGACACCTTTGGTCATAATATAAAATTGTTGACTGTAAGGATCTCAAAAATATCCTTCACCAGAATTCACTACAAGCATAATTGTGTACTAATCTAGTCTTGGTGAGTGAGGAGGAACTTCGAAAAGTTGTAGTTGAGATAACAAAGGAGAAGGTGAATTGACAAGAACCACCTTCACATACTCCAACAACTACAAGTGGACAACCCCAAGAGCAAGTAGCACAAGATACATCTACTAGGGTTGATTCCATAGTTACAATGACTTCAACTGCTAAGGAGCCAGCAAAGAAACAAATAGGACAAAAGGATATCTCTATTCCTACATCACAAGGACAAGGTGCACCTCCTCAAATAATAGTAATTGATCAAGGAATATCTGAATGTTAGAATTCTTTTAGAATAATTGAGAGGGGGGGTGAATCAATTATTGAAGGTCCAAATGCCCTATTAATACCTTTCTACTACTTTTAATGAATCCATACCCTTTTTATCTATTCAAAGTTAAATCAATCATATTAGCAAATTACTGTAAATCAACATGCAATGATAAAACATTCAAGATCAACACATGACACAATGATTTACGTGGAAACCCAATTTGGGAAAAACCACCAGTAACATGCTACTTGATTCTCACTCTTCTGAAGTGATGCCCTGTTAAAAGCTTGCCCTGTTAAAGGCTTACAACACACTGTTAAATGTGACCTTGTTAGAGGATTTCACCAAACTATTAGGAATGGGCCTAGTTAAAGGTCTTTAGAACATTCACTTGGAATGTCACCCTGTTAAAGGATTTTTCTAATGGTTGTTAAACCAACCTAAGTCCATAGGATTTAGACTTATAGTTACAATTGCTAGAAAGTAACAATAATGATCTTTTGATTTGATATAACTTACAACATACTTTATAGATTTCAGATCACACTTTCAGTTCAATCCTTATGCTTGGCTTTAATCTCTTTAGTTCTGACTGCTTGTCTTCCTCTCAAGCTTCGTCTCCTTGAGTCCTCTAACTCATTCTGCAAATGCAATATTCTTTGTAGTCATCTATACAAATATAATTTCTATGCTATCTTCTCTTAGGCACATTCTTCAGCATTTCATGCTTTTATGCTTGACCACTATCTCTCTTTCCTTCTATCCCCTCTCGCTCCCCTTTTTTTATTAACTTATGTCTTCTTATATAGAAGTCTGATTTGCCTTTACCGCTCAATTCTCCCTCTTCAATTTTAGGGTTTCAAAATTGATTAGTAAGATACAATGTATCTACCCCATATCTTTTTTTCTTCTTGAAACTTCGCTAGTTTTATCTTAAAAACATTCTACATGGTGTTCTATGCCACCAACTCATCATTCTTATCTTCCTTTTAATTCACAGATTTCTTAATAACAACCTTGTCAGCATAGATCTGGCTAATCTTCGATTTCCTAAATAATGCAGCAACTCGGCATTATTGAATTACTAGTGCTTGGCACCTCTGTGTTACTCGGCACCTATACCAGCTCGGCACTTGAACTTACTCGGCATCTGAACTTGACTAGGCATCTAAAGTTTACTCAGCATTAACTAGAACTTGCTCGGTTCTTACTAGCTTGCCCTGCTCCTTCTCTCTAATGAACTTAGTTTGAGCTTTACAAAAGACTTTGTTAAAACCTTAAATCTTTGATATGTTTCAATGTGCCCATTCTTTCTAGTATGTCATCAAATACATTCTTTCATCAATGGCTTAGCTTATCCTTGTACTTCATTCCAATATCATAACTTCAACCTTTCTCTAGGTATTTTAGTTACATCTTATTAATTGCCTCCACCTTGACAATCAACTAATTGATAGTATTCGGATCACTAAAGCAATTGTCATCCCTGCAAGTAGCAAGTTTGACATCAATGACAAAACAATGATTGAGGACATTCTTTACTAGTTCCATATTTTATTCCAGCAATCTCCCTCAACTTTTCTTATGATTATTTCAATCATTTCCAACAATCTCCCTCTTTGGCATTGATGGCAAACCAAAGTGATCAAGTAATCAATTCAGTTACCACCAAGATCGTATACGTTGTCTTGTTGTATTTAACTACTGATCTCATATATCTCCCTCTTTCATATATATATCTCCCTCTTTCTTTGCATTGATCAGTTTCCCTGCATATTTCCCCCTCTTTGACATAAATGCCAAAGATGTAGCATTTTTACCATGCAAAATATAAGCTTTGGCTTCTTGGTTTTTTTCTCCCTCTATCACCATGCTTGTGACTGATTTGGAGTTTCTGTACCTGCTATCATCCTTTGCATCAATTTATTAATATTTCAATGATTTATTCCTATTGATGCAAGGAAGCTTCCTTGTTGCTTTAAACTGCTTGGGTTAGGGGTATGACCCCCAATTTGCCTCTAAGATATTCATAGGCATCCTTGGGCAATAGTTTGATGAAGATATCTGCAATTTGTTCCTTTGTGTGAATGTATTCCAACTTCACTTGTTTGTCTTCTACCAGTTCTCTAACATAATGATACTTGATTGCGATATGCTTGGTTTTTGCATGCATCATTGGATTTTTGGATATGTTTATAGCACTTGTATTGTCACAATACAATATCACCAGTTTTGTTACTTCTTCTTTCATTCCATTCAATAGATGTGTGAGCCATACAATGTTTGTACAATTGACTGCAACTGCCACATATTTTGATTCTGTAGTGGATTGGGATATACATGTTTATTTGTTGCTAGTCCAGGTAACCAGCCTTTTGCATAGAAATAATGCACCTCCACTTGTGCTTTTTCTGTCATCAATGTTTACTCCCCAATCTACATCTGTATATGCATTGAGTTCTAATTTTCTACTCTTTTTGTAGCATAGACCAAAGTCATTAGTCCCTTTGAGATATCTCAGTACTGTGTTTACTGATATGAGATGATTTTCTTTAGGATTAGTAGAAAACCTAGCCACTATTCCAAATGCTAATGCTATGTCTGGTCTACTATGCACAACATATTGTAATTTTCCAATCATGGATCTATACATTGTTTGATTGACTTCAGTTGACTCATCATTTTTGGACAGCTTATTTCTTGTGGCCATTGGTGTACCAATATTCCATGTTTAACTTGGTATACTTGCAATCCAACAAAAAATTTGATTTCTCCAAACATAGACATTTCAAATTCATGTTTCATTTTGTCAGCAAAGCCTTTGCAAAGTACTTCCTTACAACCAAATACTATGTCATCCACAAAAATTTCAGATATAATGTCTTTACCTTCTTCTGCTTTGATGTACATGTTGTTGTTATCATCAATTCTTTCAAATCCAATTTGCACTAGATACTTGTGAAGTCTCTCATACCATGCTCTAGGTGCTTGTTTCAAACCATAGAGTGCTTTATGTAGCTTACACACCATATCCCTGTTGTTCTCATCAACAAATCCTTCTAGTTGTTCAATGTACACTTCTTCTTCTAATATACCATTTAAGAAGGCAGATTTTACATCCATCTGATAGACTTTGAAATCTTTGTAGGAAGCATATGCAAGTAAAGTTCTTACTCCTTCCATTCTAGCAACAGGAGCGAATGTTTCTCCATAATCTATTCCTTCTTCTTGAGCATAACCCTTGCATACAAATCTGTCTTTATTTCTGGTAATCTCCCCATTCTCATCTAGTTTGTTTCTGAATACCCATTTGGTACCAATCACATTCTTGTCAGTTGGTCTAGGAACCAAACTCCAAGTTTTGTTTTTCCTTATTTGATTAATTTCTTCTTCCATAGCTTTATACTAGTCATCATCCTGTAATGCACCATATAGTATCTTGGGTTCAAATTTTCTGATCAGACATGTTTCCTGTCTAAGTCTACACCTTGTCATTGGTCTTGCATCTTTGTCACCAATAATCTATTCAGCAGGGTGATGTCTTTGTACATATTTGGATGATCTTGGCTCTGTCCTTGTTTCCAAGCTTGGTCTTTCAGATTCAAGATCACTATGCACTTCATTGTTAGGTTGTTCTTCATTATGTGTACTATCTTCAGAATCAGATTGTGCATTTTCTTCATTTTGTAACTCGGCTTCTGAATGCAACTTGGCATTCACTGGTTGTGAATCGGCTGAAACTGACACTTGTTGTTGATTTTTGATTTGATTGTCATCATCCTCATCAGTAGTCATTCCTCCATAAGAATATACAAAGGTTTTGTATTCTTCAATTTTCTTTGGTTCTTCAGCTTGGACTTCTGTGTGCTCATCAAAATTTACATTTGCACTTTCCACAATTTTGTTAGTGTTAACATTCAAACACTTATATGCCTTACTTCTAGTGGAGTAACCAAGAAATATACCTTCATCACTTTTTGCATCAAATTTTCCATTTCTAGTATCCTTGAGGATAAAACATTTGCAACCAAATACTTTGAAATCTTTTACATTGGGTGAGTAACCATACCATAATTCAAAAGGTGTTGTATTTGTACCTTTCTTGACTTGTACTCGGTTCAGTGTATGAAGAACTACACTTACAGGTTCTCTCCAGTATTTTAGAGCAACATTCTTTTCCATCATTAATGTTCTAGCATAGTCAATCATAGATCTCTTTCTTCTCTCAGCAATTCCATTCTATGGGGGAGTTCTAGGAGCTAACGTTTGTCTTTTGATTCCATTGTCATTACAGAATATCTCGAATTCATTTGATGTAAATTCACCACCTCTATCTGATCTTAGGAATTTCAGGATTTTTTTAGTTTCCTTTTCAACTCTAGCCATTACCATTTAAACATTTGAAAAGCATCAGATTTTTGTTATAAAAACATGACAGTCATCACCCTAGAATAGTCATCAACAAATAACATTATGTATTTATCTCCTCTATAGCGTTGTATTTCTATTGGGCCACATAAGTCAGTGTGAACTAACTCAAGTATCTCTTTAGATGTATAGTTCTTGCTTTTGAAACTTGACTTTGTCATCTTTCCTAGCTGACATTGCTTGCACATGATATTATTAGGCTTTTTGAGTTTTGGTAGACCTCTAACTTTCTTCATTTTACTGATGTTGACTAAATTATCAAAATTGACATGACATAATCTTCTATTCCATAACCATTCATCGTCAAATTTTGTAAATAGACAAGAAGCATCATCCATTTCAAGGTAAAATGAATTACTCTTTGTTTGATCTACTTTTCCTATTAGTTTACCATCAGTATCATAGATTTTTGTAGTTTTGTTTCCAAATTCCACTTTGCAACCCATGTTGCCTAATTGTGAGACAGAAAGTAAATTATAGTTTAATCCTTCAACATAGTATGCATTATCACATGAAATCTGTTCTGTAAGCTTAATGGAACCTTTTCCTTTGATTTGATATGGAGCATCATTACCAAATCTAACACTATTTCCATCATACTGAGTAAAGTTGACAAACTTACTTTTATCTCCTGTCATGTGATGTGAGCATCCACTGTCTATGATCCATCTGTCATTCTTGTTTATACATGTCACCAGTGTTGTGGCTTCTTCTTCATCAGATTGGTCCTTCATGGCTACATAAACAACTTCATCATCATTGTCATCAGAATTTTCTTCAACAATATAACACTTCTTACCTTTTTCTTTGTAATCTCTTTTGTCATCATCTCTTTTGTTCTTGTATTTATTTCTTTCCTTGGAATCCTTTTTCTGTTGATATCTTGTAGTAATATGACCCACTTCATTACAATTGAAACAGATGATAGGCATCTTACTTTTGAATTTTCCTTTGCCCCTCTGAAATCTTCTACCGAGCAATGCTTCCAATTGTTCCACATCTTCTTCATCAGTGCTACTGTCACTAGATACATACTTCATTTTTCTTCCTTTCTTTGATTTTACCTATTTGACATCTTTCAGTGATAACTGTGCCTTAAATTTAGATTCAACATTTTCAGGTTTGTATTTTTCAAAGTTAGATAACTCAAATGCTATGAGTCTACCTATTATACCTTCAAAGCTTAGATTATTTCCTGGTATGCATCTTAGTATTTGTATTGCTGATACTATAATAGCATAGATAGGGAGCAAGGTTCTTAAGAACTTACTATTAATAGTATCCTCATCTAGTTGACCATTCAGGCATCTTATTGCACTTACCGCTTCCTCTATTCTTGCACCATACTAAGCAGCATTCTCATTTTCCTCCATTTTCATGTTGTCAAACTTTCCTCTGGGACATTCTCTTTTTTCTCTTTGTATATTCTGATCTCCTCCATAGATATCTGATAGTGCTTTCCACATTTTGAATGTAGTGTCACATCCTTTGATATCATCAAACTCAGCATAGCTAAGTGCAGATGCAATTTCCATCATTGTATTATTGTGTTCTTGTTTGTTTTTCATGTCTTCTACAATAGGAGCACCTATTAGATCTACATGTTCAGTGACAATTGAATTTTGGGCAAAATCTCCTATGGATCAAAGATGTAGCTTCATCAAACTTTTCCATTCAACAAAGTTGTCGTTGTAGAGCTTGGGAACTTCTTTATGGCATTTTGATATTTTCTGCTAGTAGTCCCTTTAAAATGAATCAGTAATCAGGCTCTGATACCAATTGTAAATTAGCAAATTAATCATATTAGCAATCAATCATATTAGCAAATTACTGTAAAATCAACATGCAATGATAAAACATTCAAGATCAACACATGACACAATGATTTACGTGGAAACCCAATTTGGGAAAAACCACCAGTAACATGCTACTTGATTCTCACTCTTCTGAAGTGATACCCTATTAAAAGCCTGCCCTGTTAAAGGCTTACAACACACTGTTAAATGTGACCTTGTTAGAGGATTTCACCAAACTGTTAGGAATGGGCCTGGTTAAAGGTCTTTAGAACATTCACTTGGAATGTAACCTTGTTAAAGGATTTTTCTAATGGCTATTAAACCAACCTAAGTCCATAGGATTTAGACTTATAGTTACGATTGCTAGAAAGTAACAATAATGATCTTTTGATCTGATATAACTTACAACATACTTTGCAGATTTCAGATTACACTTTCAGTTCAATCCTTATGCTTGGCTTTAATCTCTTTAGTTTTGATTTCTTGTCTTCCTCTCAAGCTTCGTCTCCTTGAGTCCTCTAACTCATTATGCCAATGCAATCATCTTTGTGGTCATCTATACAAATATAATTTCTATGCTATCTTCTCCTAGGCACATTCTTCAACATTTCATGCTTTTATGCTTCACCACTGTCTCTCTTTCCTTCTATCCCCTCTCGCTCTCCTTTTTTTATTAACTTATGTCTTCTTATATAGAAGTCTGATTTTCCTTTACCACTCAATTCTCCCTCTTCAATTTTAGGGTTTCAAAATTGATTAGGTAGGATACAATGTATCTACCCCATATCTTGTTTTCTTCTTGAAACTTTGCCAGTTGTATCTTGAAAACATTCTACATGGTGTTCTATGCCACCAACTCATCATTCTTATCTTCCTTTTTTAATTCACAGATTTCTAGATAACAACCTTGTCGGCTTAGATCTAGAAAATCTTTGATTTCCTAAATAATGCAGCAACTCGGCATTATTGAGTTACTGGTGCTTGGCACCTTTGTGTTACTCGACACCTATACCAGCTCGGCACTTGAACTTACTCTGCATCTGAACTTCACTTGGCATCTGAACTTCACTCGGCATTTGAAGTTTACTCGGCATTAACTAGAACTTACTCGACTCTTACTAGCTTTCCCAGCTCCTTCTCTCCAATGAACTTAGTTTGAGCTTTACAACAGACTTAGATAAAACCATAAATCTTTGATATGTTTCAGTGTGCCCATTCTTTGTAATATGTCATCAAATACATTCTTTCATCAATGGCTTAGCTGATCCTTGTACTTCATTCCAACATCATAACTTCAACCTTTCTCTAGGTATTTTAGTTACATCTTATTAATTGCCTCCACCTTGAGAATAAACTAATTGATAGTATTTGCATCACTAAAGCAATTGTCATCCCTGCAAGTAGCAAGTTTGACATCAATGACAAAACAATGATTGAGGACACTCTTTACTAGTTCCATATTTTATTCCAAAAATCTCCCTCAACTTTTCTTATAATTATTTCATTCATTTCCAACAATCGCCCTCTTTAGCATTGATGGCAAACCAAAGTGATCAAGTAATCAATTCAGTTACCACCAAGATTGTATACATTGTCTTGTTGTATTTCACTACTGATCTCATATATCTCCCTCTTTCATATATATATCTCCCTCTTTCTTTGCATTGATCAGTTTCCCTGTACATTTCTCCCTCTTTGACATAAATGCGAAAGATGTAGCATTTTTATCATGCACAATATAAGCTTTGGCTTCTTGTTGTTTTTCTCCCTCTATCACCATGCTTGTGAATGATTTGGAGTTTCTGTACCTGCTATCATCCTTTGCATCAATTTATTAATATTTCAATGATTTATTCCTATTGATGCAAGGCAGCTTCCTTGTTGCTTTAAACTACTTCGGTTAGGGGTATGAACTCCAATTGGCCTCTAAGATATTCATAGGCATCCTAGGGCAATATTTTGGTGAAGATGTCTACAATTTGTTCCTTTGTGTGAATGTATTCCAACTTCACTTGTTTGTCTTCTACCAATTCTCTGACATAATGATACTTGATTGCGATATGCTTGGTTTTTGCATGCATCACTGGATTTTTGGATATGTTTATAGCACTTGTATTGTCACAATACAATATCACCAGTTTTGTTACTTCTTCTTTCATTCCATTCAATAGATGTGTGAGCCATACAATGTTTTTACAATTGACAGCAGCTATCACATATTCTGATTCTGTAGTGGATTGGGATATACATGTTTGTATCTTGCTAGTCCAGGTAACCAGCCTCTTGCCTAAAATTAATGCACCTCCACTTGGTCTTTTTCTATCATCAGTGTTTCCTCCCCAGTCTGCATCTGTATATGCATTGAATTCAAATTTTCCATTCTTTTTGTAGCATAGACCAAAGTCATTAGTCCCTTTGAGATATCTCATTATTCTTTTTACTGTTATGAGATGATTTTCTTTAGGATTAGCAGAAAACCTAGCCACTATTCCAACTGCTAATGCTATGTCTAGTCTACTATGCACAACATATTGTAATTTTCCAATCATGGATCTATACATTGTTCGATTGACTTAAGTTGACTCATCATTTTTGGATAGCTTATTTCCTATGGCCATTGGTGTGCTTACTGGTTTGGATTCCTCCAATCCAAATTTTTTAAGAATTTCTTTGATGTACTTTGTTTGTGTAACAAATATTCCATGTTTAAGTTGGTGTACTTGCAATCCAACAAAAAATTTGATTTCTCCAAACATAGACATTTGAAATTCATGTTTTATTTTGTCAGCAAAGCCTTTGCAAAGTACTTCCTTACCACAAAATACTATGACATCCACAAAAATTTTAGATATAATAATGTCTTTACCTTCTTTAGCTTTGATGTACATGTTGTTGTTATCATCAGTTCTTTCAAAGCCAATTTGCACTAGATACTTGTGAAGTCTCTTATACCATGCTCTAGGTGCTTGTTTCAAACCATAGAGTGCTTTATGTAGCTTACACACCATATCCCTATTGTTCTCATCAACAAATCCTTCTAGTTGTTCAATGTAGACTTGTATTTCCATTGGGCCACATAAGTCATTGTGAACTAACTCAAGTATCTCTTTAGATGTATAGTTCTTGCTTTTGAAACTTTAATTTGTCATCTTTCCTAGCTGACATTGTTTCCACATGATATTATTAGGCTTTTTCAGTTTTGGTAGACCTCTGACTTTCTTCATTTTACCGATGTTGACTAGATTATCAAAATTGACATGACATAATCTTCTATGCCATAACCATTCATCGTCAAATTTTGCAAATAGACAAGAAGCATCATCCATATCAAGGTAAAAAAAATTACTCTTTGTTTGATCTCCTTTTCCTATTAGTTTACCATCAGTATCATATATTTTTGCAATTTTTTTTTCTGAATTCCACTTTGCAACCTATGTTGCCTAACTGTGAGACACTCAGTAAATTGTAGTTTAATCCTTCAACATACTATGCATTATCACATGAAATCTGTTCTATAATCTTAATGGAACCTTTTCCTTTGATTTGACATGGAGCAACATTACCAAATCTAACACTATTTACATCATACTGAGTAAAGTTGACAAACTTACTTTTATCTCCTATCATCTGATGTGAGCATCCACTATCTATGATCCATCTGACATTCTTCTTTATACATGTCACCAGTGCTGTGGCTTCTTCTTCATTAGATTGGTCCTTCATGGCTACATAAACAACTCCATCATCATTGTCATTAGAATTTTCTTCAACAATATAATACTTCTTACCTTTTTCTGTGTAATCTCTTTTGTCATCATCTGTTCTGTTCTTGTATTTATTTCTTTCCTTGGAATCCTTTTTCTGTGGACATCTTGAAGCAATATGACCCACTTTATTGCAATTTAAACAGATGATAGGCATTTTACCTTTGAATTTTCCTTTGCCCCTCTAAAATCTTCTAGCGAGCAATGGTTCCAATTGTTCCACATCTTCTTCATCAGTGCTACTGTCACTAGATGCATACTTCATTTTTCTTCCTTTCTTTGACTTTACCTATTCAACATCTTTCAGTGATAACTTTGCCTCAAAAGCATATTCAACATTTTTAGGTTTGTAGTTGTCAAAGTTAGATAACTAAAATGCTTTGAGTCTACCTATTATACCTTCAAAGCTTAGATTATTTCCTGGTATGCATCTTAGTTCTTGTATTGCTGATACTCTAATAGCATAGATAGGGAGAAAGGTTCTTAAGAACTTACTATTAATAGTATCCTCATCTAGTTGACCATTCAGGCATCTTATTGCACTTACCACTTCCTTTATTCTTGCACCATACTGAGCAGCATTCTCATTTTCCTCCATTTTCATGTTGTCAAACTTTCCTCTGAGACTTTCTCTTTTTGCTCTTTGTACATTCTGATCTCCTCCATAGATGTCTGATAGTGCTTTGCACATTTTGAATGTAGTGTCACATCCTTTGATATCATCAAATTCAGCATAGCTAAATGCAGATGCAATTTCTAGCATTGTCTGATTGTGTTCTTATTTGTTTTTCATGTCTACTGTAGTAGGAGCACCTATTGGATCTAGATATTCAGTGACTATTCAATTTGGGGCATAATCTCCTATGGATCCAAGATGTAGCTTCATCAAACTTTTCCATGCAACAAAGTTGTCTTTGTTGAGCTTGGGAACTTCTCTTTTCGGCATTTTGATCTTTTCTGCTAGTAGTCCCTTTAAACTGAATCAGCAGTCAAGCTCTGATACCAATTGTTAGAATTCTTTTAGAATAACTGAGAGGGGGGGTGAATTAGTTATTGAAGGTCCAAATGCCCTATTAATACGTTTCTACTACTTTTAATGAATCCATACCCTTTTTATCTGTTCAAACATAAATCAATCATATTAGCAAATTACTGTAAATCAACATGCAATGATAAAACATTAAAGATCAACACATGACACAATGATTTACGTGGAAACCCAATTTGGGAAAAACCACCAGTAACATGCTACTTGATTCTCACTCTTCTGAAGTGATACCCTATTAAAAGCATGCCTCGTCAAAGGCTTACAACACACTGTTAAAGGTGACCTTGTTAGAGGATTTCACCAAACTGTTAGGAATGGGCCTGGTTAAAGGTCTTTAGAACATTCACTTGGAATGTCACCTTGTTAAAGGATTTTTCTAATGGCTGTTAAACCAACCAAAGTCCATAGGATTTAGACTTATACTTACAATTGCTAGAAAATAAAAATAATGATCTTTTGATCTGATATAACTTACAACATACTTTGCAAATTTCAGATGAGACTTTCAGTTCAATCCTTATGAGTGGCTTTAATCTCTTTAGTTCTGACTGCTTGTCTTCCTCTCAAGCTTCATCTCCTTGAGTCCTCTAACTCATTCTACCAATGTAATCATCTCTGTGGTCATCTATGCAAATAGAATTTCTGTACTATCTTCTCCTGGGCACATTCTTCAGCATTTCGTGCTTTTATGCTTCACCGCTGTCTCTCTTTCCTTCTATCCCCTCTCGCTCTCCTCTTTTTTATTAACTTATCTCTTCTTATATAGAAGTCTGATTTTCCTTTACCGCTCAATTCTCCCTCTTCAATTTTAGGGTTTCAAAATTGATTAGGTAGGATACAATGTATATACCCCATATTTTGTTTTCTTCTTGAAACTTCGCTAGTTGTATCTTAAAATCATTCTACATGGTGTTCTGTGCCACCAACTCATCATTCTAATCTTCCTTTTTAATTCACAAATTTCGAGATAACAACCTTGTCAGCTTAGATCTGGCGAATCTTCGATTTCCTAAATAATGCAACAACTCGACATTATTGAGTTACTGGTGCTCGGCATTTCTGTGTTACTCGACACCTATACCAACTCGGCACTTGAACTTACTCGCCATCTGAACTTCACTCGGCATCTGAACTTCACTTGGCATTTGAAGTTTACTTGGCATTAACTAGAACTTGCTCGACTCTTACTAGCTTGCCCAACTCCTTCTCTCGAATGAACTTAGTTTGAGCTTTACAAAAGACTTAGTTAAAACCTCAAATCTTTGATATGTTTCAATGTGCCCATTCTTTGTAGTATGTCATCAAATACATTCTTTCATCAATGGCTTAGCTGATCCTTGTACTTCATTCCAACATCATAACATCAACCTTTCTCTAGGTATTTTAGTTACATCTTATTAATTGCCTCCACCTTGACAATCAACTAATTGATAGTATTTGGATCACTAAAGCAATTGTCATCCCTGCAAGTAGCAAGTTTGACATCAATGACAAAACAATGATTGAGGACATTCTTTACTAGTTCCATATTTTATTCCAGCAATCTCCCTCAACTTTTCTTATGATTATTTCAATCATTTCCAACAATCTCACTCTTTGGCATTGACGGAAAACCAAAGTGATCAAGTAATAAATTCAGTTACCACCAAGATCGTATACGTTGTCTTGCTGTATTTCACTACTGATCTCATATATCTCCCTCTTTCATATGTATATCTCCCTCTTTCTTTGCATTGATCAGTTTCCCTGCATATTTCCCCCTCTTTGACATAAATGCCAAAGATGTAGCATTTTTATCATGCAAAATATAAGCTTTGGCTTCTTGGTTTTTTTCTCCCTCTGTCACCATGCTTGTGACTAATTTGGAGTTTCTGTACCTGCTGTCATCCTTTGCATCAATTTATTAATATTTCAATGATTTATTCCTATTGATGCAAGGCAGCTTCCTTGTTGCTTTAAATTGCTTGGGTTAGGGGTATGACCCCCAATTTGCCTCTAAGATATTCATAGGGATCCTTGGGAAATGGTTTGGTGAAGATGTCTGTAATTTGTTCCTTTGTGTGAATGTATTCCAACTTCACTTGTTTGTCTTCTACCAATTCTCTGACATAATGATACTTGATTGCGATATGCTTAGTTTTTGCATGCATCACTGGATTTTTGGATATGTTTATAGCACTTTTATTGTCACAATACAATATCACCGGTTTTGTTACTTCTTCTTTCATTCCATTCAATAGATGTGTGAGCCATACAATGTTTGTACAATTGACTGCAGCTGCCACATATTCTAATTCTGCAGTGGATTGGGATATACATGTTTGTTTCTTGCTAGTCCAGGTAACTAGCCTTTTGCCTAGAATTAATGCACCTCCACTTGTTCTTTTTCTATCATCAGTGTTTCCTCCCCAGTCTGCATCTGTATATGCATTGAGTTCAAATTTTCCATTCTTTTTGTAGCATAGACCAAAGTCATTAGTCCCTTTGAGATATCTCATTATTCTTTTTACTGTTATGAGATGATTTTCTTTAGGATTAGCAGAAAACCTAGCCATTATTCCAACTGCTAATGCTATGTCTGGTCTACTATGTACAACATATTGTAATTTTCCAATCATGGATCTGTACATTGTTTGATTGACTTCAGTTGACTCATCATTTTTGGACAGCTTATTTCCTGTGGACATTGGTGTGCTTATTGGTTTGGATTCCTCCAATCCAAACGTTATAAGAATTTCTTTGATGTACTTTGTTTGTGTAACAAATATTTCATGTTTAAGTTGGTGTACTTGCAACCCAACAAAAAATTTGATTTCTCCAAACATAGAAATTTCAAATTCATGTTTCATTTTGTTAGCAAAGCCTTTGTTGTAATGATCCCATCTTTTGGCCTTCACGTTCTCCAAAGTCTAAGTGGAGGATAAGAAAAAATTAAATTAATTTCTTATAAAGTCATTAAATAAATTAAAATTAAAAGGTGGCTTTATATTTAATTAATTATTGTATTACAAAGGAGATGCGTCTAGAGTGTGTATTAATTATTGGAAAGGATGGAAGCCTCTCGATTTAATTAATTATTTACAGGAAGGAGTTTTTAGGGTATGCATTAATTATTGGAAGGAGGAAGCTTCTAGCCCTTGCAATTAATTAATGTTTTAGTTCTTTCTAGAAGGATGAAGAAAAGGATAAATAGGGCTGAAAGTCTCATTGTTGAGCATCGAATTATTGCATCGAATGATTATGACTTGTATTTGATAAGAGCTTGGATGTGTGAATCACACTCCCTTCTTTTGACAATAGAGGACTTTCATTCTTTGTTGTACCATTCTAGACGTCATTCCCTTAGGGTTTGGCCTTTGGAATACATCTCTTTGTAATTGATTGCAGCATTATCAGCATTAATATAATTTCAGCCTTGGTTTAGCTTTTGGGCATTCCTGGGTGTCCATTACAGTGGTATCAGAGCTATAAGTCCTGCCATCCTATGGAGATCATATTGATAGCTGGATAAAGATGTATATTAGTCTAGATCAAGATGTGATGTTCAACCAGTTATTGGGTACATTAGAGAAGAGGCAACGTATGCAACAGGAGCAGAATAGGCGAATGGATATGATGTTGCAGCTTATGGCTAGACAGATGGGCATCAACATTGATGATTTGTATGTTGCTCCAAAGCAGAAGGTAGTCAATTTCTCAGGTGGGATCGAGACACGTATAGAGCCAGCCAGCTATGATGTTGGTGATGTGGGCATTTTGGCAGAGTCAGTAGAGACATGCATGCAAAGTCAGGAGACCACATATGAAGCCTTGTCAAGGGATGATGACAAAGCAATAGTGGAATTAGGAGAATGTGAGGATACTATCATATCAGCAGCCATTTCTATGTCAGTTGAAGCATCCAATGAGGAGTTTAATGGTATAAATGCAGTGGTTGATGTATTTTCTAATGAAGCCACACATGTTAATGATTATGAGTTTTCATCAACTACAAATTCAGTTCAGTTTTTTGTTACAATAGTTAATGTTGTTCTTATGTCCATATATTTCAATGCGGCAACACCTATTGTTGATACAGTTAGCATGAGTACATATGGTTCACCTACAACTACATCTTTTTCAATGCATGATGGTGATAATATGCATTCCAGTCCAATATATATTATGTGGATGGATAAAGGGAAGAAGATGTTTCATAGATCTTCTATGGAGTTTCCTTATGATGACATTTTGACTTCATTAGCACAATTTTTGAATGCTAGGCTACAGGGGTTGGTCCTGATGATGTAGGTTCGCAGTTGGTTTAACTTCCATATGGATATCACATATTGGGATCCAGGTGGAGGTTGGAGTCCATTATGTTACTTAATTTCTTGAGGACAAGCAATTTCAAAGAGGGCAGACTTGTAATGATCCCATCTTTTGGCCTTCACGTTCTCCAAAGTCTAAGTGGAGGATAAGAAAAAATTAAATTAATTTCTTATAAAGTCATTAAATAAATTAAAATTAAAAGGTGGCTTTATATTTAATTAATTATTGTATTACAAAGGAGATGCGTCTAGAGTGTGTATTAATTATTGGAAAGGATGAAAGCCTCTCGATTTAATTAATTATTTATAGGAAGGAGTTTTTAGGGTATGCATTAATTATTGGAAGCAGGAAGCTTCTAGCCCTTGCAATTAATTAATGTTTTAGTTCTTTCCAGAAGGATGAAGAAAAGGATAAATAGGGCTGAAAGTCTCATTGTTGAGCATCAGATTATTGCATCGGATGATTATGACTTGTATTTGATAAGAGCTTGGATGTGTGAATCACACTCCCTTCTTTTGGCAATAGAGGATGTTCATTCTCTGTTGTACCATTCTAGACATCATTCCCTTAGGGTTTGGCCTTTGGAATACATCTCTTTGTAATTGATTGCAGCATTCTCAGCATTAATATAATTTCAGCCTTGGTTCAGCTTTTGGGCATTCCTGGGTGTCCATTACATTTGCAAAGTACTTCCTTACCACCAAATACTATGTCATCCACAAAATTTTTAGATATAATAATGTCTTTACCTTCTTTAGATTTGATGTACATGTTGTTGTTATCATCAGTTCTTTCAAATCCAATTTGCACTAGATACTTGTGAAGTCTCTCATACCATGCTCTAGGTGCTTGTTTCAAACCATAGACTGCTTTATGTAGCTTACACACCATATCCCTGTTGTTCTCATCAAAAAATCCTTCTAGTTGTTCAATGTAGACTTCTTCTAATATACCATTTAAGAACGTAGATTTTACATGCATCTGATAGACTTTGAAATCTTTGTAGGCAGCATATGCAAGTAAAGTTCTTACTCCTTCCATTCTAGCAATAGGAGCGAATGTTTCTCCATAATCTATTCCTTCTTCTTGAGCGTAACCCTTGCATACTAATCTAGCTTTATTTCTTGTAATCTCCCCATTCTCATCTAGTTTGTTTCTGAATACCCATTTGGTACCAATCACATTCTTGTCAGTTGATCTGGGAACCAAACTCCAGGTTTTTTTTTTCCTTATTTGATTAATTTCTTCTTCCATAGCTTTATACCAGTCATCATCTTGTAATGCACCATATAGTATCTTGGGTTAAGATTTTCTGATCAGACATGTTTCATGTCTAAGTCTACTCCTTGTCGTTATTCTTGCATCTTTGTCACCAATTATCTGTTTAGCAGGGTGATGTCTTTTTACATATTTGGATAATCTTGGCTCTATCCTTGTTTCCAAGTTTGATCTTTCGGATTTAGGATCACTATGCACTTCATTTTTAGGTTGTTTTTTATTATGTGTACTATCTTCAGAATAAAATTGTGCATTTTCTTCATTTTGTAACTCAGCTTCTAAATGCAACTCGGCATTCACTGGTTGTGAATCAGCTGAAACTGACACTTGTTGTTGATTTTCAATTTGATTGTCATCATCCTCATTAGCAGTCATTCCTTCATAAGAATATACAAAGGTTTTGTATTCTTCCATTTTCTTTGGTTCTTCAGCTTGGACTTCTGTGTGCTCATCAAAATTTACATTTGCACTTTCAACAATTTTGTTAGTGTTAACATTCAAACACTTATATGCCTTACTTCTAGTGGAGTAACCAAGAATTATACCTTCATCACTTTTTGCATCAAATTTTCCATTTTTGGTATCCTTCAGGATAAAACATTTGCAACCAAATACTTTGAAATGTTTTACATTGGGTGAGTAACCATACCATAATTCAAAAGGTGTTGTATTTGTACCTTTCATGACTTGTACTCGGTTCAGTGTATGAACAACTACACTTACAGCTTCTCTCCAGTATTTTAGAGCAACATTCTTTTCCATCATTAATATTCTGGCATAGTCAAACATAGATCTATTTCTTCTCTTAGCAGTTCCATTCTGTGGGGGAGTTCTAGGAGCTGACATTTGTCTTTTGATTCCATTGTCATTATAGAATATCTCAAATTCATTTGATGTAAATTCACCACCTCTATCTGATCTTAGGCATTTCAGGCTTTTTCCAGTTTCCTTTTCAACTCTCGCCACATACCATTCAAACATTTGAAAAGCATCAGATTTTTTTTTTAAAAACATGACAGTCATCATCCTGGAATAGTCATCAAAAAATAGCATTATGTATTTATCTCCTCTATAGCTTTGTATTTCCATTGGGCCACATAAGTCAGTGTGAACTAACTCATGTATCTCTTTAGATGTATAGTTCTTGCTTTTGAAACTTGACTTTGTCATCTTTCCAAGCTGACATTGTTTGCACATGATATTATCAAGCTTTTTTAGTTTTGGTAGACCTCTGACTTTCTTCATTTTACTTATGTTGACTAGATTATCAAAATTGACATGACATAATCTTCTATGCCATAACCATTCATCATCAAATTTTGCAAATAGACAAGAAGCATCATCCATATCAAGGTAAAACAAATTACTCTTTGTTTAATCTCCTTTTCCTATTAGTTTATCATCAGTATCATATATTTTTGCAATTTTGTTTCTGAATTCCACTTTGCAACCTATGTTGCCTTACTGTGAGACACTCAGTAAATTGTAGTTTAATCCTTCAACATAGTATGCATTATCACATGAAATCTATTCTGTAAGCTTAATGGAACCTTTTCCTTGGATTTGACATGGAGCAACATTACCAAATCTAACACTATTTCCATCATACTAAGTAAAATTGACAAACTTACTTTTATATCCTATCATCTGATGTGAGCATCCACTATCTATGATCCATCTGTCATTCTTGTTTATACATGTCACCAGTGTTGTGGCTTCTTCTTCATCAGATTGGTCCTTCATGGCTACATAAACAACTTCATCATCATTGTCATTAGAATTTTCTTCAACAATATAATACTTCTTACCTTTTTCTTTGTAATATCTTTTTTCATCATCTGTTCTGTTCTTTTATTTATTGCTTTCCTTGGAATCCTTTTTCTATGGACATCTTGAAGCAATATGACCCACTTCATTGAAATTGAAACAGATGATAGGCATTTTACCTTGGAATTTTCCTTTGCCCCTCTGAAATCTTCTAGCGAGCAATGCTTCCAATTGTTCCACATCTTTTTCATCAGTGCTACTGTCACTAGATACATACTTCATTTTTCTTCCTTTCTTTGACTTTACCTATTCAACATCTTTCAGTGATAACTTTTCCTTAAAAGCAGATTCAACATTTTTAGGTTTGTAGTTGTCAAAGTTAGATAACTAAAATGGTGTGAGTCTACCTATTATACCTTCAAAGGTTAGATTATTTCCTGGTATGCATATTAGTTCTTGTATTGCTGATACTCTAATAGCATAGATAGGGAGAAAGGTTCTTAAGAACTTACTATTAACAGTATCCTCATCTAGTTGACCATTCAGGCATCTTATTGCACTTACCACTTCCTTTATTCTTGCACCATACTGAGCAGCATTCTCATTTTCCTCCATTTTCATGTCGTCAAAATTTCATCTATGACTTTCTCTTTTTGCTCTTTGTACATTCTGATCTCCTCCATAGATGTCTGATAGTGCTTTGCACATTTTGAATGCAGTGTCACATCCTTTTATATCATCAAATTCAGCATACCTAAGTGTAGATGCAATTTCCCGCATTGTTTGATTGTGTTCTAATTTGTTTTTCATGTCTTCTGCAGTAGGAGCACCTATTGGATCTACATGTTCAGTGACAATTGAGTTTGGGGCATAATTTTCTATGGATCAAAGATGTAGCTTCATCAAATTTTTCCATGCAACAAAGTTGTCTTTGTTGAGCTTGAGAACTTCTCTTTTCCACATTTTCATCTTTTCTGCTAGTAGTCCCTTTAAACTGAATCAACAGTCAAGCTCTGATACCAATTGTTAGAATTCTACTAGAATAACTGAGAGGGGCGATGAATCCGTTATTGAAGGTCCAAATGCCCTATTAATAACTTTCTACTACTTTTAATGAATCCATACCCTTTTTATCTGTTCAAACTTAAATTAATCATATTAGCAAATTACTGTAAATCAACATGCAACGATAAAACATTCAAGATCAACACATGACACAATGATTTACCTGGAAACCCAATTTGGGAAAAACCACCAGTAACATGCTAATTGATTCTCACTCTTCTGAAGTGATACCCTGTTAAAAGCCTACACTGTTAAAGGCTTACAACACACTGTTAAATGTGACCTTGTTAGAGGATTTCACCAAACTGTTAGGAATGAGCCCGGTTAAAGGTCTTTAGAACATTCACTTGGAATGTCACCTTGTTAAAGGATTTTTCTAATGGCTGTTAAACCAACCTAAGTCCATAGGATTTAGACTTATAGTTACAATTGCTAGAAAGTAACAATAATGATCTTTTGATCTGATATAACTTACAACATACTTTGCAGATTTCAGATTACACTTTCAGTTCAATCCTTATGCTTGGCTTTAATCTCTTTAGTTTTGATTACTTGTCTTCCTCTCAAGCTTCGTCTCCTTGAGTCCTCTAACTCATTCTGCCAATGCAATCATCTCTGTGGTCATCTATACAAATAGAATTTCTATGCTATCTTCTCCTAGGCACATTCTTCAGCATTTCATGCTTTTATGCTTGACCACTGTCTCTCTTTTCTTCTATCCCCTCTCGCTCTCCTTTTTTTTATTAACTTATGTCTTCTTATATAGAAGTCTGATTTTTCTTTACCGCTCAATTCTCCCTCTTCAATTTTAGGGTTTCAAAATTGATTAGGTAGGATACAATGTATCTACCCCATATCTTGTTTTCTTCTTGAAACTTCGCCAGTTGTATCTTAAAAACATTCTACATGGTGTTCTGTGCCACCAACTCATCATTCTTATCATCCTTTTTAATTTACAGATTTCTAGATAACAACCTTGTCAGCTTAGATCTGGCGAATCTTTGATTTCCTAAATAATGCAGCAACTCAGCAATATTGAGTTACTGGTGCTTGGCACCTTTGTGTTACTCGACATCTATACCAGCTCGGCACTTGAACTTACTTGGCATCTGAACTTCACTCGGCATGTGAACTTCACTCGGCATTTGAAGTTTACTCGGCATTAACTAGAACTTACTCGACTCTTACTAGCTTTCCCAGCTCCTTCTCTCCAATGAACTTAGTTTGAGCTTTACAACAGACTTAGATAAAACCATAAATCTTTGATATGTTTCAGTGTGCCCATTCTTTGTAATATGTCATCAAATACATTCTTTCATCAATGGCTTAGCTGATCCTTGTACTTCATTTTAACATCATATCTTCAACCTTTCTCTAAGTATTTTAGTTACATCTTATTAATTTCCTCCACCTTGACAATCAACTAATTGATAGTATTTGCATCACTAAAGCAATTGTCATCCCTAAAAGTAGCAAGTTTGACATCAATGACAAAAAAATGATTGAGGACATTCTTTACTAGTTCCATATTTTATTCCGACAATCTCCCTCAACTTTTCTTATAATTATTTCATTCATTTCCAACAATCTGCCTCTTTGGCATTGATGGCAAACCAAAGTGATCAAGTAATCCATTTAGTTACCACCAAGATTGTATAAGTTGTCTTGCTGTATTTCACTACTGATCTCATATATCTCCCTCTTTCTTTGCATTGATTAGTTTCCCTACACATTTCTCCCTCTTTGACATAAATGCGAAACATGTAGCATTTTTATCATACACAATATAAGCTTTGGCTTGTTGTTGTTTTTCTCCCTCTATCACCATGCTTGTGAATGATTTGGAGTTTCTGTACCTGATATCATCCTTTGCATCAATTTATTAATATTTCAATGATTTATTCCTATTGATGCAAGGCAGCTTCCTTGTTGCTTTAAAATGCTTCGGTTAGGGGTATGAACCCCAATTGGCCTCTAATATATTCATAGGCATTCTTGGGCAATGGTTTGGTGAAGATGTCTACAATTTGTTCCTTTGTGTGAATGTATTCCAACTTCACTTGTTTTTCTTCTACCAATTCTCTGACATAAAGATACTTGATTGCAATATGCTTGGTTTTTGCATGCATCATTGGATTTTTGGATATGTTTATAGCACTTGTATTGTCACAATACAATATCACCAGTTTTGTTACTTCTTCTTTCATTCCATTCAATAGATGTGTGAGCCATACAATGTTTGTACAATTGACAGCAGCTGCCACATATTCTGATTCTGCAGTGGATTGGGATATACATGTTTGTTTCTTGCTAGTCCAGGTAACCAGCCTTTTGCCTAAAATTAATGCACCTCCACTTGTTCTTTTTCTATCATCAGTGTTTGCTCCCTAGTCTGCATCTGTATATGCATTGAGTTAAAATTTTCCATTCTTTTTGTAGCATAGACCAAAGTCATTAGTCCCTTTGAGATATCTCATTATTCTTTTTACTGTTATGAGATGATTTTCTTTAGGATTAGCAGAAAACCTAGCCACTATTCCAACTGCTAATGCTATGTCTAGTCTACTATGCACAACATATTGTAATTTTCCAATCATGGATCTGTACATTGTTCGATTGACTTCAGTTGACTCATCATTTTTGTACAGCTTATTTCCTGTGGCCATTGGTGTGCTTACTGGTTTGGATTCCTCCAATCCAAATGTTTTAAGAATTTCTTTGATGTACTTTGTTTGTGTAACAAATATTCCATGTTTAAGTTGGTGTACTTGCAATCCAACAAAAAATTTGATTTCTCCAAACATAGACATTTGAAATTCATGTTTTATTTTGTTAGCAAAGCCTTTGCAAAGTACTTCCTTACCACGAAATACTATGACATCCACAAAAATTTTAGATATAATAATGTTTTTACCTTCTTTAGCTTTGATGTACATGTTGTTGTTATCATCAGTTCTTTCAAATCCAATTTGCACTAGATACTTGTGAAGTCTCTTATACCATGCTCTAGGTGCTTGTTTCAAACCATAGAGTGCTTTATGTAGCTTACACACCATATCCCTGTTGTTCTCATCAACAAATCCTTCTAGTTGTTCAATGTAGACTTGTATTTCCATTGGGCCACATAAGTCAGTGTGAACTAACTCAAGTATCTCTTTAGATGTATAGTTCTTGCTTTTGAAACTTGAATTTGTCATCTTTCCTAGCTGACATTGTTTCCACATGATATTATCAGACTTTTTCAATTTTGGTAGACCTCTGACTTTCTTCATTTTACTGATGTTGACTAGATTATTAAAATTGACATAACATAATCTTCTATGCCATAACCATTCATCATCAAATTTTTCAAATAGACAAGAAGCATCATCCATATCAAGGTAAAATAAATTACTCTTTGTTTGATCTCCTTTTCCTATTAGTTTACCATCAGTATCATATATTTTTGCAAGTTTGTTTCCGAATTCCACTTTGTAACCTATGTTGCCTAACTGTCAGACACTCAATAAATTGTAGTTTAATCCTTCAACATAGTATGCATTATCACATGAAATCTATTCTGTAAGCTTAATGGAACCTTTTCCTTTGATTTGACATGGAGCAACATTACCAAATCTAACACTATTTCCATCATACTGCGTAAATTTGACAAACTTAATTTTATCTCCTGTCATCTGATGTGAGAATCCACTATTTATGATCCATCTGTCATTCTTGTTTATACATGTCACCAGTGTTGTGGCTTCTTCTTCATCAGATTGGTCCTTCATGGCTACATAAACAACTTCATCATCATTGTCATTAGAATTTTCTTCAACAATATAATACTTCTTACCTTTTTCTTTGTAATCTCTTTTGTCATCATCTGTTCTGTTATTGTATTAATTGCTTTCGTTGGAATCCTTTTTCTGTGGACATCTTGAAGCAATATGACCCACTTCATTGCAATTGAAATAGATGATAGGCATTTTAACTTTGAATTTTCCTTTGCCCCTCTAAAATCTTCTAGCGAGCAATGCTTCCAATTGTTCCACATCTTCTTCATCAGTGCTACTGTCACTAGATACATACTTCATTTTTCTTCCTTTCTTTGACTTTACCTATTCAGCATCTTTCAGTGATAACTTTTCCTTAAAAGAAGATTCAACATTTTTAGGTTTGTAGTTGTCAAAGTTAGATAACTAAAATGCTGTGAGTCTACCTATTATACCTTCAAAGCTTAGATTATTTCCTGGTATGCATCTTAGTTCTTGTATTGCTGATACTCTAATAGCATAGATAGGGAGAAAGGTTCTTAAGAACTTACTATTAATAGTATCCTCATCCAGTTGACCATTCAGACATCTTATTGCACTTACCACTTCCTTTATTCTTGCACCATACTGAGCAGCATTCTGATTTTCCTCCATTTTCATGTCGTCAAACTTTCCTCTGAGACTTTTTCTTTTTGCTCTTTGTACATTCTGATCTCCTCCATAGATGTCTGATAGTGCTTTGCACATTTTGAATGCAATGTCACATCCTTTGATATCATCAAATTCAGCATAGCTAAGTGCAGATGCAATTTCCAGCATTTTTTGATTGTGTTCTTATTTGTTTTTCATGTCTTCTACAGTAGGAGCACCTATTGGATCTACATGTTTAGTGACTATTGAGTTTGGGGCATAATATCCTATGGATCCAAGATGTAGCTTCATCAAACTTTTCCATGCAACAAAGTTGTCTTTGTTGAGCTTGAGAACTTCTCTTTTCGGCATTTTGATCTTTTCTGCTAGTAGTCCCTTTAAACTGAATCAGCAGTCAAGCTCTGATACCAATTGTTAGAATTCTTTTAGAATAACTAAGAGGGGGGGGGTGAATCAGTTATTGAAGGTCCAAATGCCCTATTAATACCTTTCTACTACTTTTAATGAATTCATACCTTTTTATCTGTTCAAACATAAATCAATCATATTAGCAAATTACTGTAAATCAACATGCAACGATAAAAAATTAAAGATCAACACATGACACAATGATTTACGTGGAAACCCAATTTGGAAAAAACCACCAGTAACATGCTACTTGATTCTCACTCTTCTAAAGTGATACCCTATTAAAAGCCTGCCCTGTTAAAGGTTTACAACACACTGTTAAATGTGACCTTGTTAGAGGATTTCACCAAACTGTTAGGAATGGGCTTGGTTAAAGGTCTTTAGAACATTCACTTGGAATGTCACCTTGTTAAAGGATTTTTCTAATGGCTCTTAAACCAACCTAAGTCCATAGGATTTAGACTTATAGTTACAATTGCTAGAAAATAACAATAATGATCTTTTGATATGGTATAACTTACAACATACTTTGCAGATTTCAGATGACACTTTCAGTTCAATCCTTATGCTCGGCTTTAATCTCTTTAGTTCTGACTACTTGTCTTCCTCTCAGGCTTCATCTCCTTGAGTCCTCTAACTCATTCTGCCGATGTAATCATCTCTGTGGTCGTCTATGCAAATAGAATTTCTGTACTATCTTCTCCTAGGCACATTCTTCAGCATTTCGTGCTTTTATGCTTCACCACTGTCTCTCTTTCCTTCTATCCCCTCTCACTCTCCTCTTTTTTATTAACTTATCTCTTCTTATATAGAAGTTTGATTTTCCTTTATCACTCAATTCTGCCTCTTCAATTTTAGGGTTTCAAAATTGATTAGGTAGGACACAATGTGTATACCCCATATCTTGTTTTCTTCTTGAAACTTTGCCAGTTGTATCTTAAAAACATTCTACATGGTGTTCTGTGCCACCAACTCATCATTCTTATCTTCCTTTTTAATTCACAGATTTCTAGATAACAACCTTGTCGGCTTAGATCTGGCGAATCTTCAATTTCCTAAATAATGCAGCAACTCGACATTATTGAGTTACTGGTGCTCGACATTTCGGTGTTACTCGACACCTATACCAGCTCGGCACTTGAACTTACTCGCTATCTGAACTTCACTCGGCATCTGAACTTCACTTAGCATTTGAAGTTTAATTGGCATTAACTAGAACTTGCTCGACTCTTACTAGCTTGCCCAACTCCTTCTCTCCAATGAACTTAGTTTGAGCTTTACAAAAGACTTAGTTAAAACCTTAAATCTTTGATATGTTTCAATGTGCCCATTCTTTGTAGTATGTCATCAAATACATTCTTTCATCAATGGCTTAGCTGATCCTTGTACTTCATTCCAACATCATAACGTCAACCTTTCTCTAGGTATTTTAGTTACATCTTATTAATTGCCTCCACCTTGACAATCAACTAATTGATAGTATTTACATCACTAAAGCAATTGTCATCCCTACAAGTAGCAAGTTTGACATCAATGACAAAACAATGATTGAGGACAATCTTTACTAGTTCCATATTTTATTCCAGCAATCTCCCTCAACTTTTCTTATGATTATTTCAATCATTTCCAACAATCTCCCTCTTTGGCATTGATGGCAAACCAAAGTGATCAAGTAATAAATTCAGTTACCACCAAGATCGTATACGTTGTCTTGCTGTATTTCACTACTGATCTCATATATCTCCCTCTTTCATATATACATCTCCCTCTTTCTTTGCATTGATCAATTTTCCTGCATATTTCCCCCTCTTTGACATAAATTCCAAAGATGTACCATTTTTATCATGCAAAATATAAGCTTTGGCTTCTTTGTTTTTTTCTCCCTTTATCACCATGCTTGTGACTGATTTAGAGTTTTTGTACCTGCTGTCATCCTTTGCATCAATTTATTAATATTTCAATGATTTATTCCTATTGATGCAAGGCAGCTTCCTTGTTGCTTTAAACTGCTTGGGTTAGGGGTATGACCCCCAATTTGCCTCTAAGATATTCATAGGCATCCTTGGGCAATGGTTTGGTGAAGATTACTGTAATTTGTTCCTTTGTGTGAATGTATTCCAACTTCACTTGTTTGTCTTCTACCAACAAATTACATCATATGCAAGTAAAGTTCTTACTCCTTCCATTCTAGCAATACGAGCAAATGTTTCTCCATAATCTATTCCTTCTTCTTGAGCATAACCCTTGAATACTAATCTAGCTTTATTTCTTGTAATCTCCCCATTCACATCTATTTTGGTTCTGAATACCCATTTGGTACCAATCACATTCTTGTTAGTTGGTCTGTGAACCAAACTCGAGGTTTTGTTTTTCCTTATTTGATTAATTTCTTCTTCCATAGCTTTATACCAGTCATCATCCTGTAATGCACCATATAGTATCTTGGGTTAAGATTTTCTGATCAGACATGTTGCATGTCCAAGTCTACTCCTTGTCATTGGTCTTGCATCTTTGTCACCAATTATCTTTTCAGCGGGCTGATGTCTTTTTACATATTTGGATAATCTTGTCTCTGTCCTTGTTTCCAAGTTTGATCTTTTGGATTCAGGATCACTATGCACTTCATTTTTAGGTTGTTCTTCATTATGTGTACTATCTTCAAAATCAGATTGTGCATTTTTTTCATTTTGTAACTCAGCATTCACTGGTTGTGAATCGGCTGAAACTGACACTTGTTGTTGATTTTCAATTTGATTGTCATCATCCTCATCAGCAGTCATTCCTTCATAAGAATATACAAAGGTTCTATATTCTTCCATTTTCTTTGGTTCTTCAGCTTGGACTTCTGTGTGCTCATCAAAATTTACATTTGCACTTTCCACAATTTTGTTAGTGTTAACATTCAAACACTTATATGCCTTACTTCTAGTGGAGTAACCAAGAATTATACCTTCATCACTTTTTGCATCAAATTTTCCATTTCTGGTATCCTTCAGAATAAAACATTTGCAACCAAATACTTTGAAATGTTTTACATTGGGTGAGTAACCATACCATAATTCAAAAGGTGTTGTATTTGTACCTTTCATGACTTGTACTCGGTTTAGTGTATGAACAACTACACTTACAGCTTCTCTCCAATATTTTAGAGCAACATTCTTTTCCATCATTAATGTTCTGGCATAGTCAATCATAGATCTGTGATACAGGAGTAGCAAAAAAAAAAGTGGAAGATTTGTATGTTGGTTTTCTTGTCCCTATTGAGGTAGAAGCTTGTGGTGAAGATGAAGATGGTTCTATATCTTTCTTTTGACATCAAAGTGTGGGACACACTTTTCTATCTACCAGGGGAGTCTAATGCAGGAGCATCTTGCATGGAAAAATTAAATTATTAGAAAAAAAAAAAAAAGAGGAAAAAAAAGGGGGAAAAAAAAAAAAATTTGTTGAGGAGAGAGAAAGTGACGAAAATGGAAAGAAAATAATTTAAAATAGAAAATAGGAAAAGTGGAGAAAAGAGGAATCTCTATTTTCAAGGTGCATGGGTGGCATAAATAGAAAATAACAAAAATAGTTGTCATTCCATTAATTGAGGTGTGTAGGTGGCATCTTAGAAGTTTGTGGAAAGTTCCTTAAATCATGCATTTAATATTTGTTGGGTGCTTAGTTGTATTTGGGTGGGAATTTAATATTTATTTAAAGGTAGTTGTATTTACCTTTTATCCCAAATTGGTTGTGTTTGTAATGTCTTGGGTTAGAAGTTCCTATTTAAGCAAGGCTTATTATCATTTGTAATCAAGTTCAAGAAATGGAAGCTCTTCTAATGGAAGTTGGAGAAATAGAAGCTCTTCAAGAAAAGCTCTTGAAGTAGAAGCTCTTTGGATGTAATTTCTTGTAGAAGCTCTTAGCGAGCAATCTCTCTTATATTGTAAGAATTTGGGGTTTTTCCATTTGGAGAATATTCTCATGAATTTCAAGTATTAATGGAAGGTTTATGTAGCATTTTTTCATCACTCTTGTCTCCATATTATTGCATTTTTTTGGTTGTGAGTTGGTACGGGTGGTGTGCCCCGTCATCAATCTATTTCTTCTCTCAGCAGTTCCATTCAGTGGGGGAGTTCTAGGAGCTGACATTTGTCTTTTGATTCCATTGTCATTATAGAATATCTCAAATTCATTTGATGTAAATTCACCACCTCTATCTAATCTTAGGCATTTCAGGCTTTTTCCAGTTTCCTTTTCAACTCTGGCCACATACCATTTAAACATTTGAAAAACATCAAATTTTTGTTTTAAAAACATGACAGTCATCATCATGGAATAGTCATCAACAAATAGCATTATGTATTTATCTCGTCTATAGCTTTGTATTTCCATTGAGCCACATAAGTCAGTGTGAACTAACTCAAGTATCTCTTTAGATGTATAGTTCTTGCTTTTGAAACTTGACTTTGTCATCTTTCCTAGCTGACATTGTTTGCACATGATATTATCAGGCTTTTTCAGTTTTGGTAGACCTCTGACTTTCTTCATTTTACTGATGTTGACTAGATTATCAAAATTGACATGACATAATCTTCTATGCCATAACCATTCATCGTCAAATTTTGCAAATAGACAAGAAGCATCATCCATATCAAGGTAAAACAAATTACTCTTTGTTTGATCTCCTTTTCCTTTTAGTTTACTGTCAGTATCATATATTTTTGCAATTTTGTTTCTGAATTCCACTTTGCAACCTATGTTGCCTAACTATGAGACACTCAGTAAATTTTAGTTTAATCCTTCAACATAGTATGCATTATCACATGAAATCTGTTCTGTAAGCTTAATGGAACCTTTTCCTTTGATTTGACATGGAGCATCATTACCAAATCTAACACTATTTCCATCATATTAAGTAAAGTTGACAAACTTACTTTTATCTCCTATCATGTGATGTGAGCATCCACTATCTATGATCCATCTGTCATTCTTGTTTATACATGTCACCAGTGCTGTGGCTTCTTCTTCATTAGATTGGTCCTTCATGCCTACATAAACAACTTCATCATCATTGTCATCAGAATTTTCTTCAACAATATAATACTTCTTACCTTTTTCTTTGTAATCTCTTTTCTCATCATCTGTTCTGTTCTTGTATTTATTGCTTTCCTTGGAATCCTTTTTCTGTGGACATCTTGAAGCAATATGACCCACTTCATTGCAATTGAAACAGATGATAGGCATTTTACATTTGAATTTTCCTTTGCCCCTCTAAAATCTTCTAGCGAGCAATGCTTCCAATTGTTCCACATCTTCTTCATCAGTGCTACTGTCACTAGATATATACTTCATTTTTCTTCCTTTCCTTGACTTTACCTATTTGGCATCTTTAAGTGATAACTTTTCCTTAAAAGCAGATTCAACATTTTTAGGTTTGTAGTTGTCAAAGTTAGATAACTAAAATGCTGTGAGTCTACCTATTATACCTTCAAAGCTTAGATTATTTCCTAGTATGCATCTTAGTTCTTGTATTGCTGATACTCTAATAGCATAGATAGGGAGAAAGGTTCTTAAGAACTTACTATTAATAGTATCCTCATCCAGTTGACCATTCAGGCATCTTATTGCACTTACCACTTCCTTTATTCTTGCACCATACTGAGCAACATTCTCATTTTCCTCCATTTTCACGTCGTCAAACTTTCCACTGAGACTTTCTCATTTTGCTCTTTGTACATTCTTATCTCCTCCATAGATGTCTGATGATGCTTTCCACATTTTGAATGTAGTGTCACATCCTTTGATATCATTGAATTCAGCATAGCTAAGTGCAGATGCAATTTCCAGCATTGTCTAATTGTGTAATTATTTTTTTTTCATGTCTTCTACAGTAGGAGCACCTATTGGATCTACATGTTCAGTGACAATTGAATTTGGGGCATAATCTCCTATGGATCCAAGATGTAGCTTCATCAAACTTTTCCATGCAACAAAGTTGTCTTTGTTGAGCTTGAGAACTTCTCTTTTCTGCATTTTGATCTTTTCTGCTAGTAGTCCCTTTAAACTGAATCAGCAGTCAAGCTCTGATATCAATTGTTAGAATTCTTTTAGAATAACTGAGAGGGGGGGTGAATCAGTTATGGAAGGTCCAAATGCCCTATTAATACCTTTCTACTACTTTTAATGAATCCATACCCTTTTTATTTGTTCAAACTTAAATCAATCATATTAGCAAATTACTGTAAATCAACATGCAACGATAAAACATTCAAGATCAACACATGACACAATGATTTACCTGGAAACCCAATTTGGGAAAAACCACCAGTAACATGCTACTTGATTCTCACTCTTCTGAAGTGATACCCTGTTAAAAGCCTGCCCTGTTAAAGTCTTACAACACACTGTTAAATGTGACCTTGTTAGAGGATTTCATGAAACTGTTAGGAATGGGCCTAATTAAAGGTCTTTAGAACATTCACTTGGAATGTCACCTTGTTAAAGGATTTTTCTAATGGTTGTTAAACCAACCTAAGTCCATAGGATTTAGACTTATAGTTACAATTGCTAGAAAGTAACAATAATGATCTTTTGATCTGATATAACTTACAACATACTTTGTAGATTTCAGATGACACTTTTAGTTCAATTCTTATGCTTGGCTTTAATCTCTTCAGTTCTGACTGCTTATCTTGCTCTCAAGCTTCATCTCCTTGAGTCCTCTAACTGATTCTGCCAATGCAATAATCTCTGTGGTTGTCTATACAAATAGAATTTATGTGCTATCTTCTCCTAGGCACATTCTTCAGCATTTCATGCTTTTATGCTTGACCACTGTCTCTCTTTCCTTCTATCCCCTCTCGCTCTCCTTTTTTTTATTAACTTATGTCTTCTTATATAGAAGTCTGATTTTCCTTTACCACTTAATTCTCCCTCTTCAATTTTAAGGTTTCAAAATTGATTAGGTAGGATATAATGTATCTACCCCATATCTTGTTTTCTTCTTGAAACTTTGCCAGTTGTATCTTAAAAACATTCTACATGGTGTTCTGTGCCACCAACTCATCATTCTTATCTTCCTTTTTAATTCACAGATTTCTAGACAACAACCTTGTCAGCTTAGATCTGGAAAATCTTCGATTTCCTAAATAATGTAGAAATTTGGCATTATTGAGTTACTGGTGCTCGGCACCTCTATGTTACTCAGCACCTATACCAGCTCAACAATTGAACTTACTCAGCATCTAAACTTCACTCAACATCTGAACTTTACTCGGCATCTGAACTTCACTCGGCATCTAAACTTCTTCACTTGGCATCTAAAGTTTACTCGGCATTAACTAGAACTTGCTCGGCTCTTACTAGCTTGCCCGACTCATTCTCTCTAATGAACTTAGTTTGAGCTTTACAAAAGATTTAGATAAAACCTTAAATCTTTGATATGTTTCAGTGTGCCCATTCTTTGTAGTATGTCATCAAATACATTCTTTCATCAATGGCTTAGTTGATCCTTGTACTTCAACCTTTCTCTAGGTATTTTAGTTACATCTTATTAATTGCCTCCACCTTGACAATCAACTAATTGATAGTATTTGGATCACTAAAGCAATTGTCATCCCTCGAAGTAGCAAGTTTGACATCAATGACAAAACAATGATTGAGGACATTCTTTACTAGTTCCATATTTTATTCCAGCAACCTCCCTCAACTTTTCTTATAATTATTTAAATGATTTCCTACACTGAATAAGACAAGGAGAGCCCTAAGGAGAAATAATAAGAGGCAATTCAAACACTGATCAATTTTCCTACAACAAGGACTCCTATAGGAACAACACGATAGCCTACCACTGAGGAAGTACCACTTCAGATTTCAGCACTAGGCTTGAGCTCTGCTAAGGTTGCAAGGGTACTTCACTATGGATACCTTTCTCTGTATGATGAGATAGTCATTCCAAGGTATGGCTATAAAATAATGAACATAGACCAAATTAATAAAGTGTAAGAGGCACTAGAGAAGAAGAAGAAACAAGAGATACTCATAAATGAGTATGAGAAAAGGTAAGCATTGATAGAAATTAAGGACATCTTTTTAGATGCATTCAGCTTGCAAGTACCTGATGAAACAAAGCCCATAATGGAGCAATTATTCCATATAGTGGACTAGGTACAAAATGAGGACCTAGATTAAAATGAAAAACTATTAGAATGGTCTGAAAGAAAGTTCCAAATGAAAGTAAATGAAAGAATATCTAGTGAAATAACACTATCTCAAGTGGAGTTGGCAAAGAAGATAGAAAAGGTAAAAGCAATACTTGAGAATATATTCTCACTATACTCAAAACTATCATGCCCAAGATTTAGGCAAAAACACACCAACATTTTTTTCTTTTTATTTATTAATTGAGACTAATTATAATTTAACACTAACTACTAACATTGAGTCTTAAGTACATATTCTAACAATTTACAAATGAAGTCCTATTTTAACATATTGATAATTTAAAACTTTACCACAATCCTAATAGAATAAATACCAACTAACATTTCTAACAAATAACTTATCATCTATTATCTCTAATTTAACTACCTCTATACAACTAGCTTTTCGTAATTAAAAACTTATAATGACATTAATTAAAAATTCTAACATTTACAATAATAATTAAACATTACTTAAAATGAAATAACACTAAATTTAACTTATACTATAACTAAGTTACTTTAAAAAAAAAAATCTAAATGCTTACTATGTTAGCACTAACTTTTACACTAACAATTAAATGATAAAAACTTAAAAACAGAAAACCTAAGAAAATTATAATTATAACTTTAACTAACACTTATTAACTACTAATCCTAGATTAATAAAACTAAACTAAATTTAAAAACTTAAAACCAATTTAACAAAGAAAGTAAATATAATTAAAGAGCTTTATATATATATATATATATATAAACATACTAGACTAATACTAACCAACCTATACTAACTACCTACTAACTCTCTACATTATAACCCTAGCTGCCCACACTCTTACCAAACCCTTAACCCCACCTTAACTACCCACGTGGCCACCCTCCCTAATCCCCAAACTTGACACAATCCCTAAGCACAGGTCTAAGAGACAGGGGATGGTAAGTGGTTCCAAGGCCACCCATTTAATGCTAACACAATTCGCATGGAGGGGCAATGAGGTAAACAAAAACCAAATCAAATCATTTTTTTTTTAACTAAGTCATTTCCCCACTTTCTTAGTGCTAACCAATGAGGTGCATTTATTTTAGCCGCCCTCTCTTCTCAACACACCCCTCCATGTAAGCACTTAGCCCAATGTCTTGGGGACACGCAAGGAAAAGAGTCAACAATAGGGTCAAAGAAAATGCGCCGAAGGTTAGACTGCACTTAAGTAAAGGCATGATATGAGTGGGATGGTTTAGCTATGATTTAGGGAAGAGGTTTAAGGTTTTAAGTCATAAAGTTTTGTAGTTGGGACTTTAGAATATTTAGGAAGTATGTTTTAGAAAAAATTATTTTTTAATTCCTTTGTTTCTTTGTATTTAGATATTTAATATTATAAATAAATCTAGAAGAGGATAATTGAGGAATATTTTTAGATCCTCTATTGTGAGAAAGTTAATTAATCTTCTTGTCATACAAAATCCAGTGAGCATTGTTGCTCTTGGGACACCCCTTTTTTTTTTCAAGGCCATATTTCACCAAGTATGGATTTTTTTATAAAGTTTATATTTTCGAGTTTAATGGGATGATGATTCATTTCTCCTAGGTGTTGGGATTTTGCAACATATATAATTAAACAAGGGGGAAATATTGTTTCACTCTTTAACATTGCTTTTACTCATCGAGTTATATATTGTTTAAACCATAAAGTAAGATTATTATCTATTAATCATGAAAGTAAATTTAGATTCCAATCACAACATTAAATTTTCTTTAACCTATTTTAATCTTATAGTGCATGATTGCTATTATTGTCATTTTATCTAATTAACCTTAATCAAATGAGTAAAATTTTGAAAAAACATAAGATTGTCGAAGTAAGCTAAACATCACACAACTGATTTATAAGTACATATGAAAAAATTGAAATGAACTAGAAATATCATAAGCAAGAATATAATTCAATTTTTATAGAAAAATGTGGTTCAGTCATTTCTCATTCATTTTATTGAACCACTTGATTCAAGGGTTCCGTCGAGAGAGAACCAAGAAGAAAACCTGACATTGTTGCCACTACAAGAAAAGTTTAAAAATACATTTCTACACAGGATTCTAATCCTAAACATAATTGAATTTCATTTCTCAATCAACATTTCCATCATGGCCCTTAAAAAAGGATCCCTTTCATTTTCCACAATACATCACTGAGATTGTGGAGGAAACAAAAATTGGCCAGCTGACAAACAAACATAACAAGGAACAAAATTAGATATTCATTTCCATATTGGGTTTTCACAACAGGATTCAACATTGAATCAAAACTAGGGGGAATGTGGATTTTTCCAACAAGATATGTCAGACACAACACCAAAACGGGTGCCCAATCGGGGCTATAACTCAAGAACTTTTGTTCTTCCATTCTTACATGCCAAAACTCATACGTGGTTTGTGCTGATAGGTAGGGGCCCATAACACACTACCCTCTCTCCCTCTTCTCATCTTGAGAAGAGAATCTACACTATTGGAGTCCAACTGAAGACCTTTCCCCAAAAATGGCCACTTCTACCCTATCCGAGGGTGACTAATGCCAAACGCCCATGAAAGAAAATTTCAAAAATTCAAAACAAACACAAATGAAAAACATTGAAGAAAAATTGTTTCCCAATCCTTCCCAACATACTCAACACACATACAAACATACATAAGTAATAAAAATGAAACATGAAGCACTACATAAAACTAAAATGGGGTAAAGTATTCCTACCTTCAAGAAAATAGGTTATGGCAATGAACAAGTTTGAGAAGAGCTAGCTTTCCTCTCCTTCTCCTTCAATTCTAAAAATCCCTCTAAAACTAGAGGTTGGGTGAACAACCCAAACCTCCTCAAAATTGCCTCTAAATAAGACCATAAATCAAAAACCTCTAAAAGAAATAACTCCCCCAAATTGCCCAAAAGATCTAGAGGTTTCTAGTTTAACTAAACCTGAGGCTGACCTCAAGGTGGGGTTAGGGTCAATGAACCCATGGTGAAAGCATTTTATTTTCGCACTAAAGCAAAAATGGACTTTTTGAGTGACCATAAAAGTAAACAAAAGGGGCTAGGGGGGGGGGGGGGGGGATGCTCCCAACCCATACCCATACCCCTTGGGTATCAAGATTTCATGATTTTAGGCCTTAAGGATTAATTAGGAACCTAACAAATGCTAGGAAATATTAGGACTTTCTAACAACCTACTAAAATGCAGATTACTCACTAATGAAGATTAGGGTAATTAACCTCAATTACTCATTGATTAGCAAAAAGGTCTCTAGCCTAATCCGACTTATATAATTAAGTCACTCAGTTAACCCTAACTATCATTTTGGAATGCATATACAGTTCATGAGTGTTAAACGACACTATAAAAACACTATTGCAAAACATTAACATTTAAAGATTACAAAATGATACATTCATTCAATCCATGACACAAATAAAATACGAACAATGAGGTTTGCATCTTTCATCAAATTTAACCTCGTGTTGCCACAATTGATACATAGGGTTGAGTTTCATTTCTCCGTTAGATCTCCCAGCTAAAATATCCTGCACACTCATTGCACACATCAGTAGCTCAAGAAAATCACATACATATATTCAAAACTTATTTGTATAGTTACATAATTCAAAACATGAATCTTTCATAAAGTCAACTCTTTAATTCATTTCTACCCACATTTAATCATCTGAATCACATAAACAATACCACATAACTCATTCGTTAATTTAGATTAAAGTACTAGAATAATCATTGTTAGGCATGCATACACCTAATCATCATAACAAAACCAATTAAAGAATATTGAACTATCTGAAGCATAAAACTTAATCATCAGAATAATAAAAAAGCAACACCCTTATCATTAGGTGAAAAAGCCTCATGCCATCATTAGTGAAATTTTAATGTTTTAACAGTCAGGATAATGTAGTAGTTCTTGAATCACTAAATATCTAAAGCATGAATGAATCAGCTAATCTTAGTTTCTTTTAAGACATTCACAACATAACACATTACTTCATTCCTGATACAATCTCCCATAATAGTTTTAACAAAGGATTCATAATTAATAAGTATGCACGAGGAGGGTTCTAAAATCCTCCCCCACTAGCCTTTGACTTCCTCCTAGAAGTCGCACAACTAAAATTTTCTTCTTATACTAGACCTTGTCTAGACTTGCTCCAAAATTTACTCTTATAAAAAGAATGATTAATAATTCTCATACATACTCAAGGGAGATCACATATTTGCCTGATTACCATTACAAAATGTAAAGTTCAATCCAAGACTCAAATATGGTTACTTTTTCTAGGATCAAATACTCCTTAAAACATATTGGTCACATATAAACAACATTCATATCTAGTATAACATACTTATAAAGTCTCTAATAATAATATAATAAGATATTCTGAATTTCCACATACCCTCTCATTGGGTAACAATTGTACAAGACTCACTCAAATACATTTTCATATTAAGAAACTTATCCCTTTATGCAAGGTTAAATACATTCCCTATAGAGTTTTCATGACATACTAATACTTGATAGGATACTCAATGAGTCCATCACTACACATGCACCTTTCCACCTAGAAGTCCTTTTTAGTTAACTCGTAATCTTAACCAAATTCATGTTGGGGTGTAATTTCATTACTCATAACATCCAACAAACATCACTAGTCCTATTCTCAAAGTCTTGGGAGAGGGTGGGGCATGAATACTTTTACTAATAACCCCAAACCCCAATGTTAAACACCTACTTAATTGTCAAAATCCCTTTTTGGTAGGCCCATCATATTTCACATGCCAACAAAAAATAAAAATAAAAGAAAGTTCCTCACAATTTAAATTCGACACCAAGGATGAAAGATCCAACACAAAAGTCTGAGACCAAAGAAATAAAGAGTGGCCACAATAGTAAAACTTTAATCAAAAAATAAAGACATAACCAAGAGGCAAAATAGAATAATTAATAATACAGTTGGCTAAACAACCCCACATCACACTATTTGAAAAAAGGAAAGAACATTGAAATACCAATATTTGAAATCAACAGTGAAGGAAATGGATCCAATTACTTGGAAAATTTACATCATCTACATAATGCAACCATACCATTGTAGGGATTTAGAATTAATTTTAGATGGTGGTCTATCGACCATGTCACTCAAACTCTGATTGATCCCACATACAAACTACATATTGATCTTCATCGACATCACCCCATGATTAGGGTTTACTGCACAAAGGGGTTTGGCTTGATCAGAACTCTCTCAAAAGTGCAAATGTGAGGATATTAATATAAGTCCCCTTCCATTCTTTTGTTGTTACATTGGTTTCTTTTCGAAGAATCTAAACCTGTGGGGACATCAATGTCAGAATGTTGTACTCTAATTTGTGGTTACAATACCAAGTCCCTTATCCTCAATTCATCATTATTACATATTAGGGAATCTACCCATGAACTTTCTTAAATCAATTTCACCAAATTGGTATGATCCTCTATACATATAAATATCATTGTTCATGGTATTCCATTGCTACACAAGTTCTAATTATCATATGAGAATGTACTGAATGCTACTGATCTTATCAATAATTTCATACTTCACATTTTCCTAGTCATAAGTGATTTATGAATTCATCCTTAGGTTGTAGGTTTTCAATTACTTAGGTATAAAACCATTATTATGATGTCATCAATGCTTACTTATTCACTTAATAGATAAAATTTAGTATTACTCATGTTTATAGAATAAGCCTACCAACATAATAGACTCACATAACCTTAACTCAGAAGTTTGCATCTTCCCATCTTCCTAATTCAATACTATATTCTACATACTTATCACCATTTAATTTCATTCTCAGGACCATATATATTAGATAGATTCATTCCTGATTAGGGTTCCATTCCCTATAGTAATCTAAGATATTCATATTCTTTGTACGTTCCTAACTAACTCTCTCTTGTTGAACAACTTCTTGCATTAGTAACCCTATCATTCAAGGTTCCCAAATGTTACTTGCAGATTTTGAATTCACTCTTTTTTTCTTTTCAAGGATTATTGGAACCATATATATTAAATTCTCCCATGAGTGATTGAGTCAGACAAAATATGATTTTTGCTAAAGATGTTGAGAACACATTCTCTTTGACTTCTAGGTTATTAGATTGTTTCTACTCACACAATTTTAAGATGTTTTTAGGGTTCTTAATTTAGTTTTCCCTCAAGGTGCTTGCATTTTATAAAATTTCAAATTTTGAATAAGATCATAGTATACTTTATATACATATAACATTCATGCATTGATTCAGTTGTTTTCAAGTCCTTATGACTAATTTATCTAATATGGTTGACCATTTTCAATCATTACTACTAGTTCAAAGTTTTTCTTAGGTCTAATTATCTATGTCGTAGTTTAGAGGAATACATTTGCTCCTTAAATTTTTGCAAGGGGAAAATCCCTGCTTCATATGGTAATATTTAAACATCCATACTTAACATGGACCCATTATTGCCCGTGTGTTACAAAACTGAGCTCTAATACCAAAATGTCATGCCTAAGATTCGGGCAAAAACACACCAACAATTTTTTTTTATACTTATTAATTGAGACTAATTATAGTTTAACACTAACTACTAACATTGAATCTTAAGTACATATTGTAAAAATTTACAAATTAAGTCCTATTTTAACATATTAATGATTTAAAACTTTACAACAATACTAATAGAATAAATACCAACATTTCTAAAAAATAACTTATCATCTATTATCTCTAATTTAACTACCTCTACACAACTAGCTTTTCATAATACAAAACTTATAATGAAATTAATTAAAAATTCTAACATTTACAATAATAATTAAACATTAGTTAAAATGAAATAGCACTAAATTTAACTTATACTATAACTAAGTTACTTTAAAAAAATTTAATCTAAATACATTCATTCAATCCATGACACAAATAAAATAGAAACAATGAGGTTTGCATCTTTCATCAGATTTAACCTTGGGTTTCTACAATTGATACATAGGGTTCAATTCGATTTCTCCATTAGATCTCCTGGCTAAAATATCATGCACACTCATTGCACACATCAGTAGCTCAAGAAAATTAAATACATATATTCAAAACTTATCTGTATAGTTACATAATTCAAAACATAAATCTTTCATAAAATAAAATATTTAATTCATTTCTACCCACATTTAATCATCTAAATCACATAAAAAATACCACATAACTCATTCATTAATTCAGATTAAAGTACTAGAATAATCATCATTAGGTGTGCATACACCTAACCATCATGAGAACACCAATTAAAGAATACCAAACTATCTGAAGCATAAAACTTAATCATCAAAATATCAAAAAATCAACACCCTTATCATTAGGTGAAAAAGCCTCATACCATTGTTAGTGAAATTTCAATGTTTTAACAGTCAAGATAATGTAGTAGTTCTTGAATCACTAAATATCTAAAACATCAATGAATCAGCTAATATTAGTTTCTTTTAAGACATTCACAACATAAAACATTACTTCATTTCTGATACAATCTCCCATAATAGTTTCGACAGAGGATTCATAATTAATAAGTATAGACGAGGAGGGTCCTTACAAAAACTATGTAATTCATCATATTTTGCACAAGACACCAACCAAAGGATATTGAGCTTGGAAAGGAACCTTAAAATATCAAGTAACTATTACCAAAGGATCCAGCTCAAAGTGAGAAGCATTTTGCAACTATGCTTCACACATAAAAGAATTAGCTATACTCACAGTAGATGAAGCAAATGTAAAGGCCAAGTTGATATAGATACAATTGGAAATAACCCCTCACATGGAGGTATTACACAAGGAACTAGCCTATGCAAACAATGTGATTAAGAAAGATCCTAATCTTTCTACATTGGAAGGCCTAGTACAACTTGTAGCTGAGACAACCATCAAACTTAAAGCATTGGAGATTGCATTAGACAATTGGGATGCTGCTCTCAAGATAATCATGGAGGTAAATAAATAATTTTTGGCTAAGTATTCAATTAGTGGATAGAACCCTTTGACATAAGTGTCAAAAGGGGGGAGATAATATATTAGGAGACCCAAAGGGGGAGATACCCAAAGATACCCAAAGGGGGAGATATAATAAATTGGGTCAGATAATAAAATTTTGAATTTTGGAAATAATAAAGCCAAAAGGATACAAAAATTGGAAGGAAAGATGTGTGAAAGGGGGAGTAAAAATAGAGTAGATAAGAGCGGAATGACAAGGCACAAAATTAGCATGAGAGAGATCTAGCATAAGGAGTTTTGGTTATAGCTAAGGCACATCAGCTCAAGGGGAGTTACAAGTTTTGAAGGAATAAAGTCTTTTACAAAATTTTGAACAAGTTTTGAACTTTTGTACATATGCCAAATAGATTTATATTATACTCATAGAGATCAGATTGATAATGTATGGTTAAGTGTTTTTGACACTCATGTCAAAGGGGGAGATTGTTGGTCTCAGATTGGTTTTGACAATTCAGTGTCAACACACTTAACAAATTTCTAAGTTGATGATGAGTATAATACAAATGTAGAGCTACAGTATGTGCTGAGCTAGAAATTCAATAGGAGCTGAGCTCTTCAAATGTCAAAAAAATAGACAATGCCAAGAAAGTATCAAGAGCTAAGTAATAATTGATATCGAACCAGTATATGTGCCGAGTCACTATATGTGCATAGTGAATTATTGGTGTCGAGAAAGATAGATTTTCTACATATGTTGAGCACTAGTAATCAGTATGTGTCGAGCATCAATAAATAGTAAGTGCCGAGTGACACAGTATTGGCATATGAGTTTGTGCCTTCACAAACTCAGTTGTAGATCATATTGCATGCCATCTAAGAGATAGATTTTGAGTTCTAGAAGATAAAATCGAATCTTTTAGAGTTCCTATTTATTTTGCATACAACCAATGAAATAATTCAAATGCTAAAGAGGAAAAACAAATGAATCTTAGTCATAGACTCATAAAAAACCCTAAGTCATGAAACCTTTTGAAGAAGATCGAAGCCTCATGATTCAAGTGTTGTTGAAAAGGGTTGAATTGAGTTTAGAAGTGCAAGCAAAGAGTGAAAGAGAGCAAAGAGAAGAAGGGTGACTTAGTGAAATAGAGGAATTGACAGATTAGTTAGAGCAAAATAGAGCATCAGGACATCAAATAGAGATACATCAGATCAGGAAGGATCGAAACAATTTGGACAGAACATCAATCTGAAATCAACAATAGAAGGTTGTAAGTAATTAGGTCAAACATTCTACTATACTTTCTAACCATTGTATTAGGAGAATGAATATCCTATGTTGATAGGTTGGTTTAATAGCCATATTGTAAATCCATTAATACGGTGACATTTCAAGTGAATGTTTGTAAAATCCTTTAGATAGGTGCACTTCTAATAGAGTGTTGAGCCTTTAACAGGGAAGGCCTTTCATAGGGTAGACCATTGATGATGGTTAAATTTTTGTAACACTAATTGGTTACATATTGTTGTAGTGATAAGCTGTGGGTGTCATCCCCACCCCAGTTTTACCTTCTCATTTTGTAGGGTTTCTGGGTGATCAAATTTGACCTTATCTATTTTTATTCATGTCTTTATTTTCATTTTTATTAGATATGTTAACATGCATGTGATTGATTTTAGCTAAAAGTTTTAGAGGTTGAAATTGGTTACTTTTAATTCACCCCCCTCTCAGAAGTAAATCTTCCCACTTGTGAATTCCAATAGAGGGAATATGGTAGAAACTATCTAGCTACATAGCCAAAAATGTCACCTAGACCACCATGTGAAGAAATCTTGTAACGTACAAATGACGGATCCTCATAAAGCCAGTTGAGAACACACAACCCATCATTGAGTCAATTAGATCATTCCCACTTTATGTCAATTAGTAAACCAATGCTATAATAATTAACAAAATAGTTTTGTTTGCTCACTTCAATTAAGATATGCATAAGAAAATCATATCTAAAGGTATTAATCATTCTTGCACTAACTTAGTAAATCACACCAACTAGGAAAAATAACAATTAAGTCCTAATACAGGGGGCCATATCTAGAAAACACTTAAAAGAATGAGAATCGAAGAATGTACCATAGAATTCAATCTAATCTGAAGCTGACTATTCTGTACACACCTTACTAGCTTGATGCCAATTACTAACCCAATGCTAAAATGATTAATACCACCATTATGTGTTCTCACTTAAATCAAATCAAATAAGTTAGATATGAATTTTTTTGAGGAAAAGCCCACACCTATATGCTAGGCTAGTTAATAGTTGATAATAATAATAAAAAATTATTATTAATAATAACTTAAATAAGTATTGGTAAAATTTTTAATTTAATTATATGATAATTTGATTTATTACTGTATTATTTAAATACAATTCTCATGTAAATTAAAAATCAAAGAAATTAATTGAGAGAATTAATGTTTTCTTTTATAAACTTGGATGTGCTCATATGGTTTAGATATATGAATATGATTTGTAATACTAGGTAAATTTTATTATTCAAAAACCTTAGTAATTATAATACTTTGAGAAAATGAAAACTAAAACCCTAGTTTTGGTAATGAATTAAACTATGAAACAATCTTTAAAAAAAATTATATGATTTGGTGAATTGTCTGGAATTCTAGTGAACTCAAAAACCTTAATTAAATCTAGTAACTAGAGAAATGGAAACGAAAACCCTGATTGAGTTCAAAAACATTATGAACTATAATATTTGGAAATGAAAATGAAAACCTAAAAACCTATAGTAAAAATTGAACTTATGGGTTTTCAAAACCTTATGAATTATGACAATAACTTTTGTATGCACTCTTTATAACATGTGGTTTACTAATGTTGGGTTTTGGGGTTGACTAAGTACTTTGACATAATCAGAATGTTAACCAGAGGCTCGAGAGTTTTTTTTTGTAATGTCATGTTGATGTCTTGATTACGATATTTTATACTCAACTATCGTAATGTGTCTTGTATGCTCTATGAAGTGTTTTGATCTATTGATTTTTATTGATTTCTAGTGTTCTTGTGTGAAACTAAGGTGAATGGTGTAACCTATCTGATATAACCTTTGAGCCTTTGATCAATTATTTTTGGAATTCCTTTCCAATCACTTGTATAGGACTGAGGTGTTTATATGATTTGTTCTTGGTGACATCATGTTATGACATGGATTGGTTTATGAGTGCGTGATTTTCAATCAGCCCTATTACGATGATCATACTGGTGGAATCCATGATTATGATTAGTGATTTTCAATACTTGTCAATTGCTTGTTTAAGAACTAATGTCTAGTATGTGGTATTTTGTGATCTCCTGATTTTACTGAGCTTAGGGTAGGTTATTTGTATGTCCTTTTGGAAAGTGGCTTGCAGTGGAGGCTGAGGCCCTAAAGAGGCTAATAGGTAACCCATTTTAGGTTATTTAATAACATTTCATTAAATTGGTTTAAAATGAATTAATAAGAGTCATTGTTTTCCTTACCAATGCCTTGAGTGCTAGTATAGGCTAGGATGAGAGTAGAGAGGACTCTTGGTTGTGACCATGCTTCATTAGTATGTCATTTCAGTGTGAAAGGATACTAATGCCGCATAGAGTGACTAGGGGGGTAGAGGATTAAAAGACTAGTTGGGTACCCTAGAGTTGGTTTGTGCAACGAAACTTGCCCACATACATAATAGATTTCCTATGTGAGTGTGTTGCCTCTAGGATTAGTTGATACTTGTGTCTTTGTACCATTTGAGATAGTATACTTTTAGGTGATTTCCTAAACCTAGATTTTGGTTTTGCCTTTTGCATTTGTTATCCTATTTGGGACTTGAGTTTATCTCCTCAACATAGTGGGAGTGGACCTTTTTGGGTTCCATGAGGTTGGGTGGTAGTGTTTTTTCTTACACCATTGAGATTTCACCATCAGATTATTGGAAATAATCAAGACTTGCTAAGTTACTAAGAGGGGCAGAGTCAATAAGTAACTTCAAAAATTTTCATTAATTCAACACTTAATCATGTAAATCAATCACCATTTATTCATCTACTTTATTGCATGTATAAGAACTGAGAGATAAACATTCATAATAGATGTAACACAAAATTTTGGTGACCCATAAACCTTCCAAGTAGAAAATAAAACTACGGTAGGGATGATACCCACAAAACTTCACTACTGCAGCATAAAGTTCTTTGGTTAAGGTTTACATTGACCACTTTTGGTGATCTGGCCTGTTAGGAGCAAATAAGACTACTAGGTCCACCTTGTTAGAGGATTTACAAACATACAACTAAGTATGCACCTTGTTAGGAGATATATACAAAGACTATCAACTCTACCTTGTTAAAGGATTTAGGACTAATTCACCCGTTAGGATGAAATAGGGGATCTTACATACAACTTTGATTGCTGATTAGATCCATGTAGCACTGATCACCTCATGTGATAGATAAATATTTTTTGCTCTTGTATTCACCTTGCCAAATTCCTTTTACTGTTGTTGATACACATTTGCATGTACTTCTTATAATCTTACATTTATTACATTGATACAAAATACTACTACAATTGTATGATACAATACATCACATAGATATATACCATTTCAATTCACAAAACTACAAGGTTAACCAAAACACAAGTGAAAAAAATATTACTAAGTCAGCCCAATAGAAAATAACTCAGGTTTTGCAAGTTGACTCGGTGACCTTCTGATACTTTGCATCCACTACATTACTCGGCATCATCATGCACTTGGTAGAAGTGAAGGCTTGGTCCATACTAATTACACAATGTAGCTTCAAACTTGGTGACCATTGGTGACTTGATAGATATAGTGTCACTAAGTAGTTACTAGATGATGTGTTTACCTTGCTACACTCAGTAAATGGGTATGTGCAGGATCATGGTGTACCAAACTATGGCCTTAAGTGGCAGTGAAAAACCAGCAAATCAGGGTTATGTCAACTTGACACATAATTTTAAAGTGGTTCTAGAATTTGTATCAAAAAGTTGTAACAAAATAATCTATAGGAAATTGAATCTAGTTTCTAAACTACAAGGCCTTATCTAGAGAAAAAATTATTTGATTGGTCAAAAGTTTGGATTTTAATGCAGTACTACAAAAATTTTAGGGCAAAAATAAAAAGTAGGTGTATGTCTGACCACCTTAATCATAATCAAATGATAATATTTTTAAATATAATTTTAGATATAAAAAGTAGACTCATGCCTGGATGTGATGCATATTTTTGGCAATTTTTATTCCAAATAAATAATTAATTATGAATTTTCTACTATACTATTTTCAGAATTAAAAAAATCCCGTGTCTAACCACCTTAACTAGTTCAAAAAAAATAAAAATTAAGTTTTTTTTTTTTTCTTATACTAGTCGAAGCATAGAATGTGACACATCTTTTGGATTTTAGAAATCTTATACGGTTTGAAAGTTATAGCTATTTTTCAACCAGTATGTCAATCAGCACTTTGTAGCTAACTCCATTAGAAAATAAGTAATAATTACTTACTGAACTCATAATTTGACAAAACCTATATTTATGAAAAGCTAAGAACATTCTTAAGAAACCCTTTTCATTAATCAAATTTTAGTTTAAAAAAAGTCGTCAGCTACATGCTTGAAGTAAAAAACACATAAGAACATGCCAAAAACACATTTTTGGAATGTTTTAAAGATGACCATCTAAGGTTGGTATTGAAAGATATAGTAGGAATTATAAAGGTATTAATTTTTTTCATTTAGTATCAAGATGGGTGGGAAAAAAGTGGGAATAGATTTTGAAATTCTTTGAGGCATTTCAAAACTACATATTTTTCAGATCGCCACTTTTTGGCACACCATGATCCTGCACATTCCCATATGTTACTTCTTCCATCACTTGATTTACACTAACTTTTCATCACACTGACTGATTTCTCGATAGACATTGAGAAGCTTGGTAATAACTACTAAACTTCACATTGTCTGAATTCACTTGGTAGGCTCTGAAATGCTCAGTGTAAACTGCAAAACTAGGTTAACACTAGAGTGCTTGGCAGATACTGGAAACTAAGTGATGAGCTCAGTAATCTCATAGAAATGAATGTGTGTTGTCACTAATGGAAAATATAACTTAATGCCAACAATCTCCCCCTTTGGAATTAGTCAAAAAAACACTTATAAGCCAAAACTGACATACTGATTATGATTTTTCAAAAATTGATCTTTGTAAAGCTGTTGTATATACATCTCTACATATATCTCCTTTATAAGACATAATGTATATACATATGCACATAGTCATCTCATGTACTCTATACACATATCTATCTAGTCTATCTCTCTCCCCCTTTCACTATATTATCTCCCTCTTTGTTCTATTTTCATCTCCCCCTTTATGACAATAATGCCAAAGGGCTATACAAGCTATTTACAGAGTAACACCAAAATGAGAGAGAAAATATGGATGTACCTTTAGAATAAGTGCAAGTTTCTTATCCCAATTCTCTTAAAAAAATTGGCTTGTGGAGAGAGCTACCTGAACTTCTACTGATAGTTGTATCATGTGGTTTGCCACTAAGAATTTTTTGTCCTAGACCAATATTTTGGAATGTGTAATATGTTTCTGCATTGTGTCCATAATCTACAAGATCATTTTGTGTATGCCTATTAATATAGATCTTATAATTGCCTCTTCTCTAAGTAGTTCTACCTACATATTAGTAAGAAACTTCACCTTGATGTGATGTGATGAGCTTGAGGAAGGCTCAAGCTACAACCTTTGGGCACTGGATTTCATATCCATATCAATTTTACTTAACTTCTCCTTAACTTCCTTAGTAAATCTAGAAACATCAAATAGTTTTGGAAAAAGTGATGTTGCATTGGTGAAATAATTCTCTATATTTTCCAAAATTGTAGAAAATTCTACCTACTTTATTGCAATGTGCTCAAGCACCTTATTGTCAAACTTCCTTTATGTCTTCTCAATAAGCTTCTCTTGCCTAGTAGAATCCTCATTGAATTTTTGTACAGCCTACTCTAATTGTAGCAAAATGGGTTTGGTAGAATCCACTTCAACACCTTTAGCCTTAGTAATAATATTTCTAGCATCTTCAATAATCTAGTATTCCTTATCTCTTTCTGAGCTCAGGTGCTTTTGCCTAGCCTTCTTCTCCAAAACTTGACTAGCTAGTCTCATTTCCTCAACTATGGCAATGTTAAACTTTAACTTGGGTATCTCTATCTTAGTATCTAAATCAATATCTTCTTCAATTTCCTTACCAATAATCAAAAGTTTTAAAGGCTTCTTGTGTTCTACTTCTAGGATTACTGATTTAATCTTTGGAATTGAGACAATTGTTGAGACAGAGGGGCTAGTAGTGAAAAATGGAATAGGACTGATTGAAGAAATGTTGAGAGGAGTACTAAGCAAATCCAAAATTGAAACATTCTCCAAAATTTCTATGGTGCTTGGTGGAATATTCATAGTAGTATCTATAGTAGAAGAACTAACTAGAATAGAAGTAGATGTTGTCAATGCTGAAGTAAACAAAACTATAGAACTATGTGAAGCACTTACTGTACAAGTTGATGAAGTGGCTCTAGTAGCTAACTTGATAGTTGAAGAAGTTTCTTGTAGCTCATTAGATGAATTATTTGACACTTCCATTGAAGTTACCTAAAGCTAGGAGGTAGAAAGAGATGATTGGGATGCTAATATAGGTGATGTGCTCACAATCATGCTTACTGAAGTTGACTCTACAAAAGATATGGTAGTCTTTGGTGGAGTGTGAGGAAGAGATGTAATTACCTTTTCTACAATCCTCATAGGATCTTCTTCCTCCTTTTCTTCTTTATCCTTCATCAAGTCTTACATATCCTCAGTTATTATTGTGACAAAAGGAGTATTATCATCTTCATCATCCTCTTCTTGATCACTTTCATCATCCTCAATCTCAACTAGATCTATAGTTTCCTTATTCAGATGATAAACATCTCTCCAACCATCAGTGGCATTCTTAACAACTGATTCAACATTTTTCATCAGTATAAGGCATGTATTTAATTTAAGGATAATTTTTCCCTCATGCTCCTTCAATGCCTTTTTTCACCTCTACCTCTATCAGATTGGGTACCAACTATTTTAGATTTTGTTCAAATATATGTTTGACAATTTAGACTATGTTATCCCATCTAACTCTGATTTTGTCAAGTAGTTCTACTAGCACTTGTGATGCAAATTGTTTCAAAGATTATTTCCATATTCCCAACTTCTCCATTATCAAATCTTTAGTTTCCTTTTTCTCTACAGTAGTTCGAGTCTCATACTTGAGTGCTTTGAAGTTGTTTATTCTTGCTCTAGCCCTTAACTATTTTAACCTTTCTTTATATGTGGGTGGAGGTAGGTAAAACTGAACTTCACTTTCATCCTTTTCACCTTTCTTCTTGGATCTCCTAGTGAATATAGTTGTGGTAGGATTTGGACGCTTGGTGATGATGACCTTACCTTTCTTTCTAACTGGCTCCACTTCTTTCTCTAATTCTTCCTCTAAATCATCGATTTCTTCTTCATCTTCACCCTTGTCCTTGGTAATCATTAGAGGTTCTTCTGTAGTTTTCAACTTAGCCTCCCTCTTATTAACTCTACTAAGAGCTTGAGGGATTTTGATACTTAGTTCTATATTGCTCTTAGCTTCCTCATATGTTCAAAATACTGGAAGCTTTTAATCAACTGGTTCATTGACTAGGGCCCCAATGATGTCCCAGGCTTCATCAATGTTGACCTCATATGGGAGAGGTTTTACCCATGCCACCCTTGGCTTGGCTACTTGAATCTACACTCTGTCACAGTCTACCATAAAACAAACATCATCTTTGTAGTATTCTATAAGCTTGGGGGGAATCTTGAATCAGTTATTCCTTTTCTACTTGAACACTTCAAAGTAATTGTCCGTTACACTTTCAAAGTTCTCACCCATCTCTGCTATGAACTCATTAATCTGATACAGAATAGGGGTGTCCTTCCTCTATCCAATATAACCTTTGGATGGAAATAATTTTTGCACATAGAAGAAGAGACATGTCAGCAATGATCCAAATTTGTAGGGGTTACTCTTGGAAGTCCTAATGTTTTCCATGTTCTTGTTTAGTTGCTTCAGCAACAAATCTGATAAGTAAAACTCAAGATTCTTCTGCACAACCTTATAGACCAAATCTATAGCCTCACATGAAACATTGTTTAATTGACTAGAGCTATAGATTTTGTGTTCAATGATATGCATCCCAAACCTAAGCTCTACATCATTAACATTGTTGATTTTCAAACCTCTGCCATCCCACTAGGCTAGGGTTTTCTTCTACAACTCTTCCCAACCTAGGGTTTTGGTGGATTTAGCTTTGTTCAACATGGGAAGACCAATGATCTTGTGACCCATTTTCTTGGTGATCAATGCACGTTGTTCCAACCACAATTTACTATTGTGCACTTGGCTGATTATATACATTATCCACTTAACTTGAAAAATTTCTTGGTAAATGCAAAATGTGGGTTAACCCTTTTGTTTCTAAGTGTTTGTGCTCAGATTTTAATGAACCATCTACACACATCTCAACTAGGGTATTATCCATTTCAAGTGTTCCTAGTTCTTGCACAATACATTTAAAGTGAGTGCAAATATTGTTTATCAAGAGTACCTTGGGAGGAATCTGAGACTAAGCTCCATGTGGATCAAGAGACTCTACAATGGCTGGAACAAGTTTGAAATTTGGTGCTTTCCACTCTACACCCTTGACTAGCATCTTTAAACCCTTTTTCACTTTGCTGCTACTACCACTTGTTGATGCCATTGCTAATTAGTAAGTGAGTAGATTCCTTGATGATTTTGCTGCAAACTTTCTTGAAAACCCTTTGAAGCTCTTCAAGTCACTCTACTTTGTGAATCCTACAATCATGGTGAAGAATGAAATCAGTTTGTGCCCTTTTGTTGAGAAATTTCAATTAATGCTTAGCATCATAATGACATAGTGTGTGACAAACTATCTTCCACTGACCAAGCTCGGAAAATGTTTGTAACTTGGTGGACGAACCAAAATTCATTACTCCCAACCTCACTCAATAGACTCAACAACCAACCTTGCTTGATGGAGTCTAATCTAACTCAATGAGAGCTAAATTCTAGTGATCCCTTAGTATCTTAAATACTGATTGGATCTTTTTCTTCCTTTTATTGGAACTACTTATGATATACCTTGTGAATACAGTTCTAGTTCTTTCTTAAGAACTTAATTTGACATGATGGAGTCACCCACTTCTTGAGTGACTTCACTACCATGATTTGAACCTGTTTCCTCGATAGATTTAGGAATCCATTGCTGCCTCATTTGTTTCTTGATGTTGCCTGCTCTTGCTTTCTATTCATCCTCAATTTTTCTTATGTTCATGAATTTTTTAGCTATATGACCGAGTTCAGTGCATATATAACATCTTATGGTAGTATCCTTCTTTCTTAAGTGATGCCTTGCACAATTTATGCCAATGTGTCCATATTCACCACAATAATGACATCTACACAAAGTATTGTAGTCCCAACCAAATATTTCTTTTACAAGTTGTTCAACTGGATTGAATGGTTTTGATCTGCACTCGAATGCCTTATTTCCTAGCTTCTTACATTTTTGACATTTACCTTAAAACTTTGGTTTCTCCTTGCATTCATTAGCCTTGTGACCATGTTGATTGCAGTTGTAGCATTTTCCATTGAATTTTGCCTTTCCATTGCTCCAATATTTGTTTGATGCATGACCTATCTTCCCATAGTAATTGCAAGTAGGTTTCTGATTTCTTTTAGCACCTTGCTTGGAAGATTCACTTTCTTCCTCATATCCAAGTCCTACTTTACCTTTTTGTCTATGAAGATTTTGCTCATTTTGCTAATTCAATTGATTCATGTCTGATTGGGATTTCATCATTCTCTCATTGACTTGTTTTTCTATGTTAAGATCATTCTTCAATATTTCATTGATTCACTTTTTAGTTCTTAGCTCATTCCTTGTTCTTTCATTGACTTCTCTTTAAAAATTTAGATCATTCCTTATTCTCTCATTTTCTACTTTGAGAATCCTAATTTCTTCATTTGCTTCAAAGATTTGATCAATAAGGTGTTCATGCTGAGTGGATTGATTTTGATCATCAATGTTTCTTCCCTCTAAGTCTTTTTTTGCCTTATTTCTTTGTTCCAAAATCTCTCATAGTCTTATTGATTGAATTTCCTGTTCTTTTTTGAGTTTCCTCACCTCTTCTTGTAGTGATCCATTCTTTTCTAGGAGTTCTTTGATTGCCTTGTTTGCTTCATCTAAACTAGTTGAAGTGAAAAAGTCTTCAATCTTTTCTTCAACATACTTAAGGTCATTCATATGATTTTCAAGTTCCTTCCTTCTTTTTAGGGATTGATAAAGATGCCCCTTTTCTTCTTTGAGTTGAACTATGACCATCTCCAGATCTAGTTTTTCATTTTAAATTTCTTTGTGAAGTCTAAATATCTCCATTGTCCTTTGATCTTTGCTCAAGCTATCAAACTTTATCCTAAGAACCATAATGCTCTGATACCAATTGTTGGAAATAAAAAAGACTTGCTAAGTTACTAAGAGGGGAGGGTTGAATTAATAACTTCAAAACTTTTCATTAATTCACCACTTAACAATGTAAATCAATCTGCATTATTCATCTACTTTACTGCATGTATAAGAACTGAGAGATAAAAATTCATAATAGATGGAACACAAAATTTTGGTGACCTAGAAACCTTCCAAGTAGAAAGTAAAACTGGTGTGGGGATGATACCCACAAAACTTCACTACTACATCATAAAGTTGGTTGGTTAAGGCTTACATCGACCACTTTTGTTGATCTACCCTATTAGGAGCAAATAGGATTGCTAGGTCCACCTTGTTAGAGGATTTATAAACATACAACTAAGTACACACTCTGTTAGGAGATTTATACAAAGACTATTAAGCCTACCTTGTTAAAGGATTTAGGACTAATTCACCTATTAGGATGAAACATGAGATCTTACTTAAAACTCTAATTGCTGATTAGATCCTTGTAGCACTGATCACCTCATGTGATAGATAAATATTTAATGCTCCTATATTGACCTTGTTGAATTCCTTGTACTACTACTAATACACATTTGCATGCACTTCTTACAATCTTACATTATTACATTGATACACAATACTAGTACAATTGCATGATACAATACATCACATAGATATATACCATTTCAATTCATACAACTACAAGGTTGGCAAAAACACAAGTGAAAAAAACATTACTAAGTCAACCCAATAGAAAATAACTTGGGTTCTGCAAGCTAACACAAAGACCTTCTAATACTCAGAATCCACTACATTACTCGACATCGTCATGCACTTAGTAGAAGTAAAGGCTCTGTTGGTGTGATTTTTCATAGTATAGAAATTTTTTGATATTTGGGTGAAAAATCAGTTATGCCTTTGTTTTGTGGTGCCCTCATTTTCAATTTTTTTGAAAAAGGGTATTTTCTTCAAGAATTTTGGCGGGCCTTTTTTATCCTAATGTTTTATTTAAGTCAAAATGCCTTTGGTAAACCTTTCATGTACCTTTAATTGTGATTTTTAGTTTGAAAGGATGCCAAGTTGAAGTGTTTTTCAATCATCATTGATCTATCAGAGATCAAGGGTCAGCATATCCCCACATTATAGAGTTGTAGGTCTTTAAGCAATGCAGGGAAGCGCATTTGCGACACATAGCCTCTGATGTTTTATGAGATCTAGTATGCCACAAAAGCTCTTGTATGTCAGCTTTGTCAGTACTTTTGCACATGTTTTGCTTTTTCGCGATATCATTGGTGGATTCATTGGTAGAGCTATGAAGATTACTTACCAAGCAGTATTACCATCGATCATGTCTTGATCAATAGTTGGTGCATCCCTGCATTATAAAGATGCAAGTTTTTAAGTAATGTGGGGAAGCGCAGTGGTGACGCATGGCAAAGTGGGGTCAGGTATTTGTATTTCAATATGCTACACTATAAATGACTGATTCTGTGTAATGCTAGGTATGCACAAAAGGGTTTTTGGTTGTTTAATGAAGGTGAAAGTCTTATTACCGTTGATCCTATCTTGATCAACGGTTGGTGCATCCCTGCATTATAAAGATGCAAGTTTTTAAGTAATGTAGGGAAGTGCATTTGTGATGCATGTCCGTTATGACGTCAAACACTTGCTTGCTCAGAAGAAGATACGGTATCTACTGGCGTGAAGTGTTGTCAGACAATATGAGCTAATATGGCAATTTCCTATTGGTCAGTATAGCTAGTTGGTCGTTAATACAAAATGGATTATTTTGATCGTCGATCTTGTCTTGATTGACGGTTGGTGCATCCCTGCATTATGAAGATGTATTTTTTTAAGTAATGCAGGGAAGTGCAATGGTGACACGTAGCATTTTTCTAAAAAAGACTATAAAGCTTGTTATTTTTAAATCAGGACCGTGCGATTCTAATAAAATGGGATTCAAATTTGAGTGCAAGTCGCAGGCAACGGTTACTGAGAGTAAATGTAATCCAGACCTAGTGCGTGCAATTTTAATTCATAAAAGGAACCCACGATTTCACCATTAATGAATCACCAAAGCACAAAAAGAAAAGGGCATTCAAGATTTCAGAGCTAAGGCACAAAATTTCTCGGTTAATACTCCAATAAAATTGCAAAAGACATCATATAGTCCAGAAGTGCAATTTCTGGTGGGTAAGTGCTATGTGACTTTATGAGTAAAATTTGAAGCATCTGCTGTGGTGAATTTTCCAAAGTTTCATTAAAAATGCCACCCCAAAAAGAGTTTACTGGACAAAAAGATTATCTAAAATGTTCAGTGCATGATGATTTTCTCGAACAATTCCCCTTATCAGTGCATGAAATAACTAAGGGAAGGGAACTCATTCCAAAAAACCCTAGATTGGTTGTGGCAGAAGGATTTTATGACAAAGCTAATTGAATAAGCGATGCTCAGGTTTCCATGGGAGGTTTGGAGTTGTTTAAGAAATGGCTTTTAGAGCGAAAAATGGACACTCCTATGAGCAATGTATGGGAATTTGACATTGGAAAATTAGTAGTCCCCAGTGTCTTCTTTGATAGCGATTTATTGATGGACCTGGCAAAGAGGTATGATCCTATCACAAGGTGGGTAAAAAATCATTCAGGGGTCAACCTTTTTAGGGTTTGCCCTGAGCTATTCAGTGAGGTTTTCAACCTAAACCATAACCATGCTGTGCATGAAATCATTGATCTGGATGATTTGCAAGCTATATATGATGCATAACGAGTGTACTTGTGAATAGGACCACTATAGGAGAATGCTGCTAGGGTTGGTAATTTTCCTGTGATCACAACCAGTACTCCAGAGCCATTGTTAAGAAGACATTTCAATTTGAGAGCTCAAGCACTATATTTTTCTCTTTGCAAGATCTTGGGGATAGATGAGGGTGATCAAATTCTAGGTTCTATGGTCCTTATAATTGCTCAAACCCTTCAATTTGGAATGAGTACCATTCTGGATTTTGCCACTTTCCTAGCAAAAGAGATTCACAATGGTCTAGTTGGAATAGCAAAGGCGAAAGTAAACAAACCATTTTGTTGGTATTCATTAATGATGCATGTATGTTTATACAAAGGATATACTTTCTTCTCCAAGGGTATGGAGTTAGAAACCACAAAGGATGGAGAAAGGAATTGAGTGCAGTTATGGAGTGTGGATATGACTTGAGAGGCCATTGATGCTAGTTATGTAAGATTTGACAGGTATTTTGCATCAAAGCTTTGACTACTTTTAAGAGGAGATAGCCCTATAATCCCACAAGCATTATTAGAATTGGTCATACCCAAGGACCATGCGAAAGGGCTACTTGTCAGTCACAACTGGGGGGTTATAATTCCCTACAATGTTTCAACAGTAATAAGAGTTTATTGTTTCTTAGGAAAACCTCATGTGTTACCTTTTCATGTACCTTTGAAGATAGGGATAGCCGAGATGTTATGGTAGATAGGTATTATAGATGAGAGGGAATTGGTCAAGAATGACACTTTCTTTCCAATGGTTACTGTAGTGCATGATTTTGTTTTTGTTAAAAAGGGGTGGAAGCATTTAAATTTGTTTTTGAATAAATATAACATGGCAGAATCTCACGTCAGATTCATTGCCCCTAAAGGATTCTATGATCTATTAAGAGAAAGGGTGAGAGCTTCTCATATGGTATATTGGGTTTACTATCCAGAAGATATAATCAAAAATATTTTCACATTGCAGGAGCAAGAATTAAGGAAAGAGAAATGGATAGTTTTCAGTAAAAACCTGGAATTCATTAATGCTTTTGACCCCCAGTACGACCCATTGAAAGATAAGAAATACTAGGGAGATAAAATATAGGAATTAATGAATAATTTTGCTATTATAATTCAGACTATGAATGAAAAGAAAGATATATTTATTAAGACAGAACCAGACAAGGTAGCAAAAATACAAAGAAGAATGAGTGGTAGAAATGTGGTAACTCCTGGCCAATATACATTGTAGAAAAGGGCAGGTTATGTCATGGTTCAAAGTGTGTAATAGGTACCCCCTCATAAGGAGCCAATTTCAAGAAGTCCATCTACATCCAGCTCTCTAAAAAGATGAAAATTAGAGCAGGGGTCTTCTTCTTCTCAAAAAGAACAATACTCCCCAAGCCAGTCTCTAATCCAGATAGATGATAAAGCATCTCTAAAGGAACAGCTTAGACAAATGGGAGGAGAAGGGGATGTGATTGTCACCTCTACAGACCTGGATATTGGAGAGCCACAAGAACCTCCTACATCTTCCTTGGACCTGACCATTGCTGATTACCAAGGTAAGGAAATTGACCCAATTATTGCCCAAGCTTCTGAAAGATTTATTAATGATGAAAATTTTGTAAGATCTAGGGCTTTTGCTCAGTTTTTATGGAGATTAAATATAAAGAATTTTGAGAAAGCTTGTGAGAAGATCAAGGCTAAGCAACCAAATAAATCTTACCCGGTTATCAAGGAAGAGGTAAAATCAATTTTTTTGAGTGCTTTTGCTCGGTTCACTCCTGAAGTTGGAAGGAAAATAGTTAGACAATCAGGAGTCCTCCTTCTGCCAGAATGGAATATAGCAAATGCTATTATTTTTGATTCAGTAAGAAAGTAGAAGGATGTTCAACTACCAACCACTGAAGAAGTACTACAGGCTCATAGAGGGGTCAAATTTAGTGATGACCACCAAGCCCTTTTTTTCTGGTCCATAGATAAGAGAGAAAGAACCAGGATGCATGAGTTTCCCACTGTAGAAAATACTAGTACATTAATAGTATATAGGGCTGGTGAGGTAAGTAGTAAACAAGTAATGGGAATGGCTTCAGAAATGCTAAAATTGGGTGGTGTTGTATCTGGACAAGAAGAAGATAAGTTTTCCCAACTCAACACTACATTTGAAGAAGTTTTGAAAACATATGAGGAAAGGGGTATACAGATACAATCACTGGAAAAAAAAATGTCTCAAATGGAGAGGATACTTGGGAAAAGAAAAATGGGAGAATCCAATGCGCCTAAAATTTCATACCCTTCACAGCCATTGGTTGGATCTAGATCAACCCCTATTATTGAAATACCTGACAGCCCTGAAAGGCCCCAATTCTATACTACAGAGGACTTTGAAGAGGGAAAAAAAAAATTGCATGAGTTGTAGATAGAATTGAGAAATCAATACAAAGAGAAATTAAAATAGGGTGTGATATATTTGAGGAATAAAATACAATAGTCAACCTTTTTTGATCAGTCAACAAGAATTGTAACCCTCATGGATGAGTTGAACAGAGATAAGGATAAATTGACTCTTCTTGCACAAAAATGGAGGGAGAGAAATAATGATATTACAATCATATGTATATCTACAGTCCAAATGCCTTATCATCAAGTTGAGAAGATTTTTGATTTATTAAATAAGCTAGAGAATTTTGATGATGAAAGAGATTCTTTACAAAGAAGATTAACACTTTGTTTTTCCCAATATATTGCTAAAAATTCACCTTATTTCCTTGTGCTTTAGAATCTGTTGATACAATAAAGGAAAAGGAAAAGTGGAAAAGGGAGATGGATGAGTTATTCAATGAAAGAATAATAAACATCATGAGTGAAACTAGCCACTGGTTCTGGGCAAAGACAAATGAAGAGCGAGTAAAAATACAGTTATTTTATACTACTATGAGAAAAGAATTTGATGATTTAGAAGAAAGTGCAAATTCTTTAATGATGATACAAAGAGAAGCTCTAAGTTTTGATTGGCCAGATGATGATGCTTTTAATAAATGGAAAAATTAGTTTCTAGAACAAATGTCAGAAGATGATGAGGAGGAAAATGTAAAAGTAAAAGTAACCCTCGTAGTTAATAATGAGGACATGGAAAATCCCCAGGTTGAAATAAATTTATAGGTAACTGAAGATGATACATCACTTTCAAACCTCATGGCTATTTACTCTGAGGATGAAAATAATTGAAGAATTAGATCTTATCTTCTTGTTTCAACAACTGAGAAGCATAACAGAAAGGGACCCACCAAGGATTGTTCGATGTATTAGCTTTTCGATTATTTGTTTTTGTCTTTTATGACAGACATTTGTCAGTATCCTTTAGAAGACACTTGTCACTTTCTTTAGCCCAAAGCTTGTTCCATCTCACACTATTTAAGTGAGATTCCAAGGCTAAAGAATGGTCCAAATTCTATTTCTTCTAAGTATTGTGCTTAGTCTGGTTTTTGGTCCAAATTTTGAAAGCAAGTTTGAAATGTATTTTTCTGTCAAATTCTCTGAGAATACATGAATATAGAATGAGCTGTGTTTCTTTCTGAAGGCCATTCTGAGTCTATTGTAAAAGATATAACCATTTCAAAGGAAATGAATAAAAATTATGAACTATCCCCATATCAGTTCTTTCTGAATTTTGTCTCCTTTTAAATACTTAGGTACCTTGATGTTGTGTGAGTAAAAGCTTGTGCAATTGAATGCAATCTAGTTAGGTTGTCTATCCATTTATCCTTGCTGTTAATTCAATGGATTAAAAATAGGCTTTGATGAATGTGATAAGATTCCTTAAGTATTGAGAAGGATTTTGAATGATAAATTCTGATAAGAATTGCTGATAGAATTTGTTGTAAAGCAACAAATTAGATCTAAGAGTCTGCTATAGACTCTAAACCCCAATGGATTGGGCACTGATCAAGTTATTTCAGCTGAAGGAGAAATATATTACAAATGGTTTTTTGAATGCATCATCAAATCAAATTTTACTTTTATTTACTATAGATCTTCAAAGTTGGCCAGGACTTGTCTGCATGGAATGTTTTAGCTTTAGGTAGCCATTGTTATTGAAAACATCTACAGATCTATAGAAGAATTCTTGGCCATATCTATTTATGGGATGTGTTTACCAAGTTAGTAAGAATTATGTATATGTTTGAGGATCTCAAAATGAGAATCTGAATGAAACGAAGAATAATCCTCATATAGTTGTTCCAATTTTGAACCATCCTTGGGTACACCCACCCTGGTTTTGCAGAGCCAAAAGAGTAGAAAACCATCTGTGGTTTTGTTGAAGTTGGGTCCAAATGCCTTTCATATGCAATTGTTAATAAGAATAGGCTAGTCTTTAGATTGTGTATGTATTGTCATTCTGGTAATAAGCTTTTTGTCGCTTAGTAGTTTTAACATTTTCTAAAACCCCAACAAAATGGTGACTCTACTGGGGACTTGTCCAACACATCTGTGAAAAGTACTATAGTTTCTTTGGTCCTGCTATGTACATGTGTGTCATGTGATCTATGTTTTACCTATGGTTATAAAGGAATCTTTTAGTGTCAAACCTTGAGAATTTAAAGAAGATGGAGCCCAACTACCATTGCTACACACTAATGTACCCAGCCTATCCAAGTGTCTTATCTAACAAGCAAGAGTTGCAGTCTTACGACATCAGTGATTGGTTTGTCTGTGCCAGATATTTTTGTTCCTACTTGTGTATTGTTTTCCTTTAGTTAGTAAAAGTGTTATTATATATTTTCCCAAAATAGGGTGGCGACTCAGTCAAGTTTTTGAAGCTAATGCTTATTGTAAGAAAAGGTGAATATGGCTGACAAGAGGAAAAATACAAGAGCTTACATGAGAGCCAATCCTGATGTATCAATGTATACTGATCTACCCCAAGGTGGTAGGAAGAACCAAAATAAGAAAAAGATAGATCCAAATCCTACTTGGAAACCCAGAGGTAATGCATCCATCAATTCCCATTATCAACCAATAATAGGAAGAGAATCTTCTTCACTTAGCTCTGGATCCGAAACTACAAGACTCTTAGGAGGCATTTTCAGCACCCCATTACCAGATGAAAGAGTTTTTCAAGACAAGGACATGTCTACTATGGGAATTGCTTCATTAAGACCAGATCCTGTAGTAGATATGAATTATAGGCTAGGATTTAGGAGTTCATCTGATAATTCTTTTAATCCCAAAGTAGCCCCATATGTAGAACCAAACCTTATAGATCTAGATGACCCTGCTGATTCTGAGGCAACTTCTGTAGATCCTAAAGAAGTGCACTCTAAAATAGAATTTTTTGAAGAAATGGATTGCTGAGGAATAAGCTAAACGCATTCATCTTGAAAAAGAGAAGGAGCAAGCCACCTTGGATGCCATAATAGAAAGAGATGCTCTGATAAGAAGGATGGCTACTTTGAAAGAGCAAAATAAAAAATTAGAAGAGAATACCACAACTCTCCATAAGGATGTTTTTGGAGATGTTGATAATCTGAGAGCTAAAGTTCAAGAATAGGAGAAATGCCTAAATCAAAGGCAAGAACCAGTTATTGCTCAAGTTCAAGCCTATAAACCTATTCAAATTGATCCCGTAGAGACCACTACAAAAGCTCCAGATAAAGGGAAAGGCAAGGCTGTAGGAATCCAAATAAATGAGCATCAAGCTATACCAAGAAAACCTATACAACCCTCCATGTCTAAATTAGATCTAGATCTTGAGAAGGCTCAAAAAGAGAGGGAAGATCTTACAAAAGAACTTGAGAAGGTTGAGAATGAAGCTCAAGCTACAAAAACTAGAAGGAAAATTCAATTCATAAAGTCTAATTCTGCATTGGCTTCATGGTCCAATTTGTCTATCCCACCTACAAATCCTGCACCAGTTAATGCTCCCACTATTTCAACTCAGGGAATACCCCAATCTACTCCTACATTATCTTCCACTATTGGCACCCAAGTCCCATTTGTCCCACCACAACAGTCCCAAGCTACTCCCCTGAATCAAGCTAATATAGCTAGTACTTCAAATGTTCCTAGTTTCCAGAAGAAACCTATATACTTGGAAAAATATAGACAAATATCATTTGCTGGTATTCCTGGTGTCCCACATCCCATATCATTTGATTTTAGAGATAAAGTGGTTAAGTTTTTTGGAAATAATGTTGTTACTGGTGAAGAACATTAGAGGATTTTCATTGACATGTTGAATGATTATGAAGTTGAACATGAAGACATGGTAATGGAATTGTTTGTGCATTCACTAACAGAGGATGCAAGTGATTGGTTTAGGAGGTTGCTTGATGAAAGTATTACCTCATGGAGTGATTTGGAGAAGTTGTTCAAAGAGCAATATGGGGACAAATTTAATGCAGGATTCATGTTGAATGAGTTCAACAATATGAAGAAGAGTCCAAATGAGTCCACATTTGATTTCAATGTGAGATTCCAAAAAGTATGTACAAACTTTTTCAATTTATGAGGTTAAATGAAGATGTCTATCTCACAACCGATTTCAATGCTTTTGATAGCAAAATAGCTTATCAATTGAGGGATAAAGATCCCAAAACTTTAATAGATTCCTATAGAGTTGTAATAAATATAGAGAATAATAGAAAGGCATCTAGAAAACTAGGTAGGAGGGATGATCCTAAGCTTTTTAATCCTAAAAGTAATAATAAAAGGGAGGGTGACAAAACTCCTATAAGAAAAAAGCCTGAAGAACCTACTATAGGCCAGGTTTTAGAAATGCTCACGAAGATGAATCCCGCTAGTTTAAATAAGCCAAATGTTGTTGAAAGACCCCCTGTGAATAACAACAATTTCAATAGGTAGCCTAGGATGCCAAATTACCCTTACACCACTCAGTGGAAAGATGGTAAACCAGTTTGCAACCAGACCCAAAATGTGAAGTATAAGGGTAATCTAGACCCCCTACAAAGGAACACTGTAAATATGAATGATGATGTACCATGGTGCATTATATGCCAATCACTTCATTCTATTGATTATTGTGCTGTTGCTCAGTCATTTGCCCAAGCCCAAGGAGTGCAAGCTGAAGAAGAAACTAAAGAGAAAAGCCATGACGATATAAGCTGCAATATGGTGAGTATGTGTGATGATTTGGTAGATTCCAATTCAGAAGAGCCTGAAAATGATATTACTAGCCAGAGAATTGCTTACCAGCTACATCATCAGCAAGTGTTTTCAGATGATGAAGGGTATGATAAAGATAAGATATGCAGTACATTTTTTGATTTAGGTATAACAAGTTTAAGAATGCCCTCGAAGGAGGAAATTGACAGAATTACAGCCGAAATAATTTCACAAGTCCATAGTAATTATAATTTGAGAAATAGAGCAATAAATAATGTTGCAGGAAGGCCACCTAGTGTGTTCATCAAAGACATCACTCATAAGATGAATGATCAAAAAAAGAAAGTCAATGTAGATGTGCCTAAGATCAAGGAGAACAAGGCTAAGAAATGGAAACCAAAGAAGAAGGTTCAATTTCAGATAAGTCGAGCAACAAAACCAGTTGTGCAACCAAAGAAATCAGAACCAGATGTTATCAAGAAAAATGTGGTGCCTACTACTCAAAGGACTCCGATTCCAAGTACTATTGTAAAACCTACTGTGGTTGAACCTGTTGATATGATATCCATGTTATCTCAAATTACTATAAAAGTGCCCTTGTCTGAACTTTTTAGAATTGAAGAGCATAAGAATAAGGCTTTGTCATGGTTGGATGGAATAGCAAATAATAATGTTATTGTAGATCAAACTATGTCCCAGCAGACCCTATTAGTAATAGAGGACAGCGGTATCATATCCTAGATTCCTCAAATGTTTCTAGATGATTCCTCAGTGGCATTCATAGAAGATATTGAACCTTTTTTCCTCAGTCTAATCATAAAGGGGAAGACCTTAAAAAATTGCATGATAGACTCAGGAGCTTCCAACACTGTAATGCCTTTCAAAGTAATGGAAGCCTTAGGGTTTAAGGTAGATACCAAGCAGGGTAGATGCAGAGGGATGGATGTTAGGGAAGTCCCTATCATAGGTACTATAAATGACTTACCATTCAAACTAGCTACATATCCTAAAGTAGAATTAACTATGTCTGTCCTTGTGGTAGATATACCTCCACACTACAGAATGTTACTCTCCAGAAAATGGAGTGTTGCCATGGGGGGAAGCCTACAATGTGATCTTATTTATGCCACTTTTCATATAGGGGACAAAGCTATCAGAGTAAATAGGGAACCAAGGGTTAACCACATCTTAGGCGAAGAAATTGACAAAGATACCACTTGTTTCCTAGATACTGCGATTAATGCTTTCAGGGCTGAATTAATTATTCAGGAAGTTGAAAATTTACCTGCTATCATCAAAAATGAAGTTGAATGTTGCATGAATTCACCAAAATTATGGACAATGTTCTTTGATGGGGCTAGTTCTAAAGAGGGTGCAGGGGCAGGTGTAGTCTTTGTGTCCCCTGAAAATAACACTTTTAGGTATTTATTCACCTTGAAGTTTGCCTGCGCTAATAATATTGCAGAATATGAAGCATTGCTGTTAGGACTCAATGTTGCCATACATCATAAAATTAAGAAATTATGTGTCATAGGGGATTCTGAACTAATTATCTCTCAGATCAAAGGAACCTACTTATCCAAGAATAAGAGATTGAAACAATATAGAAATGTAGTCTGGGATCAGATAGAATTCTTTGATACATTTGGAAGCTTGTAGAGAGATATGATCCAAAATAAGATGGTTGATCTATTGACAAATGTAGCAATCAAGCCAAAAGAAATATCATTTGTAGGAATCTCCTAGATTGAGGTGCAAAACAGACCTTCCATACCTGACAACATTGAAAATTGGTAGGTTTTTTAAGATGACAAAGATATTACAATTTTTTTGATAAATAAAGACAATTATCACAGTCAGGAGATGGATTGCAGTGGACTGATTGAAACCATAAATGGGAAGGAAACCATTTTTTGTCAAGAAATAATGCAATTGAAAACAAATAAGATGCAGAAGGGGTAAGTAGTCTTGGAAAATATTTTTGATAGCCAAGATAGAGTAAAATTAGGAGTTAACAACCCCAAACCCCAGGAGTTAGAAGAAATAAATTTGGGTACTAATGAAGTTCCTAAAAGGGTTTATATTGGCCAACATCTGCCTGTTGAAATTAGGAAAACATTGATTGACCTACTTAGAAAATACGTACATGTTTTTGCTTGGTCATATGATGACCTTAAGGCTTACAAGGAGGATCTTTTCTAGCATGTCATACCATTGAAGGAAAACGTAAGACCTTTTAGGCAAAAATAGAGACCAATCAATCCTACCCTTGCCCCAAAAATGCAAGAAGAACTAACAAAACTAAGAGATGGTGGGATAATTAAACCGATCAGGCATTCTACCTAGGTTTCAAACTTGGTTCCTGTAAGGAGGAAAAATGGAGATATTAGGCTTTTAGTTGATTTTAGAAATTTAAACATTGCATCTCTGAAAGATAGATATGGCTTACCTAATATAGAAGCCATGTTACAGCAAGTGACTGGCTCTAAATTGATGTCAATGATGGATGGTTTCTCTAGATATAATCAAGTTCTAGTAAAAGAAAGTGAACAATTCAAGACAACCTTCACAACCCCATGGGGAACATATGTGTATGTGAGGATGCCTTTTGGCTTGATTAATGCAGGAGCTACCTTCGAAAGAGCCATGGATGTAGCATTTCATGAGTATATTGACAAATTTATGGTTGTGTACCAGGATGATCTTACAACATATTCTAATAAGGTTGAAGATCGCTGCAAACATTTGGAAAAAATCTTTATAAAAGCCCTAGAATATGGAGTATCTTTAAACCCAAAGAAATGCACATTCAGGGTCACAGAAGGAAAATTATTAGGACACACAGTGTCTAAGGATGGGGTAAAAATAGATCTTGAAAGGGTAGTAGCTATTGACAAAGTCCCCAAACCAAAAAATGTGAAAGGAATTCAGTCCTTTTTTGGCCAAGTAAATTTTCTGAGGAGATTCATTACCAATTTTGCTAAAATTAGTAGACCCATCTCAAAGATGCTTAAGAAGGGAGCCATTATAGATTGGAATGGTGAACCTTCACAAGCAATCCAGGATATAAAAATTGCAATAAAGAATGCTCCAGTGCTGAGGACCCCAGATTATGCAAAACCCATGCATATTTTCTCTTTTGCATCATTTCATACTGTAGTTGCAGTCTTATTGCAGAAGAATCAAGAAGGATATGAGCAACCTATTGCCTTTTTCAGTAAATCACTACAGCCTGCTAAACTTAAGTATGAGATAAATTAAAAGCAAGCATATGCTTTGGTAAAGGTTATAAAAGCTTTCAGAAGTTACTTGGTAGGTGCTACTATTATCGCTTTTGTACCTAGTGCTGCAGTCAAGGATATATTCTCTCAACAAGAAGTATCAGGTAGGAGGTGTAGATGGATCAATAGAATCCAAGAATTTAACATTGATATACAAATAACAAAGTTAGTAAGAGGTCAAGGTTTGGCCAAACTCATGGCTGAAACTAATCTAGAGGCTAATCAGATAAATCTGGTAAATGATGATTTCAGAGCTGACTTATGTGACATGGACCAATGTGATTGGTACACCAATGTCATATATTACTTGCAACATATGAAAGCTCCTCCCCATTTTCCTAACAATGAAAAGAGGAATACTAAATTGCAAGCCATTAGGTATATAATTGTCCAAAATAACATATGGTGGAGAAATTTTGAGGGAGTTCTGTTGAAGTGTGTTGATAAAGAAAAAGCAAAAGAGGTTTTGAAAGAAATGCTTCTGGAGTATGTGGAGGACACTACATGGACAAAACTACTGCACATAAGATAATGAGGGTTGGATTCTGGTGGCTTTCTCTATTCAAGGATGCTCAAGTTATGGTTAGGAAATGTGACCCTTGTCAGAGGTTTGCTGGAAAGCTGAAATTCTCAGAAAATACTCCATTGAAGCTAGTTGAGATTCAAGAACCTTTTCAACAATGGGGTCTGGACTTCATAGGAGAGATTTTCCCCAAGTCTAGCACTAGCTATTCTTGGATTTTGGTTGCTATGGACTACTTTACAAAATGGGTAGAGGCTATCCCCATAAGAAATGTGACAAGTAAAGTGGTAAATAATTTCCTGTTGAATAATATTATTTCTAGATTTGGATGTCCACAGAGAATTGTAACAGATAATGCTATGTGCTTCAAATCTAAGGAGTTCATCAAGTTTTGTGATAAATATGAAATGACAATGTCATCATCTACTCCATATCATCCACAAGGGAATGGACAAGCTGAGTCCACAAATAAGAGCCTATTGAATGTCATTAAGAGAACCTTGGATGATAATAAAAAGGCATGGGATTCCAAGTTACAGTTGGCAATATGGGCTGACAGAGTAACTATAAAGAAAGAAATTGGTGTAGCTCCATTTGATTTAGTGTACAAGATTCAAGCGAAAATGCCTCAAAACAACTTGATGGGACTATACAATTACATCCAGTTATATGATGAAGATACTATAGATGAAATGCAAGAAAGAATGGATGAATTGGTAGGACTGACTGAAACCAGAAAAGAAGCATCTTTAAGGAACCAAAAGTTGCAATTACAAGTCAAGACACTCTATGATAAAAGAACTGTAAGTAGAAAATTTGAAAATGGAGATTTAGTCTTAATGTGGAATGCCAAAATTGAAGATAAAGGAAAACATGGAAAATTTGATCCTATTTGGTTAGGCCCATATCTCATTGAGAATACTTAGGGTGAAGATTCTTATATACTCAAAGATATATTTGACAATATTCTTGAATTGCCAGTTCATGGACAGTTCTTGAAGAGGTATTTTTCTTGAAAAATACTTATTTTCTTCCATGAACAATAGTTTTAGGGTTTCCTGTTGTTTTGTATTTTTTGTAAATCCTTGTAAATATCCTTGTGCAGCTTGGTTCCTTGTTTTTGTGTGTTGCTTTGTGCTCTCTAAAGAAGTTGTCATCTTACCAAATGTGTGGTCTGCTCTCCTAGAGATTTTGAATTCTTGCATAGACTCAGGTAGTCTATCATCCCCAGACAGAGCCACTATTGGTGTGATTTTTCATAGTATAAAAAATTTCTGATATTTGGGTGAAAATCAGTAATGCCTTTGTTTTGTGGTGCCCTCATTTTCAATTTTTTGAAAAAAGGTATTTTCTTCAAGAATATTGGTAGGCCTTTTTTATCCTAATGTTTTATTTAAGTCAAAATGCCTTTGGTAAACCTTTCATGTACCTTTAATTGCGATATTTAGTTTGAAAGGACGCCAAGTTGAAGTGTTTTTCAATCACCGTTGATCTATCAAAGATCAAGGGTCAGCGTATCCCCGCATTATAGAGTTGTAGGTCTTTAAGAAATGCGGGGAAGCACATTTGCAACACGTAGCCCTTGATGTTTTATGAGATCCAGTATGTCACAAAAGCTCTTGTATGTTAGCTTTGTCAGTACTTTTGTACACATTTTGTTTTTCCACGATATCATTGGTGGATTTGTTGGCAGAGCTATGAAGATTACTTACCAAGCAGTATTATCGTCGATCTTGTCTTGATCAACGATTGGCGCATCCCCACATTATAAAGATGCAATTTTTTAAGTAATGCGGGGAAGCGCAGTGGTGATGCATGGAAAAGTGGGGTCAAGTATTTGTATTTCAATATGCTACACTGCAATCGACTGATGACATGTAATGCTAGGTATGCACAGAAGGGTTTTTGGTTGTTTAATGAAGGTGAAAGTCTTATCATCGTTGATCCTATCTTGATCAATGGTTGGTGCATCTCCGCATTATAAAGATGTAGGTTTTTAAGTAATGCGAGGAAGCGCATTTGTGACACCTGTCCATGATGACGTCGAACACTTTATTTCTTAGAAAAAGATATGGTATCCACTGGCATGAAGTGTTGTCAGACAGTATGAGCTAATATGGAAGTTTCCTATTGGTCAGTACAGCTAGTTAGTCATTAATACAAAATGGATTATTTCGATCGTCGATCTTGTCTTGATCAACGGTTGGAACATCTCCACATTATGAAGATGTATGTTTTTAAGTAATGCGGGGAAGTGCAATGGTGACAGTTAGCATTTCTCTGAAAAAGACTGTAAAGCTTGTTATTTTTAAATCAGGACCGTGCGATTCTGATAAAATCTATGGATGGGATTCAAATTTGAGTTCAAGTTGCAAGCAATGGTTACTGAGAGTAAATGTGATCCAAACATGGTGCGTGCCATTTTAATTCATAAAAGGAACCCACAATTTCACCATTAATCAATCACCAAAGCACAGAAAGAAAAGGGCATTCAAGATTTTAGACCTAAGGCACGGAATTTCTCAGGTAATACTACAATTAAATTGTAGAAGACATCATATAGTGCCGAAGTGCAATTTTTGGTAGGTAAGTGCTCTATGACTTTATGAGTAAAATTTGAAGCATCTGCTATTGTGAATTTTCCAAAGTTCCATTAAAAATGCTGCCCCAAAAAGAGTTTACTGGGCAAAAATATTATCTAAAACATTTAGTGCATGATGATTTTCTTGAACAATTCTCCTTATCAGTGCATGAAATAACTAAGGGAAGGGAACTCATTCCAAAAACCCTAGATTGGTTGTGGCAGAAGGATTTTATGACAAAGCTAATTGGATAAGCGATGCCCAGGTTTCCATGGGAGGTTTGGAGTTGTTTAAGAAATGGTTTTCAGAGCAAAAACTGGACACTCCTATGAGCAATGTATGGGAATTTGACGTTGGAAAATTAGTAGTCCCCAGTTTCTTCTTTGATAGTGATTTATTGATGGACCTGGCAAAGAGGTATGATCCTATCACAGGGTGGGTAAAAAATCATTCAGGGGTCAACCTTTTTAAGGTTTTCCCTGAGCTGTTCAGTGAGGTTTTCAACCTAAACCCTAACCATGTTGTGCATGAAATCATTGATTTGGATTATTTGCAAGATAGATATGATGCACAATGAGTGTACTTGAGAATAGGGCCACTACAGGAGCATACTGCTAGGGTTGGTAATTTGTCTGTGATCACAGCCAGTACTCTAGAGCCATTGTTAAGAAGACATTTCAATCTGAGAGCTCAAGCACTATATTTTTCTCTTTGCAATATCTTAGGGATAGATGAGGGTGATCAAATTCCAGGTTCTGTGGTCCTTATAATTGCTCCAACCCTTCAATTTTGAATGAGTACCATTTTGGATTTTGCCACTTTCCTAGCAAAAGAGATTCACAATGGTCTGGTTGGAATAGAAAAGGGGAAAGTAAACAAACCATTCTATTGGTATTCATTGATGATGCATGTATTTTTATACAAAGGATATACTTTCTTCTCCAAGGGTATGGAGTTAGAAACCACAAAGGATGGAGAAAAGAATCCAGTGCAGTTATGGAGTGTGGATATGACTTCAGAGGCCATTGATGCTAGTTATGTAAGATTTGATAGGTATTTTGCATCAAATCTTAGATTGCTTTTAAGAGGAGATAGCCCTAGAATCCCACAAGCATTATTAGAATTGGTTAGACCCAAGGACCATGCTAAAGGGCTACTTGTCAGTCACAACTAGGGGGATATAATTCCCTACAATGTTTCAACAGTAATAAGAGTTTATGGTTTCTTAGGAAAACCTCATGTCTTACCTTTTCATGTACCTTTGAAGATAGGGATAGATGAGCTCTTATGGCAGATAGATACTATAGATGAGAGGGAATTGGTCAAGAAGGGAACTTTCTTTCCAATGGTTACTATAGTGCATGATTTTTTTTTTGTTAAAAATGGATGGAAGCATTTAAATTTGTTTTTGAATAAATATAACATGGCAGAATCTCACACTAGATTCATTAACCCTGAAGGATTCTATGATCTATTAAGAGAAAGGGTGAGAGCTTCCCATATGGTACATCGGGTTTACTATCCGAAAGATATAAGCATAAATATTTTCACATTGCAAGAGCAAGAATTAAGGAAAGAGAAATGGATAGTTTTCAGTAAAAACCTGGAATTCATTAATGCTTTTGAGCCCAAGTACGACCCATTGAAAGATAAGAAATACTAGGGAGATAAAATACAGGGATTGATGAATAATTTTTCTATAATAATTTAGACTATGAATGAAAAGAAAGATATATTTATTAAGACACACCCAAACAAGGCAGCAGAAATACAAATAAGAATGAGTGGTATAAATGTGGTAACTCCTAGCCAATATACATTGCAGAAAAGTGTAGGTTATGTCATGGTTCAAAGTGTGCAATAGGTACCCCCTCATAACGAGCCAAGGTCAAGAAGTCCATCTGCAGCCAGCTCTCTAAAACCATAAAAATTAGAGCAGGGGTCTTCTTCTTCTCAAAAAGAACAATACTCCCCAAGCCAGTCTGCAATCCAGATAGATGATAAAGCATCTCTAAAGGAACAACTTAGAAAAATGGGAGGAGAAGGGGATGTGATTGTCACCTCTACAGACCTGGATATTGGAGAGCCACAAGAACCTCCTACACCTTCCTTGGACCTAACCATTGCTAATTACCAAGGTAAGCAAATTGACCCAATTGTTGCCCAGGCTTCTGAAAGATTTATTAATGATGAAAATTTTGTAAGATCTAGGGCTTTTGCTCAGTTTTTATGGAGATTAAATATAAAGAATTTTGAGAAAGCCTGTGAGAAGATCAAGGCTGAGCAACCAAATAAATTTGACCCGGTTATCAAGGAAGAGTTAAAATCAAAGTTTTTGAGTGATTTTGCCTGGTTCACTCCTGAAGTTGGAGGGAAAATAGTTAGACAATCAGGAGTCCTCCTTCTGCCAGAATGGGATATAGAAAATGCTATTGTTTTTTATTCAATAAAAAGCAGAAGGATGTTCAACTAATAACCACTGAAGAAGTACTACAGGCTCATAGAGGGGTCAAATTTAGTTATGACCACCAAGCCCTTGTTTTTTGGTCCATAGATAAGAGAGAAAGTACCAGGATCCATGAATTTTCCACTGCTGAACATACTGGTACATTGATAGTATACAGGGCTAGTGAGGTAAGTAGTAAACAAGTAATGGGAATGGCTTTAGAAATGCTAAAATTGGGTGGTGTTGTATTTGGACAAGAAGAAGATAAGTTTGCCCAACTCAATCCTACATTTGAAGAAGTTTTGAAAGCATATGAGGAAAGGGGTATACAGATACAATCACTGGAAAAAAAAATGTCTCAAATGGAGAGGATACTTGGGAAAAGAAAAATGGGAGAATCTAGTGCACCTACAATTTCATACCCTTCACAGCAATTGGTTGGATCTGGATAAACCCCTATTATTGAAATACCAGACACCCCTCAAAAGCCCTAATTCTATATTGCAGAGGACTTTGAAGAGGAATAAACAAAATTGCATGAGTTGCAAATAGAATTGAGAAATCAATATGAAGAGAAATTAAAATAGGGTTTGATATATTTGAGGGATAAAATACAACCTTTTTTTATCAGTTGACAAGAATTGCAACCGTCATGGATGAGTTGAACAGAGATAAGGATAAACTGACTCTTCTTGCATAGAAATGGAGGGAGAGAGATAATGATATTACAATCATATGTATATCTGTAGTCCAAATGCCTTATCATCAAGTTGAGAAGATTTTTGATTTATTAAATAAGCTAGAGAATTTTGATGATGAAAGAGATTCTTTATAGAGAAGATTAACACTCTGTTTTTCCCAATATATTGCTGAAAAATTCACCCTATTTCCTTCTGCTTTAGAATCTGTTGATACAATAAAAGAAAAGAAAAAGTGGAAAAGGGAGATGGATGAGTTATTCAATGAAAGAATAATAAACATCATGAGTGAAACTAGCCACTGGTTCTGGGCAAAGACAAATGAAGAGCGAGTAAAAATACAGTTATTTTATACTGCTATGAGAAAAGAATTTGATGATTTAGAAAAAAGTGCAAATTATTTAATAATGATACAAAGAGAAGCTCTAAGTTTTGATTGGCCAAATGATGATGCTTTTAATAAATGGAAAAATTAGTTTCTAGAACAAATGTCAGAAGATGATGAGGAGGAAAATGTAAAAGTAAAAGTTACCCTCATAGTTAATAATGAGGACATGGAAAATCCCTAGGTTGAAATAAATTTACAAGTAACTGAAGATGATACATCACTTTCAAACCTCATGGCTATTTACTCTGAGGATGAATAATAATTGAAGAATCAGATCTTATCTTCTTGTTTCAACAACTGAGAAGCATAACAGAAAGGGACCTACCAAGGATTGTTCGATGTATTAGCTTTTCTATTATTTGTTTTTGTCTTTTATGACAGACATTTGTCAATATCCTTTAGAAGAAACTTGTCACTTTATTTAGCCCGAAGCTTGTTGCATCTCACACTATTTAAGTGAGATTCCAAGGCTAAAGAATGGTCTGAATTCTATTTCTTCTAAGTATTGTGCTTAGTCTAGTTTTTGGTCCAAATTTTGAAAGCAAGTTTGAAATGTATTTTTCTGTCAAATTCTCTGAGAATACATGAATATAGAATTAGCTGCATTTCTTTCTGAAGGCCATTTTGAGTCTATTGTAAAAGATATACCCATTTCAAAGGAAATGAATACAAATTATGAACTGTCCCCATATCAGTTCTTTCCAAATTTTGTCTCCTTTTAAATACTTAGCTACCTTGATGTTGTGTGAGTAAAAGCTTGTGCAATTGAATGCAATCTAGTTAGGTTGTATATCCATTTATCCTTGCTATTAATTCAATGGATTAAATAAAGGCTTTGATGAATGTGATAAGATTCCTTAAGTATTGAGAAGGATTTTGAATGATAAATACTGATAAGAATTACTAATAGAATTTGTTGTAAAGAAACAAATTAGATCTAAGAGTCTACTATAGACTCTGAACCCCAATGGATTAGGCACTGATCAAGTTATTTCAGCTGAAGGAGAAATATATTACAAATGGTTTTTTGAATGCATCATCAAATCAAATTTTACTTTAATTTACTATAGATCTTCAAAGTTGGCCAGCACTTGTCTACATGGAATGTTTTAGCTTCAGTTAGCCATTGTTATTGAAAACATCTGCAGATCTATAGAAGAATTCTTGGCCATATTTGTTTATGGGATGTGTTTACCAAGTTAGTAAGAATTATGTATATTTTTGAGGATCTTGAAATGAGAATCAGAATGAAACTAAGAATAATCCTCATACAATTGTTCCAGTTTTGAACCATCCCTAGGTACACCCACGCTAGTTTTGCAGAGCCAAAAGAGTAGAAAACCATCTGTGGTTTTGCTGAAGTTGGGTCCAAATGCCTTTCATATGCAATTGTTAATAAGAATAGGCTAGTCTTTATATTGTGTATGTACTGTCATTCTGGTAATAAGCTTTTTGTCGCTTAGTAGTTTTAACATTTTCTAAAACCCCAACAGGCTCGATCCATACTAATCACATGACGTAGCTTCGAACTTGGTGACCATTAGTGACTCAGTAGATATAGTGTCTCTCGATAGATACTAGATGTTGTGTTTACCTTGCTAGACTCGATAAACATTACTTCTTCCATCACTCAGTTTACAATGACTTGTAGTCACACTAACTTACTAGTCGGTAGACACTAAGAAGCTCAATAATAACTACTAAACTTCAAATTGTTTGAATTCACTTGGTAGCCTCTGAAATGCTCAATGTAAACTGTGAAACTTGGTTAACACTGGAATGCTTGATAGATACTAGAAATTGAGTGATGAGCTCAGTAATCTCATAGAAATGAATAATTGTTGTCATTACTAGCACATATAACTTAATGCCAACACAAGTGCTACTATTGGATGTGTTTGTACAAATGTTCCATTCTATCTAATTTTGTATTTCTATGATGGATGGTTATACTCTAAGTGTATTGTATTTTATTTTCATTGATCTTATAAGATGATTTTATCTATTTCATGATGTATATTATTTCAGCCTTTCACACCCTATGACCTGTACAGTGGATGATTGTGCATTATGATTATTTCCAAGTGGCATCATATATAAATGCATATTATTTAAATAAAATTTGTACTTGTAGTTATTCTTTAATATGGATATATTGGTTTTAGTATTAATTAAAATTAAATCTGATTCATCATCATTGGACCCTTAAGAGTTGTAACTTGTTTATGTGTTGTTGATGTATGAGTTTATGTTAATTGCTTCTACTATTCTATAAATATTGTTGTATCTTTATCTTATCTATCAAAAAAAAATTGTCAAAATTTGTAAAACTTTAGGTTAACTTCTTTTGGATTACATGGTAGAGCATTACATTCCCTACTAGTATGGAGGAACTCATAAATATTTATCAAACTATAAAGAATGGAATTTATCATAAGAATCTAGATCATTTACTTAAAATAGATGTGGATAAATTAAGAACATGTGTAGCTACTATTCAACCCTCATGTATAACTAAGAAAAGGTTAATGAATAAGACAATAAGAGAAATAATGACTAAATTTGATGACACTAAAATACTTGAACAAGGTTGGTTGCTTTCACTTTTTCTTACACCAAATAAGTTACAAGAAGCATTAAAATTGTTAGGTATATACACAACTTTGAAGAAGAGAAGATTTTCTAACATGTGAACTGATGCGATTGAAAATGTTAAACAAGGTTTGAGAAACATAGGAAAGTGGTCTCAAACCAAAGATAGGTCCATGGAAACCAAAGTGATGTTGATGTGTGTTGTACATAAGAATATGAGCCAAAATAGACAAATACCTTCAGTTTCATCTAAGATGGGGTTTTAGTAGGAAAAGAATGAGAGAATACATTATGAGAAGATTAATTTTGGATGATAGTATTATGGAAGGGAATTGGGAAATCATGTGTAGAGGACCTTATTCTAATAGGACTGATGAGGGATTCAAAATTTTAGTCATATCATTTTGGATTAATAACACTCATCCTTCATCAAATAGTAGAGATGTTATCAGGCATAGGATTTCATCTAGTCAATATGAGCATCATAAAAAAATTGGTTGCACACAACACAACATGAGTTTTATGTTTCATTTTGTGGTGAACATCCTAATATAAAAATAAGGAAAACATATTTTGAAATATTAAAGCCATACTTTGTGAGGTTAGAAAAAGTGTTTGAAACTTTTTGTTGTCATTATCATATTGAATTTGATCTCCACTATCACGTATTTTGAAAGTTTTTAGAAGACACATATGGTTTTTGTGTGGGTATGTGCAGGATCATGGTGTACCAAACTATGGCCTTAAGTGGCAGTGAAAAACTAGCAAATCAGGGTTATGTCAACTTGACACATAATTTTAAAGTAGTTTTGGACTTTATATCAAAACGTTGTAAGAAAATAATCTGTAGGAAATTGAATCTAGTTTCTAAACTACAAGGCCTTATCTGGAGAAAAAATTATTTGATTGGTCAAAAGTTTGGAATTTAATATAGTGCTACAAAAATTTCAGGGCAAAAATGAAAAGTAGGTGTATGTCTGACCACCTTAATCATAATCAAATGATAATATTTTAAAATATAATTTTAGATATAAAAAGTAGACTCATGCCTGGATGTGACGCATATTTTGGCAATTTTTATTCCAAATAAATAATTAATTAAGAATTTTCTACTATACTATTTTCAAAATTAAAAGACTCCTATGTTTGACCACCTTAACTACTTCAAAAAAAATCAAAATTAAGTTTTTTTTTTTTTTTTTTTCTTATACTAGTCAAAGCATAGAATGTGACGCATCTTTTGGATTTCACAAATCTTATACGGTTTGAAAGTTATAGATATTTTTCAACCAGTATGTCAATCAACACTTTGTAGCTAACTCCATTAGAAAATAAGTAATAATTACTTACTGAACTCATAATTTGACAAAACTTACATTTATGAATAGCTAAGAACATTCTTAAGAAACCCTTTTCATTACATCAAATTTTGGTTAAAAAAAAGTTGTTAGCTACATGCTTGAAGTAAAAAACACATAAGAACATGCCAAAAACACATTTTCAGGATGTTTTAAAGATGGCCATATAAGGTTGGTATTGAAATATATAGTAGGAATTATAAAGGTATTAATTGTTTTCATTTAGTATCAGGATAGGTGGGAAAAAAGTGGGAATAGATTTTGAAATTCTTTGAGGCATTTCAGAACTACATATTTTTCAAATCGTCACTTTTTGGCACACCATGATCTTGCACATACCCATGTTGCTCCTCCTAGTATGTGAAATGAGTTTATATCATCCATTTTATGTGACAAAATAGATGATCTAGTTGGTCAAATAAATTGCACCAAAGGATTATGTGAAACATGTGGTGAATTGGCTCTTTCTCCTTTGAAAATTCAAAATATTGATGTAAAAAAAAAAAGGTGAATTGAAAAAGTTACAAGTATGTAAAGAAGGGAACAAAGTTGGGGAAAGAGACAAAAAGGTTGGAATATGTTGAAAACCTATTGTAACATTTATGGACAGATTTAGTAATTTGATTCAACCTTATATTTGTCACACATTTTTTGAAACCTAGAAAGCACAATAGTTTCAAACTTTGAGAGATAATTTTCCGCTTGGCCCAATTCTATCAATCCTTGATTTTCTAGAGAGATATTCCTTTGTTCATCAAAAAGAAATTCAATTAGATTATTTCTTTTCTAAGCATGTCACTATTATGGTACATGTTTGCTATAGACATCCATAGTTAGATTTGGATGGTGTTCAGAGTACACATGAAGCATGAGTCATTAAAAAGGAATATCACTTTTCTATAAGTGACAATAAAGAGTGTGAAATTCACTATGTATAACATTGTTTCAATATGTTATTTCTTATTTGAAAGAAAGAAACATAAATATTTATAAACATTATGTTTGGTCTAATGGATGTGTCACACATTTCAAATCATCTAGATCATTTTATGCATTATGTAGATATCATAATAATGAAAATATAAAATGCATATGAAATTCATTTGAGAGTGCAAGAAAAGGTGAACATGATGATGCTAGAGCTTGCATCAAATGTGCTCTGTGAAAGTATCAAATGAATTATACAAGAGTTCATATAAAGAATACTCATGTTTTTGTGATAGTTGCATTGATTAAGACTATCAAGAATGCATCAATCAAACATGTGGATATACAAGTACATGAATTTCAATACCACTTGATGTTATTGATACATTTGATAAAGATGAAGATGAAAAATTTGATAATATTCCATTGATTTCAAATGATTATAATCATATCTCTTGATTGGTAAAAGTGGGTAAGTATCATAAAAATTAATCTCAATTTTCTAATAGATCTCAACTTTCTATTTAATTATCAATAAGTTGTCTTATTTATGTATATGATATGCCCATGTCAATCTTGAAGGAAGTTGAAGTGTTCTACCCCTCTATATTGGAGTTACAGTGATTGTTTTTGGATGGTGGTCTTCAAATGGAAGTCCATCGTAATTATCAAACTCAACCATCACATATGTTGGTGTTTTAAGTGGAGCACTACCTTATTTGTAGACTATCTTTCAAATGTACCCCAAAGATCCATTTTAAAGACCATCTTGTGCCCATAGATTTGAAGTTAGGATGACCTATGAATTATTATAAATAAAAAATTCCATATCAAGCTCATCATTAAATAATCCTCTAATGCATTAGGATTTTCTACTTTTGTCACAACAGTGTGTGCAGCAAGATTCCTCACTTAATGTATCATTTTTAATTATGATTATGCACATTTTCATTTTCTGAGAAAAAATGGACGACATTTTTAAACTCAAAGTTTGTTGCAAAATCTATGTTGATAGGGGTTCTCATCATTAGAAACCTCCAAACACAAACTTGTGGGTTTGCATCTCTTACATTCACCAAAAGTTAACAAAATATTTGTTTATCATCATTTTCCCCATCTTATTTGAATATCTTATCTAAAGTAACAATAATCTTGAATTTTTGCCATAGAAAAATTTCCCTTTTATTATTGTCATGTGTTGGTCTATCATTGACTGGGCGAAGCTACCCAAAATCACCTACCAAAATAATAGATACACTAAAATATATGAATGTAAAATATTTATTTCATACACAATATTTTTTAGTTGCATTTTAGTAAATTATTAGTGTATGATTTATTTTTTCACGAGAAAAAGATAAAAACTTTACCCCTAAAGCTTATATCTGCAGTTTGAGGGAATGCTTGTTGGATTCATGCATTTATGTTTTCTAGCATGTTCTAACCAATAAAACCCATTTAATTAATTAAGATGTATTTGATATGTGTCATTTCTTCTTGAAAATTGGTGAGTCTCATGCCTTCTAGTTGAGAAAAAACTTGTATTGGTATTTTCAATTTTGAATGAACCATAGTAGCTCCTAATTGAATGTTGTGACTAAAGTTGGTACATGTAATAGAAGGGGAGATCAGGAGGGGATTGCAGAATTCTCAAGGGATTGACTAATGCCACTAGTTAGGTACAACTTTATAGTTCTTGTTGTTCCTTGAATTATCATGAGCATTTACTTTGTGTTTTGTTTTTTGTGATAGTGAACCATAATTATGTCAAATAGATTTTGTTGGTTGTCACCAAGGGTCATGCAAATGATGCATTGTGGAATGTCATAATATATCATACAACCATGATTCTTCATGTTACTCATAAAATTGACAACTATAGTAGTGTACCCTTCTCCTTTATAATCAATAGACAAATTTTCTTATTTTTCAATGTCTCTTCTCCCTAGCATGTGCATTTTTTAACACTTTATATTTTAACCATGATGCAACCTATATATGATCTCTCATTCATGTTTTTTCATATTTCTATAAATATTTTCATTTTGTTTAGTTTTAGAATCACTCAGGCTTTCAATTTTTTTTGCATTCATTGTATGTTCAACATGCCAATGATAGTAATTAACTCTCTCCCACTTTAGGACAATGGAGGCATCATCTTACCAATATCTCATTCTATATCATAGGATGGCTTGTAGATCAATAACTCTAATAAAAAAAATTCAACACATTTACTTGATTTGTGTGAAGGAATAGATACAAATGTAGGAAATACTCTAATGATAGATGTTTTTTCTCTTGGCTCACATATTTTGTCTCTTCTTTTAGGATTATATATCCATGATCTTGCTACATCAAGTAATGTAACAACTTCCATATATAGTGGCTTTTTTGTATCCATTAATGAAAGATTTTGTTTGTTCTTCATTACTCTCTTCACCATGACCATCTTCTTTATTTCTAGTAATGGGTTTGAATACTTCACATGGGACATTTAGAATAACAAATTTTCTATTGCATTCAACTAATAGAAGATCTAATAATATACGACATGTTTCCTAAGCACCAATGTATCTTCCTATAATTGTCTTGGTTAGGATTTTCCTATATGACCATGCAACTAAATTGTCTAGGTTTTCCATTTTGGAGAGACACATCAAAATTTGATGGTATGTTTCTAAGATTTTCTCTACTTTTGTTTCACACTTGGCATTGTATTTCACAACATGTTTGGAATGAATAGGTAACCAATCTATAATTTATCTCCATAGTTGTTGTATGTGGTGATTATGTGAATTGACTCTATCACCATTTCTATCTAGTTCAAATTTATTTTCACCTATTTCTAGGTCTTCATGTAATTTTGAGGCCCCCAAATTTAACAGCCAAAGAGCATTATATATACAACAAATATAATAAATTTATATATTTAGTTCCAACACTTTTGTACTTAATATAATTTACACTTATATAATCCTTGTGATGGAATTATCACATGCCAAAAATATTTCCCCTTTTTTCACAAGCATGCACCTTCCTTACATATTGTCTATCACTCTTCATAGTTTAGCATCTCCTCATAACCATGGTCCAAATCCACCTTTACAGGTTGTCTTGTATTTTTGAGACATGGGTGTTGTTGAAAGTTTGGCAATGCCTGAAATTGAAAATAAGTAAAATGAGTATATTAGGTACTATCAAAAGTATATATAAATATTTATAAGCATACATGTATATTTCATTGATGAGGATGTTCTCGAGGGTTCCATGCATGAACAATAAAATTAAAATATATCTAAGCATTTTTGTGTTCCTCCTCATTTGATCAATAAATTTTGTTCATATTCAACTCCCCTTCAATCCATAAGGATCTAAGAACATGTGGTAACCCCCTATTTTTCCATTCATATATACACCAAAAATCCTTGACATTCATTCCCTTTTCTATAATCTTTTATTTGAGCATTTATGGTCTTAAGTGCATATAGTATGCCACTATGTGAGAATAATAGATAATATTTTGTCTCCACCATTTATGAACTTCTGGTGGATTAGATGGTGTTGTTCTTTACGTTAGTGCATGCTAAATAGGCCAATACATATCTATTGTATCAATGTGAAAATTTTGTATGAAATTTGATTTGATGAACCAAATATGACATTTCTACAAAAGATTTTGAAGGATTTGAGAAAATATGCAAATCAAATCCATGAATCCCTTGAATACCTACATGTAGAAAACTTGTTACAAAGATGAAAATGACAAGAAGAGGCAAGGTTTTTCTCTGAAAAACATGCAAATTGTATACTTAGATGAAGAAAAGATGTAGAATTACAAAGAGATTAATCCTTATAAAAGGAGATTGAAACCCAAAAAGGGTAACCTAAAAGTTACAAATGGTAACCTAAAGGTAAAAGCTATTTAATAATTAATTACTAAATAGAGAAAGCAAAAAAGACATGAAGTGAAATATTAAGAAGGGAGGAAAGGTAATTTAATTAATGAAATAAAATTAACCCTTTTCTCTAATACCAACCCCCCCCCCCCCCCCCCTTAAGATGAGCAACAATGTAGTTACAAAAAGTGCAAAAAGAGAAGGGAAACTACTGTTAGTCTCAGAATGGTTTTGACATTTGAGTGCCAACACACTTAACCATTTTCTACATTGGAGCCGAGCACACTATGTATGTCGAGCCACAATATGAGTTGAGTTACGAAATTCAACAGGTGTCGAGCAGCCTTCTGGTGTCGAGTGAAGATCAAGTGTCGAGTGATCTTCATGTTTCAAGCATTATACAAGTGTCGAGTGATATTTGAGTGCCGAGTCATAGATGATGCTGAGAAAAATAGAGATGCAATAGGATCCTACTAAGCTAGTTTGTTATAAGTACTGAGCATCAGGAATCAGTAAGTGCTGAGTAACATAGAATACACATATGAGTTTGAAACTTCACTAATTCAGATGTAAACCATTTTCATGGCTGACATATGACGAATCTCAAAGGATTTAAGTGATAAGATCAAATCTTTTCTATTTCTTATGCAATCTACATGCAACCAATAAGAACAATGGAGAAGGCATGCAACCAATAAAAAAAGTGCAAGGAATGAGTGGGAAAAAAAGATTCAATATGGTTCGTAGATTCATATCCAACCCTAATTCTTTGAATGTATTTATAAGGAAGATGAAATCTCATTGAGGATATGGAAAAAGGAATATATGGAGAAATTATACTAGAGTCCAGAGAAAAGAGTATAAAGACTTAGAGGAAGAGAGTAGCAGTGAAATATTCAATTGATTAGAACAAAGCAAGGGATAAAAATGAGTATCGAATCTCAAAGAATCAAGATCAAAGAAAGTAGATCAAGTGCCTATATTCAGCAATCAAAGGATTGTAAGCTATCAAGTTTATTATACCTAATACTCTCTAGCAATTGTATTAGAAAGGAAATCCTATGTTGATAGGTTAGCTTAACAACTACTTTGTAGATCTTTTAAATAGGTGATTAAATCCTTTAATAGGGTAACACTTCATGTAAAGTGTTTTAAATCCTTTAACCAAGTCACTATTGACACAGTGAAAAGCCTTTAATAGGGTAGGCCTTTAATAGGGAAGACCATCAGAAGTGGTCAAACATTATTACTATAGTGATTTTGTGGGTATCATCCCCACCCTAGTTTTAGCTTCTTTTTCCTGGAGGGTTTCTAGGTTACCAAAATCTTAAGTTTTATGTGGTGGTACATGTTTGTTTTTCCATGGATGTTTGATATGTTTATATGCATGCAATCTACTTTCAGTTAAAGTTTTAATGAGTAAAGTCCAACTCTTCTAATTCAACCCCCCTAATCTCAAAAGTATTATTCCTATTTGAATATTCCAACAATTGGTATCAAAGCCAAAGTCCTATCAAGAAGGAAGCCTAACAACTTGGAGGAAAAGATCTACATATGGAATTTTTCAAACTTGGAAAGATCATTGAAAACCAGGTGATAGATGTGCATCTTGCTCTACACAAGGTAGAAGAAGCTAGAGTGGAATTAAGAAAATCCATGAAAAGAAGGAAAGAGATAGCCATAGCTGAAAATGATATAAACTACAAGGAAATTGATACCGCACAAGTGTTTGCCAATGAAGACACTAAAGAGTTTGATGCAGTAATAGAAGAACTGATGGAGAAAAACAAAGTTCAAGAAGAAGAGATAAGATTTCTCAAGATGGAACATGAATCACAGGCCATAATGTTATGTGAAATCACTGAACAAAAGAAAAAAGTAGTTGAGGATAGAGTCGTGATGGAAGATGACAAAAGAAATCTTGCAAAAAAGACTTGAAAAAAAATGTACTGAATGGGTAGATGGATACACTTGCCCAAATGATGAACCTTCATCATGAACTCAATATGAAAGAAATTGAGATCTCTACTTTGAAGATGTAGAATGAAAAACTATAGAATGAATTAAACAAAGAAAAAGAGATAGCAGAGAATCTCAACAAGTCAAGTGAAGCCATCAAATACTTTGAATAGTTGATGAAATTCCCAAGATCCTCCCATGATACATTAGGACTTGGATACAACAGCACTAAAGTTGGAGAACCATCAAAGAATGGTGAGAAAAGAAGTAACAAAGGTAAGGATTCTAAACCCACTTGTCATTACTGTAATAAAAAGGGGCATACTACTAATGTTTGCAAGAGTAGAAGAATCAATCAGCCAAACACACCCAAAAGCAAGGGTTACTATCACAAGTGCAACATGCAAGGACATATGAAAGAAGATTGTAGATCTAAAGTCACAAGGAAAGAAAGATTTGATGGACATTGTCATAATTGTAAGAAGTATGGACATAGAGCATTTGAATGCAAATCAAAGCCTATGTGGACATCAAATCAACTAGCAAAAACAAAAGGGAATGAAAGTCAGTACCATTGGGATTACAACACCAGGTATAGCTATCATTATTGTCAGGAATATGGACATATACCCCAAAACTACATAAGAACACATTTCAAGGGGAACTATAAAAGATGGTTGGAGATAAACCACATGTTTTAGGTGCCTAAAAACTAGTCATATCAGCAAAAACTATCCTACAAAGTCAAAGGCACCCAAGATTGAACTAAACAAGGGCAAAGAAAAGATTGATATGGAACACATCAAAATAGACATGAAGAAGATATGATTGAAAAAGAATTAATCAAGTACATCCAATGAAAGGGTGACTTCACCCCCAAGGTCAAGTGATCATTTCTCATCCAATTAATCACAAGATGAGACTATGGGGCTGATACATATAAGAAAGTATCATACATCAGCCCTAAACCATGAAGAAGCAATGCAAAGTATAAATCTGCATGAGACAAGATGCCAAGACAAAATTTTAAAAGATGATGCCAAGAAGTCTTTGGATGCTGAGTAAAATTCTAGTGGATGCCAAGTTTCTAACATCGATCAAGTGGATAACTAATGCCAAGTTGAAGAACTCCAATGGAAGCTGAGTAAAATGGAAAAGTAGTGCAAGCTGAGTAATGTTAAAAATCCTTCATAAGTTGAGTGGGTAGTTGAACATTTAATGCGATGAAAATAGGGTATATTATCATGATTTCAATTATTCTTCCTCATCACGATCAAGAAGCAAAGAAGAGAAAGAGAGCAGAGTGACTTCATATTAGAGAATCCATCATTCCAAATAGATTCCAACAACTTACAATGCATTTTCATTGATCTTGAGGTATTTTCATTTGTGTCGAGCTACACAGTTTCATATTTATGTGTAAAGGAAACCCTAGATTGCACAAATGGCTTTGAGCTCTAAGAAAACCCTTGAGAAAGAGTCATTTGAAATCCATCTAGTATCTAATGAGGTTAAGTAGCCTGATTTTTATCCCATCCCTGAAGTTGCATACATAAATGATCCCACCAGAGACCTTTGTCACGTACCCCCAAAAGTTGTAATGGTCCAGGATGTAAGAAGATGCTATAATTGTAAGATAGGAGCCATAAGAGATATGGAAATAAGTGAAGCCTATGAGAAGTTGTGTGTAGATGGAGTTTTGAAAGATGAATACAAAATTGTTGAAAGGAAGGGTTTAACATGAGTTTTGAGCTTTCCCACCATATTTAAGATAGAATGGATCAGACTTGTGTTAAGCAAAATTCATGATAGTAGTCTATGGCTAGAAGATGTTCCCATCAAGATCACAATAGGAATCATTCATAGGGTAACTGGATATCCTACCCTAGATCGGTACAAAAACTTAAGGAGTGAATTCAAGAAGGTTATTGAGAAACACACAGGTGCTCAGTGGAATAAAAGAGGAATGACAATTCACACCATTCAAGATCCTCTTGTTGAATTTGTTGTTAGAGTCATTTCCCATAAATTCTATCAATCCAGTAGACTCAATAGTGTGCCATGTATTGTAGTAGATGTAGGTTACAAATTGGTGAAAAAGGATCATACTTATGATCTTCCAGAATTGCAACTACAATAGATTAATGAAAACCTAGCTTCTATAAGAAGGACAAAGGGTGCTCAATGCAAGTTTGGAGCAATTTTGGTTTGTGTATACTTTTATGTTCAGAATGAATTTCCTTCTTTTGGAAAAGTTACATGGAGAGATAATAGAACTATCATATCCCAAATTAATGAATATATAGAACAAATGGGAGACAATTTTGACACACTGATGACAAACTATTTTGAAGACTTCAAGAAATCGATGAAGCAAAGAGTAAGAATACCAATTTCCTTAGTAGAAAAACATACTAATGATATATGCTTCTTAGTTGACATTGATTTTACCTATATCCAAGTAGATATTCCAAGGGTGAGATGGCTAAGGCCATTTGGTTATGAGATCAACATAGATGAAGCATCTGCAGCAATAACTGCATTATTGGTAGAAGAAACAAACAAGAGTGCCCCACACTTTGGCACTTATTATGTGGTAAGGTCAAAGGTAAATATTGAGTTAAAGACTACCTCTACAATAAAGAAGAAAGATAAATTGATGAAGAAAATTATGAAGAAATTTGGTGAAGGAATTGAGGCTGAAGTAGAAGAGGAAGATGATGATGATGATGAGGACGATGAGGATGAACAAGAGCAAGGCTAGATGGAATTAACTCAAGGCCTAGGTGAAGACAAGGAGGAAGGTGTTGAGGAAGAAAAAGCCAAGGAAGCACCAAACTAGGCCGAGCCAAAGAAAAGAAAGGCAATAGTATAGTCTCTAGCCCAACCCAAAACAAATAAGGATGCCAAGCCAACACAAGCCAAGCCCCAAATGCCAGTCACAAGAGCTACCACAAGGGCATCTTCACAAAAGGCAAAGGAACAAATCAAAGAAAAGAATAAGGCTATTGAACAAACTGGTGAAGTGCCAAGAAAAAGAAGAAAATATGTAGCACAACCAAATTTTGATGAGGAGGAAAGAACAAAGTCAGAAGATATCAGCCAATTCAGAGTGGTAAGTCATCCTCCAAAATCAGCCTTAGATAAAATGTGTGAAAATATTAAGAATGCAGACTTTACTAATTTGAAAAGAATTGACTTCAACAAGCTCAGTAAAGAAGAGAAAAACAAAATAGAGGAATCAGTATATGCCATGATGGCTGAATTCAAGACTACACCTCTAGAGCTAGACAATACCATGTCGAGAGAATTATATGAGATAATTGAAAACAAATGGCATCATTGTCTAAAAATTGAAAAGGAGATAAGAGAATCTACCTTAGCCCAAGTGATGCCTAACCTAACAAGAGGTCAAATAACAAAGGCTAATACGAAATATAGTGGGAATTTCACACCAAAGCATAGAGCCTTTGATATCTTACAAAACAAGATTGAAAATGTAGTCAGTAAGTCAATAAAAATATGGATCTCAAAAGAATCCTTCACCAATCCACACAATAAGAAAAATTATGTACAGATCCAGTATTGGTCAGTGTGGATGAATTACAAAAATTAGTAGAAAATGCAGTTAGAGATAAGGTGAATCCACAAGAACCACCTTCCATCATCTCTACACCTACTAGTGGTCAACTTCAAATGCAAACAATTATTTCATTAGGAATAGTTGACACCATAGTACAGAAGCCAAGTGCAGCAGGACACAAAGAAACAGAACAAACAAGACAGACTATTACATCTTATCCTAAAGCACAAACACAAGGTGCACTTCCTAAAATTTCTATAATTGATCAAGGTAGTATAGATGAGAAGGAAGTAGAGGAAACCCCTAAAGAGCAAGAGGCAATTCAAACATTGATAAATTTTCCTACTTCGGGTACTCCTTCAAAATAGCCAAGCACTGATGCAATGCCACTGCAAAATCTGCACTAGGATCAAGTACTACAAAAGTTGCCAGGGTACTTCACTATGGAGACCTTTAATTAGATGAGGAGATAGTCATACCAAGTTATGACTCAAAAACAATAAGTATTGATCAAATCAATGAGGTGCAGGAAGCATTCAATAGAAGAAAGAGGCAAGAGATACTTAGGAAGGAGTATAAACAAAAGAAAACACTGCATGAGATTAAGGACATCTTTATGGATGCCTTCAGTTTGCAGTCACTAAATGAGTCAAAGCATATAATGGAACAATTATTAGATACTGTTGACTAGGTGACAAATGAAGACCAAGAAAAAATGTAAAAGTTATGGAATGGTCTAAAAGGAAATTCCAAGGGAAGGTAAATGAGAAAATATCTAGTGAAATTGCACTTTCCCAAGTTGAATTGGAAAAAATGCTTGACAAGGTGAAAAGGGTACTTGAGAATATATTCTCATTGTACACAAAGCTGTGTGACTTTTCATACTTCACATAGGAGACTAGCCAAAGAATAATGAGCGTGGAGAGAAATCTGAAGATTTCAAGCATTCAATTACATAAAGATATAGCTCACAGTGAGAAGTATTTTAATCAAACACTTCACACTCAGAAAGAAGTAGTTGTGTTAATAGTAGAAGAAGCCACCATCAAGGCCAAACTAATATAGTTCCAATCCTCCATTACCCCACATTTGGAAGTACTCCATAAAGAACAGGTCTATGCAGAAATTGTTCTCAAGAAAGATCCTAATCTTTCTACTTTAGATGGACTTGTTCACCTTGCTGCAGAGACTTTTATCCAACACAAATAATTGGAAATTGCTTTGCATAATTGGGATGCAGCTCTCAGGATGATTATGGAGGTAAACAACACATTTTTGGTGAAATATGGTCTTAACCCTTAAAATCTTTTGACATAAGTGTCAAAAAGGGGGAGATGTTATAAGAGGATGGGGGAGGCAAGATAAAAGGGGAGCATGATATACATCATAAAATTTTGGTTACCAAGATAGCGCAGATAATGGCACAATCAACTTAGGGGGAGTTACAATAATTTTGAGGTATATATATTGTAAGTTACAAAATTTTTGATCAAGTTTTCTTTAAACCTCTGTATATACCAAGCATATTAGTGAATATACTCATGAGGTTAGTTAAGTGTTTTTGTCACTCATGTCAAAGGGGGAGATTGTTAGTCTCAGAATGGTTTTGACATTTGAGTGCCAACACACTTAACCATTTTCTTCATTGGAGTTGAGCTCGCTGTGTATGCCTAGCTACAACATGAGTCAAGTCAGGAAATCCAACAAGTGTCAAGCAGCCTTTAGGTGCCAAGTGAAGATCAGGTGCCAAGCATTATACAAGTGTCAAGTGATATTTGAGTGCCAAGTCATAGACAATGCTGAGCAAAACAGAAATGCAATAGGAGCTGAGTAAGCCAGTTTTTTATAAGTCCGAGCATTAGAAATCAATAAGTGCCAAGTAACACAGAATACACATATGAGTTTGAAACTTCACTAATTTAGATGTAAACCATTTTCATGGCCAATATATGATGAATCTCGAAGGATTTAAGTGATAAAATTGAATCTATTCTATTTCCTATGCAATCTACATGCAGCCAATAAGAAGAATGGAGAAGGCATGCAATCAATAAGAAAAGTGCAAGGAATGAGTGGGAAATAGAGATTCAATATGGACAGTAGATTCATATCCAACCTTAAGTCTTTGAATGTCTTTATAAGGAAGATGAAATCTCATTGAGGATATGGAAAAAGGTATGTATGGAGAAATTATATTGGAGTTCAGAAAAAAGAGTATAAAGACTTAGAGGAAGAGAGCAGCAGTGAAATATGCAGTTGATCAGAACAAAGCAAGGGATAAAAATGAGTATCAGATCTCAAAGAATCAAGATTAGAGAAAGCAGATCAAGTGCCTATATTCAGCAATCAAAGGATTGTAAGCTATCAGGTTTATTATACCTAATACTCTCTAGCAATTGTATTAGAAAGGATATCCTATGTTGATAGGTTAGCTTAATAGCTACTTTGTAGATCCTTTAAATAGGTGATTAAATATTTTAACAAGGTAACACTTCATGTAAAGTGTTTTAAATCCTTTAACTAGGTCACTATTGACATAGTGTAAAGCCTTTAATAGGGCAGACCATAAGAAGTGGTCAAACATTATTACTGCAGTGATTTTGTGGGTATCATCCCCACCCCAGTTTTACCTTCTTATTCCTGGAGGGCTTTTTGGGTTACCAAAATCTTAAGTGTTATGTGGTGGTACATGTTTGTTTTTCCATGGATGTTTGATATGTTTATATGCATGCGATCTACTTTTAGTTAATGTTTTAATGAGTAAGGTCCAACTCTTTTGATTCAGCACCCCCCCCCCCCCCCCCCCCCCCCTCTTAGAAGCAGTATTCTTATTTGAATATTCCAACAACTACAATTTAATGTTGAAAGAAAACTTGGGTCCTAACAACAAGGCTTGATGAGGTACCCAATCAAAACAAAATCTCTATGAAACAGAGAAATAGAAAAAGCCTGGTGCGAAAAACTCTACTCAAAAAAGAGATAGCTAAAAACCTAAAAACCTAGTAAAGGATTGAAGAAGCCTCCAACTAGAGGAATGTTCTAGAGAAAGGAACAAAGAGAAATCATGAAGAAAACCACTGAAGCATGTAGAAGCTACAAAATTTTTCAAAAAAGAAACTATTGATTTCTAGAACCTCCTTTGAAATAGAACTTGAATAGGTAGAGAGGACTATAATTTATATTGAATCTAGAAGGAAAATAAAGGAAAAGAACTAAACTCAAACATATAGATGGTATGAAATACCAAGGCCTGAAGAGCTAATCAATCAAACCAAGGAAGCATGAGAAACAATAGGAACCCCTCCAGTGTAGAGAAGGGTGAGGTGATAGGCAACTAAAAAAGTGGGCCAAAAGAACCGTATGTTAAGGAACCATGATCAAGATGTAAAAAAGAGTACATAGGTATGTACTTAGGTGATCAATCTTAGACATGTCATGAGGCTAATATCACAAAAGGGACACTCACTAGACAAAGGAAGATGGAAAACAAAGGAAATCATCAACCCCCCATGAAACTTTATTAGAGTAGTGCATGTACAATAGGGCACAAGACATAATGAATCCTAGGAATACAATAATCTATAAAAGTGTCCTCAGATGACACTACTTGAATCAGAAGGCAAAACAAGAAAAACAACTAAAATGAAAATATAGATGCAATATGGAACTTTATCTCAATGTGTTTGCAAGAATGCATACAAATGATATCAACAATGATCAAAAAGGAGAAAGAGCTGATACAACAGATAGTACAATCCAAAAGAAGAGATCCCATGATAGGAAAATGATCCTTGGACCTGATAATGCAATAAATCAAAAAACATGATAGAAAAATCATTGAACAAATTATAGAAGAAACTATAGAATTTCTAAAAAGTGGATGGAACTAACTTTTGAAAAATATAATGTTTTCAAAAAATAGAGATGGGATGCTCAAGAAATTCCCTCAGAGTGAAAAACTAAACATCTAGCTTTGACTACCTAAATAGGCAACCAAACTGCATCAAAACCAAAATATCTAGACACCATTATCTTTGTCTTGGAGCCATATTTTTTATGCTTTTTTTGGATCAAAAAATACATCCATGTGCACAAATTATGGAGAAAAAACCAATAGGGCCCCTGGAAATGCCACAAATTCTTTTTTTAATAATTAAAAAATAATTTTTTTTCTTTCTAAAAAACACTACACCACCATCAGAGTGGTAGTTGGGTAGTGGATTTGGTGGTAGTAGGAGGTGGGCCATGGCGGCATCATTGTGGAGCTACTCACTAGGTAGTGAAGTGGTAACCACAACAATTTTGCTAACCGCGGTAGCACAAACCCACCAAATTTTAAATTTTATTTGCAATTTTTTTTCAATTTTTGCAACTACATGTAGAGGCTGTACAGTCTTATGGGGAAAAAATTCTTTTCCTCTCTGATCAACATTGTCCAAAATGGACAAACTTTATATGGAAATAGGGGTTTTGATGCCTTCTGGATCCATCAGTAAAGTCCATTTGGCCTCAAAATACTCTAAAAATCAATGCACCCTTATTTTCTTAGGAAATACCCAGAAAACTCTAGATCTAATTTATCAAATCCTTGTTCTCTCTTTTTCTTCAAATACTAAACAAGCTATAGAAGATCTGGCTCTGATACAATGAAGGATTTGAGAAAATATGCAAATAAAATCCACAAAGCCCTCAAATACCTACATGTAGAAAACTTGTCATAGAGAAGAAAAAGACAAGAAGAGGCAAGGCTTTGCTCTAAAAAAAATGCAAATTCTATATTCAAATGAAGAAAAGATGTACAATTACAAAGAGATCAATCCTTATAAAAGGAGATCAAAACCTGAAAAGGGTAACCTAAAAGTTACAAATGGTAACCTAAAGGTAAAATCTATTTAATAATTACTGATTAATTATTAAATAGAGAAATCAAAAAATGCATAAAGTGAAATCTTAAGAAGGGAGAAAAGGTAATTTAATTAATGAAATTAAATTAACATTTTTCTCTAATAGATTTTACCCAATATGACCTTGCTCCCATTAGCAATGTCCCAAATCACCTATATTTATCTTGCAAACTGGACTGAGGTGTATTTTCTATATGTTTTTACAACTCATTGGTTGTAATTAGCATGTATTTAGAGTTCCTTTTCAAAGACACTAAGGATGAAGTATGTGTACGATGTCTCATGGTCATGTTAATCATGAAATATATAAATCTAGGATTCTTACCAAAATGATGATCCCTATATTGCAATAGGTGCTTCACAAATTCATGGAGATGCACTTGCCCCAATTATGGCTCTAACCAATCACAACTTCTATCAAGAAATCATGTTGAGAATGCCATATCAAGTAATTCTTCTCTTACATACTTATTTATTGGGGATGTGTTAGTAAATAGTTTTGTCCTTCCAAAATTAAATACAAAGAATGACTCAAGATGCCCAAATAGAAGAAAAATTGCCACTAACAATTGGATAGATTATCATTTTATTGATAATCTTCCTCTGAATTGAGAGGTATAGCTCCCTCATAAAGATATTCAATGAATGTGATATATGCTTATGTCTTTAACCTGAAGACACGAAGGGTTTTCTAAGATGCATCCATCAATTTGGAATGAATGCAATTATCAGATTAACACCTAAAGAGAGAAAGCAAAGAAATAACCCTATGATCACCTATTTGACTTTCTACATTAAAGAAGAGATAGGAAGAGTTGCAAAGATCATTATACAAAATCATGAATACACAACCACAAGATTACATATATCACATTTAACATAATAATAAAGGACTATATCTAAAATAGAAACAAAAGGACTCCAAAATCCTTCTAAATCATAAACACAAATGTATATGACTACAAAATTAAACACATTTATATCCCTCTTTATTTTAGAAACATGATAAAACAACAATAATATTGCTCTATCCCCTATTACAATCAATCTGCATAAGACAAAGCTCCTTCCCCTGTCACAAAACAGAACTATCTTCTCTGTGTAGTAGCAGCTATAGAACTCTCACTCCCGAAAAAGAAAAAGAACTTGTTACAATTGCTTTCCAACCTTTAAATAATTTTTTGCCAAGAAGTTTGGCAACTGCCCAACTTCTTACCGAACTCTTCTTTCAACTTCTCTGGTACATTACTATAATAATTAATTTTATTAAAGAATTAATTATTTTACAATCATTTTCTATATCCCCACTTTAATTTTACAAACCTTAATGCACACTATAATAATAATTAATTCTATCAAGAATTAATTATTTTACATTCCTCTTCAAAATTTAATCCACTCCCTCTAACTTAATAGTTATATAATAAATAATTAATTCTTGTGGAATCAACTATGTGAAAGATTAATGCTATTTTAGATTAACTTGACATTTAGTTATTTTGCATTTAAATATATTAATATTTAACTCTTTAGGAATAAAATATTATATAAGAAAAATAATTAATAAATTATTGATTTAAAAGATTTTATCTTTCTTTTAAATACCTTTCCACATAGTGGGAGGGAAATAGTTAGGGTTTAAAAACCCTAGGTAACATTTGGCTCTTTCTAGAGGCTTCATTTTGTACCAAGATGCAAAGAACTCTAGAATCTCTGTCTGCTGTTGTAATCTAGTGCTTTATCCATTGGATGTAGAGTCATCATTCCACTATTTTTGTGTTTTTGATAAGAAATATTAGGAAAATTCTGAGTGGTATCCATTATTGTCACAATCTTACTACAATCTTGGCTGTTTAATTAATGTTGTGTGTCTCCTGTTACAACTTCTACACTTGTTGGAGTGGCAATGCATTCACCTATCAAATTTTCTCTTAAAAGCTGAGAGGCTCCTTCATCACAGAAATAGAATCCTTTTTCAGCTAAAGTGAGCTTTCTATAGTCAATGGATGAACCAATTGGATGAATTATTCATTGCTCCTTCAACAATGAGATGAAGGGTAAGAATTAATCTCTCTGCAGACCACCCTCATATAGCTGATCAGGAAGCCTATTGGAAGTAGTAAACAAGATAACTCCTTTGTTGAAAAGATGCCTAAACATTCTATTCAATATCAATGCATTAGCTACACCATTTACCATGAGTTGGAGCACCCAAAAATTTAATTAACTTGATCTATTTTGTTCTATAAGCACTTCAATTGACTTTCTTCAAATTGCCATGAAGATAGATGTATCTATATATTTTTCTTCTTTTCAAGTGTAAAAATACAAACTAAAGGCTCCCAAACATTTAATACCCTCATACTGATACTGTCAAGTTAACAATATCAACTTACAAGCATTTCTCCATGAGTACTTGCTTACCCAACTCAATCCCTAGCTGACTCAACTTCTTTTAGTTTCGTACTTTGTGGGTCTCTTACAATATGGGTATGCATTTTTATATGTGCTTAAATAGTATTGTGAGTTTGCTCCAATCTTCTTCCTTATCCCAAATTCTTTTTAAGTTATCAGGCTCATCAAATAACAAAGAAATAATGCTCTTGAGTTTTGATACTATCACAACATCTCACCATCCAAAGTGGCTATGGTTATTCTTGTTCATATCGCAAACATTGTATTGAATCCATGATTACCATCTTCTTGTGTTCGGCTGCACAATAAAATTTCTTCCTTGAAATCTCCTCAGCAACAACATCTAATGGATCACTAACACCTTTATGTCTTTTCAAGCGGCTATGTATGCTCAACATAAAGTCATAAAAATGAATTCTTTCCTTTCTCCAAGTTTCAGGCAATTTCTCATAAAACAAGTCCATTAGAAAGCCTTTGATTATTTTATTACCACAAGATTGGGTTTATTCAATGTTTCACATTCTTTTGGATGAAGTGGCTCAATTGGAAGGGATTCCAATGAGTCAAAATAGAAAAATTGAAAAAGCGGGTGAAATTTCTTAGAACATGCTTTGACAACCACCTGTCCAACAATTCCACCAGACATAGATTTCATTCAATTTAGTATAGTTTGTGAGCCATGTCTAGCAAAATTCTTTAAAACATTTTCATCAATACTATTCAACTTTATCAGCAGAAGATTCTTCATTAATGGTCTTTACTATTTCAACAAAAATACTTGCATCTTCTTCAGTGTGCAAGATGGATTGGGTCAGCCTCTTTTATCTTCTAACTGTCATGTCACCACCCCTAATTAGGGTTAGCACATTTTAAGCATGAGAATCAAAACTCCTTCACCACTCATCCACGCCAACACAGGTATCTGCAATAGCATTGTTAAGTGCAATAAATGCACCACCGAGAACAAATGTATCTATCACAAGTAGCCATCCAATAATGATTAGCCCACATATATTATGTTTGAAGTGAAGAATAGTCAATAAGAAACCAAGAATGGCTACCAGAAGCATCACACTAGCTACTACAATTAAAGCTTTCCAAGGAGCATCAAGAGCCTTGTATATTTTCTCTTCAAGTTCATCTACTGCAACTTATCTCAAAAATGGAACTTATACTGACACATTGAAAGCAATACGCATCCTACCACTGCAGTGAATGTGAAAAGAATTAATAGTAGCAGTGAGGATTTGTTTCAATCCATGCATCCAAGGGATCAAAGTCATATCGTTTGCATTTGTCTCGCTTAATTGGATTCGATGTCTTCCATCAATCACCTTTTGGATTTCATTGATGAGGAGTTATCTTACTTAGCGGTACAAATCCTTAATGTCTCAGCCTTGACATATTGAGCTCTAAAGGAATCATCTTGATGTATGATAGCCAAAATTAATCTCCTCATATACACCCAATAAATTAGGTACACCTGTCCACACTTTCAAATTTTATATAACTCTATATAGGCTACAATCATGAATACTCAATAAAGAGGTATACCATTCCAGATTTTTGCTTTGACCTAATGTTATATACTATCAAATGAAAAGGATTGATAGCAACCAACTATAGGTAAAATGTAAATTGGTGCAATACACAATGCTTCTAAGTCTCCAACCAATGAATATATTCCTTTTTCAAAAGGTATCCTCTTTTTTTCAACTATAGTCTGGCACTAAATGTTTACCCACACATTTAGCCTTTAAAGTATTTCTAAATGAAGCCCTTACTATCCGCGTATTCCATTGATGATAAAGATGAGTATTATTCCATTATGCCAACTCATCATCATTTATCTTTCAATGAACCCTAATTTTTTGAGGTGTAAGCATAGAAATGTCTAGAGCCCATGTAGTTTGAAAAACTTATTCACTCCATTGATGAAAAGAGTGATTAGAAAAATAGAATTGTAGGGAAAAGAAAAAAGAGAGCTACTTGCAGAGAAGAAAAGAGTAGGGGAAAACCAAAAACACGAAAACCACTAGCACCACAAAAATGAACAAGGCAAACCACACCTAGTCACAACAAAAAAATTATGTACAAAGAGTAGGGCAAGCAGCCCATACTCAAAAAAATGTAATTGGCTGCTCATGGAAAACCATTAATTGGTTGAGAGAAGTATGTGCTAGTGTGAAAAAATGGTTGGTGTACAAGTGAGCCCATTCCCAGTAATTGGAGAGCAAACATTGAAAAGAAAAACTCCACAACTATAAGCTTTTCGAATAGCAGGTTAAAACCAAGAAGCTAGTCAATATTATAGCTCATCAATTGTGGCACCACAATATCTTTTTGCATAGGTTGTTTCTTGTCATCACTCTTGACATCTTCCATGAGATTCTTGGAAAATAAAGTGGAGTTTTTATGGTGATAGTATTTCCTAAAATTATTGAAGTGATCACCCACATAGTTCTCATTTAAATCTATAACTTCCTCCTTCAAAGATTCAGGTTCCAAGAATTTGTTTATAAAGTCTATCTCAAAACAGAAAGATTCTAGTACATGACCAAAATCCATTACCCCATCTTCACAATCAAACCTGAACACTTCTAATTTAGGTTGTGTGCATGGAATTGGTCTGGGGCTAAAAGAATTTCCTTCGACTTCCATCTCAGTTTCTCAATACTTTTGAATGCCTTGGGCTATGGAGACTCTTCATTAGTTTCCCTATGACAAAACTAGAAGCATTCATAATCAACATGCAAGAAATTTTTTTTTTTTAGCATTGCCAACCTTAAGTGTTTCTTGATCTTGATGAACTATTAAACTTTCTTGATCAGAGTAGCCGACTAAATATATGTCAAAAGTATCAAATCTAAAAGATTTTAACTTTGAAAAGAAAACACTTGACAAAAAATTCTTACTTGATTCAACCTCAACAATGCCCTTCGGAGATTCTTCTTGCTCATGTGGTGTTTCCACTAAAAATTGCTACATTGATTCCTCCAAAGGAAGATAATGGAAAAGATTTGCAGGGCCCTCTTCAAGAGCATTTTCTTGTTCATGCACCACTTCACTAATTTCTTTTTCTTCACACATCTCTTGTACTTTTTCTAGATCTTTCACAAGAAATCTTCTTTGGATGAGGATAGCACCATAAAAAGATTTTAAAAATGCTACTCGTTTTACCATGTCCTCTGTAATTTCTTGGATTGAATTTTCTTTGAATGGAGGAATAAAAATAAACACATTGCCATCATCTTGATTTCTTGCAGGATTCCAATCCTTCAAGATTTCCTGATATCTTTGAAATACCTTCTGGTATTCATCTTCAATAGAGTCACCAACCTCCATCCTTAGGGAGGTAACCTTTAGATTTCTAAGAAAAGAAAAGCACTGGAACTTGTTTTTTTCCCCAGTGGAGTCGCCAAAAATTGTTAGTATATAGTTTTGTCCTTCCAAAATTAAATACAAAGAATGACTGAAGATGCCCAAATAGAAGAACAATTGGATAGATTATCATTTTATTAATAATCTTCCTCTGAATTGAGAGGTATAGGTCCTTGGTAAAGATATTCAATGAATGTGATATATGCTTATGTCTTTAACCTAAAGACACGAATGGTTTTCTGACATTCATCCATCAATATGGAATGAGTGTGATTATCAGATTAACACCTACAGAGAGAAAGCAAAGAAACAACCCTATGATCACCTATTTGACTTTCTACATTATAGAAGAGATAGGAAGAGTTCCAAAGATCATTATACAAAAGCGTGAATACATAACCACAAGATCACATATATCATGTGTAACATAGTAATAAAGGACTGTATCTAAAATAGGAAAAAAAGGACTCCAAAATCCTTCTAAATTAGAAAGACAAATGTATATAACTAAAAAATCAAACACTTCTATATCCCTCTTTATTTCAGAAACATGATAAAAGAACAATAATATTGCTCTATCCCCTATTACAATCAATTTGCATAAGACAAAGCTCCTTCCCCTATCACAAAACAAAACTTTCTTCTCCCTATAGCAGCAACTATAGAACTCCCACTCCCAGAAAAGAAAAAGAACCTATTATAATTGCTTTCCAACCTTTAAATAATTTTTTTCCAAGAAGTTTGGCAACTTCCCAACTTCTTACTGAACTCTTCTTTCAACTTCTCTGGTACATTACTATAATAATTAATTCTATTGAAGAATTAATTATTTAACAATCATTTTCTATATCCCCACTTTAATTTCACAAACCTTAATGCACACTATAATAATAATTAATTCTATCAAGAATTAATTATTTTACATTCCTCTTCAAAATTTAATCCACTTACTCTAACTTAACAGTTATATAATAAATAATAAATAATAAATTCTTGTGGGATCAACTATGTGAAAGATTAATGCTATTTTAGATTAATTTGACCTTTAATTATTTTGCATTTAAATATATTAATATTTAACTCTTTCGAAATTAAATATTATATAAAGAAAAATAAGTAATAAATTATTTATTTAAAAGATTTTATCTTTTTTTTTTAATACCTTTCCACATAGAGGGAGGGAAATACTTAGGGTTTAAAAATCCTAGGTAACAGGATGCACCGATACTTTGCTAATCTTACAATCATGTTGGGGTTACATCAAGATTATTAAACCATGCACAAATAATTTTCATTTCCTTTTGTGTCTTAGGTGGTCTTGAAACCATTTTTGTCATGTGTTCTATCATATTTCCTCCACCTATCTCCACAATTGGACCCACAAAAATAACTTCATTTGCATTTGTATCAAATTCTATACTGATTGTCTCCAATCTGCAAAAAATATTTTTCATCTCTATTTTTAGGAAGATCATTGAGAGAATTTTCATTAATTCAAATATTAGAATAAAATATTTCATCCTCTACTTTGTATTTGAGTGTTGCTTAGAAAAAATCCCCATTCACAATAAAGTTATAGTGTGTCCCATGTTGATCTCCTTGTTGAACAACAATAATAGGAAAGATATCTATTGTATGTGAAAGTATATTGGAAACACATTCTATATTTTGTGGGAAACTTATATGTCTCCTTTATATCTATATTGACCACCAGTTGCATGTGTTACTTAAAGTATGGGAATGACTCGATAAATTAACAATTCCTAAACTTGAGTCAAGTTTGCAATCTCTCAAGGTTGTGACATGGATCCATATTATTTAAAGAAGAGAAACAATTGTTTCCTCTTTCTTCTCATCATCTGGTACATACTAGACCTTCTGAGTTGCATGACACTTTTATTCATAGATAAAATTCTTGCCAAATGTTATGTGGCATTTTATGGCTTTCCCAATGTTGTTAGAATTGTATTTCAAATCTATAAAAATTATATTGAAGAACTCTAATTGGGTTTTGTATATTTTCTATATCTCCTTCTCTACCTAAATTTATCCCAATTTAACTTTCATGATGAGGTGTTTCAAGAACAAATTCTAATGTTATTGAATTTTCATTTTGAAGATTCAATCTTGTATTTGTTTTTAATGGTTGATTGTACCACTAATTTGGCTCTAATTCAACTTCATGTATTTCTTGTATTGGTGTATGAGATACTTCATCAAATATTATCTTCTGACCAGTTGCATTCTTATTTCCTTGTTCTCTATTCTCAAATTCCAATTCTTGTATTGATAATTATACCCTAAGCCTAGCTTTATTCTATCTTCAAACTTCATTAGCCCTCCTATCTTCTTCTTTTTGAGGTTTTGTCATTTGTTCTCATCACCATCTTTGATATTGGCTCTTTTCCTCCTTTGATTCAAAATTCATTGTTGGTTCATTCAAATCTAGAATAAATGTAAAAAATATGTAAGAAAATTAAAATTAATATATTAAATAAAGAACGCTTCATATAGTTTGTTTAAATTTTTTAATTAATTTTATGTTAAATAAATATTTGTCTACGCTTGCACTTATGGTTTAACAAGTCATAAATCAATATAATTTTTTTTAAATGGCATCAAATGAGCATATTTATAAACATACAAAAAACAAAACACCCTTGCATTTATAGCGTAAAGGAAAAACAACCTATTTCCTTCAAATTTGATATGTTTAATACATTAATATGTCAAAATTGACAATATCAAATTATCAAAATTATATTGCACCATAGCTGGATTTCATTATAATTGTGCAAAAATATGTGGAATTCATTAGTGAGAAAAATGTTATTTTCACCCTCCTTATATTCTTCATCATAGAAAACATCTTTCATAAATTTGTAGAAGACAAATGCTTTTGTCCATGCCTCAAGAATTTCCTTTTGTATACTCTTGCTTTTGCAAGATTTGAAATTTTTTTGACATTGATAACATTTAGTTTAAGCTCACAATCCACAATTCATTCATAATTTTTTTTAAACTCAAAAATAATTGTTCCCACATTATCTAAATAGGTTCCAACATTTTCTTCAGATTCCATAGAGTCATCTTGAAGTAGTAGGTTGGCAATAGTAATTTTTGATACACTTTGTTCAACACTTGTATTCAATTATTTTTTGATACTTATATGATGATGAAAGAAAGTCTCTGTATTGTAGATTGAATAGAGACAAGCTATATAGTTATAGAAAAAAAAGGTTTTTTAAAAATATGGCACCATGGCGCTTCAAGTTTAAATTATTTAATGTAAACAAATATTATTTATTTTTTTAGGCAAAAGTGACAAGCCATTATAATATATTTATATAAAAAAAACTAATTCAAAATAGGTCAACTGGGAAAGAATTAGGAAGAAAACCCAGCATCGTTCCTTTCATTTATAGTATTATATTTTGGTAACAATACAATATCAAACAAAATATGGAGCACTTCATAAATACAATACATAATATCAACTACCTCCTATGAACACACCTCCAACTTACAAAAAACATATGTAAAGATCTAACATTAAATTGACCTATGCTTAATGTGTTCAAAATCTAAACAAAATTCAAAATTTGTATAATTCACATTTTATTCCTCCATTGCATCACATATGTGAAAGCTATTGCATGGATCAAAGTTTGAATCCAACCTATCAATAGGATGCTCCTCCACAATGTCACCATGGTCAAATAGGTTGCAACATGTTTATGTATTCCTATTCTAGTTGTGGTCACACTAAGGTAAATCAAAATTCCAACCATCACACACTTCCCTTGAAGATTTTGAAGATCGTCCATAACCCATATGCTTTGTACCAAGAGATGGCTAGAGCTTTGAACTTTCTTGTATAATTATTACATCAAATGGTATCTTTTCAAAGTCATGCTCAACTTAATGATTTCCATCTTATCAATATCAATTATACTTTTAAGTTCACAATCCTTTTCAATCATAGGAATTGGGCTTAATGATGAGTATGCCAATCCATCACAACCCATATTTGAAAGATAATTTTCTATTCAGTTACCTTCTCAATATGTATGAGAAATTAAAACATCCAAGCATTCATCAAGTAGTCTTCACACTTGACTAAAAATGTTATTTAATTCATATGAATATGATTTTCTATATATACAAGCACTAATAATGACTAACGAATCTCCTTCAATGTACAACATTCGATAATTACCTTGCTTAGCTAGAATGAGGCCAACAAGTACAACTTGAACTTCCACCATATTATTAGTTCTAGTAGGTAGGGGAGATGTTGAGATTGCAAGTACTAATCCTTTAGAGTCTTGAATACACACCCCAAATCTTGATATTCCTGGGTTTCCTCTAGATACTCCATCGAAGTTAAATTTCAAAAATTCCTCAAATGAAGGTGTCCAATGAATCTTTGATCGAGATATTAGAGAAGAAAATGTGTTTCTAAATGCCCACCCATTAGGAATGCTTAACTATTTTCATTCAATAATTATTCTAGAATCCCATGAAATAACAACAGGATTGGATTTACAATTTCTCAAACTAGAATTACACGCCTCTAATATTGCTCTCTCAATACCCTCCAAAACTTTGTCAATAGTAGATATCTCTTTTATGAAAATATGTTTATTACTTTTTTACCAAATTTCCCATACAACTAATGCTGGAATACACAACCAAAGACTTTCAAATAATGATTCTAAATAGAGAACTGGCTAAGCTTGGAAAAAGTCCCAAATAGTATTTTTAAATGGAGTATGATAATTTAACTTGTTATTAGCAAAACTCTAGCATTGATTTGCAAATGAAAACATGAGGAGAATATGGTCCACTATTTCTTCATGTGCATTACAAAAAAAAAAATTAAATGATGGAGCAATGTGCAATCTACTTAATTTTTCACTAGTTAAAATTATATTCTTAATTACAAGCCACGTAAAGCAATTAGCCTTTGGGAGTACTGCATGATTCCAGTAGAATAAAAAAATCTCTACTTGATGCTTTGTTTGGTCTAGATTGCTACAAAATTCTATATCCCTCTTTGATTGAATAATGCCCATCCTTAGCTAGAGCCCAAAGTATCTTATCTATAGACCCAGATGTGTATACTTGCTTAGAAGCTAGTATTTCTTTGAATTGAGATATGTCTTGATTTGATAAAGGCAACTCAACTAGCTTTTTCAATTTACCTTTTCCTAATACTAGGCATACATTAGCTATATATTAACTAAGTGTTGTGCCCTAGTGGTTTTCTAAAGCAGTAATGATGTTTTGGGATACTATACCCTTTGATAGAGGAGGTTGACCATTCCATGAGTCCTTCCAAAAGTCTACCATGCTTCTATTATTAACTTCCCAAGTAACATATTTTACTACTATGTCACATGCGGACATCATAAAGTCCCATAAGATAGAACCTTTAGGAGGGTCCAAATAGATAAGACTCTTATAGGATCATTATTTTCCAAATACTTTTATTGCATGATCTTACACCATGTGGAGTGAGGATTACTATACATTTTCCAAACTAATTTTCCACCAAAGGATTCATTTCTTTTTGTTAAATCGTGAATACCAGTCCCACCAATTTTTGAAAGTTGAGCCATGTCTTGGAGAGAAATGAAAGGACTTTTTCTTACATCATTCACATTACCTGTCCATAAAAAACCCTTGATCAACTGTTGGATTTGGTGTAATATTTTAGGAGGATCTTTTAGAACTACAAGAAAGTAGTTTGGAATAGCTGCTAATACTGATTCAACAAGTAGAATTATGCTAGCCAATGACAACCATCTAGTTTTCCAAGTAGCTATTCTACTCTAAATTTGTTGCAATGCTAAAGACCAATAACTAATTTTATTTGATCCTGTAAAAAATGGAATTTACAGATGGAAGAAAATCCACTATGAACCCTAAGATCCAAACTATTTTGTCAATGATCACTTTGTTTGTGTTAAAGAGGTATATTTTTTTATTTTTGAGCATTAATAACTTGCCCTAACATTTTTGAGTATAGCTATAAGGATTATTTAATTTGATGAGCTTCTTGAACTTTAGACAAGCCAAATAGCAATGTATCATCTGCAAATAGGGAGTGAGTGATGGAAATATTCACACCCAGTATATTTTCACCTTGCCACTTACCAATATCATGTTGATGTTTGATAGTTCTACTAAATGCTTTAGCCATGATAATGCAGAGTATTGGAGATAATTGTTCTCCCTTCCTAACACCTTGTGTTGATGAAAAGAAACCCATTGGTTTTCCATTAACTAGAACTGAGAACCAAGTGCCTGAAATTCATGCCTTAATCCACTTAAACCAACCTTTAGAGAATCCCATTTTGATTAACACTTGAAATAGAAACTTCGAGAAAACTCTATCATATGCTTTCGTAATGTCTAATTTGATAACAAAATTAGATGTTTGATTTGAATTTATTGAATGAAGGATCTCATGAGCTACTAATGCTCCTCCCATGGTTTCTCTACCCAAAATATAACCTCCTTGCTCTAATGAAATTATGAAAGCGATAAGATGCTATAACCTTAAATAGATTGCTTTGGTTACGATCTTATAAGTCAGGTTACATAAGGAAATTGGTCTAAAGTCTGCAAATGTTTGCAGGTCCTTGAACTTAGGGATTATTGAGATATTTGTGGTATTAAAATATTTAAGCATACTCTTTTTTTTCTGGATTCTTCTATAGTAGAAAATAAATCCCAACTAATAATATCCTAATAACTCTGAGAGAAGATATAAGAGAAACCTTTCGGCTTGTGAGCTTTATCTAGAGGAAAAGAAAAAACCACCTTACGAATTTCTTGAATAGTGAAAGGGGTCAATGGCAAGGAATTTTCTTGAGGTGATACCATATTTGGTATGGATTCTAAGATCTCATTAACTTGTGAATCAGAAGGAGAAGGCAATGTGTCAGGTGCCAAGAGATTTTTGAAAAAAAATATCCCTTCTTCTCGAATAAGAGCTTCACTTGTGATGAGATTTCCTATAGTAGTATCTTTAATTTCAAAAATTGTTTTAGAAACTCTTATTAGTTTAGCTGAGGCATGGAAGTAGTTTGTGTTTCTATCTCCATCTTGAAGCCATAACTCTCTTGACTTTTGTCTCCAATAAACTTCCTCTCTCCAACATAGCTCATCCCATTCTTGTTGGAGGTCTTTCTATTTTACATAAGTATCTGCATTCATGCCATTCTTTATAACATTACTATAAATTTCTTCCAGCTGCTACTTTACTACTAGTTTTTGAGAAAATACATTCTTGAATACTTGTTAGTTTCATGTTCTGATTGAGTTTTGATAAATTTTAGTTTTATAGCAAAGTTATGCATCCTAGAACATTCAACATACGGAGCTCCATTCCACCATTGATGAACATGACTCAAGAATTTAGGATGTCGAGGCCACATTCTTTCAAATTTGAAGAATGGATGGATATTATGATCATTACCTTTGTTTGATTGTTTGATAATTATTGAAATTGGAAAGTGATCTGACCCTAGCGATGAAAGAATTTCCAAAGTTAGAGAATATTAAATTCTCCAAAGACTAACTAAGTGAAAAGAAATATAAATTATTTGTGAATAATTTTTTTTGATGAAGATAGCTATTACAATTACTATTAATAATAAATATTTTTTCAAATGCTATGACATTCCCTTTATAACTAAAAACAATTCAAAAATAACAAATAACAAATCTCTCTCTCTCTCTCTCTCTCTCTCTCTCTCTCTCTCTCTCTCTCTCTCTCAAATATGAAAATGAAACCTTCTTTTAAAATTTTAAAAAAATTGATCTAAAAATTTTTATTATAAAAAGTAAAATCCAAAATTTTCATTTCTTTTCTAACACAAAAGTAACTATACATCTCAAAATTTGAAATCATGCATAACAATGATAACTATAGAATATTATGTTTTAAAAATTCCTACATAAATATCAACTAGTATTAAATGAAATATATAAATACAAGTAATACGGTTTCACTTGCAAAACAACATTTTCATTTTGATCAAATGTATACAACCTTAATCTTAAGAAGTGAATGCATACTTCATATGCTTCAATGAAATAAAAGTCAAGTAATAACAAAAAATGATAAATCTACAAATTTATTGACATTTACTATGAGTTGAGAAATAAATATAAAATGTTAATTTCTATTATAAAATAAAATTAACAATAATGTTATGTTTTAGATATTCTTAATGAAATAATAAATAAATTATTTACTCAACTCAATGAAAACTACCTATCCAAATTTAAAACAAAAAATAAACAATACCTTGAATAGAAATTTCCCTATTTAAACTCAATTTACCATTTTGTATGTAGTTGATTTATATAATGAACTAATGAAAAAAGAACACCTAATGATTAGTTCTCTCTTGGCATGGGAAAGGATTATATTCTCTTTAAATTTAATTTATATGTCTCCCAAAGTGTGAAATAGAACTCGTAAATTTGACAAAAAAAAATAGCCATAAAAAATGCACCAAAACTGAAAATAACTTGCACCACTAAAATGGGCTCATAACTATCTTTTTGATAATATCTTGTTTGCAAAAAATGGAATCTGGATGAGCAAGTTATGACCAAAAGTCCACATGTAGGACAAAAAGGAGCTAGAAAGGGAAAAAAAATTTTAAAATTACTGCATCAAACTCCATGTAAAAATGCCTTAGGAAGTGTGGTCAATAGCATACGAAATTACCTCAAGAAGGGTGCAAGTTTCGTACCAAAAATGTTTCAATTTCTATGCCAAATATCTTGATTTTGGTGATAAAATTTCTTGATATATGTGCTAAAATTTGTCAAATCACTACCTTAGGAAACATGCCCAAATTGGGAGCAATTTTTTTGCCTCAAATTCCAATTGTGTCCAAACAGAACAAATTTTACATAAAAATAAGGGTTTTTGAGTGCTCTGAGAAAAATAATGATGTGTCTTTGGGCTCAAAGTGGCCTTAAAATCAGTGATTCCATAGATCTAAAAAAAATTTTCTAAAGAACAAAAACCCTCTAGAAAAAAAAAAAGCATTAGTCTAAAATCCAAGCCAACATTCTCATAAATAGAACAAGGGCATGAAGATTAATAGCTCTAATGCCATGTTGAATTTGATGAATGACCAACCCCACAACTCCCAAGAATCACCTACATGCAAACACTTGTCACAAAAGAGAAGAAAAAATCTATGGAGGCTAGAATTGCTAGATCCATAGATGAGACATTCTTGATGATCAAAAAATGACATTTCTATAATCAAAAGTAAAAAATAAAGATCAATCCTTATAAAAGGACATCAAAACCCTAATAGATAACTAACCTAGGTTGCATGATAATGATTAATAAAAGAATTAATTATTATATGTCCAAAGTATAGCTTAAGTAAACTAGAGATAATAAGTGACTTAATAATTAAATCATATTAATAAAATGTTGGAATAATTTAGAATAACTAAGAGGGAGGGTGAATCAGTTATTCAAGGTACAAAACTCCCAATTAAACTTTTCAGTGCTTAACAAAGCTCATACATATATCTCCTTATCATATATCTTGCATGCATCCATCATATCATTCAAAACTTAAATTTGCAGGTTACTATCCTAGGTCAAAATAACTTTGCAAAAATGTAAATATAAAACATAACATAATCATTCACACATATGACACAAGGATTTTATGTGGAAACCCAATTTGGAAAAAACCACTAGTAACATACTACTAATTATCACTCTTCTAAAGTGATTCCCTGTTAAAGGCCAACCCTTTTAAAGGTTACAACACACACTATTAAATATGACCTAGTTAAAAGATTTCAATAACCCTATTAGGAGTGAGCCTTGTTAGAGGACTTTAGGTCATTCCATTAGAATGCCACCCATTTAAAGGATTTAGAAATGACTATTAGGTTAACCTTAATCCAATGGATTTACCCTAAACTGATAAAATTGCTAGAAAGTAATAATAAGGCTCGATCTAATAACTAATTACAACTCACTTGCAGATCACAAATCTCTATTTTAGTTCTCTATTCTATGTGGATTCATTTTCTTTAGCACTGATATTTTTTTCACCCTTCAAGCATTCATCGCCTTAAGCCTTCTTTCTTTGCATTCCAATTGTAGACTCTATAGTTTGACCTCCATATGAAGAAATACCCTAGACTCCTTGTCTTCCTTGGGTTCTCACACATTCCAACACCTTGCCTACTCTTGTTTCATGCCTTGTATCCTCTTATAAAGAGAAATTAGGATTTTTTTTTCTTAACCATAATCATCTATTCTAAGGTTAGCTTAGATTCATTAAATCTTCCCACTTTTCCATTTTTCTCCCTCAAGAAACTTCCTTCTTAATCCTCCTTGAATTCACCTCAAAATGGTTTACGTTGAATTCTATGCTGCTAGCTCATCAAGCTTAACTTCCACACAGCTCACACAATCCACAAAATCAACCTTGTTGGCTTAGATTTTTCAAATTTATGACCTAACTCATAATGCTATCACTTGGTGTTAACTAGCCTCTAATGCTCAATACACACTGTGTTATTTAGCATCTACTAACAATTCACTCTACACATACTAAAGTTTACTAATACTCGACACCAACTAAGCTTTACTCAGCTTACACTATGTTCACTCATCATACATTGAATCTAAACTTTTCTTGGCTCTAACTATTTTTCTACTTGGCTTGCACTAACATTGCTTGACACCTATTGTGCACTCAGTCAAGCTTGGCAGACACAATTCTTCTTACTTCTTCTTCTAGACTTAATCAATGTATCCATCCTTTGTAGCCTTAAGTAGATAAAAAATACACTATATTATCATTTTCTTAACTTATCTTTGTACTTATTTTACAAACTATAACTCAACCTTTCCTCTAGTGATCTTGTTATCTCATTTGATCAAATCCTCTTTATCAATCAAACAAATGATACTACTCAAATAAACTAAGTAGTTGTCTTACCAATAGGTAGTAGGTTTGACACCAGTGAAAAAATAATGATTGAAACACATTCTCATACTTGTTTCAATATTTTCTCAACATAAAATAATTTATTAATCTAACAAAGACAATGCAAGTTGTGGAATGAACAACACTTGAGCACCCAACTCAAATTCCAAACCTATAAAATATCCAACAAAGAAAGTCAATAAAAAATAAGAAAAACTTTTAGCACATAATGACATATTATAACTAGTCTATAAATCTTTTCTAATCAAATATGTGTAGGTACATTTATTTAGATAGTTGTTATAGTTGAAAATGGGTTATCTTGAAGCCTAAATTCATCATTTATTTCCTAGACGAGTATAATTTATTGTCTATATTATTGTGTTTGAATATAAGAGACAAAAGTTTTAGTAATGATTCCTTTTGTTCCAAGAAAAACTAGATTCCAAGGCAAAACTTGACCTAAGATGTGTATAGTATTCTCAGTCCTTTATGAGAATCTTTGAAATATAGTAATGATTAGTGGTTGTTAGTATATAATTTGATTGCCTAAAACAAAATGAAGGTACATGCTATCAATGCTAGTCTGTTAATATTGACCTTTAATATCATTGTTCACTATAAACTAGGAAACACCTCATTCAGTTTATTTAAGAATGAAATTATGCATAAGAGCTAGGATTGTGTACAAAGGTACTGCTCATTTATAAGTGATTTCTAAGTAGGTTGTGCATTTTTTTTCTTCTAATATTTTTGTGAATAAGTGTTGTTCGATGATCTAGAAATTGATTTCTCTTATGGAAATAGAGCATAGAATTTGTAATTTCAGTTTCCTTATCATCACATTGAATCATTATAACAATATTCTTTCAAGAATATAAACCTTTACTAGGGGATGGGTATGCCTTCAAGTGGATAAAGCTTTTGAAACCAAAACTTATTATACCTCGGGTTCCCCTGTGAGTTTTTTTTTAAATTTCCTTATGGTTGGGTGTAATGAATTTAAATGAGAGAGTTATAGATGGAGACATTGAGTTTATTTTCTCTTTTCCTACCAATACTATTTGAATGGACTCGTTATGCTTTATCTCTTCTATGAGCTAATTCTAGCTATAGAAATGCTTGGCCAAGCTATTTCTTTTTACGTATATGTGTAGATATGTTGTATTTTACTTTTTTCATATGTGTAGATATGTTGTGATTCATTTTTTTTGCATATGAGCATATATGATTTTATATTACTTATTGCATATATGTATGATATTATGTTTTTCCTTCCACTTTTTGTGTTTAAGATACTAAGATAGATGCAGAAAGTAGTATATTATACGACTGCACTAGATCCATCTGATCCTCTTATTCCAAGTTGCTAAGATTCTCATGTCAAGATCATGGAATTCTTCATGTTAGGAAGGAACCTAGGGGAATTAAACACTTTGTGGTTGGCATGAAAAAAGAACTTGAGCCACACTCCCATTTCAAATAATAGATGAACGATGTTCAATGGATTTAGAGACTAGAAAACACAAATGAACACATGTTCATGAAAACTTTCATATAACTCTACTCATGATGTAATGTCATCTTGTAATGATCATTATGATGTAACTTTGAACAATGGATATTGAATATATAACGATTGTGATGTACTATTTAATCATGCATATGATAGATGTATGATGTGTAGATTAATATCTTTGTCAATTTTTATTAATTACATTTGGTTATGGAAAACTCAATTGTTAAATCTTGACTATTGGTTAATAAATGAATATTAACTTTTCACCTAAGTCTTTTATTGTTTATTTCTATAATTCTTGAAATTGTATGATGTGGAAATTGTCAAGTAAGACATGGTTCTTACATATTGTATCAAAGTTGTGTTCAAACCTTAGGGCCTTAGGCTACTATGGTGATATGTGCCAGTATGTATAGGTGTTTGAATTATCACCATGGCCACAAGATCTATCAAAAGGGTTGGATCCAATAGTGTTCCACAAGCTGAGGAATCCAATCAAACGTTGCATCAAATTTTGACACTTTTGACTCAATAGGGGGGTTTTTTACAATAGCAAGGCCAAAGGATGGATACCTTCTAGCAGACATGCCGATGAGTGTAAGGAAACTTGCAAGATAAAATATAACCATTTTCATATAACCCATAATAAATATAAAAAAAATATCCACATGTAGGAGAATATATAACATACCTAAAAAATTTGATGCAAGATATACCCTGGAAACCCTCATTGAGGGAAAAACTAGCATCCAAATGCATTGATCACCATGTATTATTCAGAAAAATACCATTGTAATACAACCATGGGAACCTTCAAAGCCATAACCACAATAAAGAAATCCATGTAAAAGAGCATGAATCCACACATCACATGTCATGCTTCCAACCTTCACAAATACTCCCTTGGCTAACATGTCAAGCCTTGTTCTACTCGACACTTGTCCTTTTTCCTTCTATCTTGTATTTGCAACTACCCTTGTGGCTGCTTATATAGTAGAAAGTCCCACAAAACTACCAAGTGGTATTACATAAACTATGTATTGCCTAGCCCATTGACCCCACATTTAATATTGTACATTTAATTATTTTCCTCAATATTAATTAATTACACCAAATATTATCACAATGTTATAATACAATTCATCAAGTATACTCCATGGGAATCTTTCCATGTTTCATGTCCATCTAGGTGCAACATTACATAATAAAATAAAATAATACAATATAAAAATATTATGAAATGTATGCAAGGCACATAATCTCAACAATGACAAGGCAAGGAAGTGCAATGAAGATCGGGACTTAGCGGTCCTGTGCCAGTAGGAGGAGGAACATAGGAAGAAGCATAAAGATGATTTGTTAGCTGAGGCACTTAGGAGGTTAGAGGAAGACCATAATGTTGTGACTATCAATCATTCTATAGAACCCTAAGATCTCTAGGATCTTCTTAGGTCTTTCACTTGACCAAAATAGGGTTTCTAGCACACCCTATGCCTCTAAGGAATCTATCAAGTAGATCTTGCTCATTAAATAGGTGCACACCATTTAGTTAGTATAAGCTTACTCATGAACTCTCTACAATAATCATTACCCAAATTCTTATTGGATCTCCCATATGATGAAATGTATAACTAGGAAAGATTTAGGACTCTCTCTAAGGCTCTAAACCAAAAACAAGATCCCAACCCTAATCAAGTTGCAAACCACAAGTGAAAATTTATTCAAGTGCTAGGAAAAAGGCTACAAGAATTAACCCTCCTAATGCACAAAAAATAGTATATTTTGAAAAAACCCTTAACAAGTACCAAAACAAATTATCATTCCAAGTGCCCTTTTTAGTGAATTTTAAGATTTTGTAATTCTTGAGTCCCTAACTTGTTCATACAACACAAGCATAATGTTAGCCTTATTTTGAGGGTTTCAAGGGTTTTAGTGTTTTTTGGTGTTAAAACCTCCCTAAGATCCTTAAAAATATTTCTCCTTAAAATTGGAGTTCTCTCACACCTCCTTATCACTAACCACATTCTTGGATTGATGTCTCAGTACTCTTAATCATCTCTATAGCTCATTTACTGATCTATGATCCCTAACCAAACATGTATGGGTTGCCTAGGGCATCACTCTAAAAATAAATGTTGTGCATTCCAAAGGCCCTCCATTTTTGTTCATAAATTACATGGATCCTAGTTCCAAATCCCAAGATTTTTTACATTGCATACAATGGGAAGTGACCCTAGCACTCCATTTTGCACTCACAGTCTTGTTCAGACCAATAGACTATTGGAACACAAAACAATTTATTTAAACACGGAAACCTTGATTTAAAGTAAAAAAAATTCTGGATAGAGATTCTAAATAACCTAATAAAACTTATCTAACACAAAAAGAGAAAGAACTAATCCATTTTCCAATGAATGCAATCAAAATTCATTAAATTGGCATTGTTATGTTGTTACACAGTCCGTACAAACTCTTCTTATATTTCACCAACCCATGGAAAAGGTTGGATTTGGTCCATTATAGGTTATTCCATTATGATCATAACAATATCATTTTTTTGAGGCTCCCTAACTAAGAACTTTCTTGTTGTGCAAGAAAATTGACAAAAAGTTGTCAACAACAACTTTTGCAAGAATTGGCAATTTTTGCAATTTTGTAGATATACTTCCCAAAAAATCTCTAATTTCTATCAAACTATGAAGAAGGACTTAAATGATTACTAAACACCTACTAAGGACCTTAAAAAACTTACTTTCCGTATTTAGCCCTCAAAACCCAAAATTGCCCTATTAGGCCAAATGAGAAATTTTTTAGCAATTTTACCAATATTGCCATTTTGGCCAAGTTTACTTGATAATATGGAACATTTCTTGAATCTTCATCCAATGTGTGGTCTTTCACCATACTCCAAACTTTGAAATATTTCCAAGTCCTCTTGGAAACACTTGAAAAATATACATTAGAAAAGATAAAAATATTTCTTCATCTTCACTTTAGGCTTATACTCATCTTCTAGCTGCAATCTTGTCCTTACTTGACGTTGACTTACTTGGATTTTTCTTTCATTATTCATCTCAATATTTGGTTTGGCTTTTTTTGGTAACATGAAAATAATTTTTTTTTGCTCATTAATTGTCAGCAACAACTTTATCACATATCCCAACTCTACTTCTGAATACATCTATAAATCCATCAAATACAGTTGCCAATAAAACTCCTCTTTCTTGTCACCGCAAACATACCATATCTCCATACATGGAGAATACACATCTACTTGAGCCCTTTCATAGCCCATAACCGACTCTTCTATATTCCCTTCTCTTGAGACTAAATCAGATTTCTCAATATTAATTTCTTCTTCTTTGCATTTCATCCCAACATTCAACTTTAGGGCATCAACATTTCCCTTCTAATTCTCTATTATAATAGTATCTTTCTACATATTGCTTTTTTTTATATCCACATCAATTTTTTCATTTTTTCCTTCCAATGGAAAAATATTCTCTTCATTGGTAACCAAGCTCTCTATTCCATTTTCACATACCTTTGTATCCTCAATAAATGGTTGCTCCAAATTACTATTTTCCTTATCCATATTTTTCTTTAGTTCCTCTTTTATATTCTTTGAATTTTCTTCCCCTTTTTTAAGTTCCCTCATTAGGAATCTTATTTTCTCTTCTATCTCTTGATTCATTCTAGCTTCCTCTTCTCTTTTCTTTTCTCTCTTCCTCTCTTTTCTTTGCCTCTTCTTTCTTCTTTTTCTAAAAATCCCAATATGAAACCCATCCATCTAATATTATCATCTTATGATGAAATAAATATCCTCTTGTGACCATTTTCACCTATCTAATTTCTCTCCACTCAACCTAGTCATTTGGCCACTCTATAGGTTCTCTCCTCAACTTGTCACAACCCACACAAATTCACAAACCCACCTTTGCCCAGTCCTTTTTCTAAGCTCTAATACCAAAAATGATGCAGAGCTACAGTGGAACCTTGGTGGAATCAACTTCTTAGGTATGCTATAAAAATACACTCCTCTTTATAACTTATTAATGGTTAAAAAATATCCAAGACTCTTTTTAACATTCTAAATGATATTTATCAGCATTCTAGAATTCGTATAGACCTCCAAAGAGTCATACATAACTTTTGAAATATGTAATATTTTCGCAATCCCTATAGTCATAACTTATGTAATTTGGTTAAAATAACATATTAAAAAATTAGTAAAATCCAATAGTTCACTAAAAATATATGGTCCATGTATCGAGACTGTAATTTTTATGACAGTCACACAGTCATCTACAATAATTGGCAACTTTCTTCATTCAAACAATGAAATGAAGCAATGCATTATCAAGCACAAAATATATAAGGATATCAAAGTTACTTCATATTAAATTTGATGCTAGCAAGCACATGAAACCTTTTCAAGAACTCTCAAATCCACAATAGATTTCAATGATCAACACAATCTCTTCAACATGATAGAGACATTGACACATTTGAAACAAACTTTATTCTGGTCATAAAATTATAGTCATAAATAGTCATCAATAACTCTTAAAATATTGAAAATTATGCCTATCCTACAATTCATATTGTAGAAAGGGTACTTATTTACCATGTTTCCAATTTATATCAAGATCCAACCATTCAGTAAAAAGTTATGAATATTTTTTCAAAACTGGTCACCATGAATTAGAATTTTGTGTAGTTACAAATGGTTTTCACCAAAAATTTGATAACTTCTTCATTAGTGCATGAAATCATCTCAAACAAAAAGAAATGGAAAGCTTATTAAATTTATTAATATACCATTATATAAATACACTTGTTTCTAGGCTGTAGATGGTCATAACAAACATGAAAACAAGAGGGAAAACTTTCAAGACAATAAAACAATAGATTGAAATAATAAAGATTTGATACCAAAATGCTTCCAATGATTTCCAATGCTTATCCAACTTTACATTTTGTCTATGAACTACCATTACGACTTCATTTGGAAGTTATAACTACTCAAATCCCTCTTATGACCATTAAACTTCCCATTTTGTCTTTTTTTACAACTTTTGAAAAATTGTCTTTGACAACTTCTATAATATTTGATTCAAATAACTTTACAACTTTATAAGAACATTCCAAACATATTAGAATGGAATAAAAATTCATTTTATCACCATTTTACCACTTCATGGTTATTTTATACATATTTTACCAAATAATCAATTTAAGACCATAATAAGAGAAAATTAAATACATTTTTGGTGCCCCTGCACCATATTACCAGACTTGAACTATTATCATGTCCCATGGAAATATGATGGTGAGAAAATTCAAACAAATCTTCACCTATACTAGATCAATGCCTCTACTTCTTTGTCTTCTTCACTAGCAACTAACTCCCATCCATGGAGTTATGTCGCTACCTTCAATGGTGTTTTTCCCAAACAAAGTTCACTCTTTCATTACTATGTTCCAAACTAACTTTTATCCCTGACTTGGGAGTCCCCTCTTTCCTATATTCCCAAGACACTTGGTGACATACACGACCATCTTCTGTGGCCTTTGGCAAACCTTCTTGTCCACCCACTCATAGTAGAGTGAACTGCACCAAATCTACAATCACAAACTGAATAACAAGAACCAAAGAAAAACCACAATACTACTTGGTGTAGATCCCATCTATATTCTTAGAATATTCTAAGCTCTAATACCAAAAACAATGCAAAATTACACCTTTAAAACACCTCTTTTTGGAGTAAAACTCAAGACGCTTCAATAATAGCCATTTTCAACCAAATTAATGAGCTAAAAAATATCAAAATACTTCACATATTTACTCATAATTTTTACAAATGCAAAGATATCATAAATTTATTATATTATATTTATTTAGGAGGAGTTAGAAACATTTTCTCTAGTTTATATCTCAATTCAATCAATAGAATAAAAGCTATTAAAATTTTTCCAAAAGTACTCGCATAAAAAATAGATTCTAACCATTTTGCACTAAATATGTCATAACCTTTTCAAATAAATATTAAATAAATTCAAAATAATGCCAAATTGAAGTCAACTTGGATACCTTTTGAAAATATAAGTTAGAGGTCTGCATCATTTCACATAAATTTGTACGAATAGAAACAACAACCAAATTTCTAAAAATTTACACAAAAAATTGTCATAAAACTCAGCAATACAACCTTCTCTTTATTCCACTTCTTCTTTCAGCTTCCCTAGCCATTACATTCTAAAAATCATGACCAATACATCATATTTGAAGGATTTTGAAGTTCTATAACTAAATAATTACCACTAATGATTATTCACCTTCTCCCTTACATGATCTTAACATCAATATTTTATGACAATTTTATTACATACTTGACAATTGTCATCTATCTTGATAATATGACTCTGAGAATAATAAATGGAAATATTAAATATCAAGTAGGATCAAATTTATTTCTTTATATCAATAATCCTCTTGTTTAGTCATGCTTGATTTGTAAGACTCTAATTAACTTTACAATATGAAATATTTCTTGAATCTTGATCCAATGAGTCCTCCTGCACCACTCTTCCAACCTATCTATCCACACCCTAGGACAAATTTTGTCCCCTTATTGATCTAGTTATGTGGCTAGCATCACTAAAATCCAAAAATATCAAGAAATGCTAGGTTTCTATCCTTATTCTACCTAGGTGCTCCTGCACCATACTCCCCCCATCAAAAAAACTAAGTCACACCTGATTGTAACATGGCTAGGGGTATGCCAACCTTCTTGATCTTTAAATCAGTAATCCAAGTATCCTCTAAAGTTGTATTGTCCTTCCACTGAGTGTGATGCTCCATATACGCCTTGTTCTCTATAGACTTCTTCACTCTTGAGTCTAACACTTTCTCTACCTCCAACTTGCTGACCTTAGGTGTTGCCGTAGGTTGAATGTCTTCTCCAACATCTGGACTGAGCTAAGGTAATGTACCTTTGAATGACACTAAGTCTTGCACATTTAAAATAGGGGACATGCCTATATTTCATGGTAAATCTACCCTATAGGCATTTTCTCCATATTTTACCAAGATTTTTCTAGACCCAACCCTCTTCATTTGTAGCTTGGTATTAACACCTTTTTGAAGCCTTGCTTTATTCAAATAGACCATTACACAATCCCCAACATAAAAATAAATATCCTTTGTCTTTTCATCTACTTTGGCTTTGTTCTTGTGAGTGTTATCTTATATGGTCTTCTTGACTTGCTCCTAAATTTTCTTCATGGTTTGAACAAAGTCTTTAACTTGACCACTTCTCTAATCCATATCACCAAGACTCATCAATTCACATACACCCTTTGGATTCATTCCATAAACTATCTCAAAAGGACTCTTTCCAATAGTTCTATTCTTGCTATTGTTATAGGTATATTTTTCTTGAGAAATGATAATGTCCCAACTTTGACTATATTTTTTAGTTAGGCATCTAATAAGGTTACCTAAGGTACTATTGACTACCTCAATTTTACCATCAATTTAGGGATGGTAAGCTGAACCAAAAGACATATTTGTGCCAAGCTTTCTCTATAAATTTTTCCAAAAATGGCTCATCAAATTAACATCCCTATCTAACACAATTCTTAATGGGAGTCCATAGATCCTTACAACCTTCTTGAAAAATAGATGGGCAATATGACTTGCACCAATAGTTTTCCTACATGTAATGAAATGTCCCATTTTGTTGAATCTATCAACAACAACATAAACACTATCATACCCTTTCTTGGTTTTTGGTAAGCCTACAATAAAATCCATACTTACACAATCCCATGGCCTATTTGGAATTGGTAGAGGCTAATAAAAACCTGTATTTCTCATTCCTCATTTGGCTTTCATGCATACCATGCATTGATCTAGATATTTGGTTACATCACTTGCTAGCTTTGGCCAATAATAGAACCTTTGCACTAGTTCTATGGTTTCTCTAACACCAAAATGTCCACTTAGGCTGCATTATGCTTCTCTTGTATTAAGTTTTCTCTCATGGAACCCCCTGGTACACACAACTAGTTACCCTTGAATAGAAACCCATTTTGCAAAGTATATTTAGAAAATTTTCTATAAAAATAATTCTCAAAGTCATTTCATACATTGTATGCTTCATAAAAGTCCTCATATTGTTTGTAAAGATTTTGAAAACTCTCTATTCCAATGCTTTAGAGTTGAATCTCTTGGACTCTCATGATCCTTCTACTTAATGCATCTACCACTTTATTTTTTTGACTATTTTTGTGCTTGATTGTGATGGTAAAGTCCTACAGGTATTCCATCCACTTCAAATGCCTATTTCTCAACTTCTCTTGAGTATCGATGTAGCTATGAGCTTGATTATCTATAAACACAACAAATACTTTTGGCAAAAAATAGTGTCTCCACTTCTTAAGACACTCAACTAAGGCATAGAGCTCTAAGTCATAGGATGAATACTTTTTCTCGGCCTCATCAATTTTCTCACTATAGAAAGCCACTAGCCCTCCTTCTTGACTCAAAACCCAACCTACTACTAGGCCACTTGCATCACATTCTAAGGTGAATAGTTTTTCAAAACTAGGCAATTATAGGATAGGTTGAGTATCTACTTATTTTTTCAACATTTGAAATGATTTTTCAGCTTTTAAATTCCACTTAAACTTAGACTTGACTCCACCCTTTATAGTATCAGGTAAAGGTGCACAAATGATATTGAAATTCCTAATGAAGTTCCTATAGAATTGAGAAAATCCATGGAAACTTCTTACCTTAGTAGGTGTGGTAGGTGTTGTAAATTCTAGTATAGCATCAACCTTCTCGTTGTCTATCTTCAATGTTCCTTGAGACACAAAAAAGCCCAGGTACACAACTTCTTGCTCAAAGAAATTACACTTCTCCAAGTTGATGGCTAGCTTTTCTTCATGAAGTCTTTTCAAAACTACCTCAACATGTTTGATATTCCCTTCTTTAGTCTTGTTGAAGATAATTATATTATTACATAAATAACTACAAATCTTCCTATGAAGTCTTTGAGCACTTCATTCATGAGCCTCATGAATGTCCTAGGAGCATTGGAATTACTAAATGGCATTACAAGCCATTCATAAAGACCATCAGTAGTCTTAAATGTTGTTTTCCATTCATCACCCTTCTTAATCCTAATTTGGTGATCCGCACTCTTCAAGTCTCGCTTAGTATCTAGCCCCTCCAAGATAATCCATAAGGTCTTCAATCCTAGGTATGGGAAATCTATACTTGATTGTAATTCTATTGATGGCACTCAAGTTTGTACATAATCTCCTTTCCACCCTTTCTTAGATGCCAACACAATAGGAACTACATATGGGCCTATGCTCCTTTGTATCAAGCCTTGATCCAAAAATTCTTGGACTTGTCTTGCCACTTCTAGGTTTTCATCTAAAGTGAGCTTATAAGAAGCTTTAGTAGATAAGGAAGCACTTGGAACAAAGTCAATTTGATGACTTATAACCCTCCTCTGAGGTAGGGTAGCTAAAGTTCCATCACTCACTATGTACTTGTACTTTTCAAGCAAAGTTTAGACTTCAATTGGTAAGGTTTCCTTGATTGCATTTTCTTTTGCTTCAAACTTCAACACTATTGCAAAATTCTAACATTCCTCATCTCTAAGATCTTTGACAAATTCTTTTCCAGTAAAAAATAGTACACTAAGTACTTTAGCTTGTGTTTCTTCCCCTTCTAATAAATACTAAATTTTAAAGGCCTTACCTCCCTTTTTTAAGGTTATTTCATTAGCTCTTCCATAATAAAAAACCTCTCTATTAAATTTCCAAGGCCTACCTAGTGAAAGATGACAAGCATCCATAGGCAAGACATCACACAACAACCTCTCTTTGTACCTACTATGGAAAAATCCACCCAAAGTGTTTTGCCCCTTAATAAGCCAAGTGACCTTGTAAGGGTTTTCATGAGGTATTTTCTACAATTTCAATTTAGCAACAAACTCCTCTAATATCAAATTATTAGTAGACCCTAAATCTACCACTAGTTTGCACACTTTTCTAGGATTTTGCATTTTATCCTAGATAATGCCTTTCGATGTCTAGGATCATTAGGAGTTGGTTGTTTGATTAGTGCTCTCTAAAACATGAGATTGTAACTTTTTTTAGATTCAATGTGGTCCACATCTTATTCTTTCCTAAAACTTTCATCTTGCACATATGCCATAATTTTGTCCTGGTTTGAGGAAGAAGGCTTCTTTGGGCATCTATAGGCTGGATGACCCAAATGACCATAGTTATAACATTTAATACTTGCAAATTATGAGTTGGATCTTTTTGATCCTCTTCCTCTATTTTATCCTCCTTGGTTACCCCTTCCTATGTTATAACCACCTCTTAAGGACTGTTTACTAGTTTTCTCTATGGGCTTGCTCTCACCTTCCTTGGTAGCCTCCTCTTTGTCCTCTCTGATTTTTTCCCTTACCTCCATCCTTGAAGTTAGAATCTTCTTTCCTTTTGTTTTTTTCCTCCACCTTTAGAGCTAGATGATGATAACTTTGGATAGTGGTAGGTGCCCACAAACTGATCTCCTCTTGTATATTCCACTTCAAGCCACCTAGATATCTAGCCACCTTGATTGGCTCTTCTTTTTGTTGTTTGGACCTTTGACATAACCTCTAAAATTCCTTAGTATAAGAGCTTACATCTAGGCCTTTTTTCTTCTATCCTTTCCTTCTTTTATGGAGTTCTATCTCAAAATCTTTAGGTAGGAAGTTCTCCTTCACTTTGTTATCCATAGCCTTCCAATTTTCTATTGGAGTCTTACCCATGTTGAATATTTTATCTTGCAGGTATTTCCACCATGTCAATGTTGAACCTTTGAGCCTTAACCTTTTATGCCTCTAATACCCCCTCACACTCAAAATGGTTCTCCATGCCATCTATCTAGGCCATAAGTACATTTATGTCCATCTTTCCACTAAAATGTGGTACACCTTCCAAATATTTTCCTCCTAGGGTTTTGATAGCCTTTAATAAGGGATCTTCATTCAAGATAGGGTCAGGTTCAGGTACCACATCTTCCTCTACTACCTCCTTAGCCTTTTCATTGTCTTCTTCCTTCCTCTATGTTGCATCAACAACAGTATCTAACTTTGTTTTCATCTTTGCTAGAGTCTCTTCAAGAACTCTATTCTTCTCCCTCTATTCATCTACTTCCTTGGCTAGTTTTTAATTAGCTACCATGTTGGTTTCACCTACTAATTCTCCAGTAGCTATAGACATCCACAAAATTTTCCCAAATCTTTAACCTACTCTAATACCACTCTGATGTGACTACCAATCTTTCTCTAAAACCCTAAGATATTTAGGATCTTCTTAGGTCTTTCACTTGACCAAATTAGGGTTTCTAACACACCCTATGCCATTGAGGACTCTATCAAGTAGATCCCACTCCTTTAACTAGTGCACATCATTTAGTTACTATAAGCTTGCTCATGAACTCTCTACAAAAAAAATTACCCAAATGCTAATTGGATCTCCCACATGATGAAATATATACCTAGGAATTATTAATTAGGACTCTCTCCAAGGTTCTAAACCAAAAACAAGATCCCAACCCTAATCAAGTTGCAAACCACAACTGCAAAAGCATTCAAGTTCTAGCAAAAAGGCTATAAGAATTAGCCCTCTTAGTGAACAAAAACCAATATATTTTTCAAAATTCCTTAAAAATTACCCAAAATAATTATCATTCCAAGTACCCTTTTTAGTGAACTTGAATATTATGGAATTCTCAAGTCCCCAACTTGTAAGTACAACACAAGCACAATTTTAACCTTATTTTGAGGGTTTCAATTGTTTTAGTGTTTTTTTTCTGTAAAAACCTCCTTATGGTCCTTACCAAGAATTCTCCTTCAAATTGAGGTTAGCCCACACCTCATTCCTACTTACCACATGCTTGGATTGATGTCTCAATACTCTTAGTCCACTCCATAGCTCATTTACTAATTTGTGATCCCTAACCAAATACGTATCGCTTACCTTGAGCATCACTCTAAAACTCAAAGTTTTGCATTAAAAGGGACCTCCATTTTTGTACATAAATTAAATGGAGTCTAGTTCCAAATCCCAAGAGGTCAGACATTGCATGCAGTGGGAAGTGGCCTTAGCACTCCATTTTGCACTCATAGCCTTGTTTAGACCAATAGATTGTTGGAACACAAAACAATTTATTGAAACACATAAAAATTGATTGAGAGTAAAAAAAAAATGCTGGATAGAGATTCTAAATAACCTAACAAAACTTATCTAGCATATATAGAGCAATAACTAATCCATTTTCCAATGAATGCAATCAAAATTCATTAAATTGACACTATTATGTTGTTACACAATCTGTACCACCTCTTCTTAAATTTCACCAACCCATGGAAAATGGTGGATTTGGTCCTTTATAGGTGTTCCCATAATTATAATAGTTATATCAAGTGGTTGAGGGGCCCTAACTAATAATTTTCTCGTTGTGCAAGAAAATTGAAAAAAAAAGTTGTCAATGCCAACTTTTACAGGAATTGGGATTTTTTGCAATTTTGAAGATATTCTTCCCAAAATTTCTATGCTTGCTGTAAAACTATTAAAAAGGCCTTAAATGTTTCCTAAATACTGACTAAGGACCTTAAAACACTTACTTTCCCTATTTAGCCCTCAAATCCAAAAATTTCTCTATTAGGCCAAATGAGCAATTTTTGAGCAATTTTAGAAACATTGCTATTTTGGGATCTTACAACCTGTCTATCCACACCCTAGGAAAAATTTGGTCCCCTTATTGATCTATTGATGTGAATAGAATCACTAAGATCCAAAAGAATCAAGAAACCCTAGGTTTATATCCTTAGCCTACCTAGGTGCTCTTGCACCACATAAGATAGAAGTTGACCATTGAATTGCTACAAATAATATTGAAAAGATTCAAAATTGTGGTTGACTTGAGAAAATATTTCAATAAGGTCACACAACCTACATTTCATGGAAGATCTTCTTAGGAGGATGAAAAATCATGGATTACTAGTTTGAAAAAATATTTTCTTGTTTGCAATTATACTAGGAAATCTAGGGTAGTTTTGGTACCCCATATGGACCTAGTAATTAAATTTCCAATTTATGGACTTGAACTCCATTGAACTATGGTTCGATGTGGTTCAAAGGGGTTCAATTTTTAGATTCCCAAAGTTTAGAGGTTCAAAGTGGTTTGAATTGGTTCGAGGTAGTCCACCCTAAAGACTTAGAAGTTCAAGTTTAGAATTTGTATTCATCAAAGACGTTTAGTGATAAATGAAAGTTCAAGTTAAAGATTCCAATTTTGATTTGGTCCTATTATATTTAGTTTCTGGTGATTAACTGAATGAAACTTCAATATTTAATGAATAATATGCCATAGAAGCATTGAACTCAAACAAGGACTCAATACCCTTGTACACTAAACACCCTAACAAATTTGATGATGGTTAGCACATAAGGGGTATGTTGTGGATTCAAAAAGAACAATCCATGTCAAATAGAAGTGTCTTAAGTGAAGCCAATCACAAATCAAGTTTATCTACATTAATTGGATTTTCAGTGCATTGTATGCAATGTTACTTTTGGTGAAGATCAAGGAGATCATCTCATTTGATCCCAATGATGAAGGATGTAAGATGTAATGTCAATCAAACCAGCCATTTAATATGATGATCAAAAATCAAACTTCCAAGCTTATGAGATGAAATGACTAGATGAGTTTGATACCAACATAAGCACTCTATGCCTTACTCATGGTAAACTTTGGGTCATAATTGATAATGATTCAAATGCCTAACAACAAGTTTGACATGATTTCATTGAAAACTTGATGAAACCATCTTTACATAGTGCAAAATTTCATGGTCAGTATTGATGTATCAAAGAAACATGTGAACCATTTGACTAAATGTCAATGGTCATGGCTTGCAAAAATTCATTGTCTTTGAATCACAAACAGTCTTTGTCCTCTTCTACTGTATGATTAATGTGGATATAGTTTGGGTGCTTTCTATGTCTAAATTATTACTATGATTATGGTATCAATATAAAGAATGCACATAGCTGGTAATTTATAAACTTGACAAAATGAGACTCCTCTATATCTTTGAAATGTTCATAGTTCACAGGCACACAAACTCACGATTGATAAGGATTGATTGATCATCTTCAATGTGTTGATATTCAATGGCAACATGATAGACCAACATATATCCACCAATTTTCAATTAATCCTCCTAGTCCTAAAACCTAGCGAAGCTCTAGAGCGACAACTCCATGTAAAAAAAAACAATCAAGGCATTGAGCTCTAAGATAAGAAGTATTAAGCCATTTTATTCAGTATAATAGTGTATCAATGTCTCTACAACATGTTGAACCCACACACTACTTAGTTTCACTAAAAGTAAAAGGAGAAGCTTCCATACATAACAAATTAACTGATTATCCTTTATGTGAATAAGGAATCATAGGTATGTTGAAAGAAGTTGTCAATACATAAAGGATTTCTAGAATTGTACAAACACATTGGTATATGCATAGAAGTAAAAAGGATAAGTCAAAAGATATGTTTAGAAGTGCTCAAGTGTATAGTTGAAAGACTGGATATGTCCCTCAAAGAGATCTCTAGTCCAATAGTGAAAACAACACTATCAATCTCTATAAGTTTGGAATATGAACCCATGGTGAACATAAAATTAATGAGCAAAAAATACTTGACAAAATGCATAGGATTGATAAATATGAAGTTGTGAAGCTGGAGGACATCGAGATGGACTATACTGAGTAACATGGCTCACAAAACTAATTTCACAGAATATCAATTCTATTGTGGATGATTTGGATACCTAAGCTCAAAGGATACATGAAGAAGTAAGGTATATGATGAATCATTGAGAGAGTTGTATTCTTATAATTATGTCAAATTGATCCATGATTATCCTAACAATAGACACTCTCATCAACCAATCAAAACAAAGAAGCTTGATTATCATGTTAAGGAAATAAGAAACACAACATCCATGGAGGTAACATTTACTTGAGAAAAGCATAGATATGAATCACTCGCACATGAAATCACTTGTAAATAGTTTTATATTGCATAAAAAACTCCATAATGTTTGAAATCAAATCAAGACAAGTGTGTCCAGAATGGAGGGTGACTTGGCTTAATGAATACAAGTGGTGGGATAATATAGTTGCACTAGGTTATCCTGCAATTGATCAATTTTAGTTTAGACACTAGGGATATAACTAAAGATGGCTTGTTTTCATGTTTATGTATCTGGGAAGATATATAGGTATTTTGGATTAGGCAAGTTAAAGTTTGGGTACCTAAATGAAAGCTTATCTTACTAGCTATAACATACAAGTGAAGCCAAAAAAGTAAGATTACAAGAATATGATAAATATTTTAAAGAGTCAGTTATTAAAACTAAAAAAGGCCAAGTGAAAGGAGGAGAAATAAATATGCATCCATGAGACAAAGAAAGGGTTCAGATAAACTTTGAGTGATAGAAAAATTAGGGACTGTGAATATAGGTAGAGAACAAAGATATTTATTTTTCTAAATAGTGGTTTTGTATGTATCAAACAACAAAGTCAATTTTATTTTGTTGTGCTTAGAGGAGGAGTATTTTAATACATTAAAACTTTGAGTTTATGTTTTAAATCTCTTATCAATGTTGATTTTTGTATTGTATTGGTTATCTTTGAATGTAGTTGATATATATGATTACTGCCACAATTATATTTTGGACTTTGTAATTTGATTGTATGTGTGTTTGGAAAGGATCATTCCTCTTTTTCTTTATGTTCATTATCTAATGCAGTGCTCAGGTGAATGAACTTTTTATCATTTACTATTTATTTCCTTTCAGTTAGTTACTCTTTCCAAATCTATGTTGTGTTTACAGATAGGTGTTTGTAAACCTTTCTTGCTTTCAGGTTAAAAGCGTTATCAATCACAGTGTAGTTGATTCATTGCAAATTATTCATGGGGAGTTGTACCCAGATAAATTCAGAGGGCATTTACACTCTTCAATAGTGAAGTGACCCAACTATTACTCCATATCTAGTCTTCCTATTTGGGCTTTTGGGGTTACTTTGTATGTTTTTGTTTGGAGGACAATCTGTTCACTAATAGGAAAATAGGGCCATATTTTAGCTAATGGGTGACATATCTATGTGGTGGGAAAAAATGATGGAGAAAAATAAACTTTAGCATGGTGAGGTAACTTGGGAACAATTCTTGCAGTTATTTTAAAAAATATGGTTACCTCAATTGTTTTATGATAATAAATCATCAGATTTCTACAAGCTTGTATAGGGAAACATGACAGTCACACAATATTATGAACATTTCTATTATCTAGTTAAGTATGTCCCTCCGCATTAACATGATGAACTACTTAGGTTATGGGTTTGTGATCTAAGATGTATAGTAAGGTCAAAATGATAGAGCATTAAATGATGGATTTTTCCCTTTGAAAGGCTCTAAAATAGGAACATCAGCGAAAGGATGAATCTTCATCCGAATCATATCATAACTAGAATTACAAAAAGAAATACTAGGATGATTGAAAGTACAAAGATGATAGGCAAAGGGGGATGGAAAGAAGAAATGGATTAGGAACATGAAAGGAAAGGGATAGGAAAACCCTAACAAGAACAAGAACAATGATAACTAGGACAACAACATGAATCAAAACAACATGAACAACCAAATGAAAATAGAAGGAGTGGAAACAATAGGATTGGTGATAGGAGATGGCCAAGAATGAGATTTTTTGTGTGTGGTGATAACCATTTTTCCACTAAATGCCCTTGGTGAATAGACAAAAGAGATTTTCCAACTCAACATCACATTCATCCTGTAATTGATCATAGGTAGGTAGATTATCAAACCACTCCTATACACATTTTGGTTACCCTATTTCAAATCTAATATATGCTGGTGCTACTGAATGCTTTATAGATCCTATGATAGTAGCTAAAATACCTATTAATGCTGGTTAGATTGTTGAACATTGGACTATAGAATATAGTAATAGGATTGAGTACAAGTTAGAGAAATTCTTATTTTATAGTGAGAACTCCCTAGATTTCGAAAAGAGGTCAACTTGTATGTAGCTCCTTTGGGATCATACTATGTCATCCTATGCATTAATTGGCTAAGTGAAAATAAAGCCTTAGTTAACTATCAAGATAAGGTAATTGAATGCCTTGATTATTCAAGTCACTCAATGATACTTAATGGTGTCAAATGACCACTTGAATTGAGGTGAATATTTGTTGTGTAATTAAAGAAAGCAAGGAGAAAGGGATGTCAATTATATGTGGCTCATGTTAAGGATATGGAAGAGATGCCACCTCATCTAGAGGATTATTCCATTCATAGGAATTGAGGGATACATTTCCAAATGACCTACCTAAATTACCCCCTAAGAGGGAGTTCAATTTTTCTTTTGATCTTGTGCCAAGATAACAACCTCAATCAAAGGTTCCCTATTGCATAACCTCCATGGAGATGTATGAATTGAGTAAATAGATGCAAGAACTTTTAGACAAGGGTTTCATCCACCATAGTATATCATTATGGGGAGCTCTTGTAATCTTCATCAAGAAGAAAGATGGTACCTTAAGGTTGCGCATCAATTATCATATGCTAAACAAGGTGACCATTAAGAATTGGTATGCCCTCTCATGAATTGATGAATTGTTTGACCAAATGAAGGGAGTGACCATATTCTCCAAAATTGATTTGAGATTTGAATATCACCAGCTTTAGATTAGGGATGAGGACATACCAAAAAAAACATTTAGAACAAGGTATGAGCATTATGAATTTGTAGTCTTACCTTTTGGACTAACAAATACTCTTGTTTCCTTCGCGAGCTTTATTAAAAATGTCTTGAGAGACTATATTGACAAGTTCATGGAGATAATTATGATGATATCTTAACATACTTGAAGAATTTAGTGGAGCATGAAGAGCACTTGTGCATAGTTCTACAGTGCATAATAGAGAGAAAATTGTATGGGAAATGCCCCAAGTGTTTTTTCTATCAAAAAGAGATACATTACTTAGGACACATTTTTTTAGTGAATGGTATAGGAATGGAACTCACAAAGAAAAAAGGCATCCTTGATGGCCAACTCCATAAAAAGTGAGTGAAGTTCATATATTTATGGGCCTTGCTAGGTATTATAGAAAATTCATGGAGGGATTTTCCAGTATTGCAGCAACTATCACATCCCTTCAACAGAAAGGAAATATATTCAAGTGGATTGAAGCATGTGAGAAGACCTTTCAATTGCTAAAGAAAAGGCTTACTTTGATTCCTATATTGGTTATATAAGATCCAAATGGATATTATGTAGAGATTATGGGCACTTTAGGGGATGGACTTGGTGGCATACTTATGCAGGATGGAAAGGTTGTAGCCTATGAGTCCAAGAACCTTAATCAACATGAGGCAAACTACTTCACATGGCATGGAGTTGGCTGTGATAGTACATAATTTGTATATATTGTGGAATCACTTGTTGGGAAAGCCATTTGAACTCAAGACTAATCACATGGGCTTGAGATATATCTTTACTCACCCCAATCTTAATGTTAGGTAGAGAAGATGGTTAGTGTTCTTGAGTGAGTATGATTTTAGCATTGAGTATATTAAGGGAAAATATAATAGGCTAGAAAATTCTCCTAGTCATAGAATACACATTACTTCTATCACTACTTATAGGACTTGTTTGAGGGAGTACATTCTACAGTATCTTCCTAATGACACTATTTATGACTAAATAAAGCAGGCATTGCATAATGACTCATCTAATTTGTGGTTTCATGGATATCCACTTGATATTGATGGTTTACTGAAATACCAAAACACGATATATCTTCCCAACTTTGAAGGGTCGTAGAAAGTGGTGCTTGAGGAGATACATTGCACTCCATTTTTAGGACACCTAGGGGAGAATAAAATGATGGCTGACGTGAGGCTACTGCACTTTTGGTCAGAGCTCAAGCAAGATGTGGGTAAGTATGTTATCTAGTGTTTGGAATGTTAGTGTGTTAAGGGTGAATATGTCCATCTAGCAAGACTTATTTACCCGTATGAGATTCATTAGTACAAATGGTAGGTTATCAGTATGGACTTTGTGTAGGGATTACCCATTACTTGATCTGAGCATGATGTTATCTTGGTTGTAGTTGATAAACTAACTAGATCAGACCACTTCATTCCTAGAAGTTTGATGTATAGATCACCTATCTTGGTTAGGATGTTTCTTCAAGAAATATTTTGACTCCATGGCATACTAGAAACTATCATCTCTAATAGGGACAACTGAATGAGGTCAATGGTCTAGACAACCTTGAACTTAGCTTTGGGTATGTGCCTAAACTTTAGCACTTCTTATTATCCTGAGATTGATGGGAAGACAGAGAGATTCAACTAGCTTCTTGCAGATTTTTTGCATATGCATTGCATGGATCAGAAATAAAAATAGGAGTACCTTCCATTAGTGGAGTTTTCTTATAATAACTACTATCATTATTCTTTGGGAATGACTCCTTTTGAATCCCTTTACAAATGCAAGTGTCATACTCCTATCATTTGGGATAGGGTCAAGGGTATGATTATTGTTGGTCCTACGATGTTGAAATAGATGGAAGAGAAAATGATTCTCATTCCTAGATAAATAAAGGAAGAAACTGATCATTAAAAAAGTTATATTGACAAGAAGCACACCTTCTGAAACTTTCAAGTTGGTGAAAAGGTGTTTTTACAAGTGAGGTCATAGAAAAGATCAATCTCATTCAGAAAGAGTTCAAATATTACATTGAGATTTGATGGCCCCTTTGAATTTTTAGAGGTTATCAATCATGTTGCATATCAACTTTCTTTGTTACCTACGCTAGCCCACATACATAATGCTTTTCATGTTTTCTTAAGCCTTATCATCCTAACATGTCTCATGCCCTTGATTGTCATGCATTATAGGTATAGGATCCAAGGGTGGTGTTAGTTCATCCCACATGACTCATTAAGAAGCATACCATTATGGTATGAGATAGGGACATTCATTAATACAAGGTCCAATGGGACCGATTTGGCATGGAAAGTGCCACTTGGGAGTACCTGAAGCATTTGCAAAAATTATTCCCTCATCTTTTTGTATAGTTTTGTTTCAATTAGTCATTAGTTTTGGATGTGTGTGTGCTATCTTATTTTTAGTTTGACATCAAGATGATGTCTCTTCTGAGTGGGAAGGGATGTCACATTTTTCCTTTTGACATTCCTAACTTTCTTGCATATGTGGCATTTTGGTTGACTACAACTTTATAAAACTTTTTCTTAAAATATTGATTAAGGAATTTATAATTTATTATCTAATTTTATAATGTAATACATTAATTAATGTTATAATGATTAGTTTGATGTATATATATATTTTTTATGGGATAGTGCACTTCTTTATGATTATGTATTGATGTTCATGATTGTTTAATAATTTCTCATGATGATGATATTCTGTTGTGGATTCTATCTCATTCATTGATGTGAGTGTGTGAGTGGATGTAGGGACATTGATACAAGGTTGTTGTCAAGGTAAAGGAGGCCAGCTCCTTAGAAGGGGATGGTTGGATACCAAAGTAGTCGACACTAACACACCACTTCAGAACTTATATGTTTATTTTGTTTTATCCCTCCTTAATATCCTTATGAATAAATTAATGATGATTTTAATTTGAAGTTGAAGAATAAAATTTTCTAGAAGGAAATGTATATGTAATTGTTAATTTTAGCATTCAAAATTATTTCTTTGTAAAACATAACATCTATATATGAATAAAAAACTAAAATGACTTTGTACATGTCTGTAGTGATTGTCTCATTGATTTTTTTTAGTTTTCCAAAAATTAAATGTTGATGTGGCACTAAAAACAAGGAAGAAGTTGTGCAGATAATGAATTGAGTTAGTTACATAACAAGGTTAGGGAACAAGATAAGAGGGATATCAAATATTGAACTAAGGGACATTCACAATGAGAAGGAAGAGGTGTTGAAAAGAAACATTTAAGAAAGATTGAATCACAAAAAATTTAACAAGTTTTTCTTCAGGAATGCATTCCTATATTTTCCTTTAGTTCCACGATTGTTAAGTTAATTTATCAAGCAATCAAAACTTTCTATATTTTATTTTCTTATGTTTTAAGATTTATTTTCTTGAAATATTGAAGCTAGTAGGAAATGGAGTTATTTTTCTCAAATGTAACCTCTACTCTTTTTAAACTGACATCTCTTTTCGCCATTATAGCAAAGAATATTGCATGGGGTTCTTCATTAGATGATGGGCTAAATCTTGTGCATACCAACCACCCTAATATCTAAACCTAAACGTCAAAAAGAAACTAATAGATTGTGAGGATTAACAAAAAAAATAGAGCTCTAGGAATTATGGTTGATTATACTTAAAATCAATTGTAATAGTAGTGTGGATAGTAATATAGCTAGAAGGAAGTGAGACCATGTTCTTGAAATCTGATTTCTACATTACTCTACAACCCTACCAATGTATGGAAATGATCCAAATGTATGCTATGAATTCAACTGCATACATCCATGTTTTTTTCTCTTAGGAGTTTTAATGTTACTTAATTTCTTTATTTATTCAAAAGATTGATGTGAAAAATAGGTGGTGTGTTTAGTCTTGGAGTTCTGTAATGTGGAATACTTCCAAATAATGATTTTGAATTTTTCCATGTGAATTACAGCAATTTATTTTCAATGTCCTGCATCAAGAAATATAATATTATGATTTCTTTCTTAAACTCTCACTTTGACACAATGGAAGTCATGGAATGAGAAACACTTGAGTGCCCAACTCTAATTTTGAACCTATAAAAAAATGAAAAAATAAATTCAATGAAAAATTAGCAAAATTTCCAGCACATAATGATGTACCATAACTGGTCTATAAAACCATTCCAATAAAATATGTGTGGGTGTATTTATTAAGATAGTTGTTACACTTGAAAAATGGGTTCTGAAGTGTAAATGCATCATTTATTTCCTAGATGAGAAGAATTTACTCTCGGTACTATCATGTTTTAATACAAGACATAAATGTTGTAGTAATGATTCCTTGTGTTGCAAGAATAACTAGATTCCAAGGAAAAACTTGGCCTGAGATGAGTATAGTATTATTAGACTTTATGAGAATCTTTCAAATATAGTAGTGATTGGTGGTTGTTAATATATAATTTGATTGTCTAATACAAAATGAGGGTACATACTATCAACACTAGCATATTAATGTTGATCTTTCATATCATTGTTGAGTATAGACTAGGTACAGAGGTACTACTCATTTAGAAGTGATTTCTGAGAAGGTTGTGTATTTTGTTTCTTCCTATCTTTGTGTGAATCAGTGTTGTTCCATGATTAAGAAACTAATTTCTCTAATGGAAATAGAGCATAGAATTTGTACTTTTAGTTTCTTTTTTCTTCAAGTTAAATCATTATAACAACCTTCTTTCAAGAATATAAACATTTAATATGAGATGGGTATGTCTTCAAGTAGATAGAGCTTTTGAAAACTAAACTTATTATACCTTAGGTTCCCCTATGAGTGTGTTTTAATTTCCCTTATGGTTGGGCTAAATGTGGCTTTAAATGGGAGGGTTAGAGATGGACAGATTGAGTTTTTTTTCTTTGTACCCACTAGTAATGTTAGAATGGACTCGCTATGCTTCATTTCTTCTATCAGCTAATTTTGGCTCCAAAAATGCTTCAACAAGTTATTTCTTTTTAGATATATGTGTAGATATGTTCTATTTTTATTTTTCTATATGAGTAGATATGGTAAGATTTTTATTTTTTGCATATGAGCATACATTCTTTTATATCATTTACTACATCTATGATTGTTGTTATGTTTTCCCTACAACATTCCATGTTTAGGCTACTTAGACATATGTGGAAAGTAGTATGTTACATGGCTACACCAAATCCATTTGATCCTCTTGTTCTGAGTTTCAAGGCATCTCATGCTAGGGTTGAGGCATTTTTCATGTCAAGGAGGACCCCAAGGAGTTAAACACTTTTTGGTTGGCATGGTAAAAGGAACTGGGACACACTCTCATCTGAGATTGCACATGGATGACATATAATGGCTTTCGAGATCAGAATACAGATGAACACATGTTCAAGGAATATTTTATATAACTCTACTCATGAAGTAATATCATCTTGTAATGAACATTATAATGTATCAATGAACAATGGATATTGATTCTATAATGATCATGATGTACTATTTAGTCATGCTTATGATGGGCATATGATAGATGTATGATGTGTAGATTAGAATCATCATCAATGTATAGTAATTACATTTGGTTATGGAAAAATTGATTCTTAAATCTTGATTATTGGTTCATAAATAAATATTGGCTTTTCAACTGAGTCTTTTATTGTTTATTTCTACATTTCTCAAAATTGTATGATGTGACAATTGTCGAGTAAGACATGGAACTTACATCTATACCTTACTTTATGAGCTTGTGGAATGATGCATGTTGGCATCAACCATGGTTGCTTATGTGCACAACTAAACAAAAAATCCCCTACCTTATGTATTTATTTGGCACCAATACATGGTAGAACTTGTCTCTTTCTTTACTACCAAAAGCCAAATATGACATAAATTGTCGTAGCTCTACAAGGGGATTTTTGTTAGTAGAAATCTCTACTTTCTCTTTTTCTCTATCTTCTCACTTTCTTAATGTATGTAACATGCTCACAAAATCATGTACACAAAGTCCCATCAACTTTTCTATCACTACTGTTATGGGGAAAGGTGTAAGGGTGTTTGAAAATGGGGAGTACTCTATTTTGGCGATGGGGTAAACAAAGGAAAACTTGTATATTGTAGAGGTATATGAGTCCTCTAAAAAGTCATTATAGATTTTGGGGAACATTCTTGATGAGCTTTGCATAAAGAGTTAGGAAGTAGTTTCTCTAATGGTTTTCTTCTTTGTCTCACTTTGAAGCCCCATGGTGGTTTTGATTTCCATAATGGGCTTTGAAGTATAGTTGAAATGATGATGCATGGAGATTTTGTGAAGGGTGTGAGGCCTATGATAGTTGGTTGTGGGGCCAAGGTATTTTTGGTGGAAGGCGTTGAGAAAGAGTATAGTGTTGATGGGGACACAACCCAAGAACATAATGGACACAACAGAAAAGGGAAATTATATTAACTAAGAAAATAAGCTAGTACAAATAGTATAGAGAAAATAAACTTCAAAAAATGCCCTAAGGGCTTACAATAGCATAAATCTGGAGAATATTTCTCCTTTTAGCACCTCCTCTCAAACTCCACTCCAAACTGCCTTTTACAATACCAGAAATCTCATTAAATAGACCCCAGAGGGTTAAGGACTAGGAGTACATTCTAGAAAGTGCTAGTAGGCATCCACCGACAAAATAGAAGGTTCCAGAAGCTGCATTAGAAGTCAGTGCAAATCTAGAAGAATCCAGAAACGGTAACCGAACTTCCGGGAGGCATAACTTTTGAACCGTAGCTCCGATTGACGAACCATTTACATTTTTGGAAAGCTCTCAACATGCTCTATAGCCCTATGGACTAGCTTTGCTTATCCCCCATTTTTTGACACTTTTTGAGGTCATTTAATGCCCCAAACCTGACTTTGAAGCATTCTTAGGAGGTCTCCAAAACTCGAAAAACTGCAATAACCTGCAAACCGTGGGGCCTATTGACCTGATTCTTTTTCTGGAATGCTCTAAATCATGATTACATTCATCTGGCCAATTCACACCTTCTATTTTACCAAAATGATGGGCCAAATACATGCTCCTATTTTTTTTGGGATTTTCAAACACACTGATAGTTGAACTCTGAGAGTTGGAACCTTTATTTGAGCCAAATGGGTATCCGAAAATTTAAATACATGAAATAGAAACTAAGTCTAAGTACATTTTTTTGGGTGACATAGGATTGCCCTTATACGTCTGGATGCTCCTGCATCAGACACCTAGGGTAGATTGAAAAGTGACCCTATCACTTTATGGATGGTAGAAGAAATCCCAAATGGGAAACCTCAACTGCTAAAATCCAAGTTGAGTCCTTGATCAGCTGTCCTTTCCATTTGACCAAATACTCTTCATACTGCCTATTTCTGGTACTCCTACCCACACGATGATCTAGAATGTCTTCTATCTCCTCCTTCTTAGAAGTAGGAATTGGACATGGCTCTAAAACCAGCTCCTCATCTGCACCATCATCATGATACTCTGTTAAATCTGCAATATTGAAAATGGGAGAAATGTGAATACCATCTGGCAGCTCCACCTCAGATGCATTTCCTGAGTTATGTTTCTTCAAAACTTTGCAGGGGCCAAATTTCTTCATTTTCAGCTTGTTGTAAGTACTAACTAGAAATCTTTCTTTTCATAAGTGCACCATGACTAGATCCCCTACTTGGAATTCCTTATGTCTTCTCCTTTGATCAGCCCTAGCTTTATACTCTTGATTCATCTTGATAATGTGTGCTTGAACATCCTCATGTAGACACTTGATGTGTTCAGCAAATTCCTCAGCTTCAGCACTTGTCCTCTCCCCTTGTTCTATCTTCCTCAATTCTGGTGCAGTCCTTGGGCTATTCCAATATGCAATTTGAAATGGTGATTTTCTAGTACTCCTATTACAGAGTTATTATAAGAAAACTCTACTTGTAGTAGAATCAAATCCCATCCCTTGGGCTTATCTCGAACTAAACATCTCAGCAAATTGCCCAGACTTCTATTTACCACTTCTATTTGGCCATCAGTCTGTGGGTGATGCGTGGAACTGAATTTCAAGTCTATTCTCAACTTCTTCCACAATGTCCTCCAAAAATACCCCACAAATTTAGTATCTCTATCAGAAACTATACTCCTTGGAAGACCATGTAGTCTTACCACCTCTTTGAAAAACAAGTCTGCAATATGGATAGCATCATGAGTTTTGTGGCATGGAATGAAATGTGCCATTTTGGAGAACCTATCAACTACCATGAATACTGAGTCATTACCCCTTTGTGTCCTTGGCAATCCAAGAACAAAATCCATACTTATGTCCTCCCATGGCCTTGATGAAACAGACAATGGCTGATATAGGCTAGTATTTTGACTAAACCTCTTGGCAACTTGACAAACCTGGCAACTCTGTACAAACTTCTTCACATCCTGTATAATTTGAGGCCAAAAATAATGTTCTCTAAGAATGGTAATGGTCTTATCCCAACCAAAATGTCCTGCCATCCCTCCACTGTGTTTCTCCTTAATCAGATTTTCCCTCATGGAACTCCTTGGAATGCACAATTGACTACCTTTGAACAACATGCCATCCTGAATCAAATAGTCTAACCACTTAGTTCTATCTACAGCAACAGGTTCTTTACAAGCTTTCCATGCTTCAGCAAAATTAGGATCCTCGGGGTACAAATTCTTGAGTTCATCAAACCCAACTACTTCAACCTGCATTGTTGTAAGCAAAAATTGTCTCCTACTTAGTGCATCTGTAACCCTGTTAGATTTTCCACTTCTATGCTTCAACACAAATGTATAACTCTGCAAGAATTCTACCCACTTCATATGCCTTTGATTCAATTTACCTTGGCTATTTAGGTACTGTAATGCATGATGATCAGTATACAAAACAAATTCCTTTGGCAATAAATAATGCCTCCATTTCTTTAAAGCTTGAACTATTGCATAGAACTCTTGGTCATAAACAGAATACTTCTTCTTTGCACCATTCAATTTTTCACTAAAATATGCAATAGGCTTACCTTCTTGGCTTAATACAGCCCCAATAGCACTACCACTAGCATCACAATCCACCTGGAATACTTTTCTAAAATCTGGAAGTGCCAATACAAGTTGTTCAGTCACCTTCTTCTTCAGCAATTCAAAACTTCTCATAGCTGCTGCAGTCCATTTGAACTCTTTTCTATCCCCTCTTATTGTATCATTTAGGTGTGCACATATGCCACTGAAATTCTTAATAAACTTCTTGTAAAAACTAAATTAGACCATGAAATGATCTTACCTCAGTAGAAAACCTTGGAGTAGGCCATTCCAAGATGGATTTTACCTTCTCTGGATCCATTTTAAGACCTTTAGGTGATATAACAAATCTCAAATAGACTAACTCCCTTTTTGCAAAGACACACTTCTTTAGATTAATTAATAGTTTCTCTTCCCTTAGCCTTTCAAGGACACTACGAATATGTAGTAAATGTTCTTCCAAAGTCTTGCTGAAAATTAAAATATCATCCAAATAGACAATAACAAATTTTCCCAAGAACTTCTTAAGTACCTCATTCATGAGCCGCATGAAGGTGCTTTTGGCGTTCGTCAATCCAAAGGGCATGACTAACCACTCATAAAGACCTTCCTTGGTCTTGAAGGCTTTTTTCCACTCATCTCCTTCTTGAATCCATATATGATGATAGACACTCGTCAGATCTATCTTTGTGAAGTACTGAGCTCCACTCAAGCAGTCCATAAGATCATCCATCCTTGGTAAAGGAAACTGGTACTTGATGGTTATCCTATTTATAGCTCGAGAATCTGTACACATCCTCCACTCTCCATCCTTCTTTGGTGCAAGTATTGTAGGTACTGCACATGAACTCAAGCTCTCTCGAATCAAGCCCTTCCTCAACAACTCTTGAACCTGTCTATTTAGTTCCTCTATTTCAGTAGGAGTCATCCTGTGAGCAGCCTTGTTAGGCAAACTAGCTCCTGGAATCAGATCTATCTGATGACTGATTTGCCTTACTGGTGGCAATCCATCTGGAACATTATCACAGATAATATCTCCATATTCCCCTAGTAAATTTGAAACTTCAAATGGTATTCCTAGGAATCAAAGCATAGCACATATGTTGATGTTTCATGCCATCTAAAAACTTCCTTCCATCAACAAGACAAATCCTAGCACTGCTACATACCTTTTCACCTTCCTTTTTCATGGGCTTCAATTTGTGGCAAACTCCATCCTTTGTCAGAGAGTATGTGTTTGCATTTCCATCATGTATTGCATGTCTATCAAACTGCCATGGTCTACCAACAATAGATGGCAAACATCCATTGAAATAACATCACAGAGAACTTCATCATGGTAACTCCCAATTTTGAATTTTACTAAACATTGTTCACTTACCAGGACCTTATGATCATCTTTTACCCAAGAAATCTGATAGGGTTGGGGATGTTTCTCCCTTTTGAGCTTTAGCTTAGAGACCATCTCTTCTGATACCAGGTTATTAGTGCTACCACCATCAATGATCATGTCACAACATTTATCCTCACACTTGCATCTAGTACGAAACAAACTCCTTCGTTGTCCTGGTTCATTCTCACCACTTAGTAGGACTCTTTCATTTACCAAGGTCTCTCCTCTTTCTGCATCCTCTGAATGTGATGATTGTGCATCCTCATCCACATGAGCAACCCTAGCTTGGCCCTCAGCTCTCCTATCTGTCCTTCCTTGTCGTTGAGGGCATTCAAAGGCATGATGACCTTCTTCATTGTAATGGAAATAGGTACCACGGATGCCTCCTCTTCCTTGTCCACATCCTCTATCTCTTCCTCTTTGATTTCCAAAGTCTTGATCATGGGAGCGGTTGAAACCCTCATTCCTCTAGTTTTTGCTAGTACCCACATCTTCATTTTTCTTTTGGGTTTCATTGCAGCCTCCAGATGATCTACCACTTCCCCTTCCTCCTTGACTGCACCCTCTTTGTCTTCCTTCAAACCTTTTATTCAGCTTCTCTTCAACTCATAGGGCAAACTGGTATGCCTCTTCAATGCTGGTCATTCTTACCAGACTTAATTCCTCCTGGATGCTAGGTCGCAACCCACTAATATAACAAGCAACCTTCTCCTTATTTGCTTCTGCATGCCCTGCTCTAATCAAGAGTCGACAAAACTCCTCTGTATATTCTTGGACTAATCTTCCTGCTTGTTTTAACCCATGCATCTTCTTAAACAGATCAAGCTCGTAGTCAACAGGAATGAACTGCTTCTTCAATTTGTCCACCATGCGATCCCATCTTGCGATCTTCTCCTTTCCAGTTGAACTTCTTGCCACCATATTTTGGCATGGGCTTTCAGTTTGGCCTTTGCAAACTTAACCCTATCTAGGTCCCTTATATCCTCATACTCAAAGTATTCTTCCAGTTCATTGATCCAATCGATCAACTCATTTGGTTTCAGATTTCCTAAAAATATACCCACTTCAATTGTAGGTATTTTTCCAAACTTAGTAATGGCCCTAAAAAGCCTTTCCTCTATAGGATTTAGAACTTCCCTATCAACTTCATCTTCTGGTCCCATTACTTCCTCTTCATTGTCATCCTCACTATTGTCACTTGCGGTAACATTTGCTCCTCTACGAAGCTCCTCTTGCAATGCTTGTCCCTGCCTCTAGAGGGCTCTAACCTCCTTAGGATCAATAGCTATAGCCCTTCCACCACACTCTCTTCGTGGAGGCATCTTCTAACTCGAACCCACAATCACACAGTCCTGGTGCAAACTGCCTCACAGTTGGCACTCTGTCTACACACTCAGGAAAACCCACTCTGATACCACTTGATGGGGACACAACCCAAGAACAAAATGGACACAATAGAAAAGGGAAATTATATTAACTAAGGAAATAAGCTAGTACAAATAATACAGAGAAAATAAACTTTAGAACATGCCTTAAGGGCTTACAATAGCATAAATCTGGAGAATATTTCTCCTTTTAGCACCTCCTCTCAAACTCCACTCCGAACTGCCTTTTACAATGCCAAAAATCTCCTTAAATAGACCCCAGAGGGTTAAGGACTAGGATTAAATTATAGAAAGTTCTAGTAGGCATCCACCGATGAAATAGAAGGTTTTGGAAGCTGTGTTAGAAGTCGGTGCAAATCTAGAAGAATCCAGAAACGGTAACCGAACTTCCAGGAGGCATAACTTTTGAACCGTAGCTTCGATTGACGAACTGTTTACATTTTTGGAAAGCTCTCAAAGCGCTCTATAGTCCTATGGACTAGCTTTGCTCATACCCCATTTTTCAACCCTTTTCAAGGTCATTTAATGCCCCAAACCTGACTTTGAAGCATTCTTAGGAGGTCTCCAAAACCCAAAAAACTGCAATAACATTCAAACAGTGGGGCCTATTGACCTGATTCTTTTTCTGGAATGCTCTAAATCATGATTACATTCATTTGGCCAATTCACACCTTCTAGTTTACCGAAATGATGGCCCAAATACATGCTCCTATTTTTTTGGGATTTTCAAACGCACTGATAGTTGAACTATGAGAGTTGGAACCTTTATTTGAGCCAAATGGGTATCCAAAAATGTAAAGACATGAAATAGAAACTAAGTCTAAGTACATTTTTTTTGGGTGACACAGGATTGCCATTATACCTCTAGATGCTCCTGCATCAAGTGTAGACAATATCACCATATTGGTAGAATGCCAGAGGTGTTTCTTATGGACTTGTTCAATGCTTCATATTCAATATGGTTTGATTGTGTTGGGGTTGGAGATTATTTGTGTTTTAGAGACCACAAAAGTGTAGAAGTACTTGTTTATAATATAGATAGATCTATTTGGGCTAGAAGATAGAAAGGTCATAAACATATGTTTATGAGAATCTTGACCTTTCAACCATATAGGCAAGTAAATTTTATTTTTATTTTTGGTTTTATGATTCTACTTTAATGATTAGTTTATTAGTTAACTATAATTTTTAAAGTTTCTTATAAGTCTAGTGTATCACACTTAAAAGTTAATATTTTCATCTTATTTACATCACTCTTAATCTATCATGTTTAAACATCTAGTTTTAAAGAAAAGGTTTCAAACAATAATGATTATATATATATATATATATATATATATATATATATATATATATATATATATATATATATATATATATATATATATATATATATATATATATATATATATATATATATATATATATATATATATATATATATATATATATATATATATATATATATATATATATATATATATATATATATATATATATTGAAAATTGGGAGAGAGAGGGGAAGGGGAGGATTTGAAACAGGATCACTAAAACTATTAGAAATCAATACAACATCACTGCATTCACCACATTAACAATCTCATATCTAGATTATGCATTATATATAACCTCAAATGTTGTAATGTATCTAACTATATATCACAATCATCAATATAAAAGTTTGTAGTCACATAACACAAAGATTTTTGTTATGAATCCCTCCAATGTGAAGGTTAAACTAGGGTGGGGATGACAACAACAAATCTTTACTATTGTAGTAACAAAGTTAGCCCATTAGGACTACAAATTCGACCACTTCTAATGATCTATCCTTGAGGGGTCTACCCTATTAGGAGCTTTACAAAGATTGTTAACTCTTCCTTGATTAAATAATTTAACACTTAAAATGAAGTAAGGACTCAATTAAGAGATTGCACAGGCCTGTTAAAGCCACTCTTTAAGAGATTTACCTTGATTCACTCTACCAAAAATGATTATGTACCTAATCCTTTGTTCTTCAGTTACAATGTTGTCTACAGATCTCTTCTTTCCAATCCATGATCTAATCTCCTATATGATATTGTTGACCTTATGGTCAAATCATTTTTCTATTAGTGACTTAACAAATAGTCAATTTTTTTCATTACTACTGAGCTTTTTACTTGCTATGGAGCTTATTGTTCTTCTAGCAGTATTAACCAAGTGTCTCATTTGCTACCATGCTAAAATAGCCAGATTGTAGTTCATGTCAAGCTTCATAGTATCTCTCGAGTGTCTAAGACAAACTGTAATGCTTACCAAGTTCTACAATGTCTACTGAGCTTTAGGGGAAAAGTGCAATGTTAACCAAACTCTGTAGTGTTAACCAAGTATGTCACTATCTACTTAGCTCGTAGTGTTAATGGAGATAATTCAATGTTGACTGAGTTATGTAGTGTCAACAAAGCATTTCAGTATCTACTAAGTTTCTCAATATTGGTCAAGTCATATAGTTTTGACCAAGTTCAAGCTACTCCTGAGTGTACAATATGGACCAAGCTTTAATGTCAGCAAAGTGCTAGAGTTTATCGAGTGTCAAAACATCATCGAGTTGTCTTTAGAGCCTGAGTTCTAGTAGCTACCTGACTTAGTAAATTATGATGAATTTGATATTGTATCCATCTCCAGAAGGTAATTAGGTGGATTGGTATATATGTAATATATTATATTATATCCAAAAAAGTATTAAAATAAGTAATAAAAATTTGAGTGCAAATTAGTGAAGACTACAAGAAATATAAGGAATAGAAGAGACTTATCTATCATACCATTGTGATAATTGTAATTCAAGGAATCCCATTTAGCAAATCAAAGTTTTAGATCAGAGATCAACCACTGGATCATCCTAATCGGTGCATCAGTGAAATCCTCTAACAAGGTGGGCTTAACAATCTTATGCTAAATCTCCTAATAGAGTGCATACTTCATCGTATGTTTGTAAAATCCTTTCATAAGGTGGACTAATAGTCCTTATATCTCCTACTAGTGTAGGTCTTTATAAGTGACCAATTGTAAGCCTTAACATGCCAAATTTATACTGTAGTACTAAAGATTTTGGGTATCATCCCCACCCTAGTATTACTTTCTATTTGGAAGGTTTTTGGGTCACCAAATATTGTGTCAAAATGTTATGAATTTTTTATTGATTTCATTCTTTCATACATGTAATTAGATCAGAATAATATATGAAGGATTAATTGGTGAAGTAAGTTAAAAGTTTTATTGGTTCCTAGTTCACCCCTCCCCTCTTAGTAACTTGGCCTACCTTATATTCCAACAATTGGTATTAGAGATTTTGATTCTCATATCAAAATTTTTAAGCTTGAGAAAAATTAGAGGAAATGGAAGTATATAGGCTAGAAAAGACTATTGAGAATGAAAAGTTGGATTTGCAATTGGCCATGGATTAACTCAAGAAAGCAAAGGAGAATCTCTCTTAATCTTGCAAAGAAGGATGAAACTAGCAGTGTATTTGAATGACAATCTCTACATTGAAGAAAGAATTGAAGACTTGTACCAAGAGAAAAGTTTAGATGTAGCTAATGCAAAAATAAAAAATCTACTTGAGAAGAATCTTACTCTTCAAGAAGAAGTCAAAAAACTAAAAAGAGAGCAAAAAATCCAATTAGTTAGAATGTGTGAGAACTTGGAACAATGGACAAAGCCATGGAAGAGAATATTTCTTACTGAAAGGATAGAAGAAAAAGACAATGAATTCCACAACTATCCCTTTAGCAAGAAGATTTTATTGATCAACTTGGTGATGCAAATCAAGAGCTTATGAACTAAAGATTAGATAATGAAATACTACAAAATAATCTCAACATGGAGAAGAAAAATAATGAAAGAATGATGAAATATCAAGAAAGCATGAATTGATTGAATGAGTAAAATCAATATAGACACAAAGTAAAGATGGATTTAGATACATAGAAGAAGGTGAATCATCATAGAAAGGACCTCAAACGAATCATAGGCCTACTTGGCATCATTTTGGAAATATAGGTCATACATCAAATAAGTGTTGGAACAATGGTAAATCAAAGTTCAATGGAAAGTGCTACAATTGCAACAAGCCAGGACATAGAGAAAATGAATGCAAAGAGAAATCTAAATTTGAAGAAAAGTATTTAAATTACAACAAGACAAGACATAAATCTTCAGAATGTAAGATGAAGAAGTGGAACCCAGCAGAGAAAATTATGAAAATAATATTTGGTTGGGATTACAATACATGGTGTAGATGTCACTATTGTGGTGAGTTTTGGAACGTTGGATAAAATTGTATAAAACATCCCTTGATAGTAAAATGAGGTGTTTTGTATGTATAGAACTTGGACATCTTGCCAAGAACTGTATGAACAAAGGAAGAATTGAAGATGAAAAGAAAGCAAAGGCTAACAATGTTAGAACTTAGATGAGGTAGAAATGGTTAAGGAAATTTCTTGATGATGGAAACCAAAGACTTGAAATTGTTAACACCTAAGTCAATGATTTAGGTGACTCAACCATTTCAACTTAGTTAGCTATGGATCACTGAGTTAGCAAGAAAAATATCCATATCAACATTCAAGATGCACAAGGATCACTGAGCTAAGATGACAACATAAGACCTTATTGAGCAAGGTTAGGTTGCAAGACCTTATTTAGGAAGGTTTGCCTGCATAATCATATCAAATTTTGAATAAAAGATGTTGATTTGGTGACCCTACTGAGTACTAAGTTTAGACCAAGTGTTGGTAATCTTATCAAGTTCAAAGTTCTCTCTAAGTTGGTAGTTCCTACTAAGTCAAGAGACTTTACCAAGTTGAAGGTTTCTTCTAAGCATTAAAGAGCTAACTGAGCAGAGGAAAACCTATCACTAAGCGAACATTTGTATGAAGCATTAATGGTAATTGTAAAGACTAAAGTTTGATAAAAAGGAGGAAATTGATCAAATATTTTCCCTGCAAATTTTTCAAGAGCTAAGAGACAAGAGAAACTTATAACCCTTGAGTGATTTGAAAAAGTTGTTGCAATCTTAGTGCTATATTCAAAGTCTAACCAAGTGAATGGCATCTTCTAGTAGCAAAATGAAAAAGGGTTCAGAGATTTTGGTTTGTGGAGTTAATTGTAAGGCTCCTACATTCAAGTTGAGTTAAGTAGTTTTATATGCACTTGATCTTGCTAGAGTGCAATCTCATATTCCACCAAAGTTACTTCTTATTCATGATATTAGGTCATTTTATCACTGTGCAATTCGAGAACTAGGAACCCTAAAATGAACTAGGTATATAATGAGCTATCTGTGGATGGTGTCTTAAAACCTAAACATTTGGAGACAAAGGGATTGGTGCATATTTTACATATGCCAAGGGAAAGCCAAGTGAAATGGATTAGGCTCATCTTGAGCTATTCCATGACATGTAATTATGATTGGATGACCCTATATTGATAACAAAGAAGATGATACATAAAATTACCAAGTTGCCAATGTTGAACAAGAAGACAAAAAAAACCCTAGGTTAAATTGAACTAGCTAATAGGACTCTTGCCAAGTGGTCTAATAGAGGCATGAAATTGAACCGACTGATTAACATGGAAATCAACTTTGGCATCCATGTTATTGTGCATATGATCTATAGCTCAAGGTGGTTGAACAACATCTTATGTGAAGAAGTTTATTTGGCTTACAAGGTGGTGAAGAATAATCTATCCTTCAACCTTGTCGAGTTGCAATTGAGCCAACTAAGCAAGAAGATGGAGAGCATCTAAGTTTCAAAGAACAATACATATAAGTTTGGTTCTCTATTTAATTTTTTATTTTTCTATGTGTAGATTTTGTTTCCCTTGAAAGAACTATGGTGTGGAAGAAGGACACACTAGTGTTATATCAAACCAATGAGTTTATAGTAGAGATGGGAGAAAATTTTGACAGTATTATAGATAACTATTTTGAATCCTTCAAAGAGAAAATACAAGGTAGATACCAAATACCAAAGAAGTTGGTAGAAGATTAGGAGAACAATATATGTTTTCTGGTTGATTGTGACAAGGTCCACATCCAAGCATTCAGGCCTAAAATGGTATGGGTGAAGCCTCTGGGATATGAGGTCAATATTGATGACACCAAGGACATAATTGAGGCTCTCCTCAATGATTTAGTAGATCCCAAGGCTCCAATATTTTGGAACCTAAGAGGAAGTAAAGGCAAGATTTGAACTAGAGATCAAGCATTAAAGAGAGGAGGAAGAAGGTAGTGAAATTACTTAAGGATACAAAAATATCCACTTCTCCTCTCATGATGACTGAAGGATAAGGTGATGACCTAGTGGAAGAAGAAGAAGATGCAAAGGAAGAAACTAAAGAAGAGGATCCTCCCAAGAAGAAAGGAAAGGTCAATATCGCAAAACCTACAAAGTCTTCCCCTATCATGTTTACTAGAAGATCATCAAAATCTAGGAAGAGATTAAAACTAGGTGATGATGATGATGAAGATGAGTAGATCATACTTTAGAAGACTACCCCTACATTTTAAGAAATACTAAAAAGATTAGAAGAAGGAGGAGGTATTGGCATAGAGAGAAAAGGAAAATAACCAAGGCCAAAGGCATACCCAGCTATCAAAGTCACCTACAAGAGTAAAAACTATTGAAAATAAATAACAACCACCCAAAGAGATAGGAGAACACAATACCTTATAGATTTATCAAATTGTAAAAATACATGCCCACTTGCAAGGCCTTCCGAGTTGCGGCTAGCATACATTAATCTTCAATGGTAAAAATTCACATTTCAACTCTAGTTTGACCTCCTTGATATTTCTTCTATTTCTGCTACTACTACCCCCCTTCTTAGACTCTAACCAATAACCTCTTTAAATACATGCATGGACACAAGTTAGCCTATTGTAAACACCAACTAATTAAACCCTTATATTAAATGCATAACCAAGGCACATGTTGTCTCTTAAAAAATATTAAATACCAATACCAAAATTAAAATATGTGCAAGGTCAACCTAGACTAGAACTAGATATAGACAACTTTATCAAAGAAGGACCAAGACAAATACTGACACTCAAAACATATAGGAATACTTGGCACCAACAAGAACATTTGGTACGAATAGGTTTACTCAGTATATAAAGGAACACTTGGTCAACGTTGGATCACTTGGCCAACATAAGATTGTTACAGTAAGTCAAGATCCACTAGCTATAGTAACATGACATCCACTAGCTATAGTAACTCAACATCCACTAGATACACTAAGTTGACATCCACTAAATAGCCTAGCAGCAATAGTAACTTGGAAACCATTGGTACTCAACTCCAACATGCAGAATGAACAAAGATAAGCAAGATTGACAACCAATGATGCTCCTCATCAGAAAACTAAATTTGAAAGAAATGATTCTCTTGAATCATTGAGATGTCACAACCTGAGCTAAATCTAGCTCATATTAAGAAATCCATGAAGCATATTTAATAGTTTTGTTCTTCCACTTCACTAAATATTCATAGTAATATTTTTCTCTTGTGCTCTTGCCAACTCTCTAATATAATATCTATTCAACTTCTTCAATGTTCTTCATAAGATAATCTTCTAATACAAGAACTTCATCATATGACTCATGATACTTATAAAAATCAATAAAAATTTGAATACATGAGATATATCCATGTCATCAGGTAGCTCAACTTCATAAGCATTACCACTATCAAACTTCTTCAAGACCTTACAAGGTCCAAACTTATTTGCCTTCAACTTACTATATGTTCCAATGGGAAATCTTCCTTTCTTCAAATGAACCATCACCACATCACCAATTTCAAAGTCATTATGTCTTCTAGACTTATTAGCATTTTTCTTATACTTCTAATTACTTTGTTCCAACCTCAAGTTCACTTCCTTATAAAAGGACTCCATAAAATCAAAAAATTATTCTCCTGCAATGCTTCTCTTTTCTTCACTAAAAACATCTCCCGAATCTGAGATACCTATAGGCTACATTCTAGTAACAATCTCAAAAGGTGTTTTCCCTGTACTCTTATTCATAGAATTATTATATGCAAACTTAGCTTGTGCCAACACTACTTCCCAATTACTTGGCTTGTCTCCAATGAAACATCTCAGCAAATTACCAAAGCTTCTATTCACAACCTCCATTTGTCCATCTATCTATGTATGGAATGTAGAAATAAACTTCAACTAGATACCCATCATCTTCCACAAAGTCTTCCAAAAATAACCAACAAACTTATTGTCTCTTTCATAAATAATACTTCTTGTTAATTCATGCAATCTCACAATCTCTTTAAAGGAAAGTTCAGCAACATGCTTAGCATCTTATGTCTTCTTACAAGGTATCAAATGAGCCATCTTAAAAAATCTATCCACAAAAAAAAATATAGAATCATACCCCTTCACTATCTTAGGAAATCCATGAACAAAATCCATACTAATGTCACTCCAAGGTTTCTCAGGAACAACAATAGGTGTATACAGACTGGTATTTTGACTTACTCCTTTTGTAGCTTGAAAAACTCTACAACTCTTCACAAATTTCTAAACATCCTTATACAATTGTGGCCAATAATACTTATTCTTTAATAAACTCATTGTTTTATCAATTCCAAAGTGTCGAGCCAATCCACCATTGTGTTTTTCCTTAATCAAATTCAACTTCATAGAACTTCTAGGGATACAAAACTGAATACCTTTAAACAACATACCTTCTTGCATGAAATATTCATCATACTTACTTATGCGATCTGTTAGATTTGGTGCTCTATGATCTCTCCACACCTCAAAAAAATAAGGGTCAGCATCATATAATTATTTCATTTTATGAAAACCAAGAACTTCATGCTTCATCTCATTCAATAAAGAACATCTTCTACTCAATGCATCAACAACTCAGTTAGTGACTCCACGTTTATGCTTAATCAGAAATGTAAAACTCTACAAATATTCAACCCAATTCATGTCTTTAATTAAATTTATGTTGACTTCCCAAGTATTCGAAAGCTTTATGATCGATATGCAACATAAATTCCTTAGGAATGAAATAATGTCTCCACTTCTTCAAGGCTTGAACAATAGCATAAAAACCTTGGTCATATATAGATTACTTCTTTTTAGTATGATTCAACTTTTCACTAAAGAAAGCAACAAGTTTACCTTCTTGACTTAAAATAGCTTCAAAACTCTTATCAACTTCATGTGTCCACTTGAATTCCTTTTTATCTCCTCTCATTGTCTCAGTCAGGGCATTACAAATAGAACTAAAAATTCCTTATAAACTTGCTATAAAAACTAGGAAAACCATGAAAAAATCTTACATCACCCACATTCTCAAGTGTAGGCCATTCTAAATTACTTTAACCTTCTCAGGATCCATTCTTAAAACATCAACTAAAATCACAAATCCCAAATACACAATCTCCTCTTGCATAAAAGAATGCATTTTCATATTAATCATCAAACTCTCCTCTTTCAATATCTATAATACTTTTCTAACATTATCAATATGCTTTTCCTTAGTCTTTTTGAATATCTTAATGTCATCCAAATAAACAATCACAAACTTACCGAAGAATCTTTTCAGAGCTTCATTCATTAGCCTCATGAGAGTACTAGGTGCATTAGTCAAACCAAAAGGCATAACCAAGAATTCATACAAATCATCTTTTTTATTGAAAGAAGTCTTCCTAATGCAAGTGGTAAAAGGATTCACAAATCAAATAATCACAATTGTAAACTCACAATAATATTGCACATTTTTTAAACTTAAAATCAAATCAACAATTTAGGATAGATTCAAACCTATAGTTACTAAAATGGCCATAACTTCTGCAAAACTTAATGAAATGCAACCAAACCAAAACCAAAATAACACTAACTCAAATAAATTTCTGAAAATATAAGTTTCATATTTTTACCTTTTGCATATACATTTACATCACTAGAAAGAAAAGTTAGGTTTGTGAAAAATTCTACAGAAAATTAACATAAAACTTGCAAAACCAAAACTCCATTCATTTTTATTCTACTCAAAATGATTTCCATCCATCCAAATACATAAATCATGACTATTACATGATATTTTAATGCCTTTTTCACCTCCTTTAAATATTGGATACCTTCTATGACTCTTGACCTTCCTCTTTACATCAACTTTTCATATTGTCACATTGTTGTGATAATATTTTATTACATATTTGAAAACATTTTCCTTTTTTCATAAATGACCTTCCAACTTTATAAAACCCCTACTATCATATGAAAATAGACTATATATGACATTTTATGACATTTTACCCTTCCATGGGTTTATTTACATAATTTAACTATACTAGACATCTTTGACAGTTTATTACAAATTGATTCCAAGGCTTAACTTAGCCTTACATGTTGACTCAAATATATTGACAAACACTACTTGATATTTAAAAATAAAAATTAATGAGATGTGTAATATTTATCTCCATTTTTCTATGTTCCCCTACACCATTTCCATTCATCACATTTTCCATAAGATCTACCTCTGACTCTCTCGAATCTACCACCTCTACTTCTTTTTCTTTGTTCATGCTTCTTTGTTAAGATCTCCTCAACTTTCAAGACATATTGGTGTATTTCCTCCACACTTTCCAATTTTACAAAGCTTATCTCATCTTGAATTATAGAACTAAATCCATTTAGATAACTTGTAATTTTCTTAACATCATCATCCGCATGTCTAGATCTGATGTCAACCCTATAGAGTTCCTCAGTATACTCCTTCACACTCGTGTCACTTTGTCTCAAATTTTGCATCTTTCTCAACAACCTAACTTGGTAATCAGTAGGAAGGAATTTTTTCTTCACCTCTTTCATCATCTTCACCCAAGTTTTAATCTTCTCCTTTCGTCACTTTTGTCTATCAGTTTGCAAATGCTCCCACCATAGTAAAGCACAACCTTTCAACCTTGTAACTACAATTTTCACTTTTCTATTCTCAAAAGTATTTTCATACTCAAATAACTTCTCCATGTCTAAGATCCAATCAAACAAAACATTGGTGTCCAATTTTCTATCATAAGGAACAACTTTTACAATGATCTTTGAATGTGCCCTAGTCAATACTCTAGTAATCTTGATTCATCTTGATCTTCCTCAAGTTCTGGATTTGGGTTTGGTACTACTACTTTATCATCACTCACATCACCAAGATATGTTCCTCTCCTCTAGGTTGTCTCCACAACATCTATTATGGCTACATTTTTTCTCAATGTATCAAATATTCCATTATCAGTATTTCCTCTACCTTGAACTATTTTACAAATAAAGTTCCTACAAGATCATAACTGTCTACAACATATAGGTCAAATCTATAGATTTTCAACCCTACAACCAAATTCACTTAGGGTTCTACATTATACTATTGGAAGATTGGAGAGATGATGACATGTCACATTCATGATTGAGTTTTTCATTGATGTCAACATAGCATCTAACAGAAGAACATCAAAAAGATTAAGTAGATACGAATGACTAGTTGAGCATGATAACTACCTGAGGTTATGGGATACACTTTTGAGTATCTAGCATATGCATTTAACATTTCAAGTAGAAAGGATAAATCTAAAAGAAGTTATGTAAGTTTTGGTGATAACTATTCTGAGATAGAGTTTATAGAGACATGTTCTAGTAAACATGGTATATCTCTTAGCATAATCGATATCTTAAGGATCAAAATTGATGACATGGAGAAAATATATTGAGGATGATGTGGCAGAGCTTGCTCATCATAATTTTGCATGTACAAAAATTTATTCAAGATGCAAGGTGGAAGATATGTGTTATTGCTAAATGTAACATGTTCTTAATGTGGTCCTATAATAATTAAGTGAGAAGGACTAATAGTTGACTCAAGGAATTGTTTAATGGACTTGGTATAAAGGAAGGATATTTTATTTTATCATGGTATGGACATATGTGAATTATGAATTTTTAGAAAGCAATAAAGACTGTAGAATGCAAGGTTGATAAAAGAAGTGTGAAAGTGAAGGAAACTTCATTGCTGAGGTTTTGTTGAGTGATCCGAGGTTTGGTATTTGGATCTGAGGTTCATGACCTAGTCTACAAGGTATGATAGTGATTGGTCCAGTTAAAAAGACAAAGGAAAGAACAAGGAAAGAAGGAAAAAATAGTAAATTATTTGTTTGAGTAGTGAGCTCTTCTTATAGTTGAAATTTCATGTTTGAGCAATTGACTCTTCTTGCATAAATTGTACTACAACTCCTAATAGGTTTGGAATCTCCTAACAAGGATTCAAAGTCTCCTAATAGGGACACATTTTCCTAAATGTTGTAATAGACTCCTAAAAGGGTCCATCCTCTAATAAGGAATATTTATATTAGTACATCATCTTGTGGGCATCATTCCCTCTAGGTTTTTCTCCCTAATCAAAGGTTTCCCTAGTCAAAATATCTAGTGTAATTGTTTACATGTATCTTTGTATGGTTTCTATTTACTTTGGTTGAATGGTTCAATTTGTTTGAAGAAGATAATTGTTTTAATTGTTGGATAACTGATTCACACTACCACACCCCCCCCTGCCCCACTCTTAGTTATTTTGGTGGACTATTATTTCTAACAATTAGTAGAAAAGCCTCATGTCCTTGAAGAAAAATTTAATAGCTTTGGGAGATCCATGACAAACATGTTAAGAAAAGATAGTCCAAAGTTTGATGGAACAAACTATGATAGCAGGAAGGAAAAGATGAAGATACATTTGTTGTGTATGGGTCTAGGATATTGGATCTTGGTGAAATCAAAAAAGACAATAATTGAAGAAAATGATTTGGAAACTTGCACTGAGGTAGAAAGAGATCTTTTCATGTGTGACATGAGAGCTAGAGAAGCATTGTTTACTACACTTCTTAAAATTGAGTACAATTAGGTAAAATCACTTGCTACTTCACATTTGATTTGGAAAGCTTTGGAAAATAGTTTTTAAGGTGATAAAAACTCTAAGAAGTTGAGGCTACACAATTGGATTTGTGCATTTCAAGATGCCAAGATGATGGAAGATTAATTTGTAAGAACATATATAGGTAGGATATCAAAAATTAATGTAGGTATTAAAGCTCAAGGAGGAACCAAAAGTGATGATAAAGTTATATGGAAGATATTCAAAACTCTAACATCACCATTCAAGCTAGAAGTTCAGATGATATAGTTGTCAATATCATGTACCAAAGAGTTTACGAAGGAAACATTACTTGGAATAGTTGAAACAATCGAGAATTAACTTTTAGACAATTTGGAGAATTGACCAGAATAGAGACAACTTTCAATGCCTTAAGTATTTAGCCTAACTTATCAAGGAGCACAAGTTCTAGAGGAGATTTTGTTAGTAGTGGTAGATCTAAAGAAGATAGAAAGATTGATGAAGTAGTAGCCCTTCTAGTAAGAAGAGAAAAAGGAGGTAAGAAAATCTTTAGATGTTGGACTTGTGATGAATATGGTCATTATGCATCTAAGTGTCCTAAAAGGGAGAAAAAGCATAAAGGAAATCATAAGCCTAGAAAAGATAGAGGTTGTTTATATTCAAATGAAGATAATGATTCTGATGAACAAGCATTGAGTGCTAGTGATGATGAAATTTGATTTGTGGCAATTAAAGAAGAAATTATAGAGAAGGTAGCTTTGGTATCACAGGTTGAGAAGAAATCTAATTGGATAGTTGAAAGTGGTTGTTCACATGATATGACTAGTGACATGAACAAGTTTTTTAACTTCAAAAGTCAAGATGGAGGAATTGTCAAAGTTGAAAATAATGCAGCATGTCAAGTAAAAGGTATTGGATCTATAATTCTTGATGGTAAAACTAATATGGAGGATGTATACTTTGTTGATGGTTTAAAGCACAATCTTTTGAGTGTTGGACAACTAGTAGACAAAGGTTATCAGTTGCAATTCTCAGGAAAGATGTGCATAATTAGAGATAAAGATGGAAAGGCAATTGCAACAGGAACTAGATCTAGAGGTAATGTATTTTAGTTGAATCCCATTAAAATGACATGTTTGGTTGCAAATATAGATGACATTTGGTTTTGGCATAAGAGATTCTTTCATGTGAACTTTGACAGTATTGTGAGGATAAGTAGAATGTCTAATATTAGAGATTTGCCAAAGATTTTTAAACCTACTAACATGATTTGCAAAGAATGTGTTTTGGTAAAACATAATAGAACTACTTTTCCCAGCAAGAAGTTTACCACTACAAAAATGTTGGAGATTGTACACATAGATATCAATAGTCCTACAAAGACTAGAGGATTCTATGGTGAAAGGTATTTTATGATTCTAGTTGATAAGTTTTCTATAATGATGTGGGTTTCATTTCTTAAAAAGAAATCTGGGGCATTTGACATTTTCAAGATATTCAAGAATAGATTTGAGAATGAATCTAGTATGAAGATTAAATATTTGAGATCAGATAGAGGAGGAGAGATTACTTTGAATGAGTTTAACATGTTTTGTGAAGAAAAAGGTATTAAAAGACAACTATTAGCTTTGAAGACCCCAAAATAAAATGGCATTGTAGAGAGAAGGAACAAGTCTATTATAGAAGCTACAAGAACTATGCTAGGAGATAATGATGCATACAAGAAATTTTGGAGAGAAGCTATGAATATAGTAGTCTACACTATGAATAGAGTACAAGTAAGGAAGGACACAAAAATGACACCATATGAATTATGGTTTGGTCACTCACCTACAGTTAAGTACTTCATAATATTTGGAAGTGAGTATTACATAAAAGGAGATGATGATATTGGTAGGTTTGATGCTAGAAGTGATGAAGGTATGTTTCTTGGTTATTCATTATTAAGAAAGGCTTATAGACGTTAGAATAAAAGAACTAAGACTATTATTGAAAGTACAAATGTGATAATTGATGAGAATTTCATAATACAAGAGAGAATAGTTTATTAAAATTTAGGTGATGATGTTACTAAGCAAATAAATGATGAGATATTTCTTGAAATTAGTAGTGACTTGTAGAATGAAGGAAAACCTAGGTAGGAACAAAGCTCAAAACCTTTGGTCGAACCAAGAGTTGAGATAGAAACTCCTACTTTAGGACAGAATGTGATAAAGAATCACCTATCTGAATAGATCATCAAAAGAAAAGACAAAGGTGTGATGACAAGGAGCAGAGTGAATGAAGAACTATGCTTGATTTCTCAAGTCGAACCATAAAATGTAGATGAAGCATGTAGGGATGATTACTAGAAATAAGCCATGAAAGAGGAATTGGATCAAATAGAAAAGAATGGAACATGGGAATTGGTCCCTTGACTACCAAACAAGAATGCGATAGCAACCAAATGGGTATTTAGGAACAAAATGAATGAGTAGGAAGAAGTTGTAAGAAACAAGCAAGGTTGGTATGTAAAGGTTACTATTAGTAGGAAGGAATAGATTATGAGGAGACCTATGCTCTAGTAGCTAGAATAGAAGTAGTAGGACTATTTTTAGCTTATGTAGCATAGAGGAAAATTAAAATATATCAAATGGATGTCAAGTCAACAATTCTCAATGTTGAACTTGAAGAAGAGGTATACATTGCATAGCCTAAAGGATGTCCTTTGATAGATGACAGGTATATTGTATGCAAACTAAGGAAAACATTGTATGGATTGAAGAAAGCACCCAAAACCTAGTATGCAAGGTTAGACAAACACTTGACAAATCTTAGATATAGCAAAGGTATGGTAGATAGCAATATGTATTGGAAAGAAACTAATGATGGTTTGATGATTTTGGTAATATTTTTTGATGACATTATATTTGGGGGTAGTGATGAAGAAAGCAAGAAGTTTGCAAAAGAAATGGAGAAAGAATTTGAAATGAGTATGATAGGGGAAATGAAATATTTCCTAGGATTGTAGATAGTACAAGAATAAAGAAGGAATCTTTATTTCTCAAACTAAGTACTTAAAGGACTTACTAAAAAGGTTTGGTTTGGAAACATGTAAGCCTATTGGAACACCTATGGTAACTAGACACAAGTTATCTACAAAGGATGAGACACCTATTGCTGAGCAAAAAAAGTATAGATCTTTGATCAGAGGATTGCAATATCTAACTCACACAAGGCTGGATAGAGCAAATACAATTGGAATTGTTGCAAGATTCCAAGCTGATCATAGAGAAGCACACTATGTAGTAGTAAAAAGAATATTTAGATATTTGAAAGGAACTTCAAATTTTGGATTATGGTATGATAGATCCAGTGATTTTACTCTAAGTTCTTATACTGATTCAGATTGGCCAGGCAGTATGGATGACCGAAAGAGCACTAGTGGACGAGCCTTCTTTCTTGGAGGAAGATTGGTCTTTTGGTTAAGCAAGAAGTAGGATTGTACATCTCAAAGTAAAATAGAAGTATAGTATTTTGTAGTAGTAAATAATTGCAATCAAGTTATTTGGATGAAATAGATACTAAAGGATATAAGGATAGAAATTAGCGAGCCTACTATTATAGATTGTGACAACACAAGCATGGTAAATATGTCTAAGAATCTAGTGTTGCATTTGAAGACTAATCACATTTCTATTAAGTATCACATGCTGAGAGAAAAAGTTGTGGAAAAATAAATTAGATTGGAGTATCTACACACAAAAGAGCATATTGCAGATATATTCAATAAGCGTCTTCCCAAAGAGATTTTTGAGTATTTGCAAGGTATGCTTGGGGTTATACCCCTTCCTACATTAGAGTAGAAGATGCAAGAATGCATCAGTCTAGGCTAATAGAGCACCATTTTTTGTCTTGACTGATATTTGATGCTTCCTATATGGGGGAGTACCTATGATGGATAGAGTCAACTAAGACTCTTACTTACTATTGTTGTAAATAGTGTCTTTTGACACTTGGGCTAGTAAGTTGTTGTAGAGTTTGATGCAAAGATGTTGGTTGTTGAAACCTTTGACATTGATTTCAATGGGGAGAAGTTTGGCATGAAAAACATCATACTATGGGGAGAAGTATTACATGAAAACATTATGCTAAGAAGATGTTTTACATGAGTACAATATTTTGGTATTAACAATGTGGGAGAACCATTGAGGTAAATGAAGCATAAAGAAAGATTTGATTAATTCAAATACTATTTATCTTTTTTTTGGTATTCTTGGAACTAGATCTTTTTCATCTATGTTTCCATCGATGCCAAAGGGGGGAGATTATTGGAAGATTAGAGAGATTATTGGAAGATTGGTTTGATGATGACATATTACATTCATGACTGAGTTTGTCATTGATGTCAATATAGCATCTAATAGAAGAACAGTGGAAAGATCAAGTAGATATAGATTGCTAGTTAAGCATGATAACCACCCAAGGTTGTGGGATACACTTTTGAGTATTTGGAATATGTAGTTAAAGTTAGAAGTAGAAAGGATAAATCTAGAAGAAGTTATGTAATTTTTGGTGATAACTGTAATGAGATAGAGTTCATAGAGGCATGTTCTAGTAAACATGGTATATCTCTTAGTTTAATTGATATCTTAAGGATTGAGGTTGATGACATGGAGAAAACATGTTGAGGATGATGTGGTTAAGCTTGCTCATCATAATTTTGCATTTACAAAAAGTTATTCATGTTACAAGGTGGAAGATTTATGTTATCACTAAATGTAACATGTTCTTAATGTGGTCCTATAATAGTTAATTAAGAAGGACTAACAACCAACTCAAGGAATTTTTTAAAGGACTTGGTATAAAGGAAGGATATTTTCTTTTATCATGGTATGGACATTTGCGAATTATGAATGTTTAGAAAGTAGCAAAGAGTGTAGAACACAAGGTTGAGCAGAGCAATGTAGAAGTGAAGGAAACTTCATTGCCAAGGTTTTGTTGAGTGACTTGAGGTCTAGTATTTGGATCCAAGGTTTGTGACATAGTCTACAAAGACTGATAGTGATTAGTCTAGTTAACAGGACAAGGGAAAGAACAAGGAAAGAAGGAAATAATAGTAAATTACTTGTTTGAGTAGTGAGCTCTTCTTGTAGTTGAAATAGCATGTTTGGGTAGTGAGAACTTGTTGCATACATTGTACTACAACTCCTAACAGGGTTGGAATCTCCTAATAGGGATTCAAAGTCTCCTAATAGGGACTCATTGTACTAAATGTTGTAATAGACTCCTAATAGGGTCCATCCTCTAACAAGGAATATTTATATTAGTACATCATCTTGTGGGCATCATTCCATCGAGTTTTTCCCTCTGATCAAGGGTTTTCCTAGTCAACATATCTGGTGTAATTGTTTATGTGTATCTTTATATGGTTGCTATTTACTTTAGTTGAATGATTAAGTTTGTGTGAAGAAGCTAATTATTTTAATTGTCTTATAGATTCTTTAAATTGTCAAAATACATGCCCTCCTATAAGGCCTTCTAGGCTATGGTCAGCATACATTTATCCTCAATGATAAAAAAAAATGCATTTTAACTCTACTTTAGCTTCCTTAATCTATCTTCTATCTCTGTTACTAGTAAACCCCTTCTTAGACTCTAACCAAGAACCATTTTAATACATGTCCATGGCTACAAGTCATCCTTTTGCAAATATCAACTAATTCAACCCTTATATTAAATGCATAACCAAGCTAGAAGTCAAACCTCAAAAAATATTGAAATTAAAATATGTGCAAGTTTGGCCCAAATTCCAACCAAACATAGACAACTTCGTCAAAGAAGGACCAATCCAAATACTAGCACTCAACACATATGAGAACACTCAATATTAATAGGTTCACTCAACTCATAAAGGAACACTCGATCAACACTAGATCACTCGACCAACATAAGATTGCTATAGAAACTTAGCATCCACTAGCTATAGTAACTCAACATCCACTAACTATAATAACTTGATATCCCTTAGCTATATTTACTTGACATCCACTAAACAACTCAGTAGCAACAATAACATGGAAATCACTGGTACTCAACTCTAACATGTAGAATGAACAAAGATGAGCAAGATAAAAAGGCAACCCAGGATGCTCCTATATTAGGTATGGAATCTTTCAAGACACTTAAGTATGAGACTAGGAGTACAAAGGAAAAGAAATAGATAGAAGATTCCCTTGTGGAAAAAATGGTAAAGTGAAAGTATTCCCCTAATTAACTAATCAAACAAGTTCCTAATAATATTCGAAAGGTAGTTATACTACTATGGGAGAATGCACTTAATGTTACAAAAGACATTAGAAAAATAGACTTTAAGGAAACTTATTCCTAATCTATTAGACAAGGAAGTGAAGGAACCATTGAAGAAAAATGAGCAAAAGCTTACACCAAAATTCAATGCATTGTTGCTCTTGTCAAAGGACACTGAATCTATTGTAAATTTAAATATTGTTGCATGGAAGAACATCTATGGGTTGTACAAACCTAGTAATCAAGTTGTGCAAATTGATGATAAGGATGATGAAGAGGAAGATGTAGAAGTAGAAGATGATGAAATAGAAAATGTAGGAGGAGATGATGTTGAAGACGAATAGGATCAAGAAGCTATAGGAGGAAATCTTCCTAAAATTCAGAGAATTAAAGAATCTAATATAGGGAAGATATAAACAGAGGTTATGGCCTCCCTTATTCTCTGAGAAAAGCCTTAGCATAATCTAGCTCAAAGAAGGCTTTTACTAAGTTGGTTGAGGTAAAAATTGCATCACCAATCACCCAACCAATCTCTAGAGAAACATTACTGAGTGTTACAATGAGTGAAGTTTCTATCACTTCATCTACCAACTAGAAGGCTCCAGTCATTCCAGCATCAAGAATTACCAACCTACAATAAGGTATTCCAAGAATTCTTGTTATTAGTGTTATTTCTCCTATATTTTTTGTTGTTCCTACTATTTCAACTATTTTTTCTATACCAAGTATTCTTGCAATAAGTGCAATGACATTTGAGGTCAACCCTCAATTGACCATAGATATTTTGGGAAAATGAAAATAAATTGTTCCTTTTTCTATCCAAAAGGAAAAGGGAAAAGAAGTAGAATCATCTACTAAAGAGATTAATATAAAGGAGGACATTATGATACCAGATTGGGATCTTTTCAATTTGACTCCAAATCAAATGGATACCCTCGGAGAGCCATGGAAAAAAAGACAAAAAAAAAAGCTTAGAGAATAAAGGAAAAAGAAAAATCAAGTGCTTGAGGATATAAAAGGAATATTTATTGATGCACTAAGTATTAAGGTTGATGAGAACCAACCAAATTCAGACCAACTTGTTGAAATTGTTCACAAGTATAATGAGGAGTTTAATGGATAGGAGAAACTACTACAGAGGGCAAAAAGAAAATTTGAAAATAGGGTTTTGAACTAGGTAGCATAAAAGATAGCTATTGACCAAGTAGAATTATCTAGCATTCTTTCTACACTTGAAACTTATATAAACAATGTTGTTTCTTTATTTTTTAAGTTAAGTGGCACATCTATCTTTGCTAAAGAAATAAAGGATAAACTATCCAATATAGATGAAGACATGAAGGAAAGTGCACAACAATTGTCACTTGATCCTAGTTGCATATCTGCACATTTTGTGAAGATCAGATTCTTGACAGATCTTCAGGCAAAATTATTAAGGAAAGAAGCTAGGATTAGGGCCACACTTATAGATATTCAAGGCATGATCATTCTCAACATGGATGCACTATAAAAGCATATTTTACATGGAAAGATATTGGTTCATAACAATAAATTCTCTATTGCAAACCATATGATGGAACTTTCAGTAGAATTATAGATAGCCCTACATGCATCTAAGGCATTGCAAGAGAATTGGGACAAGACCATGACAATCATTTTGAAGGTACATAGTGATTTCTTGTCACATTTTGGTATTGACTTGTAAATATTGTGCACCTTTTCTATTTATGTCAAAAAGGGGGAGAAGATTATTTTCATACTCTAGATATATGTATATGGAGAGATATATGTATGGGGGAGTTGTAATTAGAAAGGAAACACATGTATAGATAGCAGAAAATATGTTTACAAAAGCCAATTTCAAAAATTAGAAAAACAAAGTAAGAGGTTACCAAGCTATAGTAGTAGACAACAATCAAAACCAAGTTGAAAACTCAAATTATTAATAAGGGGATTTTTAACTTATAATTTTGAGAATTCAAATTTTTGGTATGATAAGTGTTTTTGTCACTAATGCCAAAGGGTGAGATTGTTGATCATATGGTCAAATCATTTTTCAATTAGTGACTTAACACTTAGTCAGTTGGTTTCATTGCTACTGAGCTCTATAGTTGCTACTAATCTTGTCATTCTTCTAGTAGTGTTAACCAAGTGTTTCAATTTCTACTAAGCTAAATAGTCAGATTGTAGTTCATGCTAAGCTTCATAGTATCTATAGAGCATCTGATAAAAATTGCAATGCTTGCCAAGTTCTATAATTTTTGCCAAGCTTCAAAGAAAAAGTGCAGTGTTAACCAAACTCTATAGTGTTTACTAAGTATATTAGTATCTATTGAGCTCGTAGTGTTAACAAAGAGAATTCAATGTTGATCGAGCCATGTAGTGTCAACTGAGCATTTCAATATCTACCAAGTTTCTTAGTGTTCATTAAGTCATATCAATGTTGACTAAGTTCAAGCTACTCTTGACTGATCAGTATGGACTAAGCTTCAACATCAACCAAGTTTCATACTCTGCCAAGTGTCGATAGATTTTTTTGAGTGTCAGAACATCACAAAGTTGTCTTTAGAGCTCAAGTTCTAGAAGCTAGCCAAATTAATGAATTATGATGAATTTGGTATCATAGCTAGCTCTAGAAGGTAATTAAGTGGATTGGTATATATGTAATGTATTCTATCATATCAAAACAAGTATGAGAATAAGTAAGAAGAAGATGAGTACAAATTAGTGAAGGCTACAAGTAGTGTAAGGAATACAAGAGAGTTACATATCACAACAAGGTGATCATTGTAATTCAAGGAATATCATTTAGAAAATCAAAGTTGTACATAAGAGATCATCCACTATGTTATCCTAATAGGTGCATCATTCAAATCCATTAACAAGGTGGACTTAACAATCTTATGCTAAATCTTCTAACAGAGTGCATACTTCATTGTATGTTTGTAAAATCCTTTCACAATGTGGACTAATAGTCCTTATTTCTCCTAACGAGGAAGCTCATCAAAAGTGACCAATTGTAACCCTAAATAGGCTAACTTTATACTATAGTACTAAAGCTTGTAGGTATCATCCACACCCTAGATTTGCTTCTATTTGAAAGGATTTTGGATCACCAAATATTGTATCAAAGTATTATGAATGTTTTATTGCTTTCATTCTTTAATGCATGCAATTAGATTAGAATTATATATGAAGGATTAGCTGGTGAAGTAAGTTAAAAAAATTATTGGTTCTTGATTCACCCCTTCCCTCTTAGTAACCTAGCCTACCTTATATTTCCAATAGATATTTCTTTACACTATCCTTCACTGCTTCACTAGGTTGCTAAACTCTGTTACTTCACAACTTTTGTGTGTAGCCTCAAAAACCTAATCCCTTCATATAATAATTTTTCTTCTTTATTCTTCAAACACACTTACACATGATAAAAAATAGGGTTTTTATGTGCCCTTATAAAGACATTTGTAGAGTTTTCTAGATTAAGATCAATGATCTAGATGTTTGCCTTTTTCCTTTTCATCTGATTACTTGTCCCACCTTAATAGGCCTCAATGATCCATGTTAAAATATGAAAAAAACATTGTAAAACACTCTATGATCATCAAATATTATTTACTTGATGAATCAAAATGGTTTACCTCAAAGCATCTACCATTTAAGACATTTTTGTTCACATTGTGTCACTCAACACATATTATCTCTAATGCTCAGTCATAACTATTCTTGCTACTATTACTCAGCCTTAAATAACTTGACACCTTTTGTATGAGTCCACATCTATATGATCTAATTTTCTTAGCATTTACTAAACTCAACTTAAATGGGAATACCTAGCGACCAAATACTTTCTTGGCTCCTATAGAGCTAGGCATATACATGATTATTTATAAGTCTTTACAAATACATGACTCATCCTATTAGAGTACCTCAATTGTAGTGACGACCAACTAACTCTACCTTATATATGACTAAGTGGATGATACTAATAGACAACAAAACTAGAGGGATAAAAAATCTTCCTCTCTAACATTTGTGGCACAAATACTTTTTCATGATTACATCATTACAATATAATTTTAAAATGATAGTACTTCCCCTATGCCTATCACTCAGTCCTTATAGGACTTACAAAAACTTTCTCTTACATCATACTCATATATATAATAAATATGTTACATGAATCAAATAGTCTGATATGACTTTTCATACCTTTGTTCTAACTTCTATTTTTCATTTGAGCTCTACATCTCTAATTATATCATTTTTATCTAATCTATTCATCTTAATCACCTTGATTTCTTCATTTTTAATTTCTTATTCCCCTTGATTTTATCACTTATGTTTGTTGCTAGGGTTGGGAGGATGGAATCAAAACATATTTTTCAATGAACAATTTATGAGATTGGATAATCATGGAAAGAGCATAATCCCATGTGGTTCTCACTAATTCCAAAACATGAACCTTTTATCTCCAAATTTGTAGTTAATTCAATTAATCTATCAACAATAGAAAGTGTATGATCTTTTTGAACTAGATCATTTGTTGAAGCCATCTCTTGTTGCATGACCTCCAAGTAAGATATCAACATCTATTGTATAGAGATAAGCTTGACATTCATTCTTCTTTTTGTTGTATATAGCTTATCCAACCTCCCTTGTGCAAATAATAATATATTATAGTTCATCAAGATTGATCCATCTAATTAAGAGATAGAGTTTCTTGATAGTTTTAAATCAACCTGAATCTTGTGAATGTTGTCTTCAAATTCATTGGTCAATCTAGGCATGTCACAAAGAATATTGCATAGATCTTGTAATTTCTTAACAATTTCTTCTAGAGTCTATACAAGTTTCGATAGTTCAACCTTCTACATAGAAATCACAATAGAAACTTTTTGCAATACCTTTTTCTCAAAAAAAAATCTAACCAAGCCATTAATTTTTCATTTGCTTCCATATCCTTGGTGTTGACTTTCTGAGGAATTTGTACTAGGTGAGAGATAATAGGGGCCTAACTATTTATATGATGAATATCAAAAGAATCAACAAATATATCTTTAATATCATATAACACTTTACTTTTTTTCTTCTCTATTCCCATCTTCTCTTGTTGTTTCCTTCTTGCCAAAATGTCTTGCAAGATTATAATTGTTGCAAAATTTTGTACCCTTGTCCAAAGTATTATCCTAAAGATGACCTTGTAAAATATGGAAACAACCTCCAAGTTGTGGGACTTGAACAATGAGGCTATGTCTCTAGAGAAGGCTGACATCCTTTTCTATCAAGGTGCACCTAGATTATAGTTAGAGAGGAAAAGGGAGGAGGAATGCATAAAAGAAATACAAAAAACTATTCTAAGGAGGTGATTCACAAAAATAAAGTGTTCAGACCAATCTCTACACATATTTGCGCAATACAATTATCATGACAATCCAAGATAGACATATTCAAACTTGTTTTTACTCAATAGCTACATGTGGATCAAAAGAAGAGATTCATTTTATATCATTCATGGGCTAAAAGATATATAGACATGTAGGTTATAGATATCCATAGTACATCAAGAGAGGAAAATAGAAAAGCTTGCATAGTACATTGATGAATGAAAGAGATTAGACAGAGTGTCATATGTTGGAATTACAATAGGAAAGACAAGCTTCTGGAGGGGGTGAATCAGTGCATTAAACTTTGACCCATAAAATATTCACCTCACATCCATTTCATACATTCTACAAATAAACTAAAATACCATGTAAATCATGTAAACAAGTAAGAATTCACACATACATCACACCAGATATGATTACTCAGAAACCCTCCAAAGAGAGGGTAAAGCTGGGGTAGGGATGACACCCACAAATCTTCACTACTATAATAATAAAGTGTATCTAATGAAGGTTAAAATGTTGACTCGGTATGCTCTAACTTATATATTTTGTGCTCGGCATGAACTAAGTAAATGACTTAGGTGTATAGACACTCACTTGTCAAAACCAATCTAAGATCAACAATGTCCCCCTTTGAAAGGAGTGTCAAAAACACTTCATCATGCATTAGTATTCTTATTCTTATGAGCATAACATAACTTACTATTCGACTTCTATAAAAAATTTCAAAATATCAAAATTTTGCAACAACTTATATATCTCAAAAATATTATAAATCCCCTTGAGTTGTTCTATTTTGTATCAAAATACTACTCCTATTCTATAGATTTTGCTCAATTGATACTCGTTTTCTTGCTCTTACTCCCCTTTTCTCTTTCTTTCCCATACTCCTATTCTCTCATGATCTTACCCCGCCTTTTGAAAATAATGTCAATGGGTCATACATTGATAGTGTATTTATCCAAAAAATATTTATGGACCTCAACAATAATCTTAAGAGAAGTATCCTTTGGATTGGGTCTCAAAACAATCTCTCCAGGCTTGTCCTTTTCTAACTTATTAATTTGAATTGCACCTTGTTGTTGTGTTGGAGGTGCAGGTGAATCTTCCTAACCTATTTCATTCTGTCCTTCATTAATGACTTGAGTTTCCACTTTATCCTCTCCAATTGTCTCAATCTTTTTTATTGCAACTTCTAATACATTTGCTAAGACTAGAGTGCCAACTGTGTCCTAAGGAGTGATTGTAGGTAGTTCTTGAGTTTTCACCTCCTCCCTTATAGTTACAGTCACTAATTTCTAAATTTCATCTACACTAACCGATACAAGGTTGTCACATAATTTGGCCTATGGTGTAGATTGGTCAAATATTTTTGTTAGATCTTCCTCTATTAGGGGATTGATGTTCTAAGTAGTAGAATTAGAAACATTTATTACTAGAATAATTTTAGTATTTGCACTTAATATCTATGGAGGATTGACATTCAGCATTTGTGTATCTTGTACACTCTATTCTTGTTGCTACTCTTTCTTAGTTATTTCCTGATCATCTTAGTGCCTCCATCAACTACACCTTTATTATTGTCATCATGTTCATCATCTTTGATCTTAATAGGTAATTGTTCTCTTGCTTTTATTATGGCTAGTACATATGTAATTTTCCACATTTTTGTTGTCTTCTTTACAACATCCTCAATGTTTTTTTGCAATATGTTGAATTCCCTATATTTAGGAACAAATCTAATAACATATTTCTTTATGGCTTTACCTATCTGTACCTTGTTGAGTTTTGGCATAACTTGGATGAGGGTTGTTTCTCTAATTTTCCTTTCTATGTATAAACAATAGTCCCATTTTTCTCAACTCTTTCATATAGGCTTTTAGGAATGGAGTTGGCAATCTCTAAAGGAGATTTCTTAAAAGTAGCCATCATGGCATATATTGCCTCCTCCACTCATTTTTAAAAAAAAATTCCAAGATTTTCAAAATTGATGTGATAAAAACATAATAAATATGCAGTGTTTCTAACATTCTCACATAAGTTGTTCATTTCTAAGAATGGATTATGAATCACTTCTTTGAATTGGTTATTGTTATCAGATTCAGTCCTTTCCTCACCAGTTTCAGCTTGAGCAATGTATTTTCTCCTTGTTCTTTTCTGTGCTCCACCTTCTTTCTCTATAGGCTTGGATTTTCTTTAGCCTTTTGTGCAATTTCATGTGTATTGGCCCTTGTGGTAGGGTCTATTTTTTTGGTTCAGCTTGGTTTAGAAACCTTCTTAGGTCTTGTCACCATGTGTGCCTTAGCATTTCTCTTCTTTTGATCAGTAGGAATATGTGCTTCCTTAGCTTCTTCTTCCTCATCATGTTCTAGTAATCTTTATTTCTTCCTCTTCTTGATCCTCACCCTATCCTTGTGTCAATGTAAGTGGTGCTTGAATTTGAATATCTTCTTCGTCTTCATCCTCTTCCTCTTCATCTTCCTCCTCAGCATCTTCACCAATTTTTTCTTTTAGTTTCTTTACAAGTTTATAATTTTTTTTGATGACAAAGGTAGTCTTCAAGTCCATAGTAATCTTTGGTTTGGCCATCTGATAGTTAACAAAATCTTTGGCATCTTTGTCTAAGTTTTCTACAAGTAATGTTGTTATTGTTGTAGAGGCCTCAACAACAACCTAATGGCCTTATCCATCTTACTATGGGAATTGCTACTAGAAAAAATGTATGATTAGCATTAACTAGGAAACAAACATCATCATAATAATTTTCCATTAAAAACACTGGAATCCTTAATATCTTCTTCATGGATTGTTTGAAATCCTCAAAAATAACTAGTCATTATTGACTCAAAATTTTCACCTAACTATTTAATGAATTATCCTATTTGAACTACAACAAACTTATTTGTCTTCCATGTAATAGTACCAAATGTAGGAAATGTGTTTTGTACATAAAAGAAGATACATATCAAAATAGATCTAAATTTACACTAAGAACTCTTTGTTTTCCTTATTACTCCTAGGTTTTCAATCAATATTTGTAGTTGCAGCTTGGCAAGATCATATGTATGGTCCTTCTTCATAATCTTGTTGCCTATGTCGATTACAATGCAAGGCACCCTGCTTAGTCTTCTTGATTGAAGAAACTTATGTGCAATCACCCTCATTGCAAAAGCTATCAAAGGATTTGTGATAGTATCTATGGTCATTTCTCTCTTGTTCCACGTAACCCCTATGTTCTTTTCAATAACTTCTTTGGACTCACTTCTCATAGTCTTTTGCCAATCTAGGGTTGGATACCCTATTAGCCTATGGATTATTCTCTTTGTGATTTTCATTGGCCCATTATCTAACCACACTTAACTATCATGAATTCTACTCAGAAAAATCTTGATCCATTTAGTTTTGAAAATGTTAGGGAAATCTATGGCATGAGTTAAGCCCTTCTTTTCTAAAATCTTGTCTACCCTTAACACACCATTTTCATATAGTTTCCATATGCTTCTCTGATTTCTATGTCACCAATACTACCAATCTTACAATTGCAACACTTTCTAACATCTTGAATCATTAAAACTTGTAGCGGTATCATAGATAGTGCACCAGAGGGATCTTGTTTGTATGCTATGTCTAGAAAGGCCTTGAAAACAAGTTGTTTTACCTCATTTCTAGCCAACTGAATATTTAAGACCTCTTTTTCCTCTACATATTTTTCTTTTGAAGAACTATATGCCATTTTATAAATATAGGGTTTATGAAATTCAAAACAAAATAGCTTGGCACATGATAAATACTTTGTAAATTGTGATGAAATGATGTTGAATGGCTGTTAAAATCTTTTGAAAATGCTTCAAATGAAATTTCTATATCTCCTTTAGCTCTTCCCACTTTCTCTCAAATTTGAATGATGTTAAATGAGTAGAAATCAATCAAATGCTCCTTTAAAATACTATAATTAATGCTAAGTGCTTCCACAATTGTAAGCTTAGCATCAACTAATTTATGGCTCACTTGGCATCCACTTGTCTTTCCATTCATTCAGTGGCCATTATGAGCTCAAAAACAACTAGCCAGTCTATTAGCTCGACATCCACTAGTATTTCACTCAATAATCATAGGAAACTTTTCATGCTCAACAGTGACATGAAAAATTGACAAAATTTAATGATTTTTCTTTGATTCCTAATAAATCTTTGCATCTTTATTCATGCTTATGTAATATTTTTAGAACTAAATCCTTTGGAACTAGTGTATGGTATAACTTTTAAATAGCAGTCCCACATACCTCTTGATTGCTTAATTTGATGACGTGTGATCACCTGTCCCATTGGGTGAAGTGATACCTTCTCCAATTGATGTATTGCAGTCCTCCTTTCTCTTCCATTTCTTATTCATTTAATTTCTAACATTTTCAATATATGTCTTGCCTATGCCTTTATCAAACTCACAACTTGGTGCCTTTGTCCTTGTTGGGCAATATCAGGTGATGTGACCAGTCTTCAAATAGCTAAAACATGTGGTTTGAGTCAACCACCTTTTTTAGTCACTCTTGAAGTGTGTTCTAATATAGTTATCAAGAATATGTTCATTCTCTTGACAGTAGTGACAACTATACCTTGTATTATAGTCCCAATTATAAAATTTTCCTTTGTTCTTTACCTTTTTTTATTTGTTTGATGACCACATTAGTTTGGATCTACACTCAAAAGCTCTATGTCTATAATTTTAATAGTTATAATAGTATCCTTCAAATATTTGAGAGTGCAAGGTCATGGTTCTACATTCATGTAATTGATGACCTTATTTGTTGCACTTATGGTAGTGACCCATTCTCTTCTACTTATCATTCTAATTTATTGTCTTGCTCTTGCACACATATGCATTATGTCCTTTCTTATCATAGTTATGACAAGTAGGTTTGGAATTCTTACCTTTGTTGCTCCTTTCTTTAGCACGTTTGGATGATTCTCCTTCCTCAGTATTTGTGTATCTCATTCTAGATCTATCATTGTTAGATCTAGGGGATCTCATCAATTTTTCAAAGTACTTGATGGATTCACTAGGTTTATTGAAAATTTTCGCAAACTTATTTTCCCTTTTTAGGTCATTACTCAACTATTCATTCTATAACTTTAGTGTTGTTATCTCAATGTCCTTGGTATTTAGTTCATGGTTGGCATTCATCAGTTGACACAAAGTTTCTAAGTGCACGTTAGCAATCCTAGTTACCTCTGATGGCCTCTCTACCAATCTATTGGTCAAAAATCTTTTGTTATCTCCAATCATGGTTTTTTCTTCCATTGATTTATTTTTCTATTTGGTCACCTCACATAGTAATATGTCTTTTGATTCTTGTTCTATCTTGAGATTTCTCATTTCTTCAGCTTGGCTTTTGTTCTTTTCTATTAGATCTACAATTACTACATCAAATTTATTTAAGTCTCCATTTGAAAATAACTTAGTAGTGTCCATCTCTCTCTATATTGTATGTCATTCTCCTCAATGGTGATTTCCTTCCTTCTCTTCAATGATTTCTTTAGATCATATCTTTCTTAATTCAACTAATGTAGAATGAGTTGTATTTTATTTCCTTGATTCTCAATGATCTTTCTAAACTTGTGGACTTCCATTTCCAAGATCTTTCCTCAAAGTCCCAAAGCTTCTCTTTTAGAGAACTAGTCTTTGATATGAATTGTTAGAATTACAATAGGAAAGGTAAGCATCTAGGAGGGTTGAATTAGTGCTTTAAACCTTGAGCCATAAAATATTCACCTCACATGCATCTCATACATTCTAAAAATAAACTAAAACATCATGTAAATCATGTAAATAAGTAAGCATTCACACATATATGAAACCAGATATGATTACCCAGAAACCCTCTAATGAGAAGGTAAAACTAGGATGACACCCACAAATCTTCACTACTATGGTCATAAAGTGTATCCAATGAAGGTTAAAATGTTTTATGATGAAAAATGATCTACCCTGTGAAAGGTCTACCTTGTTAAAGGCTTATAAATATTGTTAGGTCTCACCCTATTAAAGGATTTCAACACCATGTTAAAAGTGTGCCTTGTTAAAGGACTTCAAATCACAATTAAGTAAGCAAGTTGTTAGAGGATTTCAATACAACTTGTTAGGAATACTTTGTTAAGAGATTTAACTAATTCACATATTAGAATATCTTAGCATTGATCTTATAGTTAGTACTTTTCTTCTTGATGATAGATCACCTCTAAACTAATGTGTACTTGATTCTTCTTGATCATATGTTTCTCTGATGTTCACTATTTTCTTCCTTTGTTCTCCTTTAACTAATTTCGCGATGCAATTTCAAATCATAATACCTTGGTCACAATGAATGTCTAAGTTTTTGTTTGCAAACTCTCCTTGATCATTCATTTTTTCCCTTTCATGCTCATAAAATATTTATGGCTTGTCCTCCTTAAGAGGACCTAGGTGACTTAGGGTTAGGTATGAATTAATGACTATGATTCACCCATATAGCCACTTAAGCCTTCCCTTTACCTAATTGGATGCATGTAATGCAAAGGGATTCCAACTTAAGATTCATCCTTATCACCAAAATATCATAATTCAATCTATAAGTTGGCTCAAAAATGGTTTACATAGTATACTGTGCCAATACAAAAAACTATGACAAAACTATGTTACCCAGCATCTGAAGTCCCTGGTGCTTGGCACATACTAACTTCTATACTATCACTCAACATCTAAATTACTTAGCATGCACTACTCTCTTAGCTCCTAAATCACTCGACATATATTGTTTTCTTAACACTTGACTAACTTGGCACTCACTGTTGACTTGGCATATCTTACTTGTCAAGTATGAACTAAGTAAATAACTTAAATGTATAGACACTCACTTGTCAAAACCAATTTGAGATCAACATCATATAATTCAAAGCCAAAAGGGAATTTGCAGTAGTATGCCAAAGCAATACTGGAGAAATAGAGATGATCTAACCCTTCAAAAGATTGCAAAATGTTCCTTTATAGATTAGAATAACCTAGATAGCTACTACCCTAAGATAGAACTCAACAACCATATTCAAGACTACAGAGAACAATCACTACAAATCTAGGAAAGATCTGATCATAACACACATCCAGACACAAGGAAATAACTTCCTCACCAAATAGAGCCCTAAGAAGATAGAAATAATGGCCATAGGAATTCTAACTTATTAGATGGACCGACAGGAAGTGATGGAGTATCTTTCTTCATTTACTGGACAAGGGGAATGATGAAAGCAAGCGTAGGAGATCAGAAAGATTGGATCTACTACCAAAGAGTTACTTCCTTTGCCATCAGTATGCCAAATTAGTCATGTCATTGATCAACTAGAGTCAAACCTTAGGTTTTTCTATGTGGACCAATCATCTTTTATCATTCTACCACCTTGCCAGCATCCTACCTTATGTTTCATGTTTGACTACCTATGATCGTAGCCTCGTCATCCCCTTTCTTCATTAATAGTTATCACTTGTGAAACTATGAGCAACTATCCATTTTTGTTTTAATCCTTGTATTCAACACTCCCCACTAACCATTGTGATCTTGCAAAATTGAGACCTAACCGCACTTGCACTATCACTTCTCTAACCTAAGGATCACCTCCTAACCTTGCAACCAAGTGAAACAAAGGAAATTGTTTGATCACAACTCCATCTGCAGTTCCTTCTTAACATGATGTGATAGAATGCTAGCCATGGATTTAGAAGATCTCACTATGAGAAATTTATTTCTAAAATGTTGAAGGTTTTTCTCTTATCACATTACCACAACTTAAACCATGATCTGTCAAATTAACCTAGCAACCAAGCAAAAATAATGTAGTCACCCTATCAGGATCTTGACCTTGGTTGAGCCAACTAACTCTATGATGGTGTGAACATAATACAATCACACCTTTCTCACTTGAACTTTGGTTAGCACTTACTCTGTCATGATTGTGTGAACCAAAGGGTGATCACATGGTTGCAACTTAAAATGTTTCAAAGGAATAACATGAAAATAAGGCCATGAGAGTTAGGTTAAAAAGATATGGCCAAAGTTTTAAATACAACCTTGTATAACATTTGATCATTTGAATATTTGACAAAGTATGACTATTGGACATTTTTGACAAGTAAATTCAAATTTTGGCTGGAGGGAAAATATGGCTAACAATTTTGGTGACTCAGAGGTGATGCAAGCCTACTATGCATGGACCAATAGCCTGTATTATCCATTGGGCAATAGAATGATATAAATTATGAAGATTTTCCTAGAAAACCCTTAAAATTTCTCCCTACAACTATAAAACAGGAACCAACTCTCTACAACAAAAGATGTGCTCGTGCACTTCTTGGGAAATAGGAAAGAACTAAAGGAAAACTAACTAACTATATATATGGAACATCAACTACTTTAGAAACAATCTTTAAGATATATTTCCTTGACTAGAATAGGCAAGATTTCACCATTAGGCCTACTTAACTAGAAATCATTAGCCTTCTTGCAATTGATAACCACATATGGACCGCTCCATAATGCATCAAATTTTGATTTTCTCCCTAATTTTTTTTGTCTACATCCCATTTTAACACACGATCACCCTCTCTAAAAATTTTGAACTTAGCCCTCTTATCAAATCTTTTTTTGGTCTATTGTTGGTGTGTTTCCAAGGTCTACATAACTTGATTTCTCTTCTCCATCATTTTCAATTAGCTCCAACTTATGAGCCAATTCAAGAGTAGGAAAATCCAATGAAATGGGAATCATATCTTTCCTACCATATACTAGCATGAATGGAGAATTTACTATGGCTCTCTTAGGTGTTATCCTATTAGTCCAAAGAAAAGTTCTCAATTTTTGGTGCCAACACCTTCTATTATCTTCAATAGTCCTCGTAATGATTCTGATCATATTCTTATTGGAAGACTTAGGTAAGCCATTACCTTGGGGGTAGTGATTGGAAGATGTACTTAAATAAATGCCACGATCTATAGCCCATGGAAATATATGAGCCCCTACAAATGACTTTATATTATCTAAAATGATAATAGAAGGAGTACCAAACCTTGTAATAATTCCATCCAAGAATTCAAAAACTAAATTCTCAGTAGCATCTGTTAATGCAATTGCCTCAGTCCACCTAATAAAATAATATGTAGTAGTTAGAATTCACTTATGACTAAAGCTATGAAGATTAATAGGACCAATAAAATCTAATCTTCATTGGTCAAAAGGCTAATCAACTTGAATAGGACCAAGTGGAAGGGTGGCAAGTCTTTTCTTACCTGAAAAAAAAAGCACATTTTCCACATTTCCTAACTTACCTATGCAATCATTGAAAAAGGATGGCCAATAGTAACCAGATCTCATTATCTTCATTGGGTTGTTCTTCTTGAAAAGTTACCACCATCAAGACCATCATGAAGTTTATTAATCATTCTTTCAGCCTGACTTAAATTGATACATCTCAATAGTGCCCCATCGAAGTCCCTACTAAAGAGAGTACCATCAACTATGAGATAGGGGATTGACTATAATATAAACTATCTTCTTTTGGCTTTATCCAAGCCTTGAGGATAACCATTTCCTAGAAAGGTCTTTATATCATCTACCAACTCGTAGAATTATCATCTCTTACTCCCTGCTACTCTGTTGATACTAAGACAATCTCTCCTTTTGATTCCTGGGATAAGACCATTTGTTTGTACAATCATTTCCCTTTTACCAACTTGGTAATCTCAATGCCCACATCATACTCCATCACTTTAGTGATCCAAATAGTTATTTTCTCATTAATGTCTCTACTCAAAAGGAGTTCCTTAATGTTGGCATAAGGTACTAGCAAGTAAATCTTATTATGGGATAAAATATGTCTAAATTTCTTCAAAGATATTATGACTACAAGGGCTTTCTTTTCCACATAATTTTACTTGTCTTCATACTCCTTAAGTCCTTCACTAAAAAGGCTATGGGCTGCTCTTCAATCTTATCATTCAACTAAGTCAAAATGGTAGAAATATTTGACTCACCTAAGGTGTAAATGATGAAGTCTTTCTCAAAATTTAGATTGATGAGAGTGAGGGCTAAGGTCATGGCTACTTTGATTTCTTCAAAGCTTTCTTTCCCTTCCTTGGTCCATGAAAAGACCATGTTATTTTTTAGCATAGTTGTAAGAGGTTTTACCATAGTAACTAAAATAGGAATGAATCTCCTCACAAAATTTATTCTACCAAGAAAACTTTGCAAACCTTTCTTCTAGTTAGGAAGAGAGAGAGAAAGTATTGCTTTTTTTCTTTCTGGATCAATAGTTAGGCCTTGGATACAATGTGTCCTAATAACTTTTCTTGGTTAGTAGAAAAGACACACTTGCTTGGATTCAAGGATACTCCATACTCTCTACATCTCATGAATACTCATCTAAGATGGCCAAAATGATCTACTACATTCTTTGAATACATGATGATATCATTAAGGTAGACCAACACAAACCTTTCAATCATTTTCTTGAAGGTAATCTCCATTGCTTTTTGAAATGTGGCACCTGAATTTATTAGTCCAAAAGGCATTTTATTGTAGGCATAGGTTCCCCACTTGGTGGTGAATACAGTCTTATATCTATGAGACTCTTTAACTAGCACCTGATTGTAACTAGAGAATCCATCCAAGAAAGAGAATCTCTTTGAAAAACCAATGTTAGACAATATCTATTCCATGGAAGGGAGAGGGTGATGATCCTTAAGGGAGACTTGGTTAAGATCTCTAAATTCTACACATAGTTTGATTTCTCCATTCTTCTTCCTAATACTGATGTGGTTATCTACTCATGATAAGTGCTTGATAAGGAAGATAATATTGGCATCAATCAATTTGGATAGCTCTTTTCCCATTAATGGCTTGATCTTGGGATTAACTGGTCTCATTTTTTGCTTTACAAGTTTGACATTATCAACTAAATCTATGGTATGTTCAAAAAAACTTGGGTCAAACCCATTTAAATCATCATATGCTCAAGAAAATACATTGTCAAATTATTGACACTGATTAAAAAAACTTTCTTGCTTGGTTTTAGAACATACCTTCCTCGTGTTTAGAGTCCTCCCATTAGCAATTGTAACTGGTATATGATCATCCTTGCTTTTAGCAAGCTTTGTGCATCTATCTCTTGCTTGATCATCAGGAGTGAAAGTGCTTTCTAAGGTAATTAGACCCTTAGGAAACTTGTTGGAGCTAAGCTTGATGATTTTATCCCCAAACTGATCATGTAGCCTTGACTAATTTCTCTTTGAGAAATCCACTTCATTCGAAAAGAAACTCAAAATTTGTGCATTAGACTCAAACACTTGCCAATTGACATTGTTATTATGAATAGTAGGCCTAACCACCATTTTAATTTGCTATTGTTTCTAATCTTCAACACTTCTTGGTACATCATACGATGCACCAACTACTTCAAGTCTGTCAGCATGCCTATTTTCTTTCCTAGGAATGCTTGCATATTAAATGCATCAAAACCTCCAAGAAAATCCTATACTCTATGTTTGTAAGACTTGAGAAAACCATTCTTAGTGACATTCTAATTTATTGCCTCATGAATAATTAGCTCACTATCTCCATATACACTTAAGGCTTGAATTCCTCTTTTTTGAGAAAGAAAGAGGCCTTGAATCAATGCCTCATACTCTACTATGTTATTAGTACAACTGAATTGAATCCTAAATGAGAAGTAATACCTTTCTAGCACTAAAGAAACCAACACTACACCATCCCTTGATCCATCAAAGTACATGCTCCATAGCCCACTAGTATCTTCTTTGATTTTCATTAGGTTGGGAATGAGAGCATCCTTTTTTGATATACAATATATTCCAAGGCATGTCTTAATGGCTTCTTATATAGGGTCAAGCTGATATGCACTAGCCCATTCATCCAAGAGGAAATTAGCTTATCTCTATTAGGAAAGTAGTAGGCTTATATACTATGTCTCCCTCATCTTCTTTATAAACAATGTAATTCATATTGATGGGACTATGGATATAGGGCTCAATATGATTGAGGGCTAGAGGCTATACTTTGATTGAAGCTCTAGTCCCATGTCTTTTTTTCAAAAACATGTATGACCAATTAGAGGAGATATAGCCACCTATTTGGACAATAAAGTCTCTAGAAAGATAGATAGCAAAGTGTGGTTTGACCTCAGCAACTAATATATCTTAAAATATAGTACAACCATGGAATGCATGTAGGGCCATTTTAGCATTCCTAATGATTCATATAGTCTTGATAATACTTCCATCTAGCTATAATACTTCATTAACAATGGGCTCATATTTCATTTCTAAAACATGGGCAACACACTTAGGTATCACTCCAAAAATATCATGCAATTGTGGACTAGTTTATCTCCTATAATCAAAGAGACATAGAAGGGAGGAGGTCTAATTTTCTTACTTGTTTCTCCTTCTTTTTCTGGTTACATAAGACTTGTGGCACTCTACATGCTAGGTGGTTGATCTCTGAGTTCAATGCTTTCCAATTCTTGCTGCAGTAGCCCCTTTTATGAAGGTATGGTAGCAACAACATCGCACATAGAAATGTTCACATTGGTTTTCTTCATTTGATCTACCACACTAAAAGATGCATTAGGTTCCTTGGTAGAAACCTTAGGAGCTGCATGTGTAGAAGGTCAAGATGAAATAGCTTGAGGAACATCCACATCTCTCCTACTATCATTTTTCCTTTGTTTCTAAGAAGCATTAATAGGTTTACCAGAATTGTACATGAGGTATTATGCTTGATGTAGAAGCCTAATTAAGAGGAGGGGTAGAATCTCCTACAACTCTTCTTTTTCTCCTAGTATTGTAAGCATATAAATCTAGGTTTACATTACAAGGCTCTTCCACTTGATGGTCCATGAAGGAGCAGTTGACCAACAACACAATGCTAATCAACAAGTTGATTAGCATTGTGTTGATGGTCAACTGCTTGCTCTGGTGTAGATTATGCCAAGTAAGATTTTGTCTTCTAACATATTCCATATCCATAGGATTAGTTACAAGAAGGGTAGAAATCTTGACCTTGTGAAAATTTATTCTGAGGGACTAAATTCCTATTTAGGTTGGCATTTGTAGCAGGGGGGTTGTCAATAGCTCTATTATGATTCTAACCCCCATTTAGGTTGGTATTCATAGCATGGGAACTATCATTAGGTCTATTCTGATTGTAAAGGGCATGAATCTACTTTGGGGATCTATTATGAATGGGACCTTGATACTAGACTTTAGGAGGCTTATTATTTTTAACTTGCTACCTCTTCGTAGTCACAAACTCATTGCCCTTCTTCTTCATCATTGCACTATTATCCTTTATCTTCCTTTCTTAATCCTGCAACCTTTTATCCATATTCTATTGGAAGCATGAATGCTGATGATATTGCTATGGGGGGGTATTGTAAAAACATGATTAGGTCATTATCATGATGGTATGTTACATTCAAGATTCTTTTTTTTCATTGATGTGAACATAGTAGTTTTCTATGGTATCTAGCAGAAGAACATTAGAAAGATCAAGTTGGTATAGATAGACAATTGAGCATGTTCACTAAGTGAGGTTAAAGGGAGATACTTCTAAGTGTCTACTATATGCAGCTAACCTCAGAAGCATAAGATATTGAGTTTGGAAGAAGTTATGCAAGTTTTGGTGAAGATTATTTTGAGATAGAGTTTACAAAGGCATGTTCTAGTAAACTTGTTATATCTCTTATCAGAGTTATTATTTAAGAAGCTAAAGTTAAAGTTATGACAAAGTCATGTTGGTGATGATGTGGACAAGCTTTCTTATCACAATGATATGTGTAGAAAAAGACAGTCAAGTTGCAAGGTAGAAGATTAATGTTATTGCTAAGTGCAATGTGCTCTTAATGTGGTCCTATAATAATTAATTGAGAAGGTGTAACAGCCAACTCAGGGAATTTTTAATAGATTTGGTATAAAGGAAGGGCATTTTCCTTTATCATATATGAGATGGATGAAGTGATTGTAAGTATCATGAAGAATGGAAGTGATGGAAACTTTTTTTTTTAGGTTTTATAATGTAATCCAAAGTTGGATACTTGGATCTAAGGTTCATAACCTAGGCTACAGGGTCTAACAATGATTGGTCCAGTTGATAGGACAGAGGAAAGAAGTTAAAGTATAGTGTATATGATTATTCTACAAGGAATAGTTGAGAGATCAATTGGATAGTGAGTTTGGTGATCTTTCCCTGTTTAGACAATGAGTCCTTTTTTCTTCTACAACTCCTAACTAGGTTGGAATACCTTCTAAAAAGGTTGGAATCTTCTAAAAAGGATTCAAAATCTCCTAAAAAGGACTCATATGTACTAAATATAGTAATAGACTCCTAACAAGGAATATTTATATTAGTACAACATCTTATGGGCATCATTCCCACCAAATTTTTTCCTCTAATCAAGGGTTTCCCTAGTTAGCATATCTAGTTTAATTGTCTTTGAGCATCTTGTTATGGTTGTTGTTTACTTTGGTTGAAAGGATAAGATTTTTTAAGGTTGATAAATGTTTTACTTATTCAATAACTGCTTACTCCCCCCCTAGTTATCTTGGTGGACTATTGTTTCTAACAATTGGTATCAAAGCATCATGTCCTTGAAGATAAAGTTTAACAATGTTGTGAGATCCATGGCAAGCATATTCAAGAAAGATAATCCTACATCTAACATAGGAAATTTTGATAACTGAATGGTGGAAATTCTTGGTGAGTTATCAGATTTGTGTAAAGAACAAAGCATTGAGTTTATAGATCTAGAATCCTTCTGTTGTATACAAAAGAACAGAAGCATAAGCAAAGATAGATCTAGATCTAAACACGACATAAAGATAAAGAAAGGTATTGATCTACTTATGAAGAGTGAACCAGAAGTTATGAAAATTTTGTTTGTTGGACATGTAAAGAATTTGATCATTTTCTGACTAGATGTCCTAAGAGAATAAGAAAAACTAGAAAGACTTTACTTTCTGATAAAGTTGAAGAATTTAGAACAAGTATGGAAAGATCCTTGAAAGACCATAATAAAGCATCTAGATTGGTTAATAAAGGGCAAGAAATAGAAGAAATAGTTTTGGAGACTATTATGGAAAGTAAAAATGTTAGAGTTGATGAGAAATTCAAGATACAAGAAACAATAGTTTATTATAATTCAAATCATAAGAATTTTATTAGTAAACCAATGAATGATGAAGTATAACTTGACACTAACAATGATTTGCAAAATAAAGGAGAGCCAAGGCAAGAAAAAAGCTTGAAACCTTTAGCAAAGCCAAGAGTCGAGATAACAACTCCTACTTTAGGTAATAATATGACCAAGAATCATCCACTCGAGTAGATAATTAGAAGCAGAGATAAAGGAGTGATGATAAGAATCAAAATCAATAAATAACTATGTTTGATATCTAAAGTTGAACCTAAGAATACAAATGAAGCATGTAAAGATGACTATTGGAAGCAAGCTTTGAAAGAGGAATTGGATTAGATAGTAAAGAATGAGACATGGGAATTGGTCCCCAGACTAGAAAACAAGAATGTGATAGGAACAAAATGGGTATTCAGAAACAAGATGAATGAACAAGGAAAAGTTGTAAGGAATAAAGAAAGAGTGGTATGTAAAGGTTACTCATAGAAAGAAGGAATAGGATATGATGATAGATATGCTCATGTGGCTAGAATACAAGTAGTAAAGTTATTCTTAGCATATGCAACATATAAGAAATTCAAAGTATATTAGATTGATGTCAAGTCAGTATTTCTAAATGGAGAACTTGAAAAAGAGGTATACATAGAATAGCCTAAGGTTGTCCTTTGACAGATGACAAGGACATAGTATGTAGACTAAAGAAAGCATTGTATGGCTTTAAGCAAGCACCCATAACCTAGCATGCAAGGTTGGACGAGCATTTGACAAAGCTTGGATATAGAAAAGGTATGGTAGATAGCAATCTCTATTAGAAAGAAATTGATGATGGATTGATGATCTTGGTAATATATGTTGATTATATCATTTTTGGAGGAATGATGATAAAAGTGATAGGTTTTTAGAAGAAATGAAGAAAGAATTTGAAATGAGTGTGATAGGAGAAGTGAAATATTTTCTAGGATTATAGATTGTATAGGATAAAGAAGGAATTATTATTTCTTAGACTAAGTATTCGAAAGATTTACTTAGAAGGTTTGGTTTGGAAACATGTAAACCCATTGAAACACCTATGGTAATTGGAAATAAGTTATCTACAAAGAATGAGACACCTATTATTGAGTAGAAGAAGTACAGACCTATGATTAGAGGATCACAATATCTAACTCACACAAGGCTAGATATAGCAAATGCAATTGGAATTGTTGCAAGTTTCCAAGCTAATCCTAGAGAAGCATGTTATGCAATAGTCAAAAGGATATTTAGATACCTAAAAGGAACACCAGAGTTCATATTGTGCTATGATAAATCTAATTATTTCACTTTATGTGCTTATACAAATGTTGATTAGGTAGGCAGTATGGATGGAAAAAAGAGCACTAGTGATAGAGCCTTCTTTCTTGGATGAAGATTCGTTTCTTGGTTAAGTAAGAAACATGATTGTACCTCACAAATTATAGTAGAAGAAGAATATGTTGTAGTAGCAAACAATTATAATTAATTTGTTTGGATAAAATATATGTTGAAGGAAATCAGGATAGAATATGATGAACCTATTGTCATAAATTGTGACAACACAAGCATAGAAAATGTCTAAGAATCTAGTGTTGCATTCTAGAACCAAGCATATTTTTATCAAGTACCACATGTTGAGAGAGAAAGTTGCAAATAAGGGAATTAGATTGGATTATGTGAGCAATAAAGAGAAGATTATAGATATCTTCACTAAGCCTCTTCCTAAGAGAGTTTTGAGTATTTTTAAGGTATGCCAAGGGTTATGCCCCTTCCTACATTAGAGTAAATGATGCAAGAGTGCATCAATATAGTGTAACAGAGCACTATTATTTGTCTAGACTGAATTTTTATGCTTTATGTATGGGGGAGTATCTATGATGAATAGATTCATCTAGGAATCTTGTTGGATGTTGTTTTTGAATAGTGTCTTTGGACACTTGAGCTAGTTAGAAATAGTTGTTGCAGAGTTTGATGGTTTTTGAAACCTTTGACATTGATGTCAAGGGGGGAGAAGTTAGCATGAAAAATAATGCATGGAAATAAGCATGGAAAAGCTTATTTTAGGAGGTTAAAGTTGTATTTTCCAAAGTAGATCATATACAACAAAACATTCAAAAAGACATAACAACTCTCAAAGAGCAACAAACACTCCAGAGAGAAATTGATGCTAATTTACTAGAGATAAAAGAAATGGACAACAACATAGTCAAATTGTTGAAATTAATCACTAGCGGAGAAGAAGAGAAAATTGACATATGGATAGAAAATATCAGATGGAAAAATGATAGCATGAATCAACAATTGAGTGTAGAAGAGCAATTCTTGAACTCCTGCAAGTTACTAAAAAAGAAGGCCTTGAGGGATATACTGATGATCATAGAAGGCATTCCTATTAGTGAATACACTCAAAATCTAGACATATCTTCAATTTTGGAATGCATAGAAGCAAAAATTAGTACTGAACTTGGCAATAAACAAAGTTTAGATGCTAGCATTATGACAAGATTGAGCGGTCTCTTAGTGGCATTAGACTCCTATACTCAAAACTTGCCAGGTTACATCATAGAGTTGGATGAAGTTAGAAAGAGAAATGAGATATGCAAGCTGAGGATGCATAGTTTAAATATCATTAAAAACAAAACTTTGGCTTAGCTCATCAAATCACTTAGAGCATACAAGGCAAACTTGATATGCTTCTCAAAACACCTACAAATCAAAGAGCGAGTTTAGGAAATATCAGTGATCACAATTAAAAGTTAGAAGTTCATTTTTCTAAAGTTCTCTTAGGATTTTATTTATGTATTTTGTAAAAAGGTCAACTTTAGAATTAATTTTGGTTTTGGTCAATGTCTTAACATTTTCTAACTATTGTTAAGCATTAAAAGTTAGAGTTGGTTACGAACTATCTTCAAAATAGTCCAAACTCTAACTTTTTGAGTAGTTATGAACCCAAAAGGTTAGTTATTCTAGAATAGCTATAAATTCCTAAAAATCAATGTAATAAGGAACTTTTTGGACTTGACGATAGGGAATACTTATGCTCTAATAACAAAACAATTTTTAGAAAGTGTGTACAATTGTTGTTCTTGTAATCAGTCATTTCTTACTTTCTTGGTGCAAAGAAATAAAGGAAGTACATTTGGCATTCTCTTTCTAATGAATCTGAATTGTTGAAGTGTTGATTCATCATATGAATATTTTCATAGTATGGTGTGAGTATTCACGAATTATTGAATTAGCATTGTGTTAGTGATAGTTCTCAACCATAGTTCTTGATTACTTTTATTAACAGTTTACATTGTTTTTATGGAAACACTGAATTCATGTGGTGCATGCACTATCAATGGTTTCCTTCTCATTTTCTAAGTTTTACTCACCTTTATCAAAAAATCAAAAATTTGATCTTACAAGGGAGTTGCCCCTCTAAATGCAGAGGAAGGTCAGATATCAAGGGCCTATCCAACTATTGTGAATAGTTTTCCACATACACTCCATTGGGAAATTTCTATAGTGACAAATCTATTTACCAACAAATTTTTGGTGACTCTGTTGGGGAGACTGAATGAAAAAGGATTGATAATCACCTATAATGAAGCACAATGGTGCCATTGCATGAAAACATTTTTCTTGTTCTCCAACCAAACCTTGGCTTCCAAGACACCCAGGAGGATATCATTTTAGACTTGAATACTCTAGCGTAGAGGTGTAGATGAAGTACACAACAATATCATCAAGTAAATCAAGTTCTTGAAGAAGAAGAAGAGTTTGAGGAAATATTGTGAAGGGCTCCTATTGGTTAGAATGTTGTAGTTATTGAAAGAATAGTAGTTATCCTATGAAGAAATAGGAAAAATCTTGGTCACATTCAAGGAAAAATAAATAATAACCACTAATCTAGTTGACAAACCATACACCTGAGTAGATAGACAAAAGGGTCTGGTAGAAGAAGATTTTGAAGCCCTTCAGAAGTTAGATTTCAAGCCAGTTACTCCTAAGAAGAAGAATAAGAAGGATAAGTCTGTCAATAGGTCATCTCCACCACCTAAGGCTACTATTTCTCCTATGGCCTTTCTAGCTTTGATTCTGCCAAGTACTCTTGTACCTCTAGCTATAAATTTTCAGCCTTTGAACATTATTTTCCTAGCTATGGCACATCAAGCACAAAAACCAAAAGTCCCATGGGGAGCTACTATTGGTCCTCTATCTTTAGGGAACTAATTACATGATGTGCCTATTGGATCCCAAAAAATTCTTCCTAAGTTTTTTGGTGATGGAAAAAATACTATTGATCAGCACATAGGTGCATTTTTTACGACAAGCAAGGTTCTTGCAATTCAACATGAAGATGTTTCTTTTTTTATTTTTGTTGACACACACAGTAAAGCCATGACAAAATGTTTTGGTCAGCTGCCAACTAGGTTAGTTACTATTATAATTCTTTAGAATAACTAAGAGGGGGGGGTGGGGGGGTGAATCAGTTATCCAAGGTCCAATGATGTCCAATACAACTTTTTCTACAAATCCTTAATGACACATAACTAAAATTATCATGCATGCAATTGAACATTAAACAATCATGAAAAGTAAACATGCATCACACCATAACACTAAAGATTTGATAACCCAGAAACCCTTTAGGAATAAGAAGGTAAAACTGGAGTGGGGATGATACCCACAAAATAACTGCGCAATTGATTTCAACCACTTATGATGGTCTGCCATGTTAAAGGCTACAAACCATTGTTAAATGTGACCCTGTTAAAGGATTTAAGAACATTCAACTTGGAATGTCACCCTGTTAAAGGATTTACATAGAGTTGTTAGGCTCACCAAAGTCCATGGGATTTTCAGTCACCTTCTCAAAATAATCTTTCATCTCTCACTAAGGATCTCTTATCCTCCTCCTAAGGATCTCTTATCCTTCTCCTGAGGATCTCTTTATCATTCTCCTAGGGATCTTCTATCCTTTTCCTGAGGCTTATCCACCTAGCTATTAAGCTAACCTAGCAATGTAGGATTTCAATATCTAATACAATGGTAAGAGAGTATCAGAGGGATTTTGACCTGATACAGATTGCAACTTCAACATTGCAAATTTAAGATCATTATTCTATCCTTTTGCTTGTCCTAGTTTTCCTCCCTTGTAGTGCTAATAGTTTGTTCACCCTTCAAGATCTGTCTCCTTGAGTTCTTCCACCCGTCATGCCAATGCTCTCTCTGGTCACTCAATCAATTCAGAGTCTTGATGCTCTGTTCTTACTCCTCTTGGCTTCTTTGCATAATTACACTTATGAACAACTCCCTCTTATGCATGCGCACTTGATCTTTGACCTATAACTCCTTATAAAGAAATTATGTTCTTGATTTTCTGCTCAAATCTCCCTCTCCAACTTTAGGGTTTCAATGGATTAGGTAGGATACAATGTATCTATCCCATATCTTATTTCTATCTAGAAACCTCATGATAAATTCATTAGCATTCAGAAAAAATGTTTTACATAGTGCTCTGTGCCATCAAATCATCATTGTTATCTTCTATTTGGTTCACAAAATTCTAGATAACTACCATGTCAGCTCAGATCTAGCAAATCTTTGACTTTTCAAAATAATGCAGCAACTCGACATCATTGGTTTACTGATGCTCGACACCTTCTGTGTTACTCAACTTATTATTTACTAGTGCTCGGCACCTGTATCTTGCTTGACACTTGTATCTTGCTCGGTACCTAAAGATTGCTTGGCACTTGATCTTCACTCAGCACCTGAAGGTTGCTCGGCACCTGAAGATCACTCGGCACACACTAAAGTTAAACTTACTCAGCTTCAACTGAGAATCTATTTGGCACTAACTAGAACTTAGTTAATCCTTACATCATGTGTCTTAGTGTGTCCATCCTTTGTGTCTTACAGTATGTCATCAATACACTATTTCATCAATGGCTTAGCTGATCCTTATACTTCATTACAACATCATCACTTCAACCTTTCTCTAGGTACTCTAGTTACATCTTATTGATTGCCACCTCCTTGTCAATCAACCAATTGATAGTATTTAAATCACTTAAGCGATTGTCATTCCTGCAAGTAGCAAGTTTGACATCAATTACAAAACAATGATTGAAACGTTCTTTACCAATTCCATTTATCTTCATTCATGATCTTTTCAATCATTTCTAACAATCTCCCTCTTTAGCATTGATGGCAAACCAAACTAATCAATTGATTAAGCTGATCAACTTAGTTACCACCAAAATTACGTACATTTTCTTGTGATGATAGAAGCTAAATCCTTTGTTCTACTTCTCTCTCTAGACTACTACATCCTTACTCTGTATTCTTGATCCTTCATATATATCTCCCTCTTAATTTGTATTGATCAGTTTCTCCTATATCTCCCTCTTTGACATAAATGCCAAATATGTAGCATCTTTAACATGCTAAATATAAGCTTTGCATTTTCATGTTTTCTCCTTCTGTCACCATGCTTGTGACCGATCTAGAGTTTCTGCTCCTGTTGTCATCCTCTACATCACTCTTTTGATATTTCAATGATCTACTCCTGTTGATGCATGGTAGCTTCTATGTTGCTTTAGACTACTTGAGTTAGGGGCATTACCCCCAACTTTCCTCTAAGATATTCATAAGCATCCTTGGGCAATGGTTTGGTGAAGATATCTGCAATTTGCTCCTTTGTGTGAATGTATTCCATCTTCACTTGTTTGTCTTACACCAATTCTCTGGCATAATGATACTTGATTGCAATATGACTGGTTTTTGCATGCATCACTAGATTCTTGGATATATTTATAGCTCTTGTATTATCACAGTACAGTATCACAGGTTTGGTTACCTCTTCTTTCATTCATTTCAATAGATGTTTAAGCCACACAATGTTTGTGCAATTGAATGTTGCTACCACATATTCTGCTTCTGTAGTGGACTGAGATGTGCATGTTTATTTCTTGCTAGTCTAAGTAACTAGCCTTTTACCTAAGAATAATGCTCCTCCACTTGTGTTTTTCCTATCATCAATGTTTCCTCCCCAATCTGCATCTGTGTATGCATTGAGCTCAACTTCTCATTCTTTTTTTAACATAGGCCAAAATCATTAGTTCCTTTGAGATACCTCATTATGCTTTTTACTATCATGAGATGATTTTCTCTAGGATTGGCATAGAATCTAGCCACTATTCCAATTGCTAGTGCTATGTCTGGTCTGCTATGTACAACACATTATAGTTTTCCAATCATGGATCTATACATTGTTTGATTGACTTCAGCTAATTCATCATTTTTAGATAGGTTATGTCCTATTGCCATTGGTGTGCTAATAGGTTTGGAATCTTCTAATCCGAACTTCTTGAGTATCTCCTTGATGTATTTGGATTGTGTCATAAATATACCATGTTTTAGTTGATGCACCTATAATCCTACAAAGAACTTGATTTCTCCAAACATAGACATTTCAAACTCATGTTTCATTTTGTCAGAAAAACTTTTGCACAGTACTTCCTTTCCTCCAAAAACTATATCATCCACAAATATTTTAGATACAAGAATATCTCTACCTTCTTCTAATTTGATGTGCATGTTGTTGTTATCATCAGTTCTATCAAATCCTATTTGCACCAAATACTTGTGAAGTCTCTCATACCACACTCTAGGTACTTACTTCAATCCATATAGAACCTTATGTAATTTTCATACCTTATTTTTGTTCTTTTCATCAACAAAACCTTCTGGTTTCTCTATGTAGACTTCCTCTTCAAGTATACTATTCAAAAATGTAGACTTTACATCCATCTGATAGACTTTAAATCCTATGAAGGTTGCATATGCCAGTAAGATCCTTACTCCTTCCATTCAGAAAACTGAAGCAAAAGTTTCTTCATAATATAGTCCTTCTTCTTGTGCATATCCTTTGCAAACTAGTCTTGCCTTGTTCCTTTTTATTTCACCATTTTCATCTAACTTGTTTCTAAACACCCATTTGGTTCCAATCAAATTCTTATCAACTTGTCTTGAGACTAAGGTCTGTGTCTTATTCTTCTCAATTTATTCTATTTCTTCTTTCGTAGCATTATACCAGTCATCATCTTTTATGGCTTCACTTACTATTTTTGGTTTCATTTTGCTGAGCAGACATGTTTTATTTATGAGTCTATTCCTTGTCATTGGTCCTAACACCTTGTTTCCAATAATTTGATCTGCAAGATGATGTCTTTTCACATACTTTCCCAATATAGGTTCTTTCCTTGTTTGCATGTTGTCTCTTTTAGAATCTATATCCTCATGTATATTTTCATCAGGTATTTGTTCATTTTCTTCTTGTTGGCTATTTTCAGAGTCTGAATGAACATTTTTTGTATTTTGCAGCTCAACTTCTGAATGTATCTGTTGTTCAGCATTCACTATCTATGACTCGGAAGATGGTAGATTTTGTTGTTGATTGTCATTCTGAGTTGTAACTTCACCATTATTAGGTATACCTTCATAAAAGTATACAAAGATCTTATATTCTTCTACTTTCTTGGTGTTCTCAACACTTTGAACTTCTGCAAGCTCATCAAATTTCACATTTGTGCTTTCTACTACTTTGTTAGTGTTACCATTCAAGTGCTTATAAGCTTTACTTCTAGTAGAATAACCAAGAAATGTGCCTTCCTCACTCTTTGCATCAAACTTTCCATTCCTAGACTCTTTATATATATAGCATTTGCATCGAAATGTTTTGAATTTTTTACATTATGAGAATGCCCATACCATAATTCAAAAGGTGTTGCATTTGTACCTTTCTTGACTTGAACTCTGTTGAGTGTGTAGACTTCAGTACTTATAGCTTCTCTCTAGTACTTGAGTGCAACATTTTTCTCCATCATTAAGGTCTTGGCACAGTCAATAACTGATCTATTCCTTCTCTCTGCTATACCATTCTAAGGTGGAGTTCTGGGTGCTGATGTTTGCCTTTTAATTCCTCTTTCATTGCAGAACTCTTCAAGTTCTCTTGATGTGAATTCACCTCCTCTATTAGATCTGAAACATTTTAGGCTCTTTCCAGTTTTCTTCTCAATTCTAGCCAAGTACCATTTGAACATTTGGAATGCATCTAATTTTTGTTTTAGGAACATAATTGTCATCATTCTTGAATAGTCATCTATAAATAGCATTATGTATATGTCACCTTTGTAGCTTTTTACTTCAATAGGACCACATAAGTTAGTATAAACTTGCTCTAATACTTCATTTGAAGTATAAGTCTTGCTTTTGAAAGTTGACTTGATCATTTTCCCTAGTTGGCATTGTTTACACATGGTGTTATCAAGCTTCTTATACTTTGGTAGACCTCTAACTTTTTTCATTTTGCTGATGCTTATTAGATTGTAAAAATTTACATGACATAGCCTCTTGTGCCATAACCATACATCATCAGTTTGAACAATAAGACAAGAAGCATCTTCCATGTCTAGGTAAAACAAATTACTCTTAGTCTGATCACCTTTTCCTATTAGACTTCTTTGAGAATCATAAATCTTAGCAACTCCTTTTTGAAATTCAACCTTACATCCTATGTTGCCTAACTGTGAGACACTTAACAAGTTATAATTCAAGCCTTCAACATAGTATGCATTATCACATGATATCTTTCCAGTAAGCTTGATACTACCTTTCCCTTTGATCTGACATGGTGCATTGTTACCAAATCTAACACTATTTCCTTCATATTGAATAAAGGTAATGAACTTACTTTTGTCTCTAGTCATGTGATGAGAGCATCCACTGTCTATGATCCATCTATCATTCTTGTTCATGCAGGTTACCAGAGGACCAACTTCATTACAATTAAAACAAATGATTGGTAGCTTACCTTTGAATTTGCCTCTTCCTTTGTGAAATATTCTTGCTAGTAATGCCTCCAATTGGTCTACATCATCTTCATCAGTGCTACTATCACTAGATGCATACTTTCCTTTTCCATTATTTTGCTTTGTTTGCACCTCATCATTGTCTTTTATTGTCATCTTGGCTTTGAATGTAGATTCGAAGTTTTCTGGCTTGTAATTGTCAAAGTTGGATAGCTCAAAGGCAATGAGTCTTCCAATTATTTCTTCAAATGATACTGCATTTCCTGGTACACACCTTAGTTCTTGGATGGCTAATACTCTTATAGCATAGATAGGAAGAAAAGTTCTCAAGTATTTGCTACATATTGTTTCTTCTGCTAACTATCCTCTTAGGCATTTTATGGCACTGACTACTTCCTTCATCGTTGCACGGTATTGAGCAGCATTCTCTCCTTCTTCCATTTTCATATCATCAAATTTTCCTCTTAGGCTTTCTTTTTTTTCTCTCTTGACATTGTCATCTCCTCCATAGATTCTTGATAATGTATTCCACATCTGATGTGAAGTATCACATCCTTTGATGTCCTCATACTCGGCATAGCTTAGTGGTGAAACAATATCTAACATTGCTTGATTGTGCTTCTTCTTCTTGCTCATGTCATCTATAGTGAGGGGTCCTGCAGGGTCTACATGGTCAACTATGATTGAGGCCTGTGCATAGTCACCTATTGATCTTAGGTGTAGCTTCATCAAAATTTGCCATGCAACAAAGTTCTCCTTGTCTAGCTTGCGAACTTCTCTCTTGGACATCTTGATCTTCCTACTGCTAGTACCTTGAAACAAATCAGCAGTGTGCTCTGATACCAATTGTTATAATTCTTTAGAATAACTGAGAGGGGGGGTGAATCAGTTATCCAAGGTCCACTGATGTCCAATACACCTTTTTCTAAAAATCCTTAATGGCACATAATTGAAATGATCATGCATGCAATTGAACATTAAACAATCATGAAAAGTAAACATGCATCACACCATAACACTAAGGATTTGATAACCCAGAAACCCTCCAGGAATAAGAAGGTAAAATTGGAGTGGGGATGATACCCACAAAATAACTGCGTAATTGATTTCAATCACTTCTGATGGTCTGCCCTGTTAAAGACTACAAGACATTGTTAAATGTGACCCTATTAAAGGATTTAAGAACATTCAACTTGGAATGTCACCCTGTTAAAGGATTTACGTAGATTTGTTAGGCTCACCCAAGTCCATGGGATTTTCAGTCACCTTCTCAAAAGAATCTTTCATCCCTCACTAAGGATCTCCTATCCTCCTCCTAAGGATCTCTTGTCCTTCTCCTAAGGATCTCTTTATCCTTCTCCTAGGGATCTTCTATCCTTTTCCTGAGGCTTATTCACCTAGCTGTTAAGCTAACCTAGCAATGTAGGATTTCAATATCTAATACAATGGTAAGAAAGTATTAGAGGGGTTTTGACTTGATACAGATTGAAAATTCAACCTTGCAGATTTTGGATTATTATTAAGTGCTTCTTCTTTTCTTGGCTTTCCTCCCTTGCAGTGCTGACAACTTGTTCACCCTTCAAGATCTATCTCCTTGATTTCTTCCACTCGTCATGCCAATGCTCTCTCTGGTCACTCGATCAATTTAGACTCTTGATGCTCTATTCTTACTCCTCTTGGCTTCTTCACATGATTACACTTATGACCAACTCCCTCTTATGCATGTGCACTTGATCTTTGACCTGTAACTCCTTATAAAGGAATTCTATTCTTGATTTCCTGCTCAAATCTCCCTCTCCAACTTTAGGGTTTCAATGGATTAGGTAGGATAAAATTTATCTATCCTATATCTTTTTTTTATCTAGAAACTTCATGATAAATCCATTAGCATTTGCCAAAAATGTTTTACATAGTTTTTTGTGCCATTAGCTCATCATTCTTATCTTCTATATGGTTCACAAAATTCTAGATAACTACCATGTCGGCTCAGATTTGGGAAATCTTTGACTTTTCAAAATAATGTAGCAACTTGGCATCATTGGTTTACTGATGCTTGGCACCTTTTGTGTTACTCAGCTTATTATTTACTAGTGCTCAACACCTGTATCTTGCTCGACACCTAAAGAATGCTCAACACTTGATCTTTGCTCGGCACCTAAAGTTTGCTCGGCAACTAAAGATCACTCGGCACACACTAAAGTTGAACTTGCTTGACTTCAACTAAGAATCTATTTGACTCTAACTAGAACTTAGTTAATCCTTACATCATGTGTCTTAGTGTGTCCATCCTTTGTGTCTTAGAGTATTTCATCAATACACTATTTCATGAATGGCTTAGCTGATCCTTATACTTCATTACAACATCATCACTTCAACCTTTCTCTAGGTACTCTAGTTACATCTTATTGATTGCCACCTCCTTGTCAATCAACCAATTGATAGTATTTGGATCACTTAAGCGATTGTCATTCCTACAAGTAGAAAGTTTGACATCAATTACAAAACAATGATTGAAATGTTCTTTACCAATTCCATTTCTCTTCATTCATGATTTTTTCAATCATTTCCAACAAGTTACTTCATGGGCAACCTTGATTCAAGATTTTGAGAGGAGATTTAAAACTGTCGAAGATGAACATGTGCTCCTTTCCCAATTGACTCACATGAAGAAAGAAATTCACAAGGCCATGTGAGAATTCATTGCTTGTTTTAACCAAACATTCAACCAAATTTCCACTAACAAATGACCCACTAAAGAAAATCAAATGACTTTCTTCATTAGCACTTAACCCTTTGATGTAAGCTTTTAGATACAAAGGGTGGAACCTCCTAATCTAGCCGATGCATAGACTTTGGTTATTGAACTGGAGGATGAATTTCTTAGTTCAAGAAAATGAAGTCATGATCTACAAAAGGGGAAAGGTCATGAAGCTCCTATCACTACCACTAATCCTTTATATAAAAAATTTGTTAATGATGTGTTATAAATCAAAATGAAACTACCCCATAATCCTCCACCTCTGTATCAAGATATTCCAAGGAGGAATTATATACCATAACAACAAAATAGACAAACTAAATGGCTGCCCCAGCCAACACCAAGATTAGCCATTGAACATTCAGCATCATCTAGTAAAGAGTTTTCTATATGTGGCTCCAGAAGATGTAACAGAACCTACTATTGAGACTTCTTCCATAAATTTTCTAGAATATGAATTCGATGATGAGAAAGTTGAAGATATCAACAATCATTCTTGCAATGCAGTTACACCAAATTGGAGACAAATATTAGAAGAGAAGTGGGCAAAAGAAGCAAAGGATAAAGCTTCTGATGAAACTACTAAGAGAATTCTATCTCAAAAGCATACTCTAGAAGAGCCTTCACAAGTGAAGGAGACAAGATAGGTGTAAAACCTCTCCCATTGTTGAAGACTCTTTTGATTTTATTGATCATTGTAAGAAGACCAAAGTACAAATTTTTCACTTGGACTACCTAAAAGAAAATCCTCATCAATTAGAAAGGTTGATTCAATGTGTTGGTAAAGGAAAAGGTTCACCTAAGATTACTATCAAATCATAAGTCAAGGGTTTCTCTAGAAGGGGAAGATAATTTGGAAGGGCCCATGATTGAGAAAGAATTGTTTGTTGCAGCTTCTTTGTTAGAAAAACCTAACCCATTCTATGTTTCTCTCTATATAGGTGGATGTAAGTTAAGTAATTTTATCATTGATTCTGGTGCATCTGATAATGTTATGCCTTAAAAGGTGGCCCATGCTTTAGGAATTTTCTCTAAATAAACCATCTGGAAAAGTGTATTCTATGGAGGTGAAATGAGTCCCACTGGTTGGCTAGTTAAAAGATGCTTAAGTAGCACTTGTAGCATATCCTAAGAAGAAGTTAAAATTGTTTATCTTGGTTGCCAATATTCTAGCTAGTTATGGGATGCTATTGAGAATTTTTTTTTGCAAAGGTCTTCGTGGTGAAATCAAGATGGACATGTCTCATGCCCTTATCCTAATTGGAGATAAAAAGGTTAAACTTAATCCTAAACCTAAAGCTAAATATACAGTCTTGAAATCAAATGATCCAAGAGCTGAAATATTGTATGTTGATACTGGACATGGGATGTATATGATGACATCAACTGAAGAAGATGTAATAAAGCTTCTTATGTCTAATAGAGGTAATAAATTATGGTCAATAGAGTTTAATGGAAGTTCTTCTTTAGGTTTAGGTGCCAGGATAGTGTTGATATCACTGAAAGGAGATAAATTCATGAAAGCTTATAAGTTGGCTTTTGAAACCACTAATAATACAATAGAATATGAAGCTCTTCTAGTTGGTCTCGAGTATGCAAGAGAAAAAGGAATCAAACAACTCAAGGTATCAGGAGATGTAGAAATAGTTGTCAACTAGGTATGTAGACAATATCAAACAAAGAATGCAAAATTGAAGGCATATAGAAATAGAGTGTGGAATGAGATTTAGGATTTTGATGCTTTTTCTTTATTTTCTATTCCTATTGAACAAAATTTCAAAGTAGACTATCTTGCAATCTCTACCTCTCTCCTTATTTCTCACCCTGAGTTCAATAGAGATGTTTACACAGTAGAGTTGATTCATAGACCTAGTGTGCTTGATAATGATCGATACTGGCAAGTTTTTGATGATGATGGGAAAATAATTGCATTTCTTGAGAGAAGACCTCAATTTTTAGATTTAAATTTTGAAGGATCACATAATCATGATGGAAAATGAGGAGATAATCCTGAGATTATTCAGTTGCAAGGTAATGTTATCCCAAGAGGATTAGTCACCCTAGAGAGTCTTTTTGACAAAGAAGATAAAAGGAAAAAGAAAGTCGAAGATACTAAATATTCAAATTCTTTGGGTTATGAGAAAGTAAATATTGGTTCTAAAGAAATTCCAAAGATGGTCTAGATAGGGAAATATTTTTCATCAGAAGAGAAAGACGAATTCGTGAATTTTTTGAAAGCTTACCAAGATGTTTTTGCTTGGGGTTATGAAGATCTAAAGGAATTCATGAATGGGAAATTTAAACATAAGATTCCTTTGAAACCTGGTTCAACTCCCTTCTAGCAAAAGCAAAGGCAATTTAATCCCAAGGTAGCTAACACTATATTCAATGAAGTTGATAAGATGATTAAGGCAAGGATTATCTATCCTATTCACCATTCAACATGGGTAGCCAATATTGTCCTAGACAGGAAAAAGAATGGTGAGATAAGAATATATGTCGACTTCTGGAATTTGAATTAGGCATCACTTAAGGATAATTATGGACTCCCTGTCATGGATCATATATTGTAGTTGGTATCTAATTCAAAGCTCATGTTAATGCTAGATGGTTTCTCTAGTTATAATCAGATCAGTGTCGCACTAGAAGATCAACATAAAATAGCTTTTACCACTCCATGGGGTATGTTTTCCTACAATCATATGCCTTTTGGTTTGATATACATTAGAGCCACCTTTTAATAGGCAATGGATCATTCATTTGAGATCTCAAGAATAAGATTATTGTGATGTACCTTGATGATCTTACAGTGTTTTCAACACATAGAAACGATCATGTGCACCATCTAGAATCTATCTTGCATCGATCTCAAACCCATGGCATCTCATTGAATCCTAAGAATTCTATATTTCGAGTGATAGAAGGTAAACTAATCAATCATATTGTCTCTAAAGAGGGCATTTGGATAGACCCTAAAAGGGTGAAAGCTATTCAATAGTTATCACTTCTCGTGAGTAAACTAGGGGTCAGGTTTGTCTTTGGGCAAATTAACTTCATCAAGAGATTTGTACTAGACTTCTCTGAGATTACAAAATCAATTGTGGATATGATGAAAGGGAATAAAAATTTTAAAAGGACAAAGGAAATAAGGCTTCTTTCGAACAAATCAAAACTATGATTGCTAATGCTCCTACCCTTTCTTATCTAGATTTTTCTAAAGATTTTCATTTGTATTGTTATGCATCTGAGAACAATTTATATGCTATACTTACCCAACCTGACAAAGACAATGGTGAGGCTTTGATAGCATTCATGAGTATCCCTCTTAAGAAAAATGAATTGAAATATTCTTTGATTGAGAAGAATGCATATACTCTAGTCATAGCAGTGAAACAATTTAGGTTTTACATCTTAAACTCTCACTCCAAGGCATTTGTTCCTAATTTGGCAGTGAAGACGCTTCTAACACAACAAGAGATTGGTGTGAACAAAAGGGCCTCCTGGATAGCTAAAGTACAAGAATATGATCTTCATATCAAACCTTCAAATCTTGTCAGAGGAAAAGGTTTGTGTAAAGCTATCACAAAAGGATCTTCTAGAGATGAATAAGAGATAGAGGAAGAAATTCCATTAGTTTTATTCATTGGTAATGTTGATGACTAGTTTTCAAATATTGCCTATTTTCTAACATATGGAGAATGTCCTGCTCACTTATCACCTAAGGAGAAGAGGGCCTTAAAATTGAAATCTATGAAGTATGTTATCTAGGGTGACACTTTGTAAAAGAAAGGGATAGATGGTACTTTTCTGAGATGTGTAGATTCTGAGCAAAGGAAAGAGTTGCTTCAATTGTTTCATAATGAAGCATGTGGAGGTCATTACTTAGCATCAGTAATAGTTTATAAAATTCTAAGAAATTGTTTTTACTAGCCTGAGATGTTCAAGGATGTAGAAGAATGTGTCAAGAAGTTTGAATCATGTCAATATTTCAAAGGAAGAGTTCAATTGGTAGCATTACCCTTGAAGCTAGTAGTGATTGAAGAACCCTTTCAACAATGGGGTTTGGACTTCATCAGTCCTATTCATCCTTTATCCACTGCTGGACACACTCACATTTTGATGGCAACTAACTATTTTACCAAGTGGTTGGAAGCTATTCCAGTCAAACAAACAACTTCAGAAGTGGTATGCGGTTTTATCAAGCAAAATATTTTGGTTAGGTTTGGGGTTGCTAACAAGATTGTTATCGACAATGATACAGACTTCTCCTCTCAAGAGATATTAGCCTTCTACTATCAATATGGAATCATTCTCTCTCACTCCTTAGATTATTTCACACAAGGAAATGGTCAAGCAAAATCGAGCAATAAAAATATTATGACCATTGTGCAAAACTTGATAGATGTTAATTAGAGGTGTCATAAACACTTGTATGATGCACTTTGGGCAGATCATACTACTAAGAAGAGAGAAATAGGGTTATCTCCCTTTGAAATAATATATGGTATTGAAGCAATTTTCCCACTTCCTCTAGAATTATCTGCTTTAAAGTTACAAAATGCTATTGAAAACCATGAATTCAAAGATGCTCTTGAAAAGAGAATATCATATTTGACCAAACTAGAAGAGGAAAGAGAAGTGGTTGTGGATAGGATATGGGAACATTAGTCCCAAGCTAAAAATTTGATTGATAAGAAAGATAAACAAAGGGTCTTCCAAGAAGATGATCTTGTCTTACATTGGGACAAGCGTAGAGAGCCAAAAGATCTACATGGAAAGTTTGACTCCTTATAGAGAGGCCCATTCCAGATTAAAGAGGTATGTGGACAAAATTCCTTCATCTTATCATATCTCAATGGTACACAGTTGCCCTTGCCTTACTATGGGCAACATTTGAAGAATTATCATTAATAAGGCATGCAGTCTGCAGCATTGTACATATCTTAGTGAGGAGTTTTTGTTGTGCCTTCCTTTCTTTTCTATTTGGTTGTGTTCCTTTTTTTTGTTGTTCTTAGTCCCTTTTTGATGGATTTATCTCCTTATGGGGTGACTCTATAGCCCTTGTGATAAAGCACTGTTATTTCTTAACTTTGAGTTCATTCAGCATCCTACACAGTCCTTGTCCCTAGATAGAGCCAACTATTACTCGGACATTTTAGAGGTAGGATTAATTATATTAATTATGGAAAGAGAGAGACTAGGAGCTAAAACAACTTTCTTTCTTCCTATACTTCTGTCTCTCCCTATTCTCCAAATTTTAGAGAGAAGTATGGGGTTTGAGTTTGAGTTTCATTCTCTCCTCAACATTTTCTCTGTCCCTCTACTACCTCTCTCTATGTACGTCAACTTCTACAAAGAAGTTTAGGGTTTGAGTTTGAGTTGCCCTCTCTCATTCACAATATTCTCTCTCCATGTACTAAAGTACTCTCTGTCCACGTACTCCAACCTTTTAACCTAATCCTAACCCAAAACTCCCAACCCAAACTTCAACTTGAAAGCAACTGCTGACTAGAAATAAAGTTCACTAATAAAATTTAAAAGATTAGTTTTATTTGTAGAGAAGGCACTCACAGGTAAGCCATGGTGAATTTAAAGGTGAAGATTGTGTTTTCAAAAGTGTCAACTTTTGATAGAATTCCTCAAAGTACCAACTATTTTCTCCATTTTTATTGCATAGCGTGATACTATCTACTCATGGTTCACATATTTTATTGGAATACACTTTCATAATTAGTTCATCATCTTTCTATCTAATGTTTTGCTCTGTATTTTTCTATATTTGCTCCTGAAATAGCATTGTGAGATGCAAATAGATATTTGACCAGGTACGTGAGTTGTTTGAAGAAATAATGAGTGTGAGAAATATGGGAAGGTTTCAAATATAAATGGGTGCAAGTCAAGACCTGCAGTTTGACAAGTAAGCCAACACGTGAATTGTTTGTAGGAATGAAAAACATGGGAGACGTCAAGAAACTTAAATGGTAATGATTCATTGTTTGAGATACTTGTTACTTAACCGTCCCATGCAAGTCCAAGAATATGAACTGTTTTATTAAATTTTCTCAAGTTCATAAAAATCGTAGGCACAAACCAAGGCACATGAATGGTTTGACAGAAATCCTCAAAGCTAATGCAGACTTGGGAAAATGGAAATACACAAATTATATGTAGGGTCTCCATGATATGTTTGACAAAATATCTGTGGATGTGTCACCTTCTAGATTATGATAATTTTCAGATGTAAAGCACTATTGAACATAGGGACCTCTCTAATGAATTAGCATTATGGCATTTGAGTTGTTTGCAGTGATCATAAGAAATGCAAGAACAATAGATAAGGCACATGCACTATTTTCTTTGTAACCTGGGCCTAGCATTCATTCCATTATTAAAGGTTGAGTTGTTGATGAAAGAGGAAACATAAAAAGGGAGTAGCAGTCAGCTTGGACATTCAATTTGAATGCTTTTCAAATGATTAAATAATTGAATCAAACCTAGCAATATCAGTTTGTGACAAAGGCATATCAGACCATAAAAAAGGCACGTGAATTAACAATGAAATGCATGTGAACCATTTGGTTGAATTGTCATTAAAGGAAATGTTGATTAGTGAAAGATATCAATATGTTCTGCAAATGTTGTATCTTTATAATGTTTGAGCATATCGAATGGCCCCTCATCAAGCTCAACATCTACATGGGTACCCATTTGAAATATGAAATCATCGATAGTGAAATTGGGGTGTAGTGCAATATGTATATTCAAAGAGTCTAAATGAAGCTATAACAATTTATATAAGCTTTTTGACATAACATCTCAACCAAATTGTACCTAGATACTTCTTGCATCAGGTGAAGGGGGAGAGCATTGAACCAATTGCAAGAGCACCCTAGTGTAGAGGCATATAGGTGGAGCTCAATATGTTTGATGAACTACCTAATTTGGTGTCATTTGAACACTTTAAATTCAATTACTATGGGAACATTGGTCACTTTTAAGATTTCAGAAATCTCTAAGCCATGCAATGGGTTGTGTGAGGAATCTAAAATTATCTAATATTTGATCTTCCTTCCTTTGAAATTGTACATGAATCTCACCAAAGTTGAATATGAAAGTACCCACATTCATCTAACAGAGTTGCTAACTTATTTTTTTAAATGCTTCAACAATAGGTCATTACCGGATTAGTTCTGTTATAATGTGAATGCTTAATAAGGAATAAAGAAAATCAATTGATCAAAGGCCTACATATGCTTGGGAACTTTAAAAAGAAGACAACATCAATTGAAAAGGCTTTTCAAATCAAGTAGTGGACTTGAGTCGAAGAGGGAAAGGCAAGTGAGCTGATTGGTATGACACTTCAAGTGAATTTGTGTGCTTCAAAATCTAAAATTAGACTAAAGGAGCATTGATCAGAGTACTTGATAAGTGATACTATGAGGTATAAATTTCAAGGTGAAGAGCCTCTTGTAATATTAAAAAGCATGCTTCCCGAAATATCAAACACAAAGATGGGACATGTAGAAGTTGTAGAATTCTGGAAAATGATGAACAGAGAAGATAAATCACCCCTAGCACATTGAACATTGGAAAGTGATCTAGCCCATGTAGGAGGACACCCACTTGCAGTTCAATGTGTGGAATTGGTTTTAGAATGTATTAAGGCATATGATCAGAATTCCAAGGACATCAAGACTACAGGAGATAATCTCATGGCAAGGCTAGATCTAGTACCTATACCCATCACATTCAGATTGTCAATAAGAGAAGAATTCATAGAAATCTCTAAAGAAGGTGCCCAAGGATACTTCCATCAAAATAAGAAAACATGTCTGAATGTCATTGCTAGGAGTTGGCTTGATCAACCTAGACGAGGATAGTCATAGTTGCTAAGAGTGTTTTGCAAGAATATCTTTAATGAAGACATTTCTGATATGATAATTCTTCTTAATAGAGTGGTGGGAAATAAGAGGGCTGAGGATTTCCAGGATTGGATGGTTTTGTACATTAGTACCATCACCACTAGAAAACAATTTATAGATTGCAGAGAAATGATTAGTGATGCTTTTCATCATTAGTTAACAAGCTTCAATGCAACTCAAGGGTTTTACATATCATCATACCTAATGTACGCAATTGCTAGTATTAAATCATGGCCTAGCCTAAATCCTTATGGGGAGTATAACTTAACCATGAAAATTTATAATTATTACCCCCAGTTGCAATTAAAATAGAGCAATGCACACTTCCGCAGGGTGAATGATCATTTTTCTATGCTCACAACCAGGGAGGTATAGGGAGATATAGGACTCTAAATTTCTCCTGAAGAAGCCAGTCTCATCAGCACCTATGGTAGCTTCTTCATATAGTACCCTAGATTCACTTACATCAACATTGGAGGTTTTCAAGATTGTCCTCTCATGTTTCCTCACTTTGTAGATGATAGGTTGGTACTTTTAGAAGTTTGCAGGCAAATTGGTCAGGTAAAGAAAAAGTGCAAGAACAAAAGATCAATCCATTTTCCAATTAGCATTGGACATTACAGTTGGCTTTCTTCTCCAAATGCTCAAAATATTGAGAGATCCATGGTGGACATGAATTTACACTCTTTTCACGGTAACTTCCCATTTGATGGCAGTGGGTATGTTAAAAATAACTTGGCACTTGGACCTGACTATCTTCATTTCCCTACAATGTAATATTATTGGGTTAACTATGAGAATGTTTTTGAAGTAAGAAAAAGGGACTAGATGAGATTTACAATACAAAAAATTATTGATTACAAAATGGGATGGGATGTGATAGGCATAATAGAGGATGGGTCAGACTTGATTGATCCTTACTTCTTTGAGTGGATAGAATTTTTAGAATTGCCATATATTAATTGGTCTATACTAGAATTGAAAGACCTCGAGGAAAGGACTTTCTTTGTGATTCAATGAACTAAAACTTGGTTAAAGAATAAAGTTAAAGAAGTCACTGCTACTAAATCAACTGGAAGAAGTAGTGCAAAGAATAATAATAATTCTCAAGAAGGAGCATCAGTTTCAGCCATTCTGTCTTCTATCCCTACATCCTCGGGCTCTTTAAATAGCACACAAGTGGGAGATGATGGTGAAGATCCAAATAAATGAGTTGATCTAGTTTCAGCACGTGAGCTCAATGCAGTCACCAAGAAGAAGAGATCAAAACCCAAAGAGAAGACTTTAAAACCAATTCAATAGATGATAGATGAAGCTCCTGAGATGAATACTTTACCATCATTCCTAGATGAGATGATTCAATCCATAGCATCTCCTACATGCTCATTATCTCCTAAAAGTACAGAAGCAACTCAAGAGGTATGAGTTGTAGAAAATGCACATAACTTGGATTTATCATCTACAATTCTATAGGTTCCTTCAGTAATCAGTCCATCTACCAGTATTTCAACATCCTGGTTACAACAAAGTTTGGAGAGAAAGAAGAAAAGGATGATTCAATTGGAAGCACCAAATCTGGATGTCGTAGCTGATTTAATGCATAAAGGTACAAAGATAAAGAAGACTAAAATGGATTCTAGACTGATAGTGAACCCTAGTTCAAGTAATTTATTTGTTGAAATTGCACAACTAGTCATAGAGAAAAACATGAATGAGGCAAATGGATCTGATTTTAGCTTCACTAAAGTGGATCTAGGCTAGACTACCCATGAGGGAAAAGAACATAATTTACAAGTGTCAACTGCTATCCTGATGGAATAGTGAAGGAGAGATAAGGAAGCTAAAAATAAACTCAAGTGCCAAGTTCGAGCCCTTTCTCCATGCATCTGATTGATGGTTGGTGTTTCTTTTCCAGATCCTAGTTCATCTATGGAAATTACAAGAGATCCCAAAAAGATGTTTGAAGAAGAAACCATTCAAGACATAGGAGAATGCCAAACTTATGCTAACATGGTGAAGACATGAGTAAAAAGTATGAAAGAATGAGCATCAAGCTTATTTCAGGAGGTTAAAGTTGTATTTTCCAAAGTGGATCATATACAACAAAACATTCAAAAAGAGTTAACAACTCTCAAAGAGCAACAAACATTCTTGAGAGAAATTGATGCTAATTTAGTAGAGATAAAAGGAATGGATAGCGATATAGTCAAATTGCTAAAATTAATCACTAGTGGAGAAGAAGAGAAAATTGACATGTGGCTAGAAAATATTAGATGGAAAAATTATAGCATGAATCAACAATTGAGTGAAGAAGAGCAATTCCTAAACTCCTACAAGTTATTGAGAAAGAAGGCCTTAGGGGATATATTGATGATTGTAGAAGGCATTCCTATTAGTGAATACACTCAAAATCCAGACATATCTTCAATTTTGGAATACATAGAAGCAAAAATTAGTACCGAACTTGGCAGTAAACAAAGTTCAGATGCTAGCATTATGAAAAAATTGAGCAGTCTCTCAATGACATTGGACTCCTGCACTCAAAACTTGTCAGGTTACGTCATAGAGTTGGATGAAGTTAGAAAGAGACATGAGCTATGCAAGTTGAAGATGCAAAGTTTAATCATCATTAAAAACAAATCTTTGGCTCAGGTCATCCAATCAATTAGAGCATACAAGGCAAACTTGACTCAACTTCTCACAACAACTATAGATCAAAGAGTGAGTTCAGGAAATATCAGTGATCATAGTTAAAAGTTAGAAGTGCATTTTTCTAAAGTTCTCTTAAGATTTTATTTATGTATTTTGTAAAAAGGTCAACTTTAGAATTAACTTTGGTTTTGGTCAATGCCTTAACATTTTCTAACTATAGTTAAGCATTAAAAGTTAGAGTTGGTTACGAACTATCTTCAAAGTAGTCTAAACTCTAACTTTTTGAGTAGTTACAATCTTGAAAGGTTAGTTATTCTAGAATAGCTATAAATTCCTAAAAAATCAATGTAATAAGGGACTTTTTGGACTTGGAGACAGGGAATACTTATGCTCTGGTAACAAAGCAATTTTTGGAAAGTGTGTACAATTGTTGTTCTTGTAATCAATCATTTTTTACTTTCTTAGTGCAAAGAAATAAAGGAAGTACATTTGGCGATATCTTTCTAATGAATCTGAATTGTTGAACTGTTGATTCATCATATGAATATTTTCATGGTATGGTGTGGGTATTCGTGAATTGTTGAATTAGCATTGTGTCAATGATAGTTCTCAAGTGTAGTTCTTGATTACTTTTATTAACAGTTTACATTGTTTTTATGGAAACATTGAATTCATGTGGTGGATGCGCTATCAATGTTTTCCTTCTCATTTTCTAAGTTTTACTCATCTTTATCGTAAAATCAAAAATTTCATCTTACGAGAGAGCTGCCCCTCTAAACACAGAGAAAGGCCAGATATCAAGGACCTATCCAACTATTGTGAGTGATTTGCCACATACACTCTGTTGGACAATTTCTATAATGACAAATCTGTTTACCGACACACTCCACTACCACCCTTTTTAAAATGTTCGTCATTACTTGAAAAGCCTATCTTTCAGAACCAACATTCAAACCGCCACCAGCAGATGTACTCCCTTTTGCAAATATAATTATAAATACGAGGCTAGGTTAAAAGTGTAGGAAACAATATATTAACTGATACATACTATAAAAAATCATTGATGCATCTACTCCCTCGTCAAGTGTGATCTCCGTATTGCAATGTTCAAGACCATCGCATGTATAGGTACCATAGTGGTTGAGCTGCATTGAAATTTCAGAAGAGGGTGTGTAATGTTTAAAATACATCATAATGATTTAGTCATCGCCTTCATAATCATCCAACTCTTTTGTGTGGCATGCCTTTTTTTTGGGAGGCTTATCTACTCCACCATCCAACTATTTTTGAACCCTCTAACACGCATGACATGGGACGAGAGGAAAATTTTGACCCACCATTCACGTTCCCATCAGCCTTGGAAGATATTTATTCTAAAAGGGCTTGGAAGCTTTTGTTTGTTGGAGATGGCTGAAAAGAGGGAAAAATCTCGCTTTAGCCTGCTTTTTGCAGCTTCGGTGTTTACTAATCTCAAGAGTTATGCTGCCCTAGTCGAGGCTCGAGATACTCTCTCCTTAGGAGCCGCGCTGGCTGGAAATCAGACATTAATTTCCAAGAATGGCACATTTGAATTGGGATTCTTCAGCCCAAATGGAACCAAAAACTTGTATATTGGAATCTGGTTTTCCAATTTACCAGAGAAGACGATCGTTTGGGTGGCCAATAGAGAAATTCTCGCGAGAAACAAGCCTGGAATTTTGAAGCTATCGAGAGAAGGTAATCTGGATATATTTGATGCAAAGGGTAAGACCGTTTGGTCAGTCAACACATCGAACAAGGCATCCCGGCCTGTGATGTTAGATTCTGATAACTTTATCATAGTGAGCAATGAAAACAAAAATGAAATGGTTTTGCAGAGTTTCGACAATGAGATTTGGTGGACGACAAAAGCTGGTGTCTTGGAAAAGCTGGTCGGATACCGCTTTTGGGCTTTTCTCTCATCAAGCGGATTCATCTGGTGCCAAGCAATCCGTGCATTCATGGAATAATTCTGTGAAGTATTGGGAGAGTGGAGTCTGGAATGATAAAATTTTCAGTAATGTTCCAGAAATGGCAAACCAAGATTCCTTCAATATTAGCGTTGAAATTAATGGCTCTAGTCTATACGACCGTTCAACACTGACGCGCAAGATGCATGGGGTGGTACGTTTTGTCATGATGAAGTCTGGAGATATTCGACATCTTGTATTCGATGGCAGCAAGTGGAACATGTTCTGGTCTGTGCCAAGAGACGAATTGCAATGCTCTATGTGGCCCTTTTGCTATCTCCAGCTGTGTAAAAGGATTCACTCCCAAATACAACATGAAGTCTGGGGTTCGCAAGAGTGGTGGTCCGATGGCTGTGTTCGCGAGAGCCCCTTGAGTTGCACCACCTGTTGGAAAACATAATGCAGCATTGACGTTTGCCCCTGGAGCCAAATGGCCACCTACCACCTGACGACTCAGAATAGATAGAAATCATGAATGCGGTAGGTGAGATTTTTGAATTTGGAAATGAGAGGGAAAAATGTTTTAGGTCAGAAGACAAAAGAAATGTTTCTACATTCATTCATTGATAAGTAGAGAGACAAAAAAAAGTGCAGATCAAGTAGATAAGATTAGAAGTTGCAGAGAAGAGCAGTGAAAGAAGATTGGCAGATCCAGTCGTCAGAGTGCAGAGAAAGAAGTTTGTTTATTTCGTGCCTGTAGTTGCACATCTTCTCTCTGATCATTCTGTAAGTTTATTGTTCATTGGATTCGACCTATGAAGCAGTGATTGCTCCAGGCATTTTTTCTATGCGGCCATTAGAGCTGCAAGTTTAAAGTTTTAAGTATTGAAGTCATTTGATGTTTTAGGGTAAATTTAGGGTTTTCTGGTTGAAGCCGAATGCACTCAAATCTTGTATTGTTTTAAATCAAAGTTAAATACTAAGCAAGAAGGCATACTCAAATCTATTGTTCTTCCTCTCTACATTGCATTTGAGAAGATCTTTGTTGAATATTTTTAGTTCTGAGTCTCTAATTTTTAATCGTGAAAAGTTTCACGTGATATCTTGGTCGCTCGGCTTGGTTCCTGTTTCTCCATAGTGGAAGCTGAGCTCACTCAGTACCTTCTCTTGTCGAGCTCACTTGACACCTGTTGCCTATCACTTGGCACCTTCATGTATCGAGCAAGTGCCGAGTAATTTTTGGCACTTAACACCTTCCTGTGCCGAGCACTTTTCTTCAAGTGCCGAGTAAAACTGGTACTCGGCACCTTCATGTACCAAGCAATTTTTAAGTGTCAAATAAAATTTATTTTAGGTTTAGGGTTAAGTTGTGAGTTGATTTTAATGTATATTTCTCACATGGTATCAGAGCTTTGAGGCCCCACATCCAAAGTGAGTTAGGGCATTTATTTTTTCTTGGGATATTTATCATGGCAGGAGATGCAGGAAAGATATGGCAGCAGCGACCATCATTTAATGGATAGAATTATGATACATTTGCAAAGAAGATGAAAACCATTATGGTTGCAAATGATTTGTGGGAGTTTGTGGTAAATGGATTCAATGATGTGACTGATCCAACTCAATATGCTGCTCTCACAAATGCGCAAAAGACTCATTTGAAAGAGTCAAGGAGGAAGGATGCTAAGGCATTAAGTTTGTTTGAAGCTGCAATGACAGAGACAGTATTCCGAAAGATTGCAGTAGCAAATTATGCAAAGGAAGCATGGGATATCTTTGAGACAAACTTCAAGGGGACTGATAAATTTCGTACAGTAAAGATGTAGAATATAAGGAGGGAGTTTGAGAACCTTCAGATGAAGGAAAATGAATCAGTTGCAGACTTCAGTTCAAGGACATCAAATGTGATTAACCAATTGAAGTCAAATGGAGAAGACTATCAAGAGTAGAGGATAGTGGAGAAGATATTGAGGAGTCTACCTCACAAATATGACCATTTGGTCATGACCATAGAAGAGGCAAAAGACCTCACTGTTTTGACAATGGATGAGTTGATGGGTTCTCTTCAAACCCATGAGTATAGGATCAATAGATCCACATCTTCTTCTACCCAAGACCAAGCTTTCAAGGCTCAGTCAAATCCAAGAGGAAGGGGGAGAGGAAGAAATGGCTTAGGTAGAAACTTCAGAGGTAGAGGCCGAGGTAATGGAGGACAAAGAAATGCTGCAGTAGAGAGCTCAGGAAGAGCAGATGGAGCAAGTAGCTCACAAAATACTTCAAGAGGAGGTAAGAAAAACTACAACTCAAATAATAGTAATGTAGAATGCTACTACTATCATAAATATGGGCATTATGCAAATGAGTGTTGCAAGAAGAAAAATGATCAGTCAGGACAAGCAAATGTGGCTGATGTGAATATGGGAAGTGGACCCAATGTTGTTACCTTCATCATGTGTAATGTTGGTGAAGAAGGAAGCCCTAAGGTTTGGTACCTTGACAGTGGATGTAGCAACCACATGAGTGGTAATGAAACCTTGTTTTCATTCACTGACAAGAGTTTCAAATCATAAATTGAGATGACTAACAATGGAACCCTACCAGTTGTGGGCAAAGGATCTATTATGGTCCGCACCAAGAAATGTGAGAAAAGAGAAATACAAAATGTGTATTTTTCTCGTGGTATGAAGCAAAATTTGATGAGCATTGGTTAGCTAATTCAAAATGGATAAAAAGTGCTGATGGAGAATGACATGTGTGTCATTCAAAAAAAGGATGGGAGTAAGAACTTACTTGCAGCAGTTCAAATGACAAAGAACAGAATGTTTCCCTTGAGGATAGAGACATGTTTCTCATCTCAAATTTTTTCTACACCTCACACACAATCAGCTCTAAGGAGTGTAATTGAAGACCCCTCATGGCTATGGCACCTTAGCTATGGTCATCTTGGCTATGCTGGTTTAAATTTATTGTCAAATAAAAGAATGGTAGAAGGTTTTCCACATGTAGAAAATTCATGTGACAAGTGTGAGGCCTATATTTTGGGTAAGAAACATAGGCTTCCCTTTAATTTTGAAAATTCTAGGAGGGCTAGATATCCACTAGAATTAGTGCATACTGACCTAGTTGGTCCTATGCAAGTTACTTCCATTGGGGGGAGTACTTATTTCATGATATTCATTGATGATTTCAGTCGTAGGACATGGGTGTATTTCTTAAAGAATAAAAAAGTATTTAATAAATTTGTAGAATTTAAAGCTCAGGCTGAAAGAGAATGTGGACACTATATCAAGGTCCTAAGATCAAATAGAGGAGGGGAGTATACCTCGAATTCTTTTGTAAATTTTTGTAGGAAACATGGCATAAAGAAAGAGCTCACAACCAGCTATACACCATAGCAGAATGGAGTGGCTGAAAGAAAGAATAGGACCATTGTTGAAATGGCAAGGAGCATGATGAAAGAGAAGGTCTCCCAACTAAATTTTGGGGAGAGGTTGTGGCAACAACAGTTTACCTAATTAATAGGTGTCCTAAAAAGGTAGTCCATGACAAAATTCAAATGGAAGCTTGGTCACCTATAAGATGGACAGTTGAACACTTAAGGGTATTTGGATGTGTTGCATATGCACATGTGCCTAAAGAGTAAAGGAAAAAATTTGATGACAAAGGTGTGAAATGCATTTTCATAGGGTACAACCCAGAATCAAAGGCATATAGATTGTATGACCCATTGAACAACAAGATGATGCTTTCAAGAGATGTGGAATTTCTTGAAAATTAGTCTTGGTATGGACAAATTGATGAGTCACCGAGCACTTTAAGTAAAGTGCTAATTATGAGTGAAGAAGATGCTGATGAACAGCAAGAAGAAGGAGTAAATAGAAGAAAAGGCAAGCAAATTCAGACATTGCCAAGCTCCTCTAGGCATGATCGAGTGTCAGTGTCGAGTACCAGTGAAGACCGAGCTAGTTGGCAATGTAGTAGCAATGAAGATTCTAATCCCACACTCTCCTCCCTATTACCAAGAAAGACCAAGAGTCTTAGGGAGATATACCAAGATGAAAGGTATGAAGATTATGATGAGAGTGTTAATTTTGCATTATTTTCTCATAGTGATCCAATATATTTCGAGGAGGCTATTAAGGAGAAGAAATGGTGCAATGCCATGGATGAGGAAATAGATGCCATAGATAGGAATGAGACATGGGAGCTAACTAAATTGCCTCCAAAGAAGCATGTGATTGGAGTGAAATGGGTCTATAAGACCAAATGCAATGCTGAAGGTAAGATTGATAGGCATAAGGCAAGGCTGGTAGTCAAGGGCTACAAATAGTAGTATGGAAGAGACTATGATGATACCTATGCCCCTATTGCAAGAATGGAAACCATGTCTGTTGTCATAGAAATTGCAACTTAGCACAAGTGGAAGGTGTTTCAAATGGATGTGAAGTCTACCTTCCTTAATGGTTTGTTAAAAGAAGAAGTGTATGTGGAGCAGCCACCTGGTTATGAAGTTGCAAGTAAAGAACATAAAGTATATAGATTGAAGAGAGCTCTCTGTGGGCTCAAGCAAGCTCCACGGGCATGGTATAGTAGGATTGACTCATATTTGATGAGCAATGGCTTTAGTAAAAGTAATGGTGAGGCCAATCTTTACATCAAGGCAGTAGATGGTAATGAATTGATTGTTGTCTTGTATGTAGATGATTTAATTTTTACTAGTAATGATAAGACTCTAGTTGGTGAGTTCAAAGAGGCCATGAAAAGTGAATTTGAGATGACAGACCTAGGTCTCTTGAATTACTTTCTAGGCATAAAAGTAAAATAAATGCATGATGGCATTTTCATCTCTCAAGAAAAGTTTGCAAGGCAGATCTTGGAGAGATTTAAAATGAAAAATAGTAAGGTAGCCCCCACACCAACAGCAATAGGTTTGAAGTTGAGCAAGAAAGACTCTAGCAAGAGAGTGGATCCAACACTATACAAGAGTATGGTTTGAAGTCTAATGTATTTGACTGCAACTCGGCCAGACCTATTGCATGTAGTGAGTTTGATTTCCAGATTTATGGAAACACCAAAGGATTCCCATTGGCAAGTGGGAAAAAGGATCCTAAGGTATGTGAAAGGTACCAAGGGATTTGGGATTTTATATACTGCAAATGATGATTTCAAGTTGGTTGGTTACACTGATAGTGATTGGGCTGGAAGTTTAGATGATAGGAAGAGCACTTCCGGATACATGTTTCATATGGGATCGGGTGTAATTTCATGGGCATCCAAGAAGCAACCTATTGTTGCTCAATCTATAGCAGAGGCTGAATACAATGCAGCAAATGCAGCAGCATGTCAAGCAATTTGGCTAAGGAGGATATTGACAGATTTGAATGAAAGGCAAGAGGATGGAACCACAATTTATTGTGACATCTCATCAATTGCATTGTCTAAGAATTCAGTCTTCCATGGGAGAAGCAAACATATAGAGACCAGATATCACTTCATCAAAGAGCTGGTGGAGAATGGGGATATCAAGATAGAATTTTGCAAGTCAGAGCAGCAGCTAGCATATATTTTCACCAAGCCATTAGGCATTGGAACTTTTATGCACCTAAGACAGAGTCTTGGTGTAATTGATGTGGATCATCTGTGATCCTTGTTTTTTTTGGCTTGGGACAAAGGGGGAGTGTTGAAAAACTTAATGCAGTGTTGACGTTTGCCCCTAGAGCCAAACGCCCACCTACCAACTGACGACTCAGAACAGATAGAAAACATGAATGCGGTAGGTGAGATTTTTGAATTTGGAAATGAGAGGAAAAAATGTTTTAGGTCAGAAGACAAAAGGAATGTTTCTACATTCATTCATTCATAAGTAAAGAGACAAAAAAAGTGCAGATCAAGTAGATCAGATCAGAAGTTGCAGAGAAGAGCAGTGAAAGAAGATCAGCAGATCTAGTCGTCAGAGTGCAGAGAAAGAAGTTTTTTATTTCGTGCCTACATTTGCATGTCTTCTCTCTGATCATTCTATAAGTTTATTGTTCATTGGATTCGACCTGTGAAGCAGTGATTGCTCCAGGCATTATTTCTATGCAGCCATTAGAGCTGCAAGTTTAAAGTTTTAAGTATTGAAGTCGTTTGAAGTTTTAGGGTAAATTTAGGGTTTTCTGGTTGAAGTCGAATGCTCTCAGATCTTGTATTGTTTTAAATCAAAGTTAAATACTAAGCAAGCAGGCATACTCGAATCTATTATTCTTCCTCTCTACATTGCATTTGAGAAGATCGTTGTTGAATATTTTTAGTTCTGAGTCTCTAGTTTTTAATTGTGAAAAAGTTCACGTGATATCCTGGTCGCTCGGCTTGGTCCCTATTTCTCCACAGTGGAAGCCGAGCTCACTCGGTACCTTCCCTTGCTGAGCTCACTTAGAACCTTTTGCCTGTCACTCAACATATTAATGTGCTGAGCAAGTGCTGAGTAATTTTTGGCACTCAGCACCTTCCTTTGCCGAGCACTTTTCTTCAAGTGCCGAGTAAAACTGGCACTCGGTAGCTTCATGTGCCGAGCAATTTTTAAGTGCTAGATAAAATTTATTTTAGGTTTAGGGTTAAGTTGTGAGTTGATTTTAATCTATATTTCTCACACCACCAACGTATTCATCAACTCCAACGCAACATTGCCCAATGATTATGGTTCTTCATACCCTACACCCACAAAGAAGGATTGCGAGAAGGCATGTCTCTGCAATTGCTCCTACACAGCTTATGTTTTCGATTTACCTTCAAGGCCCTACCACATCTGGTCTGAAACTCTGCTAGGCTTGCGTAACGCTACATTAGAAAGCAATTCAAATGTCTTCATTCAAATAACAACCTATGTCTTTCCAAATTTTGAGCCACTATCACCCTCCAAATTCAAAGCTATCCTCCTTCTTGTGCTATGTATTCTTGCTTCTCTCGTCATTTTGTGGGGTATCTTTCCATTTTTTATGTGGAGGATGCGACAAGATCGGCTATGATCTATTGAACTTTATGAAGATTCTTCTGACTCTTTTCTTAGAATGTTGAGTTACAAGGAGTTGAAGATCGCAACTAGGAATTTCAGGTGTAAGTTGGGGAGCAGAGAATTTGGCTTAGTTTTTAAAGCATCTCTACCACATGGTACTCTTATGGCTCTAAAGAAATTGGAGTCCAGTTCGACCCAAGATGATAAGCAGTTTCGAGTGGAAATTACGACCCGTTTGGTTGCATGAATAGGAATAGGGCAATAGGGTAATAGGAATAGGAATAGGGGAATAAAAAGAGCTATTCTAGAATAGAAAATGGGGGGTATTCCTATCCTCTGTTTGGTTCAACCAAAATTTGATGGAGAATTCGCAGACCCAAAAATTTATGTTTTCTAAAATAAATAAAACTAAAATAGGAATACGTATTCCAATTTTACCTATTTGGGTGGAAGTGCAAAACCTTATTTTTGGACCAAAATTGGAATACATATTCCTATTTTATTTTGTATTGCAATTCCGATTTGGTGCATCCAAATGAAGAATTCAAAATTTTAAGAATTTACATATGCATATTACGCTTGTATACAACAAGGGAATTAGTAAGGCTTCGAGGGTTTTGCACCAAAGGACTGAGACGGTTACTAGTTTATGATTACATGCCCAATGGTTTCCTAAGTTCTCCTCTTCCCTCATGAAAGGAAGGTACTTGACTGGAAGACCTAGTTCCAGATCGTTCTAGGGACTACCAGAGCTTTATTTTACCTCCATGATGAATGCAAAGATTGCATCATTCATGGCGATGTGAAACCCGAGAACATTATGCTCGATGCTGATTTTTCACCCAAGCTGGCTGATTTTGGGATGGCAAAGCTTATGAGTAGAGATTTCAGCTGCATTCTATCCACGAGGGGAACGAGAGACGATTTGGCTCAAGAATGGATTTCGGGACTTCCCATCACTCCCAAAGTTGATGCGTATAGTTTTGGTATGACTCTCTTAGAACTCATTTCTGAGCAAAGAACTCTTGATTTCAAGGTAGAAGATTCAAGTACGTATTACTTTCCACTATGGGCTACAGCCCAGATATGTCGTGGGAACACCATTAATATTATAGAGAAGGGTGTTGCAGAGGAGAGAGATATTGAAGAGGTGAAAAAAAAAATTCTCGTGGCATTACTATGTATTCATGATACAGATGTCACTATGAGGCCAAGTATGGGACAAGTCGTGTTGATGCTCAAAGGGAAGGTCGAGCCTAGAACTTTTGTTATCATGGACAAGCAAGCAAATTCAAGTGACAATGATACTGTAATAGTGATTGCAAAGGCAATGGCAATGTGGTTGAGTTATATTAATATGTAAGTGTAGAATGTATCTGAAAATGAAGTGGGAATTGAGATACAAGCTAAGCTTCGAGTATAAATGTAGAAAGTAGGAAAAGAAAGGATGTAAGAATTTATGTAAAAGTTAGATTGTTAATGTAACTTTAAAGTTTTAAAAAGGAAATGGTTTTTAATTTTGACCTATATATATCGTATCTTATTTCTTATATAATCTAACTTTTTAACCTCTTTTCCAAGGACACATGGGTTTCCTATCACTGTGCATATTCAAGATGTACCTATAGCCATAAAATATATGATAACATATAAATTTAAATTATTTGTAATTTTTTTGTTTTAAAAGTGATTTCGTTAAAAATATAATATTATATATATATATAAACTTTTTATATTATATAGATAGTCATAAAGTAGATATTGCTTAGTGGAATGATTATTTTCTTCTCACTTGATTTCTTTTTCCATTCAAGGTGGGTTTTATCTAAGGGTATATGTTGATATAGATTTGTGCATCTTTGGGCAAGTAAATTGTATGTGTTAAATTATTAAAATTTATTAGTTTTTTCTTTCCATGTGAATAGATATATGATATGCTGACATCACCACTAAAGGGTAGCGAATGGCTTAATCATCCTATTTATATATTAAGTAATATGGCATTGGGTTTAAATAAAACATATCTAAAAAAAATCCAAGATTTCCTAATGATTGTACTTCCATTTTTATGGTTAGATTATTAAATAATTTAGTCTCTTGTGATTTTTTTGTTACACTTATTTTTATGATAATTGCTATTCAAGAAGAAGATAGAATGAGAAATGTGTATATGTTGACTATTTAGAAAGGGAAACAAAGGTTAGGAAGAAACATTATGTGTCTATATTATCTAATTTAGATTTTCTTTATACAAAAGTTGTACATGGGTGAAGGAGATGAGGTTCAAATAATAAATTAATGAGTTATATAGATTGCTTTTCCTTCCAGATTCATTCATATGCAAGATTAAAGAAATGGTATGCCACCATGCACTTGTTTAACAATTTATTATATTTAGTAAAGTTTCCAAGACATATTGATGATGATTGTTTCATATAAATATTTTTTATAGATCAATATCTTGCAACTAAAATTATAGAAAATAGTGACTATCTTTGTGGACTTTACCTTGATCTAAGAGAGAATATTGAAGTACATATAGATTTGAGTGATTTCAAGTTGAATCACAACTCAACTCCAACACTCAATGAGTGGTGGAAAGTTGGGTTCCACTAAACTAGGTTGATGTGCCAAAATGGAATGGATACAACTTATATAAAACTACTAAATGATGACAACTTTTGTATACAAGTGGCATATAGTCATGGATAACTAAATAGGTTCAATAAGACTTAATGTATAAAAAATAAATATATACACAAAAACCCCTCCTTAAGTATAACTTAGGAGGATAAGGTAACAAATAAGTCTTAGCTACTATCCTAGTGAGGTACCCTCACACAATGAAATCTCTCATGATAAGAGAAAGATATAACACCTAGTGAAAAAAACTATCCTCCAAAAATGAGGTAAAAAGTGAAGAAGGGCCTTTGAGGCCCCAACAAAGAATGAGAGTGATGCAGACAAACTTTCCTGATAATGACTATTATCAATTAAATTCTATGGATTATGGGGACTAGAATCAAGAACTCAAGAGATTACATCAAGTTAAAAGTTCATATGTTGTGTAGAACCAAAATCTATAATCTTTTGAGAAAATAAGACTCTTCCTTTCAATTTCTCTCAAGACTTGAAGAAGATGCTTTAACAAAACTATTTACCAAAATATTATATGTTTTTAATAGAAAATTGAAGTGCTTAAAATTTTTTTATGCACTAATATTCTCCATGATCAATTTTATAACAAAAGGAATATTTAACTTTCTTAGTAATTGATTTACTCTTTTGATATGAGCTATCCTTTTAAAGGATGATTGTTTAGTATAAATTATTTTTCAATTAATTATATTCTAATGATTTTGTAGGAATTAAATGCTTCCTATATGGGGATATGTTCAAGAAATAGGTCAGTTTGTTTAGACTAAAATTATTACAAATAGTGAATAGATTTGTATATTTTACCAACATCTAAGAGAGAATATTAAAGCACAATAGAAAAATGAAAGGCCAAATTTAAACATTAATTCATTGGAGAAGAAATATACATATAGATGTGAGCAAATAATTTAAATCATATTTCAAATTCAATGCTCAAAGAGTGGTGAAAACTGAATTCCATTAGAAAAAAATGGATTAAGGTAAAAGTAGATTTTGAGGTGACTCGAGACCCCATACAAGTAGATTTTATCAAGGATCTAGAACCCCAAAAATGGAACACTACTATACAAAATACACAATAAAGGTAAGTATAAGAAGAAAGACAAGAGACCTATCACCTAAAAGGCATTGACAAAATTGAAAATTGCTCCTCTAGGAAAATCCAATGCACAAGATTGGTTTAACACATAACCTATCTCTATAGACTAGAGACCACCAAATTTTTGAAGCTCCCCAAAAAAAAGTTACAAAGAGTACGAGGCTTCTTGAGCCATTTGACCAAACTAATGAAATCTCCCAAACATTTGCCATTGGCATACCCAATTTCTAGCCAGCGATTGGAAAATCCAAAAATTTACCAGCAACTGAAACTACAAACATGTAGCCCTCTAAAAGGGCCCTTTCAAGAAATAAACTTCCTTCTAATCAACACACATAATAAAAGGATCCACATCAATGTTACACCAGCCCAAATGAAAAATATGAGGCTAGGCCTGAAGATCAATAATTGAATAACAACCAACTACAAAAACCAAAAGCAACTAAAACTTCTCCCTACCACAAGAGCCACATCAATAAGGGTGGTAGAGAGAAGGGCCAAAGTCAAGAAGCTTCTAGAATTAGGTTGATGTGTTGAAATAAAGTTGGATAAACCTTTTATAAAACTATTAAATGATGATATCTTGTGTAGATAAATTGCATATAATCATGGAAAACTAATTACACGTTACACAACTCAATTTAAATAAATTATATATATATATATATATATATATATATATATATATATATATATATATATATATATACACTAACACCCCTCTTTAAGTATAGCGTAGGAGGATAGGAAAACAAATGAGTCTCATCTACTAGCCTAGTAAGGCACCCATTTACAATGAGATCTCTCTTAATAAGAGATAGATAGAGAACCCACAAGAAAACACTATCCTCAAAAAATGAGATAAGAAGTAAAGAAGCTTATGAAGCCACCCAAATAATGATGATGTTTTTGAAATAAAAGTAGGTGAAACAAGGGGGCTAGCCCATTACATACAAGCTAGTCAACTACTAGTGGAAAACCATCAGAAAAGAAAACTAACCCCTAAGGTTTTTTAAAACAAAAACTAAATTTCATACTATAATTAAAAGAGTAACTATATGCTTTAAACAAAACGCATGTTAAAAAACTTAAGTCACTAAACAAAAACAAAGGCATGACTACCTTACAACCAAAAAATTCTATAAACCAGCAGATTCATAGCATGACAAATTAAAAAGGGGGGATCCCTTAAGATTTCTTGGCCTCTTTCTTCCCTAGGAGGACATTCTCCCAGTCTTCTACTAGGAAGTCAAAAAGCAACTTAGAGTCCTCCTTGGATAGGTCCTCATCAGCCTCCTTCAACAGGCATAGAGTGTTAGCCACCACATGGGTAACTTTAACTGTGAACTTGGTTAATAGTCCCATTCTCTCCTCCAATGCTTGGATTCTCTCCTACACCTCATTACCAGCCTTATGCGGCTTGCCCAGATGGACATCCATACCAGCTTGAGTATCTTGCACAACTAGAGGGTTAGTAGCCTTTATGGAACTTGCCTTTATAGGGGAGGAGATCATAGTAGGACAAGCCATCATGTCCACCATATCAGGGAACTAATGTTTTGTTAGGTCCACACACCCTAGCACAATTGTTGCTGAGACATGCGACACCCCTTTATTCTCCTTTCCATCTCCCAAATCTGACCTAGAGGAAACATAAATCTCCTCGTCAACCTCCTCTAGACCTTCCACTCCAAAGTTAACAATTTTTTCCTTCATTCTTCTTTTGGGGCTGCCCAATTCCTCAAAATCTGACTCCTCCTCCTATGAGGCTCCCTCCCTCAACTTCCTCTTAGCCTTGGATTTAGCCAATCTCCTTGACCTCCTCCTTCCCCCTCTCCCCTCTTCCTTTGACTCTGCTAGCATCTTCTCCTTCTCTTTATCCCACCTTCCTTTTTTCTCCCTGGGGGAGGGATTCACTAGGGACCCATTGGGAGAGGCCTATGGGGTAGGCACTCTAGGTCCTGTGATCCGAAGGGGGACCATTTGGGGTTGGGGATTCAAGTGAATAGGAGTATCAATTTCCACAATCCTAGGGGGGACCAAGGCTAGGTGAAATTGATATAGCCTAAAAATTAGACCCTAGTGTAAAATAGTAAAATTAACCGCCCTTCTCATTTTATCTTTCACATCAATGACAGTATCCTCAAGATTATGCAGCAAGAAGAAAGAGAGTGAAATAAAATCATGGTGATGAAAATGATTAAGAAGGGGAAAGTGGTAGTAGTAGCAAATTCCATAACTTCCTTCCAAGGTAAGATATTTCATTAGAAGTAGACAAACCTCATTCCACAGGTCAAGGAGTTTCTCCCTCACGAAACCTCCTCTATGTCGAATCAGTTCCTCCCCCTCCACAAAGAAACATTGCAGGCTCATTTCATCAGTCACCCTCATCACCTTCTACCATTTCCTACCCTTCATTACCAAACTCATTTCTATATAGCAATCACCTCCTCCAAAACATGGAATGAGATACCATTTATTGTCACTCTACAATTATCCCATGAGTTAACAAACTACATAGAGAAATTCTTGTCGTGACCATTAAGAGCATCCATGAACAAGACAAAATCACCCTCCTTCAGTAAGTACCACACCGGGGGCTTCCTCACATTATCATCTATCATAGCCAGTTCTATGCACATCAAATCACCTCCCATATCTACATTTTTTTCCCCTCCTTTATCTCTCTTTAGAGCCTAGATATAGTTTCTAAAAAATACTTCACACTTAGGAAGAAAAACCCATATGCAAAGATGATAATCACAATTATTAGTAATAATGAAGCTTGATAATGACTACCATCTATTAAATTGTGTAAATTATGAGGATTAGAATTAGGGTATAAAGAGTTCACATCAAGTTGAGAGCCCATATGGTCTATAGAACTAGAATCTATAATAACTTTGGAAACTAAGACCATGCCTTTCAATTTCTCTTTGTCCTTAGTGATTTCTTGATTTGAATAAGGTTCTTTAATGAAACTAGTATCTCAATATTTTTCTTTCTTAGTAGAAAACTAAGGTATTTAATTTGCTTTTAATGCATTGTTGCTCTTTACGACCAATTTTATTAAGAAAGAAACATTCTAATTAATCTTCTTGATAATGACTATCATCTATTAAATTGTGTAAATTATGAGGATTAGAATTAGGATATAGAGAGTTCACATCAAGTTGAGAGCCCATATGGTCTATAGAACTAGAATCTATAATCACTTTAGAAACTAAGACCATGCCTTTCAATTTCTCTTTATCCCTACTGATTTCCTAATTTGAATAAGATTCTTTAACGAAACTAGTATCTCAATATTAGTATTTTTAGCAAAAAACAAAGGTGTTTAATTTTTTTTTTAATGCATTGATGTTCTTTACGACCAATTTTATTAAGAAAGAAATATTTAAATCTCTTCCTAACTGATTTTTGAATTTATCAATTTGTCTTCTTTATTCCCTTCTTCACTTTTGTTATTTTTTTCTCATTCAATATTTTGATGATTTTTAGTTAGGGATTGGGAGTTTAATGAGGAGATAGAATTGGAGGCTAGTGAGCATGAAGAAAATAAAAAAAAAGAAAAGGATGGAGGAGGAGGAGGATTCAAGGTGGGGATGGGGATTGAGGAAACTAGCTCGACATTGAAAGCAATTAGAACCAATAAGAATAAGGAAAAGAAGGTTAGCTAGGACAAAACCCATGTGTTAGCTAGTTTCACTATGAATGTGGTGGACTTCACTTCTAGTGTTATCCCTTACCCAAGAAAGCACAAAGATGATTTTTTGATGTTGGATACTTCCCTTGTCTGTGTGGAAAAGAACAATAGGAAAATGGTTTCCACTAAGCCTATGGTGCTGCATGTATAGATGATGGAGGCTAGGAAAGGTGAATGTGTTGGTTGCTAGGATTTTTCTAGAAATGTGAAGGATATCAAATAGGAGTTGATGACCCTCATAGAAAATTTTGAGGCATTAGATGAGAGGTTGATTATTCTCTCCAATTTTTCTCTTAAGGTTAGTCATCTTTTTGTTATGCTCCAGCTCTTACAATAGGAGAATGAGGGGGTCAAGCTTAGAGTGGAGGACTCCACCAAGCTCTATGATTTCCTAGCGAACAACTATGCCAAAGTCTTGCCAGCCAAAAGGGAAGGATAAGGCCACTGTTTAGAGCTGATGACTTTTTAAACCTTTTCATGTAGATAATATGCTACTAGTTATGTCCAACTTTTACTTTTATGATTTGGTTGTTAGGCCTAAAGACTGTTTAGCTATATTGTTTAAAATTTGCAGTAAATATGCTTCTAGTAGCATAGGTATAATAGTTTTTATCTTTTAGAATTTTTTTATTCAACATAGTAGATATTTTGTTACTTTTATTTTGGCTATTCTATCTACTAACAATTTTATTTATATTACTAGTGGATATGGAATTATGTATGTTAGCACCTAGATTAAGTTGAATGGATGGGATACTATGTTTTTTGATGTTAAGGGTAGGGTGGTTTATTGGTCGTATTTTTTTGTTATCGTATTGTTAATAGGTTAACCATGGTTATGTAATGAAGACCAACACCCTTTTTTGGCTACTATTAAAATCAATAATATTTTGATGATTTTCAATTATTGTGATTAGCACTTGCACCATAGTAGACTTTATATTAGCTATGTGAATTAGCTTTTCTTGTTTTCTTGTAAGATTAGTAATAAAAATTTTGCCCAGGCATATGAGATACCAAGGGATCTTTTAGTACAATAGAAGATGGAGACAAGCATGAAAAATACAGAAGCTGGTTTTAATGTTTATAAAGGATTAATTGATCCTCTTTCTCATAAAGTCAAGAAACTTTTAATTATGAATTCAAAGATTTAAATTTAGTGAAGGTTTCCTTTAATGTTAAACAAGTAGAAGGAATAAACCTCGGAATTTTTTTTCTAACTTAAGACCTCTTAGTTCAACTCTTCCAAATAGTGTTTTTAGATCTTGCCAAACTTCAATAGGTATTTTCAAGTTCCATACAAGAAACACTATTCAAAATCTAGGTTTAAGAATATAAATCCAAATGCTTGGTCATACTTATTGAAAAAAAATCTTTGTTTCTATCTATATTTGGTTCTTTTTATTTTCCCTTTATTACTCTAAAGAAGCCTCCTTTCCTCAAGTAAAATAATTACTTTTAACTTACAATTATGATAATTGAAATGAGTTAGGGGTTGTATAGTCACATTGGGATCTGTGTTTCTATAATTAGATTATTTATTAATTGAATGAACAAATGAAGATAAAGCTTCATGAAGAACTATAAAAAATAAAAAATACACAACACTCCTATTATATTTTGCCCCTTTTTTTCAAACCTTTATTGGTTTTCTTTATAATTTCATAGTCAGCATTGAATCTCTTTGTGGAGTTGTTTATTTAAGGACCGAAAAGTTGCTTGAAATTTTTAAGGGCCTAGCTTTTCTTTATTTGGTTTTTTGCTAAGGGTTTGGGTAGATGGCTCATGAGAGCTTCATTGATATATTCATAAGTGGATTTTTAATATTCAAAACTAGTTTTACCCAGTTTAATTCTTATAGAGTTGGGAGGTCAATCCCTAATATGTTGGTATGTGTGGTGTTATTGTTGTCTAGATTAAGGACAAAGTGTGAAAGATGAATTGATAAAATTGGAGAAGTGTAATTCAGAATTTTACAATGTTTGGAAATGAGAGATGTGAATATTTATCTACATTTGAGAATCTTGATGAAGAATGGAAGCATTTCAAAAAGGAAAATGCAGAATTAAAGGAAAATTTAATATTATTTGGTGAAGTCAAGAAGGAGAATAATGATTTGAGTAAAAACCTAAAAGTTTTGGAAAAAGAAAATTAAGAACTAAAATCAAAGTTTTTAGTTTGTGATGTCATATGCATGATACAACTGATCTATGTCAATTTAACGGAGACAATGTAACCAAAAATATTTTTAGGAAAAGATATTGAATATGACAGTATGGATATGTTTATAGCTAAGGATTTAGTTTTTTATCACAATGATAAAAAAATATTTTATAAATAACATTTCTTGTTACATTATGACAAAAATATTTTAATAGAAGATGGCTAAGAAAAAAGGGTATGGAATGAACGAGCCCATCAATCCCACTTGTAGGCCAAAATATGAAGGTAAATTATTTGGTAAGGGAGATAGAGATGATGTTGCAAGTATGCATTTTTTAGAGAAATCAATTGAAAGAGTTTATTATTCTCATTGTCATAGGGAAGGATAACTAGAAAATAAATGCTTGGATATTTAGCCTTGTGAAATTTGTGGCTTGAAGAGACAATTCAAAGAATCATGTTGGAATAAATAGTGTAGTAGAAACTATACAAAATTTATTTCTTGGTTTTTATGGATGGATTAATCGATCTTATTGGTGCAAAAAAAGATGTTGAAAAGGTTGTACAAAGCTCAATGCTTGCATATCAAAAGTGATAGTGGTGGACCAAGATTATGTTGTTCAAGTAAAGTAGGTGATGAATACTTTTTCTAGTTAGCTCATGGAAGTGTCATGCATCTACTTTGTGTTAGAAAAAGGAAGGGAAGATTGAGTCTTGTGATCTTACTGATAGAGAGAAATATGTGAACATGTAGTTGACTTCTACTAGAAGTAAACTACATGGGTGTAGAAGACTTTAGTGATCAAATTTTGTATTATGATTTGCATTGGTTAGATTTGAGTTCATTGAATTGAATTGAGTCTCAAAATCAAGGGAGAGTATATAGAGAAATGATGCTTGACTCTCAATTCCATCCTCACTACCAAAGTTTTTTTTTTTCCCATTTTTATGCATGATTTAATTTAGATCTATGACTTTTTTGAAGAATATTATTATTTTTATAAAACCTCAATTTGTGGCTCAATAAATAATGCATGATTTGCATGCATAATACATGCATGTCAAGTAAATATTATTAGTGTTGCATTAAAATATATGAAAAAGGGGCTACTATCTCAATAATAATAATGTCTTGTTACTATTTATACAACAATATAAAATATGTAATTGATATGAGTGATTATTAAAAATATATTGTTTGTTTTATTTTCTTGTGAGACCTATTTGTCAGATTCTACATCTAGTAGATATGGCCACTCAACCACCACTCCTATGAATTTTATTATTGATTATCTATGGGATTTAATACTCTTACATAGGTGTTTATTACATTAAGTTTTTTGGTATTATACATTCTATAGGAGCCACATAGACCATGTACTACACAGTCATCTTTGGATAAAGACTATAATTTGTTCTACTCTTTTTCTTTGAACAAAGAAAAGTGAGGTTCTCTAGAGGTCATCACCAAAAAATGTGTGAGCCCTATAAAATTATTGGTTAATGATAAATGGACATATATACTAAAACTTTAATTTTAATTTTGCCATCAATGATATTTTTGCAGACCATTTTCGAAAGAGCATTGAAGATGTCACTATCCAAAACTTTGGTCCCCTCGATAATTTGAAAAGTTATTCCATGTTTACATGATTTGGTAGGAACTAGATAGGTCTACATGATAAGATAAATAGCAAGGACTAGGACTCGATGGGACTTTCTAAGACACCACATTTTGTTTTTCCCCAAAACTCAATAACTATGGGTGAACCCACAATACTAGGTACCACTTTTTTGGTATGAAGGAAATGACAAAATGATGGAAAATTTCCATATTCAATTTCCATATGTTCGTGCGAACTTAGTAGGCATGCTTATGCGAACATCTAAGACTTGTATGTTTGAGGGAACATATTTGGTTTAAATAAGGTATGTTTGCACAAACATCCCTAATTAATATTTTCATGCAAACATATTTTTATGGTGATTTAGATATTAAAACCCCATTTTTCTATTTTTCCTATTCATTTTTACGGTGAGGTGAATTTGATTTGGATGTTGGAGCAAACATATCAGATTGCTGAGTGAGTTGCATCACTTTACGTCATTCTCCTCCAGCATTTGGTCATTTCGCTATTTCAGGTATGTTTATATGTTATTATTTGAATGTTTTTAATATTTGTAATGTTTTCAAAGCATGTTTTCATGTTAATTTTTTTTAAAAATATTATGTTAGTTAATTCTATTAATTTATTGTTTATATTTTTTGTATTTGTTAGTTATATATGAGTGTTATTAGAAACTACATTAGAAATTATTAAAAAACATTAGTGTAGAATATTAGAAAAATATTAATTTAGCATTAGGAAAGAAATTTAGAAAAAAAATTACTATTAAATTAGATAAATATTAGAAAATACTAGAAAAACAATAGTCTACAATATTAGAAAAACATTGGAAAATATTAAAAAAAGTTAATCTAGAATATAAGAAAAATATTACTATAACATTAGGAAACAAATTTAGAAAAATATTAGTTTTATTAGAAAAATATTAGAAAAAAATTACATTTATATTAGAAAAGCGTTAGATAATATTTTTAAAAACATTAGTCTAGATAATATTAGAAGAATATTACAATATGTTAGAAAAAAATTACAAAATATTAAAAACATAATAGTGTAATATATTAGAAAAAACATTAGAAAATATTTTTAAAATTAGTATAACATTAGGAAACAAATTTTGAAAAATATTAGTTTTTTCATAAAAACATTAGAAAAAATGTTACATTTATATTAATAAAGAATTAGAAATTATTAGAAAAACATTACCGTAGAATATTAGAAAAAATACTAAGTTAGCATTAGGAAACAAATTTAGAAAAAAATAGCACTAAATTAGATAAATATTAGAAAATATTAAGAAAAATCTAGAATATTAGAAAAACATTAGAAAATATTTAAAAATGTTAATCTAGAATATCGAAAAAATATTAGTATAATATAAGGAAACAAATTTAGAAAAATATTAGTTTTATTTGAAAAATATTAGAAAAAACATTACATTTATATTAGAAAAAAAACATTAGAAAATATTTTTAAAAATATTAGTCTAGAAAATATTAGAAAAATATTATAATGTATTTGAAAATATTAAAAGAACATTAGTGTAGAATATTAGTAAAATATTACAACATATTGAAAAAATATTAATCTATAATATTAGGAAAATACTAGTATATAATATTAGGAAACAAATTTAGAAAAATATTAGGAAAAAAATTACATTTAAATATTAGAAAACTATGAGAAAATATATTTAAAAATATTAGTCTAGAAAATACAAAAATAATATCAAAAAAAATTAGAAAAAAGATTAGAAAAAGTATTACAAAATATTACAAAAACATTATAAAATATTTGGAGAAGATTACAAAATATTAGAAAAAATATTAAAAATATATATATTAGAAAAACATTAGAAAAAATAAAAAATATTTATGTAGAAAATTAGAAAATATTAGAACTCTATCTCCAACCCTAACCCTAACCCTAACCCTAACTCAAACTCTAATCTAACCCTAACTCTAAATTCAACCCTAATTTATAACTCTAATTCAAAATATAACCCTAATTTAACCCTAACTTGAAAACTCTAACCCTAATCTAACCCTAGAATCGTAACCATAATTTGACTACATAACCCCAACCTAACCCTACTCGTAACTAAAACCCTAATCTAACTCTAGAAATCAAACCCTAATCTAACCCTAATCTAACACTAACCCTAACTAGAGTTACCCTAATCTAACCCTAGAATCATAACTGTAATCTAACCCTCACTTCAAAACTCTAGTTCCCTAGAATCTAACCCTAACCCTAATCTAACCCTAACTAAAACCCTAATGTTACAATAACCCTAAAATTTAAATCCTAACCAAACTATAATCTAACTCAAACCCTAATCTAAATCAAAACGTAATCAAATTGCAATCTAACTCAAATTGTAACTCAAACCATAACCTAATCCTAACTAAAAATTGAAACCATAATCTAAGTTAAACTCTTATCTAAATCAAACCCTAAGCATGAATCCTAATCTAACTCAAATGCTAATCTATATGAAACCCTAATCAAACCCTATAATGTAACTCAAACCCTAATCTAATCATAACCCTAGAAATCAAACCCTAATAAAACCCTAACTCAAGCCCTAATCTAGTCCCAATTGAAAACTCAAACACTAATCTAAATGAAGTCCTAATCAAACCCTAATCTAACTAAAATCCTAGAAATCAAACTTTAACCAAACCCTAATCTAACTCAAATCCTAATCTAAATCAAACCATAATCATACCCTAATCTAAATCAAACTATAATCAAACCCTAATCTAATCTTGACTAAAAACTCAAATCCTAATCTAACTCAAACCCTAATCTAATTGTAACCCTAGAAATAAAACCCTAACCAAACCCTAATCTAACTCAAACCTTAATCTAAATTAGACCCTAATCTAACTTAAACCCTAATCCTAACTATAACCCTAGAAATCAAACCCTAACCAAACCCTTTCTCAAACCCTAATCTAATCATAACTAAAAACTCAAATTTTGATCTAATCCTAATTGAAAACTCAAACCCTATTCTAATTTAAACCCTAATCTAAATGAAATCCTAATCAAACCCTAATCTAACTATAACCTTAGAAATCAAATTCTAACCAAACCCTAATCTACATCAAACCCTAATCAAATCCTACGTAAAAAAACTCAAACCCTAATCTAATCATAACCTTAGAAATCAAACCCTAACCAAACCCTTATCTAACTCAAATCCTAATTTAAATCAAACCCTAATCTAACTCAAACCCTAATCTAACTATAATCCTAGAAATCAAACCCTAACCAAACCCTAATCTAAATCAAACCCTATTCAAACTCTAACTATAATCTAACTAGATAACCCTAACCTAACCCTAATTATAATTGAAACCCTAATCTAACCCTAACTCTAACTGAAACCCTAATCTTGACTTCAAAATCAAACCCTTAGAATTAAACTCAAACCTTAATATAATTCTAACCAAAAATTGAAACCCTAATCTAACTCAAACCGTAATCTCATCCTAACTTCAAACTCAAACCCTAATCTAACTCAAACTCTAATCTAATCCTAATCTAAATGAAACCCTAATCTAACTCAAATGCTAATGTAATCCTGAATGAAAACTCAAACCCTAATCAAACCCTAAGCTAACTCAAACCCTAACTCTATCTCTAACTCTAGCTATCATCTATGATATATTGATTTGTTACAGATTAGATGATGTATGATTACATATCTTTTAAATAAAAAATTGTGTACTAGACTACATGTATATATGTATATGCATATTTATAATATATAATAGCTCCATCATTGTAGATATGACTTCACAAAATCAACCTGCTCATCATCTTGAGGGTGATAAGGCTCCTATTGTGACTCCTCCTATTGTAGCTCTTGTTCTGGCTCCTACTAAGGCTACATCTATGACTTGTGGTGGCAATTGTGGTGGGGCTCATGCTGCAACTCATGTGGGGCTCATGTAGCAGCTCCTAGCGTGGCTCCTAGTGCAAATCCTGGTGTGGCTCCTAGTGCAGCTCCTGGTGTGGCTCCCACTGGAGGTCTTGGTGTGGCTCTTGCTATGGATCCTACCATGTCACCTCCATGCATTGATATCGATGCATTATTTGCATTTGTAGAGTAGGAGGTTATTAGATTAGAGCAGTCTATAGTGTCCTTTCATGATGGCTTATATAGAGACATATGTGCAACCATATGTAGGAGTTTACAGGATCTCACTGCTAGATTCAAAGCTCATCATTCATTTACCCTTGATGTATTAGCTGCCATATCTAGGGAGCTTAGAGCTGAGTTTTTGAGGAGATGCATCTTTTGATGATGTCAAGAGGGTGGCCCCCAAAGATGTCATTAAACGAGATTTGTTTCCAGCATATGAGGGTACATGGGGTAGGGTGAGAGGCTATCGAGTGACATGGTGCAGAGATATTGTTATCACCAATATGATTTATCCTCATTTTTTAGCTGCACATGGTCATTATCATTATAATGATCAGAATCCTCTTTATTTTGCACAACAATTGTGTGATGAGTTCCGCATGGGGCTCAATGTCAACTAATTAGACTTTCTAGATTATTGTCGATAGGGAAATGGTCGAATCAAAGATTGTGACCAGTATCGCAGTGCACAATGTCTTCCACCTCAAGATGTGAGACAATTCATTAGATAGAGACTTCCTTTAGCTAATCTTACACTAGAACCTATTGCAGATAGAGTTGTCATTTCTTCCCCAAGGGGAGCAATTGATAGTGTTGGACACATTGCATCTATGGCTACTAGTATCACATCTGATTCTCTTGGTTGCTATATTCACACTCAACAGAGTTGTCCAAGTTGACCATCTTTAGAGGCATCCAATAGCACTTCAAGCACCTCCCTTGATGAGGCATATAGAGCTGGTAGACTACCAGTACTAGGAAATGTTTCTTCTCTTTTAGGATAAGACACATATATGGATTTAGCATTGTAATATTTGGAGGATCTATTGTAGAGTAACAATTATATTTTTGATACATAGGGGATACCAATTCACTTAGTGATGGATTCCATTAAACACCATCAGGGCCCCATAGTTCCATAGGCACAGACCACACCAGTGATAATCACCACACAGCATAGCTCACAACATTTTACACTAGGCCCATGACACTCTATAGATGACTCAGGCATACGAGTTGGGGATGTCAGGATCACAACTAAGGGCCTTGATAATTTTGGTAAGTAACTATGAGGGCTATCTGAGATTGATACTAGTTCGAGCATGGGATTTTCATTATACATGGACATGTTATTCTGACCCGACACTGACTTGACACCATTACCCAACTAATTATACATGCTACTTCACTCATCATTACTAATAGTTGGAGATTGTGGCATTGAGGTTGCTTCGGTAGGTGTTGTAGTTTCAAGAGATGATGTTGATGTATTACGATGAGATGTTGACAATAGAGGTGCATTCATAGACAATACAATAGATTCTGATGATCATCCTCCATCTCCTGAGACCCAAGTACATATATACAATATTTTTAAATTTAAATATTTGAAATTTAAAACTTTAGTTCAGATAGATATTTAAAAGTTATAATAAATCTTGTAGGTACAAGTGACCGAGCACATGATTACATCTAGTGTTGGGTTAGGTCATGTACATCAGAGAGAGGATTCTACTGAGGCACCTAGTAGTGCTCAAGTACAAGTTTTAAATATTTTGTAAAGTTATTTAATATGTTTCAAGCTATATGCACTTGCATTAATATAACATGTGTGTGTGTGTGTGTGTGTGTGTGTGTGTGTGTGTCTATATGTATGTATGTATGTATATGTGTGTGTGTATATATATATATATATATACATATATATGTTTATATAGTTCTAATGTACATATATTTGCAGGGATCAGTTGTTGCGTCTCAGCCATAGGATGTATAGAAGAATCAATTAGAGGGTTGTTTTCTTTATATGCATCTTGAGGGGTCACTCCATTAGTAGTAGATTTATATATATTTTGATGCATTTATATATTGGAGACTTTGTATATTCTGGAGACTTACATACACATGTATATTTTAGTAACTCGATGACATGTAGATTTCACTATTTATTTGACTATTTAGTACTTCAATAGTTGGATGACATGTATCTGATTTTTTATATTTTACTATATACATGTTTATTCGAGATTTATAGTTTTCATATGTATGTATTTCAGTATAGATATTAGATGTAGATGTTTATTCTTGAGACCTAAATGTATGTGTATATTTTTGTATTTTAGTAGAACATTCTACATGAATTAGATTATAGATTTTAAACTTCAAATTTGTTTTTGATCATTATAAAATAATCAAATTAACTTCTCTTTACCTACTTCAATAGTTAAATATGAAGAAGTTCCAAATGTTGGAATTACAAATAAGAAAGTTAAACTTCTTGGGGGGCGGGGGGTGGTTTGAATCAAGAGTTCAATCTTCAACCAATAAAACTTTCCCCGTACTTTAGATGCATTCAATATGTAGATTGAAATAATATGTAAAGCAAATGTATCTAAAACATGTAATCAAACACACACACTTAACATGGGATATGATTACCCAGAAACCCTCTGAATGAGAATGTAAAACTACGGTGGGGATGACACCCAAAAATCTTTACTCCTACACCAATATAGTGTAGCCAATTAAGGATACAATAGTATCACCATGAGACATGATCTACCATATGAAAGGCTTGCCCTATTAAAGGCTTACATAGATTGTTAATTCCCACCTTGTTAGAGGATTTTAACACCATGTCAGAAGTGTCTCTAGTTAAAGGACTTTTAGGTTATTAATTTGGAATGCCACCCTATTAAAGGATTTTGTACAACCTATTCAAACTACTCAGCCTAGGAGATTTAACTAAAATAACCTATTAAGATGTTTCAGTATAGATCCTGTGATTGGCACTAGATTGCCTAATTAAAGATCAAATCCACACAATGTTTTCCTTCTTGATCTTGTATGATCTAATGTAATAATGATGTATCCTCTGTCCTCTATTCTACACTTAATTGATTCTACAATTCACTCTCATTACTAAGTCACCTTTAATGCTTTTTGAACAAATTCGATCATTCACCCCTTGTTACGTTGTCTCTCCTTATTTCTCATTACAAAAAGTTTATGGCTTCACCTTCCTTATAAAGACTGTGGTGGCTTAGGGTTAGATATGAATCTATGGATCAGATTCATCCATATTGCTGCTTAAACCTTTCCCTTTTTTTGATTGTCTACATGTGATTACATAGGGAATGTAAATAGATTCGTCCTTATCTCCAAAAGATTAAGATCTATCTTTAAGTTTGCATAGAAATGGTTTACATAATGGTTTTTTCCATTACAAAAAAATATGTTTAATCTATGTTACTTGGCATATGAAATCTCTGATGCTTGACATGCATTGGATTTTTGCTTCTGACTCAGCACCTGAATTTCTCAGCATCAACTATTTACTCGGCACTTGACTCACATAGCATGGTTCATCTGCTTGGCAGCTGAGTGAATTGGCACTCATTGCAACTTGACATAATTTATTATTCACATGTTGTACTTGTCATGTATTACTATTTCAGCATGGAATAAGTAAATGACATAAGTGTGTTGACACTCACTTGTCAAAACCAATATGAGATCATCAATCTCCCCCTTTGACAGGAGTGTCAAAAACACTTGAAAATACATAATCAATTTAATCTTCTCAAGTATAACATATCCATGACTCGACTTATATACAAAACTTCAAAATTTCAAAAAATTTCAATAACCTATATACTTCAAAAAATTTCAATAACCTATATACCTCAAAATTTGTAAGGCCCCCTGAGTTAATGTGTCTTTTTTGTATCCAAAGTTTGTTCTCCATTCTGAGTAGATTTGTCTTTATAGATACTCTTTGACTTCAATGCACGTAGACACTTTCATATGCTATTCTTTGTTTATGTCCTTTCTCCGCTCCTTTCCTATTCTGATGTGTTCTCCCTTTTTCTTCTTTCGTGTCTATCTCCCCTTTTTTTTATTCTTCCCCTTTGACTATTCTTGTTTGTATGTTTATCTCCCCCTTTGCAGTATTATTCTTCCCTTTCTATATTTCTTTCTTTTTATCTCCCCCTTTTTCACAGTTATGTCAAGTGAGCTATATATGTATAGTGTATTTATCCAAAAAGGATTTACAGACTTCCATTATGATTTTTAGAGATGCATCACAATTATCGCAAGCAACATCCAATGACTTCAGTTTGATAGCTAGCTCAGCTGCAAGGTGTACTAGGCCATCTAGTGTAGAAAGATTGGGGTCTCTCTTCAGTAGAGTTTCTACATAGCCTTGCTATTTATGGAGTATTTCCATGGAGGCATTAATGTTTGGGTAAGTGCACCAAGTTGTGGTTCCAAAAAGATGATACCCTTTTTTTTTCTAGTTTTGAAAAGCCTGCACGCGCTATAGCACATATGCACTATAGCACGCATGCCCTATGGCTTGGGTATGCCAAGCCATAATGCATGCACGCTATAGTGTGTATGCATTATAGCACATGTGTGCTTTTCAAAAAAAAAATTTAGAAAGTGTGTACATGCTATTTAGAAGTAAATTTAAAAGGATTTGAATAGTGTGTGTGCACCATAGTGGGTATGGACTATAGGGCACATGTGTTATTCAATGCTTTGCATTCTACCAAGCCTAATGCTTGGTTTTTCCTTAGGGATCCAACCCAAAGCTTTGGAGTTTATAAACTGGTTCGATACGTGTTTTTCTGCAAACATACAAAAAATGATTGATTTTTCTTGTGTGCTCTCATTCTAGTTTCCTCGTGGTTGAGCATCGATAAAATTAGGTTATGTGATATTGTAGGTCTCTGTGTTAGCTACACAACCATGCAATTAATTTTTTATTTGAACTATTTCAAGCTTTTAATCTATAATTTATTTTGAATGTATGTCCATTTTTTGTCAAAAACCAACATGTACTAATTGGGCTATAGATTTTAGCTCGTTAATCAAATTTTGCAACAACTTAGTTTTTTAGAAACTAGACTCCATTCTACACACTTTGAAAAAAAGAAGTTTTGATTTTAGATTAGTTTTCAATCATTTCTAGGGGGAGCACACAAATATTTCACATTTTCAGGTTGTGTCTAATTAAAAAATTCATTGAAAAAAATACACATTATAAAATTACCCGAAAAATCTAAGATAATCTACATAGTGTTAGGTAACTTTTGACTAGAGCAATTGAAGAATTTCAAAAAAAAAGTTAAAATTTTGAGGGGGACCACACTTTGTACTATGTTATGTTTTTTTGGAATAAGCAGTACCACTTTCTATGGCTCCCTTTTTTGAGGACCTAAAACTAAACCATTTTGAAAAAAAAAAAATAGTAGTTTAGAAACTAGATTCAAAGGACTATGACTTTTGTTATTGTCATATCTAAAAATTTTGAGCATAACTCTCTTCAAATTCTTGTTGAAGTCTAGAAATTGCTGATTTCAAGAAAAACGTGTCCACTTATACCCCCCTTTTGGTACCACAACTTGGTGCACTTAATCATTTGTCAACTTGGTTCTTATGTTAGCCTCTTTTGTTGTTAACACAACTAATTGACTCTATGACTAAAGTAATTAATCTAAAATGTTTAGATTCTTCTTGAGTCTCAAAATTTTATGTCTGGTCTTTTGGGTGAAGAGTGTGGGGTCACATAGTTTGGTGTACAATGATAAAATATTCTCAAGTACCTTCTTCACATCATCAACCTTGGTTGTCAATGCAAGTTGAGTTAGTGCTATATCACCAAATATTTTATCTTTAACCTTACTTTGGAACTTCTTTACAAAACATTCAAGAAGTTTAGCATTTGAATCCAAGTCTTCATTATTTACCTTTTCCACTATCTCTAATAGTTTTTCCAATAGTGTTTGTGTATCTTTAGTTGTAGGCAAGCTAAATGCATCTAGAAAGATGTCTTTAATGTCTTGCAATGCTTTTTTTTTCCTATACTCTTTCTTGAGTATCTCCCGATGCTTCTTCTCCATAGCTTGTTACAACATGTTTATTTCCTCTATAGTCATTGTATCATAGTCATACTTAGGAATAACTATCTCTTCATCTAAAGTGACATCACCATAGTGAGCTACCGTATCAACTTTTGAAGAACTTGAGCCTAGTGTTGATATTTGGAGGGCTACATCTTGTGTGCTCAACTTCTGAAGGATTTTTCTAGGAGTGTCAAATGTCGGTAAAGTTACCAATACTTGGATGGCTTCCTGCGCCTTTACCTTTGGTGTTTGTTTATCTTCTTTAGGCTTTTCCTGATCTATGACAATGACTAAACTAGCACCTTATGCTTGTTCTTTAGGTATAGATGCATCTATCTGTCCTACTTGTTCTACTGTTGCCTCTTGTTTTTCCTCTACAGTCTATCTCTAATCAACTATATCAACCTTAACACTTTTTTCAACCTTTGAAGATGTGTCTACTGATGTTTGAATCAAAGGTTGATCACAAGTAACTAAAGGGATAGCAAAAGGTGGTCCTTTTTTTTTCACCTTGTCCCTTTTGATATCAGCTACTTCCTTTTGAAGCTTGTCCAAACTAACCAATACTAGATTTTTGCATAACATTTCTTGTAGTATAGATCGGTCTAGTATCTTTTTCAGATCTTTTGCAATTAAGGGATTGATGTTCTGAGCTGAAATATCAGGTACATCCTTGAAAATTAGATTTTGGAAGTTACATTTAGTATCATGTGATGGGCTAACACTTAGCACTTGTGTGTCTTGAAAACTCTATTCATCTTGATGCTGATCAGTTGTAGTCGTATCATCATCTTTATTTTGTGTTTCCTCCTTAATAGTAGTACCATTTTCTTTTTCATCCTCCTTGTCATCATCTTCATCATTATTATTTCTACCCTCAAAGGGGTCCTCTTCTCCTTTCTCAATAGTTGTTAATCCATAAATCAATTTCCATATTTGGGTGGATTTCTTCACAACATCTTCAATGTTATTTGAAGAATACTGAAGGCTCTATACTTAAATGCAAACCTTCCTCCATATTTCTTGTTTGCCTTGGTAATCTAGCCTTTTGTCAATTTTCCCATTACTTGGGCTAGTGTTGATTCTTTGATTTATTTTTCCATGTTTAAGCAAAAATGCCACTTTTGTTCAACAATGTCAAAAAGACCTTTTGGTAAAGTGTTGTCAAATTCAAGTGGAGTGTTCTTGAATTTGGACATCATTGCATATATTGACTCTTCTACTAAATTCTTTTCTTCTCTTCCAAGTTTTTCAAACTCAATATTTTTCAAACCATGAGATAAATCTACATTATTTCTAACATTTTCACAGATGTTTTCAGGATCAGAAAGTGGTTTGTCACTTACCAATCTGAATTGGCTTGTGTCTTTTGATTCAGTTCTTTCATCATCCAAATCAAGCAGTGCAATATACTTTCTCCTCTTTTTCTTCTGCACTTAGCTTCCTTGTTCTATAACCTTAGTCTTTTCTTTTTCCTTTTGAGTGCTTTCTCATGTACTAGCTCTGGTGGTAGGGGCTATAGGCTTTGTTGGACTTGGATTTGCAATTTTCTTTGCCTTTGTCTTAGCCATAGGATGTGCTTTAGCCTTTCATTTCTTTGGCTCAGCATGTGTTGGTGCTTCCTCGACTTCTTCTTCCTTGACACCTTTTATTTCTTCTTCCTTGTCCTATCTCATGCCTTGGGCTAATGCAAGAGGTTCTTGGGTTTGTTCTTAGGTTTGTTCTTGCTCTTCCTCTTCATCCTCTTCCTCATCTTCCTCTTCTTCCTCACCTACACCTTCTTCAAATTTGGTCTTAAACTTCTTTACTAGCTTATCTTTCTTCTTCAGTGTGGAGGTAGTTTTTAACTCCATTTTAGTTTTAGATTTCATTACATCATAATTGCTAAATATTTTTACACTTTTGCCAATCTCCTCTGCTAGGAGTGTTGTGATTTTTTTGGATGCTTCATCAACATTTATTTCATAACTAAGTGGTCTTAACCATCTAACACTTGGAATGGTAGCCTGTATGAAAGTATAATCTATAATGAAACTTGCAAAAAAGAATGTAACCGTTTCCACATAACCCATAACAGATTTGAAATAAAAATTCAATTAAAAAATCCACATGAAAGAGAATAGACAACATACCCACAAAAAATGTGACACAATATATACCCTAGGAAACCCTCATTGAGGGAAAAAATCAGCCTCCAAAAGCACCCATCACCATGTATTATTTAGCATAAAACACCATTGCAATACAAACATGGAGGCCTTCAAAGCCATAGCCATAATCGAGCAATCCATGTGAACAAGCATGAATCCACACATCTCATGCCATGCTTCCAACCTTCACAAATGCTCCCTTGGCTAACCTGTCAAGCCTTGTCCCACTCAATGCTTGGCTTTTTGTCTTCTTCTTGTCACACCAAAAACTACCCTTGGGGTTGCTTATATAGTAGCAAGTCCCAGAAAACCACCAAGTGGTATTACATAAACCATGTGCTAAAACAACGTGCTACCTAACCCACTAACTTCACATTTAATATTGGGCATTTAATTCTTTTCCCCAATATTAAATAATTACATAAAATATTATCACAATGTTACAATAAAACTCATGAAGTATGCGTTCATCAAATAAATAGTTTTGACAAATGAGTGTTAACACAGTTAACCATTTTCGTTATACGTCCCGAGTACACAATAGATGTCAATCCAAAATTTCAATAGGTGCCGAGTTATAGTTACTATAGAGCTAATTATAGTATAGTATTTGCCAAGCAATATAGGAATCATTCATATGTTGAGTAATAGAATCATTCAGATGCCAAGAAACTCAAAACAAAATATACCAAGTGATACAGGATAAAACAGGTGCCAAGCAAGCTAGGGAATGTAGTTGATGTCGAGCAATCCAGAAATAGTATGTGCCAAGCATCAGTAATACTTCATGTTCCAAGCAATGTAGGATCAGCATAAGAGTTTGTATTTTCACAAACTAAGATGTAAACCATTTTTGGATCTGACTTAGACAAATTTTGAAGGAGAAAAAGGATTAGGAAGAGTCATTTACATTTTGCATACAATCTGCATTCAACTAATAAGAAAAATGCAAAGTATAAGTGGGAATTTGATATTCAATTTGGATCATAGATCCACAACTAACCCTAATTCTTTGCATTCTTTATAAGGAGGATGAATGCACCTTTGTATGTATGGAAGAAAAGCAACATAAGGGGAGATCTAGTAGAGATCAGAAGAGAAAGAGTAGATCATGTGCCTAAACCCAGAAATTTGACATTGCATTAAATCAAGTCAAATGTTCTAATACTCTCTCACAATTGTATTAGAGTTTGAAATCCTATGGTGATAGGCTAGCTTAATAGCTAGGTAGGAGAGCCTTTGGAGAAGGTCGAGAAAATCCTATGTATTAGGTGGGTTTAAAAACCTTTATGTAAATCCTTTAATAGGGTGACACTTCTTGTAAAGTGTTTTTAAATCCTTTCAATAGGTCACTATTGACATAGTTTAAAGCCTTTAACAAGGCAAACCATTAGAAGTGGTTAAACTCATTGTTGCAATAATTTTTGTGGGTGTCATCCCCACCCTAGTTTTACCTTCTTATTCTTGGAGGGTTTCTAGGTCACCAAAATCTCTTGTGTTATGTGTTATGTGTTGATGCATGCTTTCATTTTATGATTGTTTACATGTATAACTTACATGCATGTTAATTTTAGTTATATGTAATTAAGGGTAGAAAAGGATAAAAATTGGTTACTTTTGATTCAACAACCCCCCCTCCCTCTTAAGAGTACTTTTCCCATTTGAACATTCCAACAATTGGTATTAGAGAATTGGTTCTCACAAGGAGAAGCCTAACATCTTAGAGAAAAATATTAGAAGATGGAAGTCTTCAAACTTGGGACGATCATTGACAATCAAGTGATTGATGTGCAACTAGCTCTACAAAAAGTAGAGGAAGTTAGGGAGGAACTGAGAAAATATTTGAAAAGAAGAAAGGAGATAGCCATAGCTAAAAATGACATACACTAGAAGGAGATTGACACCACACATGTATTTTCCAATGGAGACTCCAAGGAATTTGATGCAACAATAGCAGAATTAATGGATAAAAATAGAGCACAAACTGAAGAAATCAGATTACTCAAGCTTGAACAAGAATCACAAGCCATGTTTCTTTGTGAAGTAACTGAACAAAAGAAAACAGCTATTGAAGACAAGGCCATGATAGAAGATGACAAGAGAAATCTCACCAATAGACTAGAAGAGAAGACAATTGAATTTAAAAAGATTTCAAATGTGTAGTTAGATACTTTGAGCTAGATGATGAATGCTCATCATAAGCTAAACATGAAGGATATTCAGATCTCCACCTTGAAGATAAAAAATGAGCAATTGTAGAATGAATTGAAGAGAGAAAAGGAAATAACAAAAAGTTACAATAAACCCAATGAGGCCATCAAGTACTTTGAGCAATTGCTGAAATCACCAAAGGCTAGCAATGACACTACAAGACTTGGCTACATCAACATTGAACAAGGAGAATCATCTAAGGCTGTAGAAGAAAGAAGCAACAAAGGTAAGAACACTAAACCTACTTGTCATTTTTGTGGTAAAAAGGGACATACCTCTAATGTGTATAGAAGAAAGAATAGTCATCAGCATGATAAGCCTACAAATGAAAATTTCTATCACAAGTGCAAGAAGTAGGGACATTCAACAGAAGACTGCAAAACTAAAACCATGAGGACACCAAGATTTGAGGGTCACTACTATAGCTACAGAAAATATGGACATAGAGCATTTGGATGTAGATCAAAGCCTATGTGGACACCTATTCAGCCTGCAAGAGGAATCAATCATGCACATCACTACAATTGGGATTACAACACCAGGTATAGCTATCACTATTGCCAGAGTATGAACACATTCCTAAAATTGCATAAGGACACACTTTAAAGGAAGTTAAAGTAGATGATTGAATCAAACTACTTGTTTTAGTTGCTTAATGACTAGTCATATCAGTAGGAACTGTCCATCAAAGGCCAACGCACTCAAGACTAAAGTTAACAAGGGAAAAGAAAAAGTTAATGTGGAACACATCAAGGAATATGTGAAGAAGACATGGTAGAAGAAAGGTGAATGTAGCACATCAAAAGGAGAGATCACTTCACCCAAGAAGTCAAGTGATCACACCTCATCAAATTAAGCACTAGAAAGGCACAAAGGGCTAATACATATAAAGATGTATCATACATCAACCCAAAAGAACATAAGAGCACTACAAAGAAGAAATATGGATATATTAAGATGTCAACATAAAAGTTGGGAGATGATGTTGAGTTACCTTAGGCTGCCTAGTAAAACTACAGTACATGTCGAGTTGAGCAATCTAGTAGTTGTGGAGTAAGACTTGACAATGGCTGCCGAGCAATTAACAAGATTAGTAGCTACTAAGTGAATGAAATAGAGTTGATGCCGAGTTGGAAAATCCTTTGGAAGTTGAGTGATAGTTGTAAGCACAAAAGCAAAAAATGCTAGGTTTTAAACCTCATAAAAGTGAAAAACATTCACTTTTTGATAATTTTAACAAAGAGCAAAGATGAGTAGAGTGGTTAAGCGATTTCCTAGTGATCAAAACGTGATTTATAGCAATTCAACAACAACCCAACCCTATTTCATCAATTTACCAGGTATTTCATTCAAGTGTTGAGTTACATAGTTTGAAAAACTTTGTTTGAATAGTAAATCCTACTTCAGTTAAAGATGGCATCTGGTTCTAAATCTACAAACGAAAAGGAAGGGTTGGAAATTCAAATAGTTAGTAATGAAGTTAGACAACCAGAGTTTAGACTCATCCCTAAAGTTGCTTACAAAAATGGTCCCGTTGGTGCCCTATCCATGATTCCTGATAAAGTAGTTATGGTTTAGGAGGTATGCAAATGCTACAACTATAAGATAGGAGCCATAGGAGATTTGAATATTTTTAATGCATTTGATAAGCTTTATGAAAATGAGAAACTTAAGGACAGATTCTCCATGGTTGAGAAGAAGGGTCTAGCCAGAATCCTAGTTTTACCTATTATTTTTAAAATAGAATGGATATGCATTGTTCTGAGTAGAATGCATGATGGAGCTTTTTGGCTAGAAACTAGGCCAATAAAGTTCACAAAGAAAACTCTACATAGGGTGATTGGTATCCTAACCATAGATCACCCCCAAAACCCTAAGGAGTGATAAGAGGGAGGCAATTGAGAAAAACATTGGTCTCAAGTGGAACAACAGGGGTATGACAATTGACACCATCAAAGACCCCCTACTATATTTTTCTATTAGGATCATATCTCACAAATTTTATCAATCCAACAGGTTAAATAGTGTACCCTGCATAGCTATAGATTTTGCCTAAAAACTAGTGAAAAAGGATCACACTTATGATCTTACAGAATCGATGACGTAGCAAATCAATGAGAACTTGTAAGCCATAAGGAAATCCAAAGGGGCTCAATGAAAATTTGGTGCAGTATTGATTTGCATGTTCTTCTACATTATGAAAGAATTCCCCTCAATAGGAGAAATAAGATGGGATCCAAAAAAGACTATTATTGAACAAATAAATGGATTCATTGATCAAATGGGTGAAAAATTTAATGCCCAAATGACTAGTTATTTCGAGGATTTCAAAAAATCCATGAAACAAAGAATGAGAATTCTAGTCTCATTAGTGGAAAAACATGAAAAAGACATTTGTTTTCTAGTGGATATTGACTATACCTACATACAAGCAGTCATCCCTAGAGTCAGATGGCTTAGACCACTGGGCTATAAACTTGATGTGGATCAGGCTTCAACAGCTATTACAACATTTCTTGCAGAGGAAATTGATAAAACTGTAAAGCACTTTGGAACACATGATGTTGTTAGATCAGGGCTATTAACAGACCTCAAAACAGCCATAGTAGTAAAGAAGAAAGATAAATTGGTCAAGAAGATCAAAACAAAATTTGGGGCAGATATTAGAGAGATAGGTACTGCAGAAGAAGTAGAAGAAATAAGTGATGATAAATAAGAAGATGATAATGAAGGAGATGAGCCTGAACAAGAGTCTCAATAATTGACTCAAGGCTTAGGAGAGGATGAAGAGGAGTCTGTAGAGAAAGAAGTCGAGGAAACATCCATCCAAACCAAGGTCACCAAGAGAAAGGAAAAAGCACCACCTGCTCCTCAGCCCAAGCCAAAGAAAGTGGCAAAGCTTGCACCCAAGAAGCCTACAACTAGAGCTACCACAAGATCTACAACAACAAAGGAAAAAGAACAAGCAACAAAGAAAAAGAAATCCACTGAGAAGACTAAGGAAGAGCCAAAGAAAAGAAGAAAATTTGTGGCTCAACCTGATTTAGATGAAGAAAGGATAGAATCAAAAGACCGCACTCAATTTAAAGTGGTAAGTCATCCACCAAAGTCTTCTATTGATAAATTATGTGCTAAGATTAGGAATGGAGACTTAAATGATTTGAAGAATGTAGATTTTAATAAGCTCCCAAAGGATGAGAAAATTAAAATAGAGAAATCTATCTATAATATGATGGCAGAATATAAACATACACCTCTTGAAATGGATAGTTCATTGCCAAAGGAATTGTATAAGATTGTAGAAGAAAAATCGCATTTTTGTCTGCAAACTAAGAAAGAAATAAGGGAGTCTACCTTAGCAAGGATGTTGCCTAATTTGACTAAAAGTCAAATAAAAAATGCAATCAAAAGGCCCAATATTAGATTTACTCCCAAACAAATGGCATTTAGTATTTTACAAAATAAAATTGTAGAGGTTGTGAGAAAAACCACAAAAATATGGAAAATTATTTACAAGAAAATTGATGATGTATTTGATGAAGAATACAAGGTAGAAGCTAGTCCCAAAATAAAGGAAATAAAAGAAGTAAGAAGAAAGAACTTAGAAGAGAAGAAAGTGGAGGAAGAAAAGAAGGATGAAGAAGAGAAGGATGAAAAAATGAGTAAAGAAGAGAAAAAGGGGATAGGTGAGCAACAAGAATAGAGTGTGCAAGACACACAACTACCACCTCCTAGCCCTCCTCATTCTATCATCACACCTGTAGAGACAATCAAGATAAAGGAAGTCACTAACACTTCTGGTCAAAACATCAATCTATTAACTATAGAGGATCTAGAAAAGATCCTTGACCAATCAACACAAGCAACTAGGCTATGTTCAAGCCCAATACTAGTCAGTGTTGATGAACTCCAGAAGGCAGTAGTGAGATTAAAGGAAGTCAAGGTGCAAACACAAGAACCACCTATGACCACACAATCTATTGAAATTCTACTTCTTCCACCACCATCTCCACCAAAAGAAGTCATAGTTGTACTTTAGGAGCCAAGTGCAGCAATAGGAGATGGTAAAGACAAATCATCATAGTCAACAAGTACACCCCCAACCAAAATGATAGAAGAAGAGAAACAAACTGAAGAGAAAGAAGAGACAAGAGATAAGGAGAAATATACAATACAAACTTTGGTTGAATTACCAAAAATGGGTACTCCTACAAAAACTCTTCAGTAGCTAAGCACTAGAACACTAGAATTGCAAATTACAACACCAGGCTTGAGCTCAACTAGGGTAGCTAGGATAATTCATTATGGAATTCCTGAGCTTGATGATGACATAAAGATACCCTATTATGAATCTAGTACTCTCATTGAGGAAAAGATGAATGAAATTCAGAGTGCATTGGATAGAAGAAGGAGACAAGAGGCACTTAGAAAGGACTACAAATATAGGCAAGAATTGAATGAAATCAAGGACATATTCATGGATGCTTTCAGTCTACAGTCTCCAGATGAATCAAGACCAATTATAGAGTAACTATCAGATATAGTTGATTAGGTAACAAATGAGGACCATGATACAAATGACAAACTAATGAAATGGTCGGAGAAGAAGTTCCAAGGTAAGGTCAATAAGAGGATATCAAATGATATCATTTTGGGACAAGTTGACCTCGCTAAGAAATTAGATAGAGTTAAAATTGTACTTGGAAATATATTCTCCCTTTACAATAAATTGTGTGATTTTTCCAATTTCACACAAGCAATCAGTTAGAAATAATGAGCTTGGAGAGAAATCTAAAGATTTCTAGTATGCAAATTCCAATCAATCCAACTGAAAGTGAGAAGCATTTTCCTCAGACGCTTCACACTTAAATGGAACTAGTTGTATTATTAGCAAAGGAGGCTAATATAAAAGCTAAGTTAATGCAAATTCAATCCTCCATCACCTCTCACTTAGAAGTACCCCACAACCATATGAAGAGACGATCCTAAAGAAAGATCCCAAACTTTCTATACATAAAGGACTTGTGGACTTAGCAGAAGAGCTTGCAATCCAACACAAGTCATTAGATATTGGATTAAACAACTGGGATGTAGCTTAGAAGATACTCTTGGAAGTCAATAGCTCTTTTTTGGCAAAACATGATATTACTCCATAGAACCGTTTGAAATCAATGTGAAAAAGGGGGAGATATATATTACAAGGGGAGTAATAAGAAAAGGAGGAGATATGTAAATACTATGGGTAATTACCAAATTTTGACAAATTTTGATCATTCTTTCATTTATTTTGAGAATAAAGTGGAATCATTGTAAATAGCCAAAAAGGGAAGATAAGGAATAAAGGAGTAAAGAAGAGATGTAAATATTTGGTAATCACATGGAATACGGGCACATCACATAGATCAGATACACCGTATAGGCTCAGAATGCAAAAATAGGTCAAAGGACAGAGAGGATCAGGCATATTGGCACAGAATTTCAAATTTCAAAGGCATAATCAACTCAAGGGGAGCTATAAGGTATATTGCTACTTACAATTTTTGAAATTTTTGCATGAAAGTTGAGTGAGTACTCAATAAGGTTAGGATCATCAATGCTTAGTTAAGTGTTTTTGACACTCATGTCAAAGGGGGAGATTGTTGGACAAATAAATAATTTTGACAAATGAGTGTCAACACACTTAACCATTTTCATTATACATGCCGAGTACACAATAGATGTCGAGCCATAATTTCAATAGGTGTCGAGTCACAGTTAGTGCTGAGTAGATTATAGTATAGTATGTGTCGAGCAATACAGGAATTGTTTATGTACCAAGTAACAAAATCATTCAGATGTTGAGCAACTTAGAACAACATATTCTGAGTGATACAAGATACAATAGGTGCCAGGCAAACTAGGAAATGTAGTTGATGTCGAGCAATTGAAAAATAGTATGTGTCGAGCATCAGTAATACGTCATGTGTTGAGCAACGCAAGATCAACATAAGAGTTTGTTTTTGCACAAACTAAGATGTAAACCATTTTTGGAGCCAACTTAGACAAATGTTGAAGGAGGAAAAGGATAAGGATAAATCATTTACATTTCCTATGCAATCTGCATGCAACCAATAATAAAAATGCAAAGTATAAGTGGGAATTTGAGATTCAATTTGGATTGCCGATCCATATCTAACCCTAAGTCTTCTCATTCTTTATAAGGATGATGAATGCACCATTGTATGTATGGAAGAAAAGAAACATAAGGGGAGATTATAGTGAAATTTTAGTGTGAAGAGAAAATAATTAGTGAAAGGGATAGCATTTATATATCCAATTGATCAGAACAAAATAGGTGACAGATTCAAAGATCAGATCTAGTAGAGATCAAAAGAGAAAGAGGAGATCGAGTGCCTAAACCAAGATTTTTGAGATTGCATTCAATCAGGTCAAATGTTCTAATACTCTCTCACAATTGTATTAGAGGTTGAAATCCTATGGTGATAGGTTAGCTTAACAGCTAGGTAGGAGAGCCTTTGGAGAAGGTCAAGAAAATCCTATGTATTAGGTGGGTTTAATAGACTTTATGTAAATCCTTTAAAAGAGTGACACTTCTTGTAAAGTGTTTGTAAATCCTTTCAATAGGTCACTATTGACACAGTGCAAAGCCTTTAATAGGGAAAACTGTCAAAAGTGGTTGAAATCATTGATGCAGTAATTTTTGTGGGTGTCATCCCCACCCCTATTTTACCTTCTTATTCCTGGAGGGTTTTTGGGTCACCAAAATCTCTTGTGTTATGTGTTACGTGTTGATGCATGCTTTCATTTTATGATTGTTTACATGTATAACTTTCATGCATGTTAATTTTAGTTATATGTAATTAAGGGTAGAAAAGGATAAAAATTGGTTACTTTTGATTCACCCCCCTCCTCCTCTCATAAGTACTCTTCCTATTTGAACATTCCAATAGTATATCCCATGGGAAACTTTACATTTTGCAAATCCATCTAGGTGCTCCTAGATACAACATTACATAATAAAATAAAATAATAAAATTTAAGGAATATTATGCAATGTGTGCAACACCCATTATCTCAACAATCTCCCACTTCTTGTATACATTGCATAGGGTCAATCTGTAACCAGATAAATGAACAAGGGAAGAATCCCTCCCAGTACATCCACCATCATGGATGAAAGTGTGACAAGTGCTCCATCCTGGTACCCAAAACAAAATCAAAGTATCCAACATTTCAAACATGAATGATATCACCTCCTACTATGCCACTACCACTGGACATACATAAAAGACATCCAAAGAGAAAGGCACCCAACCTATTGCATTAGAAGATCATAAAATCCTATACCATCTAAAATGCCATGCACAAAAAAAAGATTGATCCAAAGGTAATCACATGTATCTATAGTTGTCAAAATATCCATAGCTGAAATAGCACTAACAACAAGTGCTAAACCCATCCAACTATCCATACCCCAAAGGTATAACAAGTGAATCTTACATCATCAACATATCCAATCTGTAACCTACAATCATAATCCTCAAGAGAAATAACTACCACATATATACCAAGAAGCTCCCACTGCAAAATATAATGTCAAATCTATAACCAATCCACTCACAACATCTGAAAGAAGTGAATACATGTAGTGTCAAGGACATCCACAATACATATACCAATAACCTGCAAGAACAATTCTCATAAAAAGTCTCTAATGCTCTCCCAAGTTCTCCACAATTAGTAGAGGAAAAAGATAAAGGAATAACCATGTCATTTCTCACATGACATACATGAGCACAAACCAGTGATCACAATCTCTAACTAATCTCAAATCCAATGTAAGTGAAACCAAACATCTAGCAAGATAACCAAGACCAAGAGAAACCATGCAAATTATAATATGTATCATGTCCTTCTACACACACCTCTAGATGTAAATTTTACAAGTATGATGTCCTCCATAAAACCTCAACAAGAAGCCTCAACAACACCCAAATCATACCATATAACTAATCATTGATGTAAGCCTCTCACAAGAAGATCAAACTCATAAACTATTCCTAAATATAAGGAATATACCTAATATAAAACCATCTCCCAAACTCAACCAAATAACAACATATGCATATGGAGATAAACAATTCTAAACCATCTCTCAAATGAACCCTCTATAGCTAACTCATGTACCATAGCTCAAGGTCCATATCTATGAAAGAAAAGCATAAATATAATGCACCTGAGAGAAATAATGGGCTATACCTCTTAAGTTGCAAACCACCGAGTAGACCAAGAGTGGGAATAAGAATGCATATCAAGATATCCAAATCTCCAACCAAGACTCATCTAAGAACAATCTCCTCTCAATTCTATAACAAGTGATTGCCTCTCGAATTTCCTACTAAAGCCATCAACTATTCCAAAAAATACTTCTCTAATCCAAGAGAAATCAGCATCACCGCCATCTCTAAGTATCCATGAGTACCTATAACCAATCAATCCATGCCAACTCCAAATGTAACATAGCAATATCATGAAGTATCTAGCTTATGATCAGTGTACTCAATACCAAGAAACTAAACCAAGATCAATGTCAAAGTTCCAACCATGGCCTTAGGAAAATAAGCATGACAACATGATCTTACCATCTCAACCAAAGATATTAGATGCTCCATAAGAACATAATATAACATGTCACAACTCTAAAACCATATCAAGAGGATAACATGACATAGAAATGAAACCATCCTTACACCAAGGATGAAAGCATAAATGACACCTTTACCAAGAATCTTATGAGTCCTCAAGATGCAACCATCTCCACATACTATAAAGAAAACCAAGTGCACCATGTAAATGTCAAAGGTTCTTCTGCAACAACAGGAAGATTTAATCTTGCATCTTTGTTCATGCTAATGTATTAATTTTAGTACCATCTTCTTTTGGAACAAATGTATGATATAACACTTGAGTATCATTCCCACATACCTCTTATTTGTTTACTTTGATGAGGTATGACCACTTGACCTATTAGGTGAAGTGATCCCTCCATTTGACGTCCTACAATCATCTCTCTTTTTCCATGTTTTGTCCATCTCAACTCTAATGTGTTCAATATTTTCCTTGGTTTTTCCTTTGTTTAATTCACAATTGGATGCCTTTGACCTAGTTGGACAATGCTTACTGATGTGACCAGTCTTCAAACAACTAAAATATGTTGCTTAACTTAACCATCTATTGCAGTTACCACTAAAGTGTGTTCTAATGCAATTCTCGAGGATATGTCCATATTCTTGATAGTAATGACAACTTTGTCTACTGCTTTAATCCTAGTTATAGAGTTATCCATGGCTTCTTTCCTTTATTGACTTAATTGATGACCACATGGATTTGGATCAGCATTCAAAGGCTTTATGTTCATATTTATAAAAATTGTAGCAGTGACCTTAAAATATTGGTGCATGCATGGTTCTAGTTCTAGATTCATGTGCTTGATGTCCTTATTTTTTGCACTTATGACAATGAATCATGTTCTTAGGATTGATATGTTGATTTTTGTTCTTGCTCCTACACACATTAGTAGTATGTCCTTTCTCACCACAATAATGACAAGTGGGTTTGAGTTCTTACCTTTGGTATTTCTTTCTTAAGCAGCTTTTGATAAATCTCCTTCTTCATTTCTTGTGTAGCCTAATCTTGTTGTACCATTGTTGGATCTTGGTAATTGCTCAAAGTACCTAATGGCTTTATTTGGTTTATTGAAGCTTTCAACAATCTCTCTTTCTCTTTTTAGGTCATTTTGTAGCTGTTCATTCTGCAACTTCAATGTAGTTTTCTCAATGTATTTGACATTCAACTCATGATGAGAATTCATCATCTGGCTTAGGGTATCCAATTGCATGTTTGAGATCCTGGGTAGCTTTGTTGATTTTTCTTTTACTTTGTTTGTTAGAATTCTTTTATCTTCATCAATCATGGCCTTCTCTTCTATGTCTTTCTTCTTTTGTTCAATTACTTCAAATAGCATCATGTCTTGTGATTTATTCTCTATCTTGAGATTTCTGATCTCCTCAACTCATATTTTATTCCTTTCCATTAGATCTGCAATTGCTACATCAAATTTTTTGGAGTCTCCATTTGCAAATAGCTTGTTGGTGTTGATCTCTTTGTATTGTGTGTCATTTTCTACAATACCAATTTCTTTCCTTCTCTTTAAGGATTTCCTCAATTCCTCTCTAGCCTCATCTAGTTGATGTAGAATGAGTTGTATATGAATTCCTTGGTTTTCAATAATCTTTCCTAGCTTGCAGCCTTCCATTTCTAGATCTTTTCTCTAAGCTATAAAGCCTCTCCTTCTAAGAACTTAGCTCTGATACCAACTATTGTAATTACAAATAGGAAAAGTAAATTTCTAAGAGGGGGTAGTGAATTAGGAGTTCAAACTTCAACCAATAAAACTTTAGCCATTCATTAGGTGCATTCAATATGTAAACTAAAATAACATGCAAAGCAAATGCATCTAAAACATGTAGTCAAACACACACACTTAACATTGGATATGATAATTACCTAGAAACCCTCTAAATGAGAAGCTAAAACTAGGGTGGGTATGACACCCACAAATATTTACTCCTTCAACAATAAATTTTAGCCAATTAAGGTTACAATGGTTTGACTATGAGACATGATTAGCCATATGAACGGCCTACCCTGTTAAAGACTTACAGAGATTGCTAAGTCACAGCTTGTTAGAGGATTTTAACACCCTATTAGAAGTGTTCCTAGTTAAAGGACTTTTAGGTCATTCACTTGGAATGCCACCCTATTAAATGATTTTGTGCATCCTATTAGGATTACTCTACCTAGGAGATTTAACTAAAATCACATGTTAAGATTTTTCAACATAGATCATGTGATTGGCATTGGATTGCCTAACTAAAGATCAAACCTACACAATGTCCTTCGTGATCCTCTATGATCTTATGTAACAGTGTTGTATCCTCTATCCTATATTCTACAATTAACTGATTCTACAATTCACTCTTACTTGTAAGTCACTTTGAATGCTTTCTGAACAAATTCCATCATTCACCCCTTTTTACCTTGTCTCTCTTTATTTCTTCTTACAAAATGTTTAGGGCTTCTTCTTCCTTATAAAGACTTTGGTGGCTTAGGGTTAGGTATGAATCTATGGATCAGATTCATCCATATTGTTTCTTAAACCTTTCCCTTTTTTGTATTGGCTACATGTGATTACATAGGGAATTCAAATAGATTCGTTCTTATCTCCAAAAGATCGAGATATATCTTTAGGTTGGCATACAAATAGTTTACATAGTTGTTTGTTCTATTACAAACAAAAATGTCCAATTTGTGTTACTTGGCATATGAAGTCTCTAATGCTCAACATACATTGGATTTATGATTCTGAATCGACACCTGAACTACTCAGCATCAACTATTTTTTTGACACTTGAATCACTTGCCATGGTTTGTCTGCTCGACACCTGAGTGACTCGGCACTCTTTGCAACTCAACACAATCTATTATCCACATGTTTTACTTGACATGTATTACTAGTTCAACATGAACTAAGTAAATAACTTAAGTGTGTTGACACTCACTTGTCAAAACCAATCTGAGATCAACACCAAATTGATCTATGAACCTAATTGATAATTTTGAAAAATAATAATATAGGGTGATTGAATTGGTTTAATATAGGTGCTTAAAACTACTAAATTAACCCAAATGATTTAGATTACAAATTTAAAACATTATATTTATTTGTAATAATTATAAAATAATCAATTAGTGTGACTAAAGATACATATTTGGTAAATCAATTAGTACGACCAAAGATACAAATTTGTTAAATCAATCAGTAGGACTAAAGATACATATTTGTTAAAACAATTAATAGGGCTAAAGATAAATATTTGCTTTATGTGGATATAAATATGCTAACTAGGTAAGCCAATACATTACTTTAAAAAACTACAAAATATAATATTCTTAACAACCTTCATCCATGCTAATTAATATTATTGAAATGTATACATTTAAAAATACATTAATAAACTAATAAACTAAGAGTATGATCCTACAATTAAAAACACATAATGAAATGAAATTCTATAGTTTGAAAAGAAGTTGATAAAAGAATCCTAACATATTAGATAATCTTTGATGCATATCTATCTAATGATTGTGTAAGTTCCAACTAATTTGTATTACCTATTTAGATCAAGTTGTTATTATTATTCATCCATTGTAATTAAGATTATTAAAATCTATACATTTAAAAACACATTAATAAACTAATAAACTAAGAGTATGACCCTACAATAAACTAACATTAATATATAATTTTTTAATAAACTAATGATGGGTCAATGCAAGAAGTTGGGTCTCATTTTTGGCCAAAAAGTGGAAATGTTTTTCCTATTTTTAAAATATTTTGTCAATTGATGCAAAAATTTGAGCCATTTAGAGATTAAATATAAAATAACTTCAAACATAAAAATTGCAGTGCCTGAGATCTTCTTTTTTAATATTTTATTTATTTGTATACACACATGATAGATTATTTTTTTAGCATGGATCTTTAAAAACCACTTTTTCAAAATGTTTGTTTTAGGACCATACCACACTCATATACGAATACCATAATTTGACACAACTAAATGAATTTTTGCAAATCCTTTTAAACAAAGTTACCTGATGCACCAAAGATTGATGAGAATAATTTTATTGAATTTTTTAATGAATAGTTTTTATAAATTTTTAATTGACAATTAACCTAATTTCTAAAACGTCTCATGTACGAACACCATAATTTAATCAAAAAATAATAATTTAACTTTAAGAGAATTGTGTGAGGATTGATGACATGTAAATTAATTTAAAAAATATGAAAAATTTAAAAAGTTATTGAAGTTTTAGTGAATGTCACTTTTTGATGTTTAAGAGATACTTTTGATTAATAAATAATGAAAAAATAGAAAATGTACTAATAACAATATAAAATTTACATTTTTGAAATCAAAATAATAAGACCTATAATGAGTTTTTGTTTCATCAAAACATTCAATGGGGATGACCATATAAAAATTATGACAATCTCTAAAATTGTTGATTAAATGCCTTAAAAAAATGGTTCATAAAGGCATGGCTTGGTGGGACCAAGCCTGTGCCATGCCTTTCCCCAAGGCAAAACCCCATGCAAAATTTGTAGTCATTGTAAATTCCTACCTATGTCACTAGAATCAAGCACCCAATTTATAATTCAAAAATTGGGTGCCTAGTTGCATTTCAACCATTGAACGAATCGGATACCCGATTGTTTTAAAAATTGGGTACCCAATTCTAATGTACCTATTGGGCACCAAAAGATGCCCCATAGGCTGATTTTCAGCAACTGTAATGATTGAATGATAGTTTCAATCTGCAATAGAAAATTTTGTGATAATTATTCTATTTTCTTATCTTCTTCTACAATTTGCAAGTTGTTGATTCAAATTCAAAACTAGTGCAAACAAGGGATCAAAACAATGAAGGAAGAAGAAAATTAAAGTTTTGAAAGATGAGTAGATTGCAATAAATAAAGAGAATGAAGCACAATGTCAATAAGAGAAAAGACAAAGAATTAGAGAATTGAACATTGTTTCAAAGGAGACATTGAGGATACCATGATGGATGAAGAGGCTAAAAAAGAGAACCCAATACAAGGAGATTCATGTGCACATTCTAATCAAACATTCAATACAAGTGCATCTCCAAACCCTCAATTTTTTTCTCATCATGAAATCGGTGACTTTTTAGAAGCAAGTTATGTTTTAAACAATTTAGATTTTCTTCATGAGAATAGATTGTCAAATGATCATACACAAAAAACTCCAATGAAAATGCATGCCCCAAAATAAATACCAAGAAAAATTGAAAATTAAATTCAAATCCCAAATAACTGTGAAAATGAAATGTTAGTTGAAAATAAAAATTGTATGAATGTAGACATAGAAACACCAACTACTGAACAAACATGTCATTTTTCTAATGATGTGCAAGATAATTTTGAGGGATTGGTTTCATGGAGACAAATTAGGACACATGCTAATAGATTATACAGACATTTTTTTATAATAAGAAATTTGGGTTTCAATGTTGGTTGATGTTACAACTAATTCAAAATGTCTAAAATGAAAAAAGTAATGAAAAGGTTAGGAATGTATGCAAAATCCAAAAATAAAAATGAGTCTTTAAAACAAGTTGTATCCACTATTGCTAGTGCCTTTGATGTTATTGGAAAGAGAAATCACTCTAAAGATAAGAATGCAGTGCAACGAGCAATAACAACAGCTTTAGTTAACAAATCAACAATTGGAAAAAGATTGATTAGCAACACAAGTGGATAACTTAATGTGAATCGTAAGACTTTAGAAAGAGTTGTAAAGAGAAGGGTTAACTTTGAAAATGACCCAGCAAATATTTTGTGGACATCTAGTGGTAGACTCCTGAGATGTGATATGAAACTTACCTAGTGAATACAAAAGTTTGGTTGAAATTTTTTGGCATGATAATTTACAAGAGTATCAACTAATTCAAGAGATGTTCTTAAATTGAGAGTTGAGTCAAAAATACATGATCCACTTCCTAAACATCTTTTGGACATGGTTCAAACTGAATTGTTTAGAAAATTTGTAGATGGTAAGGTATTAACTATTACCATTAGTCAATGATCTTTTGAAAAGTGTAAGCCATGGTATGTAAGGATTAACAAGGAAAAAATCACATGTTGTAAAACACATGTTCAATTTCGTTACCATTATGATTTATTTTGATTTATACATGGTACCATGCATGGTAAAGAAATGTTGTAAAAATGTGGTATAAAAATACCACCTCAAACTATAAAGGATTTCATATCAAGTTTGTTTTGTAAGCCACCTAATGATCAATACTTTATTTTCAATGCATGCCTTTTTGGTATATGTGATATGTGTGGCAATCTTTCTTTGTCAGATGAGTGTTTGCATGAAAATGCTTTGAATACTTTTGGACAACAATTAGTTGATGTAAAAAGATTCAAAACTATTGAATATCCATTGAAGGATGGGAAGATTGGAAGGTGTGATCAAGTTATAGATAGAGTTAGTTGTCATGCATTTATGGATGAGTTTAAGAGTGTGATCATACCAAAATATGTTAAACACTCTCAATATGATAGATGACTGGATGGAAAATTTTGCATATGTAAGAATATATTTCCAATTGGTACTATACTTTAGTTTTTGACATTTCAAAGAACTACACACTTACTCCACAAGATGAGGTACAACCACAATATTACAATTCAGTGCAAGTAACAATTTATGTTCATATAGTTTATAGGCATGCACCTGATAGTACAGAGGAGGATCAAAAAATATTGAGAGAGTACCATTTTTATATGAGTGATAATAAACTTCATTCCTCTTAGTTTGTCCAATATTATTTCAAGGTATTTTATGATAATTTAAAATAGAGATAAATTCAAATGACACAACATTGGATATGGTCAGATAATTGTATAGGACAATTCAAGAATGCTAGAATGTTCTATTGGTTGAGTATGACACATAGGCAAACTAATATCCAACATGTGTGGAGTTTTTTTTAGGTTGGACATGGTAAAGGAGAACATTATGGTGCTGGTGCATGTGTAAAGAGAGCTCATAGTAGAGAGAAATTAAAATTTGAGGAATAAGCTCAATTCAAAAATGTACATGAGATTGTCGAATGGTGTAACAAATATTTATACATAGGATCAAGTGAGAACTCTACCATAAAATGTTTCTTCTACCTAGTTGAAGAGAAGAATATCCTTTCAAGATATGATTGTGATACAATTAGTGGGTTAGCTAAATAACATTCATTTAGGAGTTCAGATTCTAACACTTGGACTATATGGACTAGAGAGCTTGCTTATTTTTGCCAATTTTGTCTTGTAGATTAATGGGAAGAATGTGAGAATAAAGAATGGGTTGAAGATTGGAAAAAAAAATCATTAGCACCTACTCTCACACATTTTCAAGATGATATAGTAAATGAAAGCCAGAATGTTACTTTTGCATCAGAAGACTATGTTCATATTTCAGACCTCATACAACCTGGTATGCAAAATTGAATTAGATATTGTTGTGATCATGCTTCAACTTATATTATTTATATATGTAAACATGTAAGTAAAGTATTTATGTAGTTTATCTTATCTTGTAGGACATGTTTATGTTGTTATTGCACCTAATGATAATGATGAACAGATCGAGTATTGTCTAGCTAGATGTGTGGAGCCTAAGAAAAAATTGATATGCCATCAAGTAGATGATGATGGTTTTGAGTATCCAATTGGGTCGATCAGTGTAGTTGGCACCTAGCTACATAGATACCTAACAAGAAGAAATGGTTTACCATCATTTGAAGACTACTAATCTGAAAAGAAGATTTTGCACTATTCTTATTTGGTTGTGGCAATGAATATCAAATTAGAAAGATCGAAGGGGAGACCCGCTAATAAGGTATTATGGACAATTTCAATGGATGAGCATGAGACAATCATAGATGTATTACATAAGAGAGAGGATGCAGATGGTACAGTGGGATGACTATATTTAAATCAAACACATGTAAATTTTTTCTTTATTGTGTTATTTTTATATATGTACATATATAATTCAATTAAATATATGTATGTGTTGTCAATAGAAAACTAGAGAACTTATATATATATATACATATATATATACATATTAATATATATATGTATATATATATATATGTATATATATATGTATATATATATGTATATATATATATATGTATATATATATGTATATATATATGTATATATATATATATATATATGTATATATGTATATATGTATATATATATATATATATATATACCTCTTATTTAGGTCTCAATTAAAATTTATGCAAATTTAAATGTTAAGGTGGATCGAACATCAACATCTTGTGCAATTACACATTGTGAGTACATAAAAATTACACATATATTTACATAGTTCATATAGCTCATATTAATTTATGCTTTTATTAACATGTGTTTTTGTTTTACAATTTTATTTTACAGGACCTCATTTGAAGAAATGTGTTGAACCAATTTTATATTTTGAGTTCACTTCTATAAATATGCCATTGACATTGTCTTACATATATTGCGAAATATGTTGTAAACATATTTAAAAATAGGAGTTTACTTCTATTTTAAAGTTAAAGATGTGCACTTGATATTAAAAATTAATTGTCAATTCAAGTAATGACCTCCTATTTTTTTTCCATTACTTTTATGTTCAAACATGTTTAAAATAAAATGCTTGTATATAAATAGTTAAAATTATTGTTCATGTACCATACACTTACAAAATGTGTCATAACATGAATAAAATATGTCACAATAAAGAAAATGGTTTGAATACTTACAACATGATAACATAATATAATATATACTACATACACTAGCATGATAAGAAGTCATAAAAAAATAGTACATGGTCTAACATGTCATAGCATGATCTATGAAGTCAAAAAATACATATGATACAATTAACTATCCTAATACAAAGTGTATCAAAATAAACAATATGTGTCATAAAAAACACAATCTAAAGGTGCCAACAAGACCTAATCTATCTAACCCACAGTCCTCTTTATTCGATGCAAAGATGACTCAGATGGATCATCTTGTGTAACATGAGTTGTCTCATCATGTGGGACAACCTATGAGGTAGATGGATCATCCTATGTAGCATGAGGTGTCTCATCATTTACATGCTTAATTGAAATGGGTTTCAAAATCTAGCTTGCAAATAAATTAAATATTCACTACATAATAAAATTAATACCACATGAGATGGGTGTCCCTCTGTAGTGGGAGGAGGTGCACAGTGAAAGCTACCAAATGTAGCAATGGTGAGGTCCTATAATTTACAATACATACATTTTAAAAATTTGATAAAGAGCATAATGAACTATGTAAGTACATAAATCACAATACTGACCTCAAAGGATGATGTAGGTACCTCCACCTGGCTTAGTCATGTACTCTCAACAACACTTATGGTGACATAGTCCTAAAATTATGGATACATAAATGTTGAGTCAAAATTATATATACATGAATTACAAAGTATGTAAACTAAAAAGTACATAATTTGTACACTACATTTTTTATACACTATAAAAACATGTATATATATATCATACCTGAGTAGTAGCCAATGTCACAAATGTGTCTAAAGATATGCTAGCACAATGATCAAAAGATGGAGTCAAACATAAACTATATCGAGGCATGTATGGATAAGTATGATCCATCTCCTGTTCATAAAATCAAAACACATAAAATTATATAGATGAGTCAAAATTGTTCACATTATAAGTTAATAACAATATAGATACATAAAAATAATACTAATTATTTTTCTTTATTCAAAAGTTCATACCATATGTATTTGAGGTTTTTCTTTAGTCGTAAATGGATCAGGACCTGTACTGACATCAAACTATGTAGCAGCTGACAATCTCTACAAAATCAAATAATAAATTCGAGTTTGAATATACATTTTTATAGTGTAATTCAAAATGCATACCGTACCAGGGATGCCAATTCTGTAGGTCTTGAAAAAAGACTATACTGCCTCCTAGGAGGAATACTATCATCCATCCTCTATTATTTCAAAATTAACATACATTAATATGGTTAATACAATTACACATGTATGTAGAAAGTAAATAATTATGTACTTTTTATTTAAATTTTAATTAAAATTTTACCTATTACTCCTAACTATCTCTGGGTTCTGCTTGCATGAGCTTGGCAAATGATAACACATCAATATCATCACTACCATCACCATGGGCAGTGTATGCGTCATCATCAAAATCAGCGCCCTTAGCATAATGGTCATCATATGCCACATCAACATCACTCTGGGGGCCTCTGCATATATCTCCATGACTACTACAAATGTATCCAAGTCAACGAATACCTCTCACTTGCATCCACAACTCTACTAAATTTCCTGAAAGGGCACTCAATGATGTAAGAGCAGACAACACTGCTCGATGATGGTGTAGTGTTGGGACAATGGGCATGGGAAAAGATACAAGATGCTAAGGTCATATGTAGTTTCTTGTTCTATCACTTAGCTTTTCCCCAAGCCTATCCTGAGGCATCCCTCCACCAACCCCCTAAAATGATCTAATATCAAAATAATTGGGTTTCAAACCCAATTCAAACTGAGCCCATAGTTTCCTAAGAAAGTACATGGGCACCTCATGATTAGCATGTGGTGGATGGTCAAATACCATCCACCACCACTCTCAAAAGTGTGCTAATATATGCAGATGCATGAACCATCTAATGGAAATGTGAGGCTTCTTGTCGCTAATCTCTTCATAGGTCTTAGGGTTTACAAAATGTCCTTTAACTATTTTCAGGTTATGGACCTCTCTATATGATAAGCCATCAGAATAGAAGGCACACATGTGTTGCCTCCATAATCTAAATGAATCAATATCATAACCGAAATGTTGTATAGAGTGAACAACACCTTGCATGCTATCTATAAGGCATAGTAGGTGAGAAGGGGTGGGCCTTGCACCTAATAGTCTCAATATCTCGCATGACATTGCTAAGATTACACCTCATGCTCTCTCATAGATCCTCTGCAATAGGTGGTGGAAGAGGACTAGGTGGTCATGGAGGTGGGGGTGGAGGTGGCGGGGGTGGAGGTGGGGGTGGGGGATGGGGAGGGGCTAGGGTTGGGTCCATCAAATATAATCTACATATATGTTTAAACAACATAAAAAATCACAAAATTATTATTTAATAATATAAATCTAAAATATCAATTATATAAATCCACAGGTCTTTAAAACCATATCAATTAAATAAATAAAGTTAAACACTTAAGTAAACTTTGTTAGTGTAAATAATTATTATTTATGCTTTACTTAAGTTTTCTTAGGATAAATGCATTATTTATTAGTTGTCACCTAGGAGTAAGCATACCTTTACATGTTGACTTGTTGACAAAAAAGAAGTTTGCACCTACCTTGTCATACTTATCCTCTTGTCTACGTGGAGGGTAATCCAATTTTTTTTGGATGTATGCTTAGTTGTCATACTTATCTCCTAGCTCTTTCTAGCTCATTCTAGAAGCTTCCTAGAGGCCTTTATAAATAGGCTCTCCTAGTATATTTGCATATCATATTGTACAACAATTTACATTTTATCTGAGAATACCATTTTCTTATTTTTAGACCAAACCCTTGCCTCTTCTTGTCTTTTTCTTCTCTATGACAAGTTTTCTACGTGTAGGCGATCCAAGGGCTTGTAGATTTGGTTTGCATATTTGCTCAAATCCTACATGGTATCAGAGCCAGATCTATTGTAGCTTGTTTAGTATTTGGAGAAAAAGAAGAAAGAGGGTTTGGCATAACAGATCTAAAAAATTTTGGGATTTTTTCTTTGTTTTTCGGAGGTGCGATGGCAGCAATTTAGAAAAAATAACTATAGAGGTGATTTTCAAATAGCGATATCTCCCTCATACGGAATCCATTTTCCAAGCAATTTTTTTGTTTTGGGGTAGAATTTCATGATCTACACATTGGTGCAAGTTGTTTGAGATCTATGTTCCCAAATTTTTTTGCAACTTGCAAATCCTGATTTTTATCATTTCAAATACTTAGGATAGGCTCATATGGACACATATTTCAATGCTATTTTTTCAAAAAGTGCATGATTTATTGTTTACTTTCCATATCTGAAATCAGTTTCGAGTAATATTGAGTAAAAATAATAATTTCATCATTTGGTCATTTTTTGGCCTATAAAAACTAGATGGTGATGTTGGTTATATTTCATGTCTCACCCATTTGAGCTCCTAGTTTTTGGCATTGAAGTAGACTTTAGTTTTCTCTATCTCTACATCTGGCATCCAAGTTTTCTTCTTAGTTTTTGTTCTTTCTTTAGTTATTTATTTGGTTTATGAGGGATAAATTTATCCATTGTGTGGGGTGCATTTTCCTTTCCATGATTTAATTTAGAAATGGCCCTTCTACTTTTGTCTTCTTCTCTTAATGTCAGACCCCTCTATGGCCCAGCTAACGCCAAACAACTATCACACCTAGAAAGCACAAATGACTAATCTTCTTATGTCATGAGGCTTATGGTCATGTCTAGATGAGAACCAACCTATCCTATAGTGCCCTTTTGAGGTTCTTCAACATAGAAACAAAATGGATAAAGCTAGGGGATTGATTGTACTAAACATCTTTGATAGTCTACTATTTCACTTGGATGGTTTGACCACTCTTCAAGTTATTTGACCAAGTTCCACAACTTTTTTGGCATAGTGAATGAGTTCCAAGCACTTCAACTTGATGCGGAGTTGACTTCTTTGACACCTGCTAGCTTCCCCACCATTGAAGACTTCTTGATGAAGTTCAAATCTCTACGTATAGTTTTGCAGGGATGTGGGAAAAATAAAACAGATGATGAGTGTATTTTCTTGATACTCTCAAAGCTGTGAGGACAGTATCAGATATTTTCTTCCACTTTCTACTCCACTATGAATGTCTTGGGTAACAGACATCAGATACCTTCTTCTAAGATATCTTGTGATTGTTTGACATGGGAATAGTCCAAGCTCACTTAGATGGATTCACTTATAGGTTCACAATCACAAGCATTGCTTGCCAAGGATACACAAGAGACAAAGCTAAAGCAGATATCAGATTCCTCTTCTCAGAACTCTATTGGTCCATCATCCTCCTCTAAGAAGGAAGAAAAGAATATTGAATTTCCTACATATTCTTGTTTTCAAAAGGGACCTCATGATGAGTCACATTATTTTCAGAAGAGATTTGATGGCTATGAGAAACAAATCATAGATTTGCAATATCTTCTTTAGAAGAGCATTATTTCCTCTCCATCCTCTTCTACCTCACACAGGCCTACCTTTCAGTCTTCTTCCATATCTTCAACATCTACACTAGATTATGGACAAGGTCATGCATTACAAGAATCCATTGCATCCCCTTCCCAAGTCCCTTGGATACTAGATTTAGATGCTTCTCACCATATGACATCTTCCCAAGGTGTCTTCTCTACTCTTGAGGCTTCTCCCATTCCTCATATTCTCATGGGGAATAAGACTTCCCTACTAGTCTATGGGAAAGGTTCAATTGGAATTCAGGATAGATTCTTTAATGATGTATTATATGTTCCCTCTCTATCTACAAACCTTCTCTCGATTTCTTAGATTACACATAGTGGATCAGGGAAAAAAGTTGATTTCACTACAAATTGATTCTTCATTCCAGATCATGCCATAGGAGGCATTATTTCTAAAGGGATAGTTTATTCTTCCACCCATCTCTACACCTTCTTGAACTTTAGTCTGCCATCTCCATTGTTGGAGCAAACTTCCTCTCTTTCACGAGAGCATCATGTGGTGCAGATAGGATACTTGAACCTTTGTATTGTTCTTTAGATCACTATTTTGCCTCCCATAGCACATCCAATTGAGGTCTTTTCTCTTTAGTAGGATTCTTCTTCAGCTATGTCTAACCTTCTAACTCCATTCATTGAGCCTCTCGGTGCAATTATTAAGGATTCCATAGAGGACAATCATCTCCTCTTTCATGATAGTGTCAACACACCTGCCTTGGGGATTCTCTTTTAGGATCCTCGTGTTTTCTCCTTTGAGCATTAGTTAGGCCTTCTAGTTTCACCTCTCATTTAGGAGTTTCCTTGTTCTATGCCCTTGTTTCTTTCGTATTGGAGTTTCTTTGGTTCACTCGTTTCTACAAGGGCTCCATCATTATAGGGGGGCTTTGGCGTCTCTTCTCTATCTCATACAGGGGCTACTTGTACTTGTGATTTTGAGAGAGTCTCTTGAGCTATTTCTAATCTATGCTTGGGGTTGCAGAAGTTGTCTTTGGGGGTTCTTATTGAGGCCTTCCTTCATTTTTTTTAGCATATTTGTTCTATCTCTTTTTGGCATATGGTTTTTCCCATTGGTTTTTCTCTATTGTCTCCATTGTATAGAGATTTTCATTTTACAGAGATTCCATTCATAGCCATTGTGAACTTAAGTGCATTCCCCTAAGTTGCACTTAAGGGGGGGGTGTTAGTGTAAATAATTATTATTTACGCTTTACTTAAGTTTACTTAGGATAAATGCATTATTTATTAGTTGTCACCTAGGAGTAAGCATACCTTTATGTGCTGACTTGTTGACAACACAGGAGTTTGCACCTACCTTGTCATACTTATCCTCTCGTCTACGTGGAGGCTAATCCACCTTTTGTGGACATATGCTTAGTTGTCATGCTTATCTCCTAGCTCTTTCTAGCTCATTCTAAAAGCTTCCTAGAGGCCTTTATAAACAAGATCTCCTAGTATATTTGCATATCATATTGAACAACAATTTACATTTTATCTGAGAATACAATTTTCTTATTTCTAGACCAAAACCTTGCCTCTTCTTGTCTTTTTCTTCTCTGTGATAGGTTTTTTACGTCCAGGTGATTCAAGGGCTTATGGATTTGATTTGCATATTTTCTCAAATCCTATAAACTTTAACATTAAGGTTAATTGAACATTATGTCAAATTTAAGCCTAATCATAAAATAACACTCCAAAAAACTATATTAATAAATCAACTTAAATGTGAATTATAAAAATATCTTGTATAAATATGTTTATGATTATGCCTTAAAAACTTTGTACGATAAAGGATCAATATTAAAACAATTAGTCCATTGAACATATAAATAAGATTGTGGTTTGGGTTAGGATTGAACATATTATAATATCACACATAATTAACCTATCAAATGGTGACATCTACAGGGAAATGTGTTGGTTGCAAGAATTGAGTAAATAACTTTTTAATTAGACTTAAATAAATCCTTAAGTAGTTATGTTTTAAGTATCTATATAGATGGTAGATCTTTATCTATGTGTCCTTATTATAAGGATGAACTATAAATCTGGTTTTTATCTTAGATATGAACTTGTTTTGTCTATGCAAGTTCAAGGGAACATGTTTTTGATATTAAGGAAATGGATGAGTTATTCAACACTATTCATGCATTTATTTGGCCTACTAACAATTTAGTTCATATATTTGAAGTGGTTCCTATGAAAAATATAATGAGTTATCAATCCAAGAATGAGAAAAAAAATAGATAGAGACAATGATGGATGGTCTATTTACAATCTTAAACTAACACCATTGATGTATTAGGTAAAAGATAATATTAAGACCCTCTTCCATCTTTAAGCTCTGCATTAGGTGCTTAGTGGACTTCACTGCTGTTTCTTGAAATAGGCCCATGATTTTGAGATTCAATTATTTTTTTTTAGTTCTCCTTATGTGATTCTTATATGATGATATTGTAGCCACAACTATCCTTTTTGAATAATATATTTTTCATTATATATAAAAGAAAAGATATATTTATAGATCTAAAAAAGATATTATCTAGGCCTACCAATAAGTATGTTGAAAGTAAATTATTTACACATTCACTAAACTAATAGGGGGTCCAAATGATTTCTATATTCTTGAAAATATTAAAATGAAAATAGTAGAGAAAGAAACCATCTTTAATACACTTGAAATTGATAGAGGAGGACAATATTGAATAATTTATATTACTATTGTAGACTTGGAAAGAATTGATAAGATTTGGAATCAATGTACTTTAGATTCAATTCAAGTATTCATTAAGCATTACATAATCATCACTATAGTTTAATGCTATGGAAATTAATGGTTCAATGTGTTCTTTAGAGGATTAGTGGTAGGCTTGTAAGGAAACTAAGATCAATCAAACATTACAATCAATTGATTACCTCTACTAACTTTGAGCTTAGTGTAGATAAAATAGGAGACAAAGATATAAATAAATTCCTCTTAGAACAATGTACAAAGGCTCTCTCAACCATGTAAAATTTACAAACATCAACACTATCAATTTTTATGTATACTTATTTTGTGACACTAGGGGATTGTATTCTTATTATGGATTATATGTTCATCTCAGAATCAAACAAAGTTTAGTAATGTTACCTTTGTTGGCTCAAAATCTTAGTAATGAATGGGTTCAAAAAGGTTAAAAGTATAGAATCATATAAACTCGTAGCTAAACTTGTAATAAATGTAGACTTCATCACAAGTTGAATGAGTAATGGAAAATTATAAAATATACTTAATTTAAAAGTTTGATAATGGAATTTTATAGTTAGTATAGTTTTAGTGTCTCAAAATATCAATGTACAAAGATCTATTATTTAACTTAAGATAGTTATATATAATCACTATTAAATAACTACATTAATAAATGAATATTTATACACAATCCATTTCATTGTTCAGAACTAATTATTAATAGCATGTATTCTCAAAATAATATTATTCATATTATGATCTATAATATTTCTTGAACCCAATTTAAAATCATTAAATATAGTTTTCAAACCTAGGATTAAGATTAAATTTTCATTATGGACCTACTATTATGGTTGCCACGCTATGGATCAAGTGTTAGGTTTAAAATTTGAAGTTACAATTACAATTATGGTTTAACATTTAGGATTAAGTTTATTAATGATTAGGGTTAGGCTTAGAATTAAGTTGATAGATTTTAATTATATAATTTGGTTAAAATTTTAATCAATGTTAGGGTTAGGTTTAGAATTATGGCGAGACTGAGATTTTACATCAAGGTTAATACTATGTTTATGGTTAGTGTGTAGTTTTATTAAAAAAGATATGGTTTTAAGGTAAGGGAGCACATTATGTAATGCCTAGCCAAGTGATCCAAAGAACTAACCTAAAGTTTTACTAAGTAAGCAATAACATGTACAATAATACATAAAAAAAATAAGAGATTACATTCCTTAAGGATCCCAAGATGTTGAGTCACATTTCATTTTAAAATAATTATACTGGAAGTAAAATAAATAACACATCCACATGAAAGAATGAATACAAATTTAATCCATTAAAATTTTTTTTTTCTAAATGCCACTTGACATTGATTCAAAATGCACAATCATGGACTGTACATGTCACAAGGTATGAAAGGTTGAAAGAATGTACATTTATAAAATAGTTTACATCATCCCTTTGCGATCTATGAAACAAAGTACAAGACAATAAGTAAAATGATTAAATACTTAGTTTTCTGTTTTGATCCCTTGGTGGGGCATTTCACATTAAATACTTAGTTTTATGTTTAAGGTTTAGATTATATTATTGTACAGTTATGGTTAGGTTAGGGTTAGACTTATGAATATAGTTAGTTTTACTCTCTTTGTTATATGGTTTACAAACTAATCTATAATTAATTACTATTTATTTGAAATAAATATAAAATATTGAATGTAATTACATGTTTAAAAAATCTAATTTACATCTATCTAATCATTAAACAATGTAATTTGTATTAAATACATTGAACATCTAAAATAATAATTTTTAAATGAACATTTGCAAATTTTAAAAATTAAAATATATGAAACTATTATTTAAATGAACAGATACAATAATCTACAGATAATATTGTTATGTTAAATGGAAATTTACAATTTTACATATTAAAACTGAAAAAAATTAATAAATTGACAAAATTATAAGTGTAAAACTGAAAACAATTAAATAAAATAGTAGAAAACAAAATAAAATACTCGATACACCAAAAAATAGCAGCGGGGCAAGGGGGGTCAGTAGAATTCCAAAATAGGCACCTGTATTACTCCTAAAATTGGGCTCATGTTTTGCAAATAGTAAAAATGAGAAGAAAAAACCCCAGAAAAATCAAGATTTGTTGTTTCCTGCAATTGGGTACCCAAATTTTAAAATCAGGTACTCGATATTTTTGAAATCGAGTACTCGATTTCAAAGAGGTTCAGGCACCCAATTTGTGTTGAACAAGTCAAGTACCCGATTGTTTGAACACAGATCCAGTGCCTGAAGTAGGTTTTTAAAATCAAGTACCTGTTTCTAAAAGGTTTGATTCTACAGATTTGACTTCTACGGAATTGCTGCCCAACTTTGTGCTCTTACCCTGATCACATAATCTTTAGTTTAGGTTGGTAATTAATATTATTAAAATGATGCATTTACAAATTCCAATTATTCATTAGTAGGACTAAAGATACATATTTGTTTTGTGTGGATAAAAATAGGCTATTGTGTAAGCCAATACCCTATTTTAAATTTCTTTTACAAAATATAATATTCTTAATAACCTTCATCCATGGTAATTAGTATTATTAAAATGTGTACATTTAAAGGTCTTGAAATTTGATATATCATGGAAAACAACTTTAAATTAATTCAAATTATTATATAATAAATCTTAAGAAGAACTAATATCTAGTTAAGATTATATTATTGAATTAATATAACATTCGTCCCTTCTAATTGTCTACATTTAAAGGTCCTAAAATTTGATATATCACATCAAACAATTATTTAAAATTTATTCAAATTATTATAAAATAAATCTTAAGAAGAAATAAAATCTAGAATTTTTAAGATAATATTATTAAATTAATATAACATTCATCTCTACTAATTGTCTTCATTTAAAGGTCTTAAAATTTGATTTAAATTAAATTATGTACCATCTGAAAGGTGAATTCAACCATGATGTACACTTATAACATGTCATATCTTTTCATGATCTTCACTGTCTAGCCTCCACTTGCGACGTACATGCTTAAATTTGACTGGATGTAGACAAAACCCAGTAGCAATGACCAGGTGGTTGTATTGTAAAACCTTGTTGTTAGGTTGATAATCAATAAAGTGTGTTCCAAATTGGACTATTTTGTCTTGCTTCAAATATGTTCTTTGTATCACAATAGAACCTGCACCACAAATTTAAATATTTAAAATTTGATAGATATTAAATTAACTAGATATATATAAATTCATATATGTATGCACAAATGTATATATAATACCTATGGGGAACAACATTTCATCACTTTCTTTAGGATCATATAACTTTGTCCTCTCTATAGTACATTGCAATAAATAATAACTAATAGCTTCATGATTTCAAGGCTTAGCAATCACTATAAAGACATCTTTTGTAGAACAAGTATACATACATGTGTCTTATATGTACATAAGATAGTTCATTGATAATTAAATAATGAGTTGAGATTAATTGAAAAGTTGAGATCATTTTTTATGATACTTACCCACTTTTACCAATCTAGAGATATGATTATCATCATTAGAAATCAAAGGAATATCATCAAAATTTTCATCATCTTTATCAAATGTATCGGGAACATCAAGTGGTACCAAAATCCATGCACTTGTTTATCCACATGTTTGACTCATGCATTCTTGATAGTCTTCATCAACACAACTATCACAAAAACATGAGTATTCTCTTGTCTTCAATGTCTAGTTGTGATTATCTATACTCATGACTGAATGTAAAGGAACATGTCTTTTCTATCCTCTTCCAACCATGCATATTTTTTCTATTAACACCTGAAAGTTCATTACATTGAAAATATGGAAAAATTAAATTTAAAGCTCAATGAATTTAAAGATAGAACTTAAAAATGTAATTATAAAACTTAATTGCATACAATTTAAATAAATGTACACATCCATACCTATTATCTCCCAAAAGACTCTATATGGTACCTGTCGACTCATTTTTGATGATGTCTCGACCTCATATGATGCAAAATGTGTCTTACACCATTCAACAACATCATGTGCATCATTTATACAAACTCCCTAATAATTCATTTGATACTTTCATAGAGCACGTTTAATAAAAGCTCTAACACCATCGTGTTCACCTTTTCCATACGCACTCTCGAAGAAATTCAATATGTGTTTTATATTCTCATTACGATGATATCTACATAATGTACAAAATGGTCTAGATGATTTGAACTATGCGGTACATCCATCAGACCAAACATAATGTTTATCAACATTTATGTCTCTTTCTTGCAAATAAGAAAAGAACATATTGAAACAATATTCTACATAGTGAATGTCATGTTCTTTATCATCACTTATATAAAAGTGATATTCCTTTTTAATAAATTTTTCTTCAACTATACTCTAAACACCATCCAAATCTAATTGTGCATGTTTCTAACAAAAATGTACCATAATAGTGACCTTCTTAGAAAAGAAATAATTTGATTGAATTTCTTTTTGATGAACAAATGAATAGTCCTCTACAAAATCAATGACTGATACAATTATTCTGAGCGGGAGATTATCTCTGAAAGTTTGAAACTTTTGTGCTTGTCACTTTGCAAAAAATGCGTGACAAAATATAAGGTTGAACAAAATTCTTAAATCTATTCATAAATGTTACAATAGGTAACTCCTCTTCAACATATTCCAACCTTTTTGTCTATTTCCCCAACTTTGTTTCATTCTTCACATACTTGTTACTTTTGCAATTCAATTTTTTTGTTAGATCAATATTTTCAATTTATAAAGGAAATAGAACCAATTCACCACATGGTTCATATAATTCTTTGATTTAATTTATTTGACCAGCTAGATCATCTATTTTGTCACATAGAATGGATGATATAAACTCACTTCTCCTACTAGGAGGATCAACATGAAAACCATACTTTCAAAATACCTGATAGTGGAGATCAAACTCAATATGATGATGACAACAACATGTTTCAGACACTTTGTTTGACCTCACAAAGTATGGCTTCAATTTTTCAAACAATGTTTGCCCAATTTTTACATTAGGATGTTCACTACAAAATGACAAATATAACTCATGCTATGTTGTGTCCAACCAATATTTCGTATGATGTTCATATTGACCAAATGCAATCCTATGTCAAATATCATCTCTACTATTTGATGAAGGACAAGTGTTATCAATCCAAAATGATATGACTAAATTTTTGAATCCCCGATCAATCCTATCAAAATAAGGTGCTCTACACATGATTTCCCAATTTCCTTCCATAGCACTACCAACCAAAATTAATCTTCTTTTAATATATTCTTTCATTGCTTTCGTACTAAACCCCATTTTAGATGAAATTGAAAATATTTATCTATTATGGGTCAAATTTTTGCTTACAACAAACATCAACATCACATTTCTTGCCATGAACTTTTCTTTAGTTTGAGACTATTTTCCTATGTTTCTCAAACCTTGTTTAACATTGTCAATCACATTAGTTTATATGTTAGAAAACCTTCTCTTCTTTGATGTTATGTTTACACCTAAAAATTTCAATGCCTCTTGAAACTTATTTTGTGTAAGCAAAAGTGAAAGCAACTAAGCTTGTTCAAGTTTTTTATTGTTATCAAATTTAGTCATTATTTCTCTCATCTTCTTATTCATTGACCTTTTCTTAGACAAACTTAAGGGTTGAACAGTAGTTGCAAGTTTTCTCAATTCATCAACATCTATTTTAAGTAAATGATAAAAAAAAATTATGATAAATTCCATTCTTTACAGATTGGGCAATATTTATGAGTTCATCCATACTAGTTCCTACACCTGATCCTGACTCTTCTCTGACTTCTATTACTAGAATTTGTACAGGGAGCAATCTTGAGCCTTCTCCAACATTCATTGTTTGAGATTCTGTATGGAAAGATTCTCACCCTTCTCCAACTTTTGTAATTTGAACCTCTATAGGGAGTGAACTTGAACCTTCTTCAACACTCATTGTTTAAGATTCCATAGGGAGTGTTTGTGACCCTTCTCCTATATGTACTTCTTCTACTTTTGTTGAGCCTTCTTCAACATTTTCTTCATCTTGTTTATTGTTTGCAACAAATTTATAAATAAATGAAATTAGATAATAATAAAAATAAGATTTATATATAATTAAATTAAAGACCATAAAAATAAATAAATAAATTATATATATATATATATATATATATATATATATATATATATATATATATATATATATATATATTCTTTGTTTAATTCGATGATAATGTGCCATAGTCTTTTGAAGATTTGTTTGTTCTACTTCATGAGATCTGTTCCTTGCATTTTTCTTTGTCTTCATTTCTTGTTTCTCATCAAATAATCATAAAAATAAAATATTGCCTTGCCTTAATAAAGTCGCAGTAACTTTATAAATTTTTTGTGTTAACTTTATAACATTTGGCTTCACTATCAAAATTTTGTCCTTACTACAAGTGACATAATGCTTTTTGTTCTATTGTCATGTTCATGTGAACACCAATTATTTTACATGTTCACGTGAACACATTAAATTAAATTTTTGGTTTTTAGATTATTAATGCTTGTACATTTGCACTAACATATAAAACATGTTTGCATGAACAAAGTGTTCATAAGAACACATTAATTTATAAAATTTTGGTGTTGTTTTCTGAAAAAATTAATGAAATTAGTTGTTTTGAACCCCAAAATTGAGATCAAATCATCTTTTACTATGAAATAAAGAATGCCAATTTGTGCTTCTCAGAGCAATCTTTCCAACAACTATAATTGTAATACATAGTATATTCATTACTAATTTCAAATATGAGTTTAACTCATTATAGGTTCATTAGCGATTGAACATCAATTGACTTTGACACTTCAAAAAAATTTTGTAAATTAGGTCAATTTTTTTGAGAAATAACTAAGAAATAGGTTGTTGAGATAGCTTTCTATTAAAAAAAGAAAATTAGATTTATGATAAATTGAGTTCAAGTTATCTGTGTCAAAATGAATGTATGTCTGAATTATGATAGATTTCACTTCAAAACTTCATAAACTATACAATATTCAACCAAATTGAATCAAACCAAATGCATCCTCTAGATATTTTTGTTACAAATCCAGCACTAAAAGAATTACCTCATTATCATTTATAGGAAAAAATTTATGTGTGTTAAGCGGACTATCACTCTTTAAAAATATTGATTTTTCATATTACCACTTTTCGGAGGAGAAGAAAATTTGACTTAGATAATTTTTTTTTAAATTAAAAAATGTTCTAGAAAGCATTAGTTTACATCATCTTTAAATTATTCATAGTTTTAGAGATATAGTCACTTGACTGTGAGGTTTGTTTCAAAAATATTGATTTCAGTGTCAAAATTGGTCAAAAAGTGGCACCCACAATTGTGGGATTACCCCTATAGTAAAAATAAATAAACTAAAATAAAATAAGATTATTCTCATTGAAATTATAAATTTTATAATTTTATCTCTTCATGCAATACCATGTATTGCAAGTCGAAGTTGGCAATAGTATACAAATCTACAAAGATAATGGTATATGATTTGATGTTAACTACTGACATAGGAAAAAGTATCTTTACACGTATTTGGGATTAGTATTTGACTAAAAATCATGCCATCTTCATCTGATGAAAATTTTCACAAAGAATCCTTTCCATATTAAGTAAGCTAGGCAAGCATGGTGGCTATAATCACCCTAGTCTAGTCAAGAATCTGGGAGGAGATTTAAGTAGACCAAGTAGAGGAATTTTGCAGCACTTAACAACTAAATTTGAATTACTCCTTGCTAAAAATTCAAGTGATTGTAAAATACTCTTAATGCAGGTATGATATGTCTTTGTGCTCAGTAGATATAATTTTGTTCAGACTCACTATATTTTAGATTACAAAATGAAGAATGCTATTGTAAGTGAATGTTGTGACATTCAACCACAAACATCATGTCCCATTGAAAATTCTTTAGTACAATTCTTGTGACCACCACTTACAAAGAACACTCCACTATTAAATCATATTTGTAACTTCAATTTTATAGTTTCAGTTGGGTTTATTTTCCATTTATAATTTATTCATTGTAATTTTATAGTTTAGTTGGTGTATTTTTTATTTATTTATTCATTTCTTCTCAAGTCAAATTTCTCCTATCATTTCGCTAGGAGGATATTTTTTCAAAGGTAATAATCTCCTTTGAAAACATCTCCTCCTATTGCAAATGACAACAGAAATTTGACTACAAACGAAATAAATAAATAAATTATAAATACACCAACTAAGACTATAAAATTATAATGAATAAATTATAAATAACAAATAAACCCAACTGAAACTATAAAATAGAAGTTAGAAATATGATTTAACAGTTGGGTGTTCTTTGTAAGTGGTGGTCACAAGAATTGTACTAAAGAATTTTCGACAGGACATGATATTTGTTGTTGAATGTCACAACATTCACTCATAGTAGCATACTTCATTTTGTGATCTAAAATAAATAAATTTCAAAAAAAAAAAAAAAAAACTTCACTCACACAAAGTATATCCCAATATTGCAAAGTAGATTAGTCTTCAAAAGAACATGATTGTGTGAGCACAGATAGTGCTTAAATGGTGTTGTGTTGAAGGTTCTTTTACACTATCAGAAACTAACTTCTAGGTCACAATCTCCTTTGAAAAAATCTCTTCCTAGTGCAAATGACAACACAAATTAGATTGCAAAAGAAATGAATAAATAAATAACAAACAAACCAACTAAGACTACAAAACTATAATGAACAAATTATAAATAGATAATAAACCCAATTGAATATAAAAAATTAAGGTTACAAATATGATTTAATAGTTGGGTGTTGTTTGTAAGTGGTGGTCATATGAATTATGCTAAAGAGTTTTCAATAGGACATGATATTTGTGGTTGAATGTCACAACTTTCACTCATAGTAGCATTCATCATCTTGTAATCCAAAATATAGTGAGTCTAAAAAATATATATCCATTGAGCAAAAAGACATATCATGCCTGGGTTAAGAGTATTCTGCAAGACACCTAAATTTTTAGCAAGGAGTAATTCAAATTTAGTTGCTAAGTGTCGTAAAATTCCTCTGCTTGGTCTAGTTACCTCCCGCTGGATTTTTGTCTTGACTAGGGTGGTTACAGTGGTGATGCTTGCCTAGCTTACTTAATATAGAAAGGAGTTGTTAGATGAAGATGGCATGATTTTCAATCAAATACTAATCCCAAATATGTGTGAAGATACTTTGTCCTATACCATAGTTAACGTCAAATCACAAACCACTATCTTTGCAAATTTTTATAGTGCTACAAGATCCATATGAATAACAAGTATGCCCACAATGTTCACATGAATTAGATGACACTCCATCCTTAGACCCCTCCATATCTATCCCTTCACACATGTGCTAATAGCTAAAAAAATGTTATTGGGCCTCGGAGACTATAGTGATGCACATGATTATGATGCAGGTGGCACAAGTGATGATGAGACTGGTGGTTTAGGTGACACAAGAGGAGATGACACTAGTGGTACAGGTGATACAAGTGGAGATGACACAACTAGTGCAGATGATACTAATGGACTTGTCATAAACTGTGATGACCAAGGTGCCATAGGTGATGATGATGGAGTTGTCACATGTTGTGATGACCCCAGTGCCATAGGTGACAATGATGGAGCTGCCACATACTATGATGACCCTAAAGGTGCATTTGATGGCTGCTGGGGTGCCATAGGTAAAGGAAAATGAGATAACTATGAGCCATGCTCAATGATAACATCTGTCAATGATGCAGCCGCATGAAGATTCTATAAATCAATAGACTCCTTGAGAATTTATGGGATCACAACATGAGGCATGGTTTTTCATGGTGTATTTCTCATCTTATTTTTTGGTGCCACCATACAAGCCCTAGGTCTATCCCGCTTAGACCCTCTCCCTCTACCCTAGAACTAATGAATGTCAAAGTAATTTGGCTTCTTACCAAGGATGAACTCACAATATAGCTTTCTCAAAAAATATAGAGGTGCCTCATAATTATTACATGGTGGCAGGTCAAATACCACATGCCACCTATTTCAAAAACACGATCTCGTCCTAGCATGAGTGCACCAAATGAATATGAAAAGTTTTGGTTGTGTTTAATAGGGAGTTGTCGAATAAAGGATCGTAAAAAGAAAACATATAGTACCTTTCTTTATGCCTTTATCTTTCACTTGCTAATATGATAACCCATCAACATAAAATGTAGGACACCTGTCCCTTCATGTACTCCATTTCATAACCTCCCTAGACATGTGCTTTGAATTTTAGGACATTTGTTCAATGTATTTGTTAGGAATGAGTGGTGAGAAAGTGTAGATGACCACAACCTGTTGACCATTTTGGTAATGTTAGCAGTATTTTGTGAGAGGAAGTTTATGAGGTCCTCTTGTGTAGTAGTTAAATGATGTAATTGTATGCACAGAGGTTTTATAAAAGGTGGTGGTTGTTGAACAAGAACATTGAGTGGACGGTTTTGTGGTTGTGTCACTACGAGTGAAGGGTTTTGTGGTTTTGTCATAATGTCTGGAGTGTTTTGTGCTTCTGTCATGATAGGAAGAGGGCTTGATTGTGTAGGAGGTGGTCTTTATTATCTCCCTCGTTTTTCTAGATTCCTTGATGCATCTATATTAAAAAATTCAAAAAAAAAAAAAAAAAAAAAAAACATATTACAAATTTTTATTAAAAGAATACACAAATAATGAATAGAATAAAGACTTACCTAATTTTTGGGGCACTGTGGGTAGAAATGCAGTCAAAAAATTTTTTTTATGCTAAACTCGATTGGTTTTTGGTGTTCTCCTCTGCAATCCACATTCTCTTTTTCATTTGAGGGTATATAAATACCCTCAAACATGGAAAAAAATCACAATGTATACTTTACAAAACTCGATCGGGTTTTGTAAAACCCAATAAATTTATAAACTTAGATAATTCAAAAAAATCTGATCAGGTTATTGAATTTTTTTAATTTTTCTTGTGGGGGGGAGCAGTTCACTTTTTTGTACACCAACTTGGTGCACACATCCATTTTGAGTGTGTGAAAGGAGTCCTCTAAAAGGTAAAGAGAAGTGTTTTAATTATGTCCCAATTAACTTTCCTAGCATGACACTTTGTGGAATACAATATAAAATTAATTTGAAAGATTTGTTTGAGTTGAGTTTAATTGTTGTGTAGAAATTTTCATTGAAATTAGACAAATTTTATCATTTTATGTACACCAAGAAAATTTCATTGTACATTTTCAATTAAAATAATATGATCATTTCCATCAAAGGTACTATTTTCAAGTTATGTAAAAAAATTGAGGGAAGAATGGGATATCTCATATCTATCTATTACTAAAATTTTCACAAAGGTTTTGAATATAGTCCAAATCACGTTACCTAATATAAAGAAAAATATTCTTTCTTGTATGAGAATTTTACCATAAGTAAAATTTTAGATAGAACAAATCTTTTAATCCACGTATAATTATTTGTTAACAAATTTCCTTCATCACATTAACTTAAACTATATCTTGTACGTACGTACATACATACATACATACATACATACATACATACATATATATATATTTCTTACTTTGATAGCTTTAACACCATCTTCTAGAGTTAATAATTATTATAAATCTAGTTAGCCGAAGCTTTAAGCTTAGATTATGTGCAAGTTCCCATTTTTGAAAGGCAACTTCCACTTGCTTTATTCAATATCAATCACATCACTATCATTATCACTATCGCTAATAGTTTCAGTTCAGTTAGTTCCATTGTTCATCTACGAAGGAGATGGAGGCTCTGCCTTCCCTTCTAGCATTAGCACCACTTGCCCTATGGTTGGCCTCATCTCCTCCTCCCATTCAATGCACAACAAGCCAATAATAGCTACTCTTCTCACCTCTTCAATATCTTTATCCTTTGCAACACCCTTTTCCACAATATTAATCATGTTCCCCTGACTAATTTGAGTTGCAGCCCATGCAAGAAAGTAATACATGCTTGAATTTTGTACATTCATATCTACAATTGTTCTCCTTGAAATGATTTCCAAGAGCGTTATACCAAAGTTGTATACATCAACCTTTGTAGTGATGAGAACGCTAGATATCCATTCTGGAGCCAAATAGCCTCTCGTTCCTCTCATTGTGGTCAATATGCGGCTGAAATCTCTGCTCACGAGCTTTGCCATGCTGAAATCAGTCAATTTGGGTGAGAAATCAGTGTCGAGTAGAGCATTCTCTGCATTCCTCATGGAGGTAAACTAAAGCTTGAGCAGTGCCTAAAGTGATCTGGAATCGGGAATCACTTTTGGATTTATTCATGAAGAGCAAAAAATTTAGGGCCTATTTGTTTGTTGGCATAGGAATGGAAAATAAGAATGAAAAATTAGAATAGGAATGAAAATGTGGAATGGGAATGGAAAAAAGCAATCCCATTCTTGTTTGGTTAACTTGGTATTTGACTGGGAATATGTTACTCCCTTGTTTGGTTGTACAAAAATGGAATAGGAATAAGGTGAACTTTTGTATTTTTAAAAATAGATATAATGAAAAAAAATGTATTAAAAAATATATTTTAAAAAATTGGAAAAACATGAAAAAATAAAAAAATAAAATTGAAAAAATAAATCAGATTGGGAATAGGAATGGCCCATTCCAATAACAACTATTTTTTGGAATGGACATGTGCTCATTTTAGGAGCAAAATTGAAATATGTTTGCCTATTCCCTATTCCGATTTAGGGTACCATAGAATACATTTCCTATTCCTATTTTCTCATTCCTATTCCAGGAAACAGAACCGTTAGACATGTAATCATAAACTAGTAACCGTACTCTGGATCCTTGTACACAAAACCCTCGAAGCCTGATCAAGTTCCCATGTTGTATGCTTCCCAAAGAACTGATTTCCGCTCGGAACTGCTTATCATCTCTGCTTGAAGTGGATTCCAATTTCTTCACGGCCACAAGAGTACCGTCGGAACACAGCCACTTGACCACCACTCCTGCGAATCCCAGGCTTGCTTGTCTTTCGGTGTGAATCCATCAATGCAGCTGCAATACTGATCAGGGTTGTCGGAGCTGCAGGTTCCAAAGGTGCCAAATACGCATACATACTCCACATCTTTCAACACTGACATCGACCACATCTTTGCTTGCCACTTCTGGAAGGCGACTGAAAATATTACCGTCCCAAACTCCGCTCTCCCAATTACTTACAGAGTTATCCAAATCAGCACGATTTGGTAGGCACCCGACGGATCCACTTCATAGGAGAAAGGCCCGGGACTGGGATCACGGCACGGGTTGCTTTGGTCGATACATTGACCGACCAAATGGCGTCAACCTCTGGATCAAACAGATCCAATTTGCCTTGTATTGACAGCTTCAAAATGCCAGGCTTGTTTCTAGCGGGAGTCTCTCTGTTGCCCACCCAAACGATCGTCTTCCCTGCTATATTGGCAAACCAGATTCCAATATACCAGTTATTGGTTCCGTTTGGGCTGAAGAATCCCAATTCAAATGCGCCATTCTTTGAAATTAATCTCTGGTTTCCAGCCAGCTAGGCTCCCAAGGAAAGTGTATTTCGAGACTACTGCAGCACCATAGCTGTTCAATTGAATAAACACAGCAACTGCAAAAAGAAGTCTCAACCACTTACTCATCCATCGCCAAGTTGTGAGCGATTGAATGAACTCAGGAAAAATTGATGAATTAAAAACAGCAGCACAAAGAATAAAAAAGACAGAGCTTAAAAACAGAGCAGCAAAACTCAAACATATCAAAGAGCTATAAAGTTTCTTCATGTCATTACAGCTGAGAGGAATGCTCTATTTATAGAGCTCTTACATATTTCTAGAGGGTTCTTGAGAAGCTTCAAGAAAGGAAGCACTCTAGAGATTTCTACATAATTTTAAATTCAAATTTTGCACAAAGAGAGAGGCTCCAAGAAGCAAGTAGAAAGTTCTAGACTGTACATTAAATGCCCAGCTACTATAATAAACATTATTTTTAACACCCCCCCATAATGTTTATTTGGAGAGAGTAGGAACATCTTTGAGCTGCAATAGATCTCTAAATTTTGTAGATTTTATGATAGACAATGCTTTTGTAAATATATCAGCAAGTTGATCTTCTGTTCCGCAAAATTGAAGCTCCTCCTCTTGTCTTTCAATTAGATCTCGAACAAAATGATGATGCACTTCTATATGCTTGGACCTTGCATGATATACCGGATTTTTTGCTAGCTTGATAGTACTTTGATTATCACAAAATATTGTTGTTGGAGAGTCTTGTGGATGATGCAATTCTTCAAGTAACCTCCTAAGCCATAATGCTTCTTGAGACGCCTTTGATAAACCAATATATTCAGCTTCTGTAGATGAGAGTGACACTGTTGATTGCTTCTTGCTACTCCACGAAATCGGTCTCGATCCAAGATGGAAGATATATCCTGAAGTTGACTTTCTATCATCAATGTCACCTGCATAATCAGAATCTGTATATCCAACTAAAGTAGGTTCTCCTCCATATTTGTATTCAATGCCAAGCTGGTAAGTACCCTTAATATATCTTAATATTCTTTTAGCCGCTTTCCAGTGTTCAATGTGTGGATCTGTCATGTATCTCGATACAATACCAACTGCATATGCAATATCTGGTCTAGTTATAGTAAGATACAAAAGATTTTCAACAAGCTGCCTATATAATTTTCCATCCACTTTCTTTTGAGTAGAGTTAGCACCTAACTTTACTCCTATTTCACATGGTGTATTACATGGCTTACAATCACTCATATTGAATTTTTTAAGTACATCAAGAGCATATTTAGTTTGAGAGAGCATGATTCTTCCTTCTTCTTGCCATACTTGCATACCCAAAAAATAGTGCATTAGTCCTAAATCAGTTATTTCGAAAGCTTGTTTGAGTTGATTTTTAGTTATCTCAATATCATGTGCGTGATTTCATGTAATAATCAAGTCATCCACATACAATACAATGATAACAATCTTATTATCACAATATTTTACATACACATCTGGATCAGCATTACTTCTTTTAAATCCAACTTCTAGGAAGTACTTATTAATTTTTGAGTACCATTCCCTTGGTGCTTGTTTGAGACCATAGAGTGATTTTCTTAATCTACACACCAAATTCTCTTCTCCATACTTAATAAATCCTGGTGGTTGTTGCATATAAATTTCTTCTTTTAAGTCACCATGCAAAAATGCACTTTTTACATCCATTTAAAAAATTTTCCAACCAAACTTTGCAGCTAAAGCAACTATTGTACGAATGGAAGTCATCTTAGCTACTGGAGCAAAGGTTTCAGTATAGTCTATACCTTCTTCTTGTGAGAAACCTTTAGCCACTAACCTTGCTTTGTATTTTTCAATAGCTCCATCTGATGTGAATTTGGTTCTATAGGTCCACTTGCAACCAACCACATTTTTTCCTTCTGGAAGTGTTGTTAGTTCCCATGTTCCATTCTTCATCAAAGAATTGTATTCTTCTTGCATAGCTGCTTCCCATTCTTCTTTTCCTTTTGCTTCTTCATATGTGTTTGGAGTGTCAACCTGCATCACCTTAGTCATAAGAGCATAGTTAGCAAATATATATCTAGGACCTTCTTGATAAATTTCTTTGATGCTTCTAAATTTCTTTGAATTTTCATTATCACTTTCTTGAGTCTCATCCCATGTAGTGGTTTCCACACCTTGACTTTGACTATTGGTAGAAGTAGAATTTTCTTCATCAATCAAAATTGGAAAGAAAGATAATGTTGGAGAATTATCATTCTTAACATCTTCATCAAACCATACATTTCTTTTAATATAGATTTCATTAGTTCTAGGATTGTATAACCTATATCCTTTCGATTCCTCACTATATCCAACCATTGTGCACTTCTCGCTTTTCCTTTCAAGTTTGCTCCTCCTTTCATCAGGAATGTGAGCATATGCTTTACAACCAAAAATTCTAAAATGAGATACTGTAGGCTTTCTTCCACTCCATGCCTCTTCTGGTGTTATGTTCAAAACTGCCTTAGTAGGTGTTCTATTCAAGATATATACGGCAGTATGAACTGCTTCAGCCCAAAATTTAGCTTCTAGATTTCTAGAATGAAGCATGCACCTAGCCATTTCTATTATAGTTCTATTTTTCCTTTCAGCAACACCATTTTGTTGGGGTGAATAAGAGACAGTTGATTCCTTTTTAATGCCATGTTCTTTACAAAAATCTAAAAGAGCTTTATTCATGTATTTAGTCCCTCTATCAGTTCTTAGTATCTTTAAGTACTTTCCACTTTGTTTTTCAGTCAAAGCTTTAAACTCTTTAAACTTTTGAAACACTTCATCTTTCTTTTGTAGAAAATACACCCAAATTCTTCTACTATAATCATCTATAAAAGTGAGGGCATACCTTGATCCTCCAATTGATGATGTTTTGAAAGGACCCATTACATCACTATGGACTAAATATAGAGGAGTTTTTGCTCTCCATGATTTACCTTGAGGGAAACTTTCCACATGTTGTTTTCCCATTGCACATCCTTCACACACCTTAGGGCTTAATGATATCTTTGGCAGCCCATGCACCATTTGTAATTTCTCCATAAGCTTGAGACTTTGAAAATTGATGTGCCCCAAACGCTCATGCCATAACCTGCTCATATCATCATATTGAGCAATAGCACACATATGTTTATCTCCACATTTAGAAGTAAATTCTTGAAATTTATATAATCCATTCTCCATTTTACCAATTGCAATGACTATAATTATCATTGACATCCTTGATTAAGCACTTATCATTGTAGAATTCTATTTTATGTCCTTGACTTGCAATTTGAGATACTGAAAGCAGATTTGTTTTTAATTCAGGGACTAATTTCACATTTTTGAACAAACCATTATCAATTTTGACATTACCAGTCCCTTTAACTTCTAAAGCACTATTATCCCCCAAATATATTTTCTCTATATTATTTTCACTTATTGATTCAAATTGATTCTCATTATAAGACATGTGTTGTGTAGCACCAGAATCAATAACCCAATCTTCTTTGAAAGTATTATTTTCTTTAAGTGCAACACAAAATGCATTTCTTTTAGAATCTCCTAATTTTGGATAATTATTTACTTTCTTTTCTACATCTCTTTTCTTCTTGAAACATTCATTTGCCTTATGACCCATTTTACCACAATAATGACATTTCCATTTACTTCTATTATGATCTATATATGAAATACTCTTATTTTCATTCTTCCAATTTCTTTCTTTAGATTCATTTTCTTGTGACTTCTTATAATATTGTTTTCCTTTCATTACAAATGCTTGTGATTCACCATCAAATGATTCTTTTTCTTTAACTTGTCTTTTCTCTTCTTGAACCAACTTAGCACACAATTCTTCTGATTTAATACTTTTTAATTTATCTGCAGTATCTAAACCCCTTATAAATGATTGATAAGATCCTGGAAGACTTTGTAATATAATTTGCACAAAATCTTTATCATCTATATCTTTTCCAAGAGAAGCAAGCTCATTTTTCTTTTCCTTTAACTTACTTAAATGTGGGACTATCTCTTGTGAGCTTGATAATTTCAAATTGTATAATTCAGTTGTGAGAGATAAGATCCATACATCACCTGAATTTTGATATAAATCTTTCAAAATCTCTCAAACTTTGACTCCACTTCTCTCATTACGAACTTCTGGAAAAACTTCTTCTAAAAGTGTAAGCTTGATTAGTGCTGCTGCTCTCTTGTCCCTTTTATCCCAATTATCTTGATCATTTCCTGGATTCGTAGGCCTTTGTTCACTACCAGTCACAATATCATAACAATTTTGAAGGGTTAGAGTGATTTCAACATGAGATACCCAATCATAATAATTTTTTCCATTTAATTTAACTGCAGGCAAAGTCACACCAAGTGATTCCATTGTTAAATTCTCTCCCCTTTTTTTTTTTTGGATGAGAATGAAAGATATTTAAGAACTTGAACACCCAAGCTTGAAACTGAAAAAGTCTCACCAATTTGTTGAAGAAAAAAAACTTTTCTTTTGCTGCAATATCCTTCCTTTGATGTAGTTTTTTGTCCCAAACCAAACTGCTGTTCACTCCTTAGTTACAGCCTGCAAATGTAAAGATTCACACAAGAAAAACACATATATTCATTCCAAAAAGCATCATATATTCACAGCCCAAAGAACTGAAAATGCTCTGATACCATGATGAATTAAAAATAGCAGCACAAAGAATAAAAAAGACAGAGCTTAAAAACAGAGCAGCAAAACTCAAACATATCAAAGAGCTATAAAGTTTCTTCATGTTATTACAGCTGAGAGAGATGCTCTATTTATAGAGCTCATACATATTTCTAGAGGGTTCTTGAGAAGCTTCAAGAAAGGAAGCACTCTAGAGATTTCTACATAATTTTAAATTCAAATTTTGCACAAAGAGAGAGGCTCCAAGAAGCAAGTAGAAAGTTCTGGACTGTGCATTAAATGCCCAGCTACTATAATAAACATTATTTTTAACAAAAATTACTCCCTTGTCCGAATTTTTATATGCAGAAAGCGCAGCGGCCATCTCCTTACAATGGGGGTGTTCATCCATGTTCACTCTCTCCGTATGATTGCATAGTTTATTATTGTTCGTACATCAATGCACGCCTTCGTTTTCGACACAAACGATAATTTCATTTCTTTCTCAGCCAAGATTGTCCTTTCTTTCCTAATTTAATTTTGTTGTCTGCCAAGATTGACTTCCTCTCATATAGTGCCAATGAACTGCAACTATGCAAGGCAATGATGATAAAACATAGCAATTATTCAAAGTGCTAAGGGTGCCCTTCTATCTTAAGCCAGGAATAAATACTAGATTGCCATCTCTTTAAAATGGTTGACTGTTATTAAGAGTTTATTATTATGCGTGAGCCAAGAGTAAGATTCCATCTAGACTATAATTCTAATTATATCGAGTATCGATCTATAGCTATTGATATGGATGGTTACATTTCTATTAATTCCCTATAATCGCCCAATTTATTTATTTGTTTTTTCAATTACAGTTGACGATACCGTTTGTAGTTTTGCTAAACTGACTTTGTACGGCATGAAGACAAATACGTTTCCTAGTCTGAATAGAACAAAATTACAAAACAGTAAGTATGTTAATTTTGGTCCGTATATTACCAAAATGCTTTTTAGATTTCATGTCATGTAAATTTTATTATATCGAATTGGGATCAAGATAGTAGACTTTCTGACTTATTATTGAGATCATATTGTTCTATACAAAGCTGACGTCATTCGAAGTAAAATAAGATATAGTTGTTGGGATATGAAGCTGAATGGTCATATGTCTTTTCGTTCTCCCTCTTGACTCTTCGTATGCACAGAATTCTATATAATGGCTGTGTGCAGCCCATGTAATATATCAGTTAATTAATACAAGTAATTCTCTATTGGAGTGTGGACATAGGCAAGTTTTGTCGAACCACGATAAATCAATGTTATTGTGTATTTCTTCTTCTTTGATTCAATTTCTTTGCTTGTTATTATATTTACAATTGGTATTAGAGCCAAGGTGACGCTAGAGCAAAGATGGAAGACAATGAAGTTGATTTTATCAACAATTTATTGGAAATTTGCGCTCTGGAGAAAATGAGGTTGTGCCTACTAAGAGCAGAAGAATCTGCCATGTGCACTGGTGGGATGGCTGGGAAAATCAGCCTAAAGCTGAACTAGAAGATTTAAAAGCTCTTAAATCTGAGCTTATTGCAATTCTTGAGCGCACAAGCGTGAATAAGAAAGTAGTCATGGAAGAATAGCAGAAGCAGACAAGATAAGATAAGACTGGCGAGTTTGTAAAATGCCTCGTGTTGGCATATTATAAAATGAATTCTCTTATTCTTGGTTTAGACCTCAAAGACACAAATAATTTTGCATCGAATGTTTATAAGATGCTACAACTAGAATATTTTGAAGAGCATGGGAAGTTTCCAACCGAAGAAGATAAAGGAGCAAATGAGAAGTTTTTTGTAGAAATAGATGAAAAGTCTATTGTAAAAGAAGATGTAGAGTCTATTGTAAAGGAAGATGAATTAGTTAAGACATGATTTGCAAGATGGAAGACACAGTTAAGAAAGCAGGCTTATGTATTGGCCAAGAAGACTGTAAACAAGCCCAAGTTATTCTCCATCTATAGAAGAGGAGTAGAATAGAAAGGCTATAATTGAGGAGCAAAGGATGAAGCCTGCAGATTGCTCTCTGGTTGCTAAAGTGAATATCTTTATTCACCACTCCCCCCTGCCCTTGATCTTCCCAAAGTCAACTAAGATTACAGAGGAAAACTTCTCTAGATTTGTAGCTTCATGCAATAAGACAAAGGGAGACGTGATTTCAAAATTAGAGATAATAAAGGACCCTGAAACACTTAGCGTGAATGTCGGTGAGCCTAATTGCTTGGAGACATATGGTAACTTTATGAACTCCAATGATGGGTTTTCAGCTGGAAGTTCAAATCCATTTTTGTCTAAAATCTCAGATAATATGGGTGAGGATTTTGGACTAGCCAAAGATGAAGTGTGTCCTCAGTAAGTAGGACTTAGTGGTGGCCAACAATGGAGAGATGAGAGTATCAGTCTGGATGTGGTTGTTGTTGGACGTTTAGTGCATGACTGCATAAGTAGCGATACCACCTCTACTCTTTTGCCAGACAATTTTGGTGCACTAGACATCTCCAATAGTTTTTGTGGTCACTGTTATGCCATAGCCTATGGTATGAATACAGAACATTCATACATGATAATTTTTGTTGACTGCCATTACACACCTAATCCTACACCCCCGTGTATTGGTTATGTTCTAAGACAACAAACTTGGAGCACAAATTTGACTCATTTGGCAAGTATTAATGCCCAATACTCTCCACCTATCACTGCTGATGAAATGACACATGAGACAGCCAATTTTGGAAAAGATTACATTTCGGTTTGTTTGGAAGAGAATTCATTGGCAGTTAAGAGAGTAGCTCCATTCTACAATAGTAGTATGAAATATATGAGTCACATTAATGTGGTGGATGTAGCTTGCCTTTCTCTCCATTCTTTTTCAAGTGCAATTGATCTAGGCTGTGCAACTGGAACCACATGAAGAAAAATGCAAGGATTTATGCATATTGTGAATCTCTTTATGGATGAAGGTGTAGAAAATAGTAATGTCAACCATAGTATTATGGGTGAGTTTTCTCTTATTAAACTTCGAGGAGAAGATATTTTTTATTCTGATATATTTTGGAGAAGACTCATTGGGAGTGTGCTGGAACAATGTCTGGTGATGTTGAAGTCTTCTTATGGCCTCATTCTTCTCTGAAATTCAAAATTGGAAGTAGGGGATGCTAGCATGGCTGTGCCAATTGGATTTCAAGAGGGAGATTGTTGGGTTATGAATTCCAATGGTCACATGACTGTTCATTCTCCCTCAACTGTTTGTATTCATAGAGCTCTATATAATGGTGGTGTATAGCCCATGTAATATATCAATTAACTAATAAAAGTAATTCCTTGCTGGAGTGTGGATGTAGGCAAGTTTTGTCGAACCACGATAAATTAGTGCAATTGTGTGTTTCATCTTCTTTGATTCAATTTCTTCGCTTGTTATTATATTTACAATTGGTATGAATTGTTGGGATATGAAGCTCAATGGTCATATGTCTTTTTGTTCTCCCTCTTGACTCATTCTATTTGCAGAGCTCTATATAATGGCTGTCGATAGCCCGTGTAATATATTAGTTAATTAATACAAGTAATTCCTTGCCGGAGTGTGGACGTAGACAAGTTTTACCAAACCACGATAAATCTGTGTTATTGTGTATTTCTTTTTCTTTGATTCAATTTCTTTGCTTGTTATTAATTTACAATAGTTGGATTGCCGATTCACCATGGCTGAGTTGTATTTTTATTTGATAAAATCATTTTTAAAATCTTACAAACTTACTTAAAATGACAACCAAATTACTGAAATATTTCATTTACCCTTATAACTAATTAAATTTGATTAAATATATTTTTACAATTTCAAATAAATAAAAATTACCATTAAACTCTCATTTATTATAAATGGTTTACAAAATAAATATTAATTTAATGATAACTAGTATAGATATCCATTATAAGCATCATTAAAATTTAATTTCTTACATATAAAATATTTTTATTTTCATTCTTTTTTTTGCACTTAATTTTTTAATATTTTACCTCTTTTTTGCAGACAATTAAGGTTTTATTTTAAAATTAAATGATTATTTATATCTCTTAATTTATAATTTTAAAAATATTTTATGGATCATTTATTGAACTTTTTAAAAAAATACCATATTTATAATATATATTAAGATCTTGACATGTAGATGGTTGTCAAATTCAACCTAGAAAGTAAATGTTAACATTAACACGCTCACACCTTCCCACCCCACCCATTCTGCCATTGTAGAATGTCTATAAGCATTAACTAAATATGTATGATTTAGCAAAATTTAAAATGTCCTATTTTGATAATGATGAAACTTAAGATCGGTAATAATGCCAAAGTTGGGATGAAAAAAATGAAGTATCTTTTTAAAATATGGAAGTACACGCAAAACCCATTCATCATTAATTACAAGTGTCCCATCATAAGCTAGAAGGTTACCAAAATAGTTGACCTCAAGAATTGAGGAGGGAAGCATTAGTGGGGATGATAAAATTAAAAGTGTCTTAATAATAATTGCACATCACCTCAAGCCTTCTTCATAGAATCCATGTTATGTGTCATGGTTTAAGTGAGAAGATTGTCATGGAAAGCAAAACCATTGAGTAGTGTATTGTTACAATTGATATCGACTTTGAGGAGGAAAACTGTATATTCGACAAAGCCTACATTATGGGTGGCTCTCCAAAATGTGTTGAGCCAAAAAGTTATAGGGAACTGATACAAAAAAAAGAAAATGGAACTACTTCAAAAAGGGAAGGGCTTGATAAATTGCATTCAAGTGATGAGAGGTTCCACAATATTATGCTTTCTTCAAAATTTGCCAACTCTTGGCACAAAGGTCAAGTGGCTATCAGGAGTGTTAAGTTTGTGACTCCAAAACTAATTGTACAAGCCACTAGTATTTCTTGTAAAGGGATGAAAGTGGAAAGAAAGGACTTCACCAATTACAAAAAATTCAAGCATTTTTTTTTAAGCGCATTGAAGAGCTGGTAAGGGTCAAGTTGAACAACATACAATCATTATCTTTCTCTCCCTATTCCTTTTGCTATTTTGAAAATGTGGGTTATCAAGTACCTTACCCTAGAGGGTTACTTGACCACCTACCATAGGTATGATTTTCCATTGCTCAATATGTCAAGGCATGGTGAGGTGATTATCCCTTCTTTTGTATTCCTCTTTGGTTAATAGTATTGTTGATTGGGATAATTTGCTTATGCACCAAGCCCTCATTATTTCCCTATATCACCATGTTTTCTCCCATCATCTTGGTTTGGGTAGATGTTTTCCTGGGAATGAAAGCCCCCCTCATATATCTAGATCCTCTATCACTATTGAAAAAATTATTGCCAAAAAATTCCTAACAAAGCCCTTCCAAACTCAAAAACAAATTTACAGATCCCTTAGATGTTTGATAAAACTATTTACTATTGTCACTTAGTAAACATACTTAAAATGTTGTAACTTGGTAAATACATTGTACGTTAACTTTAATAGATCTTAAAAATTCATAGTGATTAACATGCAAGCATAAAAGAAATAGCATGAACACATGAGACACCGGATTTAATGTGGAAACCCAATATGATAAAAACCACCAAGTAACTAGCTACTAATTTTCACTCTTCTAAAGTGAGCCCTATTAGGAGCCAACCTAGTTAAAGGTTACAAAACACGCTATTAGGTGTGACCTTGTTAGAGGATTTAATCACCCTAATAAGATTGGCCTTGCAAGAGGTCCTTAGAACAATTCAATAGAACTATCACCTTGTTAGAGGATTTACAAATGGCTATTAGACAAACTCTGCTAAGAGATTTCGGAATCACTACTATGATGATAAGAAAGTAACAATGAAATGACCTAAATGAGATGCAACTAAATTGCTGATTATAGATCTTTGTTCTGCTTCACTAGATCCTTCTAGATCAAATATAACTTTGCTACTCCTTAAGGATATATAACCATCCTTCAAAGTTCACTCACACTTTCCTTCTTAAACAATCAATACACTTGCATACTTGCTCATACACTTTTAGAATTCTCAACTTGACCTTTCATATATACCACTCAGTTTATCAAGTCAGCTCATTTACAAGTTACAATCACCAATAATAATTACCTCAGTTAGTTAGAATTAATATTTGAAACAATTAAACTTTATTTCTCAAAGCAACAAAATCCTTCATTGGCCAACCCTAATTAGTAGACACTGATCTTAAAAGTAATTCCTATATTAACCAATAGAAGCTTGGTTAACACTGCAAACCCTACAATATCCTTTCGACATCAAGTGAACTCGGTAAACACTAACTTTCATTTGTTAACCATTAAAGCTTAGATAACACTGCTTTCTGCCACATTTTCTTTCGATGCTCAAGTGAGCTTGGTAGATACTATCTACGTAGAGTAATGTCCAAGAATTCTTGGTAGACACTGAAAATCAATTTGCTGATCAACTAAGCTCGGTAGTCACTGACTGATAACTAATATGACATTTGTGTGACATCAAAGACAATGCACAATTAGACAATTATATCCAACAATCTCCCTCTCTGGCATTGGTGGCAACACAACATGTCATATCATGATGAAATTTGATAACAAGTCTTTCTCTAATAGAAAATTTTCTCCTTCTTAGATTTTATGCCTCAAACTTCTCTAATGTAGTAATCTCCCTTTGTGATGAATTAAATAGCTTCTTCTTCAAACAATAAACTCTCCGTCAAAAAAATTTCTTAGAAAGATATGGCAGTAAACTCTCCCTCTTTGACAACACATGCCAAAGACAACACATACCAAATGAGTATCAATGTACCTTGAGTACTTATCCATATGCAATGTTCCCTTGACTATGTTGCATCAGCTGATAAATCTTCAACTTGGTTCCTATTGATGCATCACTAAAACTTTATTTTAGTGAGCTTCAAATAGGGGAATACCCATAACTTACCTCGTAGCTATAAGAATGCATCCTTAGGTAATGGCTTGGTGAATATGTCTACAATCTATTCTTTTGTATGGACATATTCCAATCCAATTTCTTTGTCTTGTACCAATTCTCTAATAAAGTGATATTTTATAGCAATATGATTGGATTTGGAATGCACCACTGTATTCTTTGAAATGTTAATTGCACTTGTATTATCAAAAAACATGACAACTAGTTCTTTGATCTCAAACTTCATGCCTTCCAACAACTATTTAAACCAAACAATATTAGAATAGTTCAGTGCTACAACAACATATTTTTCTTTCTTTGTAGATTGGAATGTGCAATTTTTCTTTTTACTTGTCCAAGATACCAACCTTTTGCCAAGAAAGAATTCTTCACCACTTGTACTATTTCTATCATCAATGTTTCCTGCCTAATCAGCATCAATAAACACTTTTAAGTCCAGATTTTCTCCAAGTTTATACCACAACCCATAATCTTTAGTTCCTTTCAAGTATCTCAAGATTCTTTTGATTTCCATCATATAATTTTCTCTAATTTTTGCCAAGAAGCTTTTTACTATACAAACTACAATAGCAATATCAGGCCTTGGATGAACTACATACTACAATTTTCCAATTATTGATCTATATAAGGTCTGATCTACCTCTTTTGAATCATCATCTTTGGTAAGCTTTAGTCCAATACACAATGGGGGTTCCAACTAGTTTTGAATCTTCTATACCAAACTTCTAGAGTATCTCCTTGACATACTTAGACTGAGTGATGTAGATACCATTCTTGTTCTGTTGAATCTGAAGACCAACAAAGAACTTAATCTCACCAAACATAGACATTTCAAATTCTTTGTTCATTTTCTCTAAAAAATCTTTGCATTGATCATCATTCTTTGTAAAAAAAGTATCATCCACAAATATTTTTTCCAAAACAATCTTATTATCTAGTCCTTCCTTGATGTACAAACTATTGTTATCATTAGTTCTCTAAAAACCAATCTAAATAACGTAGTTATGCAATCTCTCATACCATACTCTAGGGGCTTGTTTCAGACCATAAAATGCTTTGTGTAACTTACAAACCATATCCCTTTTGTCTAGATCAGTAAAACCTTCAAGTTTCTCAATGTAGACTTCTTCATCAAGAATACCATTGAGGAATGCAAATTTGACATCCATCTGATATACCTTAAATCCTTTATGTGCTACATATGCAAGTAAGGTCCTGATAGCTTTCAATATTGCAATAGGAGCAAAAGTCTCACCATAGTCTATGCCTTCTTCTTGAGAATATCCTTTACATACCAATCTAGCTTTGTTTTTTGATACCTTACCATCTTCATTCAACTAATTCTTGAATACCCATTTTGTTCCAATAACACTTTTATCTTTAGGCCTAGGTACAAGAGTCCAGGTTTTGTTCTTCATTATTTTTTCTATTTCTTGATTCATAGCCTCATTCCAATTTTTATTTTCCAATTTATCTTTGACATTTCTAAGTTCAAAATCAGCAAGTAAACATGTACCTTTTAGCTTACTTCTTGTCATAGTACCTTCTAATTTGTCTCCAATAATTTGATCTGATGCATGATGCCTCCTAACATACTTGGCCAATATAGGTTCCTTGCCTCTTGAATGAATTTCATTATCATCCTCTTGAACTTCAACTTCAAGTTTTGGTTGCTCAAACTTGGTAGGCATTGGCTTAGTAGCTTCAGACTGAGTCTTAGGTCCTTCTAACTTGGTTTGAACTTCTTGCAACTTGGTGACTGAGGAAGACTCGAGATTAGAAGTCTCTTGATTGATAGATGTGTCTGAAAATGTATCTGGTTCAATGAAAACAAATCTCATGTAATCTTCTGGTTCTTTTTTTGTTTCTTCTTCAGTCCTTTCTACAAACTCGTCAACTTTCACACGTACACTTAATATGATTTTTTGAGTAGAAAAATTCAAACATCTATATGCCTTTTCTAGATTCTTTCAAGATGTAACATTTACTTCTAAATAATTTCAAGTAACTCACATTGGGTTTATAGCCATACCATAACTCATAGGGGGATTTAAATGAATCTTTCTTCAACTAGACTCGGTTTAAGGTATGAACTGCAGTGCTGGCAGCTTCCTTCCAGTATTTGACAGCAACGTTCTTTTCAATCATTAGAGTCCTTACACAATCCATGATAGATTTGTTCCTCATTTTAGTTATTTTATTCTGCTCAGGAGTTCTAGGAGTTGATACCTATCTTTTGATTCCTCTTTCAATGCAAAAGTTATTGAATTCATGGGAGATGAATTCACCACCTATGTCTAATGTCAAGCATTTCAATCTTTTTCCTATTTTATTTTCTACTCTTGCCAAATACCATTTGAATTTCTTAAATGCTTCTGACTTCTCTTTTAGATACATAACAATCATAATTCTAGAGTAGTCATCAACAAAAGGAATAAAGATTTTTTCTCTAGTATATCTCTCAATTTCAATAGGTCCACACAAATCAGTATGCAAAATTTTCAAAATATCTTCAGACCAATAGTTTTTAATTTTAAAGCTAGTCTTTGTCATTTTACCAATTTGATAATTCTTGCATAGACCAACATCAGGTTTCTTCAAACTAGGAATGCCTCTTACTTTCCTGAATTTGCTTATTTTCACCATGTTATCAAAATTTACATGACATAACCTTCTGTACCATAACCAATTTTTTTCAACTTGAGCAATAAAACATGAACACTCACCAAGGTCAACATAAAACAAGTTACCTTTTGTTTGTTTGCTTGATCCAATCAATTTTCCTTTTTCATCCATCAATCTTGCTTTGCCATGCATGAATTCCACCTTGAATCGAATATTGATTAGCTATGCCACACTCAACAGATTACATTTTAGTCCTTCAACCCAATATGCATTATCACATGCAAGTTATTTGGTTAATGAGATTCATCCTCTTCCTTTTATGCAACAAAGTTCATTGTTTCCAAACCTTGCACTGCCATCATCATAGTCTTCAAAGTGTTCAAAATTTGTTTTTTCACCAATCATATGATGTGAACATCCACTGTCTATGATCCATGTGTCATTTTTTATCACATGAGAGATAAGTGACATCTTATCTTCTTCATCATTATTAGATTCATCTTTCACAACAATGTAAACAATTTCATCTTCACTATTATTAGAATACTTAGAGTCCTTAGCCATTAAACATGTTTTCTTACCTCTATCCTTGAATGATTTGAAATCCTTCTCGCCATTGCACTTGTGACCTTTCTTCTCATCCTTGCTTTGCTTGTTTGTGCACGTCACTGCAATATGACCAATTTCTTCACATGAAAAAAAGATTAAGGGAAATTTACCTTTGTATTTTCCTCTACCTCTAGAATATTTCCTTGCAAGTAGAGCTTCAACAACTTCAAGATCAATGTCAGAAATTTCCTCAAATTCTTCTTCACTTTCTGATTGAGTGTCATTTATTTTCTTGCCTTTTTTCTTAAATGAAAGCTTGGTCTCAAATGGTGATTCAATATTTTTGGAAGCAGGAACATAATTGTCATAGTTATCTAGCTCAAAGGCTATCAATCTTCCTACTAGGGTATCCAAAGTTATCTTATGATTTGTCTCACATCTTCTTTCTTGAATTGCAGATACTTTGATTGCATAAATGGGAAGCAATGTTCTAAGAACTTTACTTACAATAGTTTTTTCTTTGATCTCTCCTCGAGAAGCTTTGATTGCACTGACACTTGCTTTGATCCTTTTAACACATTTGGCAATGTTTTCATCCTCTCTCATTCTCATTAATCAAATTGTCCTCTTAGGCTTTCTTCTTTGGCTCTCCTCACATTTTCATCACCACCATAGATATCTTTTAGCTTGTTCCACATTTCAAAGGAAGTTTTTCCATCCTTGATATCATCAAATTCCTCATAACTTAGGGCAGGTGCAATGTTTATCATCATGGTGTTATGAGTCTTCTTCTCAGCAATGTCATTAAGAGATAATGTACCAAAAGGATTTCTATATTATTCATCAAGGTATTTCAATCCTATATCACCAATGGAAGCCAAATGAAGCCTCATGAGACCCTGCCATACTAAAAAGTTATCTCTGTTAAGCCTTGCAATTTCTCTCTTGTAAGACATCATGATCTTTAGCTTAGGTCCTTGAAACCCTTCCTGCAAGCACCAAAAGCTTTGATACCAATTGTTGGAAATATAAATGGAGTAATTGAGAGGGGGGGGGCTGAATTAGTTATCATAAAAAAAAATCCACATATCCCTTAGATTTCTAATAAAACTATTTACTGTTGTCACTCGATAAACATACTTAAAATGTTGTAACTCGGTAAATGCAGTGTATGTTAACTTTAATAGATCTTAAAAATTCATAGTGGTTAACATGCAAGCATAAAATAAATAACATGAACACATGAGACGCCAAATTTAATGTGGAAACACAATATAGGAAAAACCACCAAGTAACTAGCTACTAATTTTCACTCTTCTAAAGTGAGCCCTATTAGGGGCCAACCTGGTTAAAGGTTACAAAATGCACTATTAGGTGTGACCTTTTTAGAGGATTTAATCACCTTGTTAGGAGTGGCCTTGCAAGAGGTCCTTAAAAAAATTCAATAGAACTATTACCTTGTTAGAGGATTTACAAATGGTTGCTAGACCAACTCTACTAAGATATTTTGGAATCACTACTACAATGATAAGAAAGTAACAATGAAATGACCTTAATGAAATGCAACTGAATTGACTATTATGGATCTCTATTCTGCTTTACTAGATCCTTCGGAATCAAATATAACTTTGCTGCTCCTCAAGGATATCTAACCATCCTTCAAAGTTCACTCGCACTTTCCTTCTCAAACAATCAATACACTTGCATACTCACTCATACACTTTTAGAATTCTCAACTTGACTTTTCATATATACCATTCATATTATCAAGTCAACTCATTTACAAGTTACAATCAACAATAATCATTACCTCAGTCAGCTAGAATTAATATTTGAAACAATTAAACTTTATTGCTCAAATCAACAAAATCCTTCATTGGCCAACACTACTCGGTACACACTGATCCTAAAAAGATTTCCTGTGTTAATGAACAGAAGCTCGGTTAACAATGCAAACCTTGAAAAATCATTTATAGACTTAGTGAACTCGATAAACACTAACTTTACTTTATTAACCATGAAAGCTCAGTTAACAATGCTTTCTACTACATTTTCCTTCGACACCCGAGTCAGCTCGGTAGACACTGTCTACGCAGAGTAATGTACAAAAATGACATTGAAAATCATCTTGTTGACCAACTGAGCTCAATAGACACTAACTAATAACTGATATGACATTTTTGTGACATCAAAGACAACACACAATTAGACAATTGTATCCAACAATGAAATCCCCCCTCATATCTCTAGATCCTCTATCACTATTAAAGAAATTATTGCCAAAAAGATTCCTAAAAAAGCCCTTCCAAACTCAAAAATTATGGATAAAATTAACAAAAAGACCAACATTTATAAGGGCAAAAACCAAATCCTTAAGGAATCCCTATTATTTTAAACCCTTACTAAGTGCAATAATGCTTCTGCTAAGTCCAATCCTATATGAACCCCTAATAAGTGTAGAGTTTTAGAAGAAAATATTAAAGTGGATAAGTAGGATTCATAAGGTAATTCAACTGTTGAAGAAGGAGATAAGAAAGAAAAAGTTGAGTTGAGTTTGGGAGAGAGAAGGTCTTCTAGGTTGACAAACAAAAAAGATAGTAACTAGAAGGAGGAGAGAAAATAGGGAATTCACCATAATCAGAATGAAGAGGTGAGATATGAAACTAAACTGGAGGAGACTCCCAAAATTTGGGTAATAACACTACTAAAGATGAGGACTTCAAAGCAGAAGATGCTAAGGTGATAGAAGATGTACAACACAACTCTTAGAAGACTCATATCAAGATTGACCTAGAGATTCCAGAGGAGGTTGAGTTGCGCAAAATATGGATGGATGGGGAAAGTAAAGAAAAGGATAATTTTGTGCTTTCTATGCTAAATAGGATTGACAATGTCAAAAATGACTTATTAACCAAGATTAAGGAGCTTCAGGACAAATTGATACCCTCAACAACACAAAATTGAGTGCTATAAGATGTATTAAGCTAGGTTTTTTTGTCTTCTCTATTTGCAAGGCTCTGAAGGAAATGATGAGGAATGCCATGTTTGGAAGGATCACTAAAAAGAGAATGCTCAAAAAGGTTGACCTATTTATACAAAAATCATGAGGGGGCAAAGAACCCAAAGGATGTCACTAACTGGATGGAAGACCTCAAGTTCCTAGTTGAAGACTATGAAAATTGTTAAGCATTCTTAGTGGTTTCTCCTTCTTGGGCTTTTTTGATTTTTTGTCTCATTATCAATACTTATATGTTTGATCTAGGGTATTTTCCAGATCATGGTCAAGAAAACTATGCTCTTAAGTGGCAATAAAAAATTAGAAAATCAAGGTTATGTCAACTTGACACACAATTTTCTACTTGTTATTAGCTTTATATCAAAAAGTTAAGAGAAAAGAATCTCTAGGAAATTGGATCTAGTTTCTAAACTACTAGGACTTATCTCAAAAAAATAAAAATTGATTGGTCAAAATTTTGAATTTTAATGCAATATTACAAAATATTTAGAACAAAAATACGTAGACATATGTCTAACCACCTTAATCAAAATCAAATGATAATATTTTTTAATAATATTATAGATATAAGTAGTAGACTCATACCTAGATGTGAAACATATTTTTGGATATTTTTATTCTAAATAAATAATTAGTTTTTTATTTTTTACTTTAGTATTTTTGGAATTAAAAAACTCTCATGTTTGACCACCTTAACTAATTCAAAACTCTGCAAAATTTAATTTTTCATTTTTTTCCTTATAGTGGAAGAAATGTATAATTTGATGCATCATTTGGATTTAAATTTTTTTTTACCATTTGAAAGTTATAGTTGTTTTTCAATTAGTGTCAGTCAACACTTTATACATAACTCCATTAGAAAACTAGTAATAATTACTTACTAAACTCATAATTTGACAAATTTTACATTTATGGAAAGAAAATAACATTCTTAAGAAACCCTTTTCATTTCATCAAATTTTGGCAAAAAAAAAAGTCATCAGCTACATGTTTGAAGTAAAAATCACATAAAAATAGGCCAAAAACACATTTCTAGGATGTTTTTACAGTTGACCATATAGGGTTGGTTTCAAAAGATATAGTAGACCTTATAAATATATTAATTGTTTTCATTTAGTATTAGGGTGGGTGGGAAAAAAGTTGGAATAGATTTTGAAATGGTTTGATGCATTTCAAAACTACATATTTTTTAGATCACCGCTTTTTGGCACACCATGATCGTACACATACCCTCTACTTAGACTTTGTTGTTGTACTCTCGCTTGTAATTTAAAGAAACAACCTTAATACTTACATGTATTATGTTGCTCCTCACTCCTATTGGGGTTGGAAGACTTTTCATTTCTTTTTATAGTTACAATATTTTAAGTAATGTTGTTAGGAATGAAACTGTTAATTGCTCTTTGAACTTGATGGTCTTTTGATTAATTATGTTCTGGTGAGACCCATGTTGTTTGGGATTGAGTTGTCTTGTTCTTTTGTTTGGTTGCAATGGCCTAGAGCAGTTATGTGTGTGTTTTAATGCTATGAAAAACCTTTTTCTACTATTTTTAATCAAAATCATTAACCACTATGCATTACAATGTTATTAAGGAGCTATCACTAATTTATAATACACAATCAAACCAAGTCCTTACTTCTATCCAAATTAATAATCTTAAGAAGGAAAATATAATTATTTTGTTAGGTCATAAAACTAGCCTATTGGTTAGTTCCCTCAAGGTTCTTATGCATCCTAGGACCTACAATCATATGACTGTTTGGTTACTGGAATAGGATTGGAAAATTAGGAATATGTTTTGTATTCTCCATTTGGTAGACTAAATCAAAATAGGACTACATATTCCCATTTTACCCCTAAAATGAGTATATGTTCATTCCAAAAAAAATTGTTATTGGAATAGGTCATTCCTATTCTCAATAATACTTTCCCAATTTATATAGTTGTTTGGAGTCCATTGTTAGATGCACATAACAACTACATCATTTTATTACTCGCTCATGGCATCTAACAACTACATCATTTTGGTACTCACTCATTTGACAATGATGTCTTTTTTCTAGTAAATATTTTGAAGGGTCAAGTCTAATAAAAATGGAAGCTTACACAGGTTGGATGCAATGATGTGTTGAATGAGAGATCAAGTAACTAAGCTCAAGGACTACAAATCTTGGTAGTCGGGTTCTCTGTGTTGTGTGAGGAAGATTGTAAATGAGCATTTTGGATCGATCACAATCAAGGGAAAGTGTAAATACCTTATATGAAATCTATCACGTAGATAGATTTTGGACTTTAGCATGGAAATATTTACACGCAAAGAATTACAAAACTATCTCTAGCAATGTTGGCATGTTGATCATTGTCTCACAAAAGTCCCAAATGTGAAGTGTGACATAGAAAAGTGCATCATCAGGTATTGGAGTGAAAATATGCATTCACCAAATAAGAAATCATTATTCTTATTTGACTGGCCTAACATATGTGTAATCTCATTTAGTCAGATAATCGTGATATATAATTCAGTGCCTAGTCTCTATAAATGCCCATAATATTGATGAGTGGCAATGGTCATGGATCATATATCCCTAAAAATGGGATGTAACCCTTTACTCCATGATTTTATTGATGGATCATAATCAATAAAAATGGGATCAGGGTAATGTCTTCACACCAAATGTGTTGGTGCGATCCTCAGATTCAAGAGATATGATACTCATGCTTGATCCTATGTGAGAAATTCAATCAAAGAAGTTGATGTCGACTTGATTTGGGCATTTTGAGGAATGATGAGAAAAATAGTATAATAAATTAAAATGTAAAGAAAATATTTTTAAAACTAAATGCCAATATAAACTGAATCTTATTCCAATTTTAATTTAGTACAACCAAACAAAGGAATTCATGTATTCTCAATGAAATTATAGGGGAACCACATGAGATTGGGATTTCCATTTTCCATTCTCATTCCTATACCATTTTTAGTTCTAATTTTCAATTCCTATGCTTGCAACTAAATAGACCTTAAGAGTTCTATAAAGTATTGTTGGAGCTTTTTGAGACCATGACTCTCACGATAAATGGCTTGGCTTATTGTAATTCAATTTTTTATTTTGATGTGGTTATTAGTTCTCACTAAAGTGAGCTTTGTGAACCTTAACAAGGTTAACATGTGGATTTTGGTATAACATGTTTTAATATTTTGTTTTTATATCTTTCTTGGATTACATCTTTATTTACCTAAACTCTACATTCAAATTTATTTATCTTTAAAGTTCTATATTTTATGTTAAGTTTTGTAATACTAATATTATTTTTTAGTCTTTTGCATTAAATTAATAATTTAATGCTAACTAGTTATGTCAAAAATTTGTAGACATCTTGCTTTGATAATCATATTGTGATCTAAATGTTTGAGTATTCATGATTTTTTTTAGTAATTTACGTAATGTGCAAAACAAGTACTTCTATAGATGTTGATTATTATAGATGGTTTACAGAATTCGTTCAATGTGAATATTTTAATTTATGTAATTGTATAATTATTAGTTTATGTTATAAAATAAAAATAAAGTACTTATAAGTAATAAATTAAACAATGCAAGAAGTCAATAGAAAGAATTTATATTAATGATATCCTTAATATACATAAAATTTTCAAAGACAAAGAGAAATAAATTATATATATATATATATATATATATACAGAGAGAGAGAGAGAGAGAGAGAATAACCTAGTTATATTGCCTTAATATGATTTTCTTGGAAATTATTACGAAAATTTTTTCTTTAGAGCCTAAACAATCACTTTCCAACATTATTCAACTTGCGGAAAAAATATTATCTTGCTTCGATAGGTTTAACACCATATACTATAAATATCTTTCATCTACAATTTGGCTCTAATGCAGCCTACACTTAACTACAATTTTAAGTCAGGTATGTGAAAGCTCCTACTTCCTAAAACCAACATCCTCTTGCATTATTCTACATTGATCATATCAGCAATACTATCGCTACTAGTTTCACTTTGATTCGCTTGATTATCCATTTGGAGATGGAGACTACATCTTCCCTTCTAGCATCAGCACCACTTGCCCCATGCTTGACCTCATCTCCTCCTCCCTTTCAATGAATAACAATGCTACAACAACTTCTCTTCTCACCTCTTCAATATATTTCTCCTCTGCAACACCTTCTACCACAATATTAATTGTGTTCCCTTGATTGATTTGAGTTGCAGCCCATGTAGGAAAGTAATACATACTTGAATCTTGAACATACACATCTAAACTTCTTTTCCCAAAAATGATTTCCAAGAGCATCATACCAAATCTATATACATCAACCTTTGTACTGATGGGAATGCCAAAAATCCATTCTAGAGCCAAGTAACCTCTTGTTCCCCTCATGGTGATCACTATGTGGCTGAAATCTCTACTAACAAATTTTTTCATCCCAAAATCAGCCAAATTGGGTGAAAAACCAGCATTATGTATAATTTTCTTAAGATTTATATCCTTATGAATGATGCATTCTTTGCACTCCTCGTGGAGGTAGACCAAAGCTCAAGCAGTTCCTAAAGAGATCTAGAATCTGGTACTTCCAGTTGAGTATCTTCCTTTTACTTTTGGGCTTACTAAGGAATATTAAGTAATTTAGAGAGTCACTTGACATCTAATCATAAACTAGTAATTGTTTGGATCCATGACCACAAAACCCTCAAAGCCTAATAAAATTACTATGTTGTATTCTTCTAAGAGAACTAAATTCTGCTCAGAATTGTTTATCATCTCAGCTTGAACAAGATTTTAATTTCTTTATGGTGACAAGAGTACTGTCTCATATAGATCCTTCAAACACTGTGCTGAATCCTACTCTCCCCAGCTTACACCTAAAATTCTTAGTTGCAATCTTTAACTCCTTGAAACTAAACATTCTAAGAAAAGAGTTGGCTGAATCTTCATAACACTCAATAGATCATAGTGTCTGATCATGTCATCTCCTATGCATTAAAAATGTAAAAATAATCAAACAAATGGTAGGGAAACTAAAACTACCAAGCACTCTAGGTAGGATAGATTTGAATTTGGAGGATGATGGTGGATCAAAATTTGGAGGGGCATAAGAGGCAACTACTCGAATGAAGATGTTCAAACTACTTTTTGATGGAGAAATGTGCAAGTTTAGAATAGATCCAGAAAAGATGTTCCATAGTCTTGAAGGTGAAGTGAAAGCATTAGCAATGTAGGAGCAGTTGCTCTAACAATTCTAGAAGAGAATATTGTAATAGCTCCGATTGTTTGAGGGTGAAGTCCAATCATTTCCATCTCTTCGTCTTCCATGTCTTTTTGAAATAACCCTGACAGGTTATTGCTTTCTCCAGCACCAAAAAATACTAAAACTTCAAAGGTTTGACATTTCGTCAAACAATTAGCAATCGAGCTCTGATACCACTGTAATGACCCTAGCTATAAAGGTCACTAAATCCCAATACGATACGATGGCAATTTGCAAACAAGCTTTTAATGACAACCCGTTAATACTCAGTATGCAACCGTTAACAAGTAAGGGTGTAATAACTCTCGAGAACTAATTGTTTAACATGATACAATAGACAATGATACCCTCAAGTTTTAAGAAAGGATCTAATTACAAGCAAATTCTTTATATATCCAACAATAGTCCAAACTGAATACAGAGCCTGTACAATAGCTAATAGTATCAAAAGGAAAACTTTAATTCGCCTTTACCCGTAGTCGTCATGGGACTGGTCACACTCACACTTTGGAAGGAATGCCCTTCTTCAAAACTTCTGCTGCGAGACGATGCTGGCACTGATCAGAGACTCGTCATCGATCCTGCGGGTCAGACTGACATGATAATCTAGCTGTTAACACCATCCTGTGCCCACCAAGACCGCACCTTCCTGAACCGTAATGAAGATCAATATATAATGCCGTCCTCCTACTTTAATTTGGCAGTCCACGTTGAATGTGTATTCATTGGTTAATTCACCGCTTGTTAGGTCTATGCGATCTGATATAAAACAGCACCCATGAATTCATTATGGCCTTTAGCTTGCTCTTGACAAATGCCTGTTACCCTTGATATGTGGTTGCTGAGTGCGGCTTCAATAATTATTGTAAATTCGATTGCAAAACACCGCCGATTGCAACAAGATTAAATCCACTTCTAAGATTTTTGTCGGCTCACAAATCACTGAACCCGATAGCACCTATGGCCTTGTTTCGGGAATATATACAGACGTGATGTTTCTGGAACTTTGCCTCCCACAAAAAACCCTTCACTCCCGTGTTTCCTTTTAAAAATCTTCAAATATGCGGTTGGTGCTAATGTTGTACTACAATCCGGCCTACCCAAAATCATTATATGCAAACGGCTTCCAAAATCAATTCGAGTCGATTTCTCCTCCAGCTCGACTTCAACATGATCTTTGTAATTGCACTCGGTCAGACTTCAGCCTTAACCATATACGGAAATGTTGCTAGAAGGTTGTCTGTTCATACTGCAACTTTTTTGAAGAAGTCGCTTTAACAACTGATCTTGTAAAACCTTGTAAATGACCTATATCTTCAAACTGAATTCCCAGAATAGTCCTGCCAAAATTTGGCGTTAAGCCACCAATTTTGCCCTGATGAAATGACTGAATGTCACCTCCAATCTGCAATAATTCAGATGATATTTCACACCCTCAAAATTGCGTACCAATTGAGAGTTATCGTTCTCAATGGCCAACTGTGTCAATTGCAGAAACCCTAGGTTCTACAATGCACCTGTGATTGAATCACAATCTGAAACACAAAGAGAGATAATCAACTGCCTTCATTCGAATGGAGCCCCGGGGTGCCTATTTATTCTTTTCCCTCCATCCTCTCCAGAGACTTCTAGAACATTTTTGATCTTATCCCTCAAGTGACTTTATTAAATATTTTCCAAGTCACTTTATTAAATACAAGGTTATCTTTTAATATTTATTTATTTAATTAAAATAATTAATTAGTCGTCCTTGGACAACCAAATTAATTAAATTAATTAAATCGAACTGTCACCAAAAATTGGGGACATGACACTTTTCATCTTCCCTTGAAAGACTAAAAAGAATATGTATAATAGTTGATTGTGGTTGTTCATTGTAATGTTTGATTTATCTAATAAGAAAAATTCCCCTTCTTGGAGAGTGGATGCAATCCAGACTAGCTAGATGAACCGCTATATTTTTTTGTCCATTCTTGCATCTTTTTTTAAATTTAGTTTTATTTTTCAATTTTACTTTATTTTCTATATCTTTTATTTTAGCTCAATAATTGGTATCAGAGCTAGTTAAGCTCGTTTAATTTTCTAGAAATTGATAAATATTTATAGATGCCATGGATGAGGCAGATAAGTGGAAAATCCAAAATTGTGCAAAACTTTGGGCTATAGAAAGTGCAGATAGAGTCTTTTCTCATCAAGCAATATTTACAACATGTGTTGCTTGGTAAGACAAAGGGAAAAGGATCGTTAATAGACAAAGAATGGGAAAAATTGGATTTGAAAGCAAGGGAAATGATTTTCTTAGCTCTCTCTAGTAATGTGTTGTTTAACACTGCGGTTGAGAAGACAACTAGAGAGCTAGTTGAGAAATTATCTTCATTGTATGAGATAACTTCAACATCGAATAAAGTTTTTATAATGAAGAAGCTATATAATATGAAAATGAAAGAAGAGGGAGTAATGTCAACTCATTTGAATGAGTTTAATACATTAGCTAGTCAACTCATTTTAGTTGGTATACCATTAAATGATGAAATAAAATCTATTTAATTATTATATTCACTTATGAATAGTTCAGGAGGTGTAGTAATGGCTATGAGCACTAAAATACAAGCCAAGAACAAGTTAAAATTTGATGAGGTCATAGCTACATTACTTAGTGAATACATATGAAGGAAGAACCACAAATCCTCTTTCGATGATGCTCTAACAATTCTGAGCACAAGCAATAGAAGAAGAAGTTATGAAAGAGGTAGACAACACAATAATAATAATGGAAGAGGTAGATTGAATCATCACTCAAAGTCTAGAGAAAGAAATGATGCTTGTTAGTTTTGTGGTAAACCAAGCCACACCAAGAACCAATGTTGGAATTAAAAAAAGTCTAAAATGGCATAAATGTTGTAACTGATGGAGCTCTGGTACTTGCAACTGGTGACATAGATTTAAGTTCGTGGGTTCTTGATTCTAGTGCATCTTTTCATGTTACTCCATGTCGGAGTGTGTTCACAAGTTACCATGAAGGTATGCTTGGTAAATTTCTTCTTGGGGATAATAAGGAATGTGATATTATTGACAAAGGGGATATTTTAATGTAGCTGAAAAATGGTACTCAATGGCTTTTAAAAGATGTTAGGCATGTTCCTAAACTTAAGTGTAATTTGATTTCAGTTAGTTAGGTGTATACACAAGACTGTAATGTTAACTTTGATCTTGATTGATGGAAAGTGTCCAAAAGTTAGTTATTTTTGGCTCAAGGAAAGAAATTTGGAATTTTATATGTTTTAGAGTGCAATAGTGAAGTGGGAGCAACCACGACAGTTTCAGAAAGTAATGTTGAACTTTGGCATAAGGGGCTCGGTCACCTAAGAAAAATGGGTATTGAAGTCATGCTTTGAAGAGACCAGCTTCTAGGTCTTAAATCTCTTGATTTGGAGGTGTGTGAGCATTGTCTTTATGGTAATAAAATTGCACCAGCTTTGTAAGGATGGGTCATGAGAAGAAATCTTCTCCATTAGAGCTTGTGTATTCTGATGTTTTTCGGTCCTACAAAGCTAACTTCTCTTGGTGTTGCTAACTATTTTGTAACATTTCTTAATGATTGCACTCAAAAATTTTGGGTTTATATGTTGAATAAGAAATCTGAAGTATTTTCAAACTTTAAAAATTGTAAGACTATGCTGGAAAATAAGATTGGAAAAATATCAAATGTCTACTAACAGACAATGGTGGTGAGTTTTGGTCTTCATAGTTTGATAATTTTTGTGCAAATCATGGTACTCAAAGGATTAAAATAGTCCCCTATAAACCTCAAGAAAATGGTGTAGTAGAGAGGTTGAATCAAACTATTTTAGAAAGGGTTCAATGTATGTTATCAAATGTTGGTTTGGGGAAGGAATTTTGGGCAAAGGTGTGAAATATTGTTGTTTATTTAATAAATCGAGCTCCTTAATCATGTTTAGATTTTAATATCCCAAAAGAAAAGTGGACTGGTAAAAGGATTTTGTTTTCTCATTTTGGTTGTTTAAATAAGTATTTACTTATTACACTTTACTTAAGTTTACTTAGGTTTAAACATTATTTTATTATTTATTAGCTAGACACCTAGGAGTATGCATACTCATATGAGTTGTCTTCTTGACAACATGGGAGATAGCAACTCTTTTATGCACATGATGTCTACAACATAGGAGTTAGCATATAATTTAAGCACATGGTGTCTACAACATCTCTATATGAGATACACCTTTTCATGCTTATCCTCTCATTGTTGCACGTACATTCATGCACAATGGAGGCTAATCCACTTTTGGTGGACATGTGCTTAGCTGTAATGCTTATCTGCTAGCTCATTCTAGAGAGATTTGAGATGCATCTTAGAGGCCTTTATATATAGGAACTCCTAGTGTGTGTGTACATACTACACATCAATTCATTTTGATATTGTTATTCTAATCATACTTTATTGGTCCATTCTATGCTTGTGCTTGAGTTCCTTGATCTTGGGTGATTTTACCCTAAGGAAAATTCTTACACATTTATGTATGTTTGGTTGTGATGTGTATTTTCACATTCCAAAAGAACAAAAGAATAATTAGATTTTAAATTCAAAACGTGAGTAGCAATTTTGCTTTTGGTTGTAGGATATGATTGCTCACAAAGTGATTTGAAGTTGGGATGTCATTTTTAATGAGAAATTATTTTTAGGTTTGCACAAAATAGACAATACTTTTGAAAATTTCTTAGAATATGATTTATTTCATAATGGAACACATTCCACTTCAAAATGCCAAACTCAACAAGGAAAATTTGTGAGATTTTTCCCTACTATAACATTCTCCCCAACCTCACAAGTCGCCCACATTCCTATGGGAGAATCTCCATTGTTTAGCTTGTTTCCTATAACTCACTTCAGTCTCACCTCCAATCAAACCCCTTCTCCTAACACATGCATTGACTTCCGATTGGACGGTGATTCTATTGCATTGCAGAACATGTTTGACTACTCCCCTATTGATGATATGTTGAATGTTGGAAATAGTATGAGAATTATTTATGAGGTGAAGATGCATTTGGCTCTTCATTTTTCCATGAAATATTTAAGGGCACTAAAAAGGATTCTTATGATGGATATAATCTATGATAGACATAAAAGAGAAATTAGATTATCTCAAGAAAAGTACATTCCTAAAGTTTTAGAAAAAAATAATATGTAAAATGCTAAATCTATTGCCACTCCGTTGGTTGATCATTTTCAGTTGTCATCAAAGATGCGTCATTCCATCTCGATGAAAAACATGAGATGGGTGGTGTTCCTTACTCTTCAACAGTCAGGAGTTTAACATATGCAATGGTTAGTACACACTCAAATCTTGCCCATGCAATGGGAGTCGTAAGTGGTTTTATGAGTAATTCAGGTAAAACTCATAGGCAAACAGTTCAATGGATTTTTCATTGTTTAAGAGGAACTTCCTCTCATGTTTTATGTTTTAACAACAAGACCCGTTATATTTGCAGATATATTGATTCTGATATGACTAGAGATTTTGGTAAAAGGAGGTCTATAACAAGCTATGTGTTAACTTTTGTTGGGGTAGTGATTAGCTAGGCTTCTCATAAGAAACAAAATGTTGTTCTTTCCTCTATCGAGTCTGAATATATTGCACTTACTAAGGGGGCTAAAGAGGTGACATGGTTATAGCAATTATTTGGAGTGTTGGGATTTCAACAATCCAACATTACTTTATTTTCTAATAGTAGGAGTGCCATTCATTCGGCTAAAAATTTAGCTTTCCATAGTTGCACAAAGCATATAGAAACCCACTTTCACTTAATCTTTCATACTCTTGAAGAGGGAAGGCTACAATTAGAGAAGATTGAGACAAAGGTTAATTAGCTTGATGTGTTTACAAAAGTTGTAACTCAAGAGAAGTTCAAATTCTATAAAGCTTCTCTCGGCATTGTTACAACATAGCCATAAGAATTCCAAGTAGCGGATATCTCTGTATAGCACCGATTATCCATCAAGTGGGAGATTATAACAGTTCTAGAAGAGAATATTGTAATAGCTCTAATTATCTGACAATGAAGTCCAATAATTACCATCTCTTTGTCTTCTATGCCTTTTCATCTTCCTTTGAAACACTGAAAATAATATGTATAATATTTTTTTTTTTAATTCATTCTAATGTGTGATTTATCTAATAAGAGAAATTGCGCTACTTGAAGAGTGGATGTAATCCAGACTAGCTGGATGAACCGCTATAAATTTTGTGTCTACTTTTCATCTTTTATTTAGTCAGTTTTAGTTTTCAGCTTTATTTTATTTTATGTATCTTTTATTTTAGCTAAATAGTTATTGAGGAAGGATTTCTTGCAATCCATCTTAGATGTGGGCTCAACTCTAAGGTATGAGGAAGCATTCTCAATAAATGACATAGCGTTGGAGTTGATGAATCTGTCGATGTTCCAATTCAAAGGGCTTTGATGAACACATCCACTCAACCACCAATCCATGGAATCTTAGGCTTGTTTGTCTTTGGGAGTGAATCCATCGACACAACTGTAGAATTGATCAAGGATGTCAAAGTTGTAGGTTCTATAAGAGCCACAATGACCATAAATGGCACATTCCTCTTTTGGTAGAGACTAGAACTATTAGATTTATTACATCAAATAGGCTAATTTCTAAGTTTAGTTTAAATAAATAAATTAGGTAAATGTATAGTTGCTAAAATTTATTCCTATAAGTAGTTTGTGCAAGGGAAACTAAGGCGATATAAAGATTCTCAAACATCAATGCATATAATATTTAATATCAATTTAGTATGAATTCAATTTGTATCTAAATGTATCCAAAAATTTTGAATCAATAAAACCAACATTTTATATTTTAGCTCTTTCATTTGGTATCAAAGTAGGCTGATCGATGATAAGAAGAGTATTCTTAATAGATTTTGGATAATCAAACCTTGACTTCTATGGATTTATTGAAGAGAGGTTTGAGATTTATTAGGCAGATATTATAATACTATATTGTCCATGAATATGTTGTGATTAGTTTTTATAAGTAATAAAATAGGGATCAATTGTAGATTACATGCATCACTTAGTTTTTCAATTACATTACTTGTTCTACAATATTGTTTTCTAAACAATAGATAAATTAGCTACAATTCTCAAATTTGAAGGGCCTGAGTTTCACACATGGAAAATTAAGATACAATTGATTTTGATTGAAAAAGATCTATGGAACATTGTTAATGGAACTATTCAGAAACCCCAAGATGCAGATAAAATAACAAAGTGGACAGCTAAAGATCATAGGGCCTCTGCATTGATTGGACTTGGTCTATCAGATGCATATTTGCACCATATTGATCTTTCAAAGATTTCAAAAGAAATATGGGATGGACTTAACATCGTGTATGGTTCACAGGCTTCTAGTGCAAAAATTTCCATAAAATAAAAGTTGTTTAGGTTGAAGATGAATGAAGGTGATAACATTATTCAACATATAAGTACTTTCCATTCACTTCTTAATCAACTTGTAGGTGTGAACTCTAAAGTTGATGATGATGATTCGAAAGCAATCCTACTTAGTAACATGCATTCAAGCTTTGATCATATTGTTTTCATTTTGAACAAAATGAATCCTAGCCTATTGATGAAGGAAGTAGAGCTCATAAGAGTCATAATTTTACTGAGGATTGTGCTTTATTTGCTAGAAAGAAATCTAGTATTCCTGGTAGAAGAGAACTGAAATATTTTTATTGTCAGCAAAGTGGACATGTACAAATGAATTGTTTTCAGCAAGCCAAATATCTTATTGATGGGAAGTTGAAGAAAAATGCAGCCTTTGTTGCAGTTGAAGGTGAGACACACTTTTTTCATTTTGCAATACATACAAATAATGATGATTGTGATAGTCCACCTAAAATTGATAAAGATTTGTGCATTAAAGAATAACAAATAGGTAACTAGGAGGCTAGAGGCAATGGAGGTTGGAGGATTTTTATCATCTCAGGCTAGCTTCTCACTCAGAGATGATTATTGCATGGGAAGCAACTATTTGTGTCCCTATAAAGCTGGAGCTTGGAAGATTCATCCCTGAAGATAAGAGGGGACTTGATAGATTTCTGTCTCTAAAGAAAAGAGGGGGCTTGGCTGTATGATTGTCCTTCTATGGAGTGAAGGGGGGTAGGATTTGAAGAATGGCGTTAGAGACACTTTGAGGAGATGTCGACTTTCGGAGGAAAGGCATCCATGTATAGTGGTGATTATTTCTACAGCACTTAAGGAGATGTTAGACACACTTGGAGGAGATCTGGACTTTCAGAGGAAAGGTGTCTCATGTGCAACACCAGAGGAGGCATCAAACACACTCCATGGAGATGTGAAATTTTGGAGGAACTATGTCTCCTTGTGTGAGGAGGTCGAAAAAACCTTAATATGAGGGCAACTTCAGGATTTACATTCTGAAGTTGGAATATTGGGATAGGAGGGCAACTTCAAGATCAGGATTTGCAATCTGAAGTTGTAGAGAGAGATCTTCTTTCAAAGATTGGTGAATGAGCTTCATCAAAGTTTCCTATGTTGGACTTATTACATTAAGTAGGTTAGTTTCTAGTAAGGGGGAATGTTATATTTGTTGGATTAATTTAATAAGGGGGAATGTTAGATTTATTACATTAATCAAGCTAGTTTTTGAGTTTAGTTTAAATAAATAAATAAGTTAAGTGTATAATTGTTGGAAGTTATTCTCGTAAGTAGAATTTGTGTAAAGGAAAATAAGGCTATATAAAGATGTTCAGACATGAATGCATATAATATTCACTATCAATTCAGTATGAATTTAGTTTGTATCTGAATTTATCCAGAAAATTTGAATCAATAAAACCAACATTTTATATTTTAGCTCTTTCAAGAACACGTTCCACTTATTCCCACCAAACTGATAATATTGAGCATTGCCAAACTTGGTCAACACGAAATGTGTGAACCCTTTCAACTTCTCAGCAGCTTCCAAATGGACATACATGCACGAACTCGTAATTTCAACACTGCAATTGAAAACATCTCTGGAAGACGCCTCAAAATTTTACCATCCTAAACTCCAGTCTCCGCTCTCCCAATAACTTACAGAGTTATCCAAATTAGCACAATTTGGTAGGCACCAGATGGATCTATTTCACAGAAGAAAGGCCCCAGACGGGGATCGGATGAGGTTTTCCAAGACACAAGCTTTTGCCTTTACCTGAATCTCATCACGGGCAACCAGGTATCTGTTGGATTGTCTAAACTCTGCCAAACCATTTCAGATTTGTTGTCATCGTTCAACGTCAATAAATTACCAGAATCTAATATCACGGCCCAGGATGCCTTGATAGATTGACCGACCAAATAGATGTGTCGTTTGCAACAAAAAGGTCCAATTTAGCTTGTCTTGACAGCTTCAAAATGCCAAAATTGTTTCTCGTGGAAGTCTCTCTGTTGGCCACCCAAACGATCGTCTTCTCTGCTACATTGGCATACCACATTCCAATATACCAATTATTACTGAAGAAACCCAATTCAAATGTGCCGTTCTCTGAGATCAATGTCTGATTTCTACCAAATAAGCAAGGCTCCCAAGGAAAGAGTATCTCCGACCTCGACTGCAGCACCATAACTCTTAAGATGAATAAACACGGCAACAGAAAAAAGAAGTCTTAACCACTTCTCATCCGTCCCCAAATGTTGAGTGATTGTATGCAAGAAATTGGAAGAGCTCAGGAAAACAATTTATTTACCTCATAATTAAACAGAGAAAGAAAGCCTCCATTCATATGGGAAAGTCCACTTCACGTTTGCCGATTTTCTCTGTTCATATGATTGTGTAGTTAATTGTTGTTCATACATCAATGCACGCTTTTGATTTCTGACACAAAACATATTTTAATTTTGTTCTCAGTTACTATTAACTTGCCCACGTTTTCGAATATCAAACTGGGATTAAACCAGGACCAAATTCTTCATCGCATTAAAATAAAGAGGAAACACTGCGATTAGTTAAAATGATCGATTCTTATTATCAGTTTATTATTATCTTATTTTATTTTATGCGGGAACCTAAAGTAAGATTCCGTCGAATCTACGATCTATGTCTATTGATATGATTGGTTAAATTTCTATTTATTTCGCAAGACAATCACCCAATTTGTTTATTTGTATTTTTTTATTAAGGGTAATTTTGGATTTCTGTTATACTGAGTTTGATAAAATAAAGATAAAAGAGCTGGTTAATCTTCAGACAAAACACACCAAAGACAAATAGGTTTCCCAATTTGAATAGAACAAAATTACAAAACTGTGAATAAGTCAACTTTTGGTCCATCTATTAACCAAAATATTTTTCAGATAGCTTTAACTTTATTTCCTACAACGTTTACTATATCAAATGCGAATCAAGATTTACTCTCTCTCTACTTATTGTTGGGAATTGTGATCATATTGTTCTATACTAAGCTGACATCATGAGACAACATCATTCCAAGCAAAAGAAAGATTCCATAGCGTCATATGTTTGAATATAAATATGGATGAACTTTAGTCTACCCTCCATTATAGTTTAGTTTAAGGACTAATTTTAGTTGATTTCGAAAATGTCAATGATTTGCTTACAATTCATATTAATGCAACGGATCTTCTCAGTATTAAACAAAGTTTTTTTTTTTTTTTTTAAAACAATGTTTCTATTTAAAATATCTAAAAGGTATTATTTAATACATCTTATATAACATAATGTAAATTAAGAAATATACTTTCCTTCCTCTATATATTGAGGAGATCTGGTATGAAGTTGGTGTTTTATCGATGGGTGAGATTATCCCCTCATAGAGGGTTTTTTTTTAAAATTATTAAAATTGTCAAGTGACTCCTTGATGCTAGCGTAATCTAGAACTATAATACTCTAGAGGAAGCATAAATTACTACTACTTTTAAGAAAATATATATATATATATATATATATATATATATATATATATATATATATATATATATATAATTGGAATTAAGAGAATTAGATTATTGAATACATTATAGATATTTTGAACACATTATACATTTACCTTTTATTCTTTAGCCAAATACATAATATATGTAGGCACAACCATCACATCACAAATAATACGAATATAATATGGATGAGTTTTGGAAATCACAGATGTTTGCAACCTCATAATTAAATATTTGTACTCGAGTCTATATGTATTGTCTTTTATGTGTGTGTACATATATTTTAATATATATACACAATATGAACACACATATCTTTGTGTGTGTGTGTGTGTGAAGGATAATTTTATGAAACCCCCCTCAGTAAGAAAACTATAAAACTTTGGTGAATCCAAAATTATTTCATGGGGGAAAATAATCTATTCACGATTTGTTTTTTCAAAGTATGAAAAAATTTAATCTTATTGGTGGTTTTTTCCAAATCCTATTGAAATTCTATAAAATATTGCTGAAACTTTCATTATTTACAAAAATCAAAGCTAAAAAGTCATAGATTCATAAATACACATACCTAGAACCTATTATTCTGTTATTATTATATGGAGCATAATTAATTATCAAACTTGAAGGTTAAATGAGTCAAAGTTAATATTGTATCATATAACATATAGAAACCCTATTTCTACAACCATTGGATGATCCTTAATCAATAGCCTGAATCCTATTTCGAGCATTTTTTTTGAAGGACACCATATTTTAGAGAAACTTTCCAAAATAAAGACACACGTCTACAATAATATCTAATTTGACAATTAACTCATTCTTCTTATGGAAGCCCTCTAAGCCATGGATTCTTTCATAAAAGACCTCCATGCCCCCATTTTCCCTTAAGGATAGAGAGGGGTATTAAAATCACCCATACATAGTATGTTTTCCTGTCCTATTGCATGAGCCACTTTAGTTGCCTCGTCCCAAATATCCAATCTACCATTTTGTGGGTTGGGGGCATAGAAGTTGAGCAAATTCCAACTACCAGCTTGGGAGGTGAAACCCATCACAAAAAAAATGGGTATTATGGAGTATCACCGAGCCCACTACCTTGTTCAAGTTCCATAGCATTGCAATGCCACTGAAAGCACCATTAGCATCACTATAAGAAAATTTGGCACCTAGCCAAATGTAAGTAGCCACTCTAGAGAAAACTTGCTTGGTCATTTTCATTTCCTGCAAAATAATTATGCCAGTATCAAGTTCAATGATCTTTTGTTTAATTTCGTACTTCTTCCTTGGACTATTAAGCCCTCTCACATTCTAGGATATAATCTTCATCTCTTGTGTGGTTGGATTTCCTTCACGATTTTTTGTTTCCCCTATTCTATATCCTTTTATGTTTCTTTGTGATAGATGTTCCTGATCGGAGGTCTACCTAGCCTCATTGTTAAACCAACATCATCCCTATTTCCCCCTCTAAGCTTCCTCTTAGGGATCATCCATTCAACATCATTACTTAGGTAGTCAAGACTTGTGACCTCAGAGGTAAGGGAGAGTATTTCCATAATATCTAGTACTGAAACCACTAGTGTTGCATTCATGAGTGGTGAGATGTTCCCCTTGCTCGGGCATATGTTGCAGGGATTAATCACTTCAAACTCATCCTCCAACCCTCAGTTTAGCTATCCTCCTCTAGGTTGAGCTAGTTGCATGGTATGAGCTTCAACAATCTCCCCATCCCCATGCTCAGTTGTTACCTTTTTATTAGTTCGAACACAAATGATCTCAACTTTCCTATGAATAACCTCCTTCACAAGGGTCCTAACCTTCTCCCTATCCTTACTAAGAGCTTGTTTCAGATCATTGATTTCCTCCATGCTTGTTTCCATCAATCTTACCAGTTACATTTTCTCGTGGTGTTTGGTTTGGTTTCCCATTTCAGTAGTATTCAATCTTTCTACCACCACCACACCTGGTGAGGTAACTTTGTCATTGAGTTTCTTGCCATTTTTTCTTTCCACTATTAAATAGATATCAATTTATATATTTTTAAAATGATATATGATATGATTGTATAGGTGAACTACCATTTTATGTATAGTATAAATGATATATGATATGATTGTACATGTGGACTATCATTTCATTTATATTTAAATGATATATGATATGATTACAATCCTTTTTCATTTCTTTATTAACCTCATTGACCATCCTACCAAATTTATGAAATATGTTGACCAAAGAGGCTAGTCATGTTTAAATATTTCTCAATAGTGTCTGCAATGATATTTTAAAACACGATTCTATTGAACTATAGATTTGATGCAGGAGCATCCTGGGTTGCATGGCTATCCTGCATGTTTTCTGAGTTTCTTAGTTTCTATCAAGTTGCAATGCCTTTCATTGCCAAGTTCTCTTCATTTTTTGAGTTCACAGTTGTTGGCGAGTTATCCTATGGTTGTCAAGTATTCTTTGGTTTCTGAGTTATCTTGTGGTTTTCGAGTGTTCCTTGGTTTCTGAGTTATCCTTTGGTTGTAGAGTTTGTTTGGGAACCAAGTTCCTTTGGTTGTTGAGCTTGTTTGGATGTCAAGCTCCTTTGGTTGCCGAGCATTGTTGAGTTCACCAAGTTGCAACATTTTTCTTGGTTCTTCATTTCTTGAGTTGTCTATGTGTGGTTTCTTGTTGGAACTAACCTTTGCATTTAATTTAGTGATAGGTATCTATTATAGGCCAACTTGTGGCTTATCTTATCATTTAATGCGAGTGTTTATTTTGTTGTAACTGCAGCAAGTCGACTTGTGGCCATCCATGTATTTAAAGTGGTCTTTGATAGAGTCTTAGTGGTAGATTTTGGGGAAGAGAAACAAGCATAGTGGGAGTAGAAGATTGTGAAGTTTGTCCATTGTAGGATTTAAGTGTTTGTAATTTGACTGTAACCCAAAAGGCCTTACAACTGGGCATGTGATTGATGATTCAGATTAATATATGAAGGCATTAGTTCCTCTATCTCCTAAGTTTGTTGTTATTGTGTTGTTGTTTTCGCTACATTTATTCTCGTAGGTGGTTTGAATAGCTAGGTATCAAGATTAAATAGATATCAATTTATATATATTTCAAATGATATATTATATGATTGTACATGTCAACTACCCTTTTATCCCTTTTATTTATAGTATAGATTATATATGATATGATTGTACAGGCAGACTATCCTTTCATTTATATTTTAATTGATATATGATATGAATACAATATTTTTTTCATGTTTAAGTATTTTTCAAAAGTATCTATAACAATATTTTAAAACAAGACTCTATTGTTATATATGTATTTCAAATGATATAGGATATGATTGTGTAGATGAACTACGCTTTTATTTATAGTATAAATTATATATGATATGATTACAATAATTTTTCATTTCTTTATTAGCCTCATTGACAATCCTACTCAATTTATGCAACATGTTCACAAAAGAGGCTAGTCATATTTAAGTATTTTTCAAAAGTATATGTAACAATATTTTAAAACATGACTCTATTTTTATAGATCAAATAGATATCAATTTATATATATTTCAAATGATATATGATATGATTTTACATGTGAACTATCCTTTTATTTATAGTATAAATGATATATATGGGTGGACTATGCTTTCATTTATAGTTTAAATGATATGATTTTATTACAATATTTTTTTCATTTCTTTATTAGCCTCATTGATAATCCTACCAGTGAAGAGGCTAGCCATGTTTAAGTGTTTTTCAAAAGTATTTGTAACAATATTTTAAAACACAACTCTATTGTTATAAATTAAATAGATATCAATTTATATATATTTCAAATGATATATGATACAACTGTACATGTGAACTACTTTTATTTCTAGTATAAGTTATATATGAAATGATTTTTATAGACTTACTAATTTAAAACACTGTAAAATGATACACCATGGAAATAAAATAAAAATTCATTCAAAATAACATCATGATTGAAGTAACATGCCCACCATGTCTTCTCAGATTTCTTTGCAAATAAGTTTGACTTGACTAACGCACCATTTAATTGTCTACAAACCCTTTCACATGCAACACTACAATAGACCAAATGCAACGTGCAACACTGAGTAAGAGGGTATTTTTGACCTTTAATTTGTTTTGAGAGCCATTCTAGAGATGGACAGAAAGAGAACAAATATGTAATGTCCCCATCTCTTCGGCCTCTCAATAGATTTCTTAGCCTTTCATCCTTCAAAGGTTAAGGGGAAATAATTAAATTAATTTCTTATAAAGTCATTGAATAATTTAAAAATTAAAAAGATGACTTTATATTTAATTAATTTAGCAAATCGTCGAGAAGCACAGCTCATCTATTGTTGGAAAGGAGGAAGCTTCCATAATAGTGTGATAAGATAACATTTACGATTCTTCTAGAAGGGGGGGGGGGGGGGGGGGGGGGGGCAAGAATAATATAAATAGAGGAGAGAGCCTCATGGGAGGGCATTCGGATTTGTTATAAATATTTGCATGTGTATTTGGGGAGCCAAGGGTCTATAGATAATCAATTTGTCTTTGGGAACAAGAACTCCTAATGATAGCAATTTTGAGGGTGTGAAACATCACCTAAATTATTTCTAATTGGAGGTGGTATTGTAGTCACTTCGTTATGCCAAATTTGTGTCCAAGGGCCAGGTGTGAAGAGGAAGAATAAGTAGGGCATTTGGTACAGGAGCTTGTTGCAAGAACACTATATTACCTTGTTATTAGGGCATAATACCTAGAGATATTGATTACATTGTCAGTGGAGACTCAAAGCAACTTCAAGAACTAGGTTTCTCCTATTCATTCATGCATATTATATGCTATTGCTGTAGTGTTAGTCTTTATCAAAATTAAGCATTTATATATATGATACCAAAGTTTTGGCTATTATATTAGTTTGTATTCAGATCTTGTAAAGATGTCTTGGTTGTGGATGCATCATATGCTTTTAGTTCATTAACAAATGAAAGAAAGAATTACATTCATTGTGGATCTTGCAACCATTTATTACAAGTAGAAAATTAGGGTAATTTGTGACCAATTTGAGCAAGGCTCATTACAATGGTATCAGAGCCTTCGTCTTGCCATGCTATGACTAGTCAAATAGCAGATGAGTGAGAGAGAAATCAGATGTTATAACAGGGAACAACGGAAACAACAATATTAGAATCCATAGGTGGAAGGGGATACACCCTCAAAAGCATTAAGAGAAAGAGATATTAGAAAAATAGTTCAAAATATGGCAGAAGAAGAAAATAGGGATGCAAGAGCTGAAAGGAAATTTGATACCATGCTTGATATGTTGTCATGCTTATTAGCAAAAATGGATCAGCAAGCCACTCAAAATCAGAACACAGCTAGTCAAAATCAAAACACAGCTGAACATAGTGGAGATAATGAGGGAAGGTCTATGCATAGTTCTGAAGACACTAGAGGAATAGCCTCTAGGCCTCTTTTTCCCACCTTTATACCAAGAGAAGAAAAACCACATGCTACTCTAGCTATTTTGTTTGGAGATGAAGCTAGATAGGCTTACTTGGAGTATACCACTCTTCTTAATGATATGAGAGAAATATTTATGCTCCAAGAAATGACTATGCTCCAAGAAATGACTATCAACAAACACTTGGTAAGATTTCTATGCCTTACTATGATGGAAGTAACAAATGCATAGCTAGGTCTTGGGTTCAAAAGCTTGATAATTATCTTTCTTTGAGACCAATACCTGAAGAGGATGCCATAAGATTTGCCACACTACATGTTGAAGGAGCTACGGATGAGTGGTGGTATCATGGCTTAGTCACTCTTGGACACAACCTTATTACTACATATGAGGAGTTTACTAACAAGCTGATTGAAAGGTTTGATGTCAAAGATCCCGAGGTGAGTTTCCATGAATTGGCACAACTAAAATAGCATGGTTCCCTTGACACTTATGTGAATGAATTCCAATAGTTATCAGTCATAGTTCCTAGTATCAGTGAAAGAAGATTGGTGGTCTTATTCATGGAAGGATTGATGGAGCCATTAAAGGGTTGGTTGAAAGATTTTGATCCTCTTTCACTATAGGAAGCAATGAAGAAGGCACGAAGCATAGATTTTGCTGCCCCTACTAGCAAGTTTACATCAAAGGGAACATTTTCTAGTCCTGACAACAAGAAGTTTCCTAAGAAGGAGGACAAAGCTAAAGATAAGTCTACTTTTCCACTTGACCATGAGATTCTTAATGATTTGAGGAAGAAGAAACTATGCTTCTATTGTAAGGGACCATATGATACTAACCATGACTGCCCTATGAAACCTAAGGGGAAGTCAAATTGTGCAATGTGGGCACTAGTTGAAGATTCTGATTCTGACCAGCAATCTGAAATTAATGATTTAGAATCAAAAAAATCAGAACATGATGAAGAATTAGAGGAAGAAGTGAACCTTAAAGAGGATCGTTTCACAAGTATTCAGTGAGAAGGGGCTTTTAGGATGCAAGGAGTTCTTGTTGGTCAAAAGATTATTACTCTTCTTGATACAGGTGTGACACACAATTTCATTGATACTAGACCTGTTGAGAGGCATGGTTTACAGACTGAGATGTTTGAGGGAATTTCACTCTTAGGTGTGAAAAAATGATTTCAAAATTGCCCATGTGCTTGAATAACTATGAGTTCAAGGCAGATTTTTATGTGGTGAACATGGGAGACACAGATATGGTTTTGGGAATGACATGGTTACATGACATAGGAATATTCACCCTTAACCTCCATAAGATGGAAATGAGATTTGAGATGGATGGAAAAACTCGTGTTGAAAGCACTCAGAGACAACAGTTGCAAGACTATTTCTTTCAGGAAAATAGAACATCTCTTGCATCATGACATGGTTGAGTGGGTAGCAAGTTGTGCTTTGAAGCCAACACAGGAAGAGCAACAAAAATTTGTTTATCATCCTGATATACAAGAGTTGAGGATCAAGCATGATAAGGTCTTTAGCAAGATTCCATCTGGTAGACCTCCAGATAGAGGGATAGAACACATCATTGAATTGGACGAGGGTGCTAAGCCTGTTATAGTCACTCCCTACAGGCACCCTAAGCGGCTTAAAGATGAGATAGAAAAAACTATCAAGGAGTTCCTAGCTATTGGGCATATTAGACCGAGTAAGTCACCTTTTGCTTCATCAGTAGTATTGGTTAAAAAGAAGGATGGTACTCTAAGGATGTGTATTGATTATAGAATGCTTAACAAGAGAACAATCATGAACCATTACCACATTCCAAGGATTCATGAATTGATTAATGAATTGCATGGTGCCAAGTACTTCTCCAAAATTGATCTAAGATCAGGTTACCACCAAATTCATGTGAGAGAAGAAGATATTGAGAAGACAACTTTTTGTTGCCATTGTGGATATTTTGAGTTTGTGGTTATGTCGTTTGGGCTAACCAATGCCCCTACTACATTCCAGTCTACTATGAATAGGGTATTTCATTCATAGTTGAGGCAATTTGTGTTAGTCTTCTTTGATGATATCTTGGTTTATAGCCGGACGTGGGAAGAGCATCTTGCACATCTTGACATAGTTTTGGGTATTCTTGGTAAGGAATCTCTATATGCTAAGGAATCAAAATGTGACTTGGACATGACAAAATTATTGTATTTAGGTCACATCATTAGTGTAAAAGGAGTTCAGATGGATCTAGATAAGGTCAAGGCAATTATTGAGTGGCCTACTCAGACAAATCTAACACAACTTAGAGGATTTTTTGGTTTATGTGAATTCTATCATAGATTTGTCAATGGGTATTCTTGCCATGTAGCACCACTTATAGATTTGACTAAGAATGGGGCTTTTGTTTGGACTTGTGAGGCACAGGAATGATTTGAGATGTTCAAATGACTTATGACTACTTGCTCAGTGCTTACATTGCCTGATTTCACTAAACCCTTTGAGTTGCAGTGTAATGCTTTAGGTGACGGGATTGGAGTTGTCCTTATGCAAGAAAAACATCTAATTTCATATGAAAGTAGGAAGTTGAGGGGCCTTGAGAGGAGCTACAGTATATATGACAATGAAATGTTGGCCATTATGCATGCATTGGCCAAGTTCAAGCAATACTTAGTAGGCAGTAAGTTCATTGTTAGAATAGACCATAATAGCTTGAGACATTTCCTTGGGCAGTGAGACTTTAATGATCGTCAGCAATAGTGGGTAAGCAAGTTGCGATCTTATGATTTTGACATTTCTTTTGTCAAAGGTTCATAGAATATAGTCACTGATGCCTTGTCTTGCTGACCACATTTGAGCTCTATGGCTAAGGTTTTGGAAGATTGGAGTCATTTGATTGTGGCAGAATATGCTAAAGATTCTTGGGCTTCAAGTATTATTGATGGGTCACTACAGGATAATAGGTACACAGTGGTGAATGAACTTATCATTTACAAGGGGATGATTTTCTTGACTCCAAGATCCAAAGTGAAGAACATAGTATTGAGGTCTTTTCATGATTCACCATTGGCAGGCCATCCTAGGTATTTCAAAACCTATCGACAGATTCGGGAGAGGTTCACTTGTAAGGGTCTAAAATCTGATGTTCTATAATATGTTAGAGAATCTGTTGTTTTTCAGTAGAACAAATAGAACCATACATATCCTGTTGGTTTATTACAGCCACTTCCAATTCCAAACAAGAGGTGGGAGTGTATATCTATGGACTTCATCACAAGGTTGCCAAAGGTGCAAGGCAAGGATTTTGTTTATGTGGTGGTTGATCATTTGACCAAGTTTGCACATTTTTTTCCACTCACTATTTCATATTACTAGAAAATTAGGATATCATAAGGGCTCTTCGTGAAAACATTTGAAAGGCACAAAACCAACAAAAACAATATACAAATCAAAAGAGAGTGGAATGCTCTTTTGAGGTTGGAGACATGGTGTATTTGATGTTGCAGCCCTACAGATAGTCTATTCTCAAGAAGAGTGGTGCAGAGAAGCTCGAGCCACAATACTATGGACCATTCCGAGTCATTAGGCATGTAGGTGAAGTGGCCTACGAGCTAGAGTTGCCAGAAGATAGAAAAGTGCACAATATTTTCCATGTATCATGCCTCAAGAAGGCATTGGAACATCATGTGGCTCCTTTTGCAGTTCTACCACCCTTAGATGATGAAGGTAAGTTGATTTTGATACTAGAGGCTATACTAGATTTTAGAGAGAAGAAATTAAGAAGCTGTGTCATTAGAGATTATTTGATTAAATAGAAGAACCTACCTATTGAGGATGCTACATGGAAGAGTTAAGAGATTTTGCAACATCCAGAGTTGAGATTGCTTGGGGACAAGCAATTTCTAGAGGGGCAGACTGTAATGTCCCCATCTCTTTAGCCTCTCAATAGATTTCTTTTCCTTTCATCCTTCAAAGGCTAAGGGGAAATAATTATATTGATTTCTTATAAAGTCATTAAATAATTTAAAAATTAAAAAGATTACTTTATATTTAATTAATTTAGGGAATCATCGAGAAGCACAACTCATCTATTGTTGGAAAGGAGGAAGCTTCCAGAATAGTGTGATAAGACAACACTTATGATTCTTCTAGAAGGGGGGGCAGGAATAATATAAATAGAGGAGAAAGCCTCGTGGGAGGGCATTCGGATTTGTTATAAACATTTGCATGTGTATTTGGGGAGCCAAGGGTCTGCAGATAATCAATTTGTCTTTGGGAACAAAAACTCCCAATGATAGAAATTTTGAGGGTGTGAAACATCACCTGAATTATTGCCAATTGGAGGTGGTATTGCAATCACTTCATTATGCCAAATTTGTGGCCAAGGGCCAGGTGTGAAGAGGGAGAATAAGTAGGGCATTTGATATAAGACCTTGTTGCAGGAACACTATATTACCTTGTCATTAGGGCATAATACTTGGAGACATTGATTGCATTGTTAGTGGAGACTCAAAGCAACTTCAAGAACCAAGTTTCTCCTATTCATTCATGCATATTATATGCTACTGCTGTAGGTGTTAGTCTTTATCAGAATTAAGCATTTATATATATGATACCAGAGTATTGGCTATTATATTAGTTTGTATTCAGATCTTGTAAAGATGTCTTGGTTGTGGATGCATCATATGCTTTTAGTGCATTAACAGACGAAAGAAAGAATTACATTCATTGTGGATCTTGCAACCATTTATTGCAAGTAGAAAATTAGGATAATTTGTGACCAGTTTGAGCAAAGCTCATTACAAAATCTCAAAAGTTATGCTGCTGCTGTCGAGGCTCGAGACACTCTCTCCTTGGGAGCTTCGCTGGATGGAAATCAGACATTAATTTCAAAGAACGGGACATTTGAATTGGGATTCTTTAGCCTAAACAAAACCAATAACTGGCATATTGGAATCTAGCTCGCCAATTTACCAGAGAAGACAATCGTTTGGGTGGCCAATAGAGAGACTTCCTCAAGAAACAAATCTGGAGTTTTGAGACTATCAAGACAAGGTAGACTAAGATTGTTCGACGTAGAGGGTGAGGCTATTTGGTCAGTCAACACATCGAATAAGGCATCCCAATCTGTGATGTTAGATTCTGGTAACTTTTTGATGCTGAGCGATGATAACAAAAATGAAACGGTTTGGCAGAGTTTCAACAATCCAACAAATACCTAGTTGTCTGCCATGAGATTCGACGGACGACAAAAGCTTGTCTCCTAGAAAAGCTCGTCAGATCCTGCTCCTGGGCTTTTCTCACATCAAGTGGACCCATCTGGCGCTAACCAATTCATGCAAATATGGAATAATTCTGTCAAGTACTGGGAGAGTGGAGTTTGGGATGGTAAAATTTTCATTCATGTTCCAGAAGTGGTGAACATAGAGTTCTTCAATGTCAGTGTTGAAATTACCACCTCTGGGATGCATTTCATCATCACACCTACCCATAAGATGAATGGGCTCCTGAATTTCATCATGATGAAGTCTGGAGATAATCGAACCTCTATGTTCGATGGCAAAGTGTGGAACGTTGCATGGTCTCAGCCCAAAGATGAATGTGCCACATATGGTCTCTGTGGTGCTTTTGGAACCTGCAACTCCAACAATCTTCAGCATTGCAGCTATGTGGAGAGCTTCACACCGAAAGACAACCAAGCCTAGGATTCGCAAGAGTGGTGGTCGAGTGGCTATGTTCGCCAGAGCCCCTTGAATTGTAGTACCGACATATTCATCGACTCCAAATCAACGCTATCTTATGATGATCACGCTTTGTTCTATTCTACCCACGCAACTAAGGGGGATTACGAGAAACCCTGCCTCAACAACTACTCGTGCACTACTTATGCTTTCAATCCACCTTCTGGCCCCTGCCACATCTGGTCTGGATCTCTTCTTAACTTGCGCAACTCTACAACAAAATTAACTAATTCGAATGTCTTCATTCAAGTAGCTGCCTCTACCCACACAAAGTTTGATCATCCACCATTGTCCTCCAAACTCAAAGCCATACTTGTCCCCATAGTGCTTGCAAGTAGTTTCATTGCTCTTGTCATTATTTGAGTATCTTTTCATTTTTAGTGAGGAGGAGGCGTCATGATTGGGCGCTACGATCTATTCAGAGTTGTGAAGATTCCTCCGACCCTTTTCTTAGAATGTTCAGTTATAAGGAGTTGAAGATTGCAACAAGGAATTTCAGGTGTAAGCTGGGGAGTGGAGGATTCGGCTCAGTTTTCAAAGGATCTCTACCAGACGGCACACTTGTGGCTGTGAAGAAATTGGAATCCACTTCAAGCCGAGATGATAAGTAGTTCCAAGTGGAAATTAGTTCTTTGGGAAGCATACAACACAGGAATTTGATCAGGCTTCGAGGGTTTTGTGCAGAAGCATCGAGAAGGTTACTAGTTTATGACTACATGCCCAACGGCTCTCTACATTCTCTGCTCTTCACTAGTAATTTCAAAAGTGAAAGAAAGGTACTCGACTGGAAAACCCGATTCCAGATCACTTTAGGCACTGCTCGAGCCTTAGTCTACCTCCACGAGGAGTGCAGAGAACACATCATTCATGGGGATATAAAGCCCAAGAACATTCTGCTCGACGCTGATTTTTCACCCAAGTTGGCCGACTTCGGCATGGAAAAGCTTCTGAGTAGAGATTTCAGCCGCGTATTGACCACAACGAGAGGAACAAGTGGTTATTTGGTTACAGAATGGATTTCAGGCATTCCCATCACTACAAAGGTCAATGTATACAGTTTCGGTATAACTCTTTTAGAAATAATTTCTGGGCGAAGAAGTTTGGATTTAAATGTACAAGATTCCAACAGGTATTACTTTCTAGCTTGGGCTGCAACCCAAATCCACCAAGGAAACACGATTGATGTTGTGGAAGCGGGTGTTGTTGAGGAGGAAGATATTGAAGAGGTAAGAAGAGCAGTTGTTATGGCATTGCTATGCATTGAAAGGGGGGAGGAGATGAGGCCAAGCATGGGGCAAGTGGTGCTAATGCTGGAAGGGAAGGCAGAGCCTCCATCTCCTTGGGAAATGGACAATGCAACAAACAGTAGTGACAGTAATACATATAGCAATGGCTAGAAGCTGGTGGATTTATAATAAGAGCTGTATAGAGCTACAGTAATGTAGACAGACAGATAGATAAAATTTTAACATCCACGAGGTTAAAAATAGTCTATGGGACAACAAGACAAGTCAAGCAGACTTAAGTAGCACTGTTCGCTTCTTGTGCAGGATGATGATGAGTCCACCCAATTGCTCAATGTACCCTTCATTGAATAAGTTATGCCAAGAACTGTCACATATAGTATTCACAAATTTATCTCTTCTACTCTTGTAGGTCTCACATTCTAAAATAAAGCGCTATTCAATTTCCACTTTTCTAGAATTGCAAAATCTGCAAATTCTCTCTTCACAGGCCTCCTTTGGCCTCTTCCAACACCCGATCTCACACTGAAGTTGGTGAGAGTTGGTTCTCAGCTAAGCAATAAGAATTTTAGCCCTCCAAGAAATGTTTGCTCCTATGTATGCTTTTTGGAGTTGATCACAAGTGGGGTTGAACTCATTTATATAATATAAGTTCTTCTTCCCGATCTCGCTTCCCCAATTTCTCTTGTAGAATTTCTCCATAAGAAAGACCTTTATTTCTTTATTATTTGTGGGGCACATATTGATTTTAATATTCTATTTACTCATCCATTTGATTTTTTGTTGCATCCATGTCCTTTTTTGCTTACATAGTGTGTCACTAAAGACAACTTTAGGCCATCTATCCTCTTCCATTTTTTTGATTCTTTTTAAATAGCTTAGAAGGTGAACCATAGCAAGTGCCTCAATAGGAGTAGCTCCCATTTCACTTAGAATGATATCATATGGAACAATTCTTTTGATTTTAAACTTGCTTGTGATCAAGCACTTTTGGATTCCTTCAATTTGTTTCCATTGTGCTATAGTAGTGTTGCTGGCCCATATTTCACACCTGTAAAGAACAACTGGTAGCACAAGAAGACCGAACAAGGTTTGAATAGTTTTCCAATCTCACAACTCTACTTCACTGCACCTATTCTGAAGAGCATAAAAAACCTTCCACCCACTTAATATCCTTTTATACCTATAGCTAGACCAGCTTAGTTTTTTGTTGAAATCAATGCCAAGGTATTTATACTCTGCAACTTCTTCAAAAATACTTCTATTGTAATAAAATTCATATTGATGTTGTTTTTTATTATTAGAGAAAATCATAACCTTAGTCTTGCTGATATTGACCTGCATCCCTACCATTTTGCAAAAGCAAAGACAAGGCACTAGGCAGGTAACGAACACAATGGGACTAGGGCATCACACCAGAGCATCACAGTGGGACCAGGGTAGCAGACACAATACCAGATATGGTTTAGATCCTAAATAGGCTCATTTCCAAGGGCAAAATGAAGACTGGGCTCAACCCACAGCAAGATAGTGGTAGATTTTTAAGCCAGGGGTTTCAAGGTGCACTTTTCAATTTTTTTGTTTTTGTTTTTCTCTTGTTAGTTTTTGTTTCATCCTTCTTTCCTTTGATCAATGGAAAAACAAATTGTGGATACACAAACAATGGGAAAACAAACAGTGGATATGCAAGCTATGGGAAAACAAACCATCTCATTGGTCAAAAAAGGTCAAGAAATTCTAGTGCACTTTGAAACTAACCATTTAGGTCAAGTGAAAATGGCATCACTCGATAAGACAGAGAAATATATTTGGGTCAATGTTAAACAGTTCAAGGGCATTTTAAAATGTAGACTTGCTCGCTTGAAAGGGTCACATGAAAAGCAGAAACACAGGAAGAGATTGCATGAACCAGAGAAGAGACAGAAAGATGTTCTTAAAATGTGCCCTCCCCCACACTTAGATGGTGCAAGTCATTTGTGTGGTAGCAGAAACTTTGTTGATTTTGTCACTTACAGCCCTACCTCCACACCTCTCGCTTGGTGCCCATATCTTTATGTGCAAGAACTTTTGAGGGCCAGGAGGATGTTGGAACTCCTAGAGGCTAAGGACCAAGAAAGTTACTGTAATATGTAGCTGTTAATTGTAGAAAATAAAACTCATGTAGATAATAACAACATTTTAAAAGCTCAAATATCAATGTTGAAAGAAACACTTTTAGCAGGGAAGCTTGAATGGTAGAACATGGAGGATGAATGGAAAAACTTAAATTCTACATTGGAAACAAACAAGGTCACAACAAATACTGAGTCATCTCATTATAAGGAGAGAATGATTCTTCACACTAATTCGTTGGGAAAGGTAGAGGTTGAAGAGGAGAGGAGAAGTTTTTCAAAAGTCACCAAAAATTGGGACAAAAATAGCAAACACCTTGATATGGCCAGAGAAGAGGCAAAGATTTGTGTGGACACACAAGATGAAGAGGTCAAGGAAAGGTAGCGTAGGGCATCCAATTTAATTATCAAAGGGATAAAAGATTATGGGGAAGGCGAACACACCCTCAACTTAATGAGGGATTTCTTACAAGATGTGTTGTTGTGGCAAAGAAAAATCTATCAAGCTTGGAGGGTTGGCAAACCACACACTAAGAGAAATAGGCCAATTAAGGTAGTCATGCCCAGCATTAGCAACAAACAAAATCTACTTAACAAAAAATAGCTCTTGAGGGGTTCTCGCTCTATTTTAGAGGAGGATTTGACCATGGGATAGGAAGTAGAATGAAGAATAGAAATGGAGAAAATCAGAATAGCTAGAAATGAAGGCAAAAGAGCTTGGATGTTCAAGGGAAAACCAATTATTGCTCATTTTAGCCATCGCTCCAATGAAGGGCAGCAAGAAGGCAACAAAGTTGTGACAACAAACACTTTGGCGTGCAATGATACAACAAGATCAGCAATCATGCTTATCGGTAATAACTCAACTTCGAGTCTTTCACATCAAAACAAATAGCAATCAAGCTTAACTTAGGCATCCTTAAGTTTAGTTTGTTGGAATTGTAGAGGTTATCTGTGGAGGCGTGGGCCTGGGTTAGGGCCTATCACAGAAGGCAAAGACATTATTTGTCTCATAGAGACACATGAGCATGAGGGATGTAAGACCCCATTGTTTGAAGGCTACTAGAAGATGACAGTGTGGAATGAGGCAGCGAGAAATGGTAAAGGTCATGGAGGTATAATGGTTCTAGTAAAAGAAAGAGATGGTCATGCCATTTAGTTAGAAAAGACTGATTCTAATAAAAAAATTATATGGCTCAAAATCGTAGAAAATAACACTCTTCTCAGAATTACACTTTGTTACTTTGCTCCACAAGAATCTAAAACTTATCAAAAGTGTGGCTTAGATCACAATGACCCCTATGCTGCATTAAAGAAAGATGTTGCTATTTTTTTGCAGCGTGGGTATGTTCTTCTTTTTGGAGATTTCAATGCTAGGACAACAAATTGGCAAGCAAGTATTTTCAGCTCCAAAGTAAATGATAACCCTATTTGGCTCATAGAAGAAAGAAATCATCAATGGGAAAGAATATCCAAAGATGCTAAAGCCTACAATCATTTTGGGGAAGAATTGATCACTCTATGTGGCACATTTGATCTCATAATTTGTAATGGTTTGGCTAGATGGGCTAAGTCGGGCAATTTCACTTGCAACACATACAATGGGGCAAGTGTGGTAGATTATGTAATTTCTTCGTAGAATTTGTATGAAAATATTGAAGAATTTAATTGGAGAGCACATTTGGGATCTCAAATCAGATCATAGACCACTGTACATAAATTTGTATTGGGCAAAGGATAGGCAGATTGGGCCAAAAATCCAAGGCCCTCAATACCCCCCTTCTCAGGGCAGAATTTTGTTAACTTCAAAAAATAGTAATACTTTCAAAGCTTCTCTTGAGGAACTTTCTATAGGACACCCTATGTATAAACATGGTGTTAACAATCATGATTTATTAAATCTGATTCATGAGGCTCTTTCAAAATGCTAGAGAGGAAAAAAATAGAAAATCTGAAACTAATTATTTTCTAGCCAATGCTTGGTTTGATAAGGAATGCAAGAGGGCTAGGAGAAACCTAAGGGAGTCAAATAAAACTAAACTTGACATTAAGGCCTACAAACAGATCCTAAAGAAGAAGAAAATCAATTTTATGTTCACAAGGAGAAAGGAGCTAATTTTCTTGGGCAGAAATAATCCCAAACATTTTTGTAAAGAACTCCAACCAAGGAGAAAGCAAAATGAGAATAATATTACTACCACCCAATGGTTTGAATATGCTAAGAAACTTTATGAACAAGAGGGTGAAGTGGGACAACCACCTTTGGTCAACGATGATAGAAATCTTTTCACTGTGCAAGAAATAGAGACAAGGATTAAGAAGTTAGGTGGAGGTAAAGCAAAAGATCTTGGTGTGCTCCAAGCAGAATATTTGAAGTGGGGTATGAAAACTCTTGCACCGCACATCACTAAAATTTTCAACAAAATCTGCCAAGAAGGGTTTTCGAAGGATTGGACAATCAACCTTGCAATACCACTTTTTAAGAGTGGCGATGTTAACAATCCTTCCAACTACAAGAATATAATGATCAATCCCCTCTTTGGTAAACTTTTTGGCAGCATGATAGAAACTAGGATCAACAAATGGGCAAAAGAAAACCATAAATGTGCTAAAGGGCAAGCTGGTTTTAGGCCAAAGCACTTGATAGTGGATCACTGTTTCACTTTGAGACACATTATTGAAAAAGAGTGGGAGAAAAAGAAAGAGTTTTTTTATGAAATATTGTAGTATTTTTTTTTATGGAGGCCATCCACAAAGACGTTTTAGGTACCTGATGTGGGCCCACGCATTCATGAAAAAATATCGTAGTATTAAAGCAATAGTAATATATGAAATATTGTAATATTTATTTGAGGAGAATGAAATATAAAATGAATACTTAGGGCTTTCGAGATGTGTTCTGACTCTTTGAAATTTTAGATGAAATGAGTACTTAATATTTTTGAAATGTGTCTTGACAGTTTGAAATTTTGGTGTAAGATTTTTAGGATTTTTGATAGGTTTTGAAGCTTTTATAAAATTTGTAAGTTTCTAGTTTCAAATAAGATGTAACTAAAAATTGTTTAGGCAATCATTTATTTTATCATAAAATAATATCAAAGACATTTTTAAATATATTTTCTTAGATTGAAGTTTAAATCTAAATTTTTAATTCAATGGAGAATATGTAGAAAATAAAAAGATCATTTATATTTTTTCAAGAAAGGGAGGTAACAATTTACAAAAGTAAAATAAAGGCATTTTAAAAGAAATGCTTTCTTCAAGATTTGAAAATTTATAATTTAATTATGTAACTTAGTTATTCAATTGGAAAGTTTTCCATATTTATATCTATATTTTTATTTCAAAATCTGTTTGATTTAAGTAAGTTGTATTGGGAGTTTTTTTCTATATTTATAGGGTTTTCATGGATTGGATATTTAATTATTATTAGGAAAATATTTGTAAATATTGAGTGGTTAAAGATTATTTTTATTTTTTGTGCTAGGAATTTCTATATTTACATAGTTTTAATGTAAATTTTTTATATTAATTTTAAGAAGAAATTTTTGAAGAGGATTTTAAACATATTTACAAGGTATTTAGGATTATAAAATTGTGTGCTTCATGCGAACATTCAGTTTTCTTGTGTACGACTCTTTGTCTGAGCTTTCCTCCTGTAGGCACCACTTGTCAAATTGCAATTACTGCGAGAGCTTTTAGGTTAGGATATAATGGCTCCGACCAGCGGTGAACCAGTTGTTTCTGGTTCTCACACTACTACTTCAGACTACCATTCCGTTGCCTCAGAACAAACACCTATGCAAGTTTGTCTCGAAGGTCTTGCACCAGGTAATCCTGACATTATCCTTCCTTTACAAGAATTTGATGATGCTTGTGACTAGTTAGAGCAACATACCTTGATAGGTTATTTCTTTGGTAGGACTCCTCCTAAAGCTATGCTCTGAGAGAGGGTTAACAAATGTTGGACTCCTCATGGAATCTGCCTTGATGCTGTGCAAAACCTTACCAAAGGTTTTTTTGTATTTCGCTTCGCTAACCTGTTGCAAGTAGATGTAGCCTTTAACAAAAGACCTTGGTTTGTGCATTCCTCTCTACTTGTTTTCCAAAAATGGTCTCGAGACTTCACAGTCTTGGATGATAAAAATATTAGCATTCCTATGTGGGTCGAGTTTCTAGGTCTTCCCTTGCCATGTTGGCCTTTCATTGAGTCCATTGCCAAAACCCTTGGCAACGTTGTCACCAAGGAGCCTCAGAAATATTTTAATGGTAGCCCACAACGATGCATTTGTATCAAAGTTGATCTTTCCAAGGATCTCAAGAATTTTGTGGAAATCTAGATTGGAGCTCAAACCTTCTCCTAGAAGGTGCTTTACTTGAATCTACCTAACACCTATTATAGGTGCTAGTCCACAGATTACAAGATCAAGGATTACCCTCTAGCTATACCTAAGGTCAAGCCCACGCCTAAAGAAGCACCTACCAAACATGTCGAAGGAAAAAAGGAAGAATGGGTTACTATTAGGCACAAGGGCAAGGGTCCCTTGAATCCCTTGTCCCCCAAGCAATCTTATGTGGTGGTCGCCATGGTTCCTCCTATTCCCATAGGAGTGTTCGCACTAGCTAGCATGGGGACACAAGCGGCTTCCACACCACCTATTATGCGGGTTTCCTAGGTTCCAAACCCTGCTACTATGCAGGGGATTAAGGTGGCTTCCAGGTTTTTTTCCTTGGCTGGGGTTCGTGCTTCTCTTGTAGTTTCTTCCATCATGCCATTAGCAACAAGGCATTCTCTCAGTCCTCTTGGATGTGTGAAGAAACCAGAAGTGAAACGACAAGCTATTAGGTTAGAGGATTTCTCATTTGACTTCCACCTAATTTCTACCTTCTTGTAGAATAGCTACTCCTCTCTTGAGGATGAGGATGATATGGAAGAGTTCTCATGAACTTCCTCTCCTAGAATGTTTAAGGTCTTTTAGACCTCCCGAGAAAATTCTATGTCCAGGAGACCAGTCATAGACTTGGTAATTTTGATTTTCTTTGCCTACAAGAAGTTAAGATTTTTGGTTTCATGCTTTCTACTGCGTGCCACGTCATTTGGTAGGATGGAATTATGTTTTCCTCTCAGCATGAACCTAGCCAAGGTGGTGTAGTTACTCTCCTGTCAGCTCACCTTCATTCTGCTATTATTTTGCATGGTTCTGACCCCATGCACAGAATTACCTAGCTTTTGCTTTCCATTCATAATCATTCTTTTGGACTCATTAATGTTTATGCCTCCAATGATGTTGTGGAAAGGTCCTAGATGTGGGTTTGGCTAGCTGACAACTTGCCTCCTACTATTTGGGTCATGTGTGGGGACTTCAATATGGTTGAAGTAGCATCTGAAAAAGATGGCATTTTGCACCTTCAGTGGATAGCTGGGGAAAGAAAAGCCTAGTACTACATGCAAAATAAATAGGGCCTTTTTGATACCAATACAAACTGCCACTAGGGTAGTGGGGTTCGGCACACTTGGTCCAACTTTCAAGCTAGCTCTGACGACATTTTAAAATGTCTCGATCATGCTATGATCTCTGCACAATCTTTTTTCTCTTTTTTTGAAGATCAAGATCTTCTTGTCATTCCCCTAACAGATGTAATGTTATCTGACCACTATCCCATCTATTTTGTCATTTCTTGGCAAACAACTGTCCCCAAGGTGGCCAAGTCTCAGTTCTTCCTCAACACATCTGTATTGTTGCATGCTTCCACTATCTCGCACATCTAACATGTTTAGAATTCGTCGACCATCCTAATGGGGATGGATTCAATGGTGGGATGATGCCATTACCAGAACTATGTAGTTTTTGGGAATTTATGGGTGCCAGCTAGCAATTTTTAGGAAACGCTCTTATGAAACCAACACCCTTGCCCTCAAAAAAGCCTCTGAGGCTCTCACCTTCAACCCCTTTGATGTGGATTTGCAAATTCATCTTGCCAAGCTTTGCCATGACAAGAAAATTGTTGACAACTATGCTGCCCACAGAGCTCAAATCAAGGCCCATCTCCATTGGTTGGAGGTTGGCGATAAAGCCTCGAAGGAGTTCTTTTAGGCTCTCTGGCCCTGTCATACCAATGTTGGGATTAAAAAGATCAAGCAGGGAATGGCTATTCTATCCAGTCTCCCTAACATCCTGCAAGCATTCGTTCACCATTATGAGAACATTTTTGCTTTGCAGAGAAATTTGGTTGCTTAGGAGGAGGCTCTTAGAAAGTGTATCTCTATTACTCCAAACTGCCTTGCAATTAAGCAATGTGCTCTCTGTGAGAAACTTCTTTCCCTCAAAGACCTTAAAGAGGTAGTTTACTCCATTGTAGATGACAAGTCTCCTAGGTGTGATGGCTTTCCTTATGAATTTTACAAACACTTCTGGGAACAAATAGGTTCTGACCTGCACAAAGTCTATCTTGAAGCATATCATACTAAAAGCTTAGGAGTGATAATAAATAAAGGGAATATCAAATTCATACCTAAAGCTAGTGATCCTGAGGACATATGCAATTGGAGGCCCATTACCCTTCTAAATGTGTCTTATAAGATCATTGCCAAGGCGCTCTCTCTCAAAATTAGGCACATGTTGCCTTTAATTGTGCGGCCTAAGAAAACTAGCTTCATCAAGTCTAGATATATTCTTGACATCATCATTGCTATCTGGGAAGTTATGGAATGGGATTGCAAGTCCAATTAGCAAGCTATCTTGTTAAAGAATAATTTTGCTAAAGCCTATGATCACATTGAATGGCCCTTTATCTTGGCTATGCTTCAGGCTCTAGGTTTTGGCCCCAATTTTCTTCAGTCCGTAGAGATGCTCTTTGGTGATGCTAACACTTGCATTACCATCAATAATTTGCAATTTGAGGCTTTTGGACTTTTTCATTGAATCAGAAAAGTTTGCCCTCTAGCTCTAGCACTTTATGTCCTTGCTACTGAAGGTTTTGGCTATTTGTTAACTCATTCTATGTCTTTAGGGCTAGTTTGTGGCATTTCCTTGCCTGATTCTTCCTCCCAGTTAGTCAATGGTCATTTTGCTGATGATTCATTTGTTATGCTTCTTAAGGATGAAGAAAATATCAAAAATACTTTAAATTGTCTAGACACCTTTTGTCAAGCATCTGGCTCTACCATCCAATGTGCTAAAATGCTCCCCTACCACCAGTCTTTTTTGCCAGCTCCACCTTGGCTTGGCCAGTTCTAGTGCAAATGGGTTACTCATGGGGAAATCTTTCACTTTCTTAGCATTCCCTTTTCCTTCCAAACCTCTCCTTTGGAGCTTTTGAATGTTGTGCTTGCCAAGATTAGCAAAAAGCTCGACTATTGGATCACCAAGCCACTTTCTCTTGCTGGTAAATTCCATATTTGTTCTAAGATTTTGGCTGCCACTCATGTCTACTATTTTTCCTATTGGGCACCATCCAAAGCTTCCTATCTCAAGCTGAAATGTTTGCTCAGAGATTTTCTTTGGGCTTCTGGTTTTGACCATCATGGTTTTCACAGAGTTTCTTGGGATTTTTGTTGTCTCCCAAGGAAGTCTGGTGGTCTTGGCCTACTTTCTACTTGAAAACAAGGCCTTTCTCTATGTGCAAAATGGATTATCTAAGCTATTTCTGGGGACGAAGCCTAGAAGATTCTGGTAAGGCACTGCATTTCTTCCAGCTTCCCTATTAACAAGCCTACGTGGAAGAGGATTGGTTTTCAAACCCTTTTCATCATGTGTGAACTAGTGGCCATTCAGGGCTAATTTATTATTAAGAGTATCTAGAAAGCTTGGGAAGCTCTTAAGCCGTGGCTTCATTGGGTTGGAGATGAGTTTTGTAATGGGGTCTTCTTGAATCAACATAACATTTGGTGGTCTCCCCTATTTGCAATTCAGGGTACTCCTCTCGCCAAGATTCAAGGTGCCAGTGCTCTGCATTTTTTCAAACATGGCATCCAAACTCCTAAGGATCTCTTTTCAAGAGTCACCATGAGTTTTAGGTCATGGGAAGATATGCAAGTTCAGTACTGCCTTGTCAATATAGATCAATAGACTTTTGACATTATGTTGCCTTCCATCCCTGTGCACCTAGTTCATAAGGTGGGGATTTAGTCTGGTCGGCCTTGGTGGCATGATTGGAAGTGGTATCCTACCACTCCATTTCCCAATTATAAGCCTAATATGGGGTACTGATTGCTCTCGCCCCATCTTCCAATGGTTGACACGCTTAACTAGCAGTGGCATTTGCAATCATCACTTTCTCAATGGAGAAAATGTTTTGAGACCATTTGGAGTGCTATTACAAAACCCAAGATTGCCCACTTTGCTTGGTGCCTTGCCTTCCAAGGTCTTCCCCTAGGGCCTCAGCTCAAGCACATTGGGGTTCCTGATCCCAAATGCCCCTTTTGTGGTCAACCTGAGTCCTTTTTGCATATTTTCTTGTTTTGTAAGTGTGCTAAAAATTATTGGCACTAGATTCATGATTTTTTCAAGCCTTTCAGGCCCGAACCATTTTCATGGCACATGATCCTGTTGGGTGATTCCCCTAGAATTCCTCAGAAATTCACTCATAGTTGGCATAACTTTAGGATGGAAATTTTGTTTTCTCTATGCAAAGATAGGAATGTTGTTCTATTCACTCACAATTTTTTGGATGTTAACATTGCTATGTACACCAAAGCATGCATTTGTAAAAATGTGATTATGCAAATCTAGGTGCAAGCTAATAAAGTTTCCCTAGAATTTTCTCACTTATAGGAATTGTTAAATCATTGGGGCAATGCTCCTTGTACCATTTCTAGAGTTCCTCTGGATGCCTCGGCTGATGCCTCTATGCCTCGTGGCCACTGTTCTTGCCGCTAGTCCTCAGGCCACCACTCGCATATGCCACACTTCCAAGCTTCCCACCACTGCTCTCCCAGTGGTGGTGATGGTGGATGGAGGTGTTGCTCTGCTTCCCCACCCTGCAGTGGTTCTAGCTAGTCCCCGACTCCTCCTCCTAGACCTTGGTGGGTGCATTCTAGGAAATTTTCTCGCCTAGCTTCGGCGATTTCTCCTTTACGGCCAGAGCTTAAGGATGCAGAGGCTACCCCTAATCCTACTAATGATGATGATGGCTAGACTATTCCCAGTCCACCCCACAATCCCACCGATACATGCAAATTTCCTAATAAAGATGATCCTCCTACTTCGGCTGGCACTGCCTTGGTAGTCTGAGGTGGTTTTTTTTTTTTTTTTTAATGAATAGTTGTTGTTTCCAGCTAAGGCCCGTGTGAACTCTTTCGTGGGGTGATCTTGTATCCCTCGACCCCCTTTTTGTGAATTATATTCTTAGTATATTTTATTAATAGAAAAGGACTATTCATAATTTTTTTTAAAAAGTTAAATTAAGTCAAATTATATAAAAAAGTAATATAATATAATTTTACTTGATGGAGTCTTCAAAGAATCATTATTTAATCTATAAAAGAATAAAAGTATTAGAGAAACCCTAACTTGAAGCACATTCAATGAATCTATTTTTTATTATAGGAAAATAGTATTTGAAGGGACCTATAAATCTTAACCATCAAAGAAATCTAATAGAAAGAAACATCATAGAACCAATCTTGAGCCTACATAAAACCACTAAACCAAAAATAGGGTAAACATATCTGAAATTAGGAAGCATCACAATGTAAGATAATACATCATACACAATATTAGGGTATGTACAAGATAATGGTGTACCAAACTAGGTCTTTAAGTGGCAAAGAAAATTCTGAAAATTAAATTAGAGAAGTTTGGGACAAAGTGAGAAAGGTTATAAAGTTCCATGTAAACTCTCCAAAATAGAGGCATGCATCACATAAATGAACTTAACCTCTTACCTAACTTTAATTAATACCACACAATGGTGAATACGACTATCAATAAAGGCAAGCCTTGGAAATTGTAGGTGAAAATATTTAATATATCATGTGAAATGATTAAATTCTGTTCGTGAAGACATCTCTAAAATTAAAATAATTTTGTATCGTTATTGGTTATTGGTCAAATCAAGGGACCCAATTTTCATTAAATGTTGGTGATACGACCACCTCAAAAGTGTATTTTTTTTGCCAAATCTAGGGTTTTTGATGAGTGAGATTTTCCAATTGGTGAATATTCACCACTAATATATAGTATCTTTATTATTACACTTTAATTTTGATCAAATGATCAACTAAATAAGCATAGAGATATTAAGAATTATGACATACTTTACACTAATAAAATGCATTGTCATGATGCATAAAACAAAATATGCATTATCCTATCCAAAAAAATAATTAAAAATCCTTACTAGTTATGATTAGTGATCTAACTACAATATAATCACATAGTTCTAGCAAAAAAACTTTTAGTAAAAAAAATATTTTCATGCATCAAATAATTTAGAGAGAGAGAGAGAGAGAGAGAGAGAGAGAGAGAGAGAGAGAGAGAGAGAGAGAGAGAGAGAGAGAGAGAGAGAGAGAGAGAGAGAATTCCAACACTACCTCGTAGTTTTACAAGGGTAGACTACTTCTCTTTGATAATACTTCATTTCTTATGATGTATCATTCTATATGTTTCAATCTATCTACTAAAATCATAAGAACAATAGAAAAAAATATTAATCCATGTTACTATTATAATCAAAACAAAGTAAAATATCCTTCAAAATAATAATTCTTGCTTAAAAAAACTATCCTTATATCTTAAATTCTAACAAGTAGAAAATAAATTTACGCAATACCTTAAAAATCACATTAATGCATGCACATACATGTGTGCCTAACATTTCATACTTTGGAACCCCAATGTATTGACCTTGCAACTAGGTGCTCTTTTGACATACTAGAACCAAATCTAGTAGAGTCTTCAAGGATAATTAAAAGAATAAGTAGCATATAAGAAATTGCAAAGACAAGCATTCCTCATATTTTTTTGAAATAAGGTTCAGGTAGTGGCTATCCAACCATAAATTTAGATAAATTTACCTTGTGAATAAATTCTTAAGAGAAAACACTAAGTGTCCCCTTGATATGATTCAACAAATGGTGTGAAGGAGAATTAACATTGGGAAAAGCAACATTAAAATCAATGAATATGTCAATGCTACAATTCAAGGGGCTTAGGCATACAAAACTATTGGACATCATTCCTTAGAGTCTCAGGCTTGATTTTCTTTGATTTTCATAATCCAATCTTGCAAAGACATGTTATGTAGGATCTGATAATGACCTTTTATGAATTTGTTGACTTTGTTGAATATTTTCAACTCAATTCATAATGTGGATGTTTAAGCATGGTTACTTATTTTGAGATTGATAACAATCTAATGATTGATCTTATGTTATGATTTGTTTGATCCTATGAAGATGATTGAAAATTTTGATGATATTATGATATAATGATGACTATTTGTTTTGACCTTGTTAAATGAAATGATGAAACTATGAAGAATTAATGCACACAATAGAAATTGATTTATTTTATTTGGTTTATAGTTTAATAGGCTAACCTACTAACAAAAAACTTGAGTGGATATGTTTGCTTTCGCAACCATGATCAAAGGTGATGGCGTGGTTGAGGAAGAGAAGGCTAACTCCTTGATAAGTGTTATGTACTATTTTTAATTATATCATAATAGTTTTATCTCAATTCCTAACATTAAGATATCAAATATGATTAGAATAAATTGTCTTATTTTAATTTTAGATAAAAGATTAATTAATTTTAGGTAAGTACTTTTATGTACAAATTTTTTTATCTTGTGAAAAAAATTAAATTAAATTATTTTATGACTAAAAATATGATGGATTTATAAGAATTAGAAAATTTATTATAATAAATTGAGCTTATCAAATAACCATTCTCAAAGATGAATTATTAGATCAAATTTTATTTCAAATAAGCATGTATTTTATATTAAAAGTAGTGAAAAAGGAGTTATTGGGGTGGAGGAACAAACGAGTGACAAAATCATTAATAACCGATTAATAGCTCACTAGAAACTAGAAGAAAAAAAAACTAGGCATCCATATTCAACATCAAAAATACAATTCTATCAAAAGAGTTTACAATCTAACTATCTAACCATCTAAAATAGTAGATGTTATTAAAATGGTAAACAATATAAACTATATTTTCAAAAGTATTAATCATTTTCTTAAAAGTCCAAATAATTATATCAACCATGCATTGCCTGAATTTAGCTATAATAAAAATAACAAAAAATAAGCATCATGGAATGAGACCAAACCCTCATTCCTTCTTCTCATCCTAGGGGGTTGGTTTTGGAAACAATATGTCTAGCCAAACATTTGCAAGCAATCTGTAGAGCATTTGGGATTAGTTAACCTCCTCCTCCAATTTATCCTCCACTTCCTCAAGCTACAAGAGTTAGAGGGCGGTAGCTTCAACATGCATGAATTTAACAACAAAGCATGCCAAGGTGTTGAACCTCAGTTTCAACTCCAACAACATCTTCTTCAAATTCTCCATCTACACCCATAGGTTCTTTATCTCAGGGTATATGTAGGATCTTGGTGTCTAAAAAGGTGGTAATCTAAAAAATATGTAGTTTGTAAATGCCTCAAAGCATTTCAAATTCTATTCCAAAACTTTCCCACCCATGCTGATACAAAATGAAATAAATTAATAACTTTATAAGGCCTATTATATTTTTTGATACCAATCCTACATGGTCAACTTCATAAACATCTTGAAAATGTATTGTTTGCCCATTCTTGTATGTTTTTTAATTCAAACATGCAGCTGAGAATAATTTTTCATTGAAATTTGTTGAAATGAAATGGGTTTCCTAAAAATGTTCTTATCTTTCCATAAATATAAGGTTTTTTGAATTAAAAGTTTAGTATGTAATTATTACTTATTTTCTAATTGAGTTATGTATAAATTGTTCATTGACACACTACTTGAAAAACAACTATAACTTTCAAATGGTACAAGAATTTTGAAATAAAAAAGATGCATCACATTCTATGCTTCTTCTAGTGTATAGAAAAAAATAGAAAATTTAAATGTTATAAAGTTTTGAATTAGTTAAGGTGGTCAGACAAGAGTGTATTTTTATTCCAAATTTATACTATAGTAGAAAATTCATAATTATTTATTTATTAAAAATTAAAATACTCAAAAATATATTTCATATCCATAAATGGTTCTACTTCTTGTATCTAAAATATTATTTAAAAATATTATCAATTGATTTTGATTAAGGTGGTTAGACATACATCTACTTCTTAACTTTTTCTTGAAATTTTAGTACTATTGCATTTAAATTTAAATTTTTGACCAATAAATTTTTATTTTTTTCAGATAACACCTAGTAGTTTAGAATCTAAATTCAATTTCCTAGAGATTATTTTGTCTCAACTTTTTGATATAAAGTTTATAACAAGTAGAAAATTGCATGTAACCTTGAGATAACCTTGATTTGTTGATTTTCTATTGTCACTTAAGAGCATAGTTTGGTTGATCATGATTCCACACATATCCCTCAGCTTTAACTTGCACAAAGGCATTTTTTTCCAAATTGTGGGTAAGAAGGGCATCATGGGCTAGAGGGATTGGTGGGCAAGGAGAAACAGGGGGGTCCTCCTTTGGCTTCCTAAGAGGAGAAGTGGCTGTTGACCTTCTAGTCAAAACCATTTGTTAGTTAGTACCAAAACACTTAGTCATTTGGTTGGTTACATTACTACCAAGCTTCACAATGAAAAATGAGATGTTGTAGTGTCAAATGAGCCTCATAGTGTAAATTGAGTTGTTTTAGTTTCAACCAAACAAAAGGTACGTTATAACTGAGAAACACATAAAAATGGTATAAACCAAGCTAGCTGTGTTAACTCAGTAGAGAATAATTAGTGTCAATTGACCTATAGTTTCAACTAAGATTTATAGTGTCAATCAAGTTCTATAGTGTTTATTGAGTCATCAGTGTTAACTGAGTTCACACCTACTCCTAAGTGATCAATATGAATCGAGCACCAACACCAACTAAATCCTAGAGCTTGTTGAGTTCACTATGTTACCAAGTGTCAGTATATCACCTGAGTGGTCTTCAAAACTTGAGTATTAGCATTGAGCCAACCTGGTGAATATTGTTAAACATGGTATTGTAGCTTAATCTAGAAGATAATTATTTGGATTGATATAAATGTAAGATATCTTTCCATATCAAAATTTGAATGTGTAACAAGTATAAGTGTGAATAAAAAGAAGGCTACAAGTAGTTTAAGAAAGAGTAGAGTCTCATCTATCATAATAAGGTGATCATCCTACATCAAAGGAATCTCATTCAACAAGTCGAGTTGCAAAGTAGAGATTGGCTATTGGTTCATCCTAATAGGTGAATCAATCAAATTCTCTTATAATATGGACTTAACAATCTTATGAAGAATATCCTAACTAAGAACATACTTCATTATATTGTATAAATCCTTTTACAAGGTGGAACTAATAGTCCTTATTGCTCCTAATAGTGTAGATCATCAAAAGTGGTCAATTGTAAGCCTTAACAAGCCAACTTTATAATACAATACTAAAGCTTGTGGGTATAAGATTAGTTTGTGAAGGATTAATTGGTGAATTAAAGTAAAAATTTTATTGGTTCCTAATTCACCCCTCCCCTCTTAGTCACCTAGTCTATTCTACATTTCCAACAATTGGTATTAGAGAATTTGGTTCTCAAATCAGAAGTTTAGCTATTTGAGAAAAGATTAGAGGCAATGGAAGTGTATAGACTAAAGAAATCTATTAAAAATGAAAAGTTGGATTTGAAATTGGGCATGGAACAATTCAAGAAAATGAAGGAGCAACTATCTAAATCTTTGCAAAGAAAGAAATAACTAGTAGCACAAATGAATGACAATATTTATATAAAAGAGAGAATTGAAGACATATACCAAGAAAAAAGTTTAGATGAAGTTGAGGCAGAAATCAAAGATCTACTTGAAAAGAATCTCACTCTACATGAAGAAGTTAGAAAACTAAAGAGAGAACAAGAAATTTAGTAGGCTAGAATGTGTGGAAACATGGAATAAAAGGACATGGAAAAATAGGCTAAAATATTTTTAACTAAAAGGATAAAAACAAAGGATAATGAAATTCATCACCTATCCCTTCAGCAAGTAGATTTGGTAAATCAACTCAATTGTGCAAATCTATAACTTATCAACTTGAGGACAGATAATGAAAGATTGTAGAATGATCTTAGCATAGAAAGGTAAGCCAATGGAAGAATCATGCCATCTCAATAAAGTGTTAATCAATTTGAATGAGAAAACTCAATTCAAACATAAAGGTAAAGAAGGATTAGGCTATATAAAAGAAGGTGAATCTTCACAACAAGGAGCTCAAAAGAACAAAAGGCCTAAATGTAATCATTGTGGATAGATAGGGCATACATTAAACAAGTGTTGGACCAATGGTAAATCAAAATTGAGTAGAAAATGTTATAGTTGTAACAAACAAGGACTTAGAGAAAGTGAATGCATAGAGAAAACCAAGTTTGAAGGAAAATGTTTCAATTGCAACAAACAAGGGCACAAATATTCATAATGCAAAACCAAGAGACGGAATCCAATAGAAAAAATTGCAAAAGCTATCTTTGGTTGGGATTATAACACATGGTATAGATATCAATTATGTGGTGAGTATGGACATATTGGAGAAAATTTCATAAGAACTCACATGAGAATGAGAGACCCTACAAAGAGATGTTTTGTATGGATGGAACTTGGACATCTATCTAGAAATTGTATGAACTAAGCTAATGTTGAAGATAAAAAGAAAGAAAAGGCTGACAATATTAGAATTCGAATGAGGTAGTAATGCATAAAGAAATCTTTAGAGAGTACAAGTCAAAGTCCTAAAAATGTTGACACCCAAGTCAATGAGTTAGGTGATTCAATCATTTCAAATTAATTATCAATGGAGATCACTAGAACAAAGATTTAGAAGAAACTTCTTATATCAGTTCCAATTAGTAAGAAAGAAGATCCAAACCAGCATTTTAAATGCATTGGGATTACTAAGTTGAATGATAGTTTGAGCTGAGTATCCTAGACCTAATCAAGAAAGGTCAGGTTCCATGACATTACTGAGCAAGGTTGGGTTGCATGAACTAACCAATTTTGAATTTCTCATCAACTTTAGATGGTGTATACCAAGTTTGAGACCTAACTGAGCTTATTCTTAATGAATTAAGGATAGAAGGTCTCTGTGGAGTTGAAGACTTAGCCTTGCATTTCATGTCTATCGAGTTAAATAGGATGAAACCAAGTTGTCCATTTTACAATGCATTTATGGTATCTTAGAGACAAATTTTGATTAAAAGGAAGAATCAAAGGTTTTCATTTTTCATTTTTCATCATGAATTTCAGAGAAAAAAGAGTAGAGAAATCTTGAGCCGCCAAGTGATTTAGAGAAAATTTGTCAAAATTTATTCCTCATTCACTGAGTAATATGGCATCCTCATCCAAAAATAAGGTTAAGAGGGGTTCTTAGATGCTTGTAAGGAATGTTGAGGGTGAAGTCCCAACATTCAAGCTTTGTCCTATGATCGCGAAGGAATTAGACCCAGTTGGCATGCATTCACAAATTCTTCCAAAGGTACTATTGATACATGATATTAGATCCTTTTATCAATGTTCAACTTAAGAATTGGGAATATTAGTGGTGAATCAAGCATATGAAGCATTGTGTATGGACAAAAACCTAAAACCTGAGCATAAACACCTAGAAGTAAAGGGTTTAACCCACATTCCACAAATGCCTAGGGTTTTCCAAATCAAGTGGATTAGGTTCATCTTGATTCATGTTCATGACATGCAATTTTGGCTCAACCAACCCATCCAAATCACAAATAAAATGATTCATAGGGTTACTGAGTTTCCTATGCTTGATAGATCTAAAACAACTAAAACCCTAGGTTAGGTTGAGTTGGTGAGGAAGACTCTTGTCAATTGGGATGGTAGAGGAATTAAATTAAATGGTGTTATAGAAATGGAGATCAAGTTTGGAATTCATGTGATTTCTCACAAGATATACAGTTCCAATCAACTAAACAATGTCCCATATGAAGTTGTGCACTTAGCATTCAAGGTAGTCAAGAAGAGTCTATCTTTTCACCTCACCATGTTGCAACTGAGCTAGTTGACCAAGAACATGGAGAGCATCCAACCATCCAAGAAAAATCTATGTAAGTTTGGTTTACTTTTGGTATGTGTATCTTTTTACGTTCATAAATTATTTCCTTCCAAGGGCAATGTAGAATGGAAGAAGGATAGAGCCATTGTATATCAAATCAATGAATATATAGCTAAAATGGGTTTTGAGGGAATCATGGATGCATATTTTGACACCTTCAAGGAATGGATGTAGAGTAGGTTCAAAATACCTCAGCAAATAGTCGATGATTTTGAACCAGACATATGTTTTCTTGTGGACTATGACAAGGTACATATTCAGGAAGTTAGATCCAGAGTTGCATGGGTAAAACATCTTGGCTATGAAGTAAATATTGATGACACTAAGGACATCATTGAGGTTCTTGTCAATGAGCTTGTAGAACCTAAAGCAACTTTTTTTGGAACATATGAAGAAGCAAAAACAAGGATTTCTCTTGAAATTGAGATTCCTAAAATTCTAAAAAGAGGAAGAAAGAAGCTGGAAAAGATTTAGAAGGAGAATGTGAAATCTAGTCCCCTCTTCTCCTCATAGAAGGAAAGGGGGATGAAATTGAGTATGAAGAAGAAGCAAAAAAATATGAAGAAGAAGAAGAATAGAAAGAAATAGAAGAATATCTTGCAAAGAAAAAGGAGAAAGTAGTAATAAAAAAAAAGAGCTACAATGTTCTCGCCTGCATTCTTTACCAGAAGACCCACCAAGTCAAGGAAGAAGGTCAAACTTCAAGATGAAGAAGAAGGGAAACATGTATATTTTCAAAAGTCTTCTCCTACCTTTAAAGAAAGATTAAGAAGAATCATAAAAGGTGGACATATGGCATATTTCAAATCTCTTAAGTATGAAACAAGAAGTAAAGAAGAGTATAAGAAGATTAAAGAAGCCCTTGTGGATATAAAGTCAAAATGGAAATAATCTCTAAGTGAATTGAAGTTCAAGTTCCATAAATTATACTTAAGGTAGTAGAACCTTGTTCAGATAATGTTGTAGTAGTTTCCAAGGATATCTATGAATAAAACTTGAGGAAGGTTATGCCAAATATTTAGACAAGGAAGAGAAGGAAGCATTGACTAAGCATGAACAATAGCTAACTCCTAAGTTCAATTGATTCATGATTTCATCAAATGATATTGAATCAATTGTAAATTCCAATACAAATGCATGGAAGGATATTTGTGGATTGCATGTTTTAAAGCCCACTGAGGAAGTTTTGCAAGTTGATGATATGGATGATGATGAAGAGGAATAGGATGATCAAAAAGTCAGTGAGGATCTACCTGACATTTAGAATATCCAAGACTAAAGTCCTAAAAGGATTGCAACAAAGGTAATGGCCTCCCTCCCTAACTCTCTAAGAAAAGCCTTAGTGATATCTAGCTCAAAGAAGTTTGCAAATAAGTCATAGACAATTGAGTTAAACATTGTTCAACCTAGCACTCAATTGACTATTGGAGTTTTCCTATAGATTTCAGTGATGAAAAGTGTTGTCACTACTTCATATACTGAGTAGCAGGCTCCACCCTTCACAACATCAAGCTAGACCCGAGTCATGGAAAGGTATTGTAAGTACTACTACTATTGTTGTTGTTTCTCAAATCAGTAATGTTCTTTGAGTTGCAAGTGATTCTACAGTAAGTGCAATGATAGCTAATGTCAAGCCTCAACTAAGCACTCAGGATTTGAGTAAAGGTAAGGAATTCATTCCTTCACCTATTCCAAAGGAAAAAGGTAAAGAGATAGAAGCCTCCATTGATGAAGTTGATCTACAAGAAGATGTAGTAATTTTAGATTAGGATCTCTCTAATCTCAATCCTAATTAGATGATCACTCTTGGAGAACTTTGGAAGAAAAGGGCCAAACAAAAGAAGTTGAGAGTGAAAAAAGAGAAAAGAAATCAAGTGTTGGAAGACATCAAATGTGTATTCATTGATGCACTTTGTATTGAAATTGATGATAAGAAATGTATTTTGGATCAACATATTGACATAATTCACAAGTCCAATGAAGATTTAAATGGATAGGAGAAACTATTCTAGATGGCAAAGAGAAAATTTGATAAAAAGGTTTTGGAAAAGTCGAACTATCAACTATTCTTATTTCTTTTCAAAGTGTTGTAAATAATGTTGTTTCCTTGTCTATAAAAATAAATGATTCTACAATTTTTACAAAGGAAATCAAGGATAACCTATCAAAGATTGATACTAATTTGAAGGCAAGTGCAAACTAGTTGCCACTTGACCATAGCACTAGCTTGGTACATTTTTTAAAGATTTAACAGACTTGCAAGTAGAGTAAGTGAGAGAAAAAAAAAGATTCAGGGCCACACTATCTCACATTCAAAGTATTATAATTCCAAACATGCATATAGTGCAAAAACACATTGTTCATGGAAAGACATTAATCCATAATAACAACTTTTCTATTTTTAATCTTAGGATGGAGTTATCAGTTAAAGTTCAGAGAGCTTTGCAAACTTCAAAATTTTTGCAAGAAAATTGGGACAAAACCATGCCTCTAATTTTGAAAGTACATAGTGATTTCCTCTCACATTTTGTTATTACCTTATAAATATGTATTTTTGGGCATTGGTGTCAAAAAATGGAGAAATATAGTTATATTATACAAAAGGAGGATATACATCTATAGGGGGGAAATATAGTTGTAAAGTAGGAATATATGTATATAGCAAAGTAACATAGCTACAAAAACAATTTTTGAAAAAATAAATAGAGTCAGTGTCAGTTGAGTATCAACATAGTAGTAAAAAATGAGTTATAGACCCAAGTACATTGATAGTGGGAGTTTTGACTTATCATTTTGGAGCATTCATAATTTTTGGTATGATAAGTGTTTTTGTCACTAATTCCAAAGGGGGAGATTTTTGACCTTATAGTCAAAACCATTTTTTAGTTAGTGCCCAAGCACTTAGTCATTTGGTCAATTACATTGCTACTTGTTAGAGTAAATAATTAATTATTAATTATTTATTCTATTTACTTAAGCTTACTTAGGTTAATGCATTTATTTAATATTTAGTATTTAATAGTTGTAGTGGTTAGTTGTTGACAACACGGGATTTTGTTCCCTTCTAGCATGTTCTACTTTTTTGTGGATGCTTGGTTGTCAACCTTATCTTCTACCTCCTTCCAACTTGTTCTACAAGCTTCCTTGAGGCATTTATAAGCAGTCTCTCTCTCATTGTAAATTCATCAATTCAAATAGCAATTTCATTTTTCCTATGATGAAATATTTTCTCTTGCTTTATTTTCTTCAAGCTCTTGTTACTTCAGTTTCTCTTCAGCAAGCTATTTGCATGTAGGTGATCTTGGAAACTGTGGAGTTGGATTTCATCAACTCTTACATGGTATTAGAGCCTCCCTACTGCTTCTTGTTCAAAGGATTTTTTTGACGCCATGATTTAGAGATACAAACCCTAGTTTGTTTGTGATTTTTTCTTCAATCGGGAGGAAGAGCATTTTTTTCAGTATTTGGAAAAAAAGGAGAAAGAAGGTTTGGCATAATAGATCTAATATTTTTTGGGCTTTTTTCTTTATTTTTTGGAGGTCCGATGGCGGTGATTCAAAAAAAATAACTACAGCGGTGATTTTGAAACAACGATATCTCCCTCATACGGACTCATTTTTTCGAGAAATTTTTTTTTGTTTTGGGGTAGGATTTCATGATCTACACATTGGTGCAGGTGGTTTGAGATCTCTATTCCTTTTCTTTTTTGCAACTTGAAATTCTTAAATTTTGCCACTTCAAATGCTTAGTACGGGCTCATCTGGACACATAATCAGGTTCTAATTTTTTTGAAAGTGTATATTTTTTTGTCTACTTTTCAAATCTGCAATTAGATTATAGGTTTTTTGGATAGAAATATTACTTTCAGAAATAGGCCCTAAATTGGCTATTATAATCGCATTAAGTAAAGAGTGCCCAATTTATACATTGTGGGGGGTAGCATTTTTTTTTCTATAATAAGACCCTTTTACTTCTATCTTCTTCTTTCTCTCAATGGCGGATCCATTTATGACCTATCTCACACCACACAACTATCACACCTGGAAGGCACAAATGACACGGCTTCTCATGTCAAGGGGTTTATGGTCATGTTTGGATGAGAATAAACATGTTCTTACATGAGCTTTTGAGGTTCTGCAGCATAGGAACAAAATAGATGAGGCCATGGGATTGATTGCACTAAACATTTTAGACAATCTACTATTTCACTTGGATGGTTTCACTACTCCATGGGCTTATTGGCTCAAATTTCAAACTTTTTTTGGCCAAGTGAATGAGTTATGGGTAGTTCAGCTAGATGTAGAGTTGACTTCTTTAACACCTAACAACTTTCCCACCGTTAAGGACTTCTTGATGAAGTTCAAATCTCTATGTACACTTTTGCAGGAATGTGGGAAAACCAAGACAGATGATGAGTGTATCTTTTTGATACTCTCAAAGTTGAGAGGAAAGTATCAGATCTTCTCTTCCACTTTCTACTTCGCTATGGATGCCTTGGGTGATAGACATAGGATGCCTTCTTTTGAGACATTTTGTGATTGGTTAACTCATGAATAGTCCAAGATTGCTCAGATGGATTCACTTTTAGGTTCACAATCACAGGCATTGCTTACACAGGAGCAAAAGTTGAAGCAGATATCAGATCCCTCTTCTACTGGTTCATCATCTTCTAAGAAGAAGGAGAAAAAGAAGACTAAGACTCCTAGCTGTTCCTATTGTGGGAAACGATCTCATGATGAGGCACATTTTTTTCAGAAGAGATTTGATTGCTATGAGAAACAAATTACAGATTTGCGAGCTCTTCTTCAGAAGAACACCATTTCTTCTCCATCCTCTTCTACCTCACAAGGATCTACCTTTCAGTCTTCTTCCACATCTTTTCCATCTACATTGGATCTTGGAAAGGGTCATGCATTACAGGCTACCATTGCATCTTCTTCATAGGTTCCTTGGATACTGGATTCAGGTGCTTCTCACCATATGACATCTTCTCAAGGTGTCTTCTCTACTCTTGAGGCTTCTCCTATTCCTCATATTCTTATGGGGAATAACACTGCACTACCAGTCTGCAGGAAAGGTCCAGTTCACATCCAAGATGGTATATTCAATGATATATTGTATGTTCCATCTTTGTCTGCCAACCGTCTCTCAATTTTTCAGATTACATGCAGTGGATCAGGGAAGACAGTTGAGTTCATTGCTGATTCAATCTTCATTTGGGATCGTGTAAAATGAGGTCTTATTGCCACAGGGGTAGTTGATCCTTCCACTCATCTCTACACCTTCTCACACTACTTCTCTTTCGCAGGAGCATCATGTGGTGCAATCAGAATACTTGAACCTTTGTATTGTTCCTGAGATCCCTATTTTGACTACCACGCCACATCCAGTTGAGGGATTTTCTTCTCTGCATGATTCTCCTTCTACTCTACCTAATCTTTGAGCTTCATTTATTGAGACTCTAGGTAAACTTTTTGTAGATACTATAGTGGACATTCATGACAGTGTCATCACACCTGCCTTGGGGATTCCATTTCCAGATCCTCATACATTCTCCTCTGGGCATCAACTAGGCTTTCCATTTTTGCCTCTCATTTAGGGATTCCCTTTTTATGTACCCTTGTTTCTTCCACATTGAATTTGCATTGGTTCGATCCCTCCTTCAAGGGTTCCTTTATTCTGGGGAGGCTTTAGTATCTCTCATGGGGGGGCTAGTTGTACTTACCATTTTGAGAGAGTCTCTTGAAACATTTTCGATGGAAGTTGTCCTTTATTTTCAGCATGTTCATTCTTACCTCTTTTTGGGGGAGGGTTTTTCCCATGTGGTTTTCTCTCTTTCCCCATTTATAGAGGTTGCATCTTCTTGCATTGTACATGGGTACCTAGCATGGCCTTGTTGCCGGGACCCATTCTACATTTCATCTTAATTTTGTGAGCATAAGGAATTTCCCTAAGTTGCACTTAAGGGGGGTGTTAGAGTAAATAATTAATTATTGAATATTTATTCTATTTACTTAAGCTTACTTAGGTTAATGCATTTATTTAATATTTAGTATTTAATAGTTGTAGTGGTTATTTTTTGACAACATGGGAGTTCATTCCCTTCTAGCATGTTCCACTTTTTTATGGATGCTTGGTTGTCAACCTTATCTTCTACCTCCATCCAGCTTGTTCTACAAGCTTCCTTGAGGCCTTTATAATCAGTCTCTCTCTCATTGTAAATACATCAATTCACATAGAAATTTCATTTTTCCTATTGTGAAATATTTTCTCTTGCTTTATTTTCTTCAAGCTCTTGTTCGTTCAGTTTCTCTTTAGCAAGCTATTTGCATGTAGGTGATCTTCGCAACTGTGGAGTTGGACTTCATCAACTCCTACACTACTGAGCTTCATAATGCAAACTAAGTTGTTGTAGTGTCAACTGAGCCTCACAGTGTAAACTAAGTTGTTGTAGTGTCAACTAGGTAGAAAGTAAGTGTTAACCAAGAAGTGTAGAAAGATAGTGTAAAACTAAGCTATCCATGTTAATTGAGTGGAGAAAAGGTAGTCTTGACCAAAATGCAATGTCAACCAAGCTCTACAGTGTCAACCTAATTCTACGGTGTTTGTCGAGTCATCAATGTTAACCAAGTTCACACCTACTTTTGAATGATCAATGTGGATCGAGCACCAATTTCAAATGAGTTCTAGAGATTTCTAATTTCATTGTGTTTCTGAGTGTCAATATATCACTTGAGAGGTCTTCAAAACTCAAGTATTAGCATTAAGTTGACCTAGTGAAGATTGTTAAATAATAATTGTAGCTAACTCCAAAAGGTAATTATTTGGATTGATATAAATGTAATATATCTTGTCATATCAAAATATGAATATGTAACAAGTATGAGTGTAAATTTAAAGAAGGACACAAGTAGTTTAAGGAAATGAAGAGTCTCATCTATCACAACAAGGTGATCATTCTACATCAAAGGAATCTCATTCAGCAAACCAAGTTGCAGAGTATAGATCAGCTACTAGTTCATCCTAACAGGTCCATCAATCAAATATTCTAATAAGGTGGACTTAATAGTCTTATGAAAAATTTCCTAACCGAGTAGATACTTTGTTGTATTATATAAATCTTTTTACAAGGTGGACCTAATAGTCCTTATTGCTCCTAATAGGGTAGATCACCAAAAGTGATCAATTGTAAGCCTTAACAGGCTAACTTTAGACTATAGTACTAAAGCTTGTGGGTGTCATCCCTAGCCCAGTTTTACTTTCTATTTGGAAGGTTTCTAGGTTAACAATTATTATATCAAGTATTATGAATGTTTCATTGTTTTTAGTCTTCCATGCATGCAATTAGATCATATTAGTTTGTGAAGGATTAATTGATGAACTAAAGTAAAAGTTTTATTGGTTCCTAATTCACCCCTCCCCCCTTAATCACCTAGTATAATCTACTTTCCAATAGTCTAAGTCATGAGGGATTTGTCACCAGTGAACCAATCCTCCTTCTTAGCTATGAGATCCATTTTGTCCAAACTGAAACTAGCTAGCACATGAGATATATAATTATCCTAAGAAAATCCCCCCATCTTCGGTAGGTGAGGTCTTGTAAATACCTAACATTGTCCTAAAATACTATATTAATTTCTTAATATTTCCCTTGACACTATAATTAATTATATATTAATTAATTATGTTTTTCATGTTCCTCTACTTATTTAATTAAATAGATTCACTTCTCTAATGTATTTAAATTCAATTTAAATACTTACCCCTAATGTATTAAATAAGTTCACTTCCCTAATGTATTTAAATTTAATTTTAATACTTCTCCCTAATGTATTAAATTTATTTAATACAAAGTGCTCTATAAATCCCCTTTTAAATCATTTATAATTTATTTAATTCCCTCTACTTTATTAAATGCTCTAAACACATGATTAAATTTTATTTTATTTAATCTAATCTTAATCCTACCTAAAACCTATCCTACCTCCCATTACTCTCATCCTTCTAAGCCTGCCCACTTGCTAAACCCTCTTTACTAATCCTAAGCTCCCTCTTAAACACCATTTTTAGCCCTATGTGGTTGCTCACACATGTGTGAGCACCTTAATCCCTAGGAGCCCCTCTTTCATTATATTCTCCAAAACAGACTCTTACATCATTGTCCCCCACTCCTTTTCCCAAGGTTTCTCACACATGTGTGAACAAATCTTGAGCCACTAAAATCATAAAGGTTCTTTCCTACTTTTGCATTTCTTGTCCTTTAGCCCATATGTCTCGCTTATGACACATATATGGATCCCACATATATTTCACCTCCTCAATGCCTCCCTCAAGCATATAAATAGAGCCCTTGTCTCAAGCATTTTCATCTCCTCCATTGCATTGCTATCATCCTAGTTTAATTATAGAGCTTTTTAGAGATTTTATGCTTAGAGCTAATCTTTGGTAGTTTTTTGCATTTTAGTATTAGATCTTTCATTTTCATGGTAACTTTTATTTGTTAGTTTTCTTATTTGTATCCACATTCACCTCATTTAAATGCTCTCAAGAATGATTTCTTCTATAGCCATCTCTTGAAGCATTCTTGATCATTTAGCATAAGCTCCTATTCATCATTGCTCATCATATATCATCTTAAAACTCAATAGTTGTGTTTAAGGAGAGAACATATACATCCGTCAATCTTGAGTGTACTAACAAGGTCTCATTTGGGTTCCCTTGTTGAGTCACTCTAAGGTTGCATTGGATCCTTTCATTGGCTACATTAGTTCTAAAACTCTAGTAGATTAGTTGAATTATAGTTTATTTAAATCTTGATATACATGTCCAAATAGTGTTTGCTTGTTTATGCATGCTCCCAATAGAGAAGGATTTAGACACACACACACACACACACACACACACACACACATATATATATTCACATGCATTAACAGAGATGAAAAACTATGGAGACACTAATAGGACATCTCTGGTGGCTTTACAGACATTGATCTCTACGCAGATGACAACCATTTTTAGCATCTTCAGAGATGATGATGCTAAGATCATCATGTTTAATCTATTTTTCTCCCCCTTCTATTATTAATGAAATGATAGCAGTGTTCCTAGGATAATTCATGTCATCTATGCAAAGATAGATTCTTTATTTGGCATCTTTGGAGACAACTAAGAGAAGATGCATCATCTTCGCTCTGACCCCTTTTTTGCTAGTTTCCCACTCAATAAAAAGACTAATTCTATAGCAGAAAGGAAAAATTGACAAGTTGGGATAGTTGACTTATTGGTGGACCCATGTTTGCCAGAATCTAGTGCACTCGAACGTGCTCTCCAACTTGTATTATCTCGATCGGGTCCATCATTCACTTTGGTTCTTTTCTCCCTATCTGCAAATGACCCTGCAAAGAGACACTTGGAGGCTTATATAGGCCCCCCGAGGTCCCCTTTCCCCCCCTCCCCATTTATTTTCCCTATCCATCCTAGTCTATCCCTGAGTCATGTAAAATGTCCGTCTATGCCTTTTTTTATTCATTGTTTTCTTGCTAGGTCTTTTATGTGGAAATCAAAAAAAGTTTGTCTTTTTACCCTATTTGTGTGGGGGAGCAATCTCCTCCCCTGTCATTGTTATGACACAACTTCTAGGACTCCTCTCTTCTCTGGGGCAATCTATATTTTCTTTTCTTTGATGTATTTGTATTCCAAACTTACATCAAAGAGGGGCAAAATGTAGATGCTTAAAACTATCCCAAAATACTATATTAATTTATTTATATTTCTCTAGGCACTATAATTAATTATATATTAATCAACTATATTTTTCAAGCTCCCCTACTCATTTAATTAAATAGGTTCACCTCCCTAATATATTTAAATTCAATTTTAAAAATAATTCCCCCTAATATAATAAATTTATTTAATACAAAGTACTCCATAAATGCCATTTTAAATAGATTCTAATTTATTTAATTCCCTCCACTTTATTAAATGATCCAAACTCATGATTAAATTAAATTTGATTTATTCTAATCTTAATCCTACCTAAAACCTATCCTAGGTCACATGTCACTCTCATCTTTCTAAACCTACTCACTTGCTAAAACCACTTTATTAATCCTAAGCTCCCTCTTAAACAACTTTTTTTATGCCCTAAGTGGTTTCTCACACATGTGTGAGAAACTCAATCCCTAGGAGCTCCTCTTTCATTAAATTCTCTAGAAAGGACTCTTATGTCCTTGTTCGACTCCTTTCTACAAGGTTGCTCACACATGTGTGAGTAAATCTTGAGCCGCTCAAATCATAAAGGCTTTTTTGACTTTTGCATGGCTTGTCCTTTAGCCCATGTGTCTCCCTTGTAGCACCTATCTGGATGCCACATATATTCAACCTTCTAAAGGCCTCCCTCAAACCTATAAATAGAGTCATTGTCTCAAGAATTTTTATCTCCTCCATCACTTTTTTCTTGAATCTTTCATTTTCATGGTGGTTTGTATTTTTTAGTTTTCCTATTTTCATCTGCATTCACCTCCTTTGAATGCTCTCAAGAATGGTTTCTTCCATAGCCATCTCTTGAATCATTTTTTATCATTTAGCATAGGTTCATATTCATTATTGCACATCATGTATCATCTTGGGATCCAATAGTTGTGTTTGAGGAGAGAACATCTACATCCCTCAATCTTTAGTGCACCAACAAGGTCTCATTTGGGTACCCTTGTTGAGTCATTGTGAAGTTGTATGGTATTCTTTCATTGGATGCATTGGTTCTAAAACTCTAGTAGATTAGTTTTTATTTTATTTTTTTGAATCTTGATATACATGTACAACTAACATTATCTTGTTTATGTGTGTTCCCAATAGAGAAGGATTTTCATATAATAGGGCTTAGTAATAGTTTCATCTTCATCATCATCAATCTAATGGAAACTCCTAGCTTTCTATTTTTTCCTTGCATGTTTCCCTTTCTCCCCACTTCCTTTAGACTCAGAGTCATAATCCACCTCTTTTGATGTTACTTTTTCTTCCACTATTTTTTTCTTACTAGGGTTTGAGACTACTCTATGAGAGTATCTCCTAACCCCAGTTAATTCCATCCCAACCTTTCCCAAATCCATAGCAAAGTTTAGTTACTAGGGTTTGAGGAAACTCTATGAGAGCATCTCCTAGCCCTAGTTAATTCCATCTCAACCTCACTCAAATCCATATTCAAGTTTAGTTTAGGCTTTAGTTGGGTGAATGACATAGTGGCTGGGTGACATTAATTTTGAGTCGACTAGAGAGGTGAGTCTTGAGAAATAATATTGGTGTTGGGGACATAGATTGACACAACCACAAGCAAGGTTTTAAGTGTTGAAGGCTATAATAGGAAAATATTGCAGGGAAGACACATAGCCTAGTCAAATTTGTACATGCAAAAGATAAAACCCTAGTGAAGGATAGTATAAATTTTTCCTTCCTCTCTACATTTTATAAGATCCATTACCAATGATTCAAGATCATGAAACAAAAGGAACATAAAGGAAATCTCATCATGGTAGTGGAAATGGTTTAGCAGGGGAAAATAGTAATAAAAACTTACCTTGAAATGACCCTCTAGGGTAAGATACTTCATGACCAGGTAGAAAACATCATTCCATGGCCTTGATAATTTTTTTCTATTGAACCCACCTCTCATGTAAATGGAATCTTGATTGGCCTCAAAGAACTATTTCATACTTGTTTTGTATGCAACCTTGGTAGCATCTTTCCATTTTTTGCTCTCAAAAGATAGACTAATTACCTCGGATATGACTTCTTCATTAATTTCAAACATGATGCCATTAATATAAACTTTATGGTCCTTTGAGGTATTCACTAGTTGCATAGACACCATCTCATCAAAGCCTTCCATGGCCTCTATAAAAGGTAGGAGCCTACCCTTAGTAATGGGCATCCATGTTTAGGGATTCTTAGGTCATTCATCTTCAATCTATTATTTCTCAATTATATCCGTGTCGCCACCCATGTCAACTAGTAAACCATGCTCCTTAGTTTCTTCCAGCATAAAATACTTAACATAATCACTAAAAAGGGGAAACTTGGACTTGTAGAGATGTTTTTTATAATGTTATTTTCTAGTGGAAGGAATAAAACAAATGTCTCTCTAGAGATTTCTTTCTCCAAAATTATATTCTTACTTGAGTGATCAGAAATCACATGATAACGGTACTTTAAAACATGAGATTGGTTAATCAAATGAACCCTTCCATAAATGGACTAATCTTGGGAATCACCAAAATAATGACAAAGATGGATTTTGAAGTCATTATTAATGTGCCATGTCTAATTGTACTTGATGGAATAGCCCAAAATATTTGTCGAAAAACATATGGGAATATTTCTATAATAAAATCCAAACAAGATAATAATATCTAGATGTTATATAACTCATATAGGTGTCACCACCCATAATCTAGATGTAGAGAGCACTGTTAGGCTAACTAGAAAGCATTTCAAGCCTCATCATCATTCTTGTGGTTACATATAACTTCACACTCAATAGGATTTTAAATTTCCATAGGAGAGACCACTTGTCCATCATCACACTTGTCATCCCTCAACTCACAATTGATCATTGATTGATAGTGTCAATAATAATTTCAAAGCTTCCCTCCACCAGGATCTTGTGTTTTCACAAAGAGGCCATTAATTTGAGGCCCTAGAAAAGCACCAAGGCTTCTGGCATATTAAAATATCTAGTGCCAAATTTACCAGAATAAGATCCCCCCCATATCTAACAATCCCACCTCACATAGTTAACACACACCTTGCTACTCCTTCAAAAAAATTCTTGAACCAACCACCAAGGGGGACAACAATGTGTGTTTTCATGGACCAAGAATTTCAAGTTATCATAGTGATTAGTAGTATTAAAGAGTTTATGTTCCGTCTCCACCTAACAATCCTAAGTGGGGAAGGTCCATTTGGCTTCTTTGAAGCATAGACCATGAAGTTATTCCAAAGAATCTTATCATTCATTCTCACAATCCCTTCCACTATCATCTTTGTATCCCTAAAGGTCCTATTATTCCTTTCCTTCCAAACATTCCAAAATTCATGCAGGCATATCAACTTCTAGAGAAGTTGGGTGGGTGGGTGAGAAGATGAGATCGACTAGTTACAAATGAATTGATGAGTGCTATTCACAAAGACCCAAGAGAGGTAAAAATTATTCAATAGGGATGCCCAAATTTGTGCCACAAGAAAATGGTAGTAGATGTCTTCCTTTGCATGTCTACAAAGAACACATATGTTAGGGATTTGGAAGCCTCTCCTTCTTAAATTATTAATAGTTAAGATTATCTCATGAAGGATGATGCACTAAAATAAGTTAATTTTGGGAGTGATTTGTTGAATCCATACCTTATCCCAACAGAGCATAGAAACCATTATTTTCACCAACGAAAGATAAGAGGACCAAACAAAGAAATCACCTGACATCATGCTTTAATCCCATATGATTCTACTATGAGAAAGCATGGTAGGGATTTTGAAGAGGTTAACAAGTTCTTATAACTCCTTGATTAGTGTCAAGTCCTTAGGAGGCTCCCTCTAGTTGTAGGTAAGGCATTTTCATTTATAGGAGGGGTGATATAGTTATAAATTAATTGACCAAAGTTAAAAATTTAAGTCATGCATGATATGGAAAAAAATTCTAAAGATAAGAGGCTTACATCCCATCCAACTATCCTCCAAAAATATGACTTTGTCACCCTTATGAACCTACCATCTCTGACCCCATTAAAGAGAGGTGAGATTTCTAATCAAATTGATCAAAATCCTAGAGCCATAGAGATTTCTACTGTACTTTATTTTTAGAAAACTAGGGTTAGACAACTTGAGTTAAACATTTTAACAAGTTATTATCCTTATATTAATAATATGTAAGAAGAAAATTTGTACTAAACTAAATGCAATTTCTTAGTTACCGAGGCTCTTTGAAAATGACTATTCTATATGGTAAAAAATTTAAATATTCAGTGTAGTAGTAAAAGAATTCATGAAAAAGATAAGAAGTAGGTGTACTTCTAACCACCTTAAACATAGTCAAACAATTTTTTATTTACAATATTTTAGATAAAAGTAGTAGATCGTGTCTAGATGTGAAACTTATGTTTATGAATTATTTTCCACGTAAATAATTAGTTAATTTTTTCTATAAATTTTCCAAATTATAAAAAATCTCATGTTTGACAACCTTAGCATTGTGTAAAATTTAAAGAAAAATTCATATGATGTTGATGATGAGGATGATGGAGACAATGGGGATGTGCATTGATTGCCTTGGTTTTGCCTTGTTGTGGTGTTCTTGGCTCATAGTTTGGCCTTCTCTAATGGGGATCTCATTTCTTTTGGCTTTTAGTTATGAATGGTAATTTGTTGATCTCCTCTAGGAGATTGGGGTTTCTCCAAGTCATGGGTTGTCTACATCATGTTTGCTTCATGTTTTCATACACTCATGTGTTTGTTTTGTGTTTTATAATAAATTGAGCTTATCAAATAATTCATTAAGCTATATAGATACTTTTCCTTTCATATTCATTCATATGCTATACTTGAGAAAACAAGACTCTTCCTTTTAATTTCTCTTTGTCCTTAATAATTTTATGATTTAAAGAATATGCTTTAACAAAAGCACTTACCTCTATATTTTTCCTTTTTAGTATGAAAGTGAGGTTAATTTATTCTTTCATGCACTAATGTTCATCATGACTCTTTTTATTATAAAGAGAATATTTAACCCTCCTAGTAATTGAATTACTCCATTGAGATGAGTTATCCTTTTTGAATTTATCAATTTTGTCTTCTTTCTTCTCTTCTTCGTCATTTTTAGTGTTATTTTTCTCCTCTTTGGAATTTTGATGATTTTCATTTGTTGTAATTAGAATGGGTCCCTTAGTAGATTTCAAAGTATCCATTTGAATTAAATTTTTCTATTCCCTTGGAATATCAATGATGAATTTATTGAGTGAGGGCATAGATCATGTGATATAAGGGCTCTTTTAGTAGAATAGAAGATAGAGACAAAAAATAATGTAGAAGCTAGTTTTAAAGTGCATAAATGATTAATTTTTCATCTTTCTAAGATCAAAACATACAAACATAGTCTTATTGGGACAAATGATACTCAAATGACTCCAAAAAAAAAATGAACTAATTATATTACATTTCAAATACATGAAATGATATCCTATGATTGACTATCACACCAAAATTGAGGGAACCGATGAAGAATGAGGTCGATGCTACTAAACTAGTTGATAGTCAACAAATGCAGATATTGAATATGAAATAATAAGTTTGACAAACCCAAAAAGGTTATTGTTGATAGTCAACAAATATAATTATTGAATATGAAATGAAAACTTTGGCAAAATAAGAGGTTATTGTTGGCAGAATAATGATAGTGATATCATCAATGATTGTATCAATCAATTTTCAACAAAGTGTCTTTATTAAGGAGGGTCAATCAACACAAGAGACACAATAACATAGAATAAGCATTGTTTGATTAGACATAATAATGATTATGATTTACAATAGACTTTATCACTATGGAACTTATTACCATCCATTGTTTAAACACACACAAAATTGCCCATTCGTTAAATGCACATATACCACATTAAACAATACAAAAAAGAGCAATTGTTTTTAAATTACTCCAACCAGATAGTGGAAGACAATGTGGATAACCAATAACATGTCAATTCTAGATTAACATACCAATTTCAATATGCATATACTAATTTTCTACGATATATTAATTACTGTCAAAATATGCATGATGAATACACAACAATCTAAAACACGATATGATATTTATAAAAGTAAAGTGTGTCCACAAGTTCCCAACATAACTAGACACCCTTAAATTATTAGAAAATACAATAACCAAATATTAGTATTACAAATTATATGAATCATTTAACTTGAAATATGATATTCATTTAAGTAAATATATAATCCATCCAAAATATAAAAACAAAACATTAAACACATATTATAGTGAAAAAACAAAATAAACCTTAAACCTTGACACTGCTCACAAAGAACATTTTAGTTTAAAGTCTTAAATATATTTTAAAAAATCACCATTACAAAAAGTGAATAGGTTAATATGAACATGTGAGTCTCAAAAAGCTCAAACAAAAATTTAAAGAACTCTTGCAACCTCAATAATCTCTCCCCAAGTTTTTTCCACTTGTAAATACATAGTATTTCTTACTAGAAATGTCTTACATCTACCAAATATAAAGATGGTAGCTAAGAGTTCCACCCAAAATATTTTCTACCTCAGACAAAACTTTAAAGAACTCTCACAAGCTCAACAATCTCTCACCAATTTTTTTCCACTTGTGAATACATATTATTTTTTACTAGATATATCTTTCATCTACCAAATATAAAGATGGTAGCTAAGAGTTCCACCCAAAATGTCTTTCATCTACAAAATATAAAGAGAACTACGGTTTTTAAATTACTCCAACCACGCATTAGTAGACAACGTGGATAACAAATAACATGTCCATTCTAGATTAGCCTACTAATTTCAATATGAATATACTAATTTTCTAAGATATATTAATTACTATCAAAATTTGAATGATGAATACGCAACAATCTAAACCATGATATGATATTTATAAAAATAAAATGTCTCCACAAATTCCCAACAGAACTAGTCACTATTAAATTATTACAAAATACAATAACCAAATATTAATATTACAAAATGGATGAATCATTTAACTTAAAATATGAAATTCATGTAAACAAATATGTCATCCCTTCAAAATATTTTTAAAAAAAATTAGACACATATTATAGTGTAAAAAACACAATAAACCTTAAATCTTGACACTATTGACAAAGACCACTTTAGTTCAAAGTCTTAAATATACTTTTAAATATCACCATTACACAAAGTGAATAGGTTAACATGACCATCTGAGTCTCAAAAGTCTCAAATAAAACTTTAAAGAACTCTCACGACCTCAACGATCATTCCCCAACTTTTTTCCACTTGTGAATGCATATTATTTCTTACTAAAAATGTCTTTCATCTACCATTTATGATCTGTTAATCACTCGTGACTGATATGGGGGGATAGTGATGACTATCAACTGCTATGGGGATGGTATGTAAAATGAAAATGACCAAGATATTGACAAGGATGACACTATATAGGAACTATTCATAGGGATTGTGAGGATATGTTGGTGCTTTGTACATGGGATGGTGAAGATTGGATGGGATGCATTTATATAGTACATATTCTAAGGGCGAAAGATAATGTGATAGAGTTGTTGATAGAACATATGAGATATATTACATTTTGATATGTTTATAGTGCTTGTCAAGATTTGGGATGGTATCATCCCCAGTGGAGCTATAGTACATATGGATCATGATAGAGTACAATGTTTTTTGATTTTTTGTGAGTATAGTTTTTGGTACAAGTGTTTTGATCATGTTATTTTGGAACACCTTAAGGATAAGGGTAAGTGGATGGAGGAATGCTATGGGGATTTGATAGATAATAGAATGGTCCAAGTACACATGGAACTTATTGCTAGGTTTTTACCAAGTAACTTATCCAAGGTGCTTGAATTGCCAAGTTTTGACTATCAGATGCTTATTTTTGTGTTTTTCTCTCTCTCAATCTCTCTTTTTGTAAGACTTTTTATGATGTTTTTATACTTTTTTCAGGACTAGTAGGGAACATTGAGTGGATCAAGAATAGAACTTTTTGAGGTGAATGTTGTTAGTGGGGTCATTTAGAATCTCTCCTTCTAGAGTGGATAACTGATATGCTCCTAAGACAAAAGATGTTGTGACAACATATGGACCTAGCCAAGTAGGCTCAAATTTTTCTTTCTTCTCTCTATTTGATTAGACCTTCATGTTCTCTTTTAGGACCATGTCACCCAGTTGAAACTGATGGGGGCAAACCCTTTTAGTAAATTTTCACTTGAGTCTATTTTTGTAAACTACTTGGTTGTCATAGGCCTATTTCCTTTTCTCATAATGTGGATCTAGCTAGGTGTGTATAGAAACTATACAGTCATCATCAAATATTTCATCTTGCAAAGATATATGAAAGGATGAGAATTCAATCTCTACGGGTAAGACTACTTTGGCTCCATAAACCATGGAGTATGGTGTTGGCTAGTGGATGTATGAAATGAGTTGCAATATGTCCAAAGGGCAATTTTGATTTGGAAATGCCAATCATGGTTGAAATCATTGACAACTTGCTTTAGGATTTTGAGTAGGATTTTATTGGTTCCCTCTACCTAACCATTGCCTTGTGGAAAGTATGGGTTAGAAAAATGTTGATCGTTGTTTAAATGGGAGCATAATTCTACTGTATTAAGATTTTCAAAAAAAATTCCATTATCTAATAAGATAGTGGCTAGAATAACAAAGAAGTAAATATTGTGGCAAAGGATGAATTTAGAAACTTTGACTCCTATGGTGTTGACAAGTGGGACTACTTCAACCCACTTAGTGAAATAATATGTAACTTTAATGATCCATTTACGCTTGTCAGAAGATGGGGGTGGGTGTGATTACCCAACAAGGTCAAACCCCCAACATACAAAGGGCCATAGTGGTGTGATGAGTTGTAGGTCTTGTGTTGGTGCATGTATTAGATTAGCATTCTACTAGCATGGTAGACATTTCTTAACAAACTCACAAGCATCATGTTCTAATGTGGGCCATAATACCCAACCCTTAAGATTTTCTTAACTAGGCCCATTCTACTCATGTAGGCACTGCAAATTCTAGTGTGTACTTCCTTTAAAGCCATACCAGCCTTTTTTGAGTCTAGACATTGAGAAAGAGTATTGTGGTAACCTCACCAATATAAGGTATTTTCCACAATAGTGTAGTGGGAAGATCTGAAAATGAGGTTGAGCCATTGGTGTTTAGTAAGATAGGGGTGATGATAGCATCTTTGAGGTAAGCATGAATTTGATTGTACCAAGGGGATTGGAGACAAACCATAAGACAAACTATCATTGATTCATCATTTTCATAAGAAGGATCATGGAATTGTTCAACTAAGAATTGGTACTCTGAAGCTTTCTGTGGAATGTCCAAAAGTGATTTGATAGTAGCCATAGTATTGACAACCTCATTCTAAAGTCATGGGACCTGTGTGAATTGAATCTTGGTAAAATGTACTAATTGGACTGTAGATTTTAGACCGTTCATCGAATTTTGCAACAACTTAGTTTTTTAGAGACTAGACTCCATTCTACACACTCTAAAAAAACAAGTTTTAATTTTAGATTAGTTTTCAATCATTTCTAGGCAGAGCTCATAGACATTTCATGTTTTTGGGATGTGTCTAATTAAAAAATTCATTAAAAAAATACACATTATAAAATTGCTCAAAAAATCTGGGATAAACTACATAGTGTTAGGTAACTTTCGACCAGAGCGATTAAAGAATTTCAAAGAAAAAGTTAAAATTTTAGGGGGCCCACACTTTGTACTGTGTTATGTTTTTTTGGAATAAATAGTACGACTTTATGTGGCCCCCTTTTTTGAGGACCTAAAATTAAACCATTTTGGGAAAAAATTAGTAGTTTAGAAACTAGACTCAAAGGACTATTACTTTTGTTTTTGTCATATCTTAAAATTTTGAGCATAACTATCTTCAAATTCTTGTTGAAGTTCAAAAATTGTTGACTTCAGAAAAAAAGTGTCCACTTATACCCCTCTTTTGGCACCACAACTTGGTGCACTTACCCTATTGGGAGGAATAATGATAGTGATATCACCAATTATTGTATCAATCAATTTTAAACAAAGCATCTCTATTAAGGAGGGTCAATCAACACAAGAGACATAGTAACATAGAAGAAACATTGTTTGATTAGACATAATAATGATTATGATTTACAATAGACTTTATCACTATGGAATTCAGTACCATCCATTTCTAATCTAAACACGTATAAAAGTGCCCATTCATTGAATGCACAGTTATCACATTAAACAATACAAAAGAGAACTATGGTTTTTAAATTACTCCAACCACAAATTGGTAGACAACATGGATAACCAATAACATGTCCATTCTAAATTAACATACCAATTTCAATATGCATATACTAATTTTCTAAGATATATTAATTACTACCAGAATATGCATGATGAATACACAACAATCTAAACCACGATATGATATTCATAAAAATAAAATGTGTCCACAAATTCCCAACATAACTAGTCACCCATAAATTATTACAAAATAAAATAACCAAATATTAATATTACAAAATGGATGAATCATTTAACTTAAAATATGAAATTCATGTAAATAAATATATCATCCCTTCAAAATATAAAAACAAAACATTAGACACATATTATAGTGAAAAAAACACAATAAACCTTAAACATTGACACTGCTGACAAAGACCACTTTAGTATAAAGTCTTAAATATATTTTTAAAAATCACCATTGCACAAAGTGAATAGGTTAACATGACCATCTTAGTCTCAAAAAGCTCAAACAAAACTTGAAAGAACTCTCACAACCTCAACAATCTCTCCCCAACTGTTTTTCCACTTTTGAATACATATTATTTCTTACTAGAAATGTCTTTCATCTACCAAATATAAAGATGGTAACTAAGAGTCCACCCAAAAGTAGCCTCCACTTAACTAAATATTGAAAATTATAATTAAATATCTAATTAACTAATGTTTTAAGCATAGATTATGTGCTACCTCCTATATTTTGTAGGCGCTATTCTAAATTAATCACATCGCTATTGCTATCGCCAGTGGCGTCTCTTTGGTTGATTCCGTTGTCCACTTCCGGAGGAGATGGAGACTTCGTCTTCCCTTCAAACATCAATGCACGGCTTTGATTTTTGATACAAACCATAATTTAATTTTGTTCCCACGTTTTCGAATATCAAACTGAGATTAAGAGAGGAAAAAGTGTCCTTAAAAAGGTTGACTCTTATTATGAGCTTATTATTTTCATTTTATAATTTTTATTCTATAATTTTTATTCCGTGTGACATACATTTCAGATAGCTTTAGACTTTCTTTCCTGCAACTTTAATTATATCAAATTGGGATCAAGATTGACTTTCTCTCTAATTAATGTGATCGTATTGTTCTATTAAAAAGATGACGTCATGCGATAGCGTCATTCCAAGCAAAACAAAGATTCCATAGCGTACAAGCATACTTGGATAACCGTATCTGAGTTGTATACTAAGAATGAATTTTAGTCTACCCTCCATTATTAGTCCATGTTTTATATGAGGGAACTTATATTTTCGTTTGTCCCCACCTTGAGCTATTAATTTTTCTAGAGACAAAAGCAATAGACTAAGGTTTGGAAGGTCAAATTTTATAGATCAATTATGATGGGTTATTTTTGAATTTCATAGTATTCTAGACCGAGTTTGTTGAGGTTATGCTTATATTTTTATAATTAGAAAAATAAAATAAAAATATTAAATATTTCGGCATAGTAACTTACTAGATGTTTATGACATACCTAATCTTGGCTAGTGGTGTTATCTCCTCATTCACTGTGATATCCCCTACTTAATATCTAAACATATGTTTTATCATTGGAGAATGGTGGGTGATTTAGTTTAGAAATGACAACATCAATTCAAGAGATGATGTATGTATTCCCAATCTGTGTGCACTTTGCAAGTAGAAATGAGAGCATAACACATAGACTAGGTTTGTACAAATCATGCATGGATGAAATTATTGATATTCTGACACTACAATAATAATTCATTTGTAAGAGATAGAAAATTAATAAAAATAGTCTATATAGTTGCCAAGTTTTTAAGTGGAGGGAGCAAAATCAATTCATTCATTTTTAGCACCCATTTCATTTCTTGTGGCAATTCTAGCCAAATACATAGACATCCACCTAAAGATTAAACAATAAAGGAAAAGGCTAAAAATATATGTTCAACCCTTTATCTAATTATCTATTGCATTATTTGAGGTGGTGATGACTATGATTTTTCTAAAGTTTATTTTTAATGTGTGTGTTTTTTTTTATAGGTAATTAGTCAAAGCCCAGATTGTTTATTATTCATTTTATTATTATTGTTAAGATTAATTCTTATTGTGTGTTAGTCTCAAGTATATTCAAACCCATGAATACCTTCTCGATGAGAGGCTCACAATTTACTGTTGCATTGTAGGCTCTTGCCTATTTTTAATGTTTTGTTAAGTATTCTAGATGAAAAAATGCATTGTCCTACAATTAGCATGAACCAATAAAATAGTTTTAAAAATTATTCTCTCATTGAAATTTTCAACTTTAATTATCTTAATATAAAGTAAAATTAATAAATTTAATTCAAATTTTAAAATTAATATAAATGTATATTCATACAATAATCTTTACTAAACATTCAAATAAAAGGAATTGAAATTTAAGGCAAGAGCCTACAACACAACGGTAAATTGTGAGCCTCTTATCAAAGAGCTCTTGGGTTCAAATCTACTTGCACTTAATAAATATTTATTATTATTATTCACAACACATAGTAATTAATCTTGGCTTTGACCTCTTACCAATAAATAAAACATAAAAAAAAAAAAGATTTAATTATAATTTATAAAATTTAATTGTTCAAAATAAAGTTTTTTTTGAAAAAGAAAAATCTCAATTCTTTTATATATGTATTGATTGATTTATAGGAATTTTTCATCATTACATAATTAAAATTAAATTAACTAATATACTTATTAATTATTTTAAAATATATTTTTAACATTGCTATAATGGAACCTTTGTTTTTGGCCAATATTTTCATTTTAAAAATATTATTATATTGGAATAATTAATCATTGTTATTAAATTTTTTCAAAATTATTAATTCTTAATAGTTTATCTAAAAAAAACTCTTCCTTACACTTATGTTTAATATTCTCTAAAATTAAAAATTCATACTGTGTTTAACTAATAACATAAGGCGAGGACTCAAGCTCTCTTAGAGCTCTTATTTAATAAATCTCAGTTTATGAGATTCATGGATGTTTTGGACTCCTAACAAAATGATGAAGTAGAATGATGATGGGAGACATGACTACCAATGAATTTGTGCTCATGGGAGCCAAAATTAGTGATGAAACAGTGCTAGTATAAGGCACAGTCGGTATGGTAAGTGATAAAATGTTAGGTTTGTATACATAGGTATTAGGATTTCTAAATAGAGTAAAAATAAATATGTACTAGAGCCTTAATAGATTTCTCATGCTAGTGGGAGAAATAACACTGATGAAATAGTACTAGTATGAGGCACAACCTGTATGGTAAGCGATAAAGTGTTGCAAATGGAGAGTATGCTTTGGGAATTCTAACTAGAGTAAAAAAAATAAACATGTACTATAGCTTGAGCCAGATCTCCCATGATAATAGGAGATACAACCATTGATGAATCAGTGCTAGAATGACACACAACCTATATGGTAAGTGATAAAATGTTAGAATTGTAGAGTAGGCATTATGGATTTCAAATAGAGTAAAGAAATAAATGCATATTGCAACCTGAGTTGGATCTCTCATGCTTGTATGAGACACAACCACTGAAGATTTAGTGCTAGTCTGAGGCACAACTTGCCTGGTAAGTGATAAAAATGTTAGCATTGCAGACATAAGTTCTAGTGATTTATATCATACACACAAGCAATCCAAATTGAGATCTCAGGAGGGCTTCAACTAACAATCTACATGCATACCTCTGACCTTTCTCATGTTTGACCCCATATTTGACACTTAGGAATCCTAACAAAATGAAATGAGAAAGAATTTGTATGAAGGCATGAAGGGTGTTGTAATAGGTAAAAGATAAATAACGCATGTTAATAACCCAAAATTGTTGATAATGTTAGTGTAGTTTTTTATTTTTTCCTATTTTGCTAGGTTTTTCCTACACTTTTAATAATCTCGCTTAGGTTAATAAAGCATGTCTTATTAGGTGAATGGTTGTGAGGTGTCACCTTCCTACATGTGAGCATCCATTAGCTATCTTGGGAAGATACTTTGCTATCTTTAGTCCGATAGATGGTTGCTCCTCATTGGTTGGTGTTACCAGCTCCTCTCTCTTCCTAGCCTATATAAGCATGCTACCTGGCTTGTATTTGTATCTCTGATTTTTGCATCCTCTTAATGCTATTTTGCTTCCAGCATTTGCATTACTCTCTTGGAGACTAACTCTATGATGCTATTTTGATTTTGTATCATTTGCATTCATAGTTTAGATATTTACTCTTTGCACTAGTTTTCTGGGTTATTAATCTTTTCAGATTCTAACATGGTATCAGAGCTTTTCTATGTGCAAGAGTAGATTTTAGTTTCCTTATTTGAGAGATTCGGGGGGGGCAAATAAACATTATTCTAGTTTTTCGAAAAACAAAGTATGCTCTTCTCTTGCATCTTTGGATGATCTTGAGAATCAGAAAAGTTTTGACGAAAACAGTTTTTCTCTGGGGTTTCAATCTCAAATCTGACAACCAACTTGCATATTTGGAGTTTTCAATCAGTTTTGCAGGTTCCAGCATGCCATTGATGGACTTGAGAAGCTGATCCAGCATTTGCATGTCAAATTTTGGTTGCTGGGGTTGTTTTCTGATTTTTGGAGCCGTTTTTTTCTGTTAAAGGCGTCTGATTTACACTACAGCAACATTTTTTGTTCATCAGCAAGAAAAATGCTTTCTGGGTTTTGTTCGCAGCCCCGGAAAACCATCTGGGTATCTTTTAGATTTTGTATGCAAGCTGTATATTTTTCATAATCGAGCATGCAAAGCTACAGCCATACCCCTCTCCGTTGGCAGCCGCAGATTTGAATGCAGTTTTCAAATGTCTCGTTCTTGCTCATACGGACTCCGATTTTGATGATTCTTATTATGAACTTGGCTATTTTTTTGTGCTCTATCCACTATTGGAGCTATTTTTTGATTTTCATGCAGGAATTCTTCAGAAATTGCAGATTCTCAGTCGTGACTGTGCACAGTTCTTGTTTTGGAAACTTCGGAGGATCATAACTTTCTCATACGACCTCATATCGAGGCGATTCTTTTTTTGAAAGTGCATGATTTTTTGAGTAGATCGCAGTGGTGCTATTCATTTCCTGATTATTGTGCCCAAGTTTCACTTTTAACATATGCTCTTCATGAGGGTTTGTAATGCATTGAAATCAAGACCTACTTGTGGTTTTTTGGCCATAACTTTTGCATATGGAGGTATTTTTCTGATCTGAAAGAAGCATCGAAAAGCTGGTTCTGAGACAGAGATACTGGTATAGGTTTTTTTGAGTTTTGATACAGTTTGGTTGCCTATTATGGCAATCAAAGTCGGATGTTCTATTTTGCACTCTAGGAGGCGTATCTTGAGCTTCCGATCTCCGTTTTTGGACTTCTTTATATTGCTAGAAAGCTCTTTCTGTGCTCTTTCCAGTAATGTTGGTTGTTGTTCCAGATTTTGTTTCAGACACATCCTATTCAATCTTTTGCATTTTAGCATTCTGGTGAATATTCTGTTTGTTTCAGGTCCGGAGATCGATTTTGTTGCTTCAGTTGCTTCGTTTTGGGCTTTACCTTTTTTTGTTTCAGCCTTATGTTTTTTATGATCATTGTTGATATTCACTGTAAGCATCTTTATGCAACGCATTGAGATAAAGTGCCACTCTTGCGATTCGGGATCCTTTTCATCATTGTGATTCGTTGTACTCGCACTATTATATAAAGTGCCATGGGGGGGATAGTTGTTTGCCGCTTATAGGCTCTCTTTCTCTAATTCCTCATGCAGTGTCGACGACACATGCCTTTATTTGTGTTTGTACCTCACTCTCGATGAGTTTGGCTCCTGTGTTGTAGGAGATTTTTTGGCCCATCTTTTCAGCTGCCTGTCACCTCACCTACCTTAAAGGGAGGTTATATTGTTGTTCTATGCTTCTTTGGTTGATGGTTCGTGCCTTCTATTTCCATGGAGGTTCCTTTGGTTGATGGTTCGTGCCTTCTATTTCCATCGAGGTTCCTTTGGTTGATGGTTCGTGCCTTCTATTTCCATGGAGGTTCCTTTGGTTGATGGTTTGTGCCTTCTATTTCCATGGAGGTTCTACAGATCAGCATTTTGACAAAGTTTTGCGGTTCTTCATGCTTCAGTGATGCTGCTTCTTCATGATCACTCCTTGTTCCTATTTTAAGGGACAATTTTCCTAGCGGGAGACTTCTTCAGTTCTTCACTAGGTTCTTACCTCTTTTTGGGGGAGGGTTTTTCCCTTGTGGTTTTCTCTCTTTCCTCGCTTTCAGAGGTTGCATCTTCTTGCATTGTACTTGGGTACCTAACATGGCCTCGTTGGCGGGACCCATTTCTACATCCACCTAAGCTTCGCTTATGGGGGGGTGTTAGTGTAGTTTTTTATTTTTTCCTATTTTGCTAGGTTTTTCCTACACTTTTAATAATCTCGCTTAGGTTAATAAAGCATGTCTTATTAGGTGAATGGTTGTGAGGTGTCACCTTCCTACATGTGAGCATCCATTAGCTATCTTGGGAAGATACTTTGCTATCTTTAGTCCGATAGATGGTTGCTCCTCATTGGTTGGTGTTGCCAACTCCTCTCTCTTCCTAGCCTATATAAGCATGCTACCTGGCTTGTATTTGTATCTCTGATTTTTGCATCCTCTTAATGCTATTTTGCTTCCAGCATTTGCATTACTCTCTTGGAGACTAACTCTATGATGCTATTTTGATTTTGTATCATTTGCATTCATAGTTTAGATATTTACTCTTTGCACTAGTTTTCTGGGTTATTAATCTTTTCAGATTCTAATAGATAATTACTATAAAACTAAAACAATATGTGTACTTTGTAAATGCAACTATTTAATACATGTATATAGAACAAATACATACCATAACCTCATATGCTTTGTTGAAAATAGATTACTACAAGTATGAGAATGTGTTTCAATCATTGTTTTGTCACTGATGTCAAACCTGCTACTTGCTGGTAAGATAATTATTTAAGTTGATTTGAGTACTATCATTTGTTTGATTGATGAGGAGGTTTTGATCAAATGAGATAACAATAGCACCTAGAAGAAAGGTTGAGTTATGTTATGAAAAAGGAGTAAAAGATCAGTTAAGAAAGTGATGATATAGTGCATTGATAATCTACTTAATGTTGCAAAAATTGAATACACTAATTAAGTCTAGAACAAAAGGTAAGAAGAATTGAGTCTACCAAGCTTGACTAAGTAGACAGTAGGCGCCAAGAAAAGTTAGTGCAAGCCAAGTAGAAAATTAGTTGGAGCTGAGCAAAGTCAAAATTCAATGTATGTCAAGTGATACTATGTAAGCCAAGATAAGTTTAGTTGATGCCAAGCACCACTAAACTTTAGTGTTTTCCAAGTTATCTAGTCAGTGTTGAATGGAAGAACAATATGGAAGCTGAGTGATAGCATATTGATTCTGAGTGCCGATATTCATCTTAAATCATAGATTTGACAAATCTAAGTTGACTATTTTGTTTCCTTGAATTTTGTGAAATGTGTGGAAGATAACTATGATGAGTTGGTGGCACAAAATTCATGTTAAACCAATTTGAGGCAAATTCAAAGAGGATTGATGGAGAAGTCTCTAGAAGGGACTAAAATGAAAAGATGGGTAGATTCATTGAATCCTATTGAACCCTAAAATGGACGATAGACGATGAACGGGAAAATTAATTAATTTTCTATTTATAGAGATCATTGCTCAAAAGAAAAGGTTGTCACATGTGATAACCTAAGGAAGATACGGAGTCTAGGGTAGCACTTCATTCAGAGATTGAACAAAAGAGGTTGTTATTGGCAAGCAAAGCAAGAAGGCTTAAGGGTATGGATGCTTGAAGGGTGAACAAGCTATCAGAGCTAAACTGTGTGAAATAAAAGAAGAATGGAGGACTAAAATATAGATCTGTAATCTGCAAAGTGAGTTGTAAGTTGTTATCATATCAAGCCTTACTATTACTTTCTAATCATTGTACCAATCTAGGGTAAATCATTTGGATTAAGGTTGACCTAACAGTCATTTGTAAATCCTTTAATTGGGTGACATTCTAAGTGAATGATCTAAAGTCATCTAACAAGCGTCACTCATGACAGGGTGATTAAAATCCTCTAAATAGGTCAAATTTAATAGTGTCCATTGTAACCTTTAACATGGTTAGCCTTTCATAGGGCATCACTTCAAAAGAGTGAGAATGAGAAGCATGTTATTGGTGGTTTTTCCCAAATTGGGTTTCCACATAAAATCATTGTGTCAAATGTGTTATTGAAACTGCTATGTTTCATGCTTACATTTTTGCAAATTTGATTTGACAGTAACCTACAAGTTTAAGTGATTGTATGATCGAATGGATGCATGCATGAATATGTTTTATGGATATGGGTTCACTGAGATGTGAAAATATTTATTTTTACATTTGGACCTTGGATAACTGATTCACCTCCCCTCTTATTTATTCTAAAGAATTCCAACAATGCTTGTCCTATACTCATAGATAGGAAACACCATTGATGAGGCAACTTTGACAATTTCTTGGATGAAAAAAAATAACATGTTATGACACAATGATGAAATTTAATTGAAAGAAAATATGAAATATTACCTTTTCCCTATCCAAAACATCAATAGTATTAGGTGTATTCATCAACTCTACAAAACTCAATTGTTTCTCCATACATTCAACAAACAAGTTAGAATGTATTCATCAATAAATTGAGTACATGTATATACATTCATTTATATTAAATTTTAAAATATAAGCTTGATTTGTGTTTAATATTTGTTTTGTGTTTTGGTGTGATTGTTGATTTCTTTTACTTTTCTCTTGATCTTGAGATGCATGGGGTACCCTAAATCATAAACAAAAGTAACATAAGAGGAACCAATAAGATATATCATGAGTTCAACTCAAATTGTAAACTTGATAGGTGTGAAAATATGATACCACATAGCTCTCAAGGCCAAAGTTAATGGTAGAAAGTGTGGCATCATCAACTCCAAAAATTTCAGCCCCTGACAAGCCCTATAAAAAGCTAAAGAGTATTCTATAAATATGAGTAAATATTGTAACTAGAAAGAAGGCACAACAACAACAAGAAGATCATATTAGTGCAAGAAGACACAAGAATGACATGAAGGTCGTTGAATGTTATTTTCATCATTCTTTATCATAAGCATTGTTTTGTATACCATGACATAAGGGATTTGATAATAGAGAGTCGATTCATGCATTGGGTGATTGGAGGTACAAAACCAATGGTTCTAACATGTTTAATGGATTTAGATAAGGTGTATATGATTGAAAGGATAGTTGAAAGATAGGAAAAATTGGAGCTCAAAAAGGCTACAAGGCCTAAACTGAAACCAAAGAGATCAGGAAGGAAAAGAGAGATATGCATGAACTTTTGGCACCTTGTCAAGAAATAAAAGTGTATATTCATGACATCCATACTCTTGCAAGACACCCTAGGTGATATGAAGCTTGATAGGTTCTTTTATGGGGATGTATATATGGAGGATGGACTCATGAGGTTCATTACATGGTGTTTGGGTAATGCTAGGAGTAGAAGATGTGGATGGGAATTAGATGGATTTGAAAAATTTGAGGGTTTCAATTAAGGTAGGAGATGGAAAGGGATCTATAAAAGGGGTTCCACTAATGGTATGAAATGGAGGGTGATATATAAATTGGGTAGATGAAAGAGGGATGATAGTTATGGGAGATGGAAGAGGAATGATGGGTGTGGAAGATGGAAATTTTTCAGCACTAGAAACTTCAGATGATGTAATTAGATTACTAGACTCGTCAACTTAACTTAGATACAGATATTCTATTTTTATGCATTAGTATTAGGATGCAAAAGATACAAAGCCAAAGTCAAACATCTAACAAACTAAATCAATTAAAAAACATATATGATAAACTAATAAGGAAACCCAAACAATGAGAGTGCAAACCTAAATACCTCTATAGCCTCCTTGATATGTTGATGTGATCATGATTATGAATGTGTTCTCAATTGTATGCTTTATGCTTCAACAATGGATGGATTTGATAGATGGATGCATGAAAATGTGTATATTGCCAAATAGTGCTTTGAAAATAATTAGCTCTCAAAATGGAAAAATAATTCTACTTAGAAGGTGGATGATTTGTGAGGAGAAAAGGGTTAAATTTATAGAAAATTGGGTGAGGAGGAGATAAGAATTCCTAAAGGATAGTTAACTAAGCGACATGTGAGATAGGCTTCAATTTACTGAGATAGGTGGAGGAGATAGACTTTTGTGTTTAGAGATGGAAGAAGCAGATGTGTCATGAGTCTAGACTTGGGCTTGATTTAGAAGGAAAAAATCATGCCTTAATTTATGCAAGTAATTTGGATAAGGATTATAGACATCGAAGAGGAGGTGACAGATTTCAATTAAGGTCGGTTAGGTAGCTCAATTGACTCAAGAATGTGGGAGGTGGATAGATTTTCTAGAAAAAAGGTTGGTGGGTCAGCTTAATTAAATAAATAAATTATTTAATTAAAAGGAGAATTATTGGTGCATGGGATTTAATTAAATAAATGAATATTTAATTAAAAGATGAATATTTGGTGCATGAGTTGAATTTGGGTAAGTGGTTGTTTAGAGGATGAGTAAATTAATAAAATAGAGAGGGATATGGATGATTAAATTAAATGGGTTTTATAAAAAAAAAATTAATTTTAAGGTATGGGGATTTTATTAAAGAGCTAAAGAGGTTTAAAAGTGGCTCATGTTCTCAATGTAGGAGTACAAGACAAGTGGAGATTAGTTGTATATATTTTTTTTAAATGTGAGATAGGATGGAAGACATGAGGGATAAATGGGGGATTTTTCTTTTTAAATTGAACCCTTAGGATGTGGTGGATGAGTGAGTGGGATTTTGGAAACTTTGTATGATTTTTGGGATTTTTGGATGGGTTTGAACATAGGATAAGGATGTAGGAAATATGCTGGTACGATGATTTTGATAAGGATAAAAAATAATTTTTTTTGTTGTTTTGTTGTTGTGAAATGGGGTGATGAGGTGGAATCCATTTGAAGTTTTGAGCATGGGATTCTTCATGAGGAGAATTATCGTGTAGTTGAGCACTTAATTTAATATAACAATATCAATGACTAGCCAAGGTTACCAAGAACATTAAGGCCTTGTCGTCATTTTCACATAGGACTAACTCAAAAATAACACACAAGTATTTCCCTAGCATCACACCCAAAACCCGATTGGAATCAAAGAATGCTTCCTCATACCTTAGAGTTAAGCCTACATCTAAGATGGATTGCAAGAAAGCTTGCCTCAATAAGAGTTGAGCTAAAATAAAAGATACAAAAAATAAAATAAAACTCAAAACTAAAAGTTATTTATTTATTTATTTTTAAATGATGAAGAGTAGACACAAAATTTATAGTGGTTCATCCAACTAGTCTAGATTACATCCACTCTTCAAGAAGGGTACTTTCTCTTATTAGATAAATCACACATTACAATGAATAGCAACAATCAACTATTATACATACTATTTTTAGTGTTTCAAAGGAAGATGAAAAGACGTGGAAGACAAAGAGACGGTAATGATTGGACTTCACCATTAGATAATTAGAGCTATTACAATATTCTCTTGCAGAACTATTTCAGTCTCCCACTCGAAGAATAATTGATGATGTACAGAAATATCCCCAACTCGGAATTCTTGTGCCTATGTTGTGACAATGTTGAGAGAAGCTCTACAAAATTTGAACTTCTCTTGAGGTACAACTTTTGTAAACTCATCAAGTTGATTAACCTTTGTATCAATCTTCTCTAATTGTAGCCTTCCCTCTTCAAGCGTATGATGGATGAAGTGAAAGTGGGTTTCTATATGCTTTGTCTGACTATGGAATGCTGAATTTTTAGCCAAATGAATAGAGCTCCTACTATCAAAAAAAAAAGTAAAGTTGGATTGTTGAAATCCCAACTCTCCAAACAATCATTGCAACCATATCAGCTCTTTATTACCCTCAATAAGTGCAATATATTCAAACTCAGTAGAGGAAAGAGAAACAACTTGTCTCTTATGAGAAGCCTAGTTAATCTACCCCGAAAAAATTAAACATAGCTTTTTGTAGACCTTCTTTTATCTAAATCTCTAGTCATATCAGAATCAGCATATCCAAAAATATAAGGGGTCTTGTTATTAAAACATAAAACATGAGGAATTTCCTCTCAAATAATGAAAAATCCATTGAACATTTTGCCTATGAGTTTTACCTGGATTATTCATAAAACCACTTACAACTCCTACTACATGAGCATGATTTGGGCATGTAATAACCATTGCATACATTAAACTCTAGACTATTGAAGAATAAGGAACACCACCCATCTCATGTTTTTCTTCCAGATGGAAGGACACATCTTTCATGATGACTAAAAATGAGTAACCAATGAAGTGGCAACAAATTTAGCATTTGATGTATTAAATTTTTCTAAAACTTTAGGAATGCACTTTTCTTGAGATAATATAATTTCTCTTTTATGCCTATCACAGATTATATCCATCACAAGAATCCTCTTCACTGACCCTAAATATTTCATGCCAAAATGAAGAGCCAAATGCATGTTCAGCTCATAAATAATTCTCATACTATTTCTAGCATTCAACATATCATCAATAGGGGAGTGTGATCCAAGGGGGAGTAGTCAAACATGTTCTCTGATGCAATAGAATCACCACCCAACTGAAAGTCAATGCATGGGTAAAAGCATAGATCTATGTCACCATTTATGATACCAAAACTTGTTTTGGTCAAATCTCATTTCTCTATCAAAAATCATTGTTTTTCAAAAACTAAAAATACCCTTTTATAGATCTCAGATTCAATATCATCATTATATAAATTTTTAAGTTTTTTGATTAGTTATAATATATTATAATCTCAAAATATTATAAATCAATATTTTAACATTTCAGAAGATGCTCCCTCAAAAAAGGAAAAAAATAGTAAGTCATATCAAAAAAATTTAAAAATTATATTTATCTCTAGAGAAGAAAATCCTCTTCACGAATATGTAATTTTTTTTAAGAAGGTCTAGATTTGATAGGGAAGTTTTGACAAGAGGAAAATATTGTTGGATTCTAATAAGGTTGAACTTGAGTACTTATAACAAAGAAAACATACATCAAAAATAATTATTTCCTTTTTTGTTCACTAGTTATACATGTCATCTATAAGATATTTTCAAATTAGAGCAAAAAAGAATGATTTGCATATACTTGTTTGACGGGAACTACCCCCTATATATTTTATAGTTAAAAAGAGACTTCAAAATAAAATAAAATAAATAAATTCTTACTCAAAAAAATAATAAAAATTATAGGCATAAAATTTATCCAATTCTACACATTTCATTAGTTTACATCATCTTCACATTTTAAACACAAATACCATTTTTTTTGTCATTAATGTTGAACTGTCACATTTTGATATCATGTTTCTTTATAAAAAGTGACACAGGTTTGTGCTTTCACCTGCTGCATGTGTTAGGAGAAGGGGTTCGATTGGAGGTGAGACTAAAGTGAGTTATAGGGGACAGGCTAAACAATGAAAATTCTCCCATAGGAATGTGGGCAACTTGTAGGGTTGGGGAGAATATTACAATGGGGGAAAAGCTCACAAATTTGCCTTGTTGAATTTGGCATTTTGAAGTGGAATGTGTTCGATTATTAAATAAATCATATTCTAAGAAACTTTTAGAAGTATTGTCTATTTTGTGCAAACCTAAAAATAATTTCAAAAATGACATCCTGACTCTAGAGCACTTTGTGAGAAATCATGTTCCACAACCAAAAGCCAAATTGCTACTCACCATAACCTAGAAATATGCACCTTTTGGATTTAAAATCCAATTATTCTTTTGTTCTTTTGGAATGTGAACATACACATCACAACCAAACATGCGTAAATGAAAAAATGAAATCCTTTTGCCAGTCCACCTTTCTTCTAGGATATCAAAATCTAAACATGATTAAGGAGCTCAAATTATTAAATAAACAATAGTATTGCACACCTCTACTCAAAATTCCTTCCCCAAACCAACATTTGATAACACACATTGACCCCTTTCTAAAATAGTCCAATTCAACATCTCTTCTACACCATTTTCTTGAGGTGTATAGGGAACTATTCTAATCGTCCGAGTACCATAATCTGCACAAAACTTATCAAACTCTAAAGAACAAAACTCACCACCATTGTTCGTTAGTAGACATTTAATCTTTCCCCCGATTTGATTTTCTAGCATAACCTAAAAAAATTTAAACTTTGAAAATACTTGAGATTTCTTATTCAACATATAATCCCAAAACTTTTTAGTACAATCATCAAGAAATGTTATAAAATAGTGAGCACCACTGAGAGAAGTTACCTTTGTAGGACCAAAAACATGAGAATGCACAAACTCTAATGGAGAAGATTTCTTCTCATGAACCCATCCTTACAAAGATGGTGGGATTTTTCTTACCATAAAGGCAATGCTCGCACAACTCCAAATTAGGAGATTTAAGACTCGAAAGCTGGTCTCTTTGAAGCATGACTATAAGACCCATTTTGGTCAAGTGACTGAGCCCCTTATGCCAAAGTTCAGCATTGCTGTTTGAAACTACCATGGCTGCTCCCACTTCACTATTGCACTTTAAAACATATAAACCTCCAAATTTATTTCCTTGAGCCAAAAATAACTAAACTTTGGGCACTTTCCATGAATTAAGATCAAAGTTAACTTTACAATCTTCTGTATACACCTGACTAACTGAAATCAAATTACACTTAAGTGTAGAAACATGCCTAACATCTTTTAAAATCCATTGATTACCATTTTTCAGCAATAATAAAATATCCTCTTTACCAACAATATCACATTCTTTGTTATCCCCAAGAAAAACTTTACCAAGCATACCTTTATGGTAACTTGTGAACACACTTCGACATGTAGTAACATGAAAAGATGCACCATAATCAAGAACCTATGAACTTGAATCTATGTCACTAGCTACAAGTGAAAAAGCTCCATCAGTGACAATATTTATGCTATCCTGGATTACTTTATTTTGAGCCTTCTTGTAATTCCAACATTGGTTCTTGGTGTGGCCTAGTTTACCACAAAACTAACAAGTGTCATTTCTTTTGCTAGCCTTTGAGTGATGATTTGATTTACCTCTCCCATTGTTATTATTGTGTTGTCTACCTCTTTCATAACTTCTTCCTCTATTGCTTGTGCTCACAACTGTTAGAGCATCACGAAAAGAGGATTTATGGTGCTTCATTTGCATGTATTCACTAAGTAATCTAGCTATGACCTCATCAATTTTTAACTTGTTCTTTGCTTCTATTTAAGTACTCACATCCATTACTATGTCTTTCGAGCTATTTAGAAGTGAATATAATTATTAAATAGATTTTATTTCATCATTTAATGGTATACCAACTGAAATGAGTTGAATGGCTAATTATGTATTAAACTCATTCAAATGATTCGACATTACTCCCTCTTCTTTCATTTTTAGATTATATAGCTTCTTCATTATAATAACTTTATTTGATGTTGAAGGTATCTCATAAAATGAAGATAATTTCTCAACTAGCTCTCCATTTGTCTTCTTAGCCAAACTGTTAAACAATATGTTACTAGAGAGAGCTAAGAAAATTGGTTCCCTTGCTTTCAAATCCAATTTTTCCCATTCTTCATCTATCAATGATCATTTTCCCTTTGTCTTACCAAGAAACACATGTTGTAAATATTACTTGATGAGAAAAGACTCTATATGCACTTTCCATAGCCCAAAGTTTTGCATAGAAACCTTTTGGATTTTCCACTTATCTGCCTCATCCATGGCATCTATAAATATTTATCAATTTCCAAAAAATCAAATCAGCTTAACTAGCTCTGATAACAATTCTTGAGCTAAAATAAAAGATATAGAAAATAAAGTAAAATTGAAAACTAAAACCAAATTTAAAAAAGATGCAAGAATGGACAAAAAAATTATAGTGGTTCATCCAGCTAGTCTAGATTACATCCACTCTCCAAGAAAGGGAATTTATCTTATTAGATAAATCACATATTACAATGAACAACAACAATCAATTGTTATACATATTCTTTTCAGTCTTTCAAAGGAAGATGAAAAGGCATGGAAGATGAAGAGATGGAAATGATTGGACTTCACTGTCAAATAATTAGAGTTGTTAGAATATTCTCTTCTAGAATTGCTACAACAACTACTCCTACGCTACTAATTCTTTCACTTTGCCTTTGGGACCCTAGTACATCTTATCTGGATCTATTCTAAACTTTCTCAACTCTCTAACAAAAAGTAGCTTGAACATCTTCATTTGAGTAGTTGCCTCTTATGCCCTTCCAAATTTTGATCCACCATCATCCTCCAAATTCAAATCTATCATGCCTTTAGTCCTTGGTAGTTTCATTTCTCTTGCCATTTGTTTGGGTATTTTTACATTTTTAATGCATACGAGGCAACATGATTAGGCACTCTGATCTATTGAGAATTGTGAAGATTCAACCAACTCTTTTCTTAGAATGTTCAATTATAAGGAGTTAAAGATTGCAACTAAGAATTTCAAGTGTAAGCTAGGGAGAGGAGGACTTGGCTCAGTCTTCAAAGAATCTCTACAAGACGGTACTCTTGTTGTCATAAAGAAATTGGAATCTAGTTCAAGTTGAGACAATAAGCAATTCTGAGGAGAATTTAGTTCTTTGGGAAGAATACAAGATGGTAATTTCATCAGGCTTCGAGGGTTTTGTGGTCATGGATCCAGATAGTTACTAGTTTATGATTACATGCTGAGCAACTCTCTAAATTCCTTACTTTTCCCTGGTAAGCCCAAAAGTAAAAGGAAGATACTTGACTAGAAGTACCTGATTCCAAATCTCTTTAGGCACTGCTTGAGCTTTGGTCTACCTCCATGAGGAGTGCAGAGAACACATCATTCATAGGGATATAAATCTTAAGACAAATCTAGACAATGCTTATTTTTCACCCAAGATTTCAGCTACATAGTGAATACCATGAGGGGGACGAGAGGTTACTTGACTCTAGAATGGATTTCTAGCATTCCCATCACTACAAAGGTTGATGTATATAGATTTGGTATGACACTCTTGGAAATAATTTTTGGGCAAAGAATTTAGATTTGAATGTGCAAGATTCAAGTATGTATTACTTTCCTACATGGGCTACAACTCAAATCAATCAAGGGAACACAATCAATATTGTTGAAGTGGGTGTTGCAGAGGAGAAGTATATTGAAGAGGTGAGAAGAGATGTTGTTTTAGCATTGTTATGCATTGAAAGGGAGGAGATGAGGCCAAGCATGGGGTAAGTGGTGTTGATGCTAGAAGGGAAGATGTAGTCTCCATCTCTAGATGGATAATCAAGCAAATCAAAGTGACACTAGTAGCAATATCAATGCCGATATGATCAATGTAAAATAATGTAAGGGGAGGTTGATTTTAGAAAGTAGGAGCTTTCGCATGCCCCACTTAGAATTTTAGTTAAGTGGAGGTTTTAGTTGAGACAAATTTTAGATGAAATATATTTATAGTATATGGTGTTAAAGCTATCAGAGTAAGATATTATTTTTTATGCAACTTGAATAATGTTAGAATGTTATTGTTTAGGCTCTAAAGAAAAAAATTCCATAATAATTTGCAACAAAATCATACTAAGGAAAAATTAAACAACATAACTAGCTCTCTCTCTCTCTCTCTCTCTCTCTCTCTCTCTATATATATATATATATATATATATATATATATATATATATATATATATATATATATATATATATATATAATTTCTTTCTCTTTGTCTTTGAAAATTTTATGCATATTAAGGATATCATAAATGTAAATTCTTTTTATTGACTTTTTGCATTGTTTAATATATTATTTATAAGTACTTTATTTTTTATTTTATAACATAAACTAATAATTATACAAGTACATAAATTAAAATATTTACATTGAACAAAATCTGTAAACCATCTATAACAATCAACATCTATAGAAGTACTTATTTTGCACATTATGTAAATTATTATAAAAAAATCATGAATACTCAAACATCTAGATCATAATATGATTATCAAAACAAAATGTCTACGAATTTTAAACATAACTAGTTAGCATTAAATTGTTGCAAAAGACTACAAAATGATATTAGTGTTACAAACTCAACATAAAATATAGAATACAGATAAATAAATTTAAATGTAGAATTTAGGTAAATAAAGATGTAATCCAGGAAAGATATAAAAACAAAATATTAAAACATATTATACCAAAATCCACATGTTAACCTTGATAAGGTTCACAAAGCCCACTTTAGTGAAAACTAATAATTACACCAAAATGAAAAATTGAATTACAGTAAGCCAAGAGGTTTATCATGAGAGTCTTGGTCTTAAAAAGTTCCAACAATACTTTATAGATCTCTTAAGGTCCATTTAGTTGTAGGCATAGGAATTGAAAATTAGAATTGAAAATGGAATAGGAATGGGAATGGAAAATGGCAATCCCAATCTCATTTGGTTCACCTTGAATTTGATTGAGAATATATGAATTCCTTTATTTGATTGTATTAAATTGGAATTGGAATAAGATTAAGTTTATATTGACATTTAGTTTTAAAAAATATTTTCTCTACATTTTAATTTATTATATTATTGTTCTCATCATTCCTCAAAATGCCCAAATCAAATCAACATCAACTTCTTTGATTGATTTTTCTCACATAGGATCAAGCGTGAGCATCATATCTCTTGAATCTGAGGATCACACCCGTACATTTGGTGTGAAGGCATTACCCCGATCTCGTTTTTATCTATTATGATCCATCAATAAAATCATGGAGTAAAGGGTCACATCGCATTTTTAGGGATATATGACCCATGGCCATTGTGAAAAATCAAACTATTGCAGTCAGTGATTATTAATCTCCTATCACAAATGATTATTAAACTGCTGAAAATAAATTCCCAGCTAATATCGAAGAATAACACAACTGCAACTTCACTTAAAAAATACGAAAAGAAATGCGCAACACAATAAACACAATATTTTTGGACAAATTGTACCTGGAAAAACCCCTAAGGGAAAACCAGTTCTACAAATGAGGAATTCTATTAAACTTTAGCAAATCAAGAGATACAAAATTCCTTGCCTCTCACTGGCAGAACTCCGACAACCTCCTAATTTCTCCCGCTGATATTCCCCACTGCTATCCCCATGCTAACACTGCGCCCTTGCTAACACTGCAAGACTGTTTGCTAACACTGCGAACTACTTCACAAAAGCTTCTTCCTGTGCCCTTGCTAACACTGCAAGACTGTTTGCTAACACTGAAAACTACTTCATGAAAGCTTCTTCCTGTGCCCTTGCTAACACTGCAAGACTATTTGCTAACACTGCAAACTTCTTCACAAAAGCTTCTTCACGCAAAGCTTCCTTGCTAACACTGCAAGACTGTTTGCTAACACTGCAAACTGCTTCTCCAAAGCTTCCTTGCTAACACTGCAAGACTGTTTGCTAACACTGCAAACTGCTTCTCCAAAAGCTTCCTTGCTAACCCTGCTAAGCTTCCTGTCCAAATGACCCAATGACCCCTTTCTATACTACTCCTGTTGGTAAACCAACGATGGAGATTAAATCTAACCAACGGCTGAGGTTAAGACAACTCGACAACCAATAATAGAATTGGTTGTAAAGTGTCCAAAAGGTATCACTAAAATTAGTAAATAATAACCATTTACTAATTTTTGGCAAGTGGAAAAATAGCTATCCAAACCACCCATAAATACAACCGCTATTCATAGATAAGGACGAATAGCTGTCCAAGCTACCCATAAATAGTGCTGCTATTTCCGGGTTAGAAATAACAGTTGTCCAACTAACAATAATTAACACTCCCTCTTAGCGAGGAAGTTGTTCTGCATGACACCCATCTTATCTCTGAAGAAGATAAATTTGGCCTTTCCCAAAGCCTTCATCAGAATGTCTGCTACCTGCTCATCTATAGGTATGTATTGTAGTCGAACAACTCCCCTTTGTACACAATCTCTGATGAAGTGATATCTGATATCTATATGTTTAGACCTATCATGAAACACTGGATTCTTAGACAACTTGATGCAACTCTGATTATCACAATGTATCACAGTAGTCTCAACCTTCTGACCAAACAAGGCTACTAACAACTTTCGAAGCCATATAGCTTCACATGTTGCCATGCTAGCTGCTATGTATTCTACTTCTGCTGAACTTAGAGCCACAAAATTTTGCTTCTTGCTGAACCAAGATACAACTCCTGATCCCAAGCTGAAACAACACCCTGAAGTGCTCCTTTTGTCTGTTGTACTTCCTGCCCAATCTGCGTCAGTATAGCCTATCAACCTGATACCTTCACCTCGAACATATCTGATCCCATACTTGACTGTACCACACAAGTAACGTAGCACATGCTTAGCCGCTATCCAATGCATTCTCTTTGGTTCAACCATGAACTAACTAAGAGAGTTAACTGCAAATGCTATATCTGGCCTAGTGTTGACCAAATACATAAGCGAACCAATCACCTGTCTATATAAAGTGGGATCTACATCCTTCTCCTTAGATACATTTTCATGCTCTGTGCTCACCTTCGGAACACCTGTCACTATCTCACGAAGCAATCTAAGTGCTCCATGATGAATATGGCCCATCCTCCTATGCCATAGCTCTCCAAGATCTCTAGGATTATTGTTGCTCATAAGTGCCTTAGGAGTATCAAACTGCAATCTATAAAGGCGACCACTCCTAACTCCAATAGTTATGGGTGATTTCCAATCCTTGTGCTTAATCAACACATGTGTCCCTCTAAAGAGTACATTATACCCCCTATCCTGAAGAACAGATACAGAAATCAAATTCATACCTAAGCCCGACACATATAACACATCATGAAGAGGAATTATCTTTCCATTCTCCCTCTGAAACTGAACAATCCCTTTCCCAACAGGGTTGAGTTTGGACAAGTTTCTCATAGAAATATGGATGTTGGTGTCCTCCTCCTTGTAACTAGAGAAGTACTCTCTAACTCCTGTCATATGAAATGACGCCCCACTATCTATATACCAAACACACTGTGAGGTTGAGCTAACCATACAAGCTATGAGTGCAAACTCATCTTCCATTCTGCTGGAGAGTTCTTCTGCACTTGCTGAAGCTGCCACCTGCTTCTTACCCTTTTTCCTCTCTGGGCAATCACTGACATAGTGGCCAAACTCGTGACATCCAAAGCACTTGACCTTAGAAAGGTCCTTCTTCTTCTTTTCACTTTGTGAATTTGATCCTTTGCTAGATCCCTTCTTTGCTTTCCCTTTACCCGCTAGGGCAACATTCTCTTGTTCCACCTTATTTTTCTGACTCTTGTTGGCCCCATTGACAAGACTTAGTCTAAACTCCTCCTGAGTGAAATCAATCCATAGTCGATCCCAACTCGGTAAAGTATCTCGTCCACTGACAACTTGAACAAAGACACTTCATTGTTTAGTAAACCCATTTAGGGCTATTCTCACTAGCTCATCATCACTAGGGCTATCTCCAACAGCTGCTAACTCATCCTTGACAAGTCTGAGCCTGGTGAGGTAACTTGTGACATCTTCTCCCTGATTCATCCGGGTATTCTTTAGCTTCTCTTTGAGAATCAACTTCCTATTAGTGGTAGCATTCTGGTACAGATTTAGAATGGCATCCCACATCTTCTTTGCTGTATCTAGCTCTGAGATATGTGGAACAATATGATCCTTGACACCATCGAGGATAATCCTCCTCGCTTTGGCATCATCCTTCCTATATTCTGCAAGCTGTGTTGCATCCGTTGGTACAGGTACACCATTGGTAGCATAATCCTTGATACCATTCTCTTCCAACAACAAAGAAATTCTAGCCTTCCAGACACCAAAATTTGAGGCACCATCCAATCTATCCTGATCTCTCAAACCAGCTGAAGCCATCTCAAGGGTTTAAAGCAATAATAAATCTAAAGAGATCAAAATTTCTTTCCTAGGGCAAAACTCTTCTACCCTTAACAATGCTCTGATACCATGTGAAAAATCAAACTATTGCAGTCACTGATTATTAATCTCCTATCACAAATGATTATTAAACTGCTGAAAATAAATTCCTAGCTAATATCAAAGAATAACAAACAGCAACTTCACTTAAAAATACGAAAAGAAATGCGCAACACAATGAACACAATATTTTTGGACAAATTGTCCCTGGAAAAACCCCTAAGGGAAAACCAGTTCTACAGATGAGGAATTATATTAAACTTCAGCAAATCAAGAGATACAAAATTCCTTGCCTCTCACTGGCAAAACTCCGACAACCTCCTAATTTCTCTCGCTGATATTCCCCACTGCTATCCTCACGCTAACACTGCGCCCTTGCTAACACTGCAAGACTGTTTGCTAACACTGCAAATTGCTTCACAAAAGCTTCTTCCTGTGCCCTTGCTAACACTGCAAGACTATTTGCTAACACTGCAAACTGCTTCACGAAAGCTTCTTCTTGTGCCCTTGCTAACACTGCAAGACTATTTGCTAACACTGCAAACTGCTTCACAAAAGCTTCTTCACGCAATGCTTCCTTGCTAACACTGCAAGACTGTTTGCTAACACTGCAAACTGCTTTTCCAAAGCTTCCTTGCTAACACTGCAAACTGCTTCTCCAAAAGCTTCCTTGCTAACCCTGCTAAGCTTCCTATCCAAATGACCCAATGACCCCTTTCTATACTACTCCTGTTGGTAAACCAACGACCGAGATTAAATCTAACCAACGGCTGAGATTAAGACAACTCGACAGCCAATAATAGAAGTGGTTGCAAAGTATCCAAAAGGTATCACTAAAATTAGTAAATAATAACCATTTACTAATTTTTGGCAAGTGGACAAACAGCTATCCAAACCACCCATAAATACAACCGCTATTCATAGATAAGGACGAACAGCTGTCCAAGCTACCCATAAATAGTGCTGCTATTTCTGGGTCAGAAATAACAGCTGTCCAACTAACAATAATTAACAGCCATTGTCACTCGTCAATATTATGGGTATTTACAGAGACTAGGCATTGAATTATATGTCATGAGTATCTTACTAAATGAGCTTACACATATGTTAGGCCAGTCGAATAAGAATAATGATTTCTTATTTGGTGAACGCATATTTTCGATCCAATACCTGATGATGCACTTTTATATGTCACGCTTCAGATTTGGGACTTCCGTAAGACAATGATCAACATGCCAACGTTGCCAGAAATGGTTTTGTAATGCTTTGTGTGTAAATATTTTCATGTTAAAGTCCCAAATTTATCTACGTGATAGATTTCATATAAGGTATTTACACTTGTCCTTGATTGTGATCGATCCAAATTGCCCATTTGTGATCTTCCTCACACAACGCAGAGAACCCAACTACCAAGATCTGTAGCCCCCAAGCTCAGTGACTTGACCTCTCATTCAGCACATCATTGCATCCAACTTGTGCAAGCTTCCATTTTTATTAGACTCGACCCTTCAAAATATTTACATAAAAAAGACATCGTCGTCAAATGAGCGAGCACCAAAATGATATAGCTGTTATGTGCGTCTAACAACGGATTCCAAAAAATTATATAAATTGGGAAAGTATTATTGAGAATAGGAATGATGTATTCCAATAACAACAATTTTTTGGAATGGACATATATTCATTTTAGGGGTAAAATGGGAATATGTAGTCCTATTCTGATTTAGTCTACCAAATGGAAAATACAAAAGGTATTATTAATTTCCCAATCCTATTCCAACAACCAAACGGTCATATGATGGTAGGTCCCAAGATGCATAGGAACCTTGAGGGAACTAACCAATCGGCTATTTTTATGACCTAACAAAATAATTCTATTTTCCTTCTTAAGATTATTGATTTAGGTAGAAGGACTTGGTTTAATTGTGTATTACAAATCAATGATAGCTCCTTAATCAGATTGTAATGCATAGTGATGAATTATTTTTATTAAAAACAGTAGGAAAGGGGTCCTAAAAGCATTAAAATACACCCATAATTGCTCTAGGCCATTGCAACAAAACAACAGAACAAGACTACTCAAGCCCAAACAACATGAGTCCCACTAGAACATAATTAATAAACAACCATCAAGTTTGAAGAGCAATTAATAGTTTCATTCCTAACAACATTACTTAAAATATTGTAACTATAAAAAGATTTATAAAAAGTCTTCCAACCCCAATAGGAGTGAGGACCAACATAATACATATAAGTATTAAGGTTGTGTCTTGAAATTACAAGCGAGAGCACAACAACGAAGTCTAAGTAGATCAAACATATAAGTAGTGATAATCAGACAAAAAACCAAAAAAATTGAAGAAGGAGAAATCACTAAGCATGCTAAACAATTTTCCCAGTCTTCAACTAGGAACTTGAGGTCTTCCATCCAGTTAGTGACATCCTTTGGGTTCTTTGACTCCTCATGATTTTTGTATAAGCAGGCCAACCTTCTTGAGTTTTCTCTCTTCAATGATGGTTCCAAACATGGCCTTCCTCATCATTTCCTTCAGAACCTCTTAAATAGAGTTCAGACAAAAACACCTAGCTTGATACATCTTATAGCACTGAATTTTGTGTTGTTGAGGGTATCAATTTGTCCTAAACCTCCTTAATCTCGATTACGAAGTCCTTTTCCACATTGTCAATCCTATTTTGCATAGTAGGTACAAAATTATCCTTTTCTTTACTTTCCCCATCCACCGATATTTTGGGCAACTCAACCTCCTCTAGAATCCCTAGGTCAATCTCAATAAGAGTCTTCTAAGAGTTGTGTTTTGCATCTTCTGTCACCTTAGCATCTTCTACTTCAAAGTCCTCATCTTTAGTAGTGTTATTACCCAATTTTTTGGAGTCTTTTCCAGTTTAGTTTCATATATCACCTCTTCATTCTAATTATGGTGAGTTCCCTCTTTTCTCTCCTCCTTCTAGTTCTTATCTTTTTCATTTCTCAACCTAGAAGACCTTCTCTCTCCCAAACTCGACTCAACTTTTGGTTTCTTGTCTCCATCTTTACCATCTAAATTACCTTGTGAATCCTACTTATCCACTCCAATGTTTTCTTCTAAAATTATGCTCTTTTTAGGGGTTCATTTCTTCTAAAATTATTCTCTTTTTAGGAGTTCATATAGGATTGGACTTAGTAGAAACATTATTGCACTTAGCAAGGGATTCAAACAATAGGGATTCCTCAAGGATTTGGTTTTTTCCCTTAGAAATGTTGGTCTTGTTGTTAATTTTATCCATAATTTTTGAGTTTGGTAGGGCTTTGTCAGGAATATTTTTGGCAATAATTTCTTCAATAGTGATAGAGGATCTAGAGATATGAGGGGGGATTTTATTCCTAGGAAAGCATCTATCCAAACCAAGATGATGTGAGAAAGCATGGTGATATAGGGAAATAATGAGGCATTGGCGCATAGGCAAATTATCTCAATCAACAATACTATTAACCAAAGAGGAGTACAAAGAAAGGATCCATTGATCACCTCACTATGCCTTAACATATTGAGAAATTGAAAATGATACCTATGGTAGATGGTGAAGTGACCCTCTAGGGTAAGGTACTTGATAAACCACATTCACAAAATAGCAAAAGGGATAGTGAAAGAAAGATAATTGTAACGTCCCACCAAGGGATCCAAAAGAATTAACCTAAAGTTTTACTAAGTTCACTAAACATTTATTTTTTTTAAAGTAAGAAAGTATAACATACACATCAAACAAATAGTAGCAGAAGCAATAACATGTAATCATCAACAAACATACATAACAGGTTACATTCCTTAAGGATCCCAAGACATTGAGTCACATTTAAATTTAATCTAATCCTAAGTCTAACAACTACCACATCTACATGAAAGAATAATCAGAAAGTCCAATGTCCATATAATATACATTTATTCTAAATGCCTCTTGGCAAATTAATTCAGAATGCTCAATCATCCACTATACATGTCATAGGGTATGAAAGGCTTAAAAGAATATACATATGTAAAAATAGAAATGCATCAACCTCCACGAATCCATGATACAAGGTACAGTAAAATAAATGAAACTAATAACATACATGATACATCCATCCGTCATAAAAGATATAAAAATCTAACATACTAGAATAAAGCATAAGTAAACAGCATCATCTAAATATGATAAAAAAGCAGACCAAGAAGCTCCAGCCATGGTGACTATGGAGGCATCTCAGTGGTAAGAGTGAAAAAGCACTACCACCCAACCATGTGGAACCTAAATGGTCCACTCCCACCGCGTTGAGGAGATAGTCTCAAGTCCTAAACAGGATATCAAATCACATAGCTCAAGTACTCTCTAAGTCCAAGAATCCTAAAAGTATACTAACTCAAAGGTTCCAACACAAAGATCGACATCTAGACCCAGAGGCACCACAAAGACACGTAGGAAACCTACTATGCAAGTGGGAAAGTGTCATTGCAAAAGTCACGTAGAAGTTACATGAGTAATCCCTTAGGAATCCTGGGTCCCTAGTGATCCCTACAGCCACTAGTATCCTCTCGAACTGACGAGGCAAACTACGGAATGCAAGGTTGCAACCAAACATTCTCTCTACCCCATCCTAGTTTGTACTTGCACTCAAGGCATGGGTGAGAACATACAATTATCTTGTTAGGTTCATTTTTCTCTCATTTAGTGTACATTTTTTCACTTAGTAAAACAACTTACAATGGGTTTACATTAGCAGCCTCTTATGGCCCTAGCCCCCATTGCAAGCCACTTCCTGACACTACACATAGATAACCTACCCTAGGCTCACAAAATCACAAATCAAAAAATCATAATAAAATCACTTCAGCCCTATACAAGAAACTAGAAAGCATCAAATGTTAATCATAATAATCACAACAATTCTCTATCAACAACTGAAGACATCAATGATCAATCACAATATCAATGGTTCTCCAATGAGCAACCGACAAGTATCCCACTAATAGATCACAATACTAATCAAAGACTCCAAAAAGGTCAAGTCAAACATGTCACAACATGACATCATCAAAAAAAAATCACTTAAAACATCTCAGTCCTCTCAAAGCAACTAGAAGGCAAATCAAATATAACTGATCAAGACTCAAAAATGGTTAAGTCAGGTTTCTCATAAACATACATCTCAGCTTCACACAAGGAAACTGGAAAGCAATGACAACTAGTAAATACAACATATCATAGAGCACTCCATCACATTACTGTGGTTGGGTTAAGAAAGATCGAGACCAAATCATCATAACATCACATTCACAAACCCCGAGCCTCTAGTAACAACCTAAACTATTCAACACTAGGACAACCTCAAAACACCAAAACATAAACAGAACATAGAAAGCATCATAATCCCATAGTTCATAGTAAAGTTCCAACTTTCATTTTAGTGTGAGTTTTCAAATTTAAAGAGTTGCATTTTAATCCTTATAGTTTAACCCATTTCCTGTGCGTTGAATAAAAGGAACTTTTATCCTAATAAAATTTTCTAAAATGATCTAAAGACATGTTACTTATCAAAATAAATAAGTAGTTTAAATCTAAACAATATTATTAAAATAATATTAGGGTAAATTTACAAATTCCATTTAACTATATTTATCAATGGTTAATTTTAATTAAACTAATGTTTAATTAAATTAACTAATGATAATCAACTAAGTTCTTATATTACCAACTCTAGAATTATCAATTATTAATAATTAATATAATTACAATAATTTTATTATTTAAAATAAACTTATTTTAAATACATTATTATTTAAATTAATAAACAATAATAAAACTTTGCAAATACTTATAATTTAAATAATAATTAAGAATTGTTAATAATATTATTTAATAATATCATTAAAACTTTTTTTAATAAATAATATTAATTTAAGAAATAATTAAAAATCAAATTTTCAAAAAAACTTTTATAAAACTCATAACATAGTTAATGAGTATAGGCCATCGCCCTTTCAAACAAGCGAGCACGGCAGGCCTGCTAATGTAGGGCCTGCGACAACCTGGCCAATGCAGTCCCTGCGCTAGCAAAGGTGGGTGGGGAGCGTGGAATAGCCCCCTACCCAATAATTTTTTTTTAATAATTTTTTTAAAAATAAATTTTTCTTTGTAATGAATATTTTTACAAATCATTTCCTTTAACAAGTTTTATAAATTAAAAAAAATTAATAAAACAAATTCTTGTTTTAAATAAAAATCTATTTTTCTTTATTTTTATATATAAATTTTTTTTTTGTGAAAACCTAGCAAATCTCTGATAGGAGGAAAATGATCAACCAATCGAATTTACTATCTAAATTCGATTTACCATCCAAATTTCATCTAAAATTTTCATTTCCAAAGATTCAAACTCCTTTCAAATTTAAATTTCTTAATTCTATTTAATTCAACCGAAATCCCAATTTAATCCAAATTTAGAGTTTTAGTCTTAGATTCAACCCTTCTCGTCTAAATCTTATGTATATAGAAGTTAATTGACAAGCATCTAATAAATTCCAATATTCAAATGTTTAAATATTCATCATGGAGAATTCGGGTCTACAATCCATAGACACGAACAAGACAAGAAATAGGGAAATTGTGTAAATAATCAGTGATCAAAACACAAGACCCTACCTGATCCTGATGCTAATACGAAATCCTTGAAACCCTATGAGAGAATTCGCTCCCCTTCAATAACTTTTCTCTATAAATCTTTTCTAGAATTCTCCTTCAAAAATTCACTTCCAAAATTCGTCTCCCAAAATTCATGCCTCCAAAATTTGTGGTCTCCCAAAAATGAACCCCCAACGTTGTGATAAGGAGTTTTCTCGTCAAATCGGGGCACTAATTTTGCGTTCACCCTAGAGGACTCCTTGCTCACAAGACTCAAACTCCAAATTAACTTTTATTAATCTTTGCTTTGTCCTTTAATGCACATTAAACGAATTATTAAATAGCCTTATTTAATTTTTCACTTGGTTTCTATTTTTAATCTTTATTACTTTTAATCCCATGTGCACTTTATGAAATTAAATAACATTATTATTTTCACTTATTTTATCTTTTAATTAATTTCTCATATTTAAACTCATGCTTAGATCATGTGATCTAGAATCCTTTAATAATTTAATATCTTTTCCACTTCTAATTTATTTTAGAAACTTTAATTGATAAAATATTTAATTAACCTAAATAACAATAATATTTAGCATTTATTTCAAAATGAACTCTAAATATATTATTATTAAATTAAATAAATATTATCATGTTCTAAATTTATCCTTAAACTCTTATCTCCAAATTTAATTCTTTTATTTAATTAATTTATCAATTAATTAAATATTAAAAATATCATATTAATTTTCCATTAAATTAAATCATTAATTAATCTTTTTAATTAGACTTAATTAATAGAAAATACACAAAGGACTCATAAAACAACATATGAAAACCCATCATAGAAAAATACATACTAAATCAAAAAAGAGGGCTATAATCACGAATTAATGTCATTCGACGCATTCAGAGGGTATACGACTCAGATACTTGTCCTAATTGTCAATTAGGACAAATGGCTTAATGGTTTAGGATTTGGACTTAAGAATTTATCTCCTCTCTCTTACCATTGAGATAATGCGATAGGGTATGCTCATCTTGGCAATTCAGGGAAGTTGATACCCGGTACCTGCAACCTACATAAAATCCACGCTTGTACAAACACAATATTCTAAGCTAAACAATCAATGGTAGGAAGTGGTGCATCGTGTAGACCCTAACTAGCAAGTGACTACGACTCCCTTCCTTAACCACATCAGAAATGTCGTACATAAAGAAAATAAACACGTGCACCATACACATGCAGTATGGGGTAAATATCCATAAGAAAACACATGTGATAATAAACCATCTAACTAATCATCATCGATAACTAAAAACACTGAATAATCATCATACATACATGGAATATAGAGTACCAAGTAATCTCATCATATAATAAACTGAATGTAAAACAATATCTAATAATCTCCAAAATAATAATACTAATCATCAAACATAAGACTGGCCTAAAAGAGTTTGGCAATGAAAGAAAAATGCGAACTAGGGGTAGGCACTACAATAATCATTGTATGTTGTTCAACTTGACCCTTACTGGCTCTTGAGTGCCTTAAAAAAAAAATGCTTGTACTTTTTTAATTGGTAAAGCCCTTTCTTTCCACTTCCATCCCTTCACAAGCAATACTAGTGGCTTTTACAATTAGTTCTGGAGTCACAAACTTAACACTCTTGATAGCCCCCTGACCTTTGTGCCAAGATTTGTAAAGTTTTGAAGAAAACATAATATTGTGGGGCCTCTTATCACTTGAATTTAATTTATCAAGCCCTACCCTATATGAAGTAGTTCCATTTTCTTTGTTTTGTATCAATTCCCTACAACTTTTCGGCCCAACATGTTTTGAAGAGCCACCCATAATGTAGGCTTTGTCGAATATAGGGTTTTCCTCCTCAAAGTCAATATCAATCTTAACAATATGCCACTCAATGGTTTTGCTTTGCATGATAATCTCCTCACTTAGACCACCCCACTAATGCTTGCCTCCTCAATTCTTCAGGTCCACTATTTTGGTAACTTTCTAGCTTATGATAGGATACTTGCAATTATTGATGAATGGGTTTTTGTCGTACTTTCATAATTTAAAAAGGTACTTAATTTTAGTCATCCCAAATTTGGCATTATTCCCTATCTTAAGTTTCATGATTATCAAAATAGGACATTTTCAAATTTGCTAAATCATATATATTTAGTTATCATTAAATTAATATATATATTGTAAACCATTTATAATAAATGAGAGTTTAAGGGTAATTTTTCATTTATTTAAAATTCTAAAAATATATTTAATCAAAGTTAATTATTCATAAGGGTAAATGAAATATTTTAGTAATTTGGTTGTCATTTTAAGTAAGTTTGTAAGATTTTAAAAATTATTTTATCAAATGTAAAATCAAGTTCAACATTTTTGTTAGGAATTTTTTTTTTTATCTAATAGTACAACAAAATTACATTTTATTGTACCATATATTACTAAAAGGAAATGCAACATAACTTTATACTTACAAGATATAGATAAATAAAAAATAAAAATGTTAAATATGTATTTTTTATATCTTGTAGATAAATAAAAAAATATCATTTTTGTTGAAATTTTATTTTAACTTATGTCCTATTTTGGTAAATGATCTTCAAAATAAAATAAATACAACAAATATAAAAGTTTAATATTCATCTCATAAAAGATGCTATAATAATGTTCTTATAAAAATATAAGACAAAAGATATTATAATAGAGCATATTTAATGGACTAGTATTATAATACATATATACTATTAAAGACTATGATAGTGAACATGTCCTAATTTTTTATTTATTCATTAGCTAAATTAGAAATGAGACCTATATCTTCATGAAATATTATGTGTAAAAATTATTTGATATGAAGGGCTTGAGAAGTGAAGTCAATGGTCCTATTGTATTAGGAAGCATGTAAGACTATCCAAAACTTGTTGTCAAATCTGGGCACATGTCACTTCTATCTCTCAAAAGCTTGTTTAGTCATGTCATGTCTACCTCTTAGAATTTTGTTGACATCAGTTTTTCTCTTTTCTAGAGCACTAGTTCTAGAAGAGACTAGCATCGAAGAGCCATATGACGATTTTAAAAGTTTAAATAAACCATTTGTACAATGTAAATGGATAATCCTCAGCCCTATAGAAATATAGAAAATAAATTTTATTTTCAAATATATTATTAAATTAATATTTATTTTATAGTACTTTTAGATATTTTAAATAAAAACATTGTTTATATTTAAAAATAAAACTTTTTTTTAATACTAAGTGAATCTGCCACTTTAGTATGAGTTGTAGACAAATCATTGACTTTTTCCAAGTAAACTAAAGATAGCCATTAAACTAAACTATAATAGAGGGTTGAGTAAAATTCATCCCTATTTAAATTCTAATAAAAATACAACTGAGTCACGGCGAATCGGCGATCCAACTGTATCTTATTTTGCTTTGGATGACGTCAACTTTGTATAGAACAATATGATGTCAATAACAAGTCAGAAAGTCAACTATCTTGATCCCAATTGCATATAATAAAATTTACATGAGATGAAATCTAAAAATCATTTTGGTAATGTATAGACCAAAATTAACATATTTACTATTTTGTAATTTTGTTCAATTCAAACTAAGAAACATATTTGTCTTCATACCGTACAAAATTGGTTTAACAGAACTATAAACGATGTCATCAACTGTAATTGAAAAAAATTTAAAAATTGGGTGATTATAGGGAAAAATAGAAATGTAACCATCCATATCAATCACTATAGATCGATGCTCGATATAATTAGAATTATAGTCTAGATCAAATCTTACTCTTGGTTCATGCATAATAATAAACTATTAATAACAGTTGACCATTTTAAAGAGATGGTGATGAAGTATTTATTCCTAGCTTAAGCTAAGTTTGATATGAGAAGGGCCTTAGCACTTTGAATAATTGCTATGCTTTATCATTATGGCCTTTCACAGTTGCAGTTCATTGGCACCATATGAGAGTAAGTCAATCTTGGCAGACAACAAAATTAAATTAGAAAAGGAAGGACAATGCTGGCTGAGAACAAAATTAAATTATGGTTTGTGTCAGAAAATGAAGGCGTGCATTGATGTACGAACAATAATAAACTATGCAATCATATGGAGGGAGAGAATGTGGATGAACGCCCCCATTGCAAGGAGATGGCCACTGCGTTTTCTACATATAAACATTCAGACAGGGAAGTAATTTTCCCGAGCTCTTCCAAGATATTCTACGCTAAAAGAGTAGGAGGAGGTTCATTCAATCGCTTACAACTTGGCGATGGATGAGAAGTAGCTGAGGCTTCTTTTTGTAGTTGCTTTGTTTATTCAATTGAACAGCTATGGTGTTGCAGTATGTTGGCGGTATTAATTTCTGGCAACCACCCATCGTCTGCAGTGATTGTTCACCTCCCACCGTCGTTGGTAGCAGAAAGTCTGCCATCCCAGCCTTTCCAACTGCTTTACATAGCTGCCCATATACAATTCTATGCGATATTCTAATAGTTTATATGCTATGTAATAAGTGTGGTAGAATTCTAAACACTTCTCATACTTCTATAAATAGAGGCTTATGTAATGTATTTCAGCAAGGTAGTAAGGCAATGCAACAAGTCTTATTTCTGTGTATTTATTTATCGTTGCCTTCAATTTGATATTAGAACATAAAGAGCTGGGCCTAGGAACAAAAGAAATATTTGTTGATATGTATAACTGCTATAGCAGTAAATGAAGCTTTTAATGTTTTCTTTATTGTAGATCATAAGCTTCTAAAGTTGGAGATTAGTGGTTGCGAAGATCTAGAGAAGAAAAGATGCCAGTTTAATGTTTGAGAGAAGGTATGAGCTGATTTCATGGAGTGAAGTCTAATGAGCGAAAACAAATATTAAAAGGGAAAAATAAGTATTGCATTGGTGTCTGTTTAAGCTATATGTCATTGGCTTAGACTTGTTTGGTGGGTTTTCTTTGTAAAGAAAAGTTTAAAATTGTCAAGTGCAGTTGTAAATGTGAGTATTAATATGTCTTTAGGAAGTAGTATAGCTCAACCACAAATTCCAATGTTCTAGTAAAAATTATGAATTTTGGGCTATAAAAATGAAAACATTATTTTGTTCTCAAGGCGTATGAGATCTTATTGAAAAGGGTTTTAATGAACCACAAGATGAGTCTGCATTATCACAAGATGAAAAAGATAAATTACAAGATAACAAAAAAAAGGATGCTAAAGCATTGTTTCTAATTCAACAATCTTTAGATGAATCAATTTTCCCTAAGGTTTTTGCAGATAAAAAGTCTAAAATTGCATAGGATATTTTAGAAACAACATATCAAGGGACATGAAAAGTTAAGATTATTAAATTGCAAACTTTAAGGAATGATTTTGAAAATTTTTGTATGAAAGATTTAGACTTAGTTGTTCAATTTCTAAATCAAGTAATGAACATGGTTAATCAAATTAGATCATATGGTGATGATTTTACAAATCAAAAAGTTGTTGAAAAGATCTTCATTGTTTGCCTAGAAAATTTGATCCTATTGTTGTTGCCATTAAAGAATCTAAGGATTTGATGGTACTCTCTATTGATGAGTTAATGGGTTCGCTTTTATCTCATGAACCAAGAATGAATAGAAATAACAATTCTTCTTTAGAGAATGGTTTTAGACCATAGGTATCTTTTGGCAAAGCAAGAGAAAGATCAAACTACAGAGGAAGACGAAGAGATAGAAGCATAGATGGATGTGGAAGTCCAAATCAAGAAGAAAGAACAAATCAATCCATTCAAAGTTCAAACAGAGGACATGGTAGAAGTTCATTCCAACACCAATCATCAAGGTTTGATAAATAATTCAAGAATTTTATTCATAACTTGTAATGTTGCTCAAGAAAGTTCTAGTGATATATGGTTCCTAAATAGTAGATGTAGTAACCATATGATTGGAAATAAAGGTTTATTTGCTAGCTTAGATGATTCTATAAAATCTAAAGTAAAGCTAGGAAATGCTAGTAAAGTCTCTATAATGGGAAAAGGTGTTATAGATATCTTGAAAAAAATGGAGGGAAAATATGTATTCCGGATGTGTATTTTGTGCCTAGATTAAAACACAATCTCATGAGTGTTGCTCAACTAGTACTAAAAGGTTATAAAGTTTCTTTTGATAATGATGTTTGCACAGTCTTGGATAGAAATCCTGGTGGCAGGTTAATTGCAAGGGTCAACATGACACAAAATTGAATGTTCCCCCTCATGATTCATTGCATTCAAGGAGGAAAATAAGTTAGTTTCAATACAGTATTCTCAGATCAGTCATGGCTATGGCATTTAAGGTATGGTCATCTTCATTTTGATGCTTTGAGCTTGTTACAATAGAAAAATATGGTGAAAGGATTGCCTCAAATAGTGCAATCAGCAAGTTCATGTGAAAATTTTATATTGGTAAAACAACATAGAGAAATCTTCCTAGTACAAGGTTCATATCGAGCAAGATCACCATTGGAATTAGTTCACACTGATATATGTGGACCTATGCAAACTCCATCTTTAGTAGGAAGTATATATCTCCTAACATTTATTGATGATTTTAGCGGGAAGAATTGGATATGGTTTCTCAAACAAAAGAGTGAAGCTTTTGAAAAATTCAAGTATTTTCAAACTTTGGTTGAAAAACAAAGTGGTCTCTACATCAAGGTATTACGATCTAATAGAGTTGGTGAATTCAGTTCTAATGAGTTTCTAGAAGTTTTTAGATTTCATGAAATTAAGAAGTAGTTTACCACAAGATACACACCACAAAAAAATGGTGTAGTAGAGAGGAAGAACAAAACCATAATGGAAATGGCAAGGAGTATGTTGAAAGCCAAAAATCTATCCAATGAGTTTTGGAAAGAAGCAGTAGCATGTGTTGTATACATCTTAAACAAGAATCCTACAAAGAGTATTAAGAACACAATTCCTCAAGAAGCATGGAATGGAAATATTATGTATCCCATCTTAGAGTTTTTGGATGTGTTGCTTAGTCGTTGGTGTCATCTTAAGTGAGAAGGAAATTGGATGATAAAAGTGAAAAAATATCTTCATTGGTTATAGTGAAGAATCAAAGGCTTATAGATTGTATAACCCTATTTCATAGAAATTGATCATTAGCAAGGATGTTAAATTTGAAGAAGAAGTTTTGTGACATGGAAATGATAACAAAAAAGTCACGAGAGGAGCACCAATATTACAAAGTGATGATGAATTGAAGGAACAAGGGACTCAATTACCACTCAATACTCCACCAAGGAATTTTGTGCAAGGAGCCTCACCTCTAGGTTCAAATGTAAGTGATAAATCAGATTCTACATTCTCAAGACCAAGTTACAAAGGTAAGAAGACAAGAAGCTTTAAAGAGATATATGATCAAGAAGGAGAGAATGTAGACATTTACTCAAATTTTGCTTTATTTTCTTGAGATCTATTCTATTTTGATGAAGCAATTAAATAAGATAAATGGATCAAGGCAATGGATGAAGAAATTGACTCTATTGGAAAAAATAAAACATGGGAATTAATGGATTTACCTAATGGAAAAGAATGTATAGGAGTCAAATGGGTCTACAAAACTAAATTTGATGCAAAAGGTGAAATTGTTAAGCATAAGGCAAGACTAGTTACTAAAGGTTTTTCACAACAATATGGAGTTGATTATAATGAAACATTTGCTCTAGTTGCTAGACTTGATATAGTTCGAACTATTTTAGTAATAGCTACACAAAATGATTGAAAAGTGTATCAAATAGATATAAAATCAAATTTTTTGAATGGTTTTCTTGATGAAGAGGTATATGTTAAACAACCACCTGGTTATGAGGTTTTTGGGTATGAAAACAAGGTATATAAACTAAACAAGGCACTTTAAAGTTTGAAACAAGCTCCTAGGGCTTGGTATAAGCAGATTGATTCATACATGATAAGTAATCAATTCAACAAAAGTAACAATGAGCCCACATTGTATGTCAAGACTAATAAGGAAGGTCATATTTTGATTGTATGCTTGTATGTTGATGACTTGATATTCACTAGAAATCTATCATTAGACATGTTCAAGTCAGAAATGATGAAAGAATTTGAAATGATAGATTTAGGGTTGATGAGATATTTCTCAGGTATTGAAGTTATTCAGTGTGACAATGGTATCTTCATTTGTCAATCCAAGTATATAAAGGATGTTTTGAAAAGATTTAAAATGATGAATTGCAATCTAGTGTCAACTCTAGTTACAACAGGAACAAAACTTAGCAAGGAAGAGAAGGGCTCAAATGTTGATCCAACTATGTTTAAAAGACTTGTTGGAAGTTTAATGTATATGATAGCTACAAGGCCAGATGTCATGTATGGTGTCATTTTGATCTCAAGGTTCATGGAGTCACCACAAAATTCTCACTAGATAGTTGCAAAAAGGATATTGAGATATATTTCAAGAACAATAGGATATGGAATCCTATATTCCAAAGCTAACAAATTTGGTTTGATGGGTTATACTGATAGTGATTTTGTAGGTAGCATTGATGACATGAAGAGTACTTCTAGATATATCTTTCACCTTGGATCAAGTGTCGTGTCATGGGCATCAAAGAAGCAACCTATAGTGACGATCTCATTAGCTATAGAAAAATATGTAGCTACCACTTCCACATCATGTCAAGTAGTATGGATGCATTGAGTTTTGCTCGACCTTCACCATCATCAGGAGGAATCAACACCAATCCTTTGTGATTAAAAATCAGCAATAGCATTATCTAAGAATCATGTATTTCATAAGAGGAGCAAACATATTCTTACAAGGTACCACTTCATTAGAGAATTGGTCAATAATAGAGAAATCTACCTTGAGTTCTGCAAATCTGAAGATCAATTGGCAGATATTTTCATGAAAGCATTAACAAAGTGTAACTATGAATATCTGCAAGATAAAATGGGAATTATTGATGTAATTTAATTTGTTAATGATAGAAATTAAGGGGGAGTGTTGGCGGTATTAAGTTCTCGCAACCACCCCCCATCTGCAGTAATTGCTCACCTCCCACCATTGTTAGTAGCAAATAGTCCATCATCCTAGTCATTCTAGTTGCTTTACATAGCTGCCCATATTTAATTCTATGCAATATTATAATATTTTATATGCTATGTAATAAGTGTGGTAGAATTCTAGATACTTCTTAGACCTCTATAAATAGAGGCTTATGTAATGTATTTCAGCAAGGTAGTAAGGCAATGCAATAAGTTTTATTCCTATGTATTTGTTTATCTTTACCTTCATATTAGAGTCTCAAAATACACTTTCTTTGGGAGCCTCGCTGGCTGGAAACCAAACATTAATTTCAAAGAATGGCACATTTGAATTGGCATTCTTCAACCCAAATGGAACCAATAACTGGTATATTGGAATTTGGTTTGCCAATATAGTAGAGAAGATGATTGTTTGGGTGGCCAACAAAGAGACTCCTATGAGAAACAAGCCTAGCATTTTGAAGTTGTCAAGACAAGGAAAATTGGATCTATTTGATCCAGAGGGTGAGGCCATTTGGTCGGTCGGTCAATGTATCGACCAAGGCAACCCATGATGTGATATTAGGCTCTGATAATTTATTGATGGTGAACGATGACAACAAGTCTGAAATGGTTTGGTAGAGCTTAGATGGTACTAGCTAAATAGCTAAATATTTGCACCAGTCTATTAGCCACTAGAATTACTTCCCTTACTTCTATCAGTCAATATTTGCATAGATACGTACTATCCTATAATATTTCTAAATTATTCAAAATAAATGAAGTTAGTCCTCACATTATTCATGAAACATGAATGAAAGTGAGAGCATCAACTTTAATTCTTTCCATTCCTATTTTTAAGACTTGTATAAAAAAAAATTATATAAGAGATTAATCATTTATAGTTTTTTTTTTTTTGTAAAATTAAATATAAAGTTTCAGAAAATTGTCAATTTAATAATATAGTAATTTATATTAATAAGATTTTTTTCACTTTAGTTTTATTTATATTAATGAATAGAATTATTAAAAAAGAAAATAAGAATTATGTGAAAGGCTATGATAAAATTTAATGATGAATAGATGAAATACTATTATAGTTTTTTTAATGATCTTGAATAAATGAATTAACTATAAATTTACTATAAAAATATTTACATACAAAATATAATATTAATTTATTTTCTAGAATAAAAGAAAAAATATTTATCAAAAATTTTAAAAATATTATGTACTAAAAATTTGAATTATCTTATCAAGATCAAATTAAATACAAATCTATATTAATAAATTTGTGCACAAGATTTAACAAACTTCTTTTATAATTTTTCTAAGAGATTCAATCAAAAGTAACTTATTAAATTTAAAAATTTAAGTATATAATTTAAACTTTATAAAAATAGATATAAGTTTATAATTTATTAATTATAAATTTCATATAATTTTAAAATAATAAAGATAAATTAATAACTTTTTTTTATGGAAGTTAACCACAAACAAGTTTTACCTATCCAATATGAGCCAAGGACTAAGGAGCAGCCATGCTCCCAAATTAAAAATATTAAATATAACATATGGTAAAAAATAAATTATTCAATCAATAAATTATTTTAAATAAAAACTAATAATTCTTGAAATTTATTTATTCAAAAAAAATTATTAATTTAATTTTTTTGAAGAAAGTTGTTAATTTTATAGTATTTTATTATTAAATAAAAATTATAATAGAAACTTGTTTTGATTTTTGAAAATTTTCTTGTATATAATATTTTTTTAAACTTTGCTAAATTCTTTTTATTTAGATTAATCATTATATTCTTGAAGAAAATAAATATTACATTTGGTATGAAAATACTTTTAGAATAGATTTAGAATTAGTGTATTTAAGATTGTTAATTTTTTGTAATAGTGTATTATCTATTTATTTTAGTTTTTTATTAAATTTTTTTTATTTACATACTAAATTATTCCATTTAAGTTTAAATAAATAATATTATTTATATAAAAGAATATACTTAATGTAATATATAATTAATTAAATAATCTTATTAATATAAAATAATATAATATTAAATTGAAAAAATTTCAAAATTCTATAACTTTTAATTTAATTTTAAAAAACATGAAATAAAATTGTCATAATAAAAAATAGAAAAAGTTAAATCATGATTTCATTAACATATAATGATGATGTGGAGTTTTCTTGTCTTTTCATTGCATAGTAATTAAATTTTTTAATTATTTGAACAGTACATTTCTTAGAAAACTACCTAATGGAAATAAGGATAGTAACGATGCTAGCTAAATAGTCTGGTGCAAACATTTGGCTATTTAGCTAATGCCTCTTATTTCCACCAATCAAAGGAGGTTCCCAAGGAAAGAGTATCTTCGGCCTCTACTATAGCACCATAACTCTTCAGATGAATAAATATGACAACGACAAAAAGAATTCTTAACCACTTCTCATCCATCACCAAATTTTGAGTGATTGTATGCAAGAAATTGGAAGAGCTCAAGGTAAAAAAATTATGTACCTCATAATTAAATAAAGAAAGAAAGCCTCCATTCATATGCAAAAGTCCACTTCACTTTTCCTGATTTTCTCTCTTCATATGATTGCATAGTTAATTGTTGTTCATACATCAATGCACGCTTTTGATTTCTGACACAAAACATATTTTTATTTTGTCCTCAGTCAAATTTTTTTTGATGGAGATTAGCATTTTTTGCCTAGCCTCTTTGGCTAAGAGCCAAGGACTAAGGGGTATCCATTCTGCCAAATTTGTCTGAGGCACGGTCCTGGCCTCATCCCTTTTAGGTGTCAAGTGGCCTTGGACTCGACAAGAGTTGATTTAATTTTAAAAGACATGAAATATTAACTTTCCCACATTTTCCAATATCAAACTGGGATTTAGCTAGGACCAAATTCTTCATCACATTAAAATAGATAGGAAACACTGCGACTCGTTAAAATGATCGATTCTTATTATCAATTTATTATTATTTTATTTTATTTTATGCAAGAACCCAAAGTAAGATTCCAATGAATCTATAATTTTAATTCTATTGAGTATCGATCTATGTCTATTGATATGATTGGTTAAATTTATGTTTATTTCCTATGACAATCACTCAATTTGTTTATTTGTGTTTTCTATTAAGGGTAATTTTGTATTTCTATTATAGTAAGTTTTGACAATATAAAGATAAATGTGCTAACTAATCTTTAGACAAAACACACCAAAGATAAATAGGTTTCTTAATTTGAATAGAGAAGAATTACAAAATAGTGAATAAGTCAATTTTTGGTCCATCTATTAACCAAAGTATTTTTTAGATAGCTTTAACTTTATTTCCTACAACTTTTATTATATCAAATTCCGATCAAGATTTACTCTCTCTCTCTTCTTATTGTTGGGAATCATGATCATATTGTTCTATACTAAGCTGACGTCATGAGATAGCATCATTCGATGCAAAAGAAAGAATCCATAGTGTCATATATGCTTGAATATAAATATGGATGAATTTTAGTCTACCCTTCATTATAGTTTAGTTTAAGGACTAACTTTAGTTGATTTGGAGAATATCAATGATTTGTTTACAATTCATAATAATGTCAACAATATTCTAACTATTAAACAAATTTTTCTTTAAAAAAATTAAAATAATGTTTCTATTTAAAATATCCAAAAGGTGTTATTTAATAAATGTCATATAACATAATGTAAATTAAGAAATATACTTTCCTTCCTCTATATATTGAGAAGATCTGGTATGAAGTTGGTGTTTTATCGATGGGTGAGATTATCCCCTCACAAAGGGTTTATCAAACTTATTAAAATTGTCAAGTGACTCCTTGATGCTAGTGTCACCTAAAACTATAATGCTCTAGATGAAGAAAAAATTACTACTATATATATATATACATATATATATATATATATATATACATATATATATACATATACATATACATATATATATATATATACATACATACATATACATATATACATATACATACATACATATACATATATACATATACATATATATATATACATATATATATATATACATATACATACATACATATACATATATACATACATATATATACATATATATATATATATATATATATATATATGTATATATATATATGTATATGTATATATGTATATGTATGTATGTATATGTATATATGTATATATATGTATGTATATATGTATATATGTATATATATATATATATATATATATATATCCATATATACATATATATATACATATATATATGTATATACATATATATATATCTATACATATATGTATATACATATATATATATGTATAGATATATGTATATATGTATATATATGTATATATATGTATATATATATATATGTATATATATGTATATATATATATATATATATATATAAACATTCATAAAAAAATTTATTAGAATTAAGAGAATTAGATTATAGGTATACATTATAGGTATCCTATGGTTTATAAGTGTTCCTTGGTTTCTAAGTTATCCTTTGGTTGCTGAGTTTGTTTGGGTGTCAAGTACCTTTGTTGCTAAGCTTGTTTGGATGTCAAGTTCCTTTGGTTGTCAAGCATTGTTGAGTTTTCCAAGTTGTAGTATTTTGATTGGTTCTTCATTTTTCGAGTTGTCTATGTGGTTTCTTATTGGAACCGGCCTATGCATTTAATTTAGTGATAGATATCTATTCTAGGCCCACTTGTGGCTTATCCTAGCATTTAATGTGAGAATTTATTTTATCATAATTGCAATAGGCCAACTTAATGTTGTACATGTATTTAAAGAGGTCTTTGATAAAGTCTTAGGGGTAGGTTTTGGGGGAAGAGAAAGAAGCATAGTAGGAACAGAAGTATGCAAAGTTTGATTATTGTAGGTTTTAATTGTTTGTAATATGGTCGTAACCCAAAAGGCCTTACAACTAGGCATGTAATTGATGATTCAAATTAATATATGAAGGCATTTTTTCCTCTATCCCCCAATTTTGTTGTTATTGTTTTGTTGTTTCCATTGTGTTTATTCTCGTAGGTGTTTTGAATAGCTAGGTGTGCCTTTCGCCCTGGTTATCTCATCACTCCCTTTGTCAAGATTAAATAGATATCAATTTATATATATTTTAAATGATATATGGTATGACTATACATGTGAACTACCCTTTTATTTATAGTATAAATTATATATGATATGATTTTATAGACAGACTATCCTTTCATTTATATTTTAATTGATATATGATATGATTACAATATTTTTTCATGCTTAAGTATTTTTCAAAAGTATCTATAACAATATTTTAAAACAAGACTCTATTGTTATCTATTAAATAGATATCAATTTATATATATATTTCAAATGATATAGGATATAATTGTGTAGATGAACTACCCTTTTATTTATAGTATAAATGATATATGATATGATTACAATAATTTTTCATTTCTTTATTAGCCTCATTGACAATCCTACTAAATTTATGCAACATGTTCACCGAAGAGGCTAATCATATTTAAGTATTTTTTGTTGGTGTAAATAAGTATTCACTATTTACACTTTACTTAAGTTTACTTAGGTTAATGCATTATTTTATTATTTATTAGTTTGACACCTAGGAGTATGTGTACTCATATGAGTTATCTTGTTGACAACATAGGAGTCATCAACTCCTTTTATGCACATGGTGTCTACAACACAGGAGTTAGCACTCTAATTAAGCACATGATGTATACAACATCTCTACATGACATACACATTGTCATACTTATCCTCTCATTGATGCACACACTTTCATGCACAATGGACAATAATCCACTTCCCGTGGATGTGTGCTTAGTTGTAATATTTATCTCCTAGCTCATTCAAGAGACATTCTAGATGCATCTTAGAGGCTTTTATATACAGGCACTCCTAGTGTGTATATAACATGACATGAAATCAATTCATTCTGATATTGTTATTTTGATCATACTTTATTGGTCCATTCTATGTTAGTACTTGAGTTCCTTGATCTTGTTTTATTTTTCCCTAAAGAAAATTCTTACATGGTATCAGAGCTAAGGGAATTTCTCTTCACATAGCCATCGGAGACCATTCTTGCTTCACCTCTTGAAGGACCTCGACTCAGATCTAGAGTATCACAGTCATTGTGAGGATCTAGAGCCAAAGTGGACCTCACTATTATATCTGGAGTGTCCATTCATTGAAATTTGACTATAAATTCACCTACCCTAGGCCATAGTCAAATTTGAGGAATTTTTTTTTTGCAAACCAGCACCTGAAGGCCCGATTTGCAATTTTGGTATAGTTATTTTTTAGATTTGTATAATTTATTTTTTCAAATCTACCATTTTTCTTTTCCATTTTCAGAGCATTTTGTTCAAAAAAAATTTTAGGCCATCAAGCCTACAGAGAAATTTCTTTTTGCAGGAACTAGTTGGTGAATTCCTAGCTCCTATAAGATATTTGACAAAATATTCTCTGTAATATCGATGATTTAATCCACAAATTTTGGCCACGAAATTCACTAAATACTAGTGACCAAACTCCTCTCAACCAAAAAATTGCACAACTCAAATCACAATTGGTCATTACAACAAATTTGGTGGCCTCTAAGCTCAACACAACCCGTCACTGACAGACTGTCTTTTTTTTAACTCCATAGCTGAGTGTTTATAAACACCTTGCTTCTCCTCCACAATGAGCATCTCAAACTAAAAGTCCCACTAGTGATCAACCATCAACCACTGGCGGAAACTTAAAAACCTACAACATACTATCCACATCGATCCAAGCAGCTCCTCCTACCGTGTGGTCCAATCAATAATCTTCCACACAACACTGTGCACCCCTTCACGTGTACCTATTGCCAGCTCACTACCACATCAAATAGACTAACACGCAACACCTTGACAAGTCATAGATCCATGTTAATAGGCAGTTCATACTGTCGCATCAATAACTGTACGATTCCATACATCTAACGTCATCTACCATGTCACCCAGGGCCCTACTTTTTTGTTGATTTCAGTGAATCACTATGTTAAAATTGCTATTCATTTGACCATCATCAGCAAACTAGATTACACTATCGTAACGGTCATTTGGATGTAAAATCTAACTGCATAGTTTGCTACCTAGTCCTCTCTTCAGATTAAGTTTTGATTTGATAGTCCAACATTGGGAGGCCATATCTCAATCATCTGGACTCCAAATTGGGTGCAGTATTTTTTTTAATTTGGCTAAAATTTCCTAAACTTTTTGGTAGTGTTATTATTTTCTAGTTTTGGTGCATAGATTTGTCAAAAATTGCATTTTTTGGTGACTAAACCTATCTAATCCTACATTTTATGACTTCAAACACTTGATATGGGCTTATTTGGACACATTTTCAGGTTTTTTTTTTTTTTTTGAAGTGCTTAATTTTTTGTCTACTTTCTAGATCTAGAATCAGATTATAGGCTTGTGTGGACCAAAATATCACTTTTAGAATTAGGTCCTTTTTTGCATTGTATTGCTTTGATTAAACTTCAAAAATTTTGTACATCTGACCTATAGTGCTAAGTACTAGATTTGAACCTCAAAAGGCAGTTGTAAACAACAAAACCAGAAGTCCACTTTTGTCCATTTTGACAAGTGGTTGATTGTAAATGCACTACATATAACGTGCCAAAAGCATCTTTTTTTTTTGTGGGGACGGGGATTCTTTGATTGAGTGAATAGGGGGGAGGGGGAGGGGTGTCTTGTGTTCTTGTGTCTCTCTCTCTATCTTGTGCTCTTTTGATTTCCTACATCATGGGTTCACCTAAAACTCCATTTCTAACTTCACACAATTATACTACATGGAAAGATATTGTATGGAGTAGAGTAATGGAAAAAGGTTTAAATCTATAGGTTGATGGAACAATTACCAAATTCACTGATGCTAAACACTATTTGATTAGAAAATTAAAGACAATCATGCTTTAGGAATTATTTGAAGTTGTGTTCATAGAGATCTCTTCTTCCACATTTCTAGCTTTAAGGATGCCAAAGGTGCTCAGGAAAAATTTGAAAGGTTGTATGGTAAGGTAGATGAGGAAAAGGGATTCAAATTGAGGATGATCTACTTCTATTGGATCCTAAAATTTTGACATAATTCAAGACTATGTCAAAAAAGCCAATGAATTGAGAGCACTACTTAAAGATTGTGGTAATCTCATGAAGGATGATAGATTAATTCATCACATCTTGAAGAGTCTACCTTTAGAGTATGCATCTTTTGTTTCAAGTCAACACTCATAGGTTGACCATGGCAAGTGCCTTCATTAAGCCTTCATTTGATGCATTTGCAAAAATGTTGATATTGGAACAATCCAAGTTGATAGATATGGGAATTCTTAGGTCATCAAAGACCAAAGTATTGGTGGCTAGTTATGAGAACCAATCAAATCAAGGCAGAAAATGTTCTACCAATAGCAAGAAAAAGTAGTGGAAGCAAAAATCACAATCAGAGACACAACAATCTTCCTCCTCACAACAAGACAATTCTTCTTCCAACAAGAAGGGAGACCACAATAAGAAGAACAAACTATTCTGTGCATACTGCAAGAAACCAAATCATGATGAGCATCATTGCAAGACTAAGAGAATCAATGAGTTGGAAAACCTACTTAGAAAGAACAAAATCAATGTACCAAAAGCTTCCAAGGATTCAAATCCATCCACTTCAAAGGAAAAAGGGAAAGCATTTATGGAAAGTTGAAGTTCTTCAGGGGAATGGATTCTTGACTCAGTTGCCTCCTATCATATGGGTTCTTCAGAAGGACACTTTTCTTCATTGAAGTAGTCTAAGTTACCTCACATCTTTGTACGAGGTCATACAAAAATGGAAGTTGAAGGGAAAGGACAAGTTGAGATGGAAAATGGATAGTTCAAAGACATCCTCTATGTTCCTAAATTTAGCTTTAATCTCCTTTCAATCTACCAAATCACTCACTATGGAGGTGACAATAAAGTTGAGTTCCTTCTTAACTCAGTAATGGTGTGCAATCTAAAAGATGATTAATTGGTTGTAGTGGGTAAAGTCAATCATGATACAAGGTTGTGTTCTTTCTTCCACTTTGTGCCTAAGTCTCCTTCACATGCCTTATTGATGCAATCTCATTCACAAAGTAAATTATGGCATGAGTGGTATGGACATCTTGCCTTCCACTATCTTCATCAACTTAGCTCAAACAATATGGTCAAAGGTCTACCTACAATCAACTTTTCTAAGGGTGAATGTTCAACTTGATCAATGGATATGCATATACAAGAAAAGGTTGACAAAGGGAAGTCTTGGAGAGCATCAAATTTTCTTGAGTTGATTCACATGGTTCTAGTAGGTCCTTTTGCAGTGACATCAGTTAGCAAGGATCACTATGTTCTCACTTTCATTGATGACTTTTCATGCTACACATGGGTCTAGTTTCTTGATCACAAGAATGAAGTGTTTGATAAGTTTCTAGCCTTCAAGAGTCATGTTGAAAATAAATCAAGAAAAGTCATCAAGGTTCTTCATATGCAAAATGAAAGTAGATATGTAAAATCAAGACTTAGAGACTTCTGTGAACCTGAGGGTATTGATCTTCAGAACCTAGTACCATTTACTCCACAAAAGACAAATGTTGCAGAAATGAGGAAAAGAACTCTTAAGTCAATGGCAAGTTGCATGATTCAAGCTATAAGTAGTGCCAATCACATACTTAATAGGTCTCCTCATAATGTATTAGATGGAAAGACTCCTTTTGAGGCATGGTGCGGAAAAAAACCAATTGTGAAACACTTCAAAGTTTCTGGTTGTCCAACATGGGCACAAATATCTTCAAGGGAATGCAAGGCACCACCACGAAGGCCTTATACTTTCATTGGATATGAAGACAATGTTAAGGCATATAGACTTATGGATCCTAAGACTCATGATATTTTCATAGAGAGGAATGTTCACTATGAGGAAATTTCACCAAGCTTATCCTTTAATCCTCTCCATACTTCATACATTGTAAAAACTAATAGTGATAGTAGTGATAGTGATTCAATAGATTCAGATATGTGGGATCTTATTGACAGATACAGGTCAAGGTCACATCATTAACACATTCCACATGCATACATTCCTACAACGATAGGTCCATGTAATTCAATACAGTTGGGTACACCTTATCTTCGAGCTCCAACATCAGTGGATGACTACATGACATATATTTTAGGTTTTTTTGTGGAGTCATACATAGTAGATTTGGGAGACATCATTGATGATATACATCTTCTCTTTGATGAAGAAGATCCCTCTTCAGTTGTTGTGAGGGCTCACTTTGATCCTCTTGTCCATTCTCTACATGATTAGTCTTACCAGGTTTATATGATTGTGGATCTTTATGTACAATAGTTGTAGGAGGTATCCTCATCATTTGAGGAGATAGTTGATTCTTTGGGATATGTTCGTCATCCATCCTTGCTAGATCTGCACTTCTTCTTTTTAGTAGTGTTGGAAGGGGCAACCGTCAGTATTGACATAAGGATAGTTGAGCAGGTTTTAGAGACACTATTCATCTTCAGGATTCTGTCTACACATTGGGGAAGCATCTCATATGTACCTATGATATTGTTTCTTCCAAATGGGAGGAACATTATTCAACAGTCATGGATCAACTTCTACATTGGAGCAACTATCACTGATCGACATTCTATATTAGGAAGGGGGGACTACCTTGTCTCCTTTCTTCTACTTCTTCTCTTTTATGGGGCATACATTTTCCACTTTTGGGGTTTTTTCCTTCTCATACTTCTCTATTGTATACATGATGTATGTTGTAATGAGGGGGTCTTAATTACTCCATCCATCCATGCATCTTGTCTTTTCATCTCTCTTTTTGGGAAAAGATTTTTCCCATGACGTTTTCCCTTTTTCTCCATTTGTAGAGAGTTTGCATATCTTTGTACATGGGTACTTAACATGGCCTAGTAGCTAGGACCCATCATGCATTTTCATCCTAGCTTTTGTGAGCTTAAGTGCATTCCCCTAAGTTGCACTTGAGGGTGGGCTGTTTGTGTAAATAAGTATCCACTATTTACACTTTCCTTAAGTTTACTTAGGTGAATGCATTATTTTATTATTTATTTGTTTGAAAGATAGGAGTATGCGTACTCATATGAGTTGTTTTGTTGACAACATAGGAGTTAGCAACTCTTTTTATGCACATGGTGTCTGCAACATAGAAGTTAGCACTCTAATTAAGCATGTGGTGTCTACAACATCTCTACACAAGATACACCTTGTCATACTTATCCTCTCATTGATGCACATACATTCGTGCACAATGGAGGATAATCCACTTCTAGTGGACATATGCTTAGTTGTAATGCTTATCTCCTAGCTCATTCTAGAGATGTTCTAAATGCATCTTAGATGCCTTTTATATATATCCACTCCTAGTGTGTATATAACATGATATGAAATAAATTCATTTTGATATTGTTATTCAGATCATACTTTATTGGTCCATTTTGTGCTAGTGCTCGAGTTCCTTGATATTGGGTGATTTTGCCTTAAGGAAAATTCCTACATTTTTCAAAAGTATATGTAACAATATTTTGAAACACAACTCTATTTTTATAGATTAAATAGATATCAATTTATATATACTTCAAATGATATATGATATGATTGTATAGGTGAACTACCCTTTTATTTATAGTATAAATGATATATACAGGTGAAGTATTCTTTCATTTATATTTTAAATGATATATGATATGATTACAACATTTTTTCATTTCTTTATTAGCCTCACTGACAATCTTACCACTGAAGAGGCTAGTCATGTTTAAGCATTTTTCAAAAGCATTTGTAAAAATATTTTAAAACACGACTCTATTGTTATAAATTAAATAGATATCAATTTATATATTTTTTAAATCACATACTATACAATTGTACACGTGGACTACCTTTTATTTATAGTATAAATTATATATGATATGATTTTTACAAGTGAACTATGTATGTATGTGTTGTGGGCCTTAGATCCTCACACACACTTCAATATGGTCTTTACCTGAGAGATCATCCCAAAATAAACATTGAATCATTTATCCAAAAAGTCTAACAAAGTGAACTGTTGCCTTCTAACTAGAAGGATTATGCCATTGCTCTCAGAATGAGAAGCAGACAACCAAACCTCTAGAACAAAGGATTTTAAGCTATATGCGATATGCAAGATTAATCTAGATAAGAATACATGATTAAGCTAAGAAATAAAGAAACATATTATGCTAAATGAATGCATTTTAAGCTAATATGAGATTGCAATGTAAGAATTTAAGCTACGAATGCAAGAGCAAATTGAGTAGATATTTCAACATAAGTTTAACACAAATTCCAATTTTCAACCTTTGTAATGAGGAATGGAGAACTTCTTTTATAGAATCCAAGAGGTGATCAATATTTAAGATTAATTGGAATGGACAATCAAGATTGAAGAGGAGATCTAGTCATAAAGAAAACTTCCTCATGAAAATGGAGTTAACTGGTTTCCTTTGAGTGATAAAAGGAGTTAACTAACTGCCTTTTGAGTGATAAAAAGGAGTTAACTAATTACCTTTTGAGTGATAAAAGGAGTTAACTAATTCCTTTTGAGTGATAAAAGGAGTTAATTGATTCTTTATTGAGTGATAAAAGGAGTTAATCAGATCCTTTTTGAATGATAGGAGTTAACTAGTTCCTTTTTTAGTATATTTAATTTAATAAAATAGAATATGACTTCATAAATGAATAATTTTAATTAATTGAATAATTAAATTCAATAATTAAAAAGAGAATATATTTTATGAAATTAAATATATTTAATTCCTTTGTACATTGGCTAAAGATGTAACTTTAATTTAATTAAAGTAGAACACTTATAATTAAACTAAATTAAATCAATAGGTTTATGTAGCTAATTTGAGTCGATACTTAGGAATTAAATAAATAATGTGATTAATGCAGATTAGGGTTTTCTACATTTGACACCTAGGTCAAGTAGTGATTATCAGAATTAGAATTGCCTAGTAAAATGGGACTTAGGAATATCTGAATAAACCAAAGTTGGTTAAATTTGACAATTTGCCAATTTTGAGATATTACACTATCCAAAAAGATGCAATTACTAATTTAAAACATTGTAAAGTGATACACCATGGAAATAAAATAAAAAGTGGTTGAAAATAATGTCATGATTGACATGATGTAACATACCCACCATGTCATGATTGATGTCTGACGTAACATACCCACCTTTTATTTATAGTATAAATGATATATGATATGATTACAATAATTTTTCATTTCTTTATTAGCCTCATTGACAATCCTACTCAATTTATGCAACATGTTCATCCAAGAGGCTAGTCATATTTAAGTATTTTTCAAAAGTATATGTAACAATATTTTGAAACACGACTCTATTTTTAAAGATTAAATAGATATCAATTTACATATATTTCAAATGATATATGATATGATCGTATAGGTGAACTACCATTTTATCTATAGTATAAATGATATATACAGGAGGACTATCATTTCATTTATATTTTAAATGATATATGATATGATTACAATATTCTTTTCATTTCTTTATTAGCCTCATTGACAATCTTACCACTGAAGAGGCTAATCATGTTTAAGTATTTTTCAAAAGTATTTGTAATAATATTTTAAAACACGACTCTATTGTTATAAATTAAATAAATATCAATTTATATATATTTCAAATGATATATGATACAATTGTACATGTGAACTACCCTTTTATTTATAGTATAATTATATATGATATGAATCTTACAGGCCGACTATCCACTAGGATGCAATTACTAATTTAAAACACTGTAAAATGATACACCATGGAAATAAAATAAAAAGTCGTTCAAAATAACGTCATGATTGACGTAACATACCCACCATGTCTTCAGAGATTCCCTTGCACATAAGTTTGGCTTGACTAGCACACCATTTAATTGTCTGCAAACCTTTCACATGCAACACTACAATAGACCAAATGCAACGTGCAACACTGAGTAAGAGGATATTTTTGACCTTCAATTTGTTTTGAGAGCCACTCTGGAGATGGACAGAAAGAGGGCAAAATCCCGCTTTAGCCTGCTTTTTGCAGTTACCGTGTTTATTCATCTCAAGAGTTATGCTGCTGCTGTCGAGGCTCGAGACACTCTCTTCTTGGGAGCTTCGCTGGCTGGAAATCAGACATTAATTTCAAAGAACGGCACATTTGAATTGGGATTCTTCAGACCAAATGGAACCAACAATTGGTATATTGGAATCCGGTACGCCAATATAGCAGAGAAGACGATCGTTTGGGTGGCCAATAGAGAGACTCCCGCGAGAAATAAGCCTGGCATTTTGAAGCTGTCAAGACAAGGTAAACTAAGATTGTTCGACGCAGAGGGACAGGCTATTTGGTCAGTCAACACATCGAACAAAACATCCCAGGCTGTGATGTTAGATACCGGTAACTTTTTTATGCTGAGCAATGATAACAAAAATGAAACGGTTTGGCAGAGTATCGACAATCCAACAGATACCTGGTTTTCTACCATGAGATTCGGGGGACGACAAAAGCTGGTCTCCTGGAAAAGCTCGTCGGATCCTGCTCCTGGGCTTTTCTCATTTCAAGCGAACCCATCTGGCGCTAACCAATTCGTGCAAACATGGAATAATTCTGTCCAGTACTGGAAGAGCGGAGTTTGGGATGGTAAAATGTTCGGTCATGATCCAGAACTGGCGAACATAAGACCTCAAGTCAGTGTTGAAATTACCAGCTCTGGTATGTACGTACGAATGACTACGACTCAAAAGTTGAATTACCAGCCCCTGCGTTTGGTCATGATGAAGTCCGGAGATGCTCGAACCTCTATGTTCGATGGCAAAGTGTGGAACGTTGTATGGTCTCAAGCCAAAGATGAATATGCCGTATATGGTCTCTGTCGTGCTTTTGGAACCTGCATCTCCAACAATCTTCAGCATTGCAGCTGTGTGGAGGGCTTCGCACCGAAAGACAAACAAGCCCGGGATTCGCAAGAGTGGTGGTCCGCTGGCTGTGTTCGCCAGAGCCCCTTAAATTGCAGCACCGACATATTCATCGACTCCAAATCAAAGTTATCTAATGACGATCACGATCTGTCCTACTCTGCACCCACAAAGATGGATTGCGAGAAAGCCTGCCTCAGAAACTGCTCGTGCAATGCTTATGCTTTCAATTCGCCTTCCGGGACCTGCCAAACCAGGTCCGGAATTCTTGTGAACTTGCGCAACTCTCTGTCAGAAAGCAATTCGAATGTCTTCATTCGAGTAGCTGCCCCTTTCCTTCCAAGTTTTAATCCTCCATCCCCCCCCATTAAATTAAAAACCGTTCTGCTTATAGTGTTTGGCAGTTTCATTGCTCTTGCCATTATTTTGGGTATGTTAACATTTTTAATGCGCAGGAGGCTACATGATCGGGCGCTACGATCTCATGAGAGTTGTGAAGATTCATCCGACTCTTTTCTTAGAATGTTCAGTTACAAGGAGTTGAAGATTCCGACTAGGAACTTCAGGTCTAAGCTGGGGAGCGGAGGATTCGGCTCAGTTTTCAAAGGATCTCTACCAGACGGTACACTTGTGGCTGTGAAGAAATTGGAATCCATTTCAAGCCGAGATGATAAGCAGTTCCGAGCGGAAATTAGTTCTTTGGGGAGCATACAACATGGGAATCTGATCAGGCTTCGAGGGTTTTGTGCTCAGGGATCCAAACGATTACTAGTTTATGACTACATACCCAAGGGCTCTCTATATTCTCTGCTCTTCACGAATAATTCCAAAAGTGAAAGAAAGGTACTCGACTGGAATACCCGATTCCAGATCGCTTTAGGCACAGCACGAGCTTTAGTTTACCTCCACGAGGAGTGTAGAGAACGCATCATTCACGGGATATAAAACCCGAGAACATTCTGCTCGACGCTGATTTCTAACCCAAGTCGGCCGACTTCGGCATGGCAAAGCTTCTGAGCAGAGATTTCAGCCGTGTATTGACCACAACGAGAGGAACGAGAGGCTATTTGGCTCCGGAATGGATTTCGGGCGTTCCCATCACTACAAAGGTTGATGTATACAGTTTCGGTATGACACTTTTAGAAATCATTTCTGGGCGAAGAAGTTTGGATTTAAATGTACAAGATTCCAGCAGGTATTACTTTCCAGCTTGGGCTGCAACCCAAATCCACCAAGGAAGCACGATTAATGTTGTGGAAGCGGGTGTTGCAGAGGACAAAGATATTGAAGAGGTGAGAAGAGCAGTTGTTGTGGCATTGCTATGCATTGAGAGGGAGGAGGAGATGAGGCACAAGCATGGGGCAAGTGCTGCTAATGCTGGAAGGGAAGACGGAACTTCCATCTGCTCCGCAAATGAACAGTGGAACAAACAGTAGCGACAGTAATACTGATAGCAATGGCTAGAAGCCGGTGGATTTATAATAAGAGCTCTATAGAGCTACAGTAATGTATGAAATATTGTAGTATTACAGCTACGGTAATGTGTGAAATATTGTAATATTTATTTGAGGATAATGAAATATAAAATGAATACTTAGGGCTTTCGAGATGTGTTTTGACTCTTTGAAATTTTAGATGAAATGAGTACTTAATAATATTAAGATGTGTCTTGACAGTTTGAAATTTTTGTGCAAGATTTTTAGGATTTTTGATAGATTTTGGAGCTTTCATAAGATTTTGGAAGTTTCTAGTCTGAAATCAGATTTAACTAAAAATTATTTAGACAATCATTTATTTTATCATAAAATAATATCAAAGACATTTTTAAATAAATATATTTTCTTAGATTTAAGTTTAAATCTAAATTTTTAATGAAATGGAGAATATGTAAAAAAGTAAAAAGATCATTTATATTTTTTTCAAGAAAGCGAGGCAACAATTTACAAAAGTAAAATAAAGGCATTTTTATAAATGCTTTCTTTAAGATTTGAAAATTTATAATTTAATTATGTAAGTTAGTTCTTCGGTGGAAAAGTTTTCTCTATTTATACTTATATTTTTATTTCAAAATCTGTTTGGTTTAAGTTGTATTGGGAGTATTTCTCTATATTTATAGAGCTTTCAGGGTTTGGATATTTAATTATTTTTATTAGGAAACTATTCATAAATATTGAGTGTTTTTAGGTTATTTTTTATTTTGTGTGAGGAATTTGTATATTTATATAGTTTTGCTGTAATTTTGTTATGTTAATTTTAATAAGAAATTTTTGAAGAGGATTTTTAAAATATTTACAAGGTATTTAGGATTATAAAATTGTGTGCTTGTTAAAAGTTAAATTAAGTCAAATTATATTAAAAAGTAATATAATCTAATTTTACTTGATGGAGTCTTCAAAGAACCATTATTTAATCTATAAAAGAATAGAAGTATTAGAGAAACCCTAACTTGAAGCACATTCAATGAATCTATTTTTCATTATACAAAAATAGGATTTGAAGGGACCTATAAATCTTAACCATCAAAGAAATCTAATAGAAAGAAACATCATAGAACCAATCTTTAGCCTACATAAAACCACTAAACCAAAAATAGGGTAAACATTTCTAAAATTAACAAGCATCAAGAAGTCAGAGAATACATCCCACACAATATTAGGGTATGTACAAGATAATGGTGTACCAAAATAGGTCTTTAAGTGGCAAATAAAATTCTAAAAATCAAATTAGACAAGTTTGGGACAAAGTGAGAAAGGCTATAAAGTTCCAAGGAAACACTTTGAAATAGAGGCATGTGTCATATAAATGAACTTAACCTCTTACCTAACTTAAATTTTATACCACACAATGGTGAATATGACTATCAATAAAGGAAAGCCTTGGAAATTGAAGGAAAAAATATTTAATGTATCATGTGAAATGATTAAATTCTATTGGCGAAGACATCACTACAATTAAAATAATTTTGTATCGTTATTGGAAATTGGTCAAATCATTAGACCCAATTTTCATTAAATGTGGGTGATACGAACACCTCAAAAGTGCTTTTTTTTTTTTGCCAAATCTAGTGTCACTAATGAGTGAGATTTTCCAATTGGCAAATATTCACCACTAAACTTATCTCTGGTGTGCATGCATCTATGTGTGTGTGTGTGTGTGTGTGTGTGTGTGTGTGTGTGTATGCGCATGCGCGCGCGTGCATGCGTGCGCGCGCGCACACACACATGTGCATGCGTCCGTGTAGTATCTTTAATTATTACACTTTAATTTTGATCAAATTATCAACTAAATAAACATAGAGATATTAAGAATTCTGACATACCTTCCACTAAAAAAATGCATCATCATGTTGCATCAATCAAAATATGTATTATCTTATCCAAAAAAAAATTAAAAATCCTTACTAGTTATGATTAGTGATCTAACTTTCATGTTGTAAAAATATTGATACTAGGTGCATTCATAAGGGCTAATTATTTCCAAATGCAATATAATCACATAGTTCTAGCAAGAAAACTTTTAGTAAAACAAATATGTTCATGCATCATATGATTATTTCATCAGTGTGTGTGTGTGTGTGTGTGTGTGTGTGTGTGTGTGTGTGTGTGAGAGAGAGAGAGAGAGAGAGAGAGAGAGAGAGAGAGAGAGTTCCAACAATACCTAGTAGTTTTACAAGGGTAGACTACCTCTCTGATAATGCTTCCTTTCTTGTGATGTATCATTCTATATGTTTCAATCTATCTATTGTAATCATAAGAACAATAGAAAAAAAATCAATCCATGTTACTATTATAATAAAAAAAAACCAAAATATCCTTCAAAATAATCATTATTGCTTCAAAAAACTATCCTTATATCTTAAATTCTAAGAATTAGAAAATAAATTTACACAATACCTTAAAAATCACATTGATGCACACACATACATGTGTGCCTACCATTTCACACTTTTGAACCCCAATGTATTGACCATGTAACTAGGTGCTATTTTGACATACTAGGACCAAATCTAGTAGAGTCTTCAAGGATAATTTAAAGAATAAGTAGCGTATAAGCAATTGCAAAGACAAGCATTCCTCATAATATTTTTTTCAAATATGGTTCGAGTAGTGGCTATCCAACCATAAATTTAGATAAATTTACCTTGTGAATAAATTCTTAAGAGAAAAAGCTAAGTGTCCCCTTGATATGATTCACCAAATGGTGAGAAGGAGAATTAACATTGGGAAAAGCAACATTGAAATCAATGAATATGCCAATGCTACAATTCAAGGGTCTCAAGCAAACAAAACTATTGGACATCACTCCTTAGAGTCTCAGGCTTGATTCTCTTTGATTTTCAGAATCCAATATTGCAAAGAAATGTTATGAAGGATGTGATAATGACCTTTTATAACTTTGTTGACTAGGTTGAATAGTTTCAATTCAAGTCATAATGTGGATGTTTAAGCATGATTAATTATTTTGAGATTGATGACAATCTTATGATTGATCTTATGTTATGATTTGTTTGATCCTATGAAGAAGATTTAACATTTTGATGATAATATGATATAATGATGATGATTTGTTTTGACCTTGTTAAATGAAATATGAAACTATGAAGAATTAATGTGCACAATAGAAATTGATGTATTTGATTTGGTTTATAGTATTATGGGCTAATCTACTAATGAAAAACTTGAGTGGATATATATGTTTTTGTAAGCATGATCAAAGGTGATGGTGTGGTTGAGGAAGAGGAGGCTAGCTCCTTGATAAGGGTTATGTACTATTTTTAATTATATCATAATAGTTTTATCTCAATTCCTAACTTTAAGATATCAAATATGATTAGAATAAATTGTCTTATTTTAATTTTAGATAAAAGATTAATTAATTTTAGGTAAGTACTTTTTATGTACAAAGTCTTTTATCTTGTGAAAAAAAAATTAAATTAAATTATTTTACGATTAAAATTATGATGGATTTATAAGAATTAAAAAAATTATTATAATAAATTGAGCTTATCAAATAATCATTCTTGAAGATGAATTATTAGATCAAATTCTATTTCAAATAAGCATGTATTTTATATTAAAAGTAGTAAAAATTGGGTGATTGGGATGAAGGAACAAAGTAGTGACAAAATCACTAACAACCGATTAATAGCTCACTAGCAACTAGATAAAAATAACTAGCCACCCATATTCAATATCAAAAATACAATTCTATGAAAGAAGTTTAGCATCCAACTATCTAACCATCTAAAATAGTAGATGTTATTTAAATGGTAAATAGCGTAAACTATATTATCAAAAGTATTAATAGAAAGTTCTCCATAAATCCCCTTTTAAATAAATTCTAATTTATTTAATTCCCTCCACTTTATTAAATGCTCCAAACTCATTAATAAATTAAATTTTATTAAAATCTAATCTTAATCCTACCTAAAACCTATCCTACCACCCATCACTCTCATCCTTCTAAACCTACCCACTTGCTAAACCCACTTTATTAATCCTAAGCTCCCTCTTAAAAAACTTTTGAAGCCCTAAGTGGTTTCTCACACATGTGTCAGCAACTCAATCCCTAGGAGCTCCTCTTTCATTAAATTCTCCAAAAAGGACACTTACATCCTTGTCCCCTACTCCTTTCTGCAAGGTTGCTCACACATATGTGAAAAAATCTCGAGCCACTCAAATCATAAAGGCTTTTTTTGAATTTTGCATGGCTTGTCCTTTAGCCCATGTGTCTCCCTTGTGACACCTATCTGGATGCCACATATATTCCACCTTCTCAAGGCCTCCCTCAAACCTGTAAATAGAGCCCTTGTCTCAATAATTTTTATCTCCTCTATCACATTGTTATCATGCTAGTTTAATCCTAGAGCTTTTAGAGATTTTATGCTTAGATCTAACCTTTGGTAGTTGTTTGCATTTTAGTCTTGGATCTTTCATTTTCATGGTGGTTTGTAAATTTTAGTTTTCTTATTTGCATCTGCATTCACCTCCTTTGAATGCTCTCAAGAATTGTTGCCTCCATAGCCATCTCTTGAAGCATTCTTGATCATTTAGCATACGTTTATATTCATCACTACAAATCATGTATCATCTTGGGATTCAATAGCTGTGTTTGAGGAGAGCACATCTACATCCCTCAATCGTTAGCACAAAAACAAGGTCTCATTTGGGTACCCTTCTTGAGCTGCTATGAGGTTGCATGGTATCCTTTCATTGCATGCATTGGTTCTAAAACTCTATTAGATTAGTTGTATTTCATTTTTTTTGAATCTTGATATACATGTACAACTAACATTTTCTTTTTTATGTGTGCTTCCAATAGAGAAGGATTTTCACCTATATAGGGCTTAGTAATAGTTTCATCTTCATCATCATCAATCTAATGGAACCTCCTAGCTTTCTATTTTTTCCTCGCATGTTTCCCTTTCTCCCCACTTCTTGTAGACTTGGAGTCAGAGTCCACCTCTTCTAGTCTTACTTTTTTCCACTATCTTTTTCTTACTAGGGTTTGAGACAACTTTGTGAGAGCATCTCCTAACCCCAGTTAATTCCATCCTAACCTCACCCAAATCCATAGCCAAGTTTAGTTACTAGGGTTTGAGGCAACTCTATGAGAGAATCTCCTAACCCTAGTTAATTCCATCTTAACCTCACCAAAATCCATATCCAATAGTTTTGAGTCCACTAGAGGGGTGAGAGTCTTGAGAAATAATATGGGCGTTGGGAATATAGATTGACACAACCACAAGTGAGGTTTTAAGTGTCGAAGGCTATAACGATAAAATATTACAGGGCAAACACATAGCCCAGTCAAATTTGTACATGCAAAAGATAGGACCCTAGTGAAGGATAGTATAAATTTTTCCTTTCTCTCTACATTTTATAAGATCCATTAACAACGATTCAAGATCATGAAGAAAGAGGAACATAAATGAAATCTCGTCATGGTAGTGGAAATGGTTTAGCAGGGGAAAATGGTAATAAAAACTTACCTTGAAATGACCCTTTAGGGTAAGATACTTCATGATCAGGTAGAAAACATCATTCCATGGATTCAAAAAATTTTCTCTATTGAAACCACCTATCATGTGAATAGAATCCTCATTGGCCTCAAAGAACTATTTCATACTTGTTTTGTCTGCAAACTTGGTAACATCTTTCCATTTTCTACTCTTAAAAGATCGACTAATTACCTCAGCTATGACTTCTTCATTAATTTCAAACATGATGCCATTAATATAAACTTTATGGTCCTTCCAAGTATTCACTAGTTGCATAGACACCATCTCATCAGAGCCTTCCATGTCCTCCATAAAAGGCAAGAGCCCACCCTTAGTAATGGGCATCCAAGTGCAAGGATTCTTAGTTCATTCATCTTCGATCTATTATTTCTCAATTATATCCTTGTCACCACCCATGTCAACTACTAAACCATGCTCCTCAGTTTCTTCCAGCATAAAATACTTAAGATAATCAATAAAAAGGGGAAACATGGACTTGCCGAGATATTTGTCATAATGGTATTTTCTAGTGGATGGAATAAAAAGATTCCATAGCCAATTTTAGTTACTAGGGTTTGAGGCAACTCTGTGAAAGCATCTTCTAACCCTATTTAATTTCATCCTGAACTCACCCAAATCCATATCCAGGTTTAGTTTAGGGTTTAGTTGGGTAAATGACATAGTTGGTGGGCGAGGGCATTAATTTTGAGTCCACTAGAGGGGCGGGAGTCTTGAGAAATAATATGGGTGTTGGGAATATAGATCAACACAACCACAAGCAAGGTTTTAAGTGTTGAAAGCTATAATGGGAAAATATTGTAGGGCAAACACATAGTCTAGTCAAATTTGTATATGTAAAAGATAAGACCCTATTGAAGGATAGTATAAACTTTTCCTTCCTCTCTACATTTTATAAGATCCATTAACAATGATTCAAGATCATAAAGCAAGAGGAAGATAAAGGAAATCTCAACATGGTAGTGGAAATGACTTAGCAGGGCAAAATGGTAATAAAAACTTACCTTGAAATGACCCTCTAGCATGAGATATTTCTTGATCAGGTAGAAAACATCATTCCATGACCCTAACAAATTTTCTCTATTGAACCCACCTTTCATGTGAATGGAATCCTCATTGGCCTCAAAGAACTATTTCATACTTGTTTTGTCTGCAACCTTGGTAACATCTTTCCATTTTCTGATCTCAAAAGATAGACTAATTATATCGACTATGACTTCTTCATTAATTTCAAATGTGATGCCATTAATATAAAGTTTATGTTCCTTCTAGGTATTCACTATTTTCATAATCACCATCTCATCAAAGCCTTCCATAGCCTCTATAAAAGGCAAGAGCCCACCCTTAGTAATGGGCATCCATGTGTAGGGATTCTTAGGTCATTCATATTCAATCTATTATTGCTCAATTATATCCTTGTCACCACCCATGTCAACTAGTAAACCGTGCTCCTTACTTTCTTCTAGCATAAAATACTTTGGATAATCACTAAAAAGGGGAAACGTGGACTTGTAGAGATGTTTGTTATAATGGTATTTTCTAGCGAAGTTAATTTTGGGAGTGATTTGTTGAATCCATACCTTATCGTAGCAGAGCATAGGAACTTTTGTTTTCACCAACAAAAGATAAGAAGATCAAACAGAGAAATCACCTAACATCATGCTTTTTTTCCAAATTATTCATCTATGAGAAAGCATGGTAGGGGTTCTGAAGAGGTTAACAAGTTCTTGTAACTCTTTGATTAGTGTGAATTCCTTGGGAAGTTCCCTCTATTTGTAGTTAAGGCATTTCCATTTATAGGAAGGGTGATATAGTCATAGACTAATTGACCAAAGTTAAAAATTTAAGTCATGCATGGTATGGAAAAAAATTCTAAAGATAAGAAGCTTATGTCCCATCCAACTATCATCTCAAAATTTGATTTTTTCACCCTTACGAACCTACCATCTCTAACCCCATTGAAGAGAGGTGATATTTCTAATCAAATTGTTCCAAATCATAGAGCCATAGAGATTTTTGATCACTTGGTTGACAATGGTTAAATAGATAGTGTTCTTGAGGTTTGGTATGATGATGTTGATAACTCTAGTGGTTTGAGTTAATATGGATATGGGCATGTGCATGATCATGGTGTTATTTTTTAGTGATTGGTAAGGGAAGTACTGTACATAGTATAAATTTGGGTTGTGGCCAACAATGTGGATGACTTATGGCTAACATGTTGTAACCCTAAAGTGGAAAAAATACTTGTATAAAATGGCTTAGGGTTAGGTATCTTTTATTAAGTGTGATGCAAAAATTGCTTCATGCTGTAGTATTGAGCTATAAGGGATTACAGATTGTAATCAATTTGTAAACACTAGATTGTAATAATATTGGACTTGATGTTTGGTGGATGTAGCCTAGGGTTTGGTTTAACCCCATTAAATCTTTGTGTATTGTGTTCTCTTTTGTGCGATTCAATGTTTTTTGATATTGTTTATATTTGCATGTGATTGTTATTTTTGTATGTGGTTTAATCCTAATACACAATATGCCCAACTATGGCCTTAGTGATAATTTGTTTTTAGAGAAAGAGGGTTAAACAACTTGACTTAAACATTTGAACAAGTTATTAACCTTATATTAACAATATGTAAGAAGAGAATTTGTAGCAAATTGAATGTAGTTTTTTAGTTATTGAGGCTTTTTGAAAAATGATTATTCTATATGGTAAAAATTTTAAATATTCAATGTATTAGTAAAAGAATTCATGAAAAAGATAAGAAGTAGGTGTACTTCTGACCGCCTTAAACATAGTCAAACAATTTTTTATTTACAAGATTTTAGATATAAGTAGTAGACTATGTCTAGGTGTAACACTTATTTTTATAAATTATTTTCCATGTAAATAATTAATTATGTTATTTTCTATAAATTTTCCAAATTATAAAAACTTTCATGTTTGACAAACTTAGCATAGTCTAAACTTTCAAGGAAAATTCATATGATGTTGATGATGAGGGTGATGGAGACAATGGGGATGTGCGTTGATTGCCTTGGTTTTGCCTTGTTGTGGTGTTCTTGGCTAGTAGTTTGGCCTCCTCTGATGGGGATCTCATTTCTTGTGGCTTTCAGTTATGGATGGGAATTGGTTTATCTCCTTTGGGAGATTGGGGTTTTTCCAAGACATGGGGTGTCTACATCTTATTTTCTTCATGTTCTCATACACTCATGTGTTTGCTTTTTGTTTTATAATAAATTGAGCTTATCAAATAATTCAATAAGCTATATAGATACTTTTCCTTTCATATTCATTAATATGCTAGATTTGAGAAAACAAGACCCTTCCTTTTAATTTCTCTTTGTCTATAGTAATTTTTTGATTTAGAGAATATGCTTTAACAAAAACACTTACCTCTATATTTTCCCTTTTTAGTATGAAAGTAAGGGTATGTGCAGGATCATGGTATGCCAAAAAGTGGCGATGTGAAAAAAAAAGAGTTTGAAGATGCCTAAAAGCGCTTCAAAATCCGCTCTGACTTTTTTTAACCTATCCAGGAACCAAACCTAGAAGGTTAAGCCAAGCCTTATTGGATATCCGATATGATGTCGGATATCCGATATCATATCGGATATCCAATTTTAAATCCAATATCCGACTAATAATTAAAATCATATAATAGTATGATATATTATTTAATATTATTATTATTGATATAAAATAATAATAATATTAAATAATATATCATACTATTATATTATAATAATATTATTATTATTTAATATTATTATTATACTATAATATAATAATATTATTATAATTATTATTATACTATAATATAATAATATTATTATTATTATATTATAATCGCATAATATTATACTATAATAATAATAATATAATATAATATTTCATATATTATAATATATACTAATGTAATATAATATATATATAATATAATATAATAATAAAAAGTAATATCTTATAATATAATATATAATAAAAAAGTATAATATATTATAAATTATAATAATATAGTATAATAATAATATTTTATATTATAATATATAGTAAATTAATATAATAAATATAAAATATAATATAAAAATATATAAAATGTAATATATATGTTATATTATATATATTATAATATCGGATATCCGATACCTGTGCATGGATTAAACACAAAATCACAGACCCACGGCCCTTATTTTCACGCGAATTTGGGCCAGTTAGATCGAATATCAGATAATAAATCGGATATCAGATAACAAATCGGATATCAGATATCAGGTATGTTCCCCCCCCCCCCCCCCCCCCCCCCGACTCATTTTTAACCTAAATTTAATAGATTTTAACAAGATTTTGTTTGTTTTAGTTGAATCTAGGGTTTTTTTTGACAAAAATGGTTAAAATTTAGATTTTTTTTTAATATATATTACGTTTTGCAATTCAATAGGAATGGCTGATCAAAATGATGGCACTGAGGCAGGGAATAATATTCCTCGCAACCCACCACCAAACGATCTAGTATCCCCACAAAACTGTCCACCAAATGATCCTCTACCTCCTCAAAACCCTCCTCGAATCGAGGATTTGATAAATGAAAATCTCACTGAGTTGAGAGGTTTGCATAGAACATACAATAATGTACCTGCACTGGCTCCTATGTTATCCACGTTAAACACCATAGTGGATAACATTGAAACTCTTACAAACCAACAAAATGCCGCTCTTCATTGGCGTGATGAAATGCACCAGATGTTTGATGATGGTTTGGATTATGGTGAGGTTGCGGCCCTCAACATAACCAAAGACGATTTGGCAAGCCTTTTTTAAACCCAAAAATGGGTATACCAATTGACCCAAAAAAAACCAAACTATCGATTAAATGGTGCACAAATGATGCCATACATGCAAATTTTTTGGACCGTTGGTGGATGGTCTTTGATATCCCTCCACATGGCAATTTAGACATACCATTTTATTTCCTTAAAAAATTATATGCAAAATTTGTGTTGAAACTTAAAGTGAACTATTGGAGCATGAAGCCCAACATGGGCTTAGGACTAGGAGCTCCTCAGGATAGACCCTCTTCCCAGCGGAAGAAACTTGGCACTTTTGTCCCCCTCGCCTGATATCTCCCCCCCTCCTCGAGTGCAGCATCCAAATATTATGGTAGAGGCTAGCTCTCAGACCATCAGAGCCATTCATAGGCTGAGTAGCCTAATGATATCTCAGGCTAGGTCAGTCTTGCCTCCTCGTGTTGATGATGTTGGTGCCAGTTCATCATCGGCTAGCTCATCACACGTTTGTGTGCCTCACACTTGCATTACATGCAAGAATATTTTCCTGGGTCCCATAGGTGATCTTCCTGAGTATCATTTTGTATTAGACGAGGATACACCAGATGCACATGCAGAGGCTACAGACCCTGATGCGAGAGAGGAGGGGAATGTAGAGGCATGGACTCCTTCGGTGTCGGTATGTGTATACATTTTTTTGTTATGAAATATGTGATTTAAAGTTAATTTTTATAATAGAGTAATTTTAATTTTTAAGCCATACTGACTTTTACATGTATGTGATCTTCATTCATGTTTAGTTGATGACCGAGGAGGAGCTCAGACAGATAGATGATGTTACACTCTCGGCCATTTCATTTGGCCTTGAGACATCTAAGGTACATTATGTTGTGTTCGCATTTATTTTTTCTATTTGATATTGTAGCATATATGGTTGCTAATCTTTCTTTTATCTTGCAGATACCACGTGCCCCGGGGGGACAAAGTGCGGGGGGTGAGCCAGCATGCATTGACAAAGGAAAGGTAATTAGATGTTTTCTAATTGATTAAATATTGATGCATTCTTGTAAAATGTTTGTGGTAATCTCATTTAATTACATTATTTATTGTATATAGGGTGTGGCTACTGGCGATGAGCCTGTACAGATTCGGCATCCTAGATCATCAGGGATTTTCATTCGCACAGAGAGCCCCATTGTATGTATAAGTATCATTTATTTTTTATTTTTTTAATTGATGCAGAGCAAAGTATGATTGTTGTTCTATACAATTTCTATGATTTTTTCCATACCAATAATGATTCATGTCTTGCATATGTTCATTACAACTTAAATAGGCTTATATGCACCTGTCCAAACGACCAAGTTGGTTACAAAGGTTTATTTAATCAAACAAATACCAAATTACTACTTTCCCTCCAAAACTAATATGACCGTTTGAATTTGAAATTCAAATTTCAAACTATAGTTTTTATGCATTCCCTAACTTTCTAAACTATTCCATTGACTCAAAATTGGTCATATGGATTTATTAAATGCAACTAAGTAAATTTCCAGAAAATTGAAGTTTTTATTATTTTTTCTCCAAACCACTGTACACTCTGATCTCCCCCTTTCAACTGAGATCACATATGACATATATAAAGGTCTACATGACCGTTGGAACAACCATATAGGCGTTCCCAACCATAAAACAAACAAATAACCATTTTTTGCTAATACTGTTTAGACTCTAAATACCCTATTCTAAGGCCTTTTGGTCCCATGGAGTCACTTGGTTTATAACCACACCAAAATGCTTGTGGGCCTTACATGTGCCTTTATTACAAAACATAGACCAACTTGTAAAATATGGACCAAACCTTTATTCCAACTTCCTAATCTACTTGAATCCTCACTTTCATGGAGTGGCAAGGTGTCCGGCAACAGAGATACTTGTTACCCCCTGCCACATAGGTTAGGTGCCCTACACCACCTTTCCTCTCTCTCATTCTGAACACTAGTCCACCAAGTGAGTGATGTTCCTCTCAGTCTTGTTGTTGCTACTTTTACCTTCTTATCTGCCTCTATGTCTTCAAGATCAAAGTAGTTCTCAAGGGCCTCTATCCACCCTAGCACTTCTTCACTATCCATTTTACCCTGGTATATTGGAAAATCAGTATGGTTCTTCCCACCATTACCTTGTACTGCCTTAATGATTCTCATAAATCTCCTTTCTTCAGGATCATCTGTTGTCTCATGCTCTTGCCTTGCATTACCAACCTCTTCTTCTTCATGGTTCTCTCCATGATTTCTTCCTCTAACCTCTTCTCCTCTAGGTTCTTGCCTTTCCTTTTCTAAGGATTCTATCCTTGCAATAAGCTTCAACCTCTCTCTTCTCATCTGTCTTTCTTCCCTCACTCTAGATGCTTCAAGTTCTCTCCTCTCTCTTTTCTCTTTTGCCAACTCTTCTCTCAATTCTTCAAGTTCTCTAGCCATTTGATTTTTAGGAGGCATTTTCACAACAAGTTTTGTTCTTTCCCAAGGGCCAACTCACTAATTCTCTTTCTTTCCTCACCAAGAAATCTCTGGACACCACTTATGTACCTTTCAACTTTGGGACACACAAGGAGGAATTAGACACACCAAGGCTTCAAAAAAGGGACCAACACACTAAGGATTTTAAAGATTATAGGTCTTGCTCACCCTCCTAAACACCCAAACTTCAAAACCCTCCTTAAAATGGCTTAAAAACCAGGGCCTGCTTGTGAAAACCCCAAAACTCAATTCTAGAACGTTTTGACTTGTCTAATGACAAGATATGATCATGACAACCTACATGAACCTATCAAATGACACATCTACCATATGAAATCCTAAAATCCTATCTCATGCCCAATTACAACTTTCTTCCACATATGAGTCCAACATTATAACTTTGTATGCTTCCATGAGCCATAATTGGTGCAAGGATTGCCCAATTGACTTCAAGAGATGTTCCATGACCTCTGTAATGCCTTGGATCTTCAATGTTCCCCTGATGAGCATGGGATGCTCTTGCATCACTTATCTTCATAAATAAATTCAAAACTAATTTCCGTGATATTAAAACCTACTATTTTGTATCTCATAGGAGACTCCTAGTGCACATGAGGTTCGACAGGACAGTTATGTAGATTTGATGATGCGGCCACTCACTCCTGAGGAGGAACCTACAATAGTAAGTTGTAGTTTGAATTCATGATTAAATATGTTATAAATTTAGCATGTTATGAATTATAATGTTATAGTTTAAATTGTAGATTCATCTGACAAAGGTATTTGAACATATACAGCTCACAATCACAGAGTTACCAGCATTGCCGAGGGCATACGAGAGGACTCCTGACCGGCGCAGGAAGTCGACGAGAGAGCTATTTATTATGAAATTTTGATAGTATTAATCTCCAATACGGAAAAGATCATTATGCATTTGATTAATTCAATGTTAGATACGTAGAATCATATAAATTTAGTAGTCTAACTTTGGGTTTTCCTTTTTTGTTTATGTAGGAGGCATCTGATCCACCTAGTGCAGCGAAGAGGCTACATTTTGATCATCCACCAGCACCCTAGGATAGTATAGTTTTCGTAGGATGCATCATGAGACATTTTGAGATGGCATATGCCACATTGTATATGGAAACATTGATATTATACACATTCTGATGGCAGGATCAGCCACATTTTGCATATGGATCTATGTATTTTGATATATATATATATTTGAGTACTTTGTCTATGGATACATGATCTTTGATATATATTTGTGCAAAATTTTGTCTATGGATACATGTATTTTGATATATATTTTTAACATTTACGTGCACAATGATATACATATTAATTTAGTATCTAGTATTGTTAAATTTATCGTGGATCATGTGTCATGCCCTAAATTTTACTAGTAAAAACACATCAATTTTTTTTTAAAAAAAACTTATGAAGTCGCATAAGAAATTACATATTGTAAAACAAGGTTATCATTGAATAGGAGTTCAAGAATCATGTGAATAGTGTGAAGGTGTTAACATTTTAGTTACAGGTGGTTTTCAAATAGATTGGATGACAGTCTAGTTCAAGATAGCGTCATGAGTCAAACGAGGAAGTTAAAGATACAACACTCATAAATTAGTGAGGTAATTCATATCATAACAAGCCTCTGATACTAATATTCTATTAGGGTCTGTTAGTTGTATCATATGGACTAGGTCGTGATTCTACCATGTAAGGGAAGGGACCTAGGGGTCCTAGGACCCCTAGGGACATATGTTGTCATTTAATGGGTCAAAGGGGGTCATAGGTCACCCTATGACCCCCTTTGACCCATATGAACGATTGGAATATGTCCCTAGGGTCCTCGGACCCCTAGGGACATATGTCATCATTTAATGGGTCAAAGAGGGTCATAGGTCACCCTATGACCCCATTTGACCCATATTACCCATTCGAATATGTCCCTTGGGGTCAGAGGACCCCTAGGGACATATGTCGTCGTTTAATGGGTCAAAGAGGGTCATAGGTCACCCTATGACCCCCTTTGACCCATAATACCCATTCGAATATGTCCCTAGGGGTCCTAGGACCCCTAGAGACATATCTCGTCGTTTAATGGGTCAAAGGGGGTCATAGGTCACCCTATGACCCCCTTTGACCCATATTACCCATTCGAATATTTCCCTAGGGGTCCTAGGACCCCTAGGGACATATGTTGTCATTTAATGGGTCAAAGGGGGTCATAGGTCACCCTATGACCCCCTTTGACCCATATGAACGATTGGAATATGTCCCTAGGGTCCCAGGACCCCTAGGGACATATGTCATCATTTAATGGATCAAAGAGGGTCATAGGTCACCCTATGACCCCATTTGACCCATATTACCCATTTGAATATGTCCCTTAGCGTCCGAGGACCCCTAGGGACATATGTCATCGTTTAATGGGTCAAAGAGGATCATAGGTCACCCTATGACCCCCTTTGACCCATAATACCCATTCGAATATGTCCCTAGGGGTCCTAGGACCCCTAGAGACATATGTCGTCGTTTAATGGGTCAAAGGGGGTCATAGGTCACCCTATGACCCCCTTTGACCCATATTACCTATTCGAATATGTCCCTAGGGGTCCTAGGACCCCTAGCGACATATCTCGTCGTTTAATGGGTCAGAGAGGGTCATAGGTCACCCTTTGACCCCCTTTGACCCATATTACCCATTCGAATATGTCCCTAGGTGTCCTAGGACCCATAGAGACATATATCATCGTTTAATGGGTCAAAGAGGGTCATAGGTCACCCTATGACGCCCTTTGACCCATATGTACGATTCAAATATGTCCCTAGGGGTCCTAGGACCCCTAGAGACATATGTCGTCATTTAAAGGGTCAAAGAGGGTCATAGGTTACCCTATGACCCCATTTGACCCATATTACCCTTTCGAATATGTCCCTAGGGGTCTTAGGGCCCCTAGGGACATATGTCATCATTCAATGCATCAAAAGGGGTCATAGGTCACCCTATGACCCCCTTTGACTCATATGACTGATTCAAATATGTCCTTAGGGGTCCTAGGACCCCTAGGGACATATTTTGTCGTTTAATGGGTCAAAGGTCCTCATAGGTCACCCTATGACCCCGTTTGACCCATATGAACGATTGGAATATGTCCTTAGGGTCCTAGGACCCCTAAGGACATATGTCATCGTTTAATGGGTCAAAGAGGGTCATAGGTCACCCTATGACCCCATTTGACCCATATTACCCATTCGAATATGTCCCTTGGGGTCCAAGGACCCCTAGGGACATATGTCATCGTTTAATGGGTCAAAGACGGTCATAGGTCACCTTATAACCCCCTTTGACCCATATTACCCATTCGAATATGTCATTAGGGGTCCTAGGACCCATAGAGACATATATCGTCGTTTAATGCGTCAAGATGGTCATAGGTCACCCTATGACCCCCTTTGACTCATATGAATGATTCGAATATGTCCCTAGGGGTCCTAGGACCCCTAGAGACATATGTCATCGTTTAATGGGTCAAAGAGGGTCATAGGTTACCCTATGACCCCATTTGACCCATATTACCCATTCGAATATGTCCCTAGGGGTCCTAGGACTCTTAACGACATATGTCATCACTTAATGGGTCAAAGAGGGTCATCGGTCACCCTATGACCCCCTTTGACCCATATTACCCATTCGAATATGTCCCTAGGGGTCCGAGGACCTGTAGAGACATATATCATCGTTTAATGGGTCAAGAGGGTCATAGTCACCCTATGACCCCCTTTGACTCATATGAACAATTCGAATATGTTCCTAGGGGTTCTAGGACCCCTAGAGACATATGTCGTCATTTAATGGGTCAAAGAGGGTCATAGGTTGCCCTATGACCCCATTTGACCCATATTACCCATTCGAATATGTCCTTAGCGGTCCTAGGACCCCGAGGGACATATGTCATCGTTTAATGGGTCAAAGGGGGTCATAGGTCACCCTATGACCGCCTTTGACTCATATGAACGATTCAAATATGTCCCTAGGTCTCCTAGGACCCCTAGTGACATATGTCATCGTTTAATGGGTCAAACGGGGTCACAGGTTACCCTATGACCCCCTTTGACCCATATGAACCATTTGAATATGTCCCTAGGGTCCTAGGATCCCTAGGGACATATGTCTTTGTTTAATGGGTCAAAGAGGGTCATAGGTCACCTTATGACCCCCTTTGACCCATATTACCCATTCGAATATGTCCCTAGGGGTCCTAGGACCCCTAGGGACATATGTCGTCATTTAATGTGTCAAAGAGTGTCATAGGTGACCTATGACCCCCTTTGACCTATATTACCCATTTGAATATGTCCCTAGGGGTCCTAGGACCCCTAGAGACATATAATGTCGTTTAATGGGTCAAGAGGTTTTGACCCATATGAACGATTCGAATATGTCCCTAGGGGTCCTAGGACACCTAGAGACATATGTCGTCATTTAATGGGTCAAAGAGGGTCATAGGTTACCCTATGACCCCATTTGACCCATATTACCCATTCGAATATGTCCCTAGGGGTCCTAGGACCCCTAGGGACATATTTCGTCATTTAATGGGTTAAAGGGGGTCATAGGTCACCCTACGACCCCCTTTGACTCATATGAACGATTCAAATATGTCCCTAGGGGTCCTAAGACCCCTAGGGACATATGTCATCATTTAATTAGTCAAAGGGGTTCATAGGTCACCCTATGACCCCTTTTGACCCATATGAACGATTCAAATATGTCCCTAGGGTCCTAGGACCCCTAGGGACATATGTCGTCATTTAATGGGTCAAAGAGGGCCATAGGTCACCCTAGGACCCCCTTTGACCCATATTGCCCATTCGAATATGTCCCTTGGGGTCCGAGGACCCCTAGGGGACCTATGACCCCCTTTGACCCATATTACCCATTCGAATATGTCCCTAGGGGTCCTAGGACCCCTAGAGACATATATCATCGTTTAATGGGTCAAGAGGGTCATAGGTCACCCTATAACCCCCTTTGACCCATATGAACGATTCGAATATGTCCCTAGAGGTCCTAGGACCGCTAGAGACATATGTCATCGTTTAATGGGTCAAAGAGGGTCATAGGTTACCCTATGACACCATTTGACCCATATTTCCCATTCGAATATGTCCCTAGGGGTCCTAGGTCCCCTAGGGACATATGTCATCGTTTAATGGGTCAAAGGGGGTCATAGGTCACCCTATGACCCCCTTTGACCCATATGAACAATTCGAATATGTCCCTAGGGTCCTAGGACCCCTAGGGACATATGTCATCATTTAATGGGTCAAAGAGGGTCATAGGTCACCCTATGACCCCATTTGACCCATATTACGCATTCGAATATGTCCCTAGGGGTCCAAGGACTCCTGGAGAAATATGTCATCGTTTAATGAGTCAGAGAGGGTCATAGGTCACGCTATGACCCCCTTTGGCCCATATTACCCATTCGAATATGTCCCTAGGGGTCCTAGGAACCCTAGAGACATATATCATCGTTTAATTGGTCAAAGACGGTCATAGGTCACCCTATGACCCCCTTTGACCCATATGAACGATTGGAATATGTCCCTAGGGGTCCTAGGACCCCTAGGGACATATGTCGTCGTTTAATGGGTCAAAGAGGGTCATAGGTCACCCTATGACCCCCTTTGACCCATATTACCCATTCGAATATGTCCCTAGAGGTCCTAGGTCCCCTAGGGACATATGTCGTCATTTAATGGGTCAAAGGGGGTCATAGGTCACCCTATGACCCCCTTTGACCCATATGAATGATTCGACTATGTCCCTGGGGGTCCTAGGACCCCTAGGGACATATGTCATCATTTAATGGGTCAAAGGGGGTTATAGGTCACCCTATGACCCCCTTTAACCCATATGAACGATTCGACTATGTCCCTAGGGGTCCTAGGACCCCTAGGGACATATGTCATCGTTTAATGGGTCAAAGAGGGTCATAGGTCACCCTATGACCCCCTTTGACCAATAATACACATTCGAATATGTCCCTAGGGGTCCTAGGACCCCTAGAGACATATGTCATCGTTTAATGGGTTCAAGTGGGTCATAGGGCCCTTTGACCGATATGAACGATTTGGCTATGTCCTTGGGGGTCCTAGGGACATATGTCGTCATTTAATGGGTCAAAGGGACCCCCTTTGACCCATTAAAGGATGACATATGTCCCTAGGTGTCCTAGGAACCCTAAAGACATATATCATTGTTTAATGGGTCAAAGAGAGTTATAGGTCACCCTATGACCCCCTTTGACTCTTATATATTAATAATATACATATATATTAATAATATACATATCAATTTAATAATATATATATATATATATACATATTACATTATTATATTTAATGAAAATATCACGTTATTATATAAATATATTAATAACATACATATTAATATAATAATATTTATAATATATATTATATTTAATAAAAATATTACGTTGTGATATAAATATTATATTATTATACATATTAATATAATAATATATAATACATATTACATTTAATGAAAATATTACGTTATTGTATATATTAATAACATACATATTAATATAATAATATATAATACGTATTTTATATATATATATAAATTACATTATTATATTTAGTAAAAATAATAATAATATATGTTATATTTTTAGATTGTAATAAGATTAACATAAGATATTATTATATATTACTAGATTATATCTTGTATGTTTACATTACGTTATTATATATATAATATATTAAAATATGCCTTTACATATTAATATAAGTGAAATAATTTAAAAATAAAAAGCTAGAATGTTTAAATCGAATTTCCCTCCAAAATTTGAATATTTTTGGAATTTGACTACCGAGCCAAATCGAATATCCGATTTTGAAATCGGATATCCGATTTGAAATTAGATATCCAATTTTGAATTGAACATCCGATCAGGCTTGGTATTTACCAAGCCTGTCCGGTCAACCCCAAAGACGTGTTTATAGAGAGTTTTAGTGATACTCAGACTTCGAGTAGCCGTCTGACAATGTTATTTTGATCGAAATTGAATGAAACGAAATGGTTTTTTTAATATCGCTCTCTAGATTCCATCAATATAATTTCTATCAAATTTTGAGTTCGATAAGTATTTATTAGTTAATTATCAATGAAGATTATTGTAAAGTGCTGATTGACATACTGAATGAAAAATAGCTATAACTTTCAAACGGTATAACATTTTTTAAATCTAAAAGTTGCGTCACATTCTATCATTTGCCTAGTATAAGAAAAAAACAAAAAACAAAAAATTTGATCAAATTTTCTATTAGTTAGGGTGGTCAGACATGCGACTTTTTTTAATCCGAAAAAGTTTTGGTAGAAAATTCATATTTAATTATTTATTTGGAATAAAAATATCAAAAAATATGCATCACATCCGGGCATGAGTCTAGTTTTCATATCTATAATTATATTAAAAAAATATTATGATTTGATTTTGATTAAGGTGGTCAGCCATACACCTACTTTTTATTTTCGCCCTGAAATTTTCTTAGTACTGCATTAAAATTCAAACTTTTGACCAATCAATTATTTTTTTCTCCTGATAAGGCCTAGTAGTTTAGAAACTACATTCAATTTTCTACAAATTATTTTCTTACAACTTTTTGATATAAAGTCCATAACCACTTCAAAATTATGTGTCAAGTTGACATAAACCTGATTTGCTGATTTTTCACTGCCACTTAAGGCCATAGTTTGGTACACCATGATCTTGCACATACCCGTAAGGTTAATTTATTTTTTCATGCACTAATGTTCATCCTGACTCTTTTTATTATAAGGAAAATATTTAACCCTCCCAATAATTGAATTACTCCATTAAGACGAGTTATCCCTTTTGAATTTATCAAATTTGTCTTCTTTCTTCTCTTCTTCGTCATTTTTAGTGTTATTTTTCCCCTCTTTGAAATTTTGATGATTTTAATTTGTTGTAATTAGAACAAGTTCCTTAGTAGATTTCAAAGCACCCATTTGAATTAACTTTTTGAGTTCCCTTGGAAGATCAATAATGAATTTATTGAGTGAGGGCATAGATCAAGTGATATAAGGGCTCTTTTAGTAGAATAGAAGATAGAGACGAAAAAAATGCAGAAGCTAGTTTTAAAGTGCATAAATGATTAATTATTCATCTTTCTAAGATCAAAACATACTAACATAGTCTTATTGGGACAAAAGATACTCAAATGACTCTGAACAAAAAATGAACTAGTTATAATACATTTCAAATACATGAAATGATATTCTATGGTTGACTATCACACCAAAATTGAGGGAACCGATGAAGAATGAGGTTGGTACTACTACACTAGTTGACAATCAACCAATGCAAATATTGAATATAAAATAATAAGTTTGATAAACTCAAAAAGGTTATTGTTGATAGTAAACAAATATAATTATTGAATGTGAAATGACAACTTTGGAAAAATAAAAAAGGTTATTGTTGGGAGGAATAATGATAGTGATATCTCCAATGATTGTATCAATTAGTTTTGAACAAAGTGTCTCTATTAAGGAGGGTAAATCAACACAAGAGACACAATAACATAGAAGAAGCATTGTTTGATTAGACATAATAATGATTATGATATACAATAGACTTTATCACTATGGAATTTAGTACCATCCATTGCTAATCTAAACACACACAAAAGTGCCCATTCATTGAATGCATAGTTACCACATTGAACAATACAAAAGATAACTATGGTTTTTAAATTACGCCAACCATACATTGGTAGACAATGTGGATAACCAATAACATGTTCATTCTAGAGTAACATACCAATTTCAATATGCATAGACTAATTTTCTAAGATATATTAATTACTATCAAAATATGCATGATGAATATGCAACAATCTAAACCACTATATGATATTTATAAAAATAAAATGTGTCCACAAACTCCCAACATAACTAGTCACCCTTATATTATTACAAAATACAATAACCAAATATTAGTATTACAAAATGAATGAATCATTTAACTTAAAATATGAAATTCATGTAAATAAATATATCATCCATCCAAAATATAAAAAAAAAACATTAGACACATATTGTAGTGAAAAAACACAATAAACCTTAAACCTTGACATTGTTGACAAAGACCACTTTAGTTTAAAGTCTTAAATATGTTTTTAAAAATCACCATTACAAAAAGTGAATAGGTTAACATGACCATCTGAGTCTCAAAAAGCTCAAACAAAAATTTTAAGAACTCTCACAACCTCAATGATCTCTCCCCATGTTTTTTCCACTTGTGAATACATATCATTTCTTACTAGAAATGTCTTACATCTACCAAATATAAAGATGGTAGCTAAGAGTTCCACCCAAAAATATTTTCTACCTCAAACAAAACATTAAAGAACTCTCACAACCTCAACGATCTCTCCCCAACTTTTTTACGCTTGTGAATGTGAAAAATCAACTATTGCGGTCACTGGTTATTAATCTCCTATCATAAACGATTATTAAACTGCTGAAAATAAATTCCCAGCTAATATCAAAAAATAACACAACTGCAACTTATAAAATATGGAAAGAAATGCGCAACACAATGAACACAATATTTTCGGACAAATTGTCCCTAGAAAAACCCCTAAGGGAAAACCAGTTCTACAGATGAGGAATTATATTAAACTTCAGCAAATCAAGAGAAACAAAATTCCTTGCCTCTTACTGGGAGAACTTCGACAACCTCCTAATTTCTCCCACTGATATTCCCCACTGCTATCCCCATGCTAACACTGTGCCCTTGCTAACACTGCAAGACTGTTTGCTAACACTGCAAATGTTTCTCCAAAACTTCATACTCCAAATGACCCAATGACCCCTTTTTATACTACTCCTATTGGTAAACCAACGACCGAGATTGATTTACAATTGACGGTTGAGATTAAGACAACTCGACAGCTAATAATAGAATTGGTTGCAAGGTGTTCAAAAGGGAATCACTAAAATTAGTAAATAATTATTCTTGCAATAACTATTTACTAATTCTTGACAAGTGGATAAATAGCTATCCAAACCACCCATAACTAATGTTTCTATACATAGATAAGGACAAACAGCTATCCAAGCTACCCATTAATACTACTGCTATTTCCAAGTTAGAAATAGCAACTATCCAACTAACAATAATTAACACTCCCTCTTAGCAAGGAATCTGTTCTGCAGGACACCTAACTTATCTCTGAAGAAGATGAATTTTGCCTTCCCCAGTGCCTTAGTCATAATGTTTGCTACCTGCTCCCCTGTAGGTATGTACAGTAGCTGAACAACTCCCCTTTGTACACAATCTTTGATGAAGTGATATCTGATATCTATATGTTTAGACCTATCATGAAACACTGGATTCTTAGACAACTTGATGCAACTCTGATTGTCACAATGTATCACAGTAGTCTCAACCTTCTAACCAAACAAGGATACTAACAACTTCTGAAGCTATATAGCTTCACATGTCGCCATGCTAGCTGCTCTGTATTCTACTTCTACTGAACTTAGAGCCACAGACTTCTGCTTCCTGCTGAACCAAGATACAACTCCTGATCCAAAGCTGAAACAACACGTTGAAATGCTCCTTTTGTCTATTGTACTTCCTGCCCAATCTGCATCAGTATAGCCTATCAACCTGATACCTTCACCTCAAACATATCTGATCCCATACTCGACTGTACCACACAAGTAACGTAGCACATGTTTAGCCGCTATCCAATGCATTCTCTTTGGTTCAACCATGAACTGACTAATTGAGTTTACTACCAATGCTATATCTGGTCTAGTGTTGACCAAATACATAAGTGAACCAATCAACTGTCTATATAAAGTGGGATCTACATCCTTCTCCTTAGATGTATCTACCTTCCTCCAATTCATCATCATGGGTGTAGACATGGCTTTGCGATCCTCCATCCCAAATTTCTTTAAGATTTCAATGCAATATTTCCCTTGACCAAGGAAAATCTCCCCATCTGTCTGCCACACTTCCATGCCTAGAAAGTAGTGCATATGTCCTAAATCCTTCATCTCGAACTCTTCTGCAAGGTTCCTCTTGCAATCCACTATGAGCCCTAATGAACCTGTAAGAAATAGGTCGTCCACATAAAGAACAAGAATGAGAATCTCACCCCCAACCATCAAGTAGTAGAGGTTAGCATCTGCTTCACTCTTCACAAAGCCCATTTTCTGAAAGTATGTATCAATGCGCTCATACCATGCTCTAGGATCTTGCTTGATTTCGTACAATGCTTTCTTCAATCTGCACACGTGGGTCTCTTTGCTATGTGCTACAAAGCCTTCTAGTTGTTCTATGTATACTTCCTCCTTAAACTCACCATTAAGGAATGCTATCTTGACATCCATTTGATGGATTTTCCATTCCATCTGTGCTGCAAGTGAGATTACAGCTCGTATAGAAGTATACCTGGCAACAGGAACAAATGTCTCCTCATAGTCTATTCCCTCCTTTTGAGAGAACCCTTTTGTCATGAACCTTGCCTTGTATTTATCGATGCTACCATCTACACCGTGCTTTATCTTATAGATCCAGCGTGATCGAACTATAGCCCTATCTGTTGGTCTAGGTACTACCTCCCACACATCATTCTGCATTATTGAAGAATATTCCTCAACCATAGCATCTCGCCATACCTGATGTTCTACAGCTTCCTGATAGCTAGAAGGCTCACTATCTACCAACTGACTAACTAATGCCACATATTCATTGAACTTGGTTGGTTGTCTTTGCTATCTAGTACTCTTTCTAGGAGCTCTCACAAACTCCTGAGTATCCCTTTGTGTATCTGGAACCACATGGTTCCCACTGCGAACTGTAGAGGATGAAATGTCAACCTCTAAGTCTTCTAGATGCATGTCTTGTTGCACCTGTTGCTCCATACTCTGTGAATCTTCACTAACTGAGTCTACACTTGTACTAGTAACTGTACTTGAGCTTTGTTGCTCTTGACTTGGTCTTGGAGCTTCTATTGGCTGCTCACTCTGATCATCTACTGGCAAATCTCAAGATTTCCTGAATGCCTTGTCCTCCATGAACTTGACATCCCGTCTGACAATAATTCTTTTAGTCCCTGGAATGAAAATCTTGTATGCCTTTGAGGTCTCACTATACCCAACAAAGTACCCCCTTTCTACAGTCTGATCTAACTTTGTACGTTTATCTCCAAGAATATGACAATATGCCAAACTCCCAAATATCCTGAAGTGACTAACATCTAGCTTCTTCCCTGTGAAAGCCTCCTTTGGTGTCATCTTCCCTAGCACCTTGTGTCGAACTCTATTCTGAATGTAGATTGTTGTATTACACGCCTCTGCCCATAAGTAACGGGGCATGTCCTAGTCATGTAGCATAGCTCTTGCTGCCTCTGATATAGAATGATTCTTCCTCTCAACAACTCCATTCTGCTGTGGATTGTAAGGAATAGTCTATTCTCTATTGATTCCTTCTCTGGTGCAAAACTCCTAGAAGACATTTCCTTTGTACTCCCCTCCATTGTCTGACCAAAGAACCTTTATCTTCTTTCCTGTCGAGTTCTCTACAAGAGCCTTGAACTCTTGGAATTGATTGAAAACCTCATCCTTAGTCTTCAAGAAGTATATCCAGGTCTTTCTAGAGAAATCATCAATAAAAGTAACATAGTACTCATATCCTCTGAGAGATTTCATCGACATTGGTCCACAAACATCTGAATGTACTAGATCAAGAACACCCTTAGATCTGGTGTCACTCCTTCGAAAAGATGCTTTCGCAAACTTCCCCAACACACATCCCTTACATACATCGTCATGCTCTGTGCTCAACTCTGGAACACTTGTCACTATTTCACGAAGCAATCTAAGTGCTCCATGATGAATATGGCCCATCCTCCTATGCCATAGCTCTCCAAGATCTCTAGGATTACTATTGCTCATAAATGCCTTAGGAGTATCAAACTGCAATCTATAAAGGCGACCACTCCTAACTCTAGTAGTTATGGGTGATTTCCAATCCTTGTGCTTAATCAACACATGTGTCCCTCTAAAGAGTACATTATACCCCCTATCCTGAAGAACAGATACGGAAATCAAATTCATACCTAAGCCTGGCACATATAACACATCATGAAGTGGAATTATCTTTCCATTCTCCCTCTGAAACTGAACAGTCCCTTTCCCAATAGGGTTGAGTTTGGACAAGTTTCCCATAAAAATCTGGATGTTGGTGTCCTCCTTGTAACTGGAGAAGTACTCTCTAACTCTTGTCATATGAAATGATGCCCCACTATCTATATACCAAACACATTGTGAGGTTGAGCTAACCATACAAGCTATGAGTGCAAGCTCATCTTCCATTCTACTGGAGAGTTCTTCCACACTTACTGAAGCTGCCACCTGCTTCTTACCCTTCTTCCTTTCTGGGCAATCACTGACATAGTGACCAAACTCATGACATCCAAAGCATTTGACCTTAGAAAGGTCCTTCTTCTTCTTCTCACTTTGTGAATTTGATCCTTTGCGAGATCCCTTCTTTGCTTTCCATTTACCCGCTAGGGCAACGTTCTCTTGTTCCACCTCATTTTTCTGACTCTTATTGGCCGCATTGACAAGACTTAGTCTAAACTCCTCCTAAGTTAAATCAGTCCATAGTCGATCCCAACTCGGTAAAGTATCTCGTCCACTAACAACTTGAACAAAGACACTCCATTGTTTAGTAAACCCATTTAGGGCTATTCTCACTAGCTCGTCATCACTAGGGCTATCTCCAATAGTTGCTAACTCATCCTTGACAAGTCTGATCCCGGTGAGGTAACTTGTGACGTCTTCTCCCTGATTCATCCGAGTATTCTTTAGCTTCTGTCTGAAAATCAACTTCCTGTTGGTGGTAGCATTCTGGTACAGATTCAGAATGGCGTCCCACATCTTCTTCGTCGTATCTAGCTCTGCAATATGTGGAACAATATGATCCTTTACACCATCAAGGATTATCCTCCTTGCCTTGGCATCGTCCTTTCTATATGTTGCAAGCTGTGTTGCATCCGTTGGTACAGGTACAACACTGGTAGCATAATCCTTGATACCATTCTCTTCCAACAATAAAGAAATTCTAGCCTTCCAAACACCAAAATTTGAGGCACCATCCAATCTATCCTGATCTCTCAAACCAGCTGAAGCCATCTCAAGGGTTTAAAGCAATAATAAATCTAAAGAGATCAAAATTTCTTTCCTAGGGAAAAAATCTTCTACCCTTAACAATGCTCTGATACCATGTGAAAAATTAACTATTGTAGTCACTGATTATTAATCTCCTATCATAAATGATTATTAAACTGCTGAAAATAAATTCCCAACTAATATCGAAAAATAACACAACTGCAACTTCACTTATAAAATACGAAAATAAATGCGCAACACAATGAACACAATATTTTCGAACAAAGTGTCCCTGGAAAAACCTCTAGGGGAAAACCAGTTCTATAGATGAGGAATTATACTAAACTTCAGCAAATCAAGAGATACAAAATTCCTTGCCTCTTACTGGTAGAACTTCGACAACCTCCTAATTTCTCCTGCTGATATTCCCCACTGCTATCCCCATGCTAACACTGTGCCCTTGCTAACAATGCAAGACTGTTTGCTAACACTACAAACATTTCTTCAAAACTTCATACTCCAAATGACCCAATGACCCCTTTTTATACTACTCCTGTTGGTAAACCAACGGCCGAGATTGATTTACAATCGACGGTTGAGATTAAGACAACTCGATAACCAATAATAGAATTGGTTGCAAAGTGTTCAAAAGGGAATCACTAAAATTAGTAAATAATTATTCTTGCAATAACTATTCACTAATTCTTGGCAAGTGGACAAACAGCTGTCCAAACCACCCATAACTAATGCTGCTATACATAGATAAGGACAAACAACTGTCCAAGCTACCCATAAATACTACTCCTATTTCCGAGTTAGAAATAGCAACTGTCCAACTAACAATAATTAACAGTGAATACATATTATTTCTTACTAGAAATGTGTTTCATCTACCAAATATAAAGATGGTAGCTAAGAGTTCCACCCAAAAGTAACCTCCACTTACTAAATATTACAAATTATAATTAAATATCTAATTAACTAAATGTTTTAAGCTTAGATTATGTGCGAGCTCCTTATGTTTGTAGGCGCTATTCTAAATTAATCACATCGCTATTGCTATCGCCAGTAGTGTCACTTTGGTTGATTCCGTTGTCCACTTCCGGAGGAGATGGAGACTTCGTCCTCCCTTCAAACATTAGCACCGGAGGTGTTAATTTCAACACTGACACTGAAGAACTCTCTGTTCGCCACTTCTGGAACATGACTGAAATTGTATTGCGTAGTTTATTGTTCTTCATACATCAATGCACGGCTTTGATTTTTGACACAAACCATAATTTAATTTTGTTCCCAGTCAATATTAACTTGCATACGTTTTCGAATATCAAACGCAAATTCGTCATCGCATTAAAATAGAGAGGAAACAGTGTATCTCCTTAAAAAGGTTGACTCTTATTATGAGCTTATTATTTTTGTTTTATACAGGAACCCAAATTAAGATACCATCAATTCTATCATTTTAATTCTATCTACTAGTCTTTGTATTATATTTGACCTTTTCCCGTATGACAAATACACTTCCTAGTTAGAATAAAACAAAATTACAAAACTGTGAATAAGTCAATTTTTGCCCATGCGTATTGACCAAAATACTTTTCAGATAGCTTTAGACTTTATTTCCTGCAACTTTAATTATATCAAATTGGGATCAAGATTGACTTTCTCTCTAATTATTGTGATCGTATTGTTCTATAAAAGAAGATGACGTCATGCGATAGCGTCATTCCAACCAAAATGAAGATTCCATAGCGTACAGCCATACTTGGATAACCATATCCGAGTTGTATACTTTGAATATAAATGGGGATGAATTTTAGTCTAACCTCCGTTATAGTTTGGTTTTAAGGACTAACTTTAGTTGACTTTTGAAACCGTCAATGATTTGTCCACACCTCAAAATAATGCGACTGATCTTCTTAATATTCTATTTAAAATATTTTTAAAAGTATTATTATTCCATGTTAGACCATGTTTTATAGGAGGGAACTTATATTTTCGTTTGTCCCCCCCTTGAGCTATTTATTCTTCTAGAGACAAAAGCTATAGACTAAGGTTTGGAAGGTCAAATTTTATAGATTAATTATGATGGGTTATTTTTTAATTTCATATTATTCTAGACCAAGTTTGTTGGGTTTATGCTTATATTTTTATAATTACAAAAATAAAATAAAATAATTAAATACTTTGGCAGTGGTCTCTGATAGTAAATTAGTAGATGTTTATGACATACCTTATCTTGGCCAATAGTGTTATCTCCTCGTCAGCTGTGATATCCCCAACTTAATATCTAAACATATGTTTTATCATTGGAGGATGGTGGATGATTTAGTTTATAAGTGACAACATCAATTCAAGCGATGACGTTTGTATTCCCGATTTGGGTGCACTTTATAGGTAAAAACGTAAGCATAACACATAGACTAGGTTTGTATAAATCATGCATGGATGAAATTATTGATATTTTGACACTCCAATTACAATTCATTTGTAAAAGATAGAAAATTAATAAAATTGGTTTGTATATTTGTCAAAATTTTTAGTGGTGGGAGCAAAGTCAATTGATTCATTTCATTTTTTTGTGGCAATTCTAGCCAAATACATAGACAACTGCCTAAAGATTAGACAATGAAGGGAAAGGCTAAAAATATATGTTGAACCCTTTATCTAATTATATATTGCATATTTTGAGGCGGTCATGGTTATGATTTTTCTAAAGTTTATTTTTAATGTGTGTGTGTTTTTTTGAAAGGTAATTGGTCAAAGCCAAGATTATTTATTATTCATTTTATTATTATTGTTAAGATTAATTATTATTGGGTGTTAATCTCGAGTAGATTCGAACCCATGAAGACCTCCCCGATGAGAAGCTCACAATTTACTATTGCATTGTAGGCTCTTGCTTGTTTTTAATGTTTTGTTAAGTATTCTAGATGAAAAATGCATTTGCCTACAATTAGCATGAAACAATAAAATAGGTTTAAAAATTATTCCCTCATTGAAATTTTCAACTTTAAAATTATCTTAATATAATTTAATAAAATTAATAAATTTAATTCAAATTTTAAAATTAATATAAATGTATATTCATACAATAATCTTTACTAAACATTCAAATAAAAGAAACTAAGATTTAAGGCAAGAGCCTAGAACACAACAGTAAATTGTGAGCTTCTTATCGAAGAGGTCTTGGGTTCAAATCTATTCACACTTAATAAATAATTAATCTTGGCTTCGACCTCTTACCAATCAAAAAATAAATTTAAAAAATTAAGATTTAATTAGAATTTTTAAAATTTAATTGTTCAAAATAATGTTTATTTTGAAAATAAATTTATTCTCAAATCTCATGTATATATATATATATATATATATATATATATATTTATAGGAACTTTTCATCATTACATAATTAAAATTAAATTAAGTAATATACTAATTAATTATTTTAAATTATATTTTTTAAACAATGCTATATTGGAGCCTTTATTTTTGGTTGTTTTTTAATTTTAAAAACATTATTATATTGGATTAATTAATCATTGTTACTCATTAAATTTCTTCAAAAATATTAATTTTAAATAGTTTATCTAAAAAAAAATCCTTCCATACACTTATATTTAATATTTTATAAATTAAAAAAATATATTATGTTTGACTAATAACATAAGGCAGAGACTCAAGCTCTCTTAGAGTTCTTGTTTAATAAATCTTAGTCTACAAGGTTCGTGGATGTCTTGGACTCCTAACAAAATGATGAAGTAGAGTGATGATGGGAGACATGACTACCAATGAATTTGTGCTCATGGAAGGCACAACTAGTGATGAAACATTGCTAGTATAAGGCATAGTTGGTATGGTAAGTGATAAAATGTTAGGTTTGTAGACATATGTGTTAGGATTTCTAAATAGAGTAAAAAATAAATATGTATTAGAGCCTTAATTAGATCTCTCATGCTAGTGGGAGAAATAACCACTGATGAAACAATGCTAGTACATGAGACACAACCTATATGGTAAGCGATAAAGTGTTGCAAATTTAGAGTATGCATTAGGGATTCTAACTACAGTAAAAAAAACAAATATGTACTATAGCTTGAGCTAGATCTTCCATGATAATAGGAGATACAACCATTGATGAATCAGTGCTAGTATGAGAAACAACCTATATGGTAAGTGATAAAATGTTAGAATTATAGAGTACGCATTAGGGATTTCAAATAGAGTAAAGAAACAAATGAATATTGCAACTTGAGTTGCATCTCCCATGCTTGTAGGAGGCACAACCACTGATGAATCAATGTTAGTCTGAGGCTGGTAAGTGATAAAAATGTTAGCATTGTAGATATAAGTTTTAGGGATTTATATCATACACACAAGCAATCCAAATTGAGATCTTGGGAGGGCTTCAACTAATAATCTACATGCATACCTCTGGCCTTTCTCATGTTTGACCCCATATTTGACACTTAGGACTCCTAACAAAATGAAATGAGATAGAATTTGTATGAAGGCACGAAGGGTGTTGTAATAGGTAAAACATAAATAACCCATGTTAATATCCCAAAATTGTTGATAATTACTATGAAACTAAAATTTAATATATGTACTTTGTAAATGCAATTGTTTAATACATGTATATAGAACAAATACATACCATAACCTCATATGCTTTGTTGAAAATAGATTAATACAAGTATGAGAATGTGTTTCAATCATTATTTTGTCACTGATGTCAAACCTGCTACTTGTTGGTAAGACAAGTGTTTAAGTTTATTTGAGTACTATAATTTGTTTGATTGATGAGGAAGTTTTGATCAAATGAGATAAAAATAGCACCTAGAAGAAAGGTTGAGTTATGGTATGAAAGAGGTGTACAAAGATTAGTAAATATAGTGATGGTATAGTGCATTGATTATCTACTTAAGGTTGCAAAGGTTGGATACACTGATTAAGTCTAGAAGAAAAAGTAAGAAGAATTGAGTCTACCAAGCTTGACTGAGTGGATAGTAGGTTTCAAGAAAAGTTAGTGCAAGCTTAGCAGAAAATTAGTTGGAGCCAAGAAAAGTCAAAATTTAGTGTATGTCGAGTGATACTACATAAGTCAAGTAAAGTTTAGTTGATGTTGAGCACCACTAAACTTTAGTGTTTGCTAAGTTATCTAGTTGATTCCAAATGGAAGAATAGTATGGAAGTGAGTGACAACATATTGATGCTAAGTGTCAGTATTCATGTTAAATCATGGATGTGACGAATCTAAGTTGACTATTTTGTTTTCTTGAATTTTGTGAAGCATGTGAAAGATAACTATGTTGAGTTGGTGGCTTAAAATTCATGTTAAACCATTTTGTGGAAAATTCAAAGAGGATTGAAGGAGAAGTTTCTAGAAGGGACTAAAATGAAAGCATGGGCAGATTCATTGAATTCTATTGAACCCTAAAATGGATGATAGAGGATGAATGAAAAAATATCTTAATTTTCTATTTATGGAGATGGTTGGTTAGAAGAAAAAGTTTTCATATCCAAGAACCTAAGGAAGATAAGGAGTCTAGGGTATTGCTTCATTCAGAGACTGAATAGAAGAGGTTGCTATTTGTAAAAAAGCAAGAAGGCTTAAGGGTATGGATGCTTGAAGGGTGAACAAGCTATCAGAGCTGAAGTGTGTGAAAGACAAGTAGAATGGATGGTTGAAATAGAGATCTATAATCTGCAAAGTAAGTTGTAACTTATTATCAAATAAAGCCTTACTGTTACTTTCTAATCATTGTACCATTCTAGGGTAAATCCTTTTGATTAAGGTTGACCTAACAGTCATTTGTAAATCCTTTAACCAGGTGACATTCCAAGTGAATGATCTAAAGTCCTCTAACAAGGCTCACTCCTAATAGGGTGATTGTAATTCTCTAACCAGGTCATATTTAGCAGTGTGCATTGTAACTTTTAACATGGTTAGCCTTTCATAAGGCATCGCTTCAGAAGAGTGAGAATGAGTAGCATGTTATTGGTGGTTATTCCCAAATTGGGTTTCCACATAAAATCATTATGTCAAATTTTTTATTGAATCTATTATGTTTCATGCTTGCATTCCTACAAATTTGATTTGAGAGTAACTACAAGTTTAAGTGATTGTATGATCTAATGGATGCATGCATGAATACTTTTTATTGATATGGGTTTACTAAGCTGTGAAAATATTTATTTGTACATCTAGACCTTGGATAATTGATTTACCCCCCTCTTAGTTATTCTAAAGGATTCCAAGAGTGCTTGTCCTATACTCATAAGAGGAAACATCATTGATGAGGCAACTTTGACAATTTCTTGGATGAAAAAACATAACATGTTATGACACAAAAATGAAATTTAATTGAAAGAAAATATGAAATTTTACCTTTTCCCTATCCAAAACATTGATAGTATCAGGTATATTCATCAACTCTACAAAACTCAATTGTTTCTACATACATTCACCAAACAAGTTATAATGTATTCATCAATAAATTGAGTACATGTATATACATTCATTCATAACAAATTTAAAAATATAAGCATGATTTGTGTTTACTATTTTTTAACATTTGGGTGTGCTTTTTGATTTCTTCTACTTTTCCTAACTTTGAGATGCATAAGGTACCCTAAATCATGAACAAAAGTAACATACGAGGAATGAATAAGATACATCATGAGATCAACCTCAAATTATAAAATTGATAGGTGTGAAAAATATGATACCACATAGTTGTCAAGGCCAAAGTTAATGGTAGAAAGCGTGGCATTGTCAACTTGAAAAATTTCAGCCGCTAACAAGCCCTATAAAAAACTAAAGAGTATTGTAAAAATATGAGTAAACATTGTAAATAGAAAGAAGGCACAAGAGAAACAAGAAAATCATATTAGGGAAAGAAGACGCAAGAAGGAAATGAAGGTCATTGAATGTTTTTTTATCATTCTTTATCATAACCATTGTTTTGTATACCATGACATAAGGGATTTGATAACTGTGAGTTGATTCGTGCATTGGGTAATTGGAGGTACAAAACCAATGGGTCTAAGAAGTTTAATGGATTTAGATAAGGTGGATATGATTGAAATGATATTTTAAAGATAGGAAAAATTGGGGCTCAAAAAGGCTATGAGGCCTAAATTGAAAACAAAGAGATCGGGTAGCAAAAGAGAGATATGAATGAACTTTTGGCACCTTGTCAAGAAATACAAGTATATATTCATGACATCCATACTCTTGCAAGACACCCTAGGTGATATGGAGGTTGATAAGTTCTTCTATGGGAATGTATATATGGAGGATGGACTCATGAGGTTCATTAAATGGTGTTTGGGTAACACTAGGAGTAGAAGATGTGGATGGGAATTAGATGGATTTGATAAATAGGAGGGTTTCAATTAAGGTAGGAGATGAAAAGGGATCTATAAAAGGGGTTTCACTAGTGGTAGGAAATGGAGGGTGATCTATAAATGGGGTGGATAAAAGAGGGATGATAGTTATGGGAGATGGAAGAGGAATGATGGGTGTGGAAGATGGAAATGTTTCAACACTAGAAACTTCACATGATATAATTAGATGACTAGAGTCATCATCTTTACTGAGATATGGATATTATGTTTGTATGCATTAGTATTAGGATGCAAAAGATATAAAGCCAAAGTCAAACATCTAACAAACTAAATCAATTAACAAACATATATGATAAAACAATAAGGAAACCCAAACAATGAGAGTGCAAACCTAAATACCTCTATAGCCTCCTTGATATGTTGATGTGATCATGATTATGAATGCGTGCTCAATTGTATGCTTTATGCTTCAACAATGGATGGATTTGATAGATGGATGCATGAAAATGTGTATATTGCCAAATAGTGCTTTGAAAGTAATAATGGCATAATAATTCTACTCAAAAGGTGGATGATTTGTGAGGAGAAAAGGGTTCAATTTATAGAAAATTGGGTGAGGAAGAGATAAGAATTCCTAATGGATAGTTAACTATGCAATGTATGAGATAGGCTTCAATTTACTGAGATAGGTGGAGGAAATAGACTTCTTTATTTAAAGATGGAAGAGGGATATGTGTCATGAGAGTGAGCTTGGGCTTGATTTGGAGGGAATAAATCATGCCTTAATCTATGTAGATAATTTGGAGAGGGATTTTAGACATTGAAGAGGTGCTGATAGAATTCAATTAAGGTGGATGAGGTGGCTCAATTGACTTGAGGATGTGGGAGGTGTATAGATTTGTTAGAAAAAGGGTTGGTTGATGAGCTTAATTAAATAAATAAATTATTAAATTAAAAGGAGAATTATTGGTGCATGAGATTTAATTAAATAAACAAATATTTAATTAAAAGATGAGTTGAATTTGGGTAAGTGGTTGTTTAGAGGACGAGTTTGTCGTTGGAGGTATATTATTAATTAAATTAATAAAATAGAGAGGAGTTTGGGTGATTAAATTAAATGGGTTTTATATTTTTTTAATTTAATAAAGGAAGGTGGACTTTATTAAAGAGGTTGAAAAGTGGCTCATACTCTCAATGTAGGAGTACAAGACAAGTGGAGATCAGTTCTACATTTTAGAAAAATGTGAGATAGGATGGAGGATGTGAGAGATAAGTAGGGGATTTTTCTTTTTAAATTGAACCCTTAGGATGTGGACTGTGGTGGATGAATGGGTGGGATTTTGGAAACTTTGTAGGAATTTTGGGATTTTTGGATAGGTTTGAAGATAGCATAAGGATGTAGGATATATGTTGATAGGATGATTTTGATAAGGATAAAAATTTATTATTTTTGTTGTTTCCTTCTTGTGAAATGGGGTGATGAGGTGGAATCCATTTGAAGCTTTCAGTATGGGATTCTTCATGAGGAGAATCATCATGTAGTTGAGCACTTAATTTAATATAGCAATATTAGTGACTGGCCAAGGTTACCAAGAACATTAAGGCCTTGTCATCATTTTTGCATAGGACTAACTCAAAATAACACACAAGGATTGCCCCAGCATCACACCCAAAACCCGATGGGAATCAAAGTAGAAATGACACTGGTTGTTCCCACAAACAAGCAATATTTCCCAATTGTACTATGTAATCATAATTATCATATGTTTGGATATGCAAGGGTTATGCCTAACTAACTTACAAGTAGAAAAAAAATGAAAGAGAGATCAAGACCTTGCTCATTAATTGCCTCATTCGCAACACACCATGATGAATGTGTTAAGATTATGTGTGTTGCACACATTGCATAATATTGTTCTATTGTATTACTTTATTTTATTATGTAATGTTGCACCTAGGGGTACCTAGATGGGCATGCAAAATGTAAATATTCCCATGGTATGTCCTTGATCAATTGTACTGTAACATTGTGATGGTAATTATTTAATATTGGGGAAAAGAACTAAATCCTATATTAAATGTGCGGTCAATGGGTTAGGTAGCACATGGTTTATGTAATACCACTTGGTGGTTTTGTGGAACTTTCTACTATATAATTAGCCACAAGGGTAGTTGTAGAGACATGGCAAAAGGGGAAAGGTGAAAAAGGAAAATCAAGCAAGAAAAGGCTTGACAAGTTAGCCAAGGGAGAATTGGTGAGGGTTGGAAGCATGGCATGGGATGTGTGGATTCATGCTTGTTCACATGGATTACTTGGTTGTGGTTGTGGCTTTAATGGCTTCCACAATTGTATTGCAATTGTATTTTTTCTTAATAATACATGGTGATGAATACCTTTGGAGGTTGGGTTTTTTTCCCTCAATGAGGGTTTCGTAGGGTATATCTTGTGTCACATTTTTGTGGGTATGTTGTCTATTCTCTTGCATGTGGATTTAAATTACATATTTTTTATAGATCTATTATGGGTTATGTGGAAATGGTTATATATTTGTTGGTTGCAAGTTTCTTTACAGAATGATCATGGTGACCTTGAGGAAGGGATAACCAAATTTCTCAAAAAAGACATGCAAGAACCAAAGTTGAAATCCAACATTAAAAAGGAGAGTAAATCAACAAAGAATAATTATGTGCTATAGATATCGGTAGGACTCATTACTGGCAGACCCAACTCTAATGAGAGGAAATGTGTATCCTACAAGGATTTATTAGTAGCACCTAGCAGTTAGATTCAATAGCAACCAGAAACTCTAAAGACAACACTTTAGTGACAAAGGATTTGAACATAAGGAGTTTATAAAGTATGTAGCAGTGAGAACTAAAGTCCATGATGATATGACTAATGAATAATGATGACTAAGGACCAAGAACTGATGAGTTAATGAGTGGTGACTAATATTGGGGGATAGTGATGACTGTTGACTATTATGTGGATGGTATGTAAAATGAAAATGACCAAGATATTGACAAGGATGACACTATATAGGAGCTATTTATAGGGATTGTGAGGATATGTTGGTGCTATGTACATGGGATGGTGAAGATTGGATGTGATGCATTTATATAGTACATATTCTAAGGGTGAAGGATAATGTGATAAAGTTATTGATAGAACACATGGGATATGTTACATTTTGATATTTTTATAATACATGTCAAGATCTAGGATGGTATCATCCATAGTAGAGCTATAATACATATGGATCATGATAGAGTACAATGTTTTTGGATTTTTTGCAATTATAGTTTTAAGTGCAAGTGTTTTGATCATGTGATTTTGAAACACGTCGAGGATATGGCTAAGTGGATGGAGGAATGCTATGGGGATTGGATAGATACTAGAATGGTCCATGTACACATGGTGCTTATTGTTAGGTTTTCACCAACTAACATATCCAAGGTGCTTGAATTGCCAAGTTTTTACTATCAGATGCTTACTTTTTTGTTTTTCTCTCTGTCTCTGTCTCTCTCTCTCTATCTCTCTTTTTGTACTTTTTTCAAGACTAGTAGGTAACACTGAGTGGCTCAAGCATAGAACTTCTTAAGGTGAACTATACTAGTGGGGTCATTTAGAATCTCACTTTTCAGAGTGGATAGCTGATATGTTGCTAAGACAAAAAATGTTGTGACAACTTATGAACCTAGCCAGGCAAGCTCAAATTTTCCTTTCTTCTCTCTATCTAATTCGAACATCATGTTATCTTTTAGGACCATGTCACCCACTTGAAACTAATTGGGATGAACCTTTTTAGTAAAGTTTCACTTCAGTCTATTTTTGCAAACTACTAGGTGGTCATAGGCTTGTTTTCTTTTCTCATAAAGTAGATCTATCTAGGTGAGTGTAGAAAATCTATAGTCATCATCGAATATTTCAACTTGCAAAGATATATGCAAGGATGAGAGTTCAATCTCTATGGGTAAGACTACTTCATCTCCATAAACCATGGAGTATGGTGTTGTGCTAGTAGATGCATGGAATGAGGTGCAATATGTCTAAAGGGCATGTTTGATTTTCAAATGCCAATCATGGCTAAAATCATTTGCAACCTTTGTTAGGATCTTGAGTAGGGTTTTATTGGTTTCCTCTACCTAACCATTGCCTTGTGAAAAGTATCAGCTAGAAAAATGGTGATGGATGTGTAAGTGGGAGCACAATTCCTCCATATTAAGGTTTTAAAAATTTTGAACATTGTCTAAAAAGATAGTGGCTAGGATACCAAAGAAGTAAATAATGTGGTAGAGGATGAATTTAGAAACTTTGACTCCTATGGTGTTGAGAAGTGGGACTACTTCAACCCACTTAGTGAAATAATATGTAACTTTGATGATCCATTTATGTTTGTTAGAAGATGGAGTTGGGTGTGATTACCCCAACAAGATCAAGCCCCTAGCATACAAAGGGCCATGGTGGTGAGATGAGTTGTAGATCTTGTGTTGGTGCATGGATTAGATTACCATTCTATTGACATGGTAGATATTTCTTAACAAACTCACAAGCATCATGTTCTAATGTGGGCCAATAATACCCAGCCCTTAAAAGTTTCTTAACTAGGCCCATTCTACTCATGTAGGCATCATAAATTCTAGCATGTACTTCCTTTAAAGCCATACCAGCCTTGTTTGAGTCTAGATATTGAGAGAGTATTGTGATAACCTCAACAATATAAGGTGTTTTCCACAATAGTATAGCGAGAAGAGATGCAAATGAAGTTGAGGCATTGGTGTTTAGTAAGATGGGGGGAAACGATACCATCTTTGAGGTAAGCATGAATTTGATGGTACCAAGGGGATTGGGGACCAGCCAGAACACAAACCATCATTTATTCATCATATTTCATAAGCAAGATCATGGAATTGTTCAACTAAGTATTGGTACTATGAAGCTTCTTGTGGAATGTCCAAATGTTATCCAATAGTAGCCATAGCATTGAAAACCTCATTCTAAAGTCATGGGACCTGTGTGAACTGAATCTTGGTAAAAAAAAAATTTCTTCTTCTTGACCATCTCTTAATAGGGCAACAATTTATCATCTTTTGTCTAATAATCATCCAAGAATTGTTTGATGATGAGTTGTGAATCACCAAACAATTATAATTCTATAATATTCCATTCAATGGTTTTTCTAATTCGTATGATGAGAGCCTCATATTATGCTATGTTTTTTGTTTATGGAAACCTTAGTTTAAAGTATTGAGGAATGTAATCACCTTGAGGGGTGACCAACAAAATTCATGCTCCTGATCTAGTAGATGTATAAGATCTGTCAAAGTAAAGTGTCTATGGAGTTTGTTCTTCTATGAGATAGAGATACTCATCAAGAAATTATGTGATCCAAGTATGGTTATCATCTAGAGGTGCATCTACCAATTGATCTAGAATAACTTAACCTTTCACTTCTTTCTAATCTATATACTAGAGGTCAAACTCACTGAGAAGCATGACTCACTTTGCGAGATGCCCTATGAGAGTTTTCCATGAGAGCATGTATGTTAATGAGTCAATTTTGGAAAAGAGCTTTATTGTGTCGCTAAGAATGTAGTGGTTAAGTTTCTAAGTGGAAAAGACCACTACCAAACAAGCTTTTTCCATAGGCGAATAGTTGAGTTCATAGCTAACAAGAGTATGTCTTATGGAGTATATATCTCTCTCTTTTCTATTATCATATAGTTGAGCCAAGAGCACCCCCAGAGCTATTGATGTAGTTGCTATATATAGTATCAATGGTTTTTCTATAATAAATGGCACTAAGATTGGTGGATTTTCCAAATACTACTTGAGTGTTTCAAAGCTACATTGATTGATTGGATCTCACTTAAAACTTTGGTCCTTTTTTAATAAATGTGAGAATAAAATAAAATGACAGCAATCTACAAGTTGTGAGATGAATCTATGAACTGATTGCAACTTTCCTTGTAGGCTTTTGAGTTTCCTAAGTGTCCTAGGAGGAGGCATGTCCATGATAGCTTTTACCTTCTTGGGGTTGATCTCTATATCTCTCTGGGAAATTATGAATCCTAGAAGTTTCCCTAATATGACACCAAAGGCATACTCCTCTACATTCAACATGAGATGGTACTTTACTAGATGGTCAAAGGCCTCTTCTAAGTGATTTAGATGATCTAAGTTGTCTAGTGATTTGACCAAGAAATCATCTACATAATCCTCAAGAGTTTTGTGGACTAAGTTATGGAAGATAATTGTCATGGCTCTTTGATATGTGGCTCTAGAATTCTTTAATCGAAATGGCATCATGTTGTAAAAAAAGGTACCCTGATGGGTTGTGAATGCAATCTTATGTTGATCTTCTTTTGCAATGTGGATTTGGATATATCTTGAAAATCCATCCATGAGTGACAACATCTCATGTTTGGTTGTAAGGTCCATAATAATGTCTATATTTGGTAAAGGAAATTCATCTTTAGGAAAATTCTTGTTGAGATCTCTAAAGTTGATATAGATTCTAATTTCATCATATTGCTTTGTAACGAGGACTGTATTAGAGATCCATTCTGAATAATTAATAGGTCTAATTGAATTTTTCATTGAGCAATTTCTCTGATTCTTCTTTTACAAACAAGGGTAACTTAGGGTGCATCTTTCTCAACATTTTCCTAACTAGATTTGTCTTTGGATCTAGTACCAAGTAATATATAACTAGTTCTAGATCCAATCCTAACATGTCTTGATAAGACCATGCAAAGAAACCAATTTTTTCCCTTATTCTTTTAGCAAGTGCTTCCTCTTGGGTTATTGGTAATGATGTGGATATGTGAACAAGCCTTGTGATCTTTGTTGTACTGGTATTGATCAACTTTGCTTCCTTAGTGATGATAGATGATACTTCTAGTATTTTATCTTGTAAGGGAAGGATAAAATCTCCATCTTTAGGTGCCTCTAAGAGGTTTTCACCATCAGATACATCCTTCATTGTTATTTGTTTTTTTATTGAATCTAGTGGTTCCCTAAGGGAGTTTTCACCAAGGAACCCTTTGATTTTCTGATCTTTTTCCTTCTTTTCACTTTTGTGACTAGAAATTTCCTCCTCCCCAAAGTAGCCCTTTGGATCTAGTTTGTAGAGATATGTTGCTGATACTTTGACTTTCTAGTGTGATGCTTTAACTTCGATGAATCTAAGGAGTGCAATCTCTCTTGGAAATTCATCAATATAGAATACACTAGGTTTTCCCCAATTAATGAGTTAAGGATGTATAAGTGGGAGCTCAATAAGATGAATGGATGTTTTGTGGAGGATGGATTCTCCTAGGTTGACGTCATCAAAGATATCACCATAGTCTCTCTTTTCTACTTCTTTTGGGATGCTTTTGACTTCCATGAGCCCATTTTGGAAGGAAAGTATGGTCATTCTTAGTTGTGCCCCTAATTATGGGTAATCCAAATCCAAGGCATTTCTTCTTTGTATTTTCAAATGCTTCTATAGGTTATATGATTCCTATATCTTTTTGGCCTAGGCTACCTCCTTGATAGTCCTATTTTTCTATCTCAAGTTTATAGGAATAGGGATATTTGTGTTTTAGATAATTTACAAGATCTTTTCCCTTAAGTGGTGGTTCCCTGTATAGCCAGTTGCTTATCTCTAGTGACATTTCTTTCTCATAATTGTAAACAAATGTGCATTTTCCCATACGCTTGAGTTGAGGGTGATGTTCTCCTTTTTACCTTGGTTTGATGGACACCCTTATATGGGTGGGTCAAGGGGCAAGGCATCAACTACAAATGCATTTGTGAGGTTGTATTCACCACATCCCTAGTGGTATATCTTAATGGTGGATAAAGTGGAGGCAAGGATAGTGTGTGGATCACAAAAAGTATTGAAAGAGTTAGCAATGGTAGTTTTGATTTCAATTCTAGGGTAATGGTTGGTGTATGATTACTATAATACATTACAATAGGTAAAGAGTTTTGGATCAGCATAAATGGTTAGATCGGTGCCTTGATTTGGAAATTTGAGGCATTGATGATATGTAGATGGAGAAGCCTTCATTAGATGAATCCAAGGGTAGTTGAGGAGGATGTTAAATGGTAGGTTTAGATCAACCACATGGCACATTGTTTCCTGAATAACTAGACCAACTTTGATAGGTAGTTTGATGGTTCCTTTTTATGTTCTTTCAAGGTTATGAAATTCCTTAATTATGTTTACTTTATCCATGATGTTAGTCTTAGTATACCGTACTTTTTAAATGAATTTTAGAGTACTTAAGTTGAGGGTTGAACCATTATCTATCATGACCTTTTTGATGGAAAATTTGGAGACCACGACATCTATGTGGAGTGGGAGGATATGATCTAGCTCTACTATAGGAATTTTGAAAGTCTTGAAAGATAGTGGACATGGTGTAGATAGGTTTCCTACTAGATTTTGGAGTTCAATGGTGTTTATGTCTATGGGGACATGAGATTCATGGAGGGTGTTATTTAGGATCTCTTGATGTAGTGGGCTTGTGTGAAGAAGACTCAAGATGGAGATTTGGGCTTGTATATTCCCAAGGTGTTCCAAGATGTTGTACTAGGATCCTAAGGTGGCAGTCATAGATGGTCCTTAGGTTCTTGAGGTGGTTGTTGTACTTGGTCCTAAAAAAATCATAAGGCCATGTCAAGTTGTGATAGCACATTGGCACTCAATTCCTTTCACATGGATGACATTAATTAAAGGTTCTTCTTTGGATATGTAGTCGATAAGATTGTCATAATTTATGTAACAAATGATGTAATCCTTAGTATCTTGAAATTCACCTTTCTTGTGTGTGTCATTGTTGTTTTTTTTGGTGCTATTGATAGGTTCCTTTCCCATGTTCTTGTTGTAAGGTGGAAAATCATTTTGGTAGATTTTTAGTTTTGCATATTGGGATGAATGTACATTCCTCCTACTGTGATTTCTTTGTGATCAACAAGATCTTGTGCGTAGTCTTTGAGGCTCATACATTTGAGGGTGGTATGCCCTTTTACTTGATTATAAGTTCATTATTCATTATCTTTGAACCAAGTTAGGGATGTCATCATCTATTTGGTGTGAACATGGAAAGACCACTAGATTTTTCTTTACCATTCTATCAAATATAAAACCCAGAGGTTCACAAAGGGTAGTATAAAATTATTTAGACTCAATATTCTAGATGCATGGTTTTTTTTCCCAGTGTGATAGATATGGAATTTGTTTGATTTGTGAGGGAATGTAGATGGTTTGACCTTATATTCTATTGGTACCCTTGTTGTTGATATGATTGATATCAACATGGATGCTATTTTTGATAAGATTGTTTTTTTTTTATAGGGTAGTTTTTGTTTAGGTGGTTGTTGGTAATATTTTTTTGGTTGATAAGGGGTGTTTTGTTGATTTTGAGAGATGTTTGTCAGATGAATTCTCTTTGTATCAATAGCACTGTTAGTTACAACATTTTTTTTTTGTTGTTCCAATATCTAGACTTCTCATTAAGATAATTACAATCCTGGTTGTTTTCCTTGTATAGTTTTATGACACCCTTGTCAATGATTTCCTTTTGTAGTTCCATACATTTTTCTCTAACATCCTTATATGTTTGTAGGAGAATTCATGTGCATGGTGTTCAAGTTTAAGATGTGGGTTTTTGACGAACATTTTAACAAAAAAAATTAGTTAGGTTGCACACTAATCTAGTGGTAAGGGTTTGCCACCTTTATAAGAAGTCAGCAAGGCTTTCACCCTCCTTTTATTTGGTGTGGACTAACTCCACCACTGATATCTTTGTCTCAACTACATGAGTGTACTATGCAATAAATGTTTCAAAAATTTTAGAAAATTTACTCAAAATCCCATAAGGTATATGATAGAACCATTCTAGAGTGGGACACCCAAGACTTTTAGGGAATAGACGAATGAGGAACACGTCATTGTATGCTACTTCCTAACAATGCATGTAGAATTATTTGAGGTGTGTTATGGGATCTTCCTTCCCCCTACATTTTTCAAACTTGGGTATCTCAAGATGCTCAGGAAAGGGTATAGTTTTGATAGATCTAACAAATGGATAGGGGTACATAGTCCCAAATTTATAACTCTTAGCTTCATTACCTACCTTGATCTCTTTAAATGCCTTTCTCATTTCTTCTCACTCTAGGTTTACTAGCAGTGTGGGGAGTGTCACCATTTCAAGTGACCCTAGTATATGATATGGATTTGATGGAGTGGGAGAATATGGTGAGTTTTGTGGTACGAACGGTAGTGGTTGAGATGAGGATTGTTCTACTACTTGAAAAATATTTGGCGTTGGCTATGGATAAGTTGGCACATACTAATTTGATAGATTTTTCACATATTGGGGTACTAAGGAAATGGATGGTTGTTGCATAGATGGATGAGTTTGTGTTGGTACATATGGCATGTAGTGTTGTTGTAGGTTTTTTTGTGGTGGATGTAGCTAAATATTGGTCTAGGTGGCTATATTTTTTCCATTATATGTTCATAGTGTGTTGGTATGATGAGGTACATGGATAAGGGGTGGTATAACATAGTTGATTGGGGGAATTACCCTTTTTTGTTGCTAGAGTGGTGGGTGAGCAGTGTGGCTACTTCCAAGTGGTGGCATCATGAAGTAGTTAGAGATAGGTTTAAGGTCACTTGTCAGTGACGGAGTTGGTATAGTAGGGGTGAAGCTAAGGATGCCTACAGCTTGTATTTGTGCTTCGTCCAAGCTCCATGAGGCAGATAGAAATGATGTCAACATACTCATATGTTTTGTAGATGGAGTGGAAGTAGTAATAGTTAGTGAGGTGGTTTGAGTAATAGGTTCCATGGATGGCATCACTGTAGTGTATCGTGGTCTAGACCATGAACCTTGTTGGGTTGTGTTGTCAGTATTTCTAGTGGGAAGAATGATGGAAGTAGATGGGGTTTGTTGAGTGGTAGTATTATGGCTAGGTTTCTGGGAATTGATAGGCCATCAAATGTTCAAAGGCATGGATATGGGTTGTGTAATAAAAATAGTAGTGATGGAAATGCTAGTGGATCGAACTGGTAAAGTGGTGGTTGGTTGCAACATTATATGAATTTTAGATAGTGTGATGGGAGATGATTGTCTTTGGGGATGGGAGCATTGATTTGGGTGGATGCAGAAAAAGGGTCTATTAGTGGTTGTATCAATGGCTGACATTCATTTCTAGGTTTTTTGAGATCTAAAGGTTTCCATGACGTGGGCATTCTAAAAAGTAAATGGTTATGAACTATGATAGCAATGGATGGTAGCATTCATCCAAAGTCAAAAATTCTAGTATTTTCTCTTTCAAATTTGGCTTTGATGGTATCTTTACTCTTTTCAATGATGGTGCTAACTAATGATGCATTCCTAGGGTAACCCATAAATGCCTTTATGGCAGAATTTGTGTGTTGTGAAATCTTAATGATTTGGGTGTTGGATTTTGAATTTTGAGATAATGGGTGTTGCATTTTTTTTATTTTCTTAGGATTTAGACATGTGCTAGTTCTTGTGTTAAGAGGATATGGAGCAGTTTCCTTTTCCTTCATTTTACTGAGACATGTGGTTGGTGGAATGAAATGACACTATAACCTATATGCAGGGTACAAAAAGGAAATACGATAGTGGATGCAAGCAAGGAAACAAAGTCTATGATCTTAGATTTTCTAAGAGACTAAAGGTCGTGAGAAATGTTGGAAGATAGTCTAATGGTGGAGGATTAGTCTAAGAAAGCAATGCTTGTAAGACTGTGAGGATTATCTTGGTATCAAAGCTGGATATAATGTAACATGTGTGGGAGATATAGGATGATGGTAGATAATCAAGTGTGGAGCCTAACCTTTTGATCAAGGTGATGAGGGACACAAATGACGAGATAAAATACCTTGGACAAGTGTGTTAGCCAATAGATAGTCATAGTGCTATGTGGATTGGAGATATAACATGTGTGGTTGCTAGCATGATGATACTAAAGACAAGATATGATAGATGATGTGAATCAAGATACAACTAGTAAATGATTATGGATGTGCTTCTAAGGGATGATGAAACAAAGAATGTTGAAAATGATAAGCTATATGATGGCTCTAAGAAAAAACTCTAGGGGAAAAAAGTGTAAAATGTGTGAGAAGTTGGACCTGATCATAAAAGTTGTAAGTGGTGATCTTCATAAGGGCATAATTAACTCTAAGGTGGGCTTTGAGTTTGTCAATCTTGCACTCCCACTCTAATTGTAATCTAATTTCAATTCCCTCTCTCTCAATTTGATCCAATTGGGAAATTCTTGAATTAGGTGTTTCTTTTTTGTGTTTAGCTTCTATTTCTCTGTATACTTAGGATAGCTATAGCTTAATCTTTTTAAAGTTAGGTTTGAATCATTTTAACATTAGGACTCAAATTTTAAGATTTTCTTGGATAACAACTTTCAAATCAAGTAGTGATTATGGTAATTATACATTAAATAATCACTTTCTCTAGAAAAAATACTAGGGTTGTTGCAAATGGACTAGATAACAACCTTTGAGTACTTAATGATAAAGATCTTGGTAATAAAGTACAAGATGTGTGATGAAGCTAAAAGGAATCATGATGGTTGATGGATAACTAATTGATAAGCCTATGGTTTACACCTTTCCTGAGGATTAAATTGTTTACTTTGTTATCTTACTCAATTTACATAATGTTTTTTTTACTCCTCCTTTCTCAATTTGTAGACCTTTACAAGTCTAATATTGGAGGTGCTAGTTTTTGGCATGTTGAATCTCTTTCTCTATATGCTAAGGATGGTTTAATCTTGACTTTTGTAAACTTGGTCTTTAGTTGGTTGAACATGATCACTTGACTTCTCTTTGCACAAATAAATAATCACAATAATCAATAGCACAAGTAACCTTTCAAATGGATAAAGAAATGATATGATTTTATAATTTCAACCAAAATAATCCTAGGGTTGTTGCGAATGAAATTGATAATAGCTTATTAGTACCCAAAGATAGATTTCTTGACAATAAATATGATATATGAATAAATAGACTCTCAAAGGACATAGCAACTTTGAGAGAGACAAGTACACAATATTTTATGAAAATTGATTTTGGATAATAGGACAAAGAATTGTGTATTTTAACAAATATTTTCACAAGGTCAAATCAAAATGGACGAACTTCTTAAGCACATTATCCCTAAGGTCAAATTATCTTTTTAGAATATGGCTAAAAAGTTAGATACTAAGTTGGTCCATAATTAGATCCATGGAGTCCTCCCAAATGATTGTTACGCTCGTGACGCACTTAAGAATCTATTCTAACCATGCTAAAATTGTAGGAAACTTTTTCTACCTAAGACTACCATTAGAAATGCATCACTTGAACTTGCATGGATATAGAGCAAGAATTTTTTCAGTGCCTTTTTTATATGTTGGTTAAGGAGTTTACCAGTGTGAGGTCATTCTTTGATGGGATGATGCTTCCCAATGAATAGGCCTCTCTAGAAGTACACCTAGGGTTGTTGGGAATGATCTTGCTAATGACATTTTGCTACAGATGTCACTTAATTAATAGGATTCTAAAATTCAATAAAGCAAATGAGCCCATAGAAGTGTAGTAGTACAAAAAATCCTAGAAACACTCCAAAGAGTTTGTTCTTTCCAAATTGAAGATTTTAAATTGGTTTTCTTTGATAGAACACACACATGATTAAGATGAAATATTTATTTTTCCAACTTGAAAATACACATTGTCAACTTAGTAAATGGATCATCAACTTTATAAATCATTTGAAGGGGTCAACTTAATAAATTGAATCGTAAAAGATGGAAAGAGAAGGGAATAAGAGCATGTTAACCTTGGTCATTCATGAATTGTGCATACATTTTAAAGCCAAAATTGAAGTGTACAATTCACAAGATTGTTTCACTTCATTTTAGACCCAAATTAAAAAAATCATTGTTTGGTTCTTTCTCTTAATCATTCAAGATTGTGTGTATGTGAGAGAATGCATTGTTTATTTTAGTACCCAAAATGAAATGTGAGTTAAATTTTAAGATTTAAAAATTTAACTCTCAAAGCTTTTTTTAGATCTAAATTTTTTGTTACAACCTTCGAACAACATCTCCAACCTACCAAAAAAAATTCCTCAGACAATACCTTTATTTTCTCCTGAAAGAATTTTTTATGAATAACTATGAAAAAGATATGAATTTTGAAATATTGATCCAAAAAATCCGAATTTTTTATAGTAGGATGCTAGCATCAACATCAACTTGTAAAAGAAAATTCATCAGCCAATTCTTTCATTTTCTCCCAAAATAATTGTGAAAAATGATAAAAATCATTAAAAAAATGATAAATTGACAAAAATTGATCTTAAACTTTGATTTTTTTATAGTAGTTTGCTGACATCAATATCAACCTACCAAAAAATTTCATTATACAATTATTTTATTTTCTTCTAAAATGATTTTGTTATGAAAACTCATGCAAAAAATATAAAATATCACAAATTGTACAAAATATTCTAAATTTTTTACTGTAGCTTGCGCACAACAACAACCTATAAAAAAAAATTCATCATATAAATCTTTTATTTGCTCCCAAAATAAAGTTATTAAAAGTAATCATGAAAAAAATATAAAGTATTGCAAATTAATTGAAAAATTCTGATTTGGGATCCAGTTGCAGTACCAAACCCACCTAAAAGTGGAGGTAAACCAATCATTGAACTCTTTGATGAGATTGAAGATGATTCATCTAAAAAAGGGGAAAAAACATTGTACTTCTACTTCTGAAGGTCATCCCAAAATAATATTTGTTAAATCTTCAAATCCAATTATAGTTGATCCCACTAGCACTGGCACTGGCACTGGTATTGATGAACCTTGTGCAAAAAATAATATTTTTTGACAATTAAAACACAAGAAATGCCAGTGGTTACTTCACCACTGTATGCACCAATAGCTTCTATACAAAACCCTAAAAATAGTCCTAAAATGCTAAGATTTGGAATGGGTCATCTTCAGTATGTTGTCAATCCTCAAAATACAATTGTAAGTGGAGTAAATGTAACTGGATTTGGAGGAGCATACAACAATACAACTAATAATTTACCTTTCAAATAGTCAATTGTGTTAGCAAAGCCAAATTTTAGTTTAAAGGAGTTTGTAGGGTAAAAGTACAAATCTATGTCACCTTTTAGGCTAACTTATTAGAATGACTAAATTTGAGTATTTCTATCCAATAGATGATTTTGTTCAAACATTTAATCTTGATAAATTTATTCTAGCTAAGTTATATATGGTCTCACACTTTTCCAATTGAAAATGTTTATTAAATGCCTGTTTTATGCTAGTTTGTATCCAATTACTAAATAAATTTAATTATTTCAAAAAAGTGATGTTTCAATAATTCTTACTATCTTTTATGATATTATTTTACTAACATATAAACACCATTTTATAGAGCTCAAAGTCAAGAATATTCTCATATAGAGTTTATAGTGTTTTAACTAGAAATAGTTTATTGTAATTAAAAATATATTAAATCATATAAAAAATAAATAAAAATTATGACATTCTAGAGGAGAGAGTCCTCTTCTAGAATGTATAATTTTTCTTCTGGATAGAGTAGATTTGTTTTGAAAAATGTGGTGGGAGATGAAAAATATCAATTTCAAGTGAGTTAAAATTTAAATCATTAGAGTAGAGAAAATATATGTCTAAAGTCTTTTTTTTTTTTGATTGTTCTAGCTATAGATGTTATCTATAACATAGTCTGAGTTCAAATAGAAATAAGTTTATTTCCATATATTTTTGTGGTGGGAACTAAACCCTTAATTTTTATCATTTTTCAGCAACTAAAACATTGTTTATAAAATTTAGAAAAATATATCAATTCTTATTCCAAAAAATTATTAAAAATTATAATAGAAAACTTTATCCATTTCTACACATTTCATTAGTTTACTTCATTTTCAAATTCTAAATAATAATACCAATTTTATGTCATTGAAGGTGAAGAGCTATACTTTTGTTAGCCTTTTCCTTTAAAAAAGGGTGACACAAGTTTATGCTTTTACCATGCATCAAAGTTTGATCAGACAAGCAAAAGAAACAGGTAAATTATGAAGACTTTGAAAGGTGATTCAATTGTTGAACATTAGGGATCTACTAATAGCATATTTCCAACATATGATCCAAACACCAAAATGATGAACTTCATGGTTGTTATGCCCCTAGCTAGAGATATCAACCCACTAGAAAATGTAATACATTGTAATGTTGTACAAGTTACTAGCCTTTAAATGGATTTCTCAAAAGTGAAAAATATTGACAAAATTAATATATCAAAAGAGAGTGAAAAAAAATGGTCTACTCTACACTTCTAAAAATGGAGAGGGAAAATAAAAGGCTTACAAAGATAATAGAAAAGTTATAGGCAGACCATGATAATGTGAAGGCCAAGGAGAAAGCAGCAAACAATAGGTTCAAAGAATTTCAAAACAAGACAAAGAATTCTTATTCTATAGAGCCAACTGTCTAGTATGAAAAGATGAATGAACAACAAAAAAATCTAACTAAAGAATTGGACGAGTGCAAAAACAGAATTTAGCATGAAAAAGCCTCTACTACACAAGTGTTCAAGTCTATAGGGAGTAGTGCACAGGTCAACAATAAATTGAAAACTGACCTAGACTCTGTTGTCAAGGAAAATAATAATTTGAAGATTAAATTGGAGAATGAAAGGAAAAATCAATCCTATACTGAAAATACAATCCATAATTTGAAGATGGCATTGGAGAATGAAAAGTAAAAAGATGATTCTAAGGCAAGGATAATTGATAATTTGCAGAAGGAATTGGGGAATAAGAAGAAAAAAGAGGAGTCTAGTGCAAATACAATCCACAATTTAGAGAAACAATTGGAGAGTATGAAGAAAAAAGAGGATTCAACTGCAAAGATAATCCTTAACTTGAAGAAGGAATTGGAGAATGTGAAGAAAATGGAGTCTAGTGCAATTGTAAACAATAATATAATCCACCATATGAAGAAGGAATTGGAGAATGAGAAAAAAAAAGAGAGGAGTCAGCAACAAAGAAAATCCTTGATTTGAAGAAGGAATTGGACAGCATGAAGAAAGAAGAGTCTAGTCAAACACTCCATGATTTGAAAAAGAAATTGGACAATGTGAAGAAAAAAGAGGAGTCAACTGCGAAGATAATCCATGATTTGAAAAGGGAACTCAAGGATGAGAAGAAAAAATAAGTAACTACTGCAAAGACAATCCAAGATTTGAAGAAGAAATTGGATGATGAGAGGAAGAAAGCAACTAATTGGCAAGCACAACTAGAGAAAATATAGAAAAAGAGTAAAATAGAGATGTTTGAAATGAAAAAAGGGATGGAGAATGTAATTACACAAATTATAAAGACATCTTTTGAAGACCACCATGTCAAGGATACTATAATAAACATAGTTAATTTTATCGAAATTTTTTTTTGGGAGAAACTAATGAAGAATAGTGATAGTTTGTTTGAATGGCTCAATTTAGGCAACTTGCCTGAGGAAACCACTCCAAAATGAATTACAAGTTGCATTGAACCACTATCAATAATTAATGCAATTATAGATCAATTCCTTGATTCATATAAACATATCTCTTCGAAGTATTCATTGTTGATGAGATTACAACTATTTAGCTACAACCTAAAAAAAATAGAGCTTCCAAATGTTGCAAAATGGAGTGCCCTAAAGAACATCATTGGAGTTGGGTCATCTTCTGAAATTGTTACTATTAGTATCAGCGATAGTCATAGTTGATAGCACCAAGAAGTAACAAATTAGTATGAGATATAATTTTCTTAGTTGTTTCTCTTTAAATTCAAATTTTGGATTTAATTTCAACTTTGTTTAATGTTAATTGTTACAAGAATCAAGAGCTAGCATATCAAAATAGTTTGACACCTAGGCACTGGCATACTATTACTGCACAAAGCATCTAGAAGCATTTCCCTACTCCTACTTTAAAAAAATTGTACAATTGAAAATGTGGCAATGTGATTGTACACACATAATGTAGTAATAACCTAATTATATATACAATTACAAATTGACCTTCAACTATTGTTGCTCCCTTGTATCTATAAAAGAGAATTCAGGGTCATTTGACATTGAGTCATTCGCAAAGGGAATTCAGGATCATATACATTGAGTCATTTGCAAAGGGTTGTAATTGTTTGTTATTGTTAAATGTATTGCTAATTTATAATAATAAATTATAATACAATTTTTTGAAGAAAGCTTATTTTGTTAAATGCATTAAGTTAAAATTTCTTAAAGAAATATTATTCTATTAAATGTATTATGTTACAATTTCTTAAAGAAACTAGAATCAATGAAAATCTAAAAATGCCTAAAAACTAGAATGAATGAAAATCTCAAGTTCAACATGTATTATTGTATTAAAACTAGAATCAATGAAAATCTCAACATGCATAAAAACTAGAATCAATGAAAATCTAAACATGTGTAGACTCTAAAAGTAAAAACTAGGTTCAATGAAAATCTCAACATGTAAGTTTGTAACATCAACATGTGTAAAAAAAATTAAGCATCTATAAAAGGATAGTGAATGAAGGTCATAAATTCACTTCTACAAACATAATTAATTAATATATAGAGTCTTAGACATTGGTAAGACTAGAGCACATAAATTAATTTGAATTAAAATTGGCAAGACCAGAGCTACTAGCCTACTACTTGACACACACAAAAGTTAGAACTTGAAGTTGAGAAGCTGTTATAGTTGCCACTCCTCCTAAACTAGCTCAACATCCCTATCATCAGAATCCTTCTCATTTATTGCATATAACATTTCATTGTTCACTGTGTTTTCTTCAAAATCACTATTAGTATGCATGCCAAAGTCAACTTCATCTCCATTGCTTTCAGTATCAATACATTAACCACTGCCACTACCATCACCACTACCACGGCCACCGCCACTACCACTACCACTACCACTACCACTGTCACTTAGGTTTGAAATGTTGGTCATTCCTATTCTTTGACATTTATTTTTTCCAAATGTTGAGATCCATATCATAAGGGAAACTATCTACCTCATATCTAAAATTATAGAGCCTCAAACAATTATCCAAATTTTAGTCTAATTTGTTTCTAACCTTTCACTTCAGGAAGCCCAAAGTGTTAAAAACTCTCTCATCCTCTGTTGAACCCAATATCATTGTCAAACATAAATTGGTAGGCTTGAAATATTCTAGTATTGACTCTCTCAATTGATTACTCTGAACAAGGTTTTCCCAAAGCTTTGTTACTGCTCCCTCTTCGTTTGGATTCTCCATAAGATCATATTGTTCCCTCATTATGTTTGCAAAAGAATATTATTGATCTCTTAGTCGATATTCACCTATAATTCCATTTATAGTTACTCCATGGATTAATTTAGGTTTGAAAAAATGTTGAATGAAAGGCGTCATCCTTCTTTAAAAATCACTTGGATAGTTTAGAGACCAGTATTGAGGGAAAAAAATAGACATTTCTTCAAGTAGTTCCTTTAGAGGGAATTTGAATCTAATTTGCGATGAATGATTATAGAAAACTCACTTGACAGAGTCTTTGATCTTCTTGAAGTATTTACTTGTAACACGTGAAAGTAAATTCTCTAGTTCTAATTCTACTTCACTTCTTGCTTCATTGAGGTTGGAGTCAGGGTTGATGTGGCATAGTATTGCATTGGTATGCCGACTCCTTGTACCTTGGCACATACTTCATCATTTGCACCAATATGTAAAATGTTTTTAGGATTGTTCAAATCTGTGATTTCTATCCACTTTGCAAACTTTGATTCATCTAATGGTTATAATTGATAGAGAGTATCTAGTCTATTACATGTTATTTTACATAGCTCATTATATTTTACAATGTACATAGCTCTTTGTTGAACTTTTTCATAATATTTCTCATGTCCTGTAGCATAGAGAGAATAGTGGCTAAAGTTAAGAGTATCTTAACATTAGTTAGACTTGAATATAGCTGAGGGAATTTGTCTTAGATAGAGTGGATTAGTCCAAGCAATGATAGATATTTCAAGAATATTCAATGCACTGGTCCATCTAAAGAGATCCATTTGGCAGCATTGTCTTTAAGAAGCTTCCCAAATTGTTGAAATTCCTAAACTCATTTTGGAATTTGACAAAAGTAGTGATAAATCTCTTATTAGATTAAATATTCCACTTGACTTACACAACCAAAATTGTTGACAATTCTAAAATCTAGATTCATTTGATAGGCCATGCAATGAATGAGAATCGTGTAGGGTGCCAAACCATTCTTGATCTTTTTGCAAAGACTTCCTTTATGACCTTGCATAATCAAAGCTCCATCTACTCCAACACACACCAACCTTTTTAAAATCTCCATGTTATCCATACCTCCACAATCAATTAGAGTACTCTTTAGCAAATCATATAAATATTTGGTTGTTGCACTAAAATACAATTTAGCAACAGATAGTAGAAAGAATTGATGGAAAAAATCATTTACAGTATAAAAATGCATGCACACCTAGGAAGTATTATCAATTGATGTAACTTCATCTAGAGACAATGCAATTAAATTTGAGTGTTTTATTTTTTCCTTCATATCTTCTTTTTCAACCTATGCAAGACAACTAGCCTATTTCCACCCGCTATTTATTGAATGATGATTATTTGGATAGTTTCGACTTTAAAAAAGCATAATAAACCATTAATTGAAGGGTAATCTATCATAGAATGCCCTCTACTCAAAATATAAAAGACCACACTTAATTGAAAATTTCCCATATTTTGCACTTCCATTTCTTTGCCAATGAAATCATCAATGGAATCTTTTATTGCAAAAAGCTTCTCCTATAATTGCTTGTGTAACTCATATATTTCAGCATTCTTTATATGCAAACAGATGTCCTTTGTTTTCCAAGTTAGCATAGATTTTCCAACTCCATCTATAGTTTCTTTTTTGTAAACTTTATTGACATGCTTTTCTATGGTATCAACTTCAAGCTGCAACATCTTCTCCTTCTTTGTTATCTCTATGCAAATCTTACATCTACATTCTATTGGATTGACCACTGATTTAATGAATCAGTACTTTTCCACACATTCTAATTGAAAATTCCTTTTGGATAGATTCCAGCAAGATCAATCTTTTTGTTATTCCAATTTTCCTTTCCCCTTTTGTGCATGAACATGATCTATGGAATAACTTTTGGTTTTCTCACCTAACTAATCTGAAATTGAATCCAAGTCTATAATATAAGTTTGTGACTCCCTAATTAGGGGAAGTTCCTCCAAATCATGTTCAAGTCTGTCCTCAACTAAGATATCAGGTTCACCAACTTGAACTTCTTTAATATGGTCTCCAACTTGTGATGAATCTCCTTTTTCAATAAGCACTAGAGATCTAATTTGTGAATCTTGTAGGTTTCTAACATTTCTACCAACAAAATATGTCAATATGGTTTTGCATTTTGGTAATGGTGGCCTCTCTTGGCTTTTAGAGATCCTATTGGAACTCCTGCTACCCCTCTTGTTTGACATTACAAAGTGATAAAGGCTACAAAAAACAAATCAACTTAGTTGTTAAATAAAAGAGTCAAAGAGTGATGAGTCAAGGACTATGACAATAGACTACTTAGACTACATATAATAACAATAATATGATTCATTCTCATTAAAATGGTACTACCACAATAGTACTACAATATATGGTACTATCCAATAAAATTTGCAAACCTATCTTAGCATGTGAGATGTCCAATCACTTGTGGACACTGGATAGTAAAATATAACCAGTACTAATACCACATAAAATAATAAGTTCAAAATTAATTATATTTTACGGAAACCATGGTCCATGAATCAATGGCTAATGCACTCAACACTCTGAAACTTTGGCATCAATAAGAAATGCCAATCTCGAGACCAAAAAAGAGAAAATTAGGTAGAATAATAATATCTTATAGTCCAATCTAGGTTGGTAAATTACACAAGATTAACAAGTGGGAATGTCAAATGTAGGAAAAATATTCCTTCCTATGCAAGCCCACAATTGGAATCAGTTGGCCAAATGAGGCTGGTGGTCAACAAATGTTAGAGAAATAGTAGGCGACACCCAACCCAAGTGAAAATTAATTGTTTCTAGTAATGGCAAAAGAATGTTATCCAATAACAAACAACATGTAAAGGATGAAAAAATTTCTAAAATAAATGTATCCAAAACATATATTACATTGGCGATTGGACCGATATTTTTGACCAATCATGTGATAACTAATGGGTGACTCTCCATAGGCTCTTCATCCCCAAGATCAACCATGAAATCATTCACAGCTTTCATCATCTCTTATGCCATACTACCAACGAGCTAAAGCAATATGCACAAAGAAACTAGAGGAAAGCCTTTTGTTTCTTAACAACTCAACTTATTATTAAAATGGGCTATGGTATATTGATTACGCTTGGTATTTTCATGAGTGAAGCCGGAATTAATTTTATTTAAAATTCATGCCACTTCATCTCCTTTCCATAATCCTTCCCTAAAAACAACCATTGACATTTAGAAAGACTCATCCCTTGGGATTGCAAAAAATAATTTCAAAACTTTCCTAGGGTTATGAATCTATACTTAGCATGATTGGCCATAATTAAGACAATTAATGAAGAGGAACGAGTGAGTTTAAATTCATTATCTCAAGAACCCCTATCTTATAGGGTGCCATAATTAGGAATCCTACTATCACCTTTTTAAAATGTTCATCATTACTTAAAAATCCTATCTCTTTGAACGAGTGATAAAATTGCCACCAGTAGATTGTAATCCCTTTCACAAATATGATTGTAAATACAAGGCTATGTTAAAACCGTAGGAAAAAATAAATTAACTAATACATACCATAAAATACTTTCACGCTATAAAGAAAATGGAATGAAAAATAAATATATTATTTCTGATTAATGATATCCACTCCCTTGTCATGTGTGATCTTTGTTTTACAATGTTCAAGTCCATCGCATGTATAGATATAGTAGTCATTGAGTTGCATTGTGTAAAGACAAATTTTCCTAATAAGTGTCAAGCCATCAAAAGTAATAGAAAAAATTATAAAGTTGAGTATTCAAGTCCTAGTCTTTTTTATTTCCAAGACTAGTCAAACATATATTTTTAAATATCAAAATGAGTTAAATAATACATTGTTCAAAAAAACAACTAAATAAAAAATTAATAAATTTTGATATACACAATTATAATTTCTACCAAGATATTAAGAAGTACATATCACATACAAGTTTAGTTATACATCACAAACATGGCCCATCAGTCAATATAGATCAAAATTTCTAAATATTCCATCCAAGTGACTGGAGTTCATATGCATGCTCCTATCTCCTAAGCCTTCAGGACATCTATTATCCATCTACAAATCATAAGAAAGGAGTGTGGCTTAAGTACTTTTACCACCCAACCATAGATCTCCCTGACCTTTCTCGAGAATCCTAACAACTTGGTATTGATGGATCATAAGATTATGGTGCAACTTGCTATTTAATAGTTTGTCCCTCTTGATAACTCAACATTACCTTGACTCTACACACCCAGAATGTGAGGAAACAAAAGGATGTCACCAAAAAATACATTAGTATATGTGTTATATCAATTTACTTCGAATTATAAGCTACATATCTCTTATATGCAAGATATGCAATGAATTGTGGCTTTATTCAATCAAAGGGTGACTATAGGGTATCCTCTTAACCTGAGGGTAGAAGAGGTTAACTAGATTGTTCATAGACATAAGAAACCTAGATGAGGTTTAGGGCTAACTACTAACACTACTCCTACTACTAAATTCATCTATACACCAAAGTACAAAGGGGATCTAATGGAAGATCAGCATCCATGGCCCTAAGTGGCTCTTAGACTAGTCAAGGTTGCCCTATAAGAAACTCCCAGCTCACTTCAACTCTAACTTCACATTACACATTCAAGGGATGCAATGCAACCAAGGAAAGGAGAATAAATGCATGTGGAATACAACTCTTTAATTTCTTTAACTATCAACACTTGCTAACTCTTTGATTAGCTAGACATTAACAACTCCACAATGTATTTGTCCTACAATTACAAGGGGCAACTAATCTACATGCATACTTTCTCAGCTAAAAGAGATAATGAAAGGAACATAGGCATGCTAGTCTTAAGTGGAATTAAAACATAACCTTACCTAGTTGTAGAATCATACAAATCCTCCATTCCATATGCATCTTTATTCTCACTTAATAGTTTCTTCTATAGGGGAGAAATGCATGAAACTTGTTATTCCTTTTATTCATTATGAAAGTTACATTTATAGTTCTTTAGATACCCACTAATTATAACTCATTATTACACTTTAGAGCACTTGAACTATTTAGAATAGGACATACAAATAGTCACCCATTACATAATCATACATCAAAGAGAGAAGAAGAAACTGTAAAGATAAGGTTGATAATGAAGCTTCCCACAATATTTTTGGCATGAACTTGGTAGTTGACCTTCCTAGTCGACACTCAACACCACCCATTACCTTTGTGATCCTTGGATTTTCCTCAAAAAAATTCAATCTTCCTTCCATGCCATCAACTACATCTGCATATCCTAACAGACACCCAAGTTTAAATGACCATGTTCGATATATCTTTCCTTATTGCCTAATGGATGGTTGTGATTATGTCTTTGTGTGTTGACAAAGAAAACACCTTTACCTTCTCCTAACATGTGGAACTTTTTAATTTTTTTTAGCTTAAACCCTTTAGCGCAATGTGTTTCCTTTACTTATTCCTAGGAGACCATTGGTTATGGGGTCACTTGCCAACTATCATTATTTCATAACATCTTGTGCCCACCTTCACTTCTGACATGTGACAACACGTGGCATCTTTTCAAGATATTAACTAAAATGAGCTTGTACTTATACAAAAATTTCCCAAAATGAAAGAGGCATAGTCAATCTTGTGCTTAATCAATGGATGAGATTTATCCTTCATATCGATGCTTGTAGGTCCACCTTATGCCTTCTTGACATGTACCATCCTTTTCACACCCTTGCAACTTGAAAAGTCTCAACTATTTTTCCACCCATGATGTTGCAATAACCATGTGAAATTGACTATCACCTCATGCACAACTTTGTAACTTAATATTTCAACTTCCCATTTAACTATGTGATGTTGTGATGACTACATACTTAACTGCCTAGGTCACTTTTCACAACTTCACAACTCATCTTTCATCACATGGAATATAAGTTGTGATGTTGAAGAAACCTTTGATTTGATCTTCATTTGACAATTAGGATCCATCTCCAAGGGAAATTGACCTTTCAACATGTGACATGGATATTATAATGTATTCTACACCATTGATTTAACTTGACTTGACAACATATTGAAGTTTAAAACTGGGGAACTAAAATTTCTCTCACAACTAGCTTTGACTTGGGGACTTAGCTATGTGAGTGCCTAAGTAGGGACCTAGATATCTTAGGTTTCAAATAGGTACGAAAAATGTGCACACACTAACTACTTGCTTCCTTTATTACAGAAAACACCAAACAACAAAGATCAATTCCTTAGTCCATTGTGTTGTAGTGTCTCAAATAGCATAGGGAGATGTTATACATTTTAGTGGTGGGGAAGTAGGGCAGCCAGCACAAAGAGAAAGAAAACACATAGAAAGAAGGAAAGGAAAGAAGAAAAACTAAACTAAACACACACCCAACCTAACATATTTACAAATGTGAGATAAATCTCACCTTATATAACCAACAACAAAATATACTCAAGTAAATCCACTTAATGGTTGACTAAAGTAGGATCCATTCCTCCATAATTGATTATCCTCTCTAAGTAGGAATCCTACTTGTAGGAGCAACAACAACATGGAAACTCTACATGATTATTTGATTATATGCACTAGCTAGCTATATGTCCATTCAGGTCCAAACAACCATGCCTGATCATAGATTACTTCATCCTCTTCAGGTCCTCTTATAGTCTCCTTTGAATAATCTTCTAGGAGAGGAATATAGTCACACACCTCCTTATCATGAGTAGGGTGATTAGCATCAAGGCTTTCAGTGACACTCTCACATAATTGAGCTTTGTCAACCTGGGTAAAGACAAGCTTCTTCTACACAAGTTCTTTCATTGGATGGGCACACACTTCATTGCATTCAATAGTCAAATCACCCTCAGATATATAGTACTCATCATTCTCCTTATCTTCCAATGTATCAATATTATCTTTAGAAATGAAAACAGTAGGAATAGACATAAGAAAAGGGGAAGAAAAATTAACCATTAATGGCCCTTCTTTAACTTGATTTGGATTTGTACTTGGGCCATCAAGTGATTTTTTTTTTTTTTTTGAGGGGTGGCAAGGTCCAACAAAAAACCTCTTTCTCTTTGGCAAGATGACTTATATCCATTGTTGAGGCAGAAGAGGTTAAGGGTTGACAATTGACAACAAGACTTACTTATTTAGTCAAATCTTTCTTAGGGGAGGATTCCTTACCAGTGAACAACATTACCTTGTCTTCTTGAAACTCTTCTTCATACTGGTAGAGTTTTTTCATGGATTTTTCCTTTCATATCTCCTAGGTTGATGTTGAAGTCTCACCTCTTAGTTGTGCATCATTGAATAGATTCTTCAGAACAAGATGATGATCATCCATTTTGGATTTGAGATTTGCTTCAACAGATATCTCTTTCTAAAACATCAAGAATGTTCACCTACTCTTTAGACATTTGGAAATCATAAGAAATAGAGCTAAGTGACTTTGCCAAGGGTTCTTTAGGTTTAACTATCTACACTTATTTCAGCCTCTTTCTTTTAGATTCTTGTAGGTCCTTGAGTGTTCAAAAATGAGCACAAATGTGATTCCACAACAACTTTGACATATGATCATCTTCTATGTTGATATTCTCTCGGACTACATAGGAGATGCTTTCTCTATAGTGATCAAAAAGATCATGAAGCACCTTGTCATCCATGGCATGGTGTTCTTCGAGAATGAGATTAATTTTTTCTTGCTTTCATTTCAGCTCCTCTCTTTGCATGCCTTTGATCTTGTAGAATCCTGTTCACACACATTCCCATAGAGATGCAGAAACATGATCTTCTTCAATGTTCATATTCTCTTAGATGGCATGGGAAATTCTTTCTTTGTATAAAAATACAAGCTCTTGTAGCATCTTGTCAGTAGTCTCATTGAGTTCTTGAAGAGTGGGCTTAGTCCTTGGCCTTCTCCTAGTCTTTGGATTTGGCATGGCCATTAAGTTATACTAGACCTTCTTAGATCAAAGGGAATAGGTCCTTCCTAAAGAGTCACCAGTCTTCATCCTAGGGAATACACTTTTAGATTTCTAAAAATGAGAAACCAAGCACTTGTGTTCGATTCCAATCTCCAGTAGAGTAGCCAAAAAATGTTTGCTAAGAGCTTATCCCTCTTGCTAAGTTGGCTTTACCTTGACTCTAGATGCCCAAAATGTTAGGAAACAAAAGGATATCACAAAAAAATAGGTCTGTGTGTGTGTTATATCACTTCTCTCTAAATTATAAGGTATAGCTCCCTTATATGTAAGATATACAATGAATTGTGTTTTTACTTGATCAAATGGTGACTATGGGGTATGCTCTTAACTTGAGAGTAGAAGCGGCTAACTAGATTTCTCATAGACATAAGAAATCTAGATGAGGTTTAGGGCTAACTACTAACACTATTCCTACTCCTAAATCCATCTATACTACAAAATGAAAAGGTGATGTAATGGAAGATCAATATTTATGGCCCTAAGTGGCTCTTAGACTAGTCAAGGTTGCCCTGTAGCAAAGTCCTAGCTCACTTCAACTCTAAATTCACATTACACATGCAAGTGATGCAATGTAACCAAGGAAAGAAGAAGAAACACATGTGAATGCAACACTCTAATTGCTTTAACTATCAACACTTACTGACTCTCTGATCAACTAGGTATTAATAGCTCCACAATGTATTTGTCCTACAATTCTGAGGGGAAACTAATTTACATGCATGCTTTCTCTACTAAAGGAGATAATGAGAGAAACATAGGCATGTTATTTTTAAGTGGAATTAGAACATAACCATACCTAGTTGCAAACATCATACAAATCCTCCTTTCCATACACATCTTGATTCTCACTCTCACTCAATAGTCCCTACTATAGGGGGAGAAATGCATGAAACTTGTCGATCCTTATATTCACTATGAAAGTTACGTTTATAGGCCTTTAAATATCTAGCCATTACAATTCATTATTACATTTCAGAACACTTGAACCGTTTAGAATAGGAGATATAAACAATCACCTATTACATAATCATACATCAGAGAGAGAAGAAGAAATTGTAAAGATGAGGTTAATAATGAAACATCACAATATTTTTTGCATGATCTTGGTAGTTGACCTTCCTCGTCAACAACCGACACCACCAATGTCCTTTGTTATCCTTGGATTGCCCTAAGAAATGTTCAATCTTCATTTTGCACCATCAACTGCATCTTCATATTCTAAAAGACACCCAAGTTTAAATAACCATCACTGATATATCTTTCCTTATTGCCTAATAGATGGTTGCAATTAAGTCTTCACTTGTTGACCAAGAAAATGCCTCTACCTTTCCTAACACGTAGAAATTTTTAATTTTTGGGGGGCTTAAACCCTTTAGCATGATGTCTTTGCTTTACATTGTCCCAAGAGACCATTGATTATGGTCCTTCTTGCCACCTATGATTATTTCATAACATCTTTTGCTTACCTTCACTTTTGACATGTGACAACATGTGGCATCTTTTCAAGAGATTAACTGAAATGATCTTGTACTTAGTAGGAAAATTTCCCCTACAGAAAGAGGCATTTTTTATCTTTTCCTTGATCAATGGCTAATATTTATCCTTCATATCAATTCTTCTAGGTCCACTTTATGCCTTCTCAACACGTAGAATCCTTTTTGCACCCTCGCAACTTGAAAAGTCTCAACTATTTTTCCACTTTTGATATTGTGTTAACCATGTGAAATTGGCTTTCATCTCGTGTGTAAATTTGCAACTTAAGACCTAAACTTCTCATTTAACTATGTGATGTTGGGATGACTACATACTTAACCACCCAGGTCACTTTTTGCAGCTTTGTGACTTATCTTTCATCACATGAAATATAAGTTGTGATGTTGTGGAAAGCTCTAATCTAATCTTCATCTAGTAGTTAGAGATCCATCTCCAAGGGAATTTGACCTTTCAACATGTGATGTGGATATTCCAATGTATTATGTGCCATTGATTTGACTTGACTTGATGAAAAATTAAAGTTTAAAACTAGGGAACTGAAATTTCTCTCACATAACTATACATCTAACTACTTAACATTCTTTAGGCTAAGTAGAAATCGTACACATAGGGTGGCAGAGAGAAATGAACAACAACTAATCAAGCACACAAAAGAATGTGTGCAAAGAATAAAATAAAATAACGCTTTGGCCAAAGAAACTTTTGAAACTAGATAACTGACAGGTAAATAAGCATTCAATTTACCCTTCTCCACCCTTCACATTACACACCATAATTCAACAATTGTTCTTTCACTTTTCCAAATCATTCATCTTGTTAATAATATACCAAATCTCTTTTATTTTTCCCAATGGATAGATACATGAAATTAGAAGATTCTAAATTAAAATATCTTTTTATACATTTAACCTTTGAAGATGTTTTATTTGGATAACTTGGAAAGAAAAATACAACAATACCATAGACGATTTAACAAATAATAATCAACAAAATTGATTACATGGCATGTAGAGGTTTCTCACAGATGACTTCAATTTTACTCATTTCATCAATTAAAATAATTATACTATATATAGTATTAAAAATGCTAGTTCCAACCATAAAGAACTTATTTGAAATGATTGGACTATGTTGAGAGTAACTCACAGACTAACTAACAAACATACTAACAAACAATATTTAATCAATGCCAAAGCTTGGCACAATTCCAAGTACAAGTGATTTTAAGAAAATCATTCTATCTTATTCCAAAGTGTCATCTAGTCAACATTAAATAAAAACATTTCTTTAGGTTACAAAATGTGCTATTACTTATTTTCAATATATTTCTTAATGAAAAATTTATCTATCAATGATTTTATGGCTAAATTAATGGACTTGAGTAACCAACACATTCAAAAAATAAAAAAAGTATACAACTCTAATAAGTCAAGGATATACTTTCATTTTAGTCATATTCATAATCATAATAAAAAGAAAGATAAGAATGATAGAGGAAAAACAAGATGATACACTTAATATATAGCCTAAGAGGAATTATTTGTCCAAATCAATGGAGTTTAGAAAATAAAGTTCTCAACTTCCAAAATTGGTGATTCTATTTTTTCCCACTGAGCATTATAGAATTTGAACTATATAGTAAATTAGATGGTTTCTAATGTTAGGATAAACCACAGACAGAAATAAAAAACTACATGCAAATATAACCAATAACAGAAAATAATAGAACACACAGAAATGAACACAGGGCACCAAGATTTAATGTGGTTCACCCAATCCCTGGGCTACGTCCACCAAACAACAAGTCTGATCTTATTACAATCCAATGATTACAACCTGATTACAATCTGTAATCCCTTACAGCTCAATACCGCCGCAAGAACCAATTTTGCATCACAAGACATAATGAAAAATACCCAACCCTAAGCCCTTTTATACAAGTATTAAATTGCTTCAGGGTTATAACATGTCAGCCATATGTCGGCCATAATATGTCAGCTACCATGTCAGCCATGGCCCAAAAAAAATTTTCGGGCCGATGCCCCAAACCCCACTATTTATGAAGTATGTACAGTACTTTCCTGATCAGTCACCACAATCTAACAATCTCCCACTTGGGGACTGATCAAGCTCCACACTAAACAACAATCTCCCACTTGGAGACTAATCCTGTAGCAATACAACTACCACATGGGGTTGCCACTGGATCAAACCACCCTAGACTCTGTTGTTCTTTTATTCAGGTTCAGTCTAAAAGACCAACTGAAGCTGAAGAGGAGTTCAACTTCTCCCTTGTTACAACCTTTGTCAACATATCTGCTAGATTGTCATTGGTATGTATCTTCTCTAGCTTTAACTGTCCATCCTCCAAAACTAACCGAATGAAATGGTACTGCAACTGTATGTGTTTGGTCTTAGAATGCAGAGCTGAATTCTTAGCAAGATGAATGGCACTCTGACTATCTATAAACAAATAATTATCCTTTTGAGAATGTCCCAATTCTTCCAAGAAGAACTCAAGCCATATCATCTCCTTGGCTACCTCTGTAGCAGCAACATACTTTGCCTCTGTAGTGGATAGAGCATTAATCTTCTGTAACCTAGAAACCCAGCTCACGGTTGCCCCACCAATAGTAAAGACATAACCTGTAGTACTCTGCCTAGTATCAATATCCCTTTCCAAATTTGAGTCAACATAGCCCTATAAATCAGTAGTAGAGCCCCCAAAGTGTAAACACTTAGTGGATGTCCCTCTCAAATATCTAAGAATCCACTTGACAGCATTCCAATGCTCAAATCATGGATGACTCATATACTTGCTAACGACTCCCACTGCATGTACAATATCTGGCCTAGTGCATACCATAGCATACATCAAACTTCCTATAGCTGAAGCATAGGGTACCTTGGACATCTTATCCTCGTCTTCCTGTGTCTTGGGACACATCTCCTTAGTCAATTTCAAATGACCAGGTAAAGGTGTGCTGACAGATTTAGCATTCTCCATAGAGAAACGTTGCAACACCTTCTCAACATAATCAGCCTGAGATAGCGTCAAGGTTCTATTCTTCCTATCTCTACAAATCTTCATACCAAGGATTTTTTTTGCTGCCCCCAAATCCTTCATAGCAAATGCATGTGCTAACTGGCATTTTAGCCCCTTAATATGATCCATGTTAGACCCAGCTATAAGCATATCATCAACATATAGACATAAAATAATGTAGCTATCATCATCCAACCTCTTAAAATAAACACAATAATCTGAATGACACCTGTTATATCCATGCTCATGCATAAAACTGTCACATTTCAGATACCATTGTCGAGCTGCTTGCTTCAAGCCATATAAACTTTTCTTCAATTTGCACACTAAGTTCTCCTTAACTTTGACCTCAAAACCCTGTGGCTGAGCCATATATATTTCTTCATCCAAATCACCATGAAGAAAGGCTATTTTAACATCCATCTGCTCTAAATGCAAATCTTCAGTAGCCACAAGACTTAAAATAGTACGAATAGAAGTCATTTTAACAATAGGAGAAAATATCTCATCAAAATCAATTCCCTTTTTCTGTGCAAATCCTTTTACAACTAACCTAGCCTTAAATCTTTTCTTACCTCCTTCCTCTTCTTTCAACCTATAAACCCACTTATTTTGTAAAGCCTTTTTACCCACAGGCAACTTGCACAAATCCCATGTCTTATTTTTCAGCAAAGAGTCCATTTCATCGTTCATTGCAGACTCCCACTGAATCTTAGTATCCACCTGCATAGCTTCATCATAACTTTCAGGTTCACCAGCATCAGTAAGTAAAATACAAAGAGGGAGAAAACATTTGTGGAGGTCTAATTTGCCTTGTTGACTGTCTAACATTTACTGGTGTGTGTGGTATTTTTTGTTGCAGTTGTTGCACATCATGAGGAATGGCTGGAACATCAGCTTTTGGAGTACAATCCAACACTACATAATCATCTTCTTTCTTCTCATGTTGCTGCAATAGATCTTTGTACAACACTTTCTCATTGAATATGACATCTCAACTTCTAACAATTTTAAGATTTTCAAAATCCCAAAGCCTATAACCAAATTCATTAATGCCATATCCAAAAAAGACACATTTCTTTGACTTAGCTTTTAGCTTTGTTCTATTTTCAGAGTCTATATGAGCAAAAGCTTCACAACCGAAGGTCTTGAGGAAAGAATAAATCACCTTCTTACTAGTCCATGCTTCCTCTGGAATACCACAACCCAAAGGAGTAGAGAGACCTCTATTAATAAATTATGCTGCAGTATTGACAGCCTCCACCCACATGTGTAAGGGCAACCTAGCATGCAACCTCATGCTCCTTGTGCTCTCCATTATAGTCCTGTTCATGCGTTCAGCCACTCCATTTTCCTATGGAGTCCTTGGAACAGTTTTCTATCTATGAATACCATTAGTGGAGCAATAATCTTCAAATTCATGACTGCAATACTCACCACCATTATCAGATCTGAGACATTGTAATTTCTTACCAGTCTCATTTTCAACCAAGCATTTCCATTTCTTAAAAGTTTGAAATACATCAGATTTCTGTCTAAGGAAATAAACCCATACTTTTCTAGTTGCATCATCAATAAATATAACATAATAATGAGAGCCACCAAGGGAAGATACCTAAGCCGGTCCCCATACATCTGTATGCACAAGCTCTAATTTCTCCTTTTTGTTTTCCTTCCCTGTCTTTACAAAACTCACTCTCTTTTGTTTTCCACACACACAACGTTCACATAAATCCATATTCACACATTTCAGACCTGGTAAAAATTTCTTTGAATGAAGTAATTTCATACCTTTCTCACTCATGTGCCCAAGTCTATTGTGCCATAGTGTTGTATCGAAATCTATAATAGCTATTTGTTCTCCCTGCTCAACTGTAGCAATTGTTCCTGAACATTTATTTTTCTCTGAAACAATCAAAGTAGAAAGAACAATATGACCTATACAAAGATATAAGGTGCCTACTTTCACACCTTTTGCTACTACAAGGGAACCTTTTGAAACCTTCCAATTTTTATCATTAAAAGTAACTACACAACCCTCATCACCAAGTTGCCCTGCTGAAATTAAATTCCTACTTAGTTTTGGAACATGTCTTACCTCATGTAGTAGCCAATGATTCCCATTTTGCAACTTAATCTTAATTTTTCCCTTTCCAACAATCTGATAGGGCTCATTATCCCCCAAATAAGCAAGCCCAAAATCCCCTTGGACATAATCAATGAAATAACCTCTATGAGGTGTAGCATGAAATGAAGCACCAGAATCTAAAACCTATGAATCATCAACACTCTCAAAAGATAGAAGCAAAGCATCCTCTTTGGATTTGTTACTTACCACATTTGCCTCCTTGTCTCCATCTAATTTATCTCCTTCATTTTTCTTTCGATTCCAGCAATCTTTCTTTTTGTGCCCTGGTTTCCCACAGTACCAGCAATCATTTAGTCCTCTCAATTAAGACCTCTTCCCCTTTGACTTTCCTCTTGATTTCCCATGATTTCCAGAGTTACTTCCTCTTTCAGTCATTTTGCCCCTGCTTTGTGCATTTAAAGCACTTCCTGATGTAGATCCACCTAAGGATTTCCTATGAGTTTCCTCACTTAAAATAACACCGATCACATCATCATATTTTAGGGTACTAGATCCAAGAACAAAATTACTCACAGCCATTACCAAGCCATTCCAGCTTTCATGTAAAGAACACAAAATCAAGAGAGCCCTAATTTCTTCATCAAAATTGATACCCACAGAAGATAATTGACTAGTAATAGTATTAAACTCATTTAAATGATTTGCAACAGATCCACCTTCTACCATTTTCATATTAAATAAATGCTTCATGAGAAATACCTTGTTTGAAGCAGGGGGCTTTTCATACAGTGTCGCCAGGGTTTTCATCAAATCTTCTATCGTCTTTGCTTTTGTACTATTAAATGCCACCAATGGTGCCAAGCATAACCAAATGCTTCCGAGTGCCTTTCTGTCCAAGAGATCCCATTCAGCCTCTGACATAGTTCCCTGATTCTTAGCTTTGCCTTCCAACGGCTTCCATAAATCCTTCTGATATAGATAGTCTTCCATTTGTATCTTCCATAATTGGAAGTTCTGCCCATTAAACCTTTCAACCCTCAGCTTACCCTCATCTGCCATCGCTCCCACTCAACCGTGAGACTCCCACTTAACCGTGAGACTTTCCTACAAAGGATAACTAAAAGACAACCTTGCTCTGATACCACTTGTTAGGATAAACCACGGACATAAATAAAAAACTACATGCAAATATAACCAATAACAGAAAATAATAGAACACACAGAAATGAACACAGGGCACCAAGATTTAATGTGGTTCACCCAATCCCTAGGCTATGTCCACCAAACAGCAAGTTTGATCTTATTACAATCCAGTGATTACAACTTGATTACAATCTGTAATCCCTTACAGCTCAATACCGCCGCAAGAACCAATTTTGCATCACAACACATAATGAAAAATACCCAACCCTAAGCCCTTTTATACAAGTATTAAACCGCTTTAGGGTTATAACATGTCAGCCATATGTCGGCCATAATATGTCTGCTACAATGTCGGCCACGGCCCAAACATTTTTTTCGGGCCGATGCCCCAAACCCCACTATTTATGAAGTATGTACAGTAGTTTCCTAATCAGTCACCACAATCTAACATCTAAAACATGATTAAACTGAATTTGTACATGGCCATTTTATTCTTAGAGGCCCCTAGCCATGGAGTTTACAGAAGTTAGACTACCATAGTGATATTACTATTATTGAAATTGCATGGCAAATACTATTAGCTATTAAATTTCAAACCAAAAATATAGTCTACTTGACATTTCCCAATGCTACCATTACCCAAGAAAAATCTAAGATATTTGGATTTATAAAGAGCAGCAACTTTCTGAATATAATCACCAAACCATTACAAGCATAGTAAACCTATGTATTTAGCTAGTTTCATATCATCACCGCTAGATTTTTCTAAAAAGAAATCTACGGCTACAAATGATATCTCAATCAAAGCCTTTGTGAGGTAATAATAATAATATTGTGGATACCCCTCATTATTGATTAGCAAAATTTTGATGTAATTGTTGTTTATAAAATATGTAATTAAAAGTAACCATCTTAGTTCAATAGAAATTGCAATATCACTACTAATGAACTTTCTAATTAAAGAAGTGTTTCTTTTAAAAAACAAAATTACAATTTCAAGTTTCCCAAATGATTATAATTGGATTCAACTATCATGTTTAAGATTTCAACAACAATTTATTTCAACAGTTAAAGAATGAAGAAATTGGAACTTGGAATGTTTAAAATGAGTTCTAAAATTAATCTTATCTTCACCACTATTTTAAAAACTTTTTAGGTCTCGTTTGTTCTTCCTTCCTCATTCTTCTCAAAGCTCTTTGCAAAAGAATTTCACTTCTCTCTACTCACACAATTTGTTTACAATGGTACCATTGCAAATGATAGACATAGGATAGGAATAAGCTAGAACAGTTTATTCCTTTCCAAAATTGACATTAAAAAAACCAATCAACTTTATGGTTGGTCCAGTAGGTATGAACTATCCTGGGCCTCCTCATATTATCGATGAGAAACTCCAATTTCTTTCCCAATGTCTTAGATGCTGAATTCAACTCAAGTGAGTAGTCTCAATTCATGATTGATGTATCATATCTTTTAATCCAACTATAACTTCTTTAAAAAAATAGAATACTATAGTTTAGCTAATTAATAAACTATTCATTAATCATTGCCCACTCTACTAGATCTATGGTTGAGACCATCATGCAACTTAAACACTTTTAGGTTGATCATTAATTTTTCAGTTAACATTTATTATTTTAGAAGATTATTAAATTTAATTTATTTCTATAATGGTTCTTTTTTTTTCCCTTAAGATCTACATACATCCAAATAAAAGTACAATTACAAATAAAATCTTTCTTTAGTTAGAACCTTAGAACATTGTAAACAAAATATTTTCATTAATCTCTAATTCTCAAATAAGTACAACTAATTCTATGAGGAAATGTTTTGTTTTTAAAAGCATTAAAAGCTTTAAAAATTACCATACTAGTTTTATATTCAAATTAAACTTAGCTCTGATTTTTTTTTCACAACAAATTTTAAACTAAGTAGTGTGTGCAACCATACTTTTCCAATCACATCCTTACCGAAGAGTTAGCCTCCTCTACCTTAACCACCCCCCATCTTCACATTCATGTCTGAAAATAATAAGAATAACTCAACGTCCCATCAGTAAGTTAGTCCCAAATCCAAATCCAAATAAATTGCGCATATATTCACTCATCATTTACATTTTATATATCATCAATAAAATTAATTTAATTGTATTTATTTCATTTTCTAACATCAAGATGTAGTATTAATCACGTGACATAAAAGTATACACCATAATCACATGTCAAAAATAATTAAACATCAAAGCTATATAAGATTAGCATAATGTAAATGCATCACATGTGATCAACTAGCCATAGTGACCTAGGTCAATAACTATCTGACCAAGTCAAAAGAGTCCATATATATATATATATATATATATATATATATATATATATATATATATATATATATATATATATATATATATATATATATATATATATATATATATATATATATATATATATATATATATATATATATATATATATATATATATATATATATATATATATATATATAGAGAGAGAGAGAGAGAGAGAGAGAGAGAGAGAGAGAGAGAGAGAGAGAGAGAGAGAGAGAGAATTTGGCTGTGACACATCAAAATTTCGAAAAAGGGTGTGTAATGTTGAAAATACAACATAAGGGTTTAGCCGTCACCTTCATAATCATCCAACTCTTTTGTATGTGGCATGCCTTTTTGTAGGGAGGCTTATCTACTCCACCATCCAACTCTTTTTGAACCCTCTTAACATGCATGACACAGGACGAGAGAAACATGTTGACCTCTAATTTCTTAAAGCATTTATCTTCAAATCTTTTTGATGACCACTCTACTTGCCACCATTCACGTTCCCATTAGTCTTCGAAGATATTTATTTTAAAAGAGCTTGGAAACTCTTGTTTTAAGTGCATAGGGGAGTGAGTTCAATCACCATCACCCTGGAGATGGTCTCATGGCATTACATATAAATCTGTCTTAAAAAATTAGCTCCTAAATTGAAGGAAATATTAAAAATATAAATTGTTGTTTTTAGAATTTTTGACAGGATGATTTCAATTTGGAGGGAAAATGAAGGGTAGGTTCTTGCCAAGTGGCAAAATTCTTCCCTAAATAGTAGGGGCTATTTCCAGCCCCCATCGCCCCCCACCCCCCCTCTTTGCACCCGGTCAACTAAAAAGTAGGGGCTTCTAGTTAATAGGAAAAGATTCCAAATTAAGCTTTAGCCCCCCCAAAATATTATCATGGGACCTCTAGCTCCTTAAATATAGAGCCCAAGCCCCCCCATGGGACCCCAGAGTTATGCTGCTACAGTTAAGGCTCAAGACACTCTTTCTTGGGGAGCCTCGCTGGCTGGAAATCAGATATTAATTTCCAAGAATGGCACATTTGAATTAGGATTCTTCAACCCAAATGGAACCAAAAATTGGTATATTGGAATCTAGTTTGATAATTTACTAGAGAAGACATTTGTTTAGGTGGCCAAACGAGAAACTCCCGCGAGAAACAAGCCTAGCATTTTGAAGCTGTTGAGAGAAAGTAAACTGGATTTGTTTGATGTGGAGGGTAGGGCTACTTGGTCAGTCAAAACATTGAACAAGGCATCCCGGGCTGTGATGTTAGATTTTGATAACTTTATCATACTGAGCAATGAAAACAAAAATGAAATGGTTTGGCAAAGTTTCGACAATCTGATAGATACCTGACTTCTCTAGAAATTACTTGTTAAATATAAAAATATTAAATCAATTCATATTAAAAATTATATTACTATTAAATAGAAATAGAAATACATATAATCTATACTCTATATATATATATATATATACTTCAAAATATATATTAATATTTTAATATATATTTCAACTAACTTTTAAAAAATTAAAATATTATAATTTTAGAAATCTTTAAAATTAATAATATTAAAGAATTAGCAATGAAAATGAAAAAAATGCTTTAACACTTAGAAATTTATTGTAGCAATGATTTATAAAATTTATTAGAAACTCGAGTGTAGGCACTCATACAATAGTGAAAGGACTGACATGTCAAGTAAATCGCATGGTGAAAGGACATGTATGGACATGGCATGGTAAAGGCATCCAAAATAGGCACAAAATAGTTTATGATTTAGCGATTGCCTATTCTCTTTCACAAAAATTAACATTTTTTCCTATAAAGGCGATAATGGGATGACTGTAGAATTGTTTGAAAGATGTTAAAACATTGTGATTTCTCTAGATTCATAAAGGTAATTCTATCATGGATGAAGGCTAAGAAATTTCTTCAGGGATTCTTGCTGATAAAGGTTGTGAAATGGTTTTAGTTCTTCTAATTCTTACATTTTCTCTGAGCATTTTTTGTGCAAGCCTCTTGTGCTGAGTATAGTGGGCGGATAAAGAAAAATAAAAAGTTTTTGAAGACATGCTGAAAGAGAAGAGAATAGTTAAATGTTTGCCATTTTTTTTTGAAAGGTATGTGCAAAACAAGTATGATCGATTTCTCTATTTTCATGTTGCATAAACAAGAGCTCGGAATATGGTTTGTTTTGTAAATACTTGACTGAAATGAATCACAGACTTTTATTTTGGTAAAAGGTTTTGAAACACATCTTTCAATATAAAAGCATGAGGGTTTAAAAGGGATGAATATAATCCTAACTGGTTTGGATCTTTAGTACATATAAAAATGGATAGTTTGGTGGCTTCGTTTAGAGGAGATGATGTTTGTATTTATTTGGTTTATAAATGTAAACCATCTACTGGATTCGGTAGTTTATTGACAGTTAATGATTAAGATTTCTTTCTTTGTAAAAACTCAGTACTGTAAAATGAAAAGAGAGCATTCTTGTATAACTACTTTGAACTGGTACAAAGGGCATTCATGTATAATTACTTTGAACTGGTACAGTTAGAAAATGGATTTTTTTAACAACTTCTTTACATGTATGAAAAATGCTTCTTTATTTATGAGAATGTTGATAAAAGCTTGAAAAAAGGTGTATTGATACTTTTGAAACAGAGACACAAAAGTTGTCGAAAAATTGTTGAAGGCGATCTGAAAGATTTATTATACATTTTATTACATGTATAAGTGTAAAAGAATGTAGTTATATGTGTATACAAAATTGTAATTCAAATCCAAAAGTGAGATGAAAAGGGGATGTAACCCTGAGCAGTTGTAGCTATAGATGTGAGAAGGAGTTGAAACTCAATAAAATAGCAAGTTCGTGGAGTGGTTTTCCTCCCTATGATGAAATTGTAAGGATTTTCGAGGGTTTCCCACTTGGAAAAAATTTTCATATCTATACTTCTATGAATTATTATTTTACTTAATCATCTTGCATATTGATTGTTCAAGCTACTTTTTGTGTAATCATTACTTATGTAATGTTAAATCTGAAAGAGCATGTTATTTTGTTAAAATAAGCATGGTTCTGATTGAGCTCCCCCACCCCTGCCCCAAAAGAACCACAATTACTTCCAATAGCCTCTGCCCTTCCAAATTTTGACCCACTTTTTCCCTCCAAATTCAAATCTATCTTCTTTTTAGTGCTATGTATTCTTGCTTCTCTCATCATTTTGGCAAGTATCTTTTCATTTTTGATGTGGAGGAGGCGACAAGATCACCTACGATTTATTGAATGTTGTGAAGATTCTTCTCACTCTTTTCTTAGAATGTTTAGTTACAAGGAGTTGAAGATTGGCACTAGGAATTTCATAAGTAAGTTGGGGAGCGGAGGATTTGGCTCAGTTTTCAAAGGATCTCTATTCAATGGTACACTTGTGGCTATAAAGAAATTGGAGTCTAGTTTGAGCCAAGATGACAAGTAATTTTGAGCCAAAATTAGTTCTCTTGGAAACATACACCATGCTAATCTAGTGAGGCTTCAAGGGTTTTACGTACAAGGACCTAGACAGTTACTAGTTTATTATTAAACAATTTGGTGTCTTTATGATTTTATTGTTACATTTTATTTTTATGATAATCACAATTCAAGAAGAAAAGAAAAGAAGAAATCTATAGAGGTTGACTATTTAGAAGGGAAAATAAAGGTTAAGAAGAAAGATAATGTGTCTACATTCATTAATTTAGATTTTCTTGATAAAAAGTTTTACATGGGTGAAGGAGTTGAGGTTCAAATGATAATTTAACAAGTTGTATAGATATTTTTCCTTTCATATTCATGCATATACTCGATTTGACAAAGTAAGACCCTTCCTTTCAATTTCTCTTTGTCTTTAGCAATTTTCTTATTTGAAGAATATGCTTTAAAAAAAGTTGTTACCTCAATATTATTCCTTTTTAGTAGGAAAGTTAGATTAATTTATTTTTTCATGCACCGATGTTCTTCATGACTATTTTGATTATAAAGCAAACATTTTACTCTCCCTTGCTCCATTACATGATGAGTTATCCCTTTTGAATTTATCAAATTTGTCTTCTTTCTTCTCTTCTTTGTCATTTTTAGTGTTCTTTTCTCCTCTTTGACTTTTGATGATTTTTATTTGTTGTAATTAGAAATGCTCCCTTAGTAGATTTTGAAGTACCCATTTGAATAACTTTTTGTGTTCTCTTGGAAGATCAATGATGAAGTTATTGAGTGAGGGTATAGACCATGAGATAGTAAAGGTTCTTTTAGTAGAATAGAAGATAAATAGAAGAAAAAAAAAATGTAGAAGCTAGTTTTAAAGTGGGTAATGCATTAATTGTTCATTTTTCTAAGACCAAAATATACTAACATAGTTGTATTGGGACAAAAGATGCTCAAATGAGTACAAACAAAAAATGAACTAACTACAATACATTTCAAATATGAAACAATATCTTATGGCTAACTGTCACACCAAAATTTAGCGAAGAAATGAAGAACAATGTTGGTGCTACTGCACTAGTTGACAATCAACAAATGAAAATATTGAATATGAAATAGTAACTTTGAAAAAATTAAAAGAGTTATTGTTGATAGTCAACAAATACAATTATTTAATATGAAATGACAGCTTTAGCAAAATAAAAAAGGCTATTGTTGAGAGGGATCATGATAGTGATACGACCAATGATTATATCAGTCAATTTTGAACAAAATGTCTCTACTGAGAGACACAGTAATATAGAAGAAGCATTGTTTGATCAGAAATAATGATCATGGACAACAAACTTTATCACTATGGAATTTAGTACCATCCATTGCTAATCTAAACACACACAAAAGTGCCCATTCATTGAATGCATGGACTACCACATTAAACAATACAAGATAACTATGGTTTTTAAATTACTCAAATCACACATTAGTAGACAACATGGATAAGCAATAACATGTCCATTCTAAATTAGCATACCAATTTCACTATACATATAGTAGTTTTCTAAGATATATTAATAACTATCAAAATATGCATGATAAATACCCAACAATAAAAACCACAATATGATATTTATAAAAACAAAATGTGTCCACAAATTTTCAATAGAACTAGTCACCCTTCAATTATTACAAAGTAAAATAACCAAATATTTGTATTATAAAATGGATGAGTCATTAACTTAAAATAAGAAATTTGTGTAAATAAAGATATCATCCATCCAAAATATAAAAGCAAACATTAGCAAAATATTATAGTGAAAAAAATAGTAAACCTTGACAATACTAACAAAGACCACTTTTAATTACGCCGAGAGGCGTTCTATACAATGACAGCACGGGAATATGTCAAAAAAGATTCTTCGTCAATAAAAAAGAATTGGGAGCGGTTACAAACTTCCAAATTAAATATTAAAAAAGAATTCTCGAAATAATAGCTCACCGAAATAATAGGAAGCCAAATGGAGGCAGAAATAATAGGCCCGAAATAATAGGGCCCGAAAAAGTAGGGGCGAAAAAATTTCAATATGATTTTTTTTTGGTTATATATAATTTTGCATGCACATTCATACTTTTTTTTTTGTGGGGAGTGGGAGAATTTGAAACAAATTTGTGGAATGTGAAGAGATATCTGTGGGGGGATATGAGGAGCCTCTCAGAAGTTATAAAACAAGCTCCTCATACCCCTTTTTAACTCCTCCTTTCCTCAATCATAGAAACCCTCGTAGATCACAAATATTCTCAGAGCTTTGTAGATCAGCGATGGAGAGAAGCCAAAGCCTTGAGAAGATCAAGCAGATCACAAAGAAGTTATAGAAGCTTGGAAGCCTCAAGAATGCACTTTCATTTAAGCTGCACCGCTGCTCATTTGACCAGGAGGAGGAGGAGGAGAAGCAAATTGAAAGGGACAGATCTAAAAGTTCTGTTTCGCAAGCTCTCATGGCGGATTACACCGTGAAAGAGGATCTCCAGTGGAAATGGCGGCCGAAAAATTCTGTTCCGCGAGGTCACCTGGCGATTTATGCTACAAAGGAGGATTGTGAGGGGAGGCAGTTTGTTATTCCGGTGGATTATTTGAAGCAGCCTGTGTTTAAAGATCTATTGTACATGGAGAAGGAAGAGTTCGGCTTTGATTATGTTACCAGAATTCTCACAAGTCCCTGCGATCCGAAATATTTTGAGGAGATCATTAATAGATTCAAATTTTCAGGCGGCATTCTTGTGAAATCTTCATCGTCTAGATGTGCTTTCAATTGAAAGTCTTATTTTAGTAATAACAAGGCTCTGATGGTGCGATGAGGATGATCTTGTCCTCTTGATCATGTATTATAGTATTATGCATAATAACAAATCTTTTACATAGTTTTAAAATCTACATTATGCAGAACAGATCTATGTTGTGTAGATTTTCTATTTTTAATTTAATCACATTTGAAACAGAGCAATTAAGTTTTACAATGGGGTGGGTAGATTTGGTAATTTAGAAATTCAATATAAAGTCATCATTTAATCAATGAAATACACTTCAACACAGTTTATTTTTGCCTTGCATATTGAGCATTTGATATTTTAGTCATTTAATTTTAATATTTTAAACTTTGATATTTTATATCTTGATATTGCTTACTCATCTTTGGAAGATGCAATGCCAAGATGAGACAAAGTTTGTTCAAAACCATTAGATAAATGAAAAAAATTAATGCATTTAGTGCACAAAATAAAGAATGCATATGCAATCAATTTTTTTATCAATCTTTAAGATAGGCTTTTTTTTAAAATAGAAAATAAAAAATAGAAAATAGAAATTATTCTTTTATGTATGTAGAAAAAAATTAGAAAGATTTTATGTATGTAAAAAATTAAAAGAATTCTATATAAATCTAGATTTTTTGAAAAGAATTCTATTTACATCTAGATATTTTGATTGAAATAACCATAATGTAAAAACAAAATATAAAATAGAAATGTTAATATATGTATGTAGAAAAAATTAGAAAGATTGTATGCATCTAAAAAAATTCTATTTACATCTAGATTTTTTTAGAATGGAAAAAAATGGATAATAGAAATATCAGTTGCATGTTTGTAGAAATAAATTAGAAAAACATGTATCTAGAAATTAAAAAGATTCTATATGTGTCTAATTTTTAGATTTTACTTTATTCTAAACTAATTATTGATGGATATATATTTTAAAAATATTTATGTAGTTTAAAGTTTAGATTTTAATTAATTTGTATACAAATAGGAAAAAGAATAAATATTTTATATATATGTAGATTAATTTCTATTTTTAAAATTTACAAGTAAATGAGTACTTTATTCATTTAAAGTAAACAAGTTTTTAAGTAATATATTTTTATTTTAGGAATATATTAATCATAATGTTCATTTATTATTACTTATTTAATATACTTACTCTCAAATGTAAGACAATAGAAATGATATTTTATTAACTTTGAAATAGGGAAGTCTTATGCAAGTTCGTTTACAAAAATAACAAAAATATATTTGGTTCGTTTACAAAATTACCAAACATATATTTGGTCTTTGATCAAATTGGAGTTAATATTAGAAATATAAATATGATCATTAATAGTTAAGCTAAATTCAGTTCAAAACAATAATATTATTTAAATTTAAATAAAATAAGCCATGTTTACTTTGAAACATCAAACAACTAATTAACTAATAGAATAATTAAAATAAATGAATTTATTATGACATAGAAAAATATTTTCGAAGTATAATTTCTTTGTTTTTCAATCAATATGAGTTTTTTTTTTTACTTGAAAACATAAACCATCCTAATTGTCATCCTTTGTTAACCCTAACAGCAACCCCTACCTTAGCCCTAGCCCCAAAAATGATGTACAATCTAACTATAATCCAAAATTAAACTATAATTATAACACTAAAACATATCCCTATTGATATTCTAAACTCTAATCATAATGAAAATCTCAGCCTAAACCATAATCCAAACCAAAAACCTACACACTAATATTGGTTATAGTCCTAACCCTAAAATTTAACCCTTAACCATAATGTAAAAACAAACTCTAGAATATTGATCAAAATCCTAAACCTAACTATAGGGATAACCATGATATTAAACTCTAAATCCAATCCCAAGGTCCTAACCATGGTGTAAACCCATAACCAAACTCTTAAAAAATTTACTAATCCCTGATCATAATCACATTCCTAACTTTAAATTTGAACCATAAACCATAGTTGTAACCATAATCATAAACTTAAACAAAACCCTAACCCTAAAGGTACAATCATAAAATTAATCATAGCTTAGACCCTAATCCTAGCACAAACCACAATCATGACCAAATATAAATCTTCACCTTACCCCTAATCATAATTTCAATGTTAACCCTAACATTAGTTTCAATCCTACCATGATATGAACCCTAATATAGACTTCACCTTGATCCTCACCCTAATCTTAAGTCTAATTAAACCCTGACTAAAACCTAATCTAAATGATATATCTAACTATAATCCTAACTGTAACTATCATACAACCCAATGCTGACCCTCATGTATATTTAATCCCTAATCTTAACTCTAATTATTCTATAAACTCTAGAATTGACCTTGATTCTAACCATAACCCTAAAATCTAAATTGTAACCATAGCATGAAAGGTGGGGACCCCCGCTACATGGCACAATTCTAGGTCTTGAAGCCTCGCGAAAGCACTACAGAGTGAGGAAATGTCAGAAAGGTGACATGTGGTAGCATGACGCAATTCTGGGCTATAGAGCATTGAAGAAACAATGCAACGTAAGGAGGTGCTAGAATGGAGATGCGTGGAAAGAAGAGGAAAGACTTTCATGTCACTAGCAGAAAACTGCGAAAAGGGATAACATGATGCGTTAACCTCCCACAAAAAATGCAAGGTTGACTACAGGAGAGAATTTGGTTTCCCCAAAAATGAATGATGGTCATCGATGAAGGCCTTCCTCTCGAAATAGATGGTATAGATGCATCGTGAATCCTCACCAATGAAGGATTAAGTTGCAGCCGTCGATGTAGATTCTCCCCTCAAAAAGGATGATTGAGATGCCACGAGGAAACTCCTCCCAATGAAGGATTAAGTCACATTTGTCAATCAAGATTGGCTTTATTTCCAATGGATGACTAAGATGTACTGAAGAGATTCCTCCCAACGAACGAAGCAGATAGCACAAAAGGTGCGAACTCCCTCCATGTGGCACAATTTTGGGTCTTAGAGACTCATGAAAGCATTGTGGAGTGAGGAAATGTTAGAAAGGAAATGCGTGGTAGCATGATGTAATTCTGGGCTTTAGAGAATTGAAGAAACAAGGTAGCATGATGATGCATCAGAATGGAGATGCATGGCAGCATCTTGTGCAATTCTAGGCTTTAGAGTGTTTCGAAGACACTAGCGTATAAAGAAATGTTAGAATGGGAACATATGGCAACATCTTGCACTTTTGGGAAGATGGGAAGATAGCTCGTGAAGAAACAAGAGTTGTCAAATCTCGTTGCATGAATCAACCTGACCAAGAAAAAATGATCTAGCTTGGTCAATGAAGAAATTGAGCCAACACAAAATGCTAGCTGCCAATTTTAGCGATGTTAACCCTCTGCAAAGAACCTATCCCATTTAAGGTCTCTCAGATCAGACATCAGTGATGGGTTGAATAGGGGGAAAAAATAGCCAACAATGCCCTCCTAAATGAAATTCTAAATGTAACACTGATAACCATGGTCCTACTTCTTTCACTAACCTTATCCATGAGCATGAGAATATACATATTATTATATAGGGCATCTTATATAATAATAAATATAATCTAAAATCCCAACCCTTACTCCCCTCCCAACTATAACCGTAACCCAAAACCTAACCCTAATCTTAGCTAGAATTCTAATACTTTTTCTACCCCTAACTCAAACTATAGCCCTAACTATAACTCAAACTCTAACCCTAACTCATATTCTAACCCTAAACCTAACCCTAAACTTGACCCTAACCCTAACCCTAAGCCTAAACCTAACCCTTTGTCTACCCCTATCTCTAACCCTAACCCTAACCCTAACCCTACCCCTAACTCTAACCCTAAATCTAACTCTTGTTGTAAATCTAAATCTACCATAATTAGACTCTAACCCTAACCCTAACTTTAATCCTGACTAAACCCCTAACCCTAACCCTAACTCTAACCTTAACCCTGACTCAATCCCCTTACCCTAACCTTAACATTGATATAACTCTCTCTATATATATAAAACCCTAACTCTAAATATAAACTCAACCCTAACCCTAAATCTAACTCAAACCGTAACTGTAAGTGTAACCCTGCCCCTACCCATAACTCTAACTGTAAATCTAACTCTACTATAATTGGATTTTAATTTTAACCCTAACCCTAACTCTAACCTTAACCCTGACTCAAAACTCTAACCCTAACCCTAACTCTAACATTAACCCAACTGTAAAATTAACTCTATTGGTAACTCAAACCCTAAACCTAACCCTAATTCTAATCCTAACTCTAACTCTAGCTCTAGCTCTAACCCTAACTCTAACCATAACTCAAACTCAAACCCTAAACCTAACCCTAATCCTAACCCAAATTATAATGCTCTGTCTACCCCTAACTCAAACTATAACCCTAACCCTAACTCAAACTCTAACCCTAACTCATACTCTAACCTTAAACTTGACCCTAGCCCTAACCCTAACCCAAAACCTTACCCTAACCCTATCTATAACTCTAACCCTAACCCTAACTCTAATCCTCATCTTAACCCTAATTCTAATCCTAACACTAACCTTAACCCTACCCCTAACTCTAACCATAAATCTAACTCTACCATAATTAGAATCTAACCCTAACCCTAACCCTAACCCTAGCTCAAACCCTTACCCTAACTTTGTCCCTAACCATATATCTACGTATGACTATAACATTTTACATTACAATATCCCAAAAAAAAAAAAATTATCTAAATTAAATTCCTTATATTAAATTAAAAGATATATTTGAGTCAAACCCTAACTCTAACCCTATCCCCACTATAACCCTAACCATAACGATAATGATGACTCTAACCCTAACCTTAAACATGAGCATTACTCTAAACCTAACATTAACCATAAGCATAACTCTACCCCTAACTCTAACCCTAATTCTAACTCTACCATAATTGGATTCTAACCCTATCCCTAACCCTAACTATAAGCATAAGTCTAACCCTAGCCTTAACCATGAGCATAACTCTAACTTTGGATTTGACTCTACCATAATTGGACTCTAACCTTAACCCTAACCTTAATTTTGATCCTAACTCAAACCCTGACCCTTTAAACTCTAACCTTAACCTTGACTCAAACCTTAACCCTAACCCTAACCTTAGCCTTACTATAACCCTAACACTAACCCTAATCATAACCATAACCATAACTCTAACCCTAACCTTAACCATAAACATAACTCTAATCTAAACCTTAACCATAACTCTAACAATAACCATAACCATAACTCTATCCCTAACCTTAACCATAGCTCAAACCCTAACCCTAACTCCAACCCTAACCCTAATGCTAACCCTAACCCTAATTCTATCCCTAAGGTTAACATTAACTATAATGGTAACTTTGTCCCTAACCATATATCTATGTATGACTATAACATTTTACATTTCAATATCCCAAAAATAAAAAATATATTTTTAATCTATATTAAACTCTTCATATTAAATTTTAAAAGCTATTTTGAAGCATAATTTTATAGTAACTTCATACAACTCTAATTAAAAATTAATTAACAATTTTATAGTACCCTTATCAAAATAAAAAATAAAAAGTAAATATTTTTCTTATTGTGCCGCAACTACCACTAGCTTATATATACCTCTATATATATTACGCCGAGAGTAATTGTTCTCGAGGCGCCTATTTTCATTTAATCCCAAGGTTATTTTAATCACAGTTGGGATTTATGAAAATGAAAATAGGCGCCTCGAGAAAGGTTTACTCTCGGCGTAATATATATAGAGGTATATATAAGCTAGTTTAAAATCAAAAAAATCACCATTACACCAAGTGAATAGATTTACATGACCATCTTAGTCTCAAAAAGATCGAACAAAACTTTAAAGAACTCTCACAACCTCAATGATCAATCCCCAACTTTATTCCACTTGTGAACATATAAAGAAGTAGCTATGAGTTTCACTCAAAGGAGCCTCCACTTAACTAAATATTGATAATTATAATTAAAAACCTAATTGAGTAAATGTTTTAAGCTTAGATTATGTGCAAGCTCCTATTTTTGAGGGCACTATTCTAAATTAATCACATCGTTATTGTCATTGGTAGTAGTGTCACTTTGGTTGGTTCCATTATTCATTTGCAAAGGAGATGGCAAATTTGTCTTCCCTTCAAGTATTAGCATGACTTGCCCCGTGCTTGGCCTCATTCCTCCTGGCTTTCAATGCATAGCAAGCCTACAACAATCGCTCTTCTCACCTCTTCAATATCTTCCTCCTCTGCAACACCCTCTTCCACAATACTAATCATTTTCGCTTGACTAATTTGAGTTGCAACCTATGCTAGAAAATAATACTTGCTTGAATCTTGTACATTTAAATCCAAACTCTTTCGCCCAAAAATAATTTCTAAAAGAGTTATACCGAAATAGTATCCATCGATGTTTGTAGTGATGGGAATGCCTGAAATCCATTCTGGAGCCAAATAACCTCTCTATCCCTTCATGGTCATCACTATGCAGCTGAAATCTCTACTCATAGGCTTTGCCATCCTGAAATCAGCCAATTTGGGTGAAAAATCAGCATCGTGCATAATCTTCTTTGGCTTTATATCCCTATAAATGATGCATTCTCTGCACTCCTCATGGAGGTAGACTAAAGTTCGATTAGTTCCTAAAATGTTCTAGAATCGCATCTTCCAGTTGAGTATCTTCGATTTGTTTTTGGACTTACCAAAGAAAGGTAAGGAATTTAAAGAGTCATTGGGAATTTAATCATAAACTAGTAACCTTCTAGATCCTTGTACATAAAATCCTCGAAGTCTAATCAAATTCCCATGTTGTATGCTTCCTAGGAAGCTAATTTCTGCTCGAAATTTCTTATCATTTCGGCTTGAAGCGAACTCCAATTTCTTCACGGCCACAAGAGTACCATTTGGTAGAGATCCTTTGAACACTGACCTAAATCCTTTGTTCCCCAACTTAGACCTGAAATTCTTAGTTGTAATCTTTAACTCATTGTAACTGAACATTCAAAGAAAAGTGTCAGCTGAATCTTCACAACTCTCAATAGATCATAGCACACAACTATGTCGCTTCCTCCATATTACATATGTAAAAATACCCAAAGAAGTGACAAAAGCAATGAACTACCAAGTAGTGCAAGAAGAAATATGGCTTTAAGTTTGTGGGACAATGGTTGACCAATACTTGCAAGGGCAGAGGTAGCTACTCAAATGAAGATGTCCGAATTAGTTTTTGTTGCAGAGTTGTGCAAGTTTAGAGGAGTTCAAGAACAAATGTTGCAGGGTCCTGGAGACAAATTGAAAGCATAAGTAGTGCATGAACAGTTGCTGAGGTAGGATTTCTTGCAAGCCATCTTAGAGGTGAGATCAACTCTAAGGTACGAGGAAGCATGCTCATTAAATGATGTTGCATAAGATTCATTGAATACATTGGTGGTGCAATTCAAGTGGCTCTGGCAAATGGCCACTCGACCACCGCTCTTGCAAATCCGAAGATTCACTATCTTTCAAAGTCGCTCTATCAACATAGTTGGAGAACTGAAGATTGTCAAAGTTGCAGGTTCCATAAGTGCCACAGTGACCATAAATGATACATTCCTCTTTTGGTAGGGACTAGAACACTTTCCACTTATTACCACCGAACTGATAACATTGTGCATTTCTTGACTTGGTCAACATGAAACGTGTGAGCCATATCAACTTCTCAGTGACTACCAAATGGGCATACATGCTAGAACTCTTAATTTCCAAATTGATAGGTACATAACCGGTGTCGATCAAGGTGATCCTCAAAAGAAATTAAAGACAAGTATAGTAACAAATTGAAGGTCAAAAATATCCTCTTGTTCTATGTTGCACATTGCATTTTGGTGTATTATAGTGTTGCATGTGAAAGGTTATGTAGACAATTAGATCATGTCCCAGTCAAGTCAAACATATTTGCAAAGAAATTTGAGAATATATAGTGGGTATGTTACCTCAATTATGACTTTATTTTAACTAATTTTTATTTTATTTTCATGCATAAATATGAGGCATCATTTTATAATTTTTTTGTGTTTATAATTTTTTTAATCTAATATAAAACTATTAATTGCATCTTAGTGTTCAATTATTAAATCTAAAAGATGTCAAACATCAATTATGAGAAGTTATAATTTATTTTGTTTTGCATATTCTTGTATAGTATATTTAAGTTTTTTCAAAATAGAAAACTAACAATAAGTATTACAATCATATCATATATCATCTAAAATATAAATAAAATGATATTTATCTAATCTATAACAATAGAGTCATTTTAAAAATAGATAGTTTAATATATCATAATTGTCATGTCTATGAGCATATCTAAAGAAACAAAATCTTGTACAAAGCTAAAGATACCCTGACCAAATGGTCTTAACATAGTTTTAGCCTATGAAAAACTACAAAGAAAATGAAATAATCTATCACCAAGCCCAAGATCCTATACATCCCAAAAACTCATGCATAAGGTGCACTTATCCTCTCTATGAAGGAATATTTCACTACTTTTGTAGATAAAAGGCTTGCCCAAGTTTGGTATCCATATGCAGAAAAAGACACACATAGATAGTGCAATAACAAAAAAAGACTATTCGTATAGGATAAATTAATAAATTTCTATTTGGTCATGTTTTTTAAAGACATTTGAAGCTACATTACTACTATTAGTTACTTCTAGTTACATTGAATATATTCTATAGTTACTCTTCATCTTACTTTGTTTGAGATATGGATATATATTATATACTCTTCTTTAGATTGTATTATTTTTATTACATAGTTCTTTAACATTCAAACTTTTTTAAGAATCAGAAAACCTCAAATCTTGTACATCTCTAGATTTCATTTCAAAACTAAGACTCTATCATATATTTTTTATTTGTAGCACAAATCAAGAAATATATTGACTAGGGTCTACCCTGTATGTACAAAACAGAGCTTCATGTGAAAGTTATGCTACTATAAGATTTGAACATTTTCTTAGAAACTTGAATTGAGATCAAAATAAACATATAAATATATTTAAAAATATAGAATTAAATAGAATTGGCAAGTCCTACAAGGTGGAATTGACATTAATATCATTACTTGCACTTGTAGAGTTTAATTTAGAGCTTGTGGCTTTTGGTAAAAGGTTTGAGTGTCATGTCTGTGGTTCAGTGGTAATAGCACAATGATGTGGGAGTCAAAGATTAACAACACGGTGGTTTGGGAGTCAGAGATCAATTTTTCCAACACTAATACCCATCTGTTAAACAAATAATCATAAAAATTAAAACTAATTAACTATATTTCATAAAATTCCCACTTTTCACATAATTAAATTAAGATGGTGGTATTCAAATCTTTATTGGTTTGTCTCATTCTTTTTATAATGTTAGAACCTTACACTCACCATGGCTTGATTCTTGATAGACTCTTGATGAACTTTTCAACTTCACCACAAGATCAAAGATCTTTTAATATTAACATACATTTAACTAATATACAAATTTACTTATATGCTATGCTAACTTGATAACATCGCTATCACTATCACTGCCTATCACTATCACTACCTATCTGGTTTTCTTGATCATCAGTGAGCACAATGGTTTGAGGCTCCATCTTTCCTTCTAGGATTACCACCACTTGCCCCATGCTTGGCCTCATATCCTCATCTCTTTGAATGCATAGCAATCCAACAATACTTTCTCTTCTCACCTCTTCAATATCTTTCTCCTCTGCAAAACCCTCCTCCACAACATTTATCATGTTTCCTTAGGTGGATTTGGCTTGCAACCCATGCTGGAAAGTAATACCTACTTAAATCCTTCGCGTTTAAATCGAGACTTCTTCGCCCGAAAATGATTTTAAAAGTGTTATACCAAAACTGTACACATCAACCTTGCGAGTGATGGGAAGGCCCGAAATCTATTTTGGAGCCAAATACCCTCTCGTCCCCCTCGTTAGGGTCAATATGCGGCTTGAATATCTATCCATAAGCTTTGCTAACTCGAAATCAGCTAACTTGGGTGAAAAATTAGCGTCTAGCAGAATGTTCTCAGGCTTTACATCACCGTGAATGATGCAATTTTTGCACTCCTCATGGAGGTAAACCAAAGCTCGAGCAGTGCCTAAAGCGATCTGGAATCGGGTCTTCCAGTCGAGTACCTTTTGTTTTCTTTTAGAATTACTGGTGAAGAGTAAGGAATTTAGAGAGCCATTGGGCATGTAGTCATAAACCAGTAACCGTCTGGATCCCTGAGCACAAAACCCTCAAAGCCTGATCAGATTCCCGTGTTGTATGCTTCCCAGAGAGCTAATTTCTGCTCGAAATTGCTTATCATCTTGGCTTGAAGTGGATTCTAATTTTTTCACGGCCACAAGTGTACCATCTTCTAAAGATCCTTTGAAAACAGAGCTGAATCCTCCGCTCCCCAACTTGCACCTGAAATTCCTTGTCGCAATCTTCAACTCCTTGTAACTGAACATTCTAAGAAAACTGTTTGTCGATGAATCTGCACTGCTCTCCACAGATTTTAGTCGATGTCGCCGTGTCCATATAAAAAATGAAAAGATACCTAAAGCAATGACATGACGGTTTTTAATTCAATGGAGGGCGATGGTGGATGATCAAACTTTGTGAGCGCAGAGGCAGCTACTCGAATGAAGACATTTGAATTGGTTAAGAAGAGATCCAAGCTAGACAAGATGTGGTAGGGGCCTGAAAGCAAATCGAAAGCATAGGCAGTTCCTAAGGCAGGCTTTCTCTCAAACCATTTTAGACGTGGGGGTAACTGCAAAGTACGATGAAGTGTAATCATCAGACAACGTTGCGTTAATGGAGTCGATCAATATGTTGGTGGTGCAATTCAAGGGGCTCTGGCAAACACGGCCACTTGACTACCACTTCAGGGAATCCCAAGCTTGATTGTCTTTGGCAGTGAATCCTTTTACGCAGCTGCAGAACTAAAGGTTGTTGGGGTCAAAGATTGCGAAAGCGCCGCAGAGACCATAAAGCGCACATTTGTATCTGGGCACAGACCAGAACATGTTCCACTTATTTCCATCGAACAACGTATGTTGAAAATCTCTAGACTCTGTCATGACAAAATGCATAAGCCTATTCATCCTATGATTCAGTGTCACACGCATATAGAAACCAAAGCTGGTATTTTCAACCGCGACATTGAAGAAATTTTTGCCTGTCATTTCTAGAATATGACTGAAAATTTTATCATCCCAGACTCCGCTATCCTAGTACTTGACAGAGTTATTCCACATTAGCACAAATTGTTTGGCACGAGATGGATCCAGTTATGCGAGAAAAGCCCGAAAGCTGGATCTGACTAGCCTTTCCAAGAGACCAGTTTTTGTTGTCCACCGAATCTCATCTCGGGCAACCAGGTATCTGTCGGATTGTCAAAACTCTGCCACACACTTTCAGATTCGTTCTTGTCGCTTAACATCAAAAAATTAGCGAAATCTAATATCTGCGAGAAATTATATTTAAAAAAAAAAAAAAAAAAAACTTAAACTCACAACCCTAACCCTAAAAACTTTGCTCAACACTTAAAAGTTGTTCGGCACATGAAGGTTTCGAGTGCCAGTTTTACTCGGCACTTGATGGTGCCGAGTGGCAGGTTGCTCAGCACTTGAAGAAAAGTGCTCGGCACAGGAAGGTGCCGAGTGCCAGATTTACTCAGCACTTGCTCGACACTTGATGGTGCCGAGTGACAGGGAACAGGTGCCGAGTGAACTCGACACAAAGAGGAGCTTGATAGCGATAGATGCCGAGTATGCTCGGCTCCAAAAGAAATACTTGGCAACAATAGATGCCCAGTGAGCTCGGCTCCAACTGAGAAATTATAACTTAAGAGATTTCAATGTGAATGCTTTCACCATTAAAACCAAAGAGCCAAAGCTTTAAGCTTTCAACCAAACTTGTCAAATCCAATGAATAGAAGATGAAGAACAATAAATTAAGTATGCTACTTGCTTTCTATTCAATCTTTCATTAAACTATTACAAAATCTGGGAGTATTCAGCTTCAACCAGAAAACTCTAAAATGTTAAAACTTCAAACTTTCAACAAACTTTAAACTTTAAACCTTAAACTTGCAGCTCTAATGGCTGCATACAATGGTGCCTGGAGCAATCACTACTTCAATAGGATGAATCTAACAATGAAAAACTTACAGAGTGACTAGGGGAAGCACGTGCAACTACAGGCACAAACTTCTTTCCTTCTTCCTTCTCTGTTCAGCTCTGCAACTTCTCTCTGATCTGCTTGATCTGCAAATACTCTACTGAATGAATGAATAATCATTCCTTTTGTCACATTTCAGTTTTCCCCTCTTTTTAGAATTTGAAAATCTCACCTACCCATATTAACTTTTCTGTCTGTTCTGGGCATCAAGGTGGTAGGTGAGCATTTCGCTCAAGGGGCAAACGTCAACGCTACAGCAAGCTTTCCAATGCTCCTCCTTAGTCCCAAGCCAAACAAAACAAGGATCACAATTGATTCAAATCAACTACACCAAGACTCTTTCTTAAGTGTACAAAAGTTCCAATGCCTAATGACTTGGTGAAAATATCTGCTAGCTGCTGCTCTGACTTGCAAAAATTCATTTTGATATCCCCATTCTCCACCAACTCTCTGATGAAGTGATATCTGATCTTAATATGCTTGCTTCTTCCATGGAAGACTGAATTCTTGGACAATGCAATTGATGAGATATTCCCACAATAAATTGTGGTTCCATCCTCTTGCCTTTCATTCAAATCTATCAAGATCCTCCTTAGCTAAATTACTTGACATGCTGCTGCATTTGCTGCAATGTATTCAACCTCTACTGTAGATTGAGAAACAATAGGTTGCTTCTTGGATGCCCATGAAATTGCACCCGATCTCATATGAAACATCTATATGGAAGTGCTCTTCCTATCATCTAAACTTCTAGCCCAATCACTATCCGTGTAACCAACCAACTTGAAATCATCATTTGCAGTATACAAAATCCCAAATCCCTTGATACCTTTCACATACCTTAGGATCCTTTTTCCTACTTGCCAATGGGAATCCTTTGGGGTTTCCATAAATCTGGAGATCAGACTTACTGCATGCATTAGGTCTGGTTGAGTTGCAGTCAAATATGTTAAACTTCCAACCATACTCTTGTATAGTGTTGGATCCACTCTCTTGCTGGAGTCTTCCTTGCTCAACTTCAGATCTATTGCTGTTGGTGTGGGGGCTACCTTACTATTCTGCATTTTAAATCTCTCCAAGATCTGCCCTGCATATTTTTCTTGAGAGATGCAAATGGCATCATGCATTTGTTTTACTTCTATGACTAGAAAGTATTTCAAGAGACCTAGGTCTGTCATTTCAAATTCACTTTTCATGGCCTCTTTGAACTCACCAATTAGAGCCTTATCATTACCAGTAAAAATCAAGTCATCTACATACAAGACAACAATCAATACATTACCATCTATTGCCTTGATGTAAAGATTGGGCTCACCATTGCTTTTACTAAAGCCATTGCTCATCAAGTATGAGCCAATCTTACTGTACCATGCCCGTGGAGCTTCCTTGAGCCCATAAAGAGCTCTCTTAAATCTATATACTTTATTCTCTTCACCTGCAACTTCATAACCAGGTGGCTGCTCCACATACACTTCTTCCTTCAATACACCATTTAGGAATGTAGACTTCACATCTATTTGAAATACCTTCCACTTGTGCTGGGCTGCAATTGCTATGACAACACTCACGGTTTCCATTCTTGCAACTGGGGCATAGGTCTCATCATAATCTCTTCTATACTACTGTTTGTAGCCCTTGACTACCAGCCTTGCCTTATGCCTATCAATCTTGCCTTCGGCATTGCATTTGGTCTTATAGACCCATTTCACTCCAATCACTTGCTTCTTGGGAGGCAATTCAATTAGCTCCCATCTCTCATTCTTTTCTATAGCATCTATTTCCTCATCCATGGCATTACACCATTTCTTCTCCTTAATAGCTTCCTCAAAATATATTGGATCACTATGAAAAAATAATGCAAAATTAACACTCTCATCATAGTCTTCATACCTTTCATCTTGGTATATCTCCCTAAGACTCTTGGTCTTTCTTGGTACCAGGGAGGAGAGTGTAGGATTAGAATCTTCACTATTGTTATTTTGCCGACTAGCTCGGTCTTCACTGGTACTCGGCACTGACACTCGGTCATGCCTAGAGGAGCTCAGCACTATCTGAATCTACTTGCCTTTTCTTCTATTTGCTCCTTCTTCTTGCTGTTCATCAGCATCCTCTTCACTCATAATTGGCACTTTACTTGAAGTGCTTGGTGACTCATCAATTTGTCCATACCAAGATTGATTTTCAAGAAATTTCACATCTCTTGAAAGCATCATTTTGTTGTTCAATGGGTCATACAATCTGTATGCCTTTGATTTTGAATTGTACCCTATGAAAATGCATTTCACACCTTTGTCATCCAATTTTTGCCTTTTCTCTTTAGGCACATGTGCATATGCAACACATCCAAACACCCTTAAGTGTTCAACTGTCCATCTTATTCATGACCAAGCTTCCATTAGAATTCTGTCACAGACTGCCTTTGTAGGACACCTGTTAATTAGGTAAACTGTTGTTGCCATAGCCTCTCTCCAAAATTCAGTTGGGAGACCTTTCTCTTTCATCATGCTCGTTGCCATTTCAACAATGGTCCTATTTTTTCTTTTAGCCACTCCATTCTGCTGTGGTGTATAGCTAGTTGTGAGCTCTTTCTTAATGTCATGTTTCCTGCAAAAATTTACAAAAGAATTGGAGGTATACTCCCCTCCTCTATCTGATCTTAGGACCTTGATATAGTGTCCACATTCTCTTTCAGCCTGGGTCTTAAATTCTACAAATTTATCAAATGCTTTAGATTTATTCTTTAAGAAATACACCCATGTCCTATGACTGAAATCATCAATGAATGTCATGAAATACGTACTCCCCTCAATGGAAGTAACTTGCATAGGATCGACTGGGTCAATATGCACTAACTCTAATGGAAATCTAGCCCTCCTAAAATTTCTAGAATTAAAGGGAAGCCTATGTTGCTTACCCAAAATACAAGCCTCACACTTGTCACATGAATTTCCTACACATGGCAAACCTTCTACCATTCTTTTATTTGACAACAAATTCAAACCAGCATAGCCAAGATGACCATACCTGAGGTGCCATAGCTGTGAGGGGTCTTCAATCACACTCCTTAGAGCTGATTGTGTATGAGCTGCAACACAAACTTGAGATGAGAAACATGTCTCTATCCTCAAGGGAAACATTCTGTCCTTTGTCATTTGAGCTGCTGCAAGTAGGTTCTTGCTCTCATCCTTTTCATGAATGACACACGTGTCATTCTCCATCAACATTTTGTATCCATTTTGAATGAGCTGACCAATGCTCATCAAATTGTGCTTCATACCAGGGGCGAAATACACATTTTGTATTTTTCTTTTCTCACCTTTCTTGGTGTGGACCATAATAGATCCTTTGCCAACAACTGGTAGGGTTCCATTGTTACCCATCTTAATGTTTAATTTGAAACTCTTGTCAATGAATGAAAACAAAGTTTCATTACCACTCACGTGGTTGCTACATCTACTGTCAAGGTACCAAACCTCAAGGCTTCCTTCTTCATCAACATTACACATGATGAAGGCAATAGCATTGGGTCCACTTCCCATGTTCACATCAGCCACATTTACTTGTCCTGACTGATCATTCTGCTTCTTCCAGCATTCATTTGCATAATGCCCATATTTATGATAGTAGTAGCATTCTACATTACTCTTATTTGAGTTGTAGTTTTTCTTACCTCCTCTTGAAGTATTTTGTGAGCTACTTGCTCCATCTGCTCTTCTTGAGCTTTTTGCTGTAGCATTTTTTTGTCCTCCATTACCTCAGCCTCTACCTCTAGAGTTCCTGCCTGAGCCATTTCTTCCTCTCCCCGTTCCTCTTGGATTTGACTGAGCCTTGAATGCTTTCTCTTGGGAAGATGAAGAAGTAGATCTGTTGATCCTATGCTCATGGGTTTGAAGTGTACGCATCAACTCATCCATTGTCAAAACAGTGAGATCTTTTGCCTCTTCTATGGTCATGACCAAATGGTCATATTTATGAGGTAAACTCCTCAATATCTTTTCCCCTATCCTTTGCTCTTGATAGTCTTCTCCATTTGACTTCAGTTTGTTAATCACATTGGAGGTCCTTGAACTGAAGTTTGCAACTGATTCATTTTGCTTCATTTGAAGGTTCTCAAACTCCCTCCTTATATTCTATAGCTTTACAGTACAGACTTTATCAGTCCCCTTGAAGTTCGTCTCAAGGATATCCCATGCTTCCTTTGCATAATTTGTTGCTGCAATCTTTGGGAATACTGTCTCTGTCATTGCTGCTTCAATAAGACTTAATGCCTTAGCATCCTTCCTCATTGACTCTTTCAAATGAGTCTTCTGTGTGTTTGTGAGGGCAACATATTGAGTTGGATCAGTCACATCGTTCAATACATTGATCACAAACTCCCACAAATTATTTGCAATCATAATGGTTTTCATTTTCTTTGCAAATGTATCCCAATTCTATCCATTAAATGATGGTGGCTGCTACCATATCTTTCTTGCATCTCCTGCCATGATAAATATACCAAGAAAACAAATGCCCTAACTCACTCTGGATGTGGGGCCTCAAAGCTCTGATACCATGTGAGAAATTATATTAAAAAAAAAACAAACTTAAACTCACAACCCTAACCCTAAAAACTTTGCTCAGCACTTAAAAGTTGCTTGGCACATGAAGATGTTGAGTGCCAGTTTTACTCGGCACTTGATGGTGCCGAGTGGCAAGTTGCTCGACACTTGAAGAAAAGTGCTCAACACAAGAATGTGCTGAGTGCCAAATTTACTCGGCACTTTCTTGACACTTGATGGTGTCGAGTGACATGCAATAGGTGCTAAGTGAACTTGGCACAAAGAGGAGCTCGGTAGCAATAGATGTTGAGTATGCTCCACTCCAAAAGAAATGCTCAGCAACAATAGATGTCGAGTGAGCTCAGCTCCAACTGAGAAATTATAACTTAAGAGATTTCAACGTGAATGCTTTCACGATTAAAACCAAAGAGCCAAATCTTTAAGCTTTCAACCAAACTTGTCAAATCTAATGAACAGAAGATGAAGAACAATAGATTAAGTATGTTTCTTTCTTTCTATTCAATCTTTCATTAAACTATTACAAAATCTGGGAGCATTGAGCTTCAACTAAAAAACCCTCAAATGTTAAAACTTCAAACTTTCAATAAACTTTAAACTTTAAACCTTAAACTTGCAGCTCTAATGGCTGCATACAATGGTGCCTGGAGCAATCACTGCTTCAACGAGATGAATCTAACAATGAAAAACTTACAGAGTGACCAGGAGAAGCACGTGCAACTGCAGGCACAAACTTCTTTCCTTCTTCCTTCTCTGCTCAGCTTTGCAACTTCTCTCTAATCTGCTTGATCTGCAAATTCTCTACTGAATGAATGAATAAACATTCCTTTTGTCACATTCTAGTTTCTCCCTCTTTTTAGAATTTGAAAATCTCACCTACCAGTATTAACTTTTCTATCTATTTTGGGCATCACTAGGTGAGTGTTTGGCTCAAGGGGCAAACGTCAACGCTGCAATAAGTTTTCCAACAATATCAAAGCCTGAGATGCCTTTGTCAATATGTTGACAGACCAAATAGATTCACCCTCTGCATCAAATAGATCCAATTTCCCTTCTCTTGACAACTTCAAAGCTCTAGATTTGTTTCTCCCAAGGGTCTCTCTATTGGCCACCCAAACAATTTTCTTCTCTGGTATATTGGCATACTAGATTCCAATATACAAGTTCTTAGTTCCAATTGGGCTAAAGAAACCCAATTCAAATGTTCCATTCTTTGAAATCAATGTCTGATTTCCAGTAAGCGAGGTGCCCAAGGAAAGAGCATCTCCGGCTTGGACTACTGTTGCACCATAACTACTCAATGGAATAAACACACCAACTACAAAAACAAGTCTTAACTGGGATTTTTCCCATTTCTCATCCATCGACAAATTGTGATTGACTAAATTCTCCTCTGCCGCTAAAACAAGAAGTCGAAAACAAAGGTGTTTCCAATCTCTTGGAAGATCATGATTGGTACATGAAATGGTGGCGATTGGAGGGGGTAATTAAAAAAAATTCATTTGCAATTTGATTTATTGTGTGGAGAGTCAAGTTTAACTTATCTACAAAGGAGGGGAAATTGAGAAGGCATTATGAGGGAATAATGTTAATTGTAACATTATTGGGGTTGAGACATTTTTTATTTGCGGGGATGAATATTGCGAGATTGATTTCACATTTCTTTTAGAATTACGTTTGAAATTGAATGCAATATCAACATCCAAGGCTTTCATACCAATTTGATAACAATTTATGCTAGTGTGTACCTACGAATATTTCAATCTAAGGCATCTCAATATTTCAGTATAAGACATTTGTCTATTATAGTACACCAAAGTCACATGATAGATCATGAAGTCATATTTATAAAACACAGTGGTGGTGGTAGTTTATAATGTTGGAAGATACTAATTTCAATATTTGGATATATCATATCACAGACCACATCTATCTGTCAATTAAACAAATCTGATCTGTGGACCTAAATGACATTTATTGCAAACTTATCTTCATTGCTACCAAGTAGATCAAGGCTTCAATGTTGATCTTCTCACATTGATTATAAATACAATGTTATACAAAAGAGTACTTGCATCCAGTTGAGTCACTTACTCCTAGTTGAGTTCTACTCTGTAGAGCTATACAAAGTTGTTCAAAACAAAATTTCATAATGGTGTATGTATGTTATGAAGAGCTAAAATTTTGTCTGAAGTTTATGTAATGTAATGTGATGTTCAAGTCAATAAAATATATTTTTGTGCAGTAGCACACATGGTTTCATTTTCTACTTTAGTTTCCTTTGTCTCTACTTTCTACAAGTGGTATCAGAGCTAATGGGAGATGGTCTTGAAGATTGTAGAGAGGTAGATGAGTCTGGTGTAGTGAGGAGTGTCCAACAACTCGAGGAAGATTTGTTGCCAATCAAAATTTGAAACTATTTTGAAGATGAAATGATACAAAGTTGTCAATGACTTAAGAATGTAATATGGTTGGATGTTGCAGCATTCACTTTTTGTATCAAAGTGATATATGCTAGGATTCCCTAAGCACCTGCATTGTGACTCTATGAGAGGTGTAGAAATACAAGTGTCTCGCACCTGAACCAACAATGGACTGGTTACCAAGAGGGCCAAAGCTTGTGGTAAAATCATTCCATCATTACTATGTGATTTCTTAGGTTCAATCACTAGGATTTGAAGATCCTAGATATCAAACAACTATTAAGAAAAATATGTACAACTATCAAAATGCATGGTTGAAATTAAGGGGGAATATTGGAAGATATTAATTTCAACATGTGGACATATCATATCATAGACCAAATCTGACAGCCAATCTAGCAAATCCAATATGTGGACCTAACTAACATTTATTACAAACTTATCTTCATATCTATTACATAGACCAAGGCTTCAATGTTGATATTCTCGCATTGGTTATAAATACAACATTATACAAAATGGTACTTTCTCCCAGTTGAGTCTAGCTCCATAGAGCTGCAAGAAGTTATTCAAGACAACAATTCATCATGGTGTATGTATGTTGTGAAGAGTTGAAGCTCTACCCAAAGTTTATAATTCAACTTCATGTATTTTTTGTATTGGTGCATGAGATGCTTCATTAGATGTTCTCTACCAACTAGCTACATTTCTATTTCCTTTTTCACTATTCTCAAATTTTAATTCTTGTACTATTAATTCTACCCTATGTCTAGCATAATTCTATCTTCGAGCTTCATTACTCCTTTTGTCTTCTTCTCTATGAGATTTTGTCATTTGTTCTCATCTCCATCTTTGATATTCTCTCTAGTATGCCCTTCATTGTTGTATTTGATATTGCCTCCTTTCCTCCTTCAATTTAAAAATCATCATTGGTTCATTCAAGTCTAAAATAAATTTAAACCAGATATATAAAAAAATTAAAATTAATACATGAAATAAAGAATGTTTCATCTAGTTGGTTTAAATTTTTAAATAAAATATTTGTTATATAAATGTTAGTCTACTCTTAGACTTATGGTTTGACAAATAAGAAATCAATATAGAATTAAAAGTATGGCATTAGATAAGCATATTTATTAACATACAAAAAAAAAACACCCTTGTATTTATAACATAAAGGAAATAAAACCTAGGACCTTCAAATTTGACATGTTTAATACATTAATATATCAAAGTTGATAATATCAAATTATCAGACTTCTTAAATTGCATCATAGCTAGATTTTATTATAGTGGTGCAAAAGAATGTGCAATTCATTAGTGAGGAAAATGTTATTTTCACCCTCCTTATACTCTTCATCATAACAAATGTCTTTTATAAATTCACAAAAGCCAAATGATTTCATCCATGCCTCATGATTTTCCATTATATACTCTTTCATTGCAAGATTTGAAAACCTTTGACACTGAAAACGTATGTTTAAGCTCATAGTGTGCAATTCAATCACCATTTTTTTACAACACTAGAAAATGGCTATTCCCAATTTATCTAAATAGGTTCCAACATTTTCTTCAAATTCCATAGAGTCATCTTGAAGCAGTAGGCTGACAATAGTAATTTCTAATACACTTTTTTCAACATCCATATTCAATTATTTTTTGATAATTATATAACGATGAAGAAAAGGTATCAGTATCTAAGAGTAAATAGAGTCAAGTTATGCATTTATAGAAAAACCTAAAATTTGTAAAAATATAGCACCATTGTGTTCTATGTCAAAATTATTTAATGTAAGAAAGTATTAAACTCTCCATAACAAACTAAGTCAAAATAAATATAAATCATTTGTAAATCAAAATATTAAATGAAGGTAGCTATTAAAATTACTACTAATAATAAATATATATTCAAATGCTATGGCATTCCCTCTATAAGTAGAAAACAAAAAACAAAACAAAAATCTCTCTTATAAGAAATATGCAAATGAAACCTTTTATTTTAAAAAATAATAATTAATCTAAAAATTTGTATTATAAAAAGTAATTTATCTAAAATTTCAATTTATTCTCTAACATAAAAATAACTACAAATCTCAAAATTTGGACTCACTCATACGAATGATAACTATGGAATGTTATGATTTAAACATTCCTAAATAAATTCAAACTAATATTAAATGAAATCTATAAAGACAAGTAAAGAAAACTTCACTTGTAAAGCAACGTTTTCATTTTGATCAAATTTATACAACCTTTATCTTGAGAAGTGAATGGATAGTTAAATAAAAATCAAGTAATCGCAAAAAGGATAAATCTAGAAATTTATTGACATTTACTATGACTTGAGAAACGTTTTTATTTTCTCAATAGATCCATCCACTTTTAAAAATACATTGATTATTGACATTAAATTTCTTTTAACACAAATTGCACAAAAGTGAAATATAAAATGTTACTTTATGTTTTAAAACAAAAATAACAAGAATGTTATGTTTTAGACATTCTTAATGAAATAATAAATAACTATACTAAAATATTATATTTTATTAATTCTATGAAAATTAAAATTACTTATCTAAATTTAAAACAAAAAGTAAACAATACGTTTCTATGGAATTTTCCCCACTTAATACATCTTAAGAGCCTACTATGTAACATGTACAAATAATCTTAGTTTGTCAGATATATGAATTTATAAACTAAAATTATAATACTAGTTTTTAAATTATTTTCTTAGTTTGTCAAATAAGTTAATTTAATAATTAAAAATATAACACTATTTTCAAACTATATATTCCATATACTATTTAAACTCATTTTACCATTTTGTAAGTATTTGATTTATCTTATAATCAAAGTATCTTATGAACTAATGATAAAGCAACACCTAATGTTTGGTTTTCTCTTGGCATGGGAAATCATTATAGTTTCTTCAAATTTCATTTCATACATTTTTTCATTAAAATAAGATTGATCTTGTGTTCACTTTGGACTCATATGTATAGGAAAAAAACAAATTCATTAAAAATATAATGACAATAGCCTTAGAAAAACATAGATTTGGTATATTGTCACTACTTTATAAGCCAAAGAAACAACTGCCACTTAGTGGCTTAGTACTTGGCTTAAATAGTACTAGTTAAATTTTATTTTATATATATATATATATATATATATATATATATATATATATATATAATTATATATTTATTATATAAGTGGAATAATATTTTTTTGTTTCACAATATCACTAATTAATAATAATTGAAATGGAATGTAATTGCACTTAATTAAGAATTGTAAAAAATAATTAGACTAAACATTTAAAATCTATTTTTTTTCAATGTATTTATTTGTAATTAAAAAAATCATTATAATAGTTTAAACTATGAAAGATCAAATTATTCATTATATTATTATAATGTATAATTTCCCATCTTGAAATTCATATAGCAACAAATGTGCTAAAACATGTGTTGTGAGAATTAGGAATATGAGAAACAAATTCAAATATTTTATTAAAAATTATATCTTATGAACTCACACATTCTCATATAAGACTCTAATTAATTCATCCAATCGGAAATTAGAAAACTAATATATATATATATATATAGTACATAGTTAAAAAATTGACATGTATATTTCACAAACATAATATTTATAAAAGACATCAAATGAAATGAGCTTTAATTGGTAGACAAATGTACTAAAACATGTACTATGAGAATTAGGATTATGAGAAACAAATTCAAATATTTTCTTAAAAATCATATGTCATGAACTCATAAATCCCATATAAGACTCTAATTCATTCATCCAATCAAAAGTTAGAAAACTAATATATATAGATTACATATTTAAAAAATTGGCACGTATATTTCACAAATATAATATTTATAAAAAAACATCAAATGAAATGAGTTTTAATTGGTAGAATAGTAATTCATTTAATAACTAGTTAAGTTGAGTAATCCAAAAAGTGGCACAGTAGTACTTAGCCTGCCAACAAGTACTAATAATAGAGTCTGTAACAAAGATTGGAATGAGGTCAAATATTTTGACGTTCTTGTGTTAGGCAGCCAAAAATTAGCAAGAATCATTGCCATTGAGGCATTGCATGGTGAGCTTTCACTAGATGATCTAAGGTACTGTTGAGGCAATGGGGGCTGGAAGGAGGTGGGCTGACAGAGCACTAGATCTAAAAACACTAGCGATGAAAATTAAAGCATCCGTCCCAAAATAAATGTGGGTCACTAAAATGGAAGTGGTTGCCCAATATTGTCATAGAAAAGCAACATTTATTACAAGATTTTAGATGCCAGTAAAGGAACATAGGTTGGTTGATTGGAAAATGAAATGACAAACATGATGGTTGATTGGATCTCTAAGATGGGTGCATTGATGACATAGAGGATTCCATTGTAATTGGAAAATGATTTTCAACTACAAATGAGAAAACAACCACATCTAAGAGTGCCCAAATGAATGGTGGTTGGAAAATATGGTAGAAATAAATGAGTAAAAATGCATCAAAAGAAAATTAAAAGACTGGAATTAGATATTCACCAAAATAAATTATATTCACTTTAGTCAACAAACCAAAGATGAAGAGCAGTGACAAATTCCTCCAAAATAATCGGTCGAATACATTAAATCTAATCGAATCATTAACATTATATGAAACAGATTTTCATGTTAAAACATAATAATTTAAAAAGTTAAATAAAAAACTAAATTATTTGTATAGCAAAACATAATAAAATTTTAAAAAATAAGATTTAGCCTTTTACTTGGATGTAGTTTTTTTAAGAGATAAAAAACAAAAACATAAAAACCGGCAATAACATAGCATTTTGATATCTATCTCCAACACGGAGTGATCCAAAGAGCATATAAAGAAGCTTACCTTGATGAAGTTAGACAAAGTCGATAAAAAGTATTTGGCTTGCTCGCAGACAGAAGGCGATGAAAGATTAAATGGTCGAAGAAAATTTGCATACAAACTTAAATGGAAAAATAAAAAAACAGTTCAAATTCGTAATCTGCAATTGAAGCTCACATGAAATAGGAAACAAATAAAACTAAACCTCTAGAAAATATTTGGCTTGCTCATGGATGAAAGGCGATGGAAGATTGAATGATTTGCATACAAATTTAAATCTCAAAATCGAAAATAATTCAAATTTCTAATCTGTATTTCAAACCAAAATGTAATAGAAAATCAATAAATATAAACCTATAGAAAATGCCAATGATTCCAAAGGCTCTCGCAAAATCTTCTATTTGTTTTGAATCGTGCGTGCCTTGTCAGTTACTCCTACCTCCATTACAATATGTGGGTCGCTTCATTGTCCTGCAAAAATATTCTATTATTAGGCTGCAACTTTATGCCTGCAATTCTAATTTATTGATACGATGCACGCTAATGCATTCTATATCTATTTATTTTATGTTGGGCGAATTAGATTTTTAATGTTACGTGACACACTTCATTGTATATTGTAAGTATAAAACTTGGCTATCGCGGTTTAATGCGAGACAAATATTATTTTTTAATGTGATACATTAGACATTTAATTTTAGTTTGTAAGAATAAAATCAGGCCATTGGCGGATTGGTTAGTGGAGCATGAAGAGTCACTCTTTTTTGGAGAAAATGACTCTTCTTGTTTCAATTACATTTTGACGATTGTTCAAAATCTGTACGACTCTTAAATAATAGCCGAGTTTCTAAATAAAACATGAAATAGACAGAATAGGAACTAATAGCTCACATTATGCATTTTTATTTAGTTTAGTAAAAGATACTCAAAAAAATGAATGCTAATATTTTTTAAAATGCTAGAAAGTTTACAAACATGAATCATGGCACTATAGAAAGTCTCTCGACTTAACAAGTGCTATATATTGACTTGTATTTACCATGAAAGAAATAATTGAAAGAAAGAAATAATTGTATCTTTAGGGATCAACATTCCTCTCACTCACCCCCCACCTGCCCCACACACACCCCCACTCATCTATTATCCTTCAATTGATCACCAACCTATTAAATGATTACATTTCTCACTAGAGATGGGGGACCCCTACCCACCCCCCAAACCCCCTAGAGTGTGTCATTGCTGATAATTGGGGAGTTAAAAAGCTAGTTGCTAGAGTTGATAACTTTAAATTGTTGGCTAGACAACACATGAAATGGAAACCTCACACCCTCTAGTTCAAGCTTAACTTTGATGGATTTTCCAGGGGGGGACATGCTATTGCAGGTGGCGCTATTAGAGATGACGATGGAAATCTTGTGATGGCCTATACTTGTGATTATAGTGAAAATAGTAGTAACTTTAGTGAAGCTATGGGTCTATTTTTGGGGGTTAAAGATGCCAACTTACACGAAATTTAAAATTTGGTTGTGGAGGGAGATTCACAACTAATTATGTATTGAATCCCTTAAAGGAAGAAACAAAGTTTAAGCTAGAATATCTCCCAACTAATAAACGACGCCCATATGTTTATCTTGAGACTTTAGGAGGTACCCATTCAACACATATACCATGAACGTAAAGAGGTAAGGGATGCGCTAGTGGTGATGGGTCATGTAATAATTGACACATGTATCTGTCAAAATGGTATCAAGCCTCCATCTCATATTCAGGCACTAATCATTAATGACTCCAAATGTCAATGAGATTGTGTATTATTAAAGCTTATTTTTAGGTGGACATCATTACTTGGAGTGGTTTGCTAAAAGGCGAGCATACCATCATTAATTATGATGGGATTCTAATTGGACCAAAAAGTGGTAATAAAAATTGGAGAGTTTTATGCCTAAATTGACATGCTGACTTTCACAAGATTTGGTGGGACTATGTTGGGTATGAAAGGATTAGTGGTTTTAAAAGTGATAGTACAAGAATCAATAATGAAAGAAGAAAAAGTACCAATGATCATTATGAATATTTGAGGAAGGTTCTAGTTATATGGCATAATTTCTCAAAGCCTTTTCATTTGACTTTTCATCTTTTTTCAAAAGTTTATGGGTGCTCTCTCTACATTTTTCAGCCTTTACTAGATTTTAGTTGGAGTTAGGTCAGATATCTCTAAGGATTTTATTGAGGACCACGGCGAGAGTGGGGAAATGGGCGGTAACTTTTTTCATATCAAGCCAAGTTCCATTGAAAACTACAAAGATGTTGTGTGGACTTACGTGAAAGAGGGTAGTTTGGTGTCATTTATGTAGTGTATAAAGGGATATGAGAAAGCGGTCTCCATGAATTTTATTAACTCTTAGAATATTAGATGGGTGATTGTGAATGAGATCTCATTTGAGATCAACAAGGAGGTCATTGCCAAGGTCAGTGGTTTATCCTTGAAGGGCCATAAATGGTGGAAGCAAACTCATGTTGTAGACGATGCTAGTCTTAACCAATATTTTTTGCCTGATGAAAGCCCAATAGATGATCATGGTGGCTTTTTTAGAATGGAATTATTGGATCCTTGAAAAGAGGTATGCTATGATATCATGAGACATCTCACCTTAGAGGGTAGATATTAGATTTTCTGCTACTACCATTTCCCCATTTTAAACCATTTTTCATAATTGTGACCTCATCTCCTTCCCATTTTTTCTCTTGCATTCCATGGAGGAAAGCATCTTAACATTAGGGATAAGACTAAGAAAGGAAAACCCTATAATATACTACACCAAGAATTTATGTTTAAGGTTTATGATTTCCATAGGAATCTCTATCCTATCCAACCTATCAATGTGCAGGTTGTCCTTCCTAACCTGACCCTTTCTACCTCCACCCCTCAAATCTCTACTGAGATGATGTCCATTGTGCAAACTGAAACTCCGAAACCCACCTCACACCATGCTATTAAACTATTCTTGAAACAAAGTGAAGCTCAATATTAACCTATGATTGCATGATAACTAACTGTCTGAATCTACAGAATCTATAATGAGCTATAAAAGCATAATAGCTATTCAATTTATTCTACCAATTTTTTTTTATTAATACAACCAGCTATCATGATTCTGATAGCTAGCCATTGGTCCCACAATAGGGTAAAGGCACAAACCTGTGTCACCCTTTTGTAAAGGAAAAGGCTAAAAAAAGTATAACTATTCACCTTCAATGACATAAAATTAGTATTAATATTTTGAATTTGAAAATGAAATGAACTAATGAAATGTGTAGAAATGGATGAAGTTTAGGATTATAAATTTTAATATTTATTTGGAATAAGAATTGATGTATTTTCCTAATTTTTAAAGACAATTTTTTAGCTGCAAAAAAATGCTAAAAATTGGGGGTCTAGTTCCCACCACAAAATTATAAGGAAATAAATTTATTTCCTTTTGATCTCAAACTATGTTATAGATAACACATATAGCTAGAACAATCAAAAATAAAAATCAACTTTAGACCTATATTTTCTCTTTTATAATGATTCAAATTTTATCTCACCTAAAATATATTCTATCCAAGAGAAAAAATATAAATTCTAGAAGAGGACTCTCTCCTCTAGAATGTCATATAATTTTTATATGATTTAATATTTTTTCTTTCTCAAAACTGACATATTTTTGAGTCTTAAAATATGTGCTTGTAGAATTTTTTAATTATAATATACTATATCTAATTAAAACACTATAAACTCTATGTGAGAATATTCTTAACTCTGAGCTCTATAAAATGATGTTTATATATTATTAAAAAAAATCATAAAAATTAGTAAGAGTTATTGAAACACCACTTTTTTGAAATGCTTTTATTTCTTTAGTAATTAGATACAAACTAGTATAAAACATGCATTGAATAGCCATCTCCAATTGGAAAAGTGTCAAACCATATATAAATTAGCTAAAATAAATTTGTCTAGATCATATGTTTTGACAAAATTGTTTTTTAGATAGAAATGCTCAAATTCAATCATTCTGATAAGTTAGCCTGAAAGGTGACACAACTTTGTACTTTTACCCAACATTGCTTCCACATAACTATCACTATTACAACATACTAGTTTGATAGCTAGCCATTGGTCCCATAACATTATTTTCACATGTATGTCAGACATGTGATGACATCTCTCAAGGATCGCCATCACAATTGTGATGGTGTAAAGATGAAATCTTGGCCTATCTTACTTCAATTTATGACACCTTTAGCCATCACAATTATGATGGAAACCCATGCCATTGCAAGTTGTGATGGAAAAAGTCTGACAACCATGCCAATTTCTATTGGTGTCGCTTGGGTGATGGGTGGCCATCGCAATTGCAATAGCCTGCCATTACAATTCGGGCCCAAACATAGTAGTGTGGGGTAGTAGAAATAGCCACTTTGACATCTTCAAAAGATTTCTTTACTTCAGGAACCCAGTCAATTTTCGCTCCTTTCTCTAGTAAATCATTGAGTGGGTGGATTATTTTGGCAAACCTACTAGTGAACTTATGTACAAAATTAATCTTCCTAAAGAAATATTTAAGCTCTTTGTGACTATGGGGATGCAAAAACTTTGGAATTGCTTCTATCCTTTCAAGATCAATTGAAATAATGACTTCTAAAATGATGTAATCTAGGAGTTTCCCTTTGGTAACTTTGAATGAACATTTTTTTGGGTTAAGAGATATACCATATTTCTAATATTGGTTGAAAACTTAGTTTAGGTTAGTGAAATGGGTACTATGAGGTCATCCATATTAATAACTATGCATTTTTTTACCAACCCCTTAAATGCCTCATCCATGAAATGTAGCTCCTGCATTGATTAAGCCAAAGGGCATCCTTCTATAAGAAAATGTCCCCCATTTTATGGTGATTGTTGTATTTAATTTTTATTCCTCATCTACCATTACTTGGTTATATCCTGAGTACCCTTCTATAAAAGATATCATATTAGATCCATTTACAAGTTGTAGTTATTTTTCATGTGAAGGAAATGGGTAGTTATCTTTCTAGGATGCCTAATTCAAATTGCAAAAGTCTATGCAAAGGTCAATGTCTTTGGGCTTCTTCATCATAGGTACCAAGTTGGAAGCCCAAGTAGATTGTCAAATTTTGGACTTCTCTCATTATCAAGGATTCAACAATAGAGTTTAGTCTATCTTTATCTTTGGTGAAAAGGCTTAGCATCAGGTTTCAAAGGAATATCATGAGTGATGATGTCAAGGTCACATGTCTTGAGCTCCTCATAACTCCAGACAATGACATTTGTGTATTTTGTGAGTAACTAGAGAATATTTTCTCATTCTTGGGAATTACAAGCTTTTCTAATTCTCATCATCTTAGGGCTTTCTTCTGTACCTAGGTTATAAGAGTCACATTCTTTGATCCCCTTTTCTTCATTAGTCCTCTTATTGCATACTGATTCATCTTGCTCAAAGATGCACTATAGTTCCACCATCCCCTTAAGAATAGTATTAGTTTTTTAAATTTATGATCCCATCTACATCTTCTAGTTCATCTCCTTCAAGTTTTTTATTAGGTGTATCATCAATTTCTTACCCTTTGAACAAATCATTGCACATAATGAATTCTAGAATGTGTTGATCATCTTGAAAGATCTAGAAGTTAGTAATATTGTTAGGGATAGATGAGGCATCCATGAGTTCTTTTTAGAACCTTTTAAGTTTCATTCTTTCTACAGGTTGTAGTGCACTAGTAGAGATTACAAGGGCATCAATTACTACATTCCTTCTTCTTGGAATATATCTAACATTTAGGGCTTCAAAATCTTCCAATAAGTCCCAAAATGTCTTGTGGTAAGTGAGGAATATTTTTTGATCTCAGATTTGTTTTGACAAGTGAGTGTCAACACAATTAAACAATTTACTTAGTTCATTTCGAACTAGTAATACATGTCAAGAACAACATGTAAATATTAGACCATGTTGAGTTACAATGAGAATTGAGTTACTCATGTACAGAGTCACTCATGTGCTGAGTCACTCAAGTGCCCAATAGATAGACCATGCTAAGTAATTCAAGTACCAAGTAAACAATTGATGTCAAGAAGTTTAGGTGTCGAATTAGAAGTAGAAATACTATACATGTCAAGCATCAGTAACTAACTTAAGTGTGTTGACACTCACTTGCCAAAACCAATCTGAGATCAACACTCACTTTTCAAAACCAATCTAAGATCAACACTATTAAGTTCTATCCTCTTACCCATGTGGTCACCAAACAAGTTAGCAAAAGAAAGAAGCCATGGATACTTTTATAATTAGGATTAAAACACAAGACAAAGTTGTCATTATTACCAAGAATATGGACATATCCCTGAGAATTACATTAGGCAACACTTCAGTGGTAACTACAACATATGGTTAAGTCAAACAACTTGTTTTAGCTGATTGAAGACTAGTCATATTAGCAAGCATTGTCCAACTAGGTCAAAGACACCCAATTATGAATTCAACAAAAGAGAAGGCAAGGTAGATGTTGAACACATCAGAGGTGAGAAGAAAAAGACATGGAAAAAGAGAGATGGATGTAGTACATCAAATGGATTAGGGATCACTTCACCTAATAGGTCAAGTGGTCACATCTCATCAAACTATTCAACTAAGAGGTATGTGAGACTGATACTTAAGAGTTATATCATACATCAATTCTGAAAGAAAATAGCATTGAAAAGAATGGATTAGGATGAATAAAGATGTAAGATGTTGTGAGAAAATAAAGGTTGTTGTTGCTGAGTATGGAAAGTCTTCAATAGATGTCGAATGAAATGCTAGTTAATGTCAAGCTACCAAACTAAATCAATTGATGCCAAGTCCATAGTAGCTGCCAAGTGATGATCATATCAATAGATGCCAAGTGGAACAAAAATTTCATTGATGCTGAGTTTACAATTGTACAAGCACCAAGCATTAAATGCAATAGTGTATATGGCCAATTTTCACTCAATTTTGTCATTTCGCATTCAAGTAAGAGAAATCAGAGTAGAAGGTAACTCAAAAATTTGTTCAAGGCATTCACAAAGATCACAAAAACAATTTTACACCAACTCTCCAAGATTTTCAAGGTATTTATCATAAACCAAGTTACATAGTTTATATTTACATAAACCCTAGTTTGTCAAATGGTATCTAGCTTGAGGAATGTAGAAGGAAGAGAGGTATTAAATGTTCAGCTAGTTAGCAACTAGGTCAAACAACCTATATTCAAAGTCATTCCCAACATAGCATATAAGCAAGATCCCTCAGGAACATTTTTGATGATCCCTCCCAAAGTGATTATGATCAAAGATGTTAGAAAATGGTACAATTGTAAGATAGGAGGAATAGGTGATATGGAAATCAGAGAAGCCTACAACAAACTATGTGATAATTGTGCTCTAAAGGAACAGTTTAAAATAGTTGAAAGGAAGGGTTTGATGCATGCCCTAGATTTTCCACTGGTGTTCAAAATAGAATGGATAAAGATTATATTGAGCCGAATACATGACAGATCCTTGTGGCTAGAAGATGGACCGATTAAATTTTCAAAGAGAATAATTCATAGGATAACTGGCTACCTAACCCTAGAATGGCCTAAGACTTTGTAGAGTGACTCCAAAGAAGTTATAGAGGAAAATATAGGAGCCAGGTGAAAAAAATGAGGAATGAAAATAGACACTATCATTGACACTCTACTGGATTTTTCCATTAGGGTAATTTCTCACAAATTCTATCAATCCAGCAGATTGAATAGTGTACCCTCACTAGTACATTTTGGAAAATATGTGATTATGCGACTAAAGGTTTTAGTCATGCCACTAAAAAAAAGTCATGTGACTAAAATTGATCAAATTTCATTATTTCTTTGTAACTTATAGGTATAGGTGAGTAAATAAGTGACTAATTTAGTCACTAGGTAAAATCACAAGATCAACTAAAAAGAAATGACTAAATAAGTGACTAGATAATTAGTCACAAACTACCAAATAAGTGACTAAATAAGTGATATAATTAGTCACTAATAATTAGTCATTTTTACTTTCTTTTTGCACTTTATATAGCATTTAATATCAATAGATTAGGTTAAATTTATCTTATTTCCTTAATGGTTAGGAGTCGTATTTTTTTAAAGTGTGGTCATACATTAATATTGTGCTTAATATAAACATTATATCGCTTTCACTTGAAAAATGTTTGCATGCTTATTATTTTCCACTAATATCCCAAATCTATCTATAGTAGAAAGAATCAAATCCATTTAGGATTTCATAGAGAATTGAGATTTTTTTTGTCTTCTTTTGACTATGTTGATGATTAGGGAAAGGTTAAAATTAGTTTGATTTTTTTTAGTACATTTCATTATTAAACAATGCAAAGATTTTATGTTGACCTTGACATGGCATGAAAAATGTCAAATAAGTATGTAAAGGATGAAAACATTTAATGCTTTAATCTATAGGTATGTCAAATACTAATTTTTGATGTTGACCTTAGCATATTAAAGGCATTTCCACATAACACCCCTGAATCATGAAACCATTGAATCAATAATATATGATAGGTTCCTCAATCTTATCAAAAGAGACATTCAATCTTTGACAAGTCATTAAATGCTTGGTTTCACCCTAACCCATCTCTCATGAGAATGAATGAAACATCAATTAGCACTTGTTACATCTAGGTGATTCTCACAAAGTTGTTAGTGAAGAACCAATTCTTTTTAGGAGGTAAACCATCCCAAAACTACTCCAATTCAAAAAAAATGTTTCAAAATTTTAAGATATTTAAGATATAATTAACATGTTTTAAAAACTTAAGTTATTAATATTAATTATCTTAAATCTTAAACTAAATCTATTTTATTTTTTCTTAAACTTAAAAGGAAAAGAAGAATTTAACATCATGTAAACATCACCTAAAATATTCTATCAATTGGTGTATAATAATTAATTTAAAATAATAATAGAATAATTATATAATTTTCAATTCATTAATATTAATGATTGAAATACAGTAATGGTAAGAGATATTTGGGTGCCATATATATAATTGCAAAATAAACTTAATTTCAATCTTTGATTAAGCGAAAGATAGGGATTGGCGGACAAAAAAATTCAGCTTCATTTTGAAAATTGAGGGTTGAAGAAACTCGCAATATGTTTCTTAAGAGTTTTTCAATCTCAATTCCCTTCATTGCTTCTTCAGTTATATAGCACAAGACAATGCATGAGTAGATCTATTCGTTTCAATGTAATTTGTGGCACACAAACAACTTTTATTCTTATTCTCCCATAATATGTTCAGTCAATTTAAATTGCCTTCAAGACACGATTATTATCCTCTACACCATGTGATACTCACAATTATGTCAATTTTGCTTCCAGCAAGAATTCCATTTTCGGACATAGAAAATATAGTTTTATTTGTGTGTACCAAGAATTCATGAAGGAGGATCAAACCATGTTCTTTTATCTTATGTTGGTACGTATAACTTTTTGTTTCTCAATGTGAGGGTGTTTCGATATTTTTCTTGATGTATATGTTAGGGTTTTAGAAACAAAATTAATCTTTTTAATTTTTAATCTATATCTTAGGGTTTTTTTTGACGCATCCTAATTATGTAAGGAGTTGGCATTCTGTAGAGTTTCATTAAGGGGGTTATTTTCATTATTATGAAACTCTTCTTCGTATCTTTATTCATTTTTTGACAAAATGAAAGGGAAATAATTTTTTTTCTAATTAGGAAAAAAAAACAATGTTGCACCAGATTGGTGTTCAAATTTGTATACTTTGCCATTTCCAAACAAACTAAAAATTCAAACTATTACAATTGATCACCAATCACCCTAAAGTAGCCAAATTATTGTTAGCCAAATTACAGCTACAACAACAATATTGTTAGACTAGACAATATTGTACAGTCTCTTTGCTATATTATTGTTATCCACATTCTCTTCATGTTAATGAAGAGATAAGATAATCCTCTCCCCTTGATCCTCTGCAATTCATTGTATATATACAATAACATAATCTCTTTACTAGTCTAGTCTAGAATAGAATCTCGTCTGCAATCATTAGAGTCGATTCTATCCTTGTTGCACAGTCATATTTGGAAGATGGGTATTTTCTATGGACACATGTTAGATTGCCCTGCCCTGCCCTACGATGGTACTCCACAATCATCTTGGCACATTCCTCAAGTTGGCCTTCTGAGTAGCCAACATGATGTTCCATGGTATTGTTCCAATAAGGATCTCTGTTTAGTGTATATTGTTTTGTTTACACAACTACAACTGCTACCATTGATGGTGGGTGCCTCAACATTTCATACTTCACCAGACAGCTCTCCATGAAGAAGAAGGACAATGTCCCCAACTCTTTATCAAGTTCAGCTGCATTGAGAAATCTCTTCATGAAAACATAAGGGGTTGGTACTATCATATTGAATCCCAATACACTGAGCATTGATTTTTCCATTTGTAAAACTTCTTCTTTAATGTAGGCTTTGTCTAAAATTTGGATGAAATCATCAACTACAAGAATAGAGACCTCATACTTGCAGGCCAAGAGCATAGTAATAACCCCTACTAGCCGTAAATGCTTTCTCATTACCTTTTCTTCTGAGAGGTATCTATCTATAATGTTGATAGTCAAGAATAGTGTTTTGTCTAGCAGCTCAAACTTCAAATATATCTCAATGAGACAATCAATTAGAATACCCCTCATTTTCTTATTTATATCTGTTTGCTCCCACATATAATCTTGGGGAACACAACTAAGGTGCTCCCTTTCTCTATACATAGTGTTAATTTCTTGTACATAATCTGAAATGGCCAATTGTTTTTTACCATCTTTCTCATCAATATTTGACATCACCATTGGATCAACTAGATCTTCCATTTCCACTTCATGACATTCATTGGGTTGAAATGAAGAAAATCCATCTAGGTCCTCCATATCAACCTCAGACTCTTCAACTTCATGTATATTTTTATCATAATGAGTATCCTGTACCAAATGTTGATTGTTTGCCAATGTAGCAATACAATTCCTGGTCACAGGGTGATCAATTGGGAAAAGATTCTTGGCACCAATTGCTTGAGGATTTCTTCCATCAACATTACCAATATCAAAAAGGCTCATTCGCCCTTTACCCTCCATTTTAAGGTCTTTGTTATAGGTGGCCTTGACGTTGTCAATCCTGTTCTCAACACACCCTCACACTTCCTGCCAGGCAAAAGACATGGTAATGAGCAGGGAAATTTGAAAATTGGACTGACTTTTCCTTCTTGTTTTGATTTTTCTAATGATATTTAAGAGGGTATTTGAAAATGGGACTACAAAGAGAAAAATGTAGAGGAACCTTGCAGTCTGATCCACCCTTTTCTCTTTCTTAATCTGAATTTGAATCAAGTTCAATATCAGAAGATTATAAATTTTCCCTTAACTTATGAACAAATTCTTCATCATCATCATATGTATTAAACCCATTAAATCCTTTTTTAGAAATTTCATTTTCATCAACAACATCCACAACTTCAACGATCTCCTCCATGTCAGATTGATTTGCAAGCTTATCTACAGCTAAAAATGGGCTTGCCACATGAAGAGTGCCCACTAGTTTATCATTGGTTTTGATCATTTTTCCAAATGATTTTTGCAACTTCTTACATAATAATTCTACATTCTATTGCCCTGTCACAAATAAAAGTATACCACTTGGTGGTAACTTCTTGTGAATAGCTAAAACATTTTTATAAGCCTTTCCAAAATAATCTACTAGTTCTATCGTAGTAGAGAACTGAACTATCACAGGAACGTTTCTTGTAGGAGATTCTATAATTGGTTGTATTAAAGGGTATTTTTTTTATTTGAAACAAAATTATCAAATCTAGCATTAAACTCATTACACATGTTTCAATGGCTAACCAATTTTTTAGGAATCACTATTTTTCTACTTTTTTTTTTTTTTGTATTATCCCTCATATAGATTCTGTCCTAAATATAGAAGAAATAAATATTTTCCTTTATATATATTTCCTCTTTTAACTATTTAGGTAATAATCCATATATAATTGTAAATGAAAAATATAAAACCATAAAACCTAGCTATTTAGATAATAACCTATATATAACTGTAAAAGAAAAATATAAAACCATAAAACCTACCAAAGAGTTATAATACATGAAGCATTCTAATAAGGATGTCTCTATTCAAATTGCTCTCTAGTTCCTAATCGAACACAAACATTGAGTAGATCCTCAATAGAAAATCATACTGTGGAGTGAAACATCGATATTCTATAATATGCACAAAATAGCAAAAAAAAAAGAAGAGTCCATGATTAGCATCACAAAGCATTAGGCTTCACTATTAGACACATTATAGATAAAAGATTTTGTGATGACAAATCAACTAAGTTCACACAACAAAAAATTTCATAAAGTATTGTAATTTTGTCTTTATTAAAGATTCTATAGAATAGAAGCTACAAGTCTCTCCAATCATCTTAGGTAGATATGATAAATATATACTCTGTACTTGCACTTTATGAAGTAGAATTCCATCAGTCATAATCTTGATGGAACTGTCCCTTCCTCTTCATTAATCACAACACACTTGAAATCTAACTTCCTTTCAAAGGTGAAAGGAAAAGTCATAAGACACTCCCTTGGAAGTAGCAAGAACTAATATACATTGGGGCTGAATGACACTTATAATTCTTGTCCTTGCTTTATACTTACTTGAAACCAATCCAGCTTCGAACAAAATCTTCAATAGAAAATTCTCTATTCAATTGCAAGGCATTGAGCAACATGCAATTCAGATTGGGAAACATAATTAAGGAATACTAATACCTCTTCAAAAATGAGAAACTGGGAAATAATAAGATATTGTACCTATAAAACTTGAGTAGTTTTACCACATCCATCCTCCACACGTATAATCACAAAAGGAAGTTAATTGATGACTTCCATTATTTCATGCACCATTATAATGATTGGAAGATTTTTTCTTTTTTCTTCAACTTCCTCTGGTTTGGTAGCATGAATTACAAAGATATTACTTATAGGATTTCAACCCGAGTCTTTAGAAGTCCTGCCACTATCTTTTGCATCTAGCTTCACTCCCTCCTCTTTAGAAACCTAGAAAATTTGATAATGCAATATCCAAACACTAATTTGAATCTGCCAGACCTAGATTTCGAAAAACAAGCCACTGATAAAAAAGCTAGTTGTTAAATAACAACACGATTTTCATCATGTGTGGGCTAAATTGAAATTACAAAATGATAGCTACAAATAGTATAAGACACTGAAATCTAATCACAAATGGGCTATTATATTTTATTGAAGAGGGATACTATTTTTGCAGGTAAAGGCCCCAATGAATAGAATCTGTCTTTTTCTATATGAGAAAAATGCTAGCCGCCTAAAAACTACAACCTGATTCTCACAATATTTGAGATACATTGATATTAAAAAAATGATAGTGCTACTATAAGTAATAATAAACCAAATTCTGATAATGAAATGGAGAATTATATTCTTGTGAAATAAGGGAGGTAGCCTAATATATTTAACTATTCCCTCCACAAGAGCTTAATGCAATGAAATATGATTCTCATTGACATTTCATCTGAGCACGCTTGAGTATAGATACAGAAATATTTGTTTCTCTATTCAAAAGAAAATAAAAAACATAATAGCTATAGGATTTTACAAAAAATAGTTGGTAGAAAATTAGGTATCAAATTGTACACCCATGACTCAAAAGTAGATGTTTTTCGTAGGACTGCACAGATATAATTGGTCTTTTTGGTAGCAAATGGTAACCGTGGATCTAGGCTTTACAAATAACAACTAATGACCAATATATTAGGAATACTTATTAACAACAACCAAAGCAATTCCTTCCAACTTGTCAAGGGGCTCAAGCTTATACAATTTCTTCAGATTTAGATCCATAGAATCATAATTAAGTAAAAATGAAATTTTCCTGGTATTTCTAAAACACATTCTAGATATCTTACAGATTATAGTCTTCTATATATTAACCAAACACTTTCTAAAACAAAACATATTTCATCCTGGGATTGTAGAAAACCCTATAGACTTGCTATTCTCTTTGATTTATAATACATGATCTATAAAAAGGTCTATGTCACCAAAATATAATGTTGTCATACCTCTTGGCAACTCCTATACTGTAAACTTTGTGTCACCTGATTGGCTCCAAACTGGAGCTTTTTAGCATATAATGTTTTTAAGACTACACTAACTACATGATAAAAATAATTTGACGACAATTCTAAATCTGTATACAAAAAAAAAAAAAATTAAAGGTGGGTGCTATAGGATTGAGTCTAGAACTGCACAATGTAAAGTTTAATACAGAAGTAGAATTAACTTGCATTAATTTATAGATGAACTTTTTTCTAAGCATATGACCAATACACTAATGGCTCATGAAAAATGTTGGCCACTGGCAACACATGAAAAATCGTATTGATATAGTAGCAACTAAAAATAGGAAACGTACTGATTTTTTGTTGTCTAAATAATAAGAAGTGCATATGTTATTATAATCCACATGACAGATGATGTTATGGTGGCTGTCATAATAAGTCGTGAATTGGTTAGCAAAGAGAGTGAAAACTTCATGGGCATGACACAAGAAAATCCTATAGAGAGAAACAACAAGGTTCCTACATAGGTGGTGATAAGAAGATGTGCATTTTCCATAAATCAAGATTTATTTTCTGAGGCTAAAATAAAAAGAGCTTACTAGTAAAGACAACTTAGTTAATATAAAATGGTAGGATATAGTATGAAATATGATAAGGCTATGAAGGCATATGAAAAGGATTAAATATGGCATAAAATGGAAAATGGTTTGATGTAGTTCTTTCTATTGAACCAAATATACAACAATGGAATGATATATAATTTCAAAGCATGGCTTGTGGTCAAAGATTTTTCACAATTTTGTAGTGTTGATTACCAAAGACATTTGTCCTCATTGTTAAGATGAATTCCATTCATTTGCCCCTTGTCGATTTCTATAGTTAATTTTAGGGTTGTACATCAAATGGTTGTGAAGAGTGCATTTCTACATGGGGTTGTTTAGGACAAGACGTACATGGAGTAGCTATAGGCTTTTTCATGGGATTCTTCTTTGATTTGTAGATTGAGGAAGTATATCAATTGTCTCAAGAAGGCTCCTTCACCATGGTATGCCAAGATGAACTCCAATGTTCTCTCAACAAGACTCACCAGATGCTAATTAAATCCAAATGTCTACATTTCACAACAAGAAGACTCCCATTTTCTTCTTGTCTTCCACATTGATGACAATCATTACGTGGAACTCATCATCCATCGCCAACACAGTCAAATCTTCTTTCAATGATAGATTTTTTGCAACTTACTTAGGCTCTTTGCACTACTTTCTTGAGATTAAGATCACCTGGTCTTCTTTTGGGATCACTCTTACTTGGAAGCCTACACCAACTCCCTTTCTACCTAAAATCAAGGTTCAAGCTAATTGTTCTACTCCACTAGTTAATTCTTTCCTCACCTCAAATTCTTGCCTACTCATGAACATTGTCTAAAGAAGAGGAAATTGGGTATCCACCAAAATAATAGTTGAAAATCATCCTCCAAAAAAATATATTAAAAAAAAACACTCGTAACAAGTCATCCTCCAAAAAACTCGTAAAAAGTAGGCTCTGAAAAAAAATAGCTTAAAAAAAAACTTCTAGAAAATCTTGAACTAGGTAATATAGAAAAGCATAAACATTCTTAGGTAATAATGTAAAAAGAATCCTTTCTATCTGCTACTTCTAACATTACAACAAAGTTCTAGTTTTTCTTCAAAATTTATACATTAGTTACACTATAGTGATATGATAGGTATTTCCATTTAATTTGTTGTTATGACTAGTCAAGGCCCACTTCCATTGGGTAGTAACCACTGAAAAAATAACTATTTTCCTATGTTGAATATTACACAAGATAGCAATAGACTTGTAAAGGCCCAAGAAATGTAGTGGATTCTTATGCCCATTCACATTTGGGTCCATGCAACACTCATCATGACTATGATGATGAGTATGTTTATGGTGATGAGAATGTTACAATTAGACAATTGCTTGTGTCTACTAGCATAACCATCCAAAGTAGATATAGCCCATGACAGTAGGCACCACCAATACTACCTTTATCAACACGGAAAATGCAACATTAATGTATCTGATCTTTGCCCTATTTTCACTGCACTAACAATCTTCCTTCACATCATTAGACATGAGAGCCATGTCTGCAGATTACATCGCTATTATAGAGCCCTCCGCATTGATAATTATCCCCACACCTATTGATGCTAATGTTGGTGAATCATTAATTCCATCCCTCACCATTCTAGTCTTTCCCTCCTCCTTTAGCTTGTCTTCCGGTAGTAATTGAGCATGTAATTCAATTTATCCTACCTGTACACCATTAGGAGGGCTCCTTTGTTAGTTAAAAATGTTGTGATGTAATTGCTTACTCAAACTAGCCATTAAGTTCTGTACCTCTTTTTTGACTTATCCAACAGAAATAGTAGTATCTTGTAAGCATGACCACTATAATTCCTGATTTATGAAAGTAGTAAGGAATTAAAGAACACAAATTAATCCATGCAAACCAAAAATAATAAAGACAAGAAAATCATCAAAAGGAAAATTTAAAAAACAATCTCCCAAAACCAAATGCATTCTACAAGGGATTAATAGCCAACCTTAAGTTTGTTAACTTCTTTTGCTACTTGTAGTGGATTGCAATCTACAACAAAAACACTCCTACAAAATTTTCATCTACCCTACATATGCCACTATGTGGCCTTCCATTTTCCATGTGTTTGGTACTTCTATAATCCACCACTGGTGAAATGTTAGTAGTTGAAAAGCTATCAGGGGAAGAATAATTACTGTGGCAAGCATCAATTTTACCTTGGTCCCAGTAAAGCCAAGCTTTCAAATGGTTTTTGTGAATGTAGATATTATGGCCACCAATTAGCCCATAGATGCACTTGCCTTACAATATATCGAAATCTTTTACCTCAGCAGAGGGTTTGATCCCTAGTTTCCTATAGTATGTTAGCATTTTATTGGCCATAGGCTATGTTGATTTACTCTCCAGACTTGATATCCTATACATATGCATTCACTTACCTCATTATCTTACCTATGGACATATATGAATACATCAAATAGAATATTTCTAGAAAAGTTGTGATGGAAACACTTTTACATACCAATGTAGGAAGTATCTATGGCCTTTGTATCTCTGATTCATAGTCATATAAATTAGAATTCACTTTACCAAATCAAAACCATAACACAATTGACCACTTTAATGCCTTTCCAAATGCTAAATAACCCAAACCCCTTCAAGACACTTGCACAGTCAGAACATAGATGACTGTCCTAAATTCAGTATTTCTTGGACAATTTTTAGAAATCTCTTTAGTTGACTCTCTAAACATGAAAAATAATTTTACTAGAAAGAATGAAAGTTGTAGGTAACTGAAATACCTACCATCTCCCAAAATATCAAATTCTCAAGAGTCCATTTAACCCCTCAACCATAATTGTTTTCAGATTGCCAATTCTGAACACTCATTGTGACAAAAAGATCAAAACTCTAAGATAGTCACCCTTACACACACATAATTGAATTACTCTCCTTCTTATATCCTTTTTTTGCAAAAAGAGGGGTAAAAATTTATTAAGATAGAAAGGAAAACAACAAGGAGAGCTCAACAAGGAGCTTGATCCTGAGCAACAAGATCATCAAATTCTTGCACCATCTAAAAGGACAGTTGCCCCCTATCCCTAACATTCCAACCCGGATCATGACTAGAAGCCCATTTGGCTAAACAATCAGCAGGTCTATTCCATTCTCGCGGAATATATTTGAACCTAATGAACTGAAAAGAGGAAGAGAAGAAAAGAATCTGCTTAACAACAGTGGCCAGCTGCCAACTAACATCCTCAAGCTCTTGCGAAGAAAGCATGTTCACCACCACCTGGGAATCAGACTCACAAATAATCTTACTTCATCCCCACAAGCAACACTATTCCACAACATATAAAATAGCCTGAGCTTCCATGAGATTGTTAGTATAATCACCCTTATGAATTGAGAAGAAAAATTTAACATTCCCAGAACTACAACGAGCCACTCCGCCAATACCAGCCGGACCAGGATTCCCATGAGAAGAACCATCAGTGTTAATTTTCAGAACTCCATAGGGAGGAGGAGTCTAGTGCCCATCCTGGTTAACCTGACCCTTCCTCTGATGGTGAAGTTTCCTGTACATAGAAGGAAACCTATGAGCCGCAACCCCATCCTGCAAATGAAAATTGAGGCGATTACAGATAGCAAGATAAACCGGATCCATACCCCCATCAAGCTCACACTTCACAAGAATAGTTTCCTGGAGAGAATGTGATATTTTCCACCAAAGATGCAAAACACCAAGCTGAAAATCTTGGAATATGCGACGATTCCTCTCCAACCAGATATGCCAAAGCATGAAAGATGGGCCAGCAATCCAAGCAGCATGGAGAGAAGAAGACTTGGAGGGAGCACTACCCAAGCGAGCCCAGAACTCAAGAAAATAGGAAGCATGCCGACAAGAGCAACCCCAAGTGCTCCACCAAAGCTGCCATATCTGAGTAGAATAGGAGCAATGGAAGAACAAATGGGAGACAGACTCCTCTCCATTACCACACAAAACACAATAAGAGGGGCCTTGAAATCCATGTTTACAAAGATTATCCTAGGTAAGACAATGGTTGTGAGCCACTAGCCACATGAAAAAATTGCACTTGGACCAAGAAACTTTATTCCAGACTTGCTTCCACCAAGGGACCTCAACATCCCCAAATAATTGTCTAGTTATATCTTGATAACCAGCAGAGACATGATATTTACCAGACAAGGTACCGCCCCAAGCCAATACATCTGGATCAAGCAAAGAGGAACACTCTATAGAGGCTAGAATTTGAGAAAGCTCCTAACGATCCATGTCTGTACCTCCAGGAGGCCAATCAGAGGAATGCTTCCATCTATAACCAACAATAGGTCCCAATTCATAAGGAGTCTTGTAATGAGCGACTTTATCCCATCCAGCGGCAAGAAAAGAGCCACAAAGAGGCTGAAGATGAGGGTATATGGATAAAATGGAAAGGAATCCATCCCAAGCATCAGACCAAAACAAAGCCTGAGAACCTCCTTTACATATCCAGAACAGACCCCTCTTCACCAACATCGCACCTATCTTCAAAGTATGCCAAACCATTGAGCCACAACCTTCAAGAGGAAGTGCAGAAACAGAGAAAGGATCAGCACCATGAAAATATTTATGAGTGATAATACGAGGCCAAAGTTGATGCTGTCTAGAGCACCATCACCAATAAAGTTTAGCAGCCAAAGCTTGTCTACTCAATAGAGCAGAACGAAGACCAAGACCACCCTCCTTTTTAGGCCTACAAACAGTTGCCCAATTAACCAAGCTCCATTTAGTACTACACAAATTACCACTCCAAAGGAATTGTCGACAAAGAGCATCAAACTCCTTGAGAAAGTAAATAGGTGCAGCATGAACCATGCTTCTATAAGTAGGAAGAGCTTGGATAACAGCTTGAAGAAGAGTAACCCGGGCAGCAGTAGAAAGCCATCTATGAGTCCAATGATTTACCTTGTCCTGAAGCTTGGTAATCAAATTTTCCCAGAAGAGACGTGGCTGCCTGGAGATAGCAATAGGAATGCCAAGATAAGTCAGAGGAAGTGAACCTATCTGAAACCGTAGGATACCAACAATCCTGTGCTGAATAGAATCAGGAGTGTTAAAAAAGTAAATGAAAGATTTGTGCTCATTAACTTTCTGGCCTAAAGCTTCCAAATAAACGTCCAAAGCATGTCGAAAGGCTTCAACTTCCTTGATCCTAGCAAGACCGGCAAGAGCAGAATCATCAACAAATTGAAGATGGGAAAGAGAAGGTAAGCCATTACTCTTCTTATATCCTTGGTTATACTTTATAATATCATATACAAATCACCACACCTTTAGATCTATTCAAGACATCTTAGATTACATCAACTGTACTCAAACATTAAGAAGTCTATCACTACCCAATCCGAGACAACAAATCAAGACATTTTCCATTACATCCATGTGAAAATGACATCATGAACTTTTGAAATCAATTGTAACTCAAAATATATCCTATCTACTATCTTCCCTCCAGAGATGAGGGTTTATTCCTTGTGAAATACAAAGCTTTTACATTTTGAAATCTTGTTGGTTACTCTAAGAGGGTTTTGACCAGCCTGTAGTAAAAATGAAATAACTTCTTAAAAATAAAACCAAATTATGATTCCAACACAAAATGAAAGATAAATCAATGCCCTTCTATCTGAAATAAAGTTAAAACACATTTCCATGAAGAATCATTATGGAAAATGGACTGCAACAGACTGAAATAAGGAAAAACAATAAATAGTCTTTAACACCCACATGCTGATCCAACTTTGACTGTCATAGTCTTTAACTCACATATAAGATATATCAATAACTTTAATTAGTTCTTGAGTTTCCTTGTCTAAAATTTAATGGAAGAGAAGTCTAATGAATATATCAATAATCCTTCCAAGTTAATTTTCTTCAATGTTGTTCATTCATTTTAGATAGATTGATTTAGTAGGCACACCAAAACAATATTATTAAACATGTATTCTCTTTATATACAAACTCCAAAGATAGGCCACACTCTTCACTCATTAATTTTGCAAGATTAATTTCCACTTCATCATAATTCAAAATGCATTGTTCTCTTATTCTTAATTAATTTAAAAACTGTGTTGTTCACATTACTTTTATGGAAGATTGTAGCCTATGTATTGTATCTAGAAATAAGGATGTCATGAAAACGTGAAAAATAATCAGTCTAAAAAATTTGCTTCGTATAAAAGAGATAATCAAGAATAGCCTTTCAGCAGCGATGAAGGGAGGATAGGAACTGGAAGTGGCTATGTGTGAGGGTTTTAGAAGCTTGTTTTGCTACCGTTGGGCTGTGCATGCATAAGGAGAGTACCCCATTTCTCTTCTATCTGGTGAGACCTTTTGTAGAATCAATATTGGACGATTATTGTTGTGTAGGGTTTGCGCTTATTGTGGAAAATAAATTTTAAGAGCTTTTTTTCAAAGTTTGTCTGCCTAGCTATTATGGTTGTGAGTGGGGTTTCCACAAGTCTCGTTCTTGCTGGAGCCTTTGGTTGTGATGGATCTTCTCTCAGGGTGAGGTCACAAGAGAAGGATCCATTTTATGTTAGCAAGCACCAAAAGTTAAATAAAGTTAATGGTTATTTTCCATGTAGCCAGGATTAGCTTGTGTTGGTTATTCCTCCAGAAGCAGTTATGGAGGATGTGGACTATTTCACCACAGATTCATTGATATGCAAGTTTCTTGGTATTCAAATTTCCCTAGCAGCTCTGGAAGCTTGGATTTGCTATTCATGGGAGGTGGAAGGTGATATGGACATTATGTTGGCTAGGAATAGCTACTTCTTGGTGAATTTCTCTTGCATGTTAGATCGAAATTGAGTCTTTGAGGGAGGCCCATATTTTTATGATAGAGTAGGTCTTTTTATCAAACCCTGGAATTTGGGGTTCAATTCTGCTAAGGATCTTCCTTTGAGAGTTCCTATTTGGGTACCCTTGTTGTGACTCCCTTTGGAGTTCTGGCATGAGGATATCTTGCAACAGATTGTCATTGTGCTCGAAAAGCTGACTGCTATAGTCCACCAATCTTTGGACAAAAAGGTTATTTCATATGCCTGTATTTGTGTTGAAATTGATTTAAATAATCCTTTGCTAGATTCTCTAGAAATTTGTCTTGGCTCTTCTTCTTGGATCCAACAGCTAGACTATGAATCTATTCCCTTCCATTGCCACCTTTTCATGTGTATGGTCATTTATAGCATCAATGCCCTCAAGCCTCAAAAGGAAATGGTACCCCTATTGGGTTTTCTGGCCCAAGGATGGCTAATGATGGTAAGGGGAATTGTCAAAATGATAGTGTAAAACAAAATACGTAGTCTGATAGTGCAGGTAAAGGGAAAGCTCATATAAAAACTTCAAGTTAGGGGCTAGGGCCATCCAGTTCTACTGGTCCTGATAAGGATGGTTTTATCCCAGCTTGAAACCATGCTAAGGGGTGAGATAAAAAATGATCTCATCTAGATCGGCAAGTGGACTTAGGGTTTAATCGTTTTGAGGTTCTTGAAAATATGGTTATAGAAGAAGGTATTCCTATAGAGGTTCAGGGTGTAGCTACTAGTTCAGAGGGGAAAAATTCTATTCTTAGTGGCAACCAGCATCTTGTAGTTTAGCATATGTCAGAGACTTCTATTGGCCCTAAGTCTGGTGCCCTTGTGGTTTCTCTTGCTCCACAAGAAAAGGATGTTCTTCTAGCAAATTTGGTTAAAGATGTGTTTTCCTCTGGTAAAGGAAAGGGATCTTCTCTTGCTTTGGGCCTGATGCAAAGACCATTTAAGAAAGTCTCTTTTACTACTCCCTCAAGAGTTGGGTGAAAGTAGGATCAGGAAAAAATTAAACTTACAAGAGATTTATTGGTTGAGTCTAGGGTTGTCAAGACCCTGGATGAGAATTTTCCCCACTCTACTCAATGATTATTCTCTCATGGAATGTGAGGGGGTTGAATAACATTCCAGACAAAAAGCTATTCATGATTTTGTGGTTGAGAATTCTCTAGATATCCTTTGTATCTAGGAGACCAAGCTTTTAGTGGACTCCATGTTTAGATGTGCTCCTAACACTTGGTTTCTAGGCCAATGTCAATGTATTGGTGCTTTGGGGAGCTCTAGTGGTCTTGTCATTAGCTAGGATCCTAGGAAAGTTATTCCACTTTATTGGGTCTCTTGCTTCTTGGCTCTTTCAATGGTTGCTTCCTCTCTAGAGACTGGAGAGATGATTCTTGTTAATAATGTGTATGCTCCTCTTGATCTCCCTGGAAAGTCTAAGCTCTGGGATCATATTAAGCATGTCAGAAGCTATCATCCTTTCTTGCCTTGGATTATGGCTGGAGACTTCAACTCTGTTCTCAGTTTAGAGGAGAAGAGGGGTGCGCTAACTCACTTGGGTCCTTCTTCTGAGCTTCTTCGACAAAATATTGATCTTTTACATCTCTCTAATGTCAAACCTCTCAATGGGCTCTTTACTTGGAACAATCAAAGAGTTGGAAATGATGCTATCTCAGAATGCTTGGATAGGTTCCTTGCTTCCTACTTTTGGAATTATGGTTCTCTTTCACTCTCTTTTGAAATTCTTGATTGGAGAGGTTTTGACCACTGGCCTATTAAGCTCACAGCTAGTTATTTTTCTATCCCCAAGAACCCTTCCTTTAAGCTCCATCTGATGTGGCTTCGAGACTCTTCTCTTCATGACTTAATGGCTCACTAATGGAGATACGGAGGCCCTGCCTATGGCACTTCTATGTTCTCCTTCTCTAAAAAAATTCAATTTTTTAAAAGGAAGTTGAAGCATTGGAATAGGAATTGTTTTGGTAATCTCCATATTATGAAGAAAAGGGCTCAGGATCATCTTGATGTTATTACCAGGCAGATTCAGGATCTGGGTTTTTCAAAAGCTCTTGGTATTGCAAAATCTTGAGCTTCTGCTGATTTAGCTGAGTGGGATCTTAGAGAAGAAATTTATTGGAAATAGAAGGTTCAAGTTGATTTGCTGTGGGAATGGGACAAGAACACTACATTTTTCCATAAATCTATGCAGGCTTGATGTAATAGGAGTTACATTTCTTCTCTTTTTACTTCTGATGGGACACCTCTAACTTCTTCTCAAGCTATTTCCAAGGAAGCTATTCAGTTTTACTTTGCTCTTTTTTCAAATGATTTACCTCCAATAGAGATTGAGGAGAATACTATCTTGTCTTGTATTCCCTCTATTGTGACCAAGGAGATGAATGATTCTCTTATGAGGCCAATCAGTATGTCTGAATTGGAGGGGTTGGTCTTCAGCTTGCGAAAGGGAAAAGTTTTAGGGTTGAATGGTTTTCCTATTGAATTCTTTCAAGAATTTTGGGATATTATCAATCATGACCTTTTGGATGTGGTTCAGGAGTCCTTTTCCAACAAAGAAATGCTTTGAGCCTTGAATGCTACTTTCTTAGTCCTTATTCCGTAGAAGGAAGAGGCTAATCAGTTGGACTTTTTTAGGCCCATTGCTCTTCGTAATGTGGTCTATAAAATCATCACTAAGCTCGTAGTAGAGAGGCTTAAAGTTTTCCTTACTATGGTTATCTCTGAGGAAAAAGGGGGTTTTGTGGTAGCAAAAAAATTTTTGGATGGGGTGGTTATTGCTTTTGAAGCTATTCACTCTATGTGTACTTTCAGGGAATGTGCTATGTTTATTAAGCTTGATATGGCTAAGGCTTATGGCAGAGTCAATTGGTATTTCTTGTGGAAATTTGCTACTTTTGGCTTTAGTCAAGATTGGGTTAGATGGGTTCTTAGCTATGTTACTACTCCTTCCTTCTCGGTCCTTCTTAATGGTGAACTGATAGAGCTTTTTGGGGCTTCTAGAGGTCTTCGTCAAGGAGATCCCATTTCACCTTATTTTTTTATCATTATGGCTGAGGGACTTGGTAGACATTTCAAGTTTCATGTTTCCCAAAATTTTATTCAAGGATGGCAATGGGGAAATGGGTTGCCTGCTCTTTCTCACCTTCAATTTGTTGATGATACTGCCCTTGCTGGGAGAGCTTAGATTCGGGAAGCTAAAGCTTTTTGGCTCACCTTGGATACTTATTTGGCTATCTCTTGGTAGAAAATTAATGACCTCAAGTCCTCTATTTTTTCTTCAACACTCCTGAGTTGATCTAGCAGAGGATTGCTAATATCTCAAGATTTCAAATTGTGTCTCTCCCTTTGACTTACTTGGGGGTCCCTATTGTGGTGGGTAGATAGCCTAGGCTTTTCTAGCAAAGCTTGCTTGATAAAATTCAACAAAGGGTCAATAATTGGACTCACAAGTGGATCTCTACTACTGGTAGGGTGAAACTCCTTCAATCTATAATTCAAGCTCTTCCCATATACAAAAGCATAGTTTAGGCTGCCCTGATGTATTTCCTTAAGGAATTTGATGCCCTCTCTTGCCAATTTCTTTGGAGTGGCAATTTGCAACATACCAAATTGAGCCTCATCAATTGGGATACTATTTGCAAGCCAAAAAAGGAAGGAGGCCTTGGCCTTCAGTTTGCTATCTTGTGCAGTCAAGCTCTTGCTGCCAAGCTCTATTGGCATTGGTGTACTAGTCATTGTCAACTTTGGGCCCGCATCTTGTCACACAAGTATTTACCTGGTGTTGAACCTTCAGAAGTTTCTAGGTTTTCTCTTGAGGGAAGAGGCTCTATGGTGTGGAATACCCTCAAGATTGGTGCTCACCTGGTGAAGAGAAGTTTATTTTAGATCTACAACAGAGGCATTGAGGCTCTATTTTGGAGTGTTTCTTGGAATGGGCATCCTCCTCTCCTTTCCTCCCATTCTCACTTGCAGGCTCTTTGTGATTCTTTCCTTTTTCTGGATGGAATAAGGTGGCCCATTATAAGGAGGCTTTTAACCTGGGCCTTGCTGTGGGTTATAGATGGAAGAATTCTTTTGATTGGCCTCTGGGTGGCTCATTGGGAGATCAGCTAGAGCTATCTTAGATATTAGCTTCTAGGGAGTGTAGCTCATTGTAGGAACCTAATGTTTTGGCTTGGACAGGTGCTTCTTCGAGCAAGTATTCTATTTCTTCTGGGTACCTTGCACTGATGAAGCAACTTTTTGGTGAGCTGGAGGTCTCTTGGTGGAAGAAAGTTTGGAATAGTTTTTCATGACCTAAGTGTAACTTTTTCCTCTAGAATCTAGTTTACAATCATTGTCTCTCTTGGGATAATCTTTACGAGTGAGGCTTCTAGGGGCCTTTTATCTGTGTTATCTGCCGTAATAGTGAAGAGACTGTATCTCACCTTTTTTGCCAGTGCCCCTTTCCCAAACAGATTTGGCACCTCTGGTGGAGTGTGTGGGGATGCATGTGCTGACATGTGTCCTCTTTGTCTAAATTCTAGGACTATTTGGGCCATTCCCCTTCCAAGAATTCTTTTCTTCAAGTTTCTTGGACTATTGGCACTTCCCTTATTTTATGGTATGTTTGGCTAGAGAGGAATAGGAGGGTTTTTCATGATTTTTAGTTTGAGATCAGGCACTTGTGGGGGAGAATTGTTAATTCTCTTTAGGAAACACTCCTTGCTAAATGTGACATCGGTGGGGGTTTGGATCGTATTGATGTTGGTATTTACTCTCACCTCTCCTTTCATCTTCAGGGTTGCACTCCCTTGATCCCCCACACCCACTTTAGGAATAGAGCTAAGCAACACTCTCAGTGTGTTAATCGTTAGGTACATTGGTCTCCTCCTGAGGCAGGCACTCTTAAAATCAACACTGATGGTTCTTCTTAGGGAAACCCTAGTCCAGCTGGTATTGGGGGAGTTGGGTGTGATAGTTTTGGTGATATCCAGTTTCTATTTTCTATATACAAGGGTTACCATACTAATAACCTCATGGAAGCCCTGGCTATCTTGGTTGCAATGGAACAGTGTTCTCTACATGGCTAGAAAAGAATCATCTATGAGACTGACTCGTAGGTGGTTGTGAACTTATTGCATAATAGGAACCTTGTGTATGTGGATTGGCATTTGGCTCTGGTTATTTAGCAGATAATTCAGTTATGCAATTCTCTGGATTTTGTGTTCTTTATGCATATCCCTTGTGAGTGGAACAGTGTGGCTAATTGTCTGGCTAAATGGGCCTTTGAGCAGGGGCTGGCTTGGAACATTCTTGATCTTAGGATGCTTCCCCTTGATTTATCTCAGATGCTGGTTCAACTTGTGGACCAGGATAAAGCTATGTAGATCTCTTTGTGTCTTGTGTTGTTTAGCTCTCTTTGGTATTCAATAAAATTTTTACCCCTCTTTTAGTTAATAAAATTAAAAATAATTAGTCTTCCTTATAGTGCTTGAAAGATAATGGTTCTTACTAAATATTTTGATTTCTATTTTTAGATTGGGATGTGAAATATTTCTCAACCCCAACATCAATAGCACGTTATTATATAAGTGCAATTAGAAGATTGTTTTTGAAAACAAAGGAAATATCACAAGCAATTGAAGCTTCAAATATTTTGGTTAATGAGGTGGTCTTTTCTGCCTTGAATTTAATTGATGGGGAAGTTTCCTTGAAAGGTAACTACCTATGAATGATCAACCTATGTGGAAATAAGGACATCATGCTAATGTGATAAATCATTAGTCTTCTTTATATTGCTAGAAAGATAATGGTTCTTGCTGAATATTTTTAATTTTATTTTCAGATTGGGATGTGGAATATTCCTGATCCTGGACATCAACATGAGGTTATGATAGAAGTGCAATTGGGAGATTGTTGTTGAAAATAAAGGAAATGTCACAAACAATAGAAGGTCCAAATTTTGTGGGTAATAATGTTACATTTTTTGCCTTGAATAGAATTGATGGGGAAGTTTCCTTGAAATAGACTTCAATTTTCTCCAAATAATAGCATATACCAATTCATTTTTCATGGTTATTTTAAGTTTTTGCCAACACTTCACTCCATCCATTCCTTCTTATGAGTGTACTTATCACAAGTATGGATGCAATGTTTAGGACAAATATGAGGAATTGACATTTCCTTTCTTTGATCTTCAATTTTTTGTTGGCACTCTTCCTCTATAAGGACATTTAAAGACCCTATGATCCATAAAAATGTTCCATGAGTCCTTTTCCATGAAATATTTATTTATTTCCTAGATCAATAATGTCTAGTGCTTCTTCCCCATGCACATTATGATGCTCAATAGTGGTTCCATCTTGAGTAGGCACAATTAAAATTTGTAGATCAATCATATAATACTTTTAGCATAAAGTAAGAAATTTTTTTAATAACTATTTGCTAAATTTCATATGCTTGAAAAATATTATTTTATAACAGTTTTTTCCTTGTTTTTCATGATACTTTCTCCATTTGTATTATGAGGGTTGTCTTTTTATCATTTTGCTAATCTATAAATTAATATGTTTTTCCTCATCAAAAAATGAGGAAAAAGAATACAAGGTGTACATTAGATGATAGTGACTAGAATCATACAATTCCAATAAAAAATTATGAGCACCTTCATGAAGAATGAGTGGCAAAGAATAATGACTTTTTGTCACGTCTTGGCTTGAAAAATAGTTATGTTTCAAATCTACTCTATATTATACTAGCATGATTTAATCTAGTAAAATTTGATCATCCAATAGAAGTCCTAGGTAAATGAAATTTGATTCAACTTTCTACTCTTTAGTCTCTTTTTCTATTTTACATCTTTAAAGTATGTCATGTGGTAGTTTTTAATCCATCACTTCATGATCAATTGCTGCAGTTAAGCATTTTAATCTAATTAAATGTTTTCATTGTTGGATTTCTATTTTAGTCACTATTTTTCATTTGCATAACAATCAAGCTTAATTTAATATGTAATCAGTTTGACTTTGATACAATATTGTGAATTGATTAACAATTTAATATTGAACAGTAAACTACTAACTTTATCAATTGATTACTAGTTGCATGATCATATGTTAGGCATGAACACACATAGGCCTAGTTATTATTTATGATCACAATATAGTTAGTTAGTACTATTACTACTACTGACTAACCTTGCCTTCTACTGCTCTTGCTAGCTAGTAATGTGGTTATATGTAAGTCACTTGTACTACACTATGTATACAAGACCCTTGATGCAGAGGGCACAACTGTAACTTCTCTCCAATCCAATCCTTCAATATGGATAAATATGCTGATGTAATATTTATCCAAACTTTTACCCTCCCTTTCCTAGGTTCCCACTTCAGTCCCAAGGTCCAACTTCCTTAAAAAAGGCACTACAAACTTCAATATGCTGGTCCAAGTCCTAGTATATCATACATTGGTTCAAATGATAGATTTTATTCTTAATTCCAACCACCACACATCTCACAAAATAATTGATCACTTATATTATAGTTTTGTGTCTTTTTGACCTTCTTGTAAACTAGACCCCTTCTAAAAACTTTCCCTTAAAACAAGGTTAAGGCTATAGATTTAGGACTTCTTGGAATGGATTCAATAGGTTCAAACACAACCCTTTCACTCCCCAAAACACCAATTACCAATTTCATTCCTTCAACTCAAAACAACTACAAACAACACTTTAGCCAATACCAATCACGACCACTATTTAATTTTTGATATTGCTTCTATCGAGATGATCACATGTGTAATATATCAAATGTGTGTTGTCACAAGCTTCCCAAATGTGATGTTTTTGTTAAAATATCTTACAATTGATTGTCTTTTATATACTCTGCTTTCCACTTTTGCAATCTCCCTTTATTCATATTAGTTCATGTTCCAACTAGGCCTAAAATAGTTAGTTCCCAATTTGTATGGTGTGGTTATTTGCCTCTGTATATACTTCAAATCATGAACTATTAGCATTGACATTGCTATTCCATTCCATGATATTACTAGATATCATACCTTGTTTGTCACTTGACGGTTTTGTGTACATTTGTAAATCTAGAAGTTCTCAATACCATTATATGCGTCCATTATTATGGATACTTCTATGTATGATTTCTTGTATAAGGTTGTCTCCCAATTGGAACTAGATATTGTAATGGATATAATCAATTCTTTTCAAAGAAGAACCAATGCTCTATAATTTTCAAATAATATGAAAGTTGTTGTTGTATTATCTTCCTTGTATAATATTGATATCTTTTTATATGCCATTGATAGTTATGTTGAATTTATATCTTTGCATAGATACCTTGAGCATTCACTGCAGATATTTTTGATTCCATCATGGCCCTTTTTAATGATGAGGATGAAAAATATGATATATTGTGACTTCCCAAATAAGTAATCTTCAATCATATTCTCTTTAATTGACAACATATAGATGTATCTACAATGTTTCATGTGGAATAATCATTAACCCATGAATATATGAGGAATGACTTTTTTTGTACAAATATTGGTTCTATGAAGTGTTTGCATCCTAAAATATAACTAATGATCCCTCCCACTATTGATGGATTGCTAGTGAAAGACTTAGTTGTTATTACATTTTTTTGTGCCTAATATTCTCGTGTGATGAGAGGTGAAGAATTATGTTTGTGATCAATACTTCTATCAATTTGGGAGATATCTCTATCCTATTATTATGGTGCCTTCTATCCCTTGTCCATTTAAAACTATTCTTAGATGTCTAGGTGTCTAGTTGTCAATTAGTGGCCTTTGCCCATGTTCTCAGTATGTGGCTCCCTCTAGTCAAATCCTATGCACATGTTGACTATTCTATTGTTTGACCATTCTTCCACATTTGGATACCAACTACAATGTGGAAAAACTAGAGTTCTTGAGTTAGTGAGCGTGAAAGCCTACTTGAGCACCAATGATGCATTCTGATTAACTTCAAAATTATAAGGTGGATGCAATTTTTGCTCAAAAGGAATGTTATACAGTTGACTAAATGTCTAGGAAACAATCTTCTTTGATGCTCAACATCATTTTGTTATTACTTGTGTGCTACTTACTTGTAGATGATTTCTGCGATTCCACCTGTTGATTTTTGAATTGCAGGTTCAAAATGTCTAACCATAATTTATTAGTTTTTCAAACCTCATTTTTACTACTAAGATAATCTCTCCTTTTGATGCTTTGAAAATCTAGGACATTGTGTGACTTGGGGGATCACACCATTCAAGAAACCTCAAGATTAAAACATGGGCCATTAGTGATAAATTCTTGATGAATTATTGTTGTACCACAAACCTTAGACACAATTCCTCATTTCTCTTTACAAAACAAGGTAATAAATGTCTTTCTATGCTCATAGCCATCAGTTTTCCCTCTTCCCAACTAGATCAAACATTATATTGGCACTTTGCCAAAATTGTAAATAATTTTATTTAATTGTTATTTCTTGGTACTTGCATTGTGTATTATATGGTAATGATATGGACTTTGGTAATATATTACTATAATTTTTTGGCATAAGCCCTTTTGGGTGAGTTCTCAAACATAAAATATGTAGCTACCATCACTAAATATCAAATAATAGTAAATATCCCTCACTTACGAAATTGGTTGATGTTAGAGCTTTGTAGCGACCCTAATGCATTATAATTTGATTGGCAACCATTATATTGAATCAAAATGCTTGGTATGTATATGTATTATGTATTGAAAATGTGATAAATTATTGATGCTCAGAGGTAAATCATTGATGTGTTGGTCATAATCTTACTAGCTAGACTATTTCATTTTTCCCGTGATATTATTGTCGGTACTAGCTGAACCTTTATTTGTTGATTTTCCCATATGTTGTCGGTTACTGCACACATTAAAGAAGTTCTATCTTTAGTCCCATTGACCTTTAGATGGTCATGTGTTGGAAATTAATAAAACTTGTCTTTATCTTCATTACTTATTTGAGGTCCTTTTCAAGGATATCATAGTTCAATTTGTTGCCATACAATCTATAAAAAAAAATGTACAACTTCTTAAAAGGTAGAAGTCCTATGACTATAAAAGTTGTGGTATTATATTTAAGTTTTTGCAGTATTTGAGGAGGAGTTTACATCATATGTTGGAGCTTCATTGATGAGTAAGTTTTTGTTGAGTTTTAATATATGTTGTCATAGTTTGTATCAATCTTCATGTTCTATCCATCTTGACTATTCTCATAGGCTTGCAAGATTATGTGTGTCAATTTATTATTTTTGTGTGAGTATGTTTCTAGATATTTTGCATCTCCTTAGCCATTTTTTTTAGTCAATGAGTTGTCTTCCACCATGAGTTGATAGTAAAATTTCCTTCTCGATGTCAAGAAACACAAAATTACTATTAATTTAATTTGATCCATCTATTTTTGTATTACAAGAAAGCAGTAAAGCACAAAGAAAATGTAGATAAAAGAACAAATGAACACAAACATACAATGTTGCCAGTTCGTAGAAGCCAACAATTTTTTGATATAGAAAATGCTGATGAGGAGATGGATATAGAACATGATGATCTGTAAATGAGTATAGCAGATGATAATGCAAAGATTGATGTAACTCCTATAAATGTGTTGCCTGATATAGGACATTGTGATGAGCAACTTGATGAACATCACAAAGAGAATCTACTTGAATCCATTGTGCCACCTCATACTATAGTCGCTACACCTATAGTTTTGGATGAAATTGGTGGATCAACAAAAAACATTGATGGTAGTTCAAGAAAAGATGTTCCTACCACTATTAAAAGATAAAGATTGAGCCAAAATCTATACAAATCTATAGAGAAGAAAGCAAAAAGAAAGAGTATTAGAAATTAAGATGCCATTTGTGGTTGAGGTATCAAGAGATGGTGAACCTATTGGGTATAATGCTGCAAGGTGGGCTACTGAGTTGTGCATAAGATGTAGAGCTCATTTAGATATTTGCAAATCAAATTTTATAGAGCGAGATCCATGAAATGTGGAATTTTTTATATAGAAAATGGAAAATGCCTTTGACATAATTGGTGGACAAATCTTTAGGAGACATTACAAGAACAAGATGAGACTTCTCATGAACAATTTTAGATACCATTGTGAAAAACTAATCATAGAGGGAAAAGAGAAGTCAAACTCCACTCTATCTCTAAAGAAGTGGGAAGAATTAAAAGAAAGTATGCATTGTGAGGAATATTTGACTAAGAGTAATAGAGGCAAGAGAGAAAGATATAATGTGAGGGTTGAATATACATATGGTAGAGGTGGACTGTAGGCTAAAATGGACAAAATTGGAGTAAGTGTAACTTTTTTTTTAAAATTTACATTGGGCCATTTATTTTAATTTTTTATGAATCAAATATTTGTTGACATTGACATTCTATATTAGGTGGAGAACACTAATAAAGAAAATAATTTTGAAGATGTTGTAAACTATATGATAGCACTAGATCCTACTAAATCCAACAACAATAACAAGTGGAAATCTAGTTCATCAGTAGAGGTTTCACAACCATTAATTCAACACCCAGTAAGAGCCTCTTCAAATTATGTCAATACAAGTGAAGGGCTATAATATATAATGGATTGTAAGTACATAGTCTCATCGAGAAAGTTTCCCATTTGATTTCCTTGGTTCAACCTATGGTTTTTGTATGGAATGAGCATAATTCCATGGATTCAAATCAGGTAAGTGATTTTAATTTTTCTCCAATTTGATTAAAATGTATATTCAAATATCATCTTCCTCTTACAATGAACTAGATTCAAGTATTATCTTCTTATATAACTTTCTATTAATATGAATTGAATGTCCCCTTTCTAGTATTATTGAATTTGAAAATGTTCCTATGTTCCATCTTCGTTGGCATTTTTAATCTTGTGCTAAATTTTCCATCATACAATGCTAAAAACATCCATTGCCATTCTAATCCAAGAGGAAAATGATATTTAAAACTATAATATTTCATTCATGTATGTATTCTCTAGTGTGAAAACTTAGCAAGGAGCTAATCTAAAAGTGTATTAGTAGCAACACTAAAAAGTCATATAACTTACAACATAACACCCTCATTAGACTAGATGTTCAGTCATGTTGTAGAAGCAAACCTAATGCCATCATTTACTACAAATAAAAAATTCCTAGTACCAATGAGATGAATGACCTTCCAAATGAAATATATTCTACCTAGATATCACCAATATATCAGCAACTATGGGTATCAGTGAAAAACAAATATCATTCAACATAACTGCCAAATAGCTGGAATTCCTTGTAAGATAAAATAGTTCTAAGTTTTGTTTCATGAAATGGTACATCTCCTATGCTATAAGTAAACTATATTTTAAGGTGACTTCATACAGTTCCTCGCTTCGGTGAATTTTAAGTCTCTTCCAATACTTTTCCATGAATTGATAAATGCATTACTATTAATGTCTATCATTTTAAATGATAGTGGCTGAAGTAATATTTAAGCAAAAATGGGTGCTCCTTTCCACCATGAATTAATTTTTTCCTACATAAAAACTCCAAAAAGGATGATAGAAGATATTACAAAACTAGGATAACTTCCAATAGGAATCAATCAAAATCTCCTACTACAGATCCACTTGTTTCTAGCCCACTTAACTACTAGTTCTTTGATAAATTAGTAAACTATAGAGTTTTAAGGTGCTGAATGGAGACTATATTATTGGTTGTATACATGCCTCCTATGTTTCATTCAAGAAATCAAAGATAATTTTCAAAAAAATTGACCATTTTTTTCTTGATGTTTCAACTACATGTAGAATATAATTTTTGGTATTGATGCTGATCATGAAGAACTGGTTGACAAGAACCTGCAACATAAAAGTACTTTTGATGAATTTTAGGCAGTATAATAGTTCTTTTGGAATAATTTTCTTCATCATAATTTGCATTCTTTATTCTACTTTATACATTATCTTTTATTAATTTTTAAACCACATGTAGAGCAATCATATGAAAGAAAAATGTAAAAGAGAAGTCATCGTTGATAGTGAGGTATATTTATTTTTTGTTTTTAGTTGTATATTTATTCTTTCTAATAATGTATCATACTTATTTATTGATCAAATGTCTAATACTATTTTCATAATCTTATATGTTGGGTATACATGCATGGTAATGTAGTGTTTATAATTGGGGCTTCCATAATTAAGTATGTAACATAATATTTTCTTTTTCTTTTTTATAGAAACATGATATTGATAATAACCTCATGGAAGGGGACAAAGTTAGGGTATTATATCCGCATGATAGTTCTATTGTAGGAATTGGGTGGATTCATTCACTATCTACTACTCATGGAGTCAATTTGAAGGGAATAGGAGATGCAAATGTAAACATTATAATGGTCACAAAAAATATTCCTCTTGTTTATGATGATAAAGTAGATAGAGAAAGTGGGGACCTTCACATGATGGCCAATGAAGTATTTACAAAAAATATCATAATTAAACATATTCATCATCTAGTAGACATTAATAGACATCTATTCTCACAACACTACTTTTTATGCAGTATTCTGTTGTTTAAGGATTTTAGTGATCATGGTGTATTTCAAAGAGTTCAAAACTCTTCAAACAACTTTGGAATTTTGATTAAGTTACATATATACTCTAATATTTTATATATATATATATTTCATTAAGTTTTTGTATTTTAGATTCTTTTCTAATTATCAAAATTATCATGTTCCATCAATCTTATTCTAGTAGTGCTAGCATGTTGCATAAGTTTGTTCATAGATCTAATATATATATATATATTTTTTATGGCTTAGTTCAAGTTTAAGGTTATGATATTTTACATTATTAAATTCATTGTATTAATAAAATATTTATCATATGACTTATTTAATTTTACTAAATCTAGTTCTAAAAATGTGTCTAACCACATAGTTAACTATATAATAAAATCAACTACTAAATGTGTGAATAGCAACATGATTAAATCAACTACTACATATGTGACTAAACATAACTAATTCAACTACTAAATAAACTATTAAATATGTGACTAACGACACAATTAAATATACTACTAAATCAACTACTAAATATGTGAGTAACCACACAACTAAATCAACTATTAAATATGTGACTAACCACACAATTAAATATGCTACTAAATCTATGATTAGCCACACGATTAAATTAACTTCTAAGTATGTGACTAACCACGCAACTAAATCAACTATTAAATATGTGACTAACCACACAATTAAATGGACTACCAAATCAACTACTAAATATGTGACTAGCAACGTGATTAAATATACTACTACATCAACTACTAAATATGTGACTAGTCATATGATTAAGTACACTACTAAATATACAACTAAATCAACCACTAAATCAACGATAAAAATCAATCATCAAATAGATGACTAAAATTGTTTAGTAGTGTTATAAATGATTGGATATTAACTACTATTAGTCATGTGACTAGGTTTAGTCACATATATACAAATTTTAGTGGTTTTTTTAGTCACATATTATTATTTTTGTACTAGTGTCTATATTGCAGTATATGTGAGCTACAAAATTGTGAAGAAGGATCATACCTATTATCTAGTGAAGCTTCAATTTCAACAATTGATGGAGAACCTTGGAGCAATTAGGAAGACCAAGAGTGCATAGTGCAAATTTGGAGCAATACTTGTATGTATATTCTTTTATGTTCAGAATAAATTTCTCTCCTTTGGCAAGGTGAGTTGGAAAACAAATAGATCCATAGTAGTTCGGATCAATGAATATATTGAGAATATGGGAGAAAACTTTGAAACATTGATGAAAAGCTACTTTGAGGACTTCAGGAAGTCAATGAAGCAAAGAATGAGGATATCAGTCTCACTAATTAAGCAACATTTAATGATGTATGTTTTCTAGTTGATGTTGATTACACTTTCATACAGGCTATCATACCAAGGATCAAATGGTTAAGACCACTTGGTTATGAAATCAATGTTGATGAAGCATTTGTAGCAATCACAACACTCCTAGCAAAGGAGATTGATAAAAGTGCAAAAATATTTGGCAACTATGATGTAATGAAGTCAAAACTTGAGATGGAATTAAAAACTGCCTCCACACTAAGGAAGAAAGATAAGATGGTAAAGAAGCTTAAGGCTAAATTTCATGAAGGATTAGGTGAAGAAGAATATGAAGAAGATGAAGAGGATGAGGAGGAAGAGTAAGATCAAAACCCACCTCAAAGTGAGAAGCATTTTCATGCATTGCTTCAATCAAAAAGTAAATTAGCTATGTTAATAGCAGAAGAGGCTAATATAAGAGCCAAACTAACAAATATTTAAACCTCTCTTACCCCACACATGGAAATTCTTCATAAAGAGCTAGGCTATGTAGAAAATTTACTTAAGAAAAACCCCAATATCTCTACACTAGATGGCCTAGTGCACCTTGTAGCTGAGCTAGCTATCCAACTTAAGTCATTGGATGTTGCATGTGACAATTGGGATGCAACTCTAAAAATAATAATGGAAGTTCATAAATCCTTTTTGGATAAATAAACTATCAATGTATAGCCCATTTAACATAAGTTTCAAAAAGGGGGAGAATAGTAAGGAGTAAGACAATAAGGGGGAGTAACACATCAAAGGAGAAGTAAACAAAAGGGGAGAATAGTGAAAGGCGGAGTTAGCAAATAGATGTAGATAAAGAAAAGGGGAGCAATAATAGAGACAAAAATAGAGAATCACAAAGAAATGAATAGCATGCATAAGTATAAGTGCATTGAAGTCAAAGAGTATCAATAGAGACAAATCTACTTAGAATTCAGAATTTTTTTTGGATATATAACAGGCATATTAACTCAAGGGGAGTTATAAATTTTGAGGTATATAGTTTATTGCAAACTTTTTAAATTTTGAAGTTTTGTATATAAGTCGAGTCATGGATATGTTATACTCGAGAAAATTAGATTTCTTATGTATATTTAAGTGTTTTCGACACTCATGTCAAAGGGGGAGATTGTTGATCTTAGATTGGTTTTGATGAGTGTCAACACACTTAAGTTAGTTACTGATTTCATGTCAAACTAGTACCGCTTTATGGGGACCCATGTTTAAAAGGGTCCATACCGGCTCATGATATGGAAGTGTGATATGACAGTGCCCTCCCGCCCGGTGGGCATAGGGCCACCAACAAGGTGTGGTTATGCCTTAGCGTGACCGTAAGGACTAGGTGGGATGGTTTTAATCCCTGAAGTTTGATACTATGAGGAGGGGCAATACATGTTGAGTACAACATCTAAATATTAGACCATGCTGAGTTACAATGAGTGTTGAGTCACTCATGTGCTGAGTCACTCAACTATCACATAGATAGACCATGCTAAGTGATTCAAGTGTTGAGTAAATAGTTGATGCCGAGCAGTTCAGGTGTCAAGTCAGAAGTAGAAATCCAATGTATGCCAAGCATCAAAAACTTCATATACCAAGTAACACAGATTGGACATATTTGTTTTTAATGACACAAACAACTATGTAAGCCATTTCCAAGCTGATTTAAAGATAGATCTCGATCTTTTGAAGATAATGACAAATCTACATGTAGATTCCCTATGAAATTACATGCAACCATCAGAAAATAGGAAGGTTTAAGCTGCAATATTGATCAATCTCAGCCATATATTCTTACCTAACCCTAAGTCACCAAAGTCTTTATAAGGAAGACAAGGCCCTAAACTTTTTAAAATAAGGAGAGAACCAAGATAACAAGGGATGAATGATCAAATTGGAGAAGCGAACAAGATAGTATGCAGAGCACTCAAGGTGACTTAGTAGTGAGAGTGAATTGTAGAATTAGTTAAGTGTAGAACATAGGATAAGAGGATACAACATTGATACACTAGATCATAAAGGATCAAGAAGGAAATTGTGTAGATTTGATCTTTAATTAGGCAAGTAAGTGTCATTAACAAGATCTATGCTAAAACATTTTAATAGGTGATTTTAGTTAAATCTCCTAGGAAAAGTAGTCCTAACAGGCTGTACAAAGTCCTTTAACAGGGTGGTATTCCAAGTGAATGACTTAAATTCCTTTAACTAGACACACTTCTAAGAGGTTGTTAAAATCCTTTAACAAGGTGGGAATTAACAGTCTCTGTAAGCCTTTAATAGGGTAGATCATGTTTCATGGTCAAAGTATTGTAACCTTAATTTGCTACACTTTATTGTTGCAGGAGTAAAGATTTGTGGGTGTCATCCCCACCCCAATTTTACCTTCTCATTTGGAGGGTTTCTAGGTAATCATTTAAGTGTGTGTGTTTAATTACATGTTTTAGATGCATTTTCTTTACATGCTAGTTCAGTTTATATATTGAATGCATCCAAGGAATGGTGAAAGTTTTAATTATTGAAGTTTAAACTCTTGATCCCCCCCCCCAAAAGTTTACCTTTCTTATTTGTAATTCCAACAAAGGGTATGCTCAAGATCATGGAGTGCCAAAAAGTGGTGATGTAAAAAAAATAGAGTTTGAAAATGTCTAAAAGCATTTCAAAATCCACTCTGACTTTTTTCCACCCATCTTGATACCAAAGCTAAAAAGTAATTCCAAGGCTTATTGGGTATCTAATTTTATATTGGATGTCTGATAAAATTGGATATTTGATAACATTGAGTATCTGATATCAAATCAAATACCCAATAACTATGCTATTTAAAAAATTTAAAAAAAAACCTGAGGGTTGTTGTTTTGACAGCGTGTTCACATTTTTAGCTCAGATATCCAATTGTAAAATGGATACCTAATAATTTAAGTGACTTTAGAATTTTTTACGTTTTCAATCAATTTTATTATAATTTTTTTAGTTTTAATTGAATTTGTTAAAATTTAGGTTTTTTTTTATAGAAATTCTTAAATTTAGGTTTTTTTAAAATAAATTATGTTTTGCGAATTAATAGGTATGTCTAACCAAAATGATGATATTGAGGCAAGGAATTCTATTCCTCACAACCCCCCACCAAACAATCCATTGCCCCCTCAAAATCATCTACCAAATGATCCTTTACCCCCTCAAAACTCTCCTCAAATCAAGGATTTGATATTTGAAAATCTCAACAAATTGAGGGCTTTGTGAATAACATATAATACTATACCTACATTGGCTCCCATGTTATCCACATTAAACACCATAGTGGATAACATTGAAACACTTACCAAGGAACAAAATGCCACTCTTCATTGGCATGATGAAATGCATGAGATGTTTGATGATGGGTTGGACTATGATGAGGTTGTAGCCTTCAATATAATTAAAGATGATTTAGTTGCCCTTTTTGTAAACCCAAAAATTGGTTTACCAGTCGACCACAAAAAGTCCAAACTATTGATTAAATGATGCACAAATGACACCATACATGCAAATTTTTGGGATCATTGGTGGATGGTTTTTGACATCCCTCCACATAGCAATTTAGAGGGGCCATTTTATTCCCTTAGAAAATTGTATGCAAAATTTGTGTTGGGCCTCAAGGTGAACTATTGGAGCATGAAGCCCAACATGGGTGTAGGAAGAGGAGCTCCTCAGGATAGACCCTCTTCCTAGTAGAAAAAAGTTTGCACTTTTGTTCCCCCTACTAATGTCTTCCCTCCTCCTCGAGTGTAACATCTTCATAGCATTACAAAGGCTAGCTCTCAAACTATTAGAACGTTCCATAGATTGAGTCACCTATTGATATCCTAGGCTATGTTAGTGTTGCCTCCTCATGTTGATGATGTTGGCATGAGCTCATCATCAGTGAGCTCATCACATGTTTGTGTGCCCCATACTTGCATAACATGCAAGAATATTCGTTTGGGTCCCATAGGTGATCATTCTGAGTATCAGTTTGTATTTGACAAGGATACACTAGACGCACATGTAGAAGCTATAGACCCTGATCTGAGAGAGGAGGGGCATGTAGAGGCATGGACTCCTTTTGTGTAGGTACATGTATACATTTTTTTGTTATGAGATATGTGATTTAAAGTTAATCTTTATAATAGATTAATTTAAAATTTTAAGCCATACTAGCTTATACATGTATGTAATCTTCATTCATGTTTAGTTGATGACTGAGGAGGAGTTGAGACAGGTTGATGATGCCATGCTCTCGGCTATTTCATTTGGCCTTGAGCCATATATGGTACATTGTGTTGTGTTCTCATTGTTTTTTCTATTTGATATTATAGCATATATGGTTTCTAATATTTCTTTTATCTTGCAGATACCACTTGTCCCTTGGGGACAAAGTGTGGGTGATCAGTCAGGACCCATTGACAAAAGAAAGGTAATTAGGTGCTTTCTATTTGATTAAATATTGATGCATTATTGTAAAAATTTTGTGGTAATGAAATTTAATTACATTATTTGTTGTATAGGGCATGGCTACTAGTGATGATCCCATGCAAATTTCACATTGTAGATGCTTAGGCATTTCCATTTGCACTAAGAGCCCCATTGTATGTATAAGTATTGTTTATTTTTTATTTTCCTTATTTTCATAAATAAATTCAAAATTGATTTCTATGATATTAACAACTAGTATTTTTTATCTCATAGGAAACTCCTAGTGTACACGAGGTTGGATGGGAGAGTTTTATATCTTTGATGATGCAACCACTATATCTTGAGGAGGAGCCTACACTAGTAAGTTGTAGCTTGAATTCTTGATCATATGTTATAAATTTAACATGTTATGAATTATAATGTTATAGTTTAAGTTGTAGATTCATCTGAAAAACATATTTGAACAAACACAAGCCATAATCAGTGAGGTACAAGCATTGCTGAGGGCATATGAGAGGACTCTTGACTAGTGCAAGAGGTCAATGAGAGAGGTATTTATGATGAAAGTTTAATAGTATAAATCTTCATTAAAAAATATCATTATGCATTTGAGTAATTCAATGTTAGATAGAAAGAAGCATATAAATTTAGTAGTCTAACTTTGGATTTTCCTTTTTTGTTTATGTAGGAGGCATATGATCCACCTAGTGTAGCAAAGAGGCTACATTTTGATCATCCACTAGTAGCCTAGGATAGTATAGTTTTCATAGGATGCATCATGAGACATTTTGAGATGGCATATGCCACATTGTTTATAGAAACATTGATATTATACACATTTTGATGGCATGATTAGCCACATTTTGTATATGGATCTATATATTTTGATATATATTTGTGTAATTTGTCTATGGATACATGAATTTTGATATATATTTGTGCAATTTGTCTATGGATACATCTAGTTTGATATATACTTTTGTCATTTAGGTGCACAATGATGTACATATTAATTTAGTATCTAGTATTGTTCAATTTATCATGGATAATGTGTATTGTTCATGTTTATGGAATATCATTAATTTTGATCACATTTGTTATATTCATTTCAAATGCAAGAATTTTTGAATAAAATTTTAACAACCTTTATTATCAAATTTGGATGCAATTTTTAATTTTAAGTGCTATCATGACATAAACACACTTGTTAACCTTCTACACAAGGTTCACATAACCCCAAATATTATTTTAAACTCCACCTTCAACCTTGAAACTAACTCTTGGATTCAAATCAAATCTCAACACACTTAAGGACTCCACTCCTTAACCATGGATTCTATTCTAAACCATGAACTCATTCCTAGACTCATTCTCTTTTATAACCAGCCCTTCACTTTGTTACTATCCTCATACTACAACTTTTCAATTTCAACATAACCTCAAGTGTTGGCATCAAGCAATTGTTGTACCAAATCCAAAAACAATGTGATCTCTCAAAAATGAAGTAGGTTATTGTAGGCCTCAGCATGACCATCCTATAGCATTTGATATTTCATTGATAGCCTTTACAAGTTCTGAGTTATGACCCTCAAAATATTGGCCTCAAAATGCACTTAGAGCACCTTGGAGACTCCTCAATACGGGGTGGCCGCAAAAAATGGAGGCTCTCCATAGCCAAAATAAGGGTGTCACTAGGGTTCACTCACCCATCTAAAGCTAATGTCACTAATGATTAGATGCCAAGATCAATAGTTTCAAAGCTACGTTGTGGTGCACCTATGAACTAAGGCACACTACAAGTTTTAGCATTAAGTGAGATCTTTGTGCTAAATCCAAATAGAATTTGATCTCTCCAAAATGATATAGGTTATTTTAGGCCCTAGCATAACCGTCTTGTAGAATTCAACTTTTCATCGATAGCCCTTGAAATGCACTTAGAGCACCTTAGATACTCCTCGGTATAGGGTGGCTGCGAACAATGGAAGCTCTTTGCAACTAGAAAAAGGGTGTCATTGGGATTCACCCACCTATCCGAAGCTAATGGTTCTGATGATTTGATGCCAAGATCGATGGTTTCAAAGTTATGCTACTGTGCACCTATGAACTGAGGCACATTGCAAGTTTTGGCATTGAGCGAGATTGTTGTGTCATATCCAAAAGAATTTGATCTCTCAAAAATGAGATAGGTTATTTTAGGCCTTAACATGACCATCCTTTATCATTTGATGTTTCATTAGTAGCGCTCATGATCTCCAAGTTATGACCTCAAAAGATCGACCTCGAAATGCACTTAGAGCACCTTAGAGACTACTCGGTATGGGGTGGTTGTAGATGATGGAGGCTCTCTAAAATTGGAACAAGGGTGTCACTAGGGTTCATCTTCCCATCTAGAGCTAATGAAACTAATGATTTGATGCCAAGATCAATGATTTCAAAGTTACACTATGGTGCGCCTATGAACAAAGGCACACTACGAGTTTCAACATTGAATGAGATCATTGTGTTGAATCCAAATAGAATGTGATCTCTCAAAAATGAGAGAGATTATTTTAGGCTCAGCATTACCATCCTATATCATTCTACATTTCATTGATAGCCCTCACGAGCTCTGAGTTACAACCCTCCAAAGATCGACCTCGAAATAGACTTAGAGCGCCTTGGAGACTCCTAAGTACAGGGTGGTCCCAGATGGTGGAGGCTCTCTGTAGCTAGAACAAGGGTTTCACTAGGGTTCACCCACCCATTTAGAGCTAATGGTTTTGACAATTTGATGCCAAGATCAACAGTTTCAAAGTTATGCTATGGTGCACCTATGAATTGAGACAAACTGCAAGTTTCGGCAATAAGCGAGATCACTATGCCGAATCCAAATAAAATGTGATCTCTTGAAAATGAGATAGGTTATTTTAGGCCTTGAAATGACCATACTATAGCATTCAAAATTTCTTTGATATCCCTCACTAGCTCTGAGTTATGACCCTCAGAAGATTGATCTCAAATGCACATAAAACACCTTGAAGACTCCTCTTTATGGCGTGGCTGCAGATGATGGAGGCTCTTTGCAACTAGAACAAGGCTGTCACTAGGGTTTAGCCACCCATTTAGAGATAATGGTGCTGATGATTTGATGCCAAGATCAACAGTTTCAAAGTTACGTTGTGGTGCACCTATAAACTGAGGCACACTATAGGTTTTCGCATCGAGCAAGATTGGTATACTAAATCTAAACAAAATGTGATCTCTCAAAAATGAGATAGATTATTTTAGGCCTTGGCATGACCATCCTGTAGCATTTGATATTTCATTGATAGCCCTCATGAGCTCCAAGTTATGACCCTCAAAAGATCAAGCTTGAAACACAGTTAGGACACCTTGGAGACTCCTTGGTACAGAGTAGTTGCAGATGATGGAGGATCTTTGTAGCCAGAACAAGAGTGTCACTAAGGTTCACCCACCCATTTGGAGCTAATGGTATTGACAATTTGATGCCAAGATCAATGGTTTTAAAATTACGTTGTCATGTACCTATGAACTGAGGTACACTACAAGTTTTGGCATCAAGCAAGATCGTTGTGCCGAATCCAAATAGAATTTGATCTCTTGAAAATGAGATAGGTTATTTTAGGCCTTGGCATGACCATCATGTAGCATTTGATGTTTCATCAATAGCCCTCACGAGCTCTGAGTTACAACCCTTGGAAGAGTAACCTCCAAATGCACTTAGAGCACCTTGGAGACTCCTTGATATAGGGTGGCCATGGATGATGGAGGCTCTTTGTGGCTAGAAAAAGGGTATCACTAGGGTTCACCACACATCTAAAGCTAATGGTGCTGAAAATTTGATGCCAAGATTAGCGGTTTCAAAGTTATGCTATGGTGCACCTATGAACTAAGACACATTGCGAGTTTTGGCATCGAGCGAGATCGTTGTGTTGAATCCAAATGAAATGTGATATTTCAAAAATAAGATAGGTTATTTTATGCCTCAAAATGATTGTTTTTTAGCATTCAAAATTTCATTAATAGCCCTCATGAGCTCTAAGTTATGACCCTCAAAAGATTGACCTCGATATGCACTTAGAGCATTTTGGAGACTCCTTAGTATAGAGTGGCCGCCAACAATGGAGGCTCTCCAAAGGTAGAACAAGGGTGTCATTGGGGTTAGTATTAATAGAAAAAACATTATTTTTTACTTCTCTCAAATTTTTGGCATTTGGCACAATGCAAGTTTGGTGTTAGTATGTATTAAAATCATCATTTTTTAGGTCTCACCACATAAATTGCATTAAGTAAAATCATCTTTGTTTCTCACATTAAATCAAAAAGTTTACATTTACAATATATCAAGTGTTTTATCGTTATTATATCAATACACAACTACCAAAAATTGTAATGTCAAAAATAGTAGTGTCAAAAATCATAGTGTTAATAACAGTATTGTTAAAAATCATAGTGTCAAAAATAGAATAGTTTTTTCTTCATTCTACTCTTTATTTGGCTTTTATCTTCATGCATGGCTACTCTTCATGATGTAGCTACATTCCAATATCATAAAAAATATTAGTAACTTACTTTATTAAACAAGATAGTTATCGATTCACTAAATCATTATGAAGAAAATAACGTAAAAAGTAAATATACCTAGTTGAGTGTTCCAATAGGGTTCTCTCTCTATTTTAGGGTCTCCAACAAGGCTTCATGATCGGCATTAATAATCATAAAAAATTATTTCACTTTTGGTCTTCCTTGATGCTTCAACAACTTTACATTTTTTGCTATAATAAGATACAAATATATGAGAATTATTTTCTACTTCTGATAGTCTTTGAATGCAAGAATTTCATTCCTTCTAAGCATGTATGTTTGCAGCCATGTTCTAGTGACAACCACTAAACCGATAGGATATGTGAATCCATCATCATCTATGATCGATTGTGAAAGCTTTTATTTATCTCTTACACAACATGCTAACCAATAATCTAATTTCTCATCATTCCCCTATGGTACAACCAATGCAAAGACATTTCCTAGCTGAAGAAGATTTGATAGATGGTTATGCTCATGTGAACTTTGTGTGTCATCATTTTTTATAGAGGGTATGATAGATAATAGAGTAAGATAATGTGAAGCCCATGTTTCTACCCACTCACTCGACTCACACTGATCTCAATCATAGTGAAAACAACTAGGACAAAAGCAATCTAGCCGTTGTGTCAAAATGGCCCATGTACTAGAATCAGAGCTCTAGAATGAATGCATTTTTTATGAGTCCCTCACTCTAGAAAAATATGATCTATCACCTATGGAACCTTCCTCAACCAACCAAAAGAACCTACATACTACTAAATCAAGAGTCCCCCCCTATGATAATACTAAACTACACCAATTAACAATGCTACATGCATCAAGAAGCTCTGCTTCTGAAATATTCAATTACTCCTTAACTAGAGCTCTCTTCACACATGCCCCTGCTCCATCATGTTCCCCTTTCCCATGGCCAAACTCAAAAATATTCCAAATATGAGAAACCCCCCTCTCTACATGCATCCTACACAACCAATTAAACATGCGAGCATTCTTGAATTGATCTATACAACTGTAAACCAAATGATATGTCTATCCATAGAAATTGCATGCTCTTGTAAAAAATCAAAATAATTCTTGAAATAATGTTGCAAAAACTCATGAGAGTGATATCTATCATCATTCATATAAAAATTACACTCTAGTAATCTTTCAATTATCTTCTACACTATCGAGGGCATGTCTATATGTTATGTGGAAAAAAATAGCAATATGAATGGAGTTGTAATACTAAGATTGTCTCTCATTTTGAGGTTGCAATGTGTAGTTCTTAGCAAAGTCAACAACTGATAAAATAGTGCTAATGGGAAAAGTCTCCTTACACATTCTAAATTGTTGATCCAACTACTGAGACTTGTGATTATGTCTTGCATACTTGTAGAAAATACTTTTTTTGAAATCTGAAATAAAAGTAGGCACACTGATTTCTTTTGCAACTAGTTCACATCTAGAGCCCTCACCCCCACTCTTCAATGTGTATTTCACCATTTCATATACCTTTTACTATTATATTTCCAAGATCTTGTTCGCACCCCTCATGGAAAAATGTGTCAAACTTGGATAAGCCACCACATTTTGAACACTTCTCATTTAAGAAAGCATTTCTATAAAAGAAACAACCATCAACTCTATGACATAAAAATTGATCTAGCGAGTCTCTTGATATTTTTGGAAGCCCACTAGCACCACAATTCTCCAAAATTTCTTTACTATGAAAAGTAGAATGGATGGAGCATAATAGTTCATGGTGCATAGAAAACTCAACATGATATTTGCAACAACATTTATTTCAAATTTTAAGTGGCACACAATAAAATGACTTGAAAGATTCAAAAGCCCTTTGTGATGTATGAAGACTTGGATGAATCTCTCTAAATTATTTGAACAATATAGTTTGACTAACCTCCAAATAATACTTAGGATGTGGTGTGCAATCTCTAATGTTAATTCTCAACTTTAACACATCTTTAGCTTTGGATGATACTCTTGAGCTAGATTCCCAAAATTTTGTAATTTCTTCCTTCACATCATTGGATGACTTCTTATCAAAATGTGGAAGTCTCTCACCAAAAACCCATGTTTCATTTTGAAGAGGATCATCAATTCTCTCTCATCTACTAAGTGCTCTTCTCAATGTAGTATGATTTAGGTTCAAGTCAATAAAAGTTTATCTCATATATCTACCCTTTCTTAAATGATGACTTACAAAAGAGGTTATAATAAACCTTCGAGCAGCTCTCTTATCCTTCTCCCTGCTATTTTTCCCAATGCTATTGAGAGCACTAAAAAGATTCTTCACAATAATTGCATTTCTTTCCAATTTTTTATTGACATGAATCTTCAATTTAGAAAGCATAGGTCTCATCTATTGCATCTTTAATAAATGCATAAAATGTTGACATTTCTCCACTACTATCTTGTTACTAAAAAGCATCTTATATAGTCTTGAAGTCCATAACTGAATGGTTATTTTTGATCTTTTCCCTTTGAAATTGGTAATAATCATTTCGTCAATTTCAATTATCCATTTTGGTGTTCTAGAACCTTCATATCAATTATAATTAGGAGACATGTAAGGTTCCTATGCATTTTCATATCTGGCATATTCAATCATGCAATTTACATTATGACCTGGTAGCATTTCATTCTCTAAATTTTCAATCCTAGAATTATCATTATCAATTGGTACATTTTCATTCTCCAACTACACATTTTCATTATCTGACTCAATGATTTCACCTTCAACCAATAAATCATCAACTTGACTCACATTTAAGATGCCTTGTATTTTCCTTTGGTGCTTTACCTTGTCCCTTTCCCTATATGCCACAATGTCTTCATTGGATACCTTCCTTTTGTGACCACTACTCCCCATTGAGATGACAATATCAAACACCTAATAATATATTATACAACCTTTTTTGATCATTTGGGCCCCAAAAAGTCAGTTTTCCAAAAACCTGTGAAAATGGCCCACAAAAAGTGATGTTGTTGGGTCTACAGTGTCAGGAAATATGTTGGGAAAATCATGCTAGTTTAATTAGGTATTTGATCTAAGATTGGATACCCAATAATAAATTGGATATCTGATTTTAGATTGGATATCCGATATTGATGCCCAAATTTTAGAGGAAATTATGGGTAATGTATGATGATTAATATATATAGGATTATTATTATGTATGATTAATATATATCAGATTGTTATTATATATGATTTATTTATAATTATTATTATATATGATCATTATATTATATTAAATTATGATTATTAAATATAATAATGTAATATATTAATATGTGTGTGTGTGTGTGTGTGTGTGTGTGTGTGTGATTATCATATTATATTATTATGATTTTTACTATATTTATTAAATATATTATAGATAACATATATTATTATTATTATTATTATTATGACCTATGATCCATTTGGTTGGTTCCAATGTGTAAAGAGGGGTCATAGGTTAACCTATGACCCCTATCGACACATTTTATGATAGCATATGTCCCTAAAGGCCCTAGGACCCCTACGAACACATTTGGTTGGTTTTATTGCATCAAGAGGGGTCATAGGTTAACCTATAACCCCTCTCAACGCATTTCATGACAATGTATGTCCCTAGAGGTCCTAAGGACCCTAAAGACATATTTGGTTGGTTCCAATGTGTTGAAAGGAGTCATAGATTAACCTATGACCCCTATTGACGCATTTCATGACAACGTATGTTGCTAGGGGTCCTAGGGCCCATAGGGATGCATTTGGTTGGTTCCAATGCATCAAGAGGGGTCATAAATTAACCTATGACCACTAACAATGCATTTCATGACAACATATGTCTCTAAGATCCTAGGGCCCCTAGGGATAGATTTAGTTGGTTTCAATGCATCAAGAGGGGTCATATCTTAACCTATGACCCTTATCAATGCATTTCTTGACAACATATGTCTCTAAGGGCCCTAGGACACCTAGGGATGCATTTGGTTGGTTCTAGTGAGTCGAGAGGATCAATGAATTTCATGACAACGTATATCCCTAGGGGTCCTAGGGCCCCTAAGGATGCATTTGGTTGGTTCCAATGCACAAAGAGGAGCCATAGATTAACCTATGACCTCTATCAATGCATTTCATGACAACGTATGTCCCTATGGATCTTAGATTCCCTAGGGATGTATTTGGTTGGTTCCAATGCATCAAGAGGGGTTATAGGTTAACTGATGACCCCTATCGACACATTTCATGACAACATATGTCACTAGGGGTTCTAGGGCTGCTAGAGATGCATTTGGTTGGTTCTAATGTGTTGAAAGGGGTTATAAGTTAACCATGACCTCTCTCGATGTATTTCATGACAACATATGTCCTTAGGGGGCCCCTAGGGATGCATTGGGTTAGTTTCAATGTGTCAAGAGGGGTTATAGGTTAACTTCTAACCCCTATCAATGCATTTCATGACAACTTATGTCCCTAGGGACCCTAGGACACCTAGGGACACATTTGGTTGGTTCTTATAGGTCAAGAAAGGTCATAGGTTAACCTATGACCCCTATCGACATATTTCATGACAATGTATGTCCCTAGGACCCTTAGGGACATTTTTGATTGGTTCTAATGCGTCGAGAGGGGTCATAGGTTGATGCATTTCATAACAACATATGTCCCTAGGGGTTCTAGAGCCCCTAGGGATATATTGGGTTGGTTCCAATGCATCGAGAGGGGTCATAGGTTAACTTATAACCCCTTCCATTACATTTCATGACAATGCATGTCCATAGGGGCCCTAGGAGCCCTAGGGACTCATTTGATTGGTTCTAATGCATTGAGAGGGGTCATAGGTTAGCCTATGACCCCTATCAACACATTTTACTTAAGGACATATGTTGTCATGAAATGTGTCCATAGGGGTCATAGGTTAACCTATGACCACTATCGGTACATCTCATGACAACGTATGTCCCTAGGGGCCCTGAGACCCCTAAGGATGAATTTGATTGGTTCTAATGCATTTAACCTATGACCCCTATCGATTCATTTCATGACAACATATGATTTGGTTGGTTCCAATATGTTGGGAGGGGTCATAGGTTCACATATGGCCCTTATCAATACATTTCATGACAATGTATGTCCTTAGCTATCCTAAGGCTCCTAGGGATGCATTTAGTTAGTTCCAATATGTTGAGAGGGGTCATAGGTTAACCTAACCTATGACCCCTCTCAACACATTTCATGATGACATATGTCCCTAGGGACCCTAGGACCCCTAGCGATGCATTTGGTTGGTTCTAATGTGTCAAGAGGGGTCATAGGTTAGACACATTTTATGACAATGTATGTTGACACATTTGGTTGGTTCCAATGTGTTCAGAGGGCTCATAGGTTAAACTATGACCCCTATCAATGCATTTTATGACAACGTATGTCCCTAGGGGTCCTATGGCCCCTAGGGATGCATTTGGTTGGTTTCAATGCATCGAGAGAGGTCATAGGTTAACCTCTGACCCCTCTTGATGTATTTCATGACAACATATGTCCTTAGGGGAACTAGGACCCCTAGAGATGCATTTGGTTAGTTATAATGCATCGAGAGGGTTAATAGGTTAATCTATGACCCTTCTCAATGCATTTTATGACAACATATGTCCCTAGGGGCCCTAGGACCCCTAATGATGCATTTGGTTGGTTCTAATGTGTGAAGAGGGGTCATAAGTTAGCCTATGACCCCTCTCGATGCATTTCATGACAACATATGTCCCTAGGGGTCCTAGGGCAAAAGGGATACATTTGGTTGGTTCCAATGTGTCAAGAGGGATCCCTATCAATGCATTTAATGACAACATATGTCTTTAGGAGCCCTAAGACCCTTAGGGATGCATTTGGTTGGTTTGAATGTGTCAAGAGGGGTCATAGGTTAAACTATGAACCCTCTTGACACATTTCATGACAACATATATCCATAGGGGTCCTAGGGCCCCTATTGATGAATTTGGCTGGTTCTAATATGTCGAGAGGGGTCATACATTAACCTATGAACCCTATCAATGCATTTCATGACAATGTATGTTCCTAGGGGCCCTAGGGGCCCTAAGGACATATTTGGTTGGTTCTAATGTGTCGAGAGGGGTCATAGGTCTATTGACGTATTTCATGATAATGTATATCTCTAGGAGTCTTAGGGCCCTTAGGGACACATTTGATTGTTTCCAATGCATTGAGAGCCGTCATAGGTTAACCTATGACCCCTCTCAATGCATTTCATGACAAAATATGTCTTGAGGGGCCCTAGGACCCCTAGGGACACATTTTTTTGGTTCTAATGTGTCGAGAGATGTCATAGGTTAACCTGACTCCTCTCGATGCATTTCATGACAACATATATCCCTAGGGGCCCTAGGTCCCATGGGGACCCATTGGCAATGCATCGAAAGGGGTCACTAGGGGCCCTAGGGACATATGTTGTCATGAAATGCATCAAGAAGGGTTATAGGTTAATCTATGACCCCTTTCGATGCATTTCATGACAATATTATATTTAATAATAATATAATACTATATATTTAAATATAATAATAATATAATACTTTTAAAATATTATTAGATTATATAACAATAATAATCATATATATTACTAGATTATATATTTAATAATAATAATAACCATATATATTATTATATATAAATATAATCATATAATATTACTATATTATATTTAGCTATAATTATTATTAACTATATTATATTTAATAATAATAATCATAATCATATGTAATAGTAATATAAATGCCCACACTTCCCAAAAATAAATTTCCCTCTAAAACCCTCTAAAGTTTCCCTCTAAAACTTTCCTCTCAAATTTCCCTCCAAAATTTTCAATGTGGGTGGTTTCCCTCCCAATTGGAAAATTTGCAATAATCAAATACTTGATTTGACTTCAAGTATTTGATTAGGCTTGATATTTACCAAGCCTATTTGGTCAACCCAAAAAACGTGTTTGTGAAGGGCTTTACTAACACTCAGACTTTGGGTAGCCATTTGATAATGTTATTTTCATCAAAATTAAATGAAACAAAAAAGGGTTTCTTTGTAACATGCTTGAGATTCTATAGATATAATTGCTATCAAATTATGAGTTCAATAAGTATTTATTTGTTAATTTTCAATGAAGATGACTGTAAAGTGTTGATTGACATACTAATTGTAAAATAGCTATAACTTTCAAATGGTAGAACATTTTTTAAATCCAAAATTTGTGTCACATTCTATGTTTCAAACTAGTATAAGGGGAAAAAAATTTGGTAAAGTTTTCAATTAGTTAAGGTGGTCAAACATGGGAGTTTTTTTCCAAAAGCTTTTAGTAGAAAATTTATATTTAATTATTTATTTGGAATAAAAATATCCAAAAATATGCATCATTTATGGGCATGAGTTTACTTTTTATATCTATAATTATATTTAAAAATATTATCATTTGATTTTGATTAAGGTGGTTAGACATACACCTACTTTTTGTTTTTGCCATAAAAATTTTGTAGTATTGCATTAAAATCCAAAATTTTGACCAATCAAATATTTTTTTCTCTAGATAAGGCCTAGTAGTTTAGAAACCACATTCAATTTCCTATAGATTATTTTCTTACATATTTTTGATATAAAGTTTAGAACCACTTTAAAATTGTGTGTCAAGTTGACATAACCCTAATTTGCTAGTTTTTCGCTGCCACTTAAGGCCATAGTTTGGTTGACCATGATCCTACACATACCCCAAACAGTCTTTGTAAGCCTTTAATAGGGTAGGCCTTTCATAGGGAAGATCATGATTAATGGTCAAACCCATTAACCTTAATTGGCTACACTTTATTGTTGTAGTAGTGAAGATTTATGGGTGTCATCTCCACCCTAGTTTTACCTTCTCACTTGGAGGGTTTCTGGGTAATCATATCAAGTGGTATATGTGTGTTTACTTATATGTTTACATGATTGATGCATATTATTTACATGGTGTTTCAGTATGTTAATGCATGAGATATATGAATAGTGAAAAGTTTTATGGGTTAAAGTTTAAACTCCTAATTCACTCGCACCCCCCTAGAAGTTTACCTTTCCTACTTGTAATTCCAAAAATTAGTATCAGAGCATTGGTTCTCAAAAGAAAAATCGTTGCATTTTTTAGAAAAAAATCTTCAAATGGAAGTCTAAAAATTGGGAAATATTATTGAGAATCAAGGAATTGAGATATAGCTCATGTTGCATCAACTTGATGAAGCCAAAGAAGAAATAAGGAAATCCCTAAAGAGAAGGAAAGAAATTACCATTGCAAAAAATGGTACACAATACAAAGAAATTTACACTACCAAGCTATTAGTCCAATGAATTCGATGCAAAAATTGCAGAGCAAATGGAAAATAATATAGCACAAGTTGAGGAAATTGGAAATCCCAAGCTAGAGAAAGAATCTCAAGCAATGATGCTATGTGAGGTAATTGAACAAAAGAAGAAAGCCACAAAAGAAAAAGCCATGATTGAAGAAGACAAAAGAATTCTAGCCAACAGATTGGAAGAGAAGTTAATAGAGCTAACTAGGATCTCCAACATGCAATTAGATACTCTAAGCCAAATGATGAATGCTCATCATGAGTTGAATGTTGCAGAATGGACAACTGTAGAATGATTTGAAAAAAGAAAAACAAAATGCCGAAAGTCTTAATAAGCCAAATGAAACCATCAAATAGTTTGAGAAATTATTGAAGTCCCCTAGATCCAAGAATGATATATCAAGATTAGGCTAGACAAGCACTAAATAAGGAGAATCATTCAAAGTTGCTAAAGAAAGGAACATCAAAGGTAAGGACTCCAAACCTAGTTGTTATATTTGTGGTAAGAAAGGACATACTACTAATCTATGCAAGAGCAAGAATGCAAATCAGAATGTCACACCTAAGAACATGACTCACTATTATAAGTGCAACAAACAAGGTCATTAGACACATGAATGTAGAACCAGGACCATGCATGTACTGAGATTTGAAGGATGTAGCTACAATTGCTAGAAATATGAACATAGAGATTTTGAATGCATATATGAATCCATGTGGTCATCAAAAAAATCAACAAAGGTAAGAAGTCATGGAACCTTTTATAATTGGGATTACACCACAAGAGAAAGATGTCATTATTTTCAAGAGTGTGGACATATTCTTGAGAATTACATTAGGACACAATTCAGTGGTAACTACAACAGATGGTTAATTCAAAGTACATGGTTTAGATACTTGAAGATTGGTCACATTAGTAAGAATTATCCAACTAGGTCAAAAGCACCAAGTTGTGAGTTCAACAAAGGAAAAAGAAAGGCAAATTTTCAACACATTAGAGATGCGATAAAAAAGACATGGAAAAGGAAAGATGTTTGCAACACATTAAATGGAGTAGGGATCACTTCACCTAATAGGTCAAGTGGTCATACCTCATCAAACTAAGAAAACAAGAGGTATATGGGACTAATATTTAAGTGTTATATCATATGTTAGTTCCAAAGGAGACAGTACTAAAAAGACTACATTAGCATGCATAAAGATGCAAGATATTGTCAAAACATTCAAGTTAAAACTTTAAGTCCTTCATGTTGTTCCCAAGCATGAAATGTTTCGTGTGCATGCTAAGTGGAATGCTAGTTGATGCTAAGCTGCCAGACTAAGTTAGTTGATGTTGAGTTTGTAGTAGCTATCAAGTGATGATAATATATATAGATGCCGAGTGATTCTAAAATCTTATTGATGTTGAGCTTACAGTTGTACAAGCACTAAGCATTAAATGAAAAGTTTTCAAAGGATATTTGATTGATTTATGCTCATCATTCATCACTTCAAATTTGAGCAAAGAGCGAGTAGAGCTAAGGGTGATTCATCTTATTCATGGCATTTGATAGCAATATAACACTAGTTCTCCAAGATTTCACAAGGTATTTATCATAATCTGAGCCACACAATTTATTTTAGAAAAACCCTAGTTTGACAGAATGGTGTCTAGCTCAAAAAATGTAGAAGGAAAAGAGGTTTTGAATGTTTAACTTGTTAGTAATGAAGTAAAACACCCAATATTCAAGGCCATACCTGATATAGCTTACAAACAAGATCCTTCTAGTGCTTTGTCAATGATGCTACCAAAATTTATTATGGTACAAGATGTTAGGAAATGTTATAATTGCAAAATATGAGGAATAGAAGATATGGAAATTAGAGAATCATATGATAGGTTATGTGAAAATGGTGTTCTAAAGGAAGAATACAAAATCGTTGAGAAGTATTTATCACATGCCCTAGATTTTCCCAGTTTATTTAAAATTGAATGGATTAAAATTGTTTTGATTCCAATCCATGATAGATCTTTATGGCTAGAGGGTGGACCAATTAAGACTACCAAAAAGAATAATTCATGGGGTTACTAGTTACCCAACCCTAGATCAGCCCAAGACTTTGATGAGTGATTCCAAGGAAGTGATAGAGAAAAACACCAGAGCAAAATAGAACAAAGAGGCATGACAATAGATATTGCTACTGATCCATTGTTGAACTTTGATGTTAGGGTAATCTCTCACAAATTCTATCAAGCCTATATTGTTGTGGATGTTGGTTACAATATTGTGAAGAAAGATCATACTTATGATCTAGCTGAACTTCAACTACAAGAATTAATGTAAAATCTTGGAGCAATAAAAAAAACTAAGAGTTCTCAGTGTAGATTTGGTTCAATCATTATCTATATATTCTTTTATGTATAGAATACATTCCCATCCTTTGGTATAATAAGCTGGAAAATCAATAGGTCAACAATAGTACAAATAAATGAGTTCATTGAATAGATGGGAGAGAAATTTGAAACCATAATGACAAGCTATTTTGAATACTCTAAGAAGTCAATAAAATAAAGACTTAGGATACTTGTTTTCTTAGTTAAAAGATATTATAATGACATATATTTTCTTGTTGACATTGATTATACATATGTGCAAGCTACCACACTAAGGGTAAGATGGTTAAGACCATTAGGATATGAGATCAATGTTGATCAAGCTTCAGTAGCCATCACAACACTCCTAGTAGAGGAAGTTGAAAAAAGTGAAAAGATCTTTGGAAACTATGATGTGATGAAATCAAAGGTTGAAATGGAATTGAAGACAACATCTACACTCAATAAGAAGGATAGGTTGGTAAAGAAGTTTAAAGAAAAAATTGGAAAAGGTGCAGATGAGGAAGAAGAGGAAGAAGAAGAAGAGGACAAAGAGGAAAAATAGGAACAAACTAAAGAACCTCTTGCATTAACTCAAGGCATGGGAGAGGATAAGAAAGAAGAGGAAACAAAAGGTAGTAAGGGAGGAGAAGCCGAGGAATGACCTACTTGAGCTGAGAAAAAAAAGAGAAAGGCTAAGGCACAACCAATGGTTAAGGCAAAGAAAACTATTAAACCAAGCCCAACTGACCTGAGTGCACCTATCACTAGAGCAACCACAAGAGCCACAACACAGAAGGCCAAGGATACAACCAAGTAAACTGAGCAAGGTGGCCAAGTGCAAAATAAATAAAGAAAGAAATATGTTGCATAACCTGACTAAGTTAGAGAAAGGACTGAAATAGATGATGTTAGGGAATTCAAGATGGTAAGTCACAAACCAATTTCTAATATTAAAAATTTGTGCGAAAATGTTAGGAATAATGCAGATTTATCTAGTTTAAAGCATATTGATTTTGAGAAAGTTGGGAAAGAAGAGAAGAATCTAGTGGAAGAGGCATTGTATACAATGATGTCTAAATTTAAGAACACCCCACTTGAATTTTTCAACACTATACCAAAGAGTTTATATGATATTGTTGAGAAAAAATGGCATTATTGTTTAAATTTGGAAAAATAGATTAGAGAATCAACATTAGCCCAAGTAATGCTAGAGCTAACCAAAGGGCAAAATGCTAAGGAAAATAAGAAATATGGAGGAAGATTCACACCAAAATATAGATCCTTCAATATTCTTTAAAAAATATTGAAGATGTGGTCAAAAAAGTCAACATAAATGTGGAAATTTATTTATGGGTTGACTATTGTGAAACAAGAAGTAGACCCCTTCTAAGGTTAAAATGATGATGATGATGATGACAAGGAAGATGAAAAAGAAGAAGAAAATATAGTTGAGGAGGAAAATGAAAGGAAAGATGATGACACGACAACAGCTAAACAATAGCCAAATAAATAGAGTGTGCAAGACAAACAAATGCCAAGTGCTAGTCCCCTTCATCACAAAAGTGTAACAGAGACCATAAATATCAAGGATGTTTCTAATGCATTAGCTCAAAACATCAATCCTCTAAATGTAGATGATTTGAAGAAGATTCTAGACCAATCTACACTATAAGCCAAGCTATGCAATAATCTAATTTTGGTTACTGTAGAAGAACTTCAAAAGGTAGTAACTAAGGTCACAAGGGACAAGGTGAATCCACAAGAACCACTTTTTGTCATCACTTTAGTTACTCAAGTACAACCTTTGACTCAAACAATAGTAGATACATCTACTAAGGTTGATACATTTGTTAAAGTGGATGCAATTGAGAAGAGGTAGACTGCAGATTATACAGGGACAACAATAGGGAAAACAAGATAGATTCTTTTGCACCTAAAATACAAAGACTAGATGTTAATAAAGTCATTATTATAGACAAGAGAAAATTTTAAAAAGATGAGAAAACCTCTAAGGTAAAGGAATATGAATCCATCTAGGCATTGGTAACCCTACCAACATCTAGTACTTCTCCTACAAAAGTTCTTTATCAACTGAACACAAAAGCTATACCATTACAAATCTTAGTGCCAGGCTCTAGCTCTTCAAGAGTTGAAAAGGTAATTCACTATGGAGATATCACTCTATATGAAGAAATAGTGATTCCTAAATATGACTATGACACAATAACAATAGAGAAAATAGGTATTTTGCAACAAGCCTTAGAGAAATAGAAGCATCAAGAAATTCTTAGGAGAGAACATATGTAAAAGAAAGCTCTTCAAGACATTAAGGACATCTTTTTTAGATGCATTCACCCTACCAACTCCTAAAGAGACCAAGCCACTGATAGAGCAACTCAGAGATATAGTGGAAAAGCTTAGTAATGAGGACCTTGATACTACTACAAAATTTTTAAAATGGTCTAAAAGAATGTTTTAAGGAAAAGTGAATGAACAGATATCTGTTGAGATAACATTGACTCAAGTTGCATTGGCAACTAAGATTGAAGAGGTGAAGAAGGTACTTGAGCATATATTTTCATTGTAATTGTGTGATCCTACACTCTTCACCCAAGGGACTGGATAGAAAATTTTGAGCCTGGAGAGAAACCTAAACATATTAGGCACTCAACTACCTTAGAACCCAACTCAGAGTGAGAAGCATTTTCACACATTGATTCAAACACAAAGTCAATTAGATATGCTAACTATAGAAGAGGCTAACATAAGAGCGCCAAATTAACAATTATATAGGCATCTCTTACCCCACACATGGAAATACTACATAAGGAACTAGGTTAGGCAAAGACTCTACTGAATAAAAAACCCAATCTTTCTACCCTAGATGGCCTAGTACACCTTGCTATCGAGCTTACTATCTAGATCAAATCATTGGATGTTGCATGTGACAACTGGGATGCAACTCTTTAAATCATAATGGAAGTCCATAAATCATTTTTGGACAAATACGCTATACATGTATAGCTTATTTGACATATGTGTCAAAAAGGGGGAGAGATAAGAAAGAGGGAGAAATATCCAAGGGGGAGTAGAAACAAAAAAGCATAGAATACAAGAAAGGCAGAGAATAACCAATAAGGAGAGAATAAAAAGAAAAGGGAAGCCAAAAATAGAGCATGAACAAAGGGGGAGTAGAAACAACAAGTAGAGAATAAAAGAAAGGCAGAGAATATAATATGATAAACCATCTATGACAAAGCATATTAGATGAAAGAGTATCATATACAATGCATTGAAGTCAAAGAGGAGCATAGATTTTGGCTACAAAATAGACACATTAACTCAAGAGGAATTATCAATTTTGAGGTATATACATTATTGCAGAATTTTAATTTTTTTGAAGTTTTGTATATAAGCCAAGTCATGTATATGTTATTCTTGAGTAAACTAGGATTGATTATGTATATTTAATTTTTTTTGACACTCATGTCAAAGGGGGAGATTTTTGATCTCAAATTGGCCTTGATAAGTGAGTGTCAACACACTTAAACTATTTACTTAGTTCATGTTGACATAGTAATACATGTTGAGCACAACATGTAAATATTAGACCATACTGAGTTGCAATGAGTGTCAAGTCACTCATGTGTCAAGTCGCTCAGGTGCAAAGTAGATGGACCTTGCTATGTAATTCAAGTGTTGAGTAAACATTGATGCCAAGTAGTTCAGGTCTCGAGTTAGAAGCAGAAATACAATACATGCCAAGCATCACTAACTTCGTATGTCAAGTGACACAATTTGGACATATTTGTTTGTAATGGCACGAAAAACTATGTAAATAATTTTCAAGGCAACTTGAGAATAGATTTTGATCTTTTAGAGATAAGGACAAATTTATATTTGGATCCCCTATGTAATTGCATGCAACCAATAAGAAAATATGAAGGTTTAAGTGGAAATATGGATTACTCTTAGCCATAGATTCATACCTAACCTTAAGCCACCAAAGTCTTCTTAAGGAGGATGAAGACCTAAAGTTTTCATAGAGTGTACAAGGGATGAATGACAGAATTGAAGGAGCAAACAAGATAGTTTGAAGAAAATTCAAGGTGATTTAGTAGCAAGAGTGTATTGCAAAATCAGTTAGTGAAGAATAGAGGATATAGAAGGATACAATATTGATGCATCAGATCATGAAGCATCAATCACATATTGTACAAAGGTGATATGTTATTAGGCAAGCAAGTGTCAATCATAAGATCTATGTTCAGACATTCTAGCAGGTGATTTTAGTTAAATCTCTTAATAGACTAGTCCCAACAGGCTGTATTAAATCCTTGAATAGGGTGATTACTTAATTTTAAGTTAATTTCCTCTAACCAGGCACACTTCTAGTAGGGTGTTAAAATTTTCTAACAAGGTGGGACTTAATAGTCCTTGTAAGCCTTTAATAGGGAAGATCATGATTCATGGTGAAACCATTATAACCTTAATTGGCTACACCTTATTACTGCAGTAGTGAAGATATTTGGGTGTCATCCCCACCCTAGCTTTACCTTCTCATTTGGAGGGTTTTTGGGTAATCATATCAGGTGTTATGTGTGTGTTTACGTATATGTTTACATGATTAATGCATATGCTTTACATGTTGTTTTAGTATGTTAATGCATGAGATGTATGAATAGTGAAAAGTTTTATGGGTTAAAGTTTAAACTCCTGATTCACCCCCCCATAATTTTACCTTTCCTACTTGTAATTCCAATACTATTTTTTCATTACAAGAATATATTGATTCAACTTGTCGAATTAAAAATTGGGAGTCTCCTTCAACTATGAAAGATTCGACACCCTTTCCTAGTGAGAAGAGGAGTCTAGATATCAAGGCTTCATATTCTACAACATTGTTAGTACAAATGAATTGTAAATGATATGCAACATAAAAAGATTTATCTTTGGGGTTAATTAAATCAATACCTCCTCTAAGTCTTAGTTTACATTTGGGACCATCGAACCTAAATGTCCATACTAGTTGTTAGTTTGGTTTCCTCACCTTGTGTTTATTTGTCTGAACCTTTTCTTTCACTTGGTCTTTGAAAAATTGTTTTTTGGGGACCCATTGCATCCTATGTCATGTTGGGATTGATGACTCACTAGTGGTTAAACTTGATACAAGGGCTATTTGTTCCCTTTGTTTATCTTCAATTTCTTGAATCAGTGCCATGATTTTAGTAGTATCTAGTTTAGGTTGAATGACAACTGAGGTCCAACCTTGACCTTTCACAAAGTGTATCCTTCAAAGAACTTTAATCATCCCTAGTGGAGGAGAAGATAAAGATTCCCCCATCTAAGGAGGTGTCATTATATGAAGCATTTAGATTTTATTTTTTCTCTTCCCCTTTGTTCATGATTCTAGGTGTACATAGGTGACTTGAATTATCTTTGGGTATTCCACTTGTGGTTTGGTTAGTTGTAGAGTGTGTCACTTGAGTTAAAACTTGAGAAATTTATTTTTGAAATTTTGAGTATTCAAATTTTGAGTGACCTGTATGGTGCAACCTGCAGAACCCTAGAAGGAGAAAGATATTTAGATCAACATCTTCTCCCAAACATAGTAAATTTAAAACCATGTTATCTATGAATTGAGTTATGATTTCTTCTTGTGGGGTGGGATCTTGTGAGCCTATAATAATCTAGCTATTAGATTTTTTAGTTGGAGCTATATCAAAAGCCATTACTCTATAAGAGCCTAAATTTTATTTAAGAAATGCCACATCATTCAGCGTATTATACTTCGTGGTCATTGTCTTTAATTTTGACTTGGCATCTATTTTAGTATGGTTTTCAATCCCTTCCAAGGTAGTCATAATTGAGTGATCTATTAAGAACCACCCTCTTAAACATCAAGTCCATTCTTTACGTAGCATTAAACCATATGTTTTTGGAATTTCTACTACATGTATGTGAATATTATTGTGGATTCAAGGCTCTATGGTCAAATGTATGTGAGAATCCTTCAACACTCCTATGAATTTCAGTTCTATTATTTCAAGTTAGAACACTATTTGAATCATAGGTTGTGGAGTGAATCCTAGCTTTTGAGATATCGAAAGTGGCATGACATTGCAGGAAGCTCCTTAAAGATGAGGCAATTATGAAGATTCTTTCCAAAAATTTATGAGGCTAAGTAAAAATGGGGCACTTCAGCTTTGTATTTATACATGGTTGGCATAGCCTTAGAGGTGTTAACTTATGGTTATACTATCTTATGAGGGCTAGTGATGGGTGTTGTCTTTGTATGATCAAGGGTTTTCAATAGTACTTCCCTTTGGATAGGACAGCTTTGTAGAATATTGTACATTAAGATATTAGCCTTGGTTATTTTTATCTCTTTGATGATACTATACTTATCTATTGACCAAGCTAGATTCTTTAGTATAGTAGGTATATTCCCTTGTGCTTGAGTTTCTTGTCCTAACAAGGGCGCTCTTGTAGATGCAGGATTATTATTCTCTCTTGGGTTCAATGGTGTTGGTTGTAATCCAAGCGAAATTCCATTAGTCATGGGTTCCCTTCGATTACATAAATTGTAAGTATTCTAGTTATCATTCTGAAAAGTGAACATCTCTATTGGTTTATAATCTGATTCTTGTTTGAATGGAAAGATGAATTCTTCATTTGTTGGGTCTCCTATTTTGGTATTCGACATAAGATCTATTGAAAACTAATTGAAAAGATCATTGTTGAAAAAAGGAGATTGTTGAAGCAAAACATATGTTTCAATCATTGTTTTTTCACTGATGTCAAACCTACTATTTTCTAGAAAGACTATTTCTTATAAGATCCAAGTACTATCACTTAGTCGATTGATGATGAGGATTTAATCAATAAGATGTAACAATAGCACCTAGAGGAAAGATTGATTTATGATTATGTAATGAAGTATAAGGATCAATTAAGAAAATGGTGAAATGATGTATTGATTTGAAATGATATATTGATTTTATACTTGGAGAAACAAAGGTTGACTATAGTTAGAAACTTTAGAAGAACAAGTAATACTAAGATTGCCTGCATAGCTTGACCAAAGTTGATAGTAGGTTCCAAGAAATGTTAGTTCATGCCAAGTAGAATATCAATCGGTGTTGAGTAAAAGAAAATTATAGTGTGTGTTGAGTAACCCAGTTAGTGTCAAGCATCAACAAATCATAGTTGATGTCAAGCAATGAAATATGTGCCAAGCATTAGAAGGTTAATAAGACAAAGGTGGTAAATTATTAGAAAAGTCAAAGATTCACCAAACTTAAGTTGACAAGTTTGTTATCTTGAATATTGTGAACTAGGTAGAAGATAAGGATGATGAGCTAGTGATATAGAATTTGAGGTTAAACATTTTTTAAAAGAAATTTTAAATAGATTCTAGGAGAAGTGTCTAGAAGAGACAAGATAAGGGGTAGATACATTGTATCCTACCTAATCCATCTAAAACCTAAATTAGACAATGGAAAATAGAGCAGGAAAAGTATTCTAATTTCCTATTTAAGGAATGTCTGGTCATGAAGAAAAGTGTTGGAGAGTGTGGTGTCAAGGAGAAGACATTAAGAAGGTTAGAAAAGATCAAGGAAGAGTAGAGATAGAGACTCTGATTCATCAAGTGACCATAGAAGTGATTGCTTTGGCACAAAAAGCAAAAGGCTTAAGGAGACAAAAACTTGAAGATTGAACATGTTGTTAAAACTATAGAGATTGAAAGCCAAGTAGAATTAAGAACTAAATTGTGACCTAAGTTCTGCAAGATAAGTTGTAAGTTGTATTAGATCAAAGCTCTAATGTTACTCTCTAACAATTGCATTGCTTAGGGTAAAATCCTTTGGACTAAGGTTGACTTAACAGTCATTAGTAAATCCTTTAATAGGGTGGCATTCCAAGTGAATGGCCTAAAGTCCTTTAACTAGGCTCACTTCTAATAGGGTGATTGAAATCCCTTAACTAGGTCACATTTAACAATGTGTGCTATAACCTTTAATAGGGTTGGCCTTTCATAGGGCATCACTTCGAAAGAGTGAGAATGGAGTAGCATGTTATTGGTGGTTTTTACCAAATTGGGTTTCCATATTAAATCACTTTGTTATGTGCATTGATCTTTCATGTTTTATTACTGCATGTTGATTTATCAATAACTTGCAAGATTTAGTGATTAGCTTGGATGCATGAATGTTTAAGGGGTTCACTAAGCTGAGTAAAAAGTTTTATTGGTACATTTAGACCTTGAATAACTGATTCAACCCCGTCAATTATTCTATAGATTTCTAACAATCAGTATCAGAGCCATCTGCTAATTGAACTTGTTTGAAGGTACTAGAAGCATAAAGATCAAGATGTCCAAGAGAGGAGTACCCAAGATTAATAGAGACAAATTCCCTTCATGGAAAAGTCTAATGCAATTGCATCTTGGAGGAATAGGAGATCAGCACAATCCTTAATTATAGTGGAACATGTTGATCTAGTTGGAGTGCCTACTTGTGAAGATGTGAAGAAGAAGGAGCATAATTAGGAAATGTTGGAGATTGTCTTTGCCCTCAGCTATGTAGAATTTGATGACATTAACGAATGTAACACTGCATTCAAGATGTGAGAAGCCCTGCAAACCATTTATGAAGGAGATAAAAATATACAAAGAGCTAAGTTAGAGAGCCTTAAAGGTAAATTCGATGATATGAGAATGAAGGAAGGTGAGAACATTGCTCAATATGTTTCTAGAATAAAAGAAGTTGTTAGTACAATAAAAGGTGCAATTGGTCATATAGATGATGACATTGTTCTAAGAATTGTCTTAAGAACATTACTAACTATTTATGCTATTAGAGTATCTGCTATCCAAGAATTGAGATGCATTCTAGGGAACAATCTAACCCTTGGAGGTCTAGTAGGTAGACTCACTACTTTTGAGTTATCTAACTTTGAAAATTACAAGCTAGAGAGTCTTGAATCCTCTTTCAAGGCTAATTTGTTGTTGAATGATTCTAATGAAAACAAGCCAAGGAAGATGAGAAGGATAAAACATGTCTCCAGTGATAGTGACACTGATGAAAAAGATGTCAATGAACTAGAAGCACTACTGGTGAGAAGATTCGATAGAGGAAAAGATAAATTTAAAGGTAAGCTACCCATCATTTGTTTTAATTGCAATGAAGTTGGACATATTGCTGCTAGGTGTCTAGAAAAGAGAAACTACAAAGGAAATGACAAATACAAAGGAAGAATAAATGAAGACAACAAAGAGTACAAAGACAAAGGAAAAAAGTGTTGCATTGCTAAAGAAGATGATTCTAATGAACACACTGATGAGGTAGTCTATGTTGCAATGAAGGATGAGTCTGATGAAGATGAGGCAAGTGCACTTATAACCTATGTGAACAAGAATGAAAAATTAATCATTGATAGTGGATGCTCACATCACATGACTAGAGACAAAAGTAAGTTTGTTACCTTAACCAAGTATGATGAAAATAGTGTTAGATTTGGTAATGATGCTCCATTTTTAATAAAAGAAAAAGGTTCCATTAAGATGATAGAAAAAATCTCATGTGATAATGCATATTATGTTGAAGGATTGAATTACAATTTGTTGAGTGTGTCACAACTAAGCAATGTAGGTTGCAAAGTTGAGTTTGGAAATAAAACTATCAAGATATATGACACAAATAGAAATTTGATAGGAAAGGGATATTAAACTAGAAGTAATCTATTTTACCTTGATATAAAGGATACTACTTTTCTTATTGTTAAATTTGATGATGTGTGGCTATGACATAAAAGGCTATGTCATGTCAAGTTTGATAACTTGATTAGTATCGGCAACATGGAAAAAGATAGAGGTTTTCCCAAACTAAAGAAGCCTGACAATGTAATATGCAAACAATGTTAGCTAGGTAAAATGACAAAGTCAAGTTTCGAAAGAAAAACCTACACTTCTAAAGAGCTATTAGAGATTGTTCATACTAACTTGTGTGGACCTATAGAAGTATAGAGTTAAAAGGGAGACAAGTATATAATGTTGTTTGTAGATGATTACTCTAGGATGATGATAGTCATTTTTCTAAAGAAAAAGTATGATGCCTTTCAAATGTTTAATTTTTTTTTTGGCAAGGGTTGAAAAAGGAATAGGTAAAAGTATGAAATGTTTAAGATCAGATAGAGGAGGAGAGTTAATATCAAGAGAGTTTGAGATGTTCTGTAATGTCAAAGGAATCAAAAGATAGACTTCTACATCAAGGACCCGTCCACAAAATGGAATTTCTGAAAGAAGAAATAGATCAATAATGAACTCTGCCAGGACACTCATGATGGAGAAGAATATTGCTCTAAATTACTGGAGAGAAGTTGTAAGCATAGTTGTCTATATCGTGAATCGAGTACAAATCAAGAAAGGTTCAAATGCAACACCTTTTGAATTATGGTATGGTTACTCACCCAATGTGAAACATTTCAAATTATTTGGGAGAAAATGTTATATTCTTAAAGATACTAGAAGTGGCAAGTTTCAGGCAAAAAGTGATGAAGGTATATTCCTTGGCTACTCCACAAGAAGTAAAGCATATAAGTGTTTAAATACTAACACTAACAAAATTGTGGAGGGTGCAAATGTAAATTTTGATGAATTCATAGAAGTTCATGATATTGAACCCATCAAAAGACCATAAGAATACAAATCATTTATATACTTCTACAAGGGAATGCCTACTGAAGAAGAATCTGCCAATCAAGTGGAGATCCAACAACAAGTTTTAGTAACTGTCAAGTCATAACTAGTGAATACCGAACTAAATTCAAGAACTAAGTTACATTTGATGTTGAGTTATAGAATGAAGAAACTACACATTCTAATTCTCAAGTTAGCACACATGACAGAGATGCTGAGTTACCTGAAAGAAATATGCATAGTGACTCTAAAGCTGAAAGACTAAATGAAAAACAATGGCTGAACCAAGAATATCCAAGTATGTCAAAAGACATCACCCTACTAAACAAATCATTGCAAATAAGGATGCTAGATCAACAAAAAATAATAGACCAAGGAATGAATCATGCTTGCTGAGCTAGAAAGAACCGAAGACAATGAGAAATGCACTACAAGATGATGTTTGGTGTAAAGGTATGGAAGAAGAAATGGAGTAGATAGAGAAGAACAAAACCTGGAGTTTAGTTTCAATACCAAATGACAAAAATGTGATAGGTACCAAGTGGGTGTTTAGGAATAACCTAGATGAAAATGGTGAGATCACAAGACAGAAAGGTAGACTAGTTTGTAAAGGATATGCCCAAGAAGAAGGAATAGACTATGGGTAAAAAATTTCCCTCTTACAAGAATGGGAGTAAGAACTCTACTTGCATATGCTACCTACAAAGAATTCAAACTCTACCAAATGGATGTTAGGTCCAATTTTTTGAATGGTATATTAAAAGAAGAAGTCTACATAGAATAGGCAGAGGAATTTGTTGATAACAACAATAAGGATATGGTATGTAAACTGCATAAAGCACTTTATGGTTAGAAACAAGCACCAAGAGCATGGTATGAAAGACTTCACAAGTATCTTGTGAAGATTGGATTTGAGAGAACTAATGATAACAACAATCTGTACATCAAGACAAAACAAGTAAAGACACACTAAAATCTGAAATCTTTGTTGATGATGTAATATTTGGAGGAAAAGATGTTCTATGCAAGAATTTTGCTAATCAAATGAAGCATGAGTTTGAGATGTCAATGTTTGGTGAGATCAAATTATTTGTTGGATTACACGTTTATCAACTGAGGTATGGCATATTTTTTACCCAGTCAAAGTAAATCAAAGAAATTCTTAAAAAAATTTGACTAGAATATTCAAAACTAGTAAGTACACCTATGATAACAAGACATAAGTTATCAAATAATGATGAGTTAGCTTAAGTGAATCAGACACTATATAGGTCAGTGATTGGTAAGTTACAATATGTTGTACATAATAGACTAGATATTGCATTATCTGTTAGAATAGTTACAAGATTTTTTACAAATCCAAGAGAAAATCATCTAATGGTAGTGAAAAGAATAATAAGGTACTTAAAAGGAATAGAAGACTTTGGCCTATGTTACAAGAAGAATGAAATGTTTGATTTAAGAGTCTACACTGATGTTGATTGGGGAGGAAATATAGATGATAGGAAAAGCACCAGTGGAGGAGAACTTTTCTTAGGGAAGAGACTAGTTACCTAGACTAGTAAAAAGGAAAGTTGTACCTCACAATCCATAGTTGAAGCTGATGCAGCTGCTATAAACTATACGAATATTGTATGGATTAATAATCTACTCAAGGATATGAAAGAAGAGATAATATAATCTATGATACTTTATTGTGATAATAGTAGTGCCATTAATATATCAAAGAATCTAGTGATGCACACCAAAACAAAGTACATTGCAATAAAGTATCATTATGTAAGAGAGCTAGTTGAAGACAAAGAGGTGAAGATGGAGTATGTCAATTCAAACCAACAAATTGATGACATCTTCAAAAAACCATTACCTAAGGATGCATATAAATATCTTAGAGGTAAGTTAGGGGTGATACCCCTATCAAAGATTGTTTAAGTAACAATAGGACTACACTGCATTAAATAGATTAATTGTTGAATGCCACAATTTGATGCAAAGGATCTTACTTTAGGTATTTCCTAAAGTAATCAAAGTGCTGAAATTCCAAATCAGTCACAAGCAAGGTGATAGAGGGAGAAACTAGAGGTACTACAAATTCTATATCTACATGTTAAATATGTTGAAATGTTATGTCTTTGGCATTGTTGTCAAAGAAGGAGAAATAGCAGGAACTGATAAAATCTAAAGGAATAGTTAGAGAAGGAGGAATAGAAGTTAAGAGGGAGAAACAACATAAGGAAACATAGCTGAAACCAATTAGAATGATAGATCAAAGAGGAAGTAGATCAAAGACTGATCAAATCCGAAGGAATAGTTAGAGAAGGAGAAATAGCAGCTAAGAGGGAGAAACAACACAAGGAAACATAGCAAAAACCAATTAGGATGACAAATCAAAGAGGGAGCATATCAAAGAGAGAGAAAAGAGATAGTGTATTAGAAAAGTAGATGATTACCCTAATCTATCTTGTAAGAATGAGCTATAAGAAAAGAAAGTTGGAGGGAGTCATAAGAAGTTGGAAGCTATTGATAGAAGGAATAGTTTTGAATACAAGATTCCTTTTTGGCATTGTCTTACTATTTTAACCTAGTTAGTTTGGTAAAAAAAAATGCTTTACCATTTAGGTGACTTGGTTGATCAATTTGGGTTGCGATCAATGCCAAAGAGGGAGGTTCTTGAAATTTGATTGAAAAGATCATTGTTGAAAAAGGAAGATTTTTGAAGCAGAACATATGTTTCTATCATTGTTTTGTTGTTGATGTCAAACCTACTATTTGCTGGAAAGATAACTGCTTATAAGATCCAACTACTATCACTTAGTTGATTGATGTTGAGGATTTAATCAATAAGATATAACAATAGCACCTAGAGGAAAGGTTGAGTTATCATTATGTAATAAAGTACAAGGATCAATTAAGACAATGGTGAAATGATTTATTGATAATATACTTGGAGAAACAAAGGTTGGTTAAACTTAGAAACTTTAGAAGAATAGGTAATACTAAGACTATCTGCAAAGCTTGACCAAGTTGATAGTAGGTTATGAGAAAAGTTAGTTCATCTCAAGCAGAATATCAGTTGGTGCCAAGTAAAAGAAAATTCTAGTATGTGTCAAGTAATACAGTTAGTGCTGAGAAAAATACAATAGGTGTCAATCATCAGTAAATCATAGTTGATGTCAAGTGAACTCATAATAGATGTCGAGCAATGCAATATGTTCTTAGCATCAAAAGGTTAATAATGTTGAGCTTCTGCATTATTAGAAAAGTTAAAGATTCACCAAATCTAAGCCAACACATTATTTATCTTGAATTTTGTGAACCAGGTGGAAGATAAGGATGATGAGCTGGTGGTACAGAATTTGAGGTTAACCATTTTCTAGGCAATTTCTAATGGATTCTTGGAGAATTTTCTACAAGAGACAAGATAAGGGGTAGATACATTGTATCTTACCTAATCAATCTAAACCCTAAATTAGATGATGGAAAATAGAGCAAGAAAAGTATTATAATTTCCTATTTAAGAAATGTTTGGTCATGAAGCAAAGTGTTGGAGAGTGTGGTGTCAAGGAGAATACATTGAGAAGGTTAGAAAAGACCAAGGAAGAATAAAGACAGAGACTCTGCTTCATCAAGTGACCACAGAAGTGACTACATTGGGACAACAAGAAAAAGGCTTAAGAAGGAAAAATCTTGAAGACTAAACAAGTTGTTAGAACTGAAGAGATTGAAAGCCAAGAAAAATTGAGAATTGAATTGTGATCTAAGATCTGCAAGGTAAGTTGTAAGTTACATCAGATCAAAGCTCTACTATTACTCTCTAACAATTGTATTAGTTAGGGTAAAATCCTTTGTACTAAGGATGACTTAACAATCATTATAAAATCCTTTAACATCGTGGAATTCCAAGTGAGTGGCCTAAATTCCTTTAACCAAGCTCACTTCTGATAGGGTGATTGAAATCCCTTAATCGGGTCACATTTAACAATGTGTGTTGTATCTTTTAATAGGGATAGCCTTTCACAAGGCATCACTTCAAAAGAGTGAGAAAGGACTAGCATGTTATTGGTGGTCTTTCCCAAATTGGGTTTCCATGTTAAATCACTTTGTTATGTGTATTGATGTTTTATGTTTTATTGTTGCATGTTGATTTATCAGTAACTTGCAAGATTGAGTGATTAACTTGGATGCATGAATGTTTAATGGGTTTACTAAGCTAAGTAAAAAGTTTTATTGGTACATTTGGACCTTGAATAACTGATTCACCCCACCAACCCTCCCCCTCCCCCCCCCCCCCTCCCCCCTTGGTTATTCTAAAGATTTCTAACAATATCATAAGATTATAAAAACATTGTGTTTAACTGAATAGGGGACTCATTATTAGTACAATGAAAATTTTGGTTCATTTCTTGATTTTTACTTAAAAATGAGCTTCCATCATTGGATGTACATTGACTGGTGTTGAGTTGATTGATGTTTCTGAATTGAGCATTGTTATTAGTTTCTATTGGGATACTTCTATCATTTGGATGGGAATTTGATTGTCACTTCTATCTTTGAACACCATTGTTATGATCTGTCATGTTGAAATTATTCCCTATGGTATTATTCCCATTGAAATTCTTGTTCTAATTTTGACCATAGCTATTATTATATGGGGATGTATTGGTTCTTGGGAAACTATTATTCTATCCTTGTGATAGTCTAAGATAGGTTAGCTCATTGATTAGATGAGACATAGCATTTTTCATTTGGTTTAGCTTAATTGTAACAATGTTTTCTACATCAAGGAATGGTGTGACATTTTTGTCAAAAAATGTATCTTTTGGAGGTTCATATCTTGGGTTGCTTATAGTTGACACTAAAGTAGACAATGCCTATTGTAATGGGATTTTAGTTAATGGAATGAATTGACTAGGCATCACTTGTGCTCCAACATGGTATGGTGGTACTATTGTACTGGTATGAGTTGGAACCATCCTACCTCCTCTATTAGGGTTAGCCTATTTAGTAAAGGTGACTGCTTCTTCGAAGACCTTTTCTACGATGTCAATATTTGTGGTAGACAACCTCCTTAGGATGATAGAAGTGAGGTGGTTCATAGAGTTTAACTAGATTTGAATTGCAACCCATATTGGTATGGTGTAAGTAGTTTCCAACTTGTGGTATGCTATTTGAAAATGATGAGTGAAACATGAGATGGTCTCTATTGCATCTCTTGATAGATATGAACCAGTGGTGTATCACGGCCAGACTGATGAATGTTTTGAATCAAACCAAGAACCACTTTTCAAAAGTTTCCCAATTTGAAATAGATCCTGGTGGAATATTTATGTACTAGTTAAATGAAACCTCTCCCAATGTATATGGGAATAGATGAAGGATGATGTTTTATTCTTGAATATATTTTCAATTACATATTTCATTGTAAACCTTAATGTGATCTTTGACTGTCCATGTTTCTCCATAGATAAAACTTGGAAAGAATTTCTTAGGGTTCTTGGGAAGGTCATTGAGTGGACCTTGCAAGTTCATTTGTGAATCTACTACATTTGCAAAGAAAGCCATAGATGGAGGGTTCAATAGAATGGTAGGTGGGGGTAAGTTTAAATGCAGAATAGATGAAGATGTTGGGATTTGAAATGTGATTTCTTGGATTCTAGGTATCCCCTTATCATTGTGAGGCTCATAGAAGTCACTAAGTCCTAAGAACTCGTGTCCACCACATAAAGACTTTACTCCTCACTGACACCTTGTAAAAAGTGCACCATATAAAAAGTTCACCTTTTGAAAAGCACACCTTCTAATCATGATAGACTTAAAAAAATATAGAACTTCATAAATTGTAGAACTATCAAACAACTTTTTCTTTTGGGTTTTGGCCCTCCTTTTAGCACTGCCTATTGAGTGATCATTTTACATGATGCTAATGGTAGAAATTCTCTTGAATCTCTCTCTTGAATAGCTGATCAATGACCAACTCCAAGGTTCTGGATGGTTATTTCTCAACCTATTGGGTAACTCAATCAAAGATAAATATGAATTTACACAAGGAGGCCTTTGCTAGTATCTACCAATTCTACACAACTTAGCTAAAATGAGACCACAAAACCAATATAATTATGTATTTTCTTGTTTTATGATGAATGGAATTTAGTATCAATGCAACTATATGTATTCTTATTTTAACCACATATTTGAAAAGAAAATAATGAAGGTAGAGTAATTAGAGATTAAATAAAATTACTGAAAGAGAAATTTCTAACAGACATAAGCCAAAGTAACAATATGCTTGTAACTTAAATTATCAAAATGATCTAGTAGGAAACCAATGAAATTAAGAGCAATGCTTCCTCAACTTCACTAATGCAATAATTGACGACAACTTTAATTAAAATCAAAAGATATTTTATGATTCATCAAATCATACATCCATGGAAAGTGCACTCACATGAGACAAAATGCAATGTAAGAATGATAGCGATCCTTTATCTATTCATCACAACAACATAATTAGTTAACATAAGGAAAAAAATAGAATTATAGGATTGCACAATTATCGCAATGCAATGAAACTATTAACTCCATTATCCTTCATGAACATGCATTCACAATAAAATAACACACTTTGACAAGATTGACTACACTCAGAATGAGAGAGCTAATAACATTTATTATTGCATCAAAATATCAACCTAGAGTACACATTACATCCATGTATTTTAGAAAAATCCTCTCCTCCTTCTGTGTTAAGAGTGAGAGCTCTTCTAATGAAAACTCATGCTAAAAGGGTAATAAAAAAAGCTAACTACATAGCAACTAACTCTCTAAATGGTGCTAAGTAGATCTCCACCGTTGTTTATATCAATTAATGGGTGCACAAGCCTTCACATGACTTAAAATAAAAAGAAGAAGAAGATAAGAAGAGAGAAGCCATGAGATGATCTGAGAGTCACCGACACTTCTAAAAATGCAAGCTTGGCCTTTTGTAGATGTGTTTGGGAGTTGCACTACTATCAAAATGCATATTTGATGAATGGAATTCTCAAAAATAGAAAATAGATGTTAACTATTCGGAGACTACTTCATCTTCAAAAAATTGTCGATGCACCTATTGATCTGTTGCACCTTGTAGTAAGTGTACCTCTAGAAAATTGTACCTTAGGAAAAGCGCACTTCCTGGTAGGATAAAAAATACCAAAATTCTACTAAGTGTCTAAACTCAATTTCTAGGCTTTAGATTTTCTTCCCCCTAGACCAATATGATGTTTGGATTCTTTCTCTTGAATATTTGGATAATCACCTTGATTTATTGAGTTTCTGATAAATCCAAAGAATCATATTTATTCTACGCCACCTCATGATAATTACTAATCACTATCCTAGTATCTATAAAATCTTCTAATTTGGAATCTAACTTTAGTAATGCTTCTTCTATCTTGAAGATTTTTCTAACATCATCTTTAGATGAAGTTGTCTTGAGTAGTGCCTTGAATTGTTGCACGACTATTTCTACTAAGGAAAGTTGAATCCTTAACTCATTTTTGACTAGTGACATTATAATACTTGTCTACAAAAAATTGCCCTCAAGCTTTATTCTTTATTTCTTGGATTTCCTAATATAATCCTTCCATAAATTTATTACCTGCTGACACCTTCTCTATCCAATCATATATCTTAACCGACTATTCTACTATATATATTTCCATCAACATTAGATACCTCTACCCTTTGATATTTTTTAGTGCTTCCAGATTGCTAACCCAAGTATGCACTTCATCCATTAGCCCAAAATCTTGGTTTATTACTATAATCATTTTTTTGGCATGTGCAGAAGGTTCAAATTGCCCTATATTATTTGTGCTCCTTTATCCTCAAAACTATGATGCCACCTTTTTCTAGCATCGAAGAATGAATAATTTTCTCTCATGACTTGTTCAATCTCTTTTCTCTCTAAAGAGGTCCCTAGAGAAATCTCTGGATGATCAAAGATCTATTGGACCCACTATCTCATTCAAGTATCCCCTAGGAAGCTCATTTTCCTTTCTCAAGACCAATATTTCCAACTCACCTTTATGAAGGTGTGAAAATACTTTCTTAAGGCCTACAGCTATTAAAACCTTAGTAGTACCAACTATGGGTTTTCTCAACACTATCTCCTTCATTTGATAGTCTTTTTGAATCAATTCTTCTATATTAGTAGGGGGAGGAAGAATGGAAATATGTGCCAAAATATCTTCATTTGTGGTTCTTCATGATAAAAGCCAGTGTTTTAACATCCTCCTTAGGTGGTTCTAACATCTTAATTGCTTTTATCAACTCCATCATTCCTTCCTCTTTACTGAACTCCATATGCATCCTTTGTTAGATCAAAACCTCCCTTTTCAACCATACTGGGGTAGTTCCCATAGGTGACATATACTGGATAGAAGATGCAAGTTTTGATGCTTGTCCTTTCCCTCTATCACCTCGCTCAGAGTTTTATCATGTTGAGGGAGGACTACAAATTGAGCTTCTGTATCTATGTGAGCTGAAGACGTAATATCTATCCCTGGAAGAGCTCATTCTCCTTCCTCTACAATCTTCCCTTCTTTTGATATTTTATCTTTCTATAATTGGACATATTATCTTTCCTCAATGGTTTGGCTCTCAGACTCTACTATCAAAGGAGGTAGAGTAACTGTTTCCTACTCAAACTGATGAGGCATAAATGAAAGATATTGTGAAGGCAAAGGAGCTATACCAAGAAACCCTTTAGGTAAAGGAGGTAATTGTTCCTAATCTTTTCCTACTGTCTCTTTCTGAGGGGTATCTTGCATCTTCTCCCCTACCATTTCTATATGTATTGGCATTAAATCAAAGTCTTAACTGTCAAACACATTAGTTCCTTCACCTCCCATCTCTACTACTCATCCATCTTCTTCTCTTGAGGCTTCTATATGAATGGGCTCTCATGGAATAGAAGGTAGTGTTTGAGTAAAAATTCTCCTCCTTTCTTCTTCTACAGTACTCTTTGGGTGGGTTCTCTTGTTAAGTGAGAAATATTAAATTCTCTTGCCTACTTCATCTTCTTGTACCTTAGGTATGGTTTCTAGAACTTGAGGTGACAAAGCGTGTTTCTTCTTTAAATTTCTTATTTTCTTAGCAACATAATCATCTCAGTTAAATCTCTTTTAGGCACAAATAGGGTGGTCTCTCTTCGGGCTGTAGGGTCTTCTTGTACTGGTATTCCTTCTTCTATGGGTCAAGTCTCTTCTTTCCATGCTTGAACTTCTTCTTGTGAGGGTGACTTTGCTTGGGCCTTCTCTTAATGGTCTCTCACTTGAATGGCCCTCTTTCTTTTCTTTCTCTTCACTCTTTTTGTTTGAAAGTATTCTACCTCTTGTTCATTCTGATGCACCATTTTGGTCTTATCTGTGACTTAGCAGGGTATGTAGGAACTGTGATCTTAGTTCCTATGTCCTTCTTGGGTTGAGCAGTGGCTTGTAGGGTTGGGGATTGAGGAATTGGATCCAAATGAAAAGGTTTCCTAACCCATTCCCTTGTTAACTCTATAACATGTCAAGCCCTATGATGAATATCATCATTCTCTTCTCGACTGATTTTTGCATTCATGATGGCCTACTCACATATCTTATCCATATTGTATAAGGGATCTAACACCTCAGGGGCATCCTTTTTGTATGCTTTGAGGGGCACTTCTAAGTTAAGAACCTTTTTCACAAGATATAGACTAATTCTACAATAGTCCCTAATCCAAACATCATTGTCATCTACATAATTCATCTAATGTCCTCAATTTCCATCTCAGATATGGACTTTTTGCCTACCAAATGTTAAACCATTCTAATATTGTCAAAGTAAGGGTGAGATGAGATGATTAATAATCCTCCAAGGGATATTGGTCCCATTATAAGTCAAAAGTAGAAATGTATGACCTTTATTTGACCTCAAAAGCCCTGATTGTGATTGGCTAGACCCATGTCTTCTTATGCTATTTTCTCACCCTATCATAAGTAGAGGCCAATTGCCTTATTATCTCTAATAGTAATAGTCTATCTAATGGTTATCATGGGAGCTTCTTTTCACATAGGAGAGTACTAGGTGCTTGGATATAAGGAAATGTGTTGAACTAGATGAAATAAGCTACAGTCCATGTTATTCTTGCTAATGCTTCTACTGATATTCTCTTGGCATAGCCTCTTTCTACAAATTGAATGATCGAAAAGATGAATCCATCATTGACTAGCCTAAATTAGGGAGCTTCTTATTCACAAGTTTAGGATAGACTATGTATGGCTAGGTGTTTTCATCAGATGTACTTCCCTTCCTAACCAACGTCAGGTAATATATTGGGCTTGTCACTAGAACATATACATTTTAACAAGTCATGAAGAAGTGAGGAGCATTATTCATTGAAATTAGATGCTCATCCATGTATTGTCGCTAAGGGGTGTAGCCCAATCACTAGGAATCTTCCATATTCTAATAGTCTCTATGAAGTGCACCATCCATTTTTCTAAGTGATTGTATGTAGGGAGGCCCATGGCTCCACTCAGAAGGACTATAGAGTACCTAATGTCATCTATCATCTAACCTCGAGTCATATCAACCTTTCTACTTCTTTGATTCAATAGTTTGTAGTGAATGAGGTACTTTCCTTGTACTAGTTATTTCACCTTTGACTTATTTTCTCTATAACACATGTCTATCATGTCATAGGTGATTTGTAAATATTGATCTACCTGAGGTAGATGGAAGACCTTCTTAATGTTTCAAGGCTTGATGTCCAAGAAAATTTATCGTGTCAAACCTTTAACTACTTTCTCTTCTAGTACATAGAGGTCTGCTAGAGTCAAAATCAAGTCTAATGATTGGACTAATATTGGATGAGAGACATGTTCACTAGTCCACTTCTAATCAACATGGATACCATAGATGATCTCTCCTTGGGCTTGCTATACAATAGTAGGAAGTTGTTCCAGTTGATATGTACTATCTTTGTGTCTTAAATTTTTGAGTGCCTATCTCCAAATTTGGATTTCTTGGGTGTTCCTTGATATTTGAAGGCAACCAGTTTAGGTGCAATCTTTGCATCCATAAAGGATGAAGATGATGCCATTTTATTTGCACAAAGGAGAAATGCCAATATCATTAATGAAGACAACCTCAAACAACTTTAGTAACATGACCTAAATGGTAAAACTTTGACCAAAATAGAAGGAACTGACAAAAAAGGGGGTACAAAAGTCTAAAATGTGCATGTACGCATCTTGTGCACCTAGTGCACATGCCAAGGTATTTTTTAGTGGCTAATATTCACAAATTGGCTAATTTTAGAATTTTTTGACTATTAATTTGGCTAATAATTTAAGATTTGATACAACCTAAATCACCATAATTTTATAAAATTTTGTTCTAGAATATTTAAAATCACTCAATAATTTATTTTATAAAAGAAATTAAACTCAAATATTCGCCACAATATTTGTTACATGATTAGATTTGAGTCACCTAAATATAACATATTATTGGAGAAATTAAATTGAACTAACCAATAATTATTAGTCACCTTAGGGATATATGACCAATATTTAGTTCTCACTATTGATTTAAAGTATATGTAACTTTCCTCGTAATATTCCATGAGGTAAAAAAATGTTCAATTTTGATTTGTAATATTCCATGGCGATTAATGAACTTCCTATTATTATTGAGATTCATCAATATTTTATACAAAAGAAATTATGATTCAAAAGTAATCGCCAATATTAATCATATTTAGAGTAAAAGTTTGAGATATTCGCCAATAGAAATAATTTATTTTTTTCAAAATAATGAAAGACTCGAAAATATTTTATAACTTTTTTGGAGGAAACTTTCTTAAAGTTTACCCTAGCACATGCACATGTGTGAAATGTATGCCTTTGAGGGTTTCTAAAAATGACATGACATGAAGTATGTACGTTGCACACCTAGCATACATGTGCATCTCTAGGGTTAGAGGTGAGTGTGCATGTTGCACACTTAGTGCACATGCGTATGTGTGTAGGGTGCACAACTACACTTTTTCATTCTTTTAGCAAAAACTTTTCCCTTTCTACCAGCTGTTCTATTGCATCGACTTGACTGACCGAATACTATAGACTAAACTAGACTTAAAAGGAAATCCTATCCCATCGAGGTGCCTTATTGGGTGCTTTGCAAGGGATCTAACACTTGAGAAGAGGGGGCCTCCATTTTGAGCCCAAAATGGAGCATACATTATAAAACCACAACAATACCCAAACCCAAAAACCCTACCCAAACTTAGCATTTCCTTGATTTTAGGATTGGTGCAAAAAGTTTTACACTAAGATCTTTAAATGAAACTCCCAAACTAGTTTCAACACTTCAAATATCATCCCCCATGACCACTTAAGCAATCTTTCTTTGTATTCACATCCAAAAGGGTTGGTCCAGAACCTCAAATCTATGGCTCAACACTCCAAGCGATTAACCTTAAACTCAATTGTAGAGAACACTAGGCAAGGTAATCACTTGTCTTTCTATTTCTCTATTTTTGTTTCATGCTAGTAGGAATAGATCATGAAGTTATGTTATTTATGGTATTTTCTTTGTCATTTATACTCTTGTAATAGCCTTGCAAATATGATATTAGTGGGAGGGACATTGTTAGCCAAGGCCTCATCACTGATTGAATCAGGTCTTTTTGGTGATAAGCCCTTTTGTGTCTTCTTATTTTTTGGCTTTTTTTCTATTTACTTTTCTTTTGCACCCTTGTGCATGGATGTGGAGTCAAGATCCTTTATCTTGAGGGCTCATTTTCTTTGACTAAGTGATGTTCTATCTTGTTGTGATTTTCCAAAATATGTCTTCTCTACTTTACCATGAGTTTAGGTTAAGCCCCTACTCTTGCCAAAATGGGGGCTAAATGTATCATCAAGTAAATCAAAAGTACTTCAATTTAATGATTGTTTGGAACCTATTTAATGTGATTTCATTATAAATTACGTTTAATTTACATTCTCACATTTTTTCTTATCCCCTTTTATCCCTCTTAGATGAAATTGGGGTAGGAGATTATGGATCCTCCTTGGTATTCCTATTCTATGGCACAAAGATTAAGATAGGACCTATCCCTTTAGCATCCTCCTTTTCCATCTTCTAGTCATCAAAATCTCTTTTTCACATTGAAGAAAGGATTTTCTTGAGATTTCCACCTAATTTCCTAAAACCAATGCTTGTTTTGGGACCTTTTTGGGCTCTAAGGCCAAGGACGTATAGAATCTTTATCCCAGGTAAGGGATTTAGCATCTGCCTACATAAGAAAATAACGTTGTGCATTCCTAATCTAAGACCTATTTTAGGTTCCCTTCTTGTTCCTTATGTCAAGGTTGATATGAGGTATTATTTTGATTTCCCAATCGATAAGAAGGAGAAATTTTATTTTGAATCCTTTATAAGCACCTCATTTTCTTCATTTTGAATCCATCATCTACATACATTACCCATCCATCTATATAAAGCACATGCACTCAATAATTCTAGGTATTTGATAAAAATTCTCCATTAAATATCAAGGATTCATGCACTCAATAAATTTAAGGAGTTTATGCAAGGTTTCTCATAGTATTTTCAACATTCAAGATCTCCATAATACATTTGGGATCCTTTGTTGCATATTCTACATTCATCTCTCCAAGATCAGCATTCATCCTTAAGGTTAATTTCAAGAACATTCATTCATGAAAGTTTTAATTTACTTTGATTTCCTTCCCTATGGTTTTTAAAGTCAAGTAAATTCTATTGCATGAACATATTTGATTACATTCTAATTTAGGAGGATATTCACTAATTTACATTGCTTTATGTTAGTTCTACTTCTAGGATTTCTATATTCATCTATTTCAATTTCAAGGTTATTCCTAAATTGGGGTTTGACTAAGAAAACCCCCGTTTACCAAAACATAAACCCCTTTTCTCATAGGTTATAGATCTCAAAATACAAAATAAAGCACACATTTGGCTACCCCTTTTGTAGAAATTCAAAGATCCAAAATTGGTCTTATGATTAGACACAAAATTTTAGAATCATGTTTCATCCTTGATCTTATCCTAGATTGATACTGCCCCTATAGTTTGGCTTTGAACTAAAGCCAAATTATTTAGGTTTTGCAGATCTTGTATTTTTAGGTCTGGAATTTGAGTTTTACTAGTTTTTGACATTATTTGACTATGCATTTGCATGTTTGTATTGCTTACTATAAGTTTCCTCCTCTCCTCTATTTCAATACATGTTTCCCTTCCTTTGCATTCAGATTTATATTGCATATCTACTTTCATAAAACCATCTCTTTGTGGAGGTAAATGAGAAGTCAGTACAAGGAATTCACCCTTTTGCATTAGTTTACAAATTGACACTTCATCTTGTGGTAATCAAGCCTACGTTAGGAGGCGAATCTTGGTTTTAACCCTTCATCTTTGTATAGGATATTGGATTCATTTCCCCCATTATATAAAAATTAAGCACTTACTTTTGTCCATTTTGAGACCTTTTATCCCTCCTTAGTGTTGCCCTTCTCATTGGGATCTTACATTGTATTTACTAGCATGAATTATTTAATCAAGATCCTTTATTTTTACTTAATATTTCTCAAAACTCTATGTTGTCACTAAATCTATACATGATTTCTTATTGTTCATTTGTTTACCCCATTTGATTTTCCTCTCCTATTGTTGTAAAAGTTGAGTTAGGATTCAAAGTCAATACACCCTCCTTTACTTCTCCTTCTCTAACCTATGCAAAATTCAACATGGGATCTAATTTTTACACATCCTCCTCTATTTTCCCCTCCAATCACAAAATTAATCTTCCCCTAAGCCCTATCTTGGTATATTTAAGATTCAAAGGCCCTTTTAATAAATTTCATCATACATCTTTCTAAATCACCTTGAGCATCTTATGTATTTATTACTTCCTCCATAGCTACCTTGAAATTGATGTCCTCCTAGTATGGATCACCCAGAGGTCACCTATACTTAGTATAAATTTATTAAGGGTGACCTTTCCTTTCAAAAACCCTTTTAGGGATCAAAAGCTTGATGCAATATTTCTTTCTCCTTTCTCACCTTATGGAATTGACTTCCTGAAATTTGACATATGAACTTAATATAAAAGGAAGTATCCTCCCTTCATTTTCACTTATAGATTCTATGAAGCAAGCATACCATATATTAATTACAAGAATCCACAAGTTTTCAATCCAACAAGACATTGTGTATTCAAGGAGGTCATGCAAGAAATTTAAAGAATAAAATCATTATAAGAATTAACTTTTTTCTTGAAATATCTAACTCTCCTTTCTTCTACAGCTAATCATAACATTTGATTTTTATAATGAACATTTCAGTCAATTTATGTTATTTATATAAAAGAATATATAGAAATTTTTCATTTGATGTCTAATATTTTAGCTAAATAATTGAAAGGAGTTAAGGGTTGTATAGTCACATTAGGATCTGTGTTGCTAGAATTAGATTATTGATAATTGAATGCAAAAATGGAGAGCAATTCTCAAGGATGTGTGAAAAAAAAAGACACAACAACCCCTTTCTTGTCTTTCTCCTTTTCTTTTCTTTTGACCCTTTATAGGAGTGATTTGTTATATGAAACCCCCAAAATGCTGAAAATGGTAATTTATAATGATAGTACCATAGTGTGTCCATTTGATTCATTGCAAAAAATATGTACTTTTGAAAAAAAAAAAAAAAAAAACTTAATTTCATGAACAAATAATTTTTTTCTTTGGCAAAAATTTTCCCCATAAAAAAATAGGGTAAAAAAATATTTATCTTTACTAATTTGTTTTGTCTAAAAAGAACACTTTAGGATTTGAAAGAACTAGGGGCTAAAAAATTCATATGACAAGGGGTTGAACTTTCCCCAAAAAGTTCACCCCTTCCCCATGATATCACCCCCTATTTTCTTATGTCATCATCTCAAAAAGTGTCTTTTTGAAATAAAAGTTACATAGAGACTGCAAAGACTACATTAATATTGACAAACATCACAACCCTTTTTAATGAAAACAAGGTAAAACTCTGTGGGTGAGCTTTTAAAAACTCTATCTGTTATCTTTTCTACTTTCTTCATTGGCACTCATTTTGAAACCTTTTTCTACAATCATCCCCACTCACCACAGGGGCTAACGCATGGGTTTTTAATCTCCCATAATGATTTCTACGAGATTTTTGATTGATTTCAAAATGCAATGATAGGTTTTTAAAAATGTAATATATAGACCATACAGCCAATTGAACCTCATAGTATAGGGGGGAAAATTCTATATATGAACATACAAGGGAGTTGTAGAGATCTCAATAAACACAAGCACAATGTGCCTCTACTACAAAAGGACCATTATACTTATAGAAACATGACAGTAGACATAACAAACACTGACAATGGACCACACATAATAGAGGCATTGTTGATATCCAAAACCTCTTGTATGTATTAGATTGGCATTGTATATAATAGAGACACTGTGGATACCCAAAGTTGCTTATATGTAGTAGATAAAAATAAAAGGCACAAGAAGTGAATAGATGTATGATAAACACTAGCTTAGAAACCTTGGATGGTGGACAAATGATAGTTAAAGAAATGTCAATAAATCCTCTAATACTATGTGGATTTTACCTAGACTAAGAGATAGTATTACAGTAGTATAGAATAATGAGAGCCTAGATTTGATCATTGATTCATTAGAGAGGAGAACCACATATAGATGTGTCTAATTGGGAAACACTCAATAAGTGGTGCCAAGTTGCCTCCCACTTAAGTAGGCAGATGTATATTTATGGAATTCACAAATCTTCAATGTAACTCCTAAATTATTAGAACCTATGTAGAAAAGTGTCATATAATCATAAAAACATAGTTAGGCTTAATAAGACTACATGTAAATGAATTAAATATATACAATAAGATGGTTCTTAAATGTATTTCTACATTGCCTCTATTAACTTATATACACCAAGTGAATATGATTTTATTAACTTATTTGAAAAAATAATTACATCACCTCTATATATAAATGAATGCATAGAATTGGTCATGATGACAACTTATTATGTTCCTTCTACTTGGGGAAAGAGTGAGCTAGAAACTAGAGTTACAAACTAACTTCGAAACTCGATAATTTCTATGTGGACAAACAATGCACAAGCTTTGAAGGAGTCTACAAGTTTTTTAAGAAGTGTGATTAACTATAGTTGCAACTATCTTTAGAAATTCATGACACATAATAAATATTTTGTACACTCAATATAAACTATTAAAATACTCTATATTTAACTCCATACATGCTGTAGGAGTTTGGATAGATTTTAACAAATATACAGTCAACAATTGAAACTCCTATTTCATATCTGAAGTTCTGGTATAACAAATTATTTCCATGCAGGGAGAAGAAATTACCATCTTCCATCAAGATTTTAGAGGTTAATAATGGATGGGTTTATCTTAGATCTACTAGAAAAGATATAAAACAATTGTAAAACACATTTGATGTATTTTACTAGAAATAATAATGATACTTGAAATGAAGGGTCTAGAAAGATGTGGCACCACAATGTACCTATACAATTGAAACTTCTAGTAGTATTTTAAATAATTTTTTAAACTTTAACCACATATATTATCATTGATATTTTGTTTTACTTAGATTTACCATTTAGTTTAGTTTGAATTATAATTCAAATTTTAATGACTATTCATTATTTATTTAAAAAATAACTAATTCTTGAACATTGACAAAAAAGTATTCATTAATTTTCTATATTTTTTTATTTCCTTTCATCTTTTCTTTTACAAATTCTATATAGTACCTTCTATATTTGATATATTTTTTAGTTTCGAAAGATACTTCTAATTATTTACAAAGTTTTACATTAAATGAAGAATTATTGATCAATTGTGTTTAGGTGTTATTAAAATTCATATTCATGTATCTAGGAATATTTTTATTTGTTTAATTGGTCATAAATTTCTACCATGAGCTACTAAATAACTTTGTATTGATATGCAAAGTACAATTCTCCCTATGATTTATTAAACAATACTAACAATTATACAACCTTTAGACAAGTATACATCTATGATAAAATGCATCATCTAACTATACTTTCATTAAACAATAGACAAAGACTCTATTTCTACCTGAGCTCTTGTATTCTATTTAGCTCCCACCCATTTTTCAAATATTTATTGTCTCCTTTAAGTTTTTTCTTGTCTTCCATTTTCATTGAAGGATTCTACTATAAACTCAAGAAACATTGATTATAGTAATTAGAGCATGTCTAACATATCATATAAGGTATTCTTCTCTTATCCATATATAATTTTGAAGGAAGGACACATGTTGATTCCTACATTTCAAAATAATTAAACATATATTTTGCAATGGTTCCAAAGGATGCAGGTTATAAGTGTGATTCTATAAATATGCACTTATTAGGGACAAAAATGTAATTTTAAATTGTATCATAAAACTTGTGTTATTAATAACTATTGAAATGTCACTATAGTGGTAAGTATTTCATTTTCTTTGAGGTGTTGTTAAGCATGCTCTCTCCTTAAAGTACAACAGTCATTCAAAGGTGCCCTCTTTGAAAGGAAAATTTGTTGTATTCTATTTTGAGGCAAAGAAGTCTTATAGGAAAATTTCTATTCACAAAATTAACATCCTCCAACTTAAGAGGCATGTTCCTATAGAAGGCTTGTACATTCATATATTTGATACGTTTTTCATAAATGGCACAAATTTCACTATGATCACTTAAATGGCTTGACTACTTAGGGTTTTCTAGTGGGAACCTCTATATATTCTAATACTAGAAGCGATATTACATTAGCTATTTCATCCTTTAACAAAATATCATGATAGTGATACATATTATTCTTCCTTAAGGTTAGATAAATCTTCTTGTCTTGTAGCTTTCTAAACCAAATAGGTCAATAACTTTCAATACACATATTGAAAATTGTAAAAAAAGTCTTCCTAAAATGAAGCATATTTAATATTAAACTAGGAAGTGGAAGAATTCAAAACTTCCAAGTTTAATTGTTTCTATTTCAAGAATGATCATGCCCTAAATCTCACTAAATAGTAATCTTATATAATGCTTGACTAGTTATTTAGATCTAAGATGTTTTTTTGAGTAGTTGCTAAGAAGATATTATTACTAATATTTTGGTTATGTATTGGGCTTACTTCTTTTCTCCTCTTGTGCCAATCAAATGGTCACATAAGTTTAGTGGTCAATTAGATATGTATTGCTGATTAAATTTGATGAGAGGATATTAGTATTAGAGTTATGGATGATGCATTAAGCTTGCTTTCATGTCCCATATGTTCTAATCTAGTAGTCACAATAGTTTTGGGTTCTTTTGGACAAGAATATCAAGTTCGTTGGACTATAACTATACTTGTCAAATACTTTTCATGGTATCTAAAGTTTATAACAAGTATTTGAAGGTACTTTCACACCCACTTTTTCAATGCTACACTTTAAATTATTCAATTTCTTCAATTCATGAAAAATATTATTTCTTATTGACTATAGCATTTTACATTTTACATATTCAAACTTGCTAATCAAGAAGATGAAATAGAGTATTTGGAGTTATGATTTTTTTCTAAAAATAATGTCTTTCTATCCATTTGAATGTTATTCTTTTTGAAAAGGACCTATTGGGACATCATCTTTTTGCAAAATTAAGTGGTTCTATGTTAAAGCCTCAAAGTAAATTTTCTCTATTTATTCATGTGCAAGCATATTCTTATAGATTTAACTTTAAGATATAGGGGATCAAAGCCTAGGTATGTATTTTTCCACAAATAGTCAAGCACTCTAGGTATGCTCTTTTGAATTTAAATCTCTTTATACTAAGGTATTTTTTATACAGGTTGAAATATATTCATATAGGATTACTGATGTGTCTGTATTTGAAAGTTTCTATGGCTACCCATTTCTATTTTATAATGATGACTCATAATTTTTTTATATAAGAACAAGCATTTGATAATCTTAATTTTCTTTAATTCAAGACTATATTAATATTAAAATCTCAAGATTGCTTTTATTAGAATCATGTTATTTTAATATTGAGAAAATGAATGTAAGAATGTTATCTTATGCATTTTTGAGCTTAAATTTAATATCATTTACAATATGTTAAAAGGATTGTACTATTGATATAGATAATTGAGCAATAACAGATTAGAAATTATAATAAAATAATATTCTTCCCTCAATTATGTTCTTATATTTCTTGGATGTAAATGTCATTTAAATTTTCAAATGAAATGAAATTGATTTGATTTATTAAAATAGTTTGTCAAAATTTTCTGGAGGGAGTTTTATTTGAAAATTTGGTTTGGTGATATATATAGATGATATGGTGTGGATATCATTCTATCATTTTTTTGCTATATTACAAGAGAAGTAAATAGACTTTTGCGAAATGACAATGATTAACTTAAAATCTTTTCCTCCTGGAATCATTGAATTATTTTTGTTATGCATAGGAACTTATATATTTCAAATGTTTTACAATGAAATATTTTGGTTACAGGTCTAAGAAACATCATGCATTATTTTTTCTAATTCGAGCTTCATTTTTATGGAAAGGATCGATGAAGTTGGGGCTCTCAAATGGTGTAGAAAATTGTAAAACAAGAAAGAAAGCAAAATTTTGTATATTGTTGTCAAAAGAGCATAATCACATTTTTGTGTTTTTATGTTTTAGCCTGAGATTTGAAGCCATTTTTGAGCAATGGATGATGCATTAAGATTGCTTTCATGTCCCCTATGTTCTAATCTAGTGGTTGCAATAGTTTTGGGTTCTTTTGGACAAGAACATTGAATTCTTTGGAGTATAACTATACTTGTCGAATACTTTTCATGTAATCTAAAGTTTATAACAAGTATTTGGAGGTACTTTTACACCCACTTTTTCAATGCTACACTTTAAATTATTCAATTTCTTCAATTCATGAAAATTATTGTGTCTAATTAACTATAGCATTTTACATTTACATATTCAATCTTGTTGATCAAAAAAATGAAGTAGAATGTTTGTAGTTATGATTTTTTTTTAAAATAATGTCTTTCTATCCATTTGAATGTTATTCTTTTTGAAAAGGACCTATTGGGACATTAATTTTTTGCAAAATTAAGTGGTTCTATATCAAAGCCTAAAAGTAAATTTTCTCTATTCAATCATGTGGAAGCATATTCTTACAGATTTAACTTTAAGATATAGGGGATCAAAACCCAGGCATGTATTTGTCCACAAATACTCAAGCACTCTAGGTATGCTCTTTTGAATTTAAAACTCTTTATACTAAGATATTTCTTATATAGGTTGAAATATATTCATATAAGATTACTAATGTGTCTGTATTTGAAAGTTTCTATGGCTACCCATTTCTATTTTATAATAACGACTCATAATTTTTTTATACAAGAACAAGCATTTGGTAATCTTAATTTTCTTAAATTCAAGACTATATTAATATTAAAATCTTAAGATTTCTTTAATTAGAATCATGTTATTTTAATATTGAGAAAACGAATGTAAGAATGTTATCTTATGCATTTATGAGCTTAAATTTAATATCATTTACAATATGTTAGAAGGATTGTACTAGAGATATAGATAATTGAGCCATAAGAGATTAGAAATTATAATAAAATAATATTCTTCCCTCAATTATGTTATATTTCTTGGATGTAAAGATCATTTAAATTTTCAAATGAAATGAAATTGATTTTATTTATTAAAATACTTTGACAAAATTTGCCTAAGGGAGTTTTATTCAAAAATTTGGTTTGGTGATAGATATAGATGATATGATACGGATACCATTCTATCATTTATTCACTATATTACATGAGGAGTAAAAAGACTTTTGTGAAATGACGATGATTAACTTAAAATCTTTTCCTCCTTGAATCATTGAATTATTTTTGTTAGGCAAAGGGACATATATATTCCAAATGTTTTATTTTGAAATATTTTGGTCACAGGTCCAAGCAGCATCATGCATTATTTATTCTAACTCAAGCTTCATTTTTATGGGAAAGGATTGATGAAGTTGGGGCTCTCAAATGGTGTAGCAAATTGTAAAACAAGTAAGAAAGCAAAATCTTGTATATTGCTGTCGAAAGAGCATAATCACGTTTTTCTATTTTAGCCTGAGATTTGAAGCTATTTTTGAGCAACAAATGATGTTTTCCATGTCTAAAATTTTTCCCAAACCATTTATCACAATTGGATAGCAAGTTTTCATTATTTTAATGCATTCTTCTAAAGCTAACGTCCTCAAAAACACCCAAGCATCTCCAAAAATGACCTAGATTTTAATTATTGCAAGCGTAGTTTCAGCATTTTAATAGAGTGTGTATAGATTGTTTGAACTATGAGAATTCATCAATAGTATCTTATCATTATCACTGTAATGAATTTTCATGCATAGGAGCTTGAATACAATATTGTGTTAATTACATGTGAAGTTTCTAGTTGGATTGACTGTGGATCTCAAGAATATTTATGCTCAAAAAGATGGAATAAGCAGAGACAATGAGAAACACATGTGTTTGCCTAAAACATGATAGACATCAATGGAGTATGAATTAAAGATGAAGTATTTATCACCCATGGAGATTACATAGCTACCACATTAGAATTTCATGTTGTAGGAAACACACAGAGTGAGAATGTTGATGGCAATATTGTTATTCATAACTCTCTTTTACCTTTGAAGTTTTAGTCGACATATTTCATCACAAGTAAAACCTAATTCCAACCTAATTTTGCAATACTTGAGAGAGTACAAAGGAGAGGCTCTAAAATCATGATATCGCCAAGGGGATTTTCTTGCCCTCCTGAATTGGTAAATAGGTTAGTATAAAAGATAGAATCTTTATTAATGTTTTAATTGCTCGCATTTACTTTGTTGAAACTTTAATGTTTCAATCTCAAAAGAGGATATCATATGGTTTAATTTTTTTTAATTTTTTTTTATAGATGAAATATTCAAAATAAAAAATATTTCAAATTATTATGTGTGGGAAATAAATAAAACTTTAATCTTTTCAAATTATATTGTGCTTTAGTGATTAATTAAATATTTTTCAAATATAAGTTTTAATAATCTCTTTTTGAGGTAAATCCTAAATTTTCAAATTGGGAAGCATATGTAGGAAGGATCCTAAGTTCGTATGTTTGCAAGGTAAATACTTCAATACCACTGAAAAAAGCCACAAGGTAAGTGGAAAGGTAAGAATTGATATTTTATATTTAGATGTATTCATTACATGCTTGAAGGATATAAATATCAATATTAGGGAAATAGGAGATTTTGGTCATTAATTTACTTTCTCTAAAGTACATAGTTTAATCATTTTGATTTATATTTCTAAAAAACCTTTACAAATATTTTATTTCCCTTAATACATTTAAGCATGAAATGGACTTAAAATATATTTTTTGTGAGTGTATTTTTTAAACTCTTATCGTTATTATGAAATTGGAAGTACAAATTATCCAAGCCCTAACATGTATTAATATATTTTAAAGGTAAATAATTTTTAATTTTAAAGATAAACGTTTTCAAAGTAAAATGTTTTACATTTCTCTAAAAATATATTTTTGGGAGAAGTATGAATATATTTCCTTAGCAATAGAAATATTATACATGTGAAAGTAAAGCTTTTATATGCCTAATAATTTTTTTCGTCTTTCAATATTTTTGATATGAAATATCCACATATGACTATATGTAAAAAAAACCCTCAAATCACTTTATATTAAAATTGTAAGGTATTGATTTAATTTATATTATAAGGTGCCTTATCAATTTATGTTATGTGTAGGACTTATTATAAAATATGAAGCAATAATTATTTTAATGTTGAACTTGCATTATAATAATTAAATGTTCAGTTGCATTTGGGTTTTTGTTAGGAAGCAGCACGATGATCCAAAGCTTGTATGCATCCTTTGTATTTCTATAAATGATACTAGGATCATTTGTAATAGATAGTGAACAATAATGATTATAGCAATTTTCAAATTCAATATGTAGTAAACACTCTTTTTGTGTAAGTGCTTGATGGCTCTAGCTTCCAAACTTCTTTGTTGTACTTCCTTTATAAAGAAATGGAAATAATGGTGTATTAAACTGCTCATGTTCTTCATTGTCTTACTTTGGATCAATACTAGACTATATCTATGGATGGAAATAATGCATGAACTTGATCTACATTGGTCTCCTTTAGTTGGAGTTGAATTCATCTAGGCTTGGGACTACATTTATTGTCTTTCTATTTTTCGGTTGATGGGGCTGACACTGTCTCTACAAATTTGATAATGTAAGAATTTGCCTAAGGGAAAAATTCACCTAAGAACTAAGAACTCAAACACAAGCACAACTGTAGACAAGAAATAGAGAGTATGATCATAATGATGATATATTCATTCAATATGCCTTGTGAAAATACACTAGGAGTGCCTATATATAAAGGCCTCTGAGATACATCTAGAATGCCTCGTAATTAGCACCATGATATGTCATACAACCAGGTACATGTCCACCAGATATGGGTTATCCTCCATTAAGCATTCAAGTATGTGTGATGATGAGAGGATAAGCCTACAAGGGTGTGACATGCAAATCAATGTTGTAGACACCATGTGCCAAAATAGAGTTGCATACTCCTATGTTGTCAACATGACAACTCAAAAAGGTGTGCAAACTCCTAAGTGTCTCACAAAATAAAATAATGTAAAATAATAAAATAATGCATTAACCTAAGTAAACTTAAGTAAGTGTAAATAGTAAATACGTATTTACACCAACAAATAATACGATTATGTGAGGGTTGACACTCTTTGCCAAAAGGACTAAGGACTGGTTATTATATGTTTATTTTAAGTGCATATGTACGGCTATCGGTTAGTGAAGATCAATCCAAATCTATTGCACAATTCATTTCTCAATATATTTGTCTCTTTAAAATCATTCATACACTTTGATTTCTCCTTGAGAGCCACTGCCAACTCAAGAGTATCATTAAGTCTGCAATGACAATCTTTATTCCATTACAACTTAAGGTACCACCACCTAGGTCCTACAGAGCCTAAAGTGTGGAGGTTGAACAAATAAAGATTCAACCTTCTTCGTTGACCAAAATTATGCTAAATTTCCCAGCATTGAATAAGTCAACTAATTGCACTAACAGAACCTTAAAAAAAGAAAGGACATTGCAATAATTTTACTTCATAAAAAATAGATGCTATTATATAGAAAATTGATTTTTATAAAAATATATATTTATAAATCTACACTTTTATCCACTTTCAAATCAAAGATTTGTCAACATTACCCTTACATTTCCTTTGACTGCTAATTCCTAGTAATTATAAATCTGAATAGTTAATAACTGTAGCTTACATGTTAGCTTTACATTATTCTACATTAACCACTAGCTAATAACTATAGCTTACATCTTAGCTTATTAACCACGTCACTAACACTAACACTATCGTGTTGCTTTGATTTGTTTGATTGTCAAGAAGCGCGGGGCTCATAATTTGCAAAGGATATGGCTCCATCTTCCCTTCCAGCATCAGCACCACTTGCCCCATGCTTGGCCTCATCTCCTCATTTTTTTCAATGCATAGCAATGCTACGACACTTGCTCTTCTCACTTCTTCAATATCTTCGTCCTCAGCAACACCCTTTTCCACAACATTAATCGTGTTCCCCTGAATAATTTGAGTTGCAGCCCATGGGAGAAAGTAATACATAGTCGAATCTTGCATGTTTTAATCCAGAGTTCTTCTCCCGGAAATGATTTCCAAGAGCGTCATACCGAAGCTGTATACATCGACCTTTGGAGTTATGGGAACACCAGAAATCCATTCTGGAGCTAAATAACCTCTCGTTCCCCTCGTTGTGGTCAGTATACGACTTAAATCCCTACTCAGAAGCTTTGCCAACCCGAAATCAGCCAACTTGGGCGAAAAATCAGCATCAAGTAGAATGTTATCGGGCTTTACATCACCGTGAATGATGCGATCTCTGCATTCCTCGTGGAGATAAAACAAAGCTCGAGCAGTGCCTAAGGCGATCTTGAACCGAGCCTTCCAGTCGAGTACCTTCCTTTTACTTCTGAAGCCACTGCTGAAGAGTATGGAATTCAGAGATCCATTGGGCATGTAATCATAGACCAGTAACCGTCTGGATCCTTGTGCACAAAACCCTCGAAGCCTTACTAAATTCCCATGTTGTATGTTTCCAACTGAGCTGATTTCCGCTCGAAATTGCTTATCATCTCGGCTTGAATTGGACTCCAATTTCTTGACGGCCACAAGTGCACCGTCTGGTAGTGATCCTTTGAAAACTGAGCCGAATCCTCCGCTTCCCAACTTAGACCTGAAATTCCTAGTCGCAATCTTCAACTCCTTGTAACTGAACATTCTAAGAAAAGAGTCAGATGAATCTTCACAATGTTCAATAGATTGTAGTCGATCTTGTCGCCGCCTCCACATAAAAAATGAAAAGACACCTAAAGCAATGGCGAGCGCAGTAACAATAGCAATCACAAGAGGCACGAAGATTTTGCGTTCGGATGACGATGGCGGATCAAACTTTGCAAGGGCAGAGGCAGCGCCTACTCGAATGGAGACATATGAATTACTAATTGATAGAGATTCACGCAAGTCAAACAGAGTTGTGGACCAGATTTGGCAGATGCCTGAAGGCGAATTGAAAGCATAAGCAATGCAAGAGCAGTTGCTGAGACATGCATTCTCGCAATCCATCTTTTTGGGTGCTGCGAATGAAGAATCATAATCATTAAACGACATTGCTTTGGAGTCGATGAATCTGTCGGTGCTGCAATTCAAGGGGCTCTTGCGAACACAGCCACTTGACCACCACTCCCGTGAATTCTAGGCTTCACTGTCTCTGGGTGTGAAACCATTTACACAGCTGCAGAACTGAAAATTGTTAGAGTTACAGATACCGAAAGCGCCACAGAGGCCATACACGACGCATTCGTCTCTGGGCAGAGACCAGAAAATGTTCCATTTATTTCCATCGAACACAGAAGGGCGAATATCCCCGGACCTGGTCAAGACGAAATGCATGGGCGCATGCATCTTATGCGTTGGTGTTGAACGGACGTACATACCAGAGCTGGTGATTTCAACGCTGATATTGAAAAACCTTTTGCTTGACATTTCTGGAACATGACTGAAAATTCTACCATCCCAAACTCCGCTCTCCCAATACGTCACAGAGTTATTCCAGATTAGCACAAATTGTTTGGCGCCAGATGGATCCGTCTGGAAGGAGAAAAGCCCAGGAGCAGGATCCAACGAGCTTTTCCAAGACACCAGCTTTTGCTGTTCCCCCAATCTCATCGCAGGCAACCAGGAATCTGTCGGATTGTCGAAACTCTGCCACACAGTTTTAGAATTGTTGTCATCAGCGCTCAGCATCAAAAAATTACGAGAGTCTAGTATCACAGCAAGGGATGCCTTCTTCGATATGTTGACCGACCAAATAGACGCACCCTCTGCGTCCAACAGATCCAATTTACCATCTCTTGACAACTTGAAAACTCCAGATTTGTTTCTCGCGGGGGTCTCTCTGTTGCCCACCCAAACGATCATCTTCTGTGGCATATTGGCGTACCAGATTCCAATATACCAGTTATTTGTTCCATGTGGGCTGAAGAATCCCAATTCAAATGTGTCATTCTTTGAAATCAATGTCTGATTTCCACCCAGCGTGCGCCCAAGCAAAGAGTGTCTCCGGTCTGGACTACTGTTGCACCATAACTACCCAATTGAATAAACGCAGCGACTGCAAAAACAAATCTTAACCGGGATTTTGCCAGCTTCTCATCCATCGCTAAATTGTGAGCCATTGATCGAACTTCCCCTGGGCTTTATTAAAGGAAGAAGCTGGAAACATAAATGGTCTTCGAGAATAAATGTTGTTGGAGGACCATGATAGGAGCACGAATGGTGGCAATACAGGTGTACATTAAATAATTGTTGTGTTGCATTCTGAAAAGGTTGAGAGTCAAAATTTACTAATCTGAAAGAAAACTGACAAGATATTGCGGATGACTTTTTAAATTATCGGGATGAATATTACAGCATTGATTGTACACGTTTCCTTATGTCTTAAATTCAAAGCAATGTCAACATACGGCACTTATATAATACCAATTTCTCCAGTCGCGTAGGATTGAGTATCAGTACAAGACACTTTGAATTATTGACACCAAAACTACAAGGTTCATGTTAATTAATTGTATTCAAAGAAAGTTGTTGAATTTAATGGTTTGGTTGTGTTAATTTGTGAACTGAAGAGACTGCTGACATGGAGAAGCCAATCATTGAACGCCAAAGAATGGAATGACAACCAAAACAGTAGACCAGGAAAATGAATAAATCTGATTGCAGAAAGTGCCCGTCCACTCTGAAACCAATCAGTGAAATCAGATTTAATAAAAAAGACGGGTTGAAGGAGACTTAAATCTTTTCTATGGAAGCTGGCGGTTTTCTCTCTACGCGGCTTCCCAACTAAGAAATGCAAACTCCAAACGGACCCTCAGTCAAGGAATTTGTGTTCAGAGGAACAATAAATCTGTTGCCGATAACACTAGCTTCTACTTACAGTGGCAATAGGAAGAATAAAACATCTCATTTTGCAGCAAGAAGCGAGCTTCCTTTCTTTGAACTACATGAGGCAGCCAATGAATGAATCCACGAGTCCAAAAGACTTTGTACAGAATAGACAACGTCTACGTACACTGAAGTTATTAGCTGTATACAAAATAAAATTAACTAGTAGACGCATGTTGAGAATTTATGTACGTGTAACAAATAAGTCGATAGAAGTGATACGCTCTTAAAAGAGATATAGATCGTATTTGCACTTCAGCATAGCAAGTGTGTCGGCCTCAATAATAACCATTAGTTTTTAAATGGATAAATATGTTAAATGGAATGATCATATTGAAATTCCACTTCAACTCATAAGTTCTTATAGCTACCTAGAGTTTTACCAATTATATCAAATTTGAACAAATAATGATTTTTTTTATATTCCACAAAAGTGGTAAACAATTTTGGAGTTTACTGATAGAGTAGTAGATCTTATGGTTCAAGAAGATATACAAAGAAATTGCAATTGGTAGGTTGTAACTTACTCTCACTTTCAACTGTTAAGTGAATATACCTACTCAAATGCATGCATACTGTAAGACTTATTTTAAAATCACTTAACACTAAAGTTAATAATGGATCGTGGGCATAGATCATCTCTATCTATGTGTTTGGTTATACATATCAAGGCCAAACAAATTTGTCAGACACTTTAGGCAACATCCTCCTCCATCCTTGCTTGCAAAAAACATAATTAGCACCTTCCATGCAGAACCCATAAATACTTGCATCTTATAGAGTATGAAATTCACATCATATTTTACATTGCATTGAGAACTTAAAATTCATAACACACAGAAAATTGCAAAATGTTTCACATACCTTGCTAAAAACATGTTAGACTTCATCAGATGCAAATAAATTGCATATGGCTAGATCTAAGATTGGGTATTTTGAGGTATGAATAGTGAAGGTGTTAGGATGAAACCCAAATTTGGAGTACATTTACAGAATGAACATGTATTTGTGATAAATCCATTCATCACATAGCAGATGAAACAATGCAATTTTGATCATCATGATTTATAATATTGTGGATCCTGATCATGATTCAATTGTCTTAGAACTTTAATAGTATTTTCCTCCAATAATGCAATTTTTCATTCTTCAATAGTGATTTCATTAGGGCATTTGAGTTTTAGTTAGTCTTAGAAGTTTTCAACATTGATTATGTGATTTCACCCAATAAATTACAGATCAAGAACTAATTATTAAGTGCTACTCAACCTTGACTCCTTAGGACTTACATTATACTATAGTTTGCTAAAATGCTCCTTAAAGAATCTTTGCTGAGATAATAGGGTGAAGAAGGAGCACATAGGAGAAGGAACCTATGAGAAGAAAGAACCACGCAACATGCAAAATATATAGGGGATAAATACATAGAGGAGTTGGGAAATATTTCAAGCAGAATGAATAAAGGAAGAACTAGAAACTAGAATATGATCCTACATAATAAACAACCAGATTACTAAAATTGATTTCTTATTGTTTAAACTAATTATAATTTGTTATAATTAATATTTAGCCATTAGACTTTTCCTATGAGGTCACAACCTAAAATTGTCTCACACTGGAAAATAGTCACTGGGTAATGGTTTATCAATCATAGTTTTCTTTGGTCAGAGTTTGGGTGAGTTACAAACTTATAATGACATGCTAGTTGTCCCAAAAGTTGCTATGTAGATTGTAGATGTAGATTTTGTTAGATGCTAATGATTTCACTTGCTTTTGATAGTTCAAAATGTAGTTGTAACCGTATGTATGATAGTTTCAAAAACCTTTTCATCGTATATTTTTCTTACAAGATCTATTAGGTAACTATCACAATCTCTAAGATGGTAAAATGGCTAAAAAGAAGATATTGATGAGTTTAATGGTGCTACCTATGAAATTTAGGGAAGTGTCATTGTAGTCTTTGATTACATCCTCTCTAGGGTGAAAGGTGTCCAACTAGATCTGAGTTGCTTCATTTGGATCATATTTCTTTGCTACCCATTTACCTTAGATTTGTTTCCCTGCACCTTTATAACACACCTTTCTCAGTTGCTTCACTGATTGAGATTTTTGTATTGGTATTTATCCGAGCCCTTCATATTTCCAAATCAATGCTCACAATTTGAGCATGACTATGCCACACTTTATTTAATATTTTAATGATCAAGAGTCGTGTTACAATGGTGGGAAAATGTTAGAAAAATTTTACTATTGATGGAAGTAGAGGGCTTTCACCTCATGCCAATGGTTTCTTTAAGGCATGGAAGACATTGAAGAGATCTAAGAAGCTCCAAGACATCTTTGTGGGGTGTGTAGACAGTTCCATGTCTAATGAATTTCATTACAAAACACAAGCTGAGATTCTTCTCCAAGCATCATGATTTGCTCAATATATCTCATTTGTAATACTAATTTTGTGTTATGATGCTTCCAAAATTGTGTTATAAAATCTTTAGAATGATTTTTATCAAAATTTTCAATACCAAAATCTGATTATGAAAAGTGATAGATTAGCACTTTTCATATATTTATGTTATGTTGAAGGTGAAAAGCAAGATTTCCCTACTACTTTTTTATAAAATGTATTGAAAGATTTGAAAAAAAAATCATACTAAAGATTTTATAACCTTTACTTATGTACACAAGACTTCATTAGCATGATTGACATGTAAGATTGTATTCTCACTTTACATCATTGCTTAAATGTAAACCTATTTCTAAGGTTACAAATTTCTATTATTATAGGTATATATTTTGAAGTTAAGATTAAAATGATTGGGAAAGAAATATAATGGTAATTGTATCAAATCCTTCAAATTGCATAAATGGGAGTAGGCCTTAACTATAAAAAAATTTAATATTATAAAAATAAATATTAAGTATGTCATTTGTTTAGATTTTAAGTTGAGACAAATTTCAACTATTCAATTCTAAAATATATGTATTCTTAAAAAAATAAAATTAAATTAAATTTATATATTTCATAATACACACATTTTCAATTGAGTTGGATAGATGTTTTATCCATATCTAAAGATATTATGCCATGGTGCATCTTCTATGGAAGCTGATGGTATTGAAGACCGGGCATGAATTTAAATTGTGCGTCAGTTGTTTCCACTCCAAGTATTTTTCCTATTTCAAGGTACCCAAAAGTGGGCAGTGACAAGAGAGAAGGTTTGTAATGAACCTGGATTAATGTGTTTTGATTTATCAGAAATATTATGTATCAAATTCAAATATTTATTGATGTAATCAATTTTACTTCTATGATAGCACTAATTTGATTTGTTTCAATCAAAATAACATACAAGTTGTGTTACATATTAACTTCATAATTTCCAAGTCCCATATAAACATTCACATTATAAATATATAATATGAACATTCATATTATAAATATATTATTATATGTTTAACTTTTAATATATTGATCTGTTATTACAAATATTATATATGTTTAATAAATATAATTCTTATAAACATTCTTTGAAAAAAGAAACCCTAATCAGCTAATTGTTATTATTTTGATACTTATATATAATTACAAAGCGCTTACTATATGAATATTTCTTATTGAATAAAAATAATACAAGCATTGAAATATACAAATAAGAAAGTTAAAACTATAATCATATTTAAGTTATGACTTTACATATGTGACTCCCAAAAGATATATAAATACCCATTATTAGGGTTAGGTTAGAAAGCAAGGAAGCAATAGAATACAGTATATCAACCAAGTTATAAAGTGAGGAAAATAATATCGAGCCACATGTACTCTTTTCTTAGCATATGAAATACCTTCTCCAACCACTAATCATGCAGCGTAACTCTACACTATATCGTGGACTGATAGCCTGAAAGATTTTCTCACTAGGTACAATGCCTAATTGCGCATTATAACACATTACAGAGTTCACAAATAATTGATGGATTTTGTTATAAATAATTGTAATTAACTTCACGTACTACCAATCGATGATTGGTCTATAACACAAGTTTAATTAAATACAAAGTCTCATCAACTTAAATTGGTGACAATGATCCATGAATATACATGGAATGCAATTAGATCAATATACATATTTATATATTCCAACATATAATACAATATGTGTGTTTGTGTGTGTGTGTCTATATATATATATATATATATATATATATATATATATATATATATATATATATATATATATATATATATATAGAGAGAGAGAGAGAGAGAGAGAGAGAGAGAGAGAGAGAGAGAGAGAGAGAGAGAGAGAGACACACACACACACACACACAATGATAAATATTTCAAATAGTAATAATGTGTAAATAATTATGATAATAAAGAGATATTGTTGCATTATACTTCACAATAATCTTAAGAATTACCATTAAAAATGTGTTTTCAAATATAGTCTAGGAAGCTTGCTCTCATCTAAGCTATGACATCTTCAGATAGGGAGTGGGTGGAGGGAGAGGCGGAGTAAATTCGAGCACCTAATGGTATCCTCCAAGGAGCCACTTGTAGCTTGTTTCACGCGCCCTTTGCATCGTCAATCTACCATCTCTAGATAGTCATGACCAGAAGAGAGTAGTTTGCTTGGTGCTATAGAGTGAAACTTTCTAATAAATTAAACTAATTAAATTATAATGCTCAATTCCTCAATTTTGAATAATAATAAGGATCCAAGGCATGTTTAACTTGAATGACTTCCTAAACTTATACTAAATTTTGAATATCAGGTCAAAGAATTTAAAAGGGGTCATTACAAGGTTGTTCTTTTGATCAAGAGAATGAGCTTAATTTAGAGGTGCCTTTGAACTATGAAAGAGAGCTCATCAGAAGGGAATTTGCCTACCTCAATAATATACCAACTGCATTTCCCAGCAGGGTACAAAGAATCAGGTTCGTTCCAATTCCCTCTTTTAATGCCACTCATTATAAAAAAAATTATTAAACCTTTCATCAAAGGATTGGTAATAAAAGAAATACAAAATGATAGTTTCATTTTATTGGTAAATTTTGGCTGAGATCAAACTTTAGACGATAATGGGGTAGGGAAAGTCCTCTTTCCCGGTAGCATAAGTGAGAGAAACTATTGAATTTATACTCTTTGAAGTGTTTGGATAATTCCTTCTATGGTTTAGTATAAGCACTAGCTTGTGGAGGTTAGGGAAAAGACATGCCTACTTGTTAGAGATTGTTTGAGTAAGTGGGAATGCAATGTTTGTTGTAAACATGATGGAATGGATTGCATCATATTCATAAGATTTATGAGCATAGGTCCCACTTGCATGTCATATTCTTAAGATTTTAAAATGAGACTTTATTCTAAACCTAAGAGTGAAAAACAAAATATTTCTCATGGATGTTGTAGGCCAACTTCTTAGATTGTGGCAGAAGGCATTCTTTGTCTTCTTCTTTCTATCCAAATGACATGATTACTAAAATGAAAAATTAAGCTTGGGAAAAATTATTCAATTTTATCTATTTCTCACTTTTAGTATTTCATGTATACTTTTCTAATTTAATAAATACATATGATTAATGATTTGTGGAACCTTAATAAGGAATAGAAGACAATAATGTAGCTTACAAATAGAGGAAAAGTTTACATTGGAAATAAGTGTTCTAAATTATAACACAACTAGAAAAAGGTAAAGATGTGATTGATTTCTATTTTTTTAATTTCTTTTGTGTAGTAAATTATTGACAAATTTTATGTTTTATAAATTATTATGACAATGATTAAATATGGAGAAAAGATGGACAAATCTATTCAATGCTATTTTAGGCTTATAAATTTATTTATTTTTAAAAGGATTTCCTTTTTGAATATATGTATTAGTGTTAACATTTTCTTAGGTATTTAATTATATCTTATTTTCCTTTAATTATAGTTCACTTAAAATGTTATACTTTTAAATACAATGTTTCAATAACAGATTTCATGTTCCTCCTTAAAGGTTACTATTATGCTCATGACTCACTTCTTCAATTCAAAATATTTGTATATTTCTATAATATTTCCTTCAATTATATATAATCTTTAATTATTCTTTTAAAACAAAAAACTATTGGCATACCCCTTCCACCTCCTTTTGATGCAAGTGCTAGTTAATTTTGAATTTATGTTTTCTTGTTTAATGCATTGATGCAAATAGTGCAATGTAACATCATATAGACAAGTATTGGGAACCAACACCAAGTACTTCACACAAAACTAGATGCTCAATCATGGGGTCAAAAGTTTATATTAAAAAAATAATGTTATTTATTGTGTGATGTATTTGTTCATGCTTTTAAGCTTGATCCAAGACCACTTTAAATAGAGGCTCTTTCTAATGTTTTCAATATGGGGAATAAAGATTTCTTTCTTCTGTGTGTCTATTTTTCTCTTCTATTATTTCTTTCACTTTGGAGGCCTTCCCTATAGAAAACCAAGGTATTCTTCATTCCCATGATTACAAAGGTTCTTGAATTGAAAATCTCCCTATATTTTCTTGTTGTTTTCTAGTCTGGCCTCTATGTGTTTGTTTGTTCGAAGTCACAATGGGTACTTTATGTCACTCAAGCTGAAGTAGTACTTTTTTTCTCCCATCTTAGTGTTTCCTATGCACATTATATTTTACTAAAATATTATAGTATAAACACATGGTGGAAAAATGCCAAGAATCTATATGCATGGGTAACTCATAGTTTCATTTTTCCACGAGAACAAATATTTGGGCTAATAAGTTATAGACTCTAATGGATGTCATTTATTTGCAAAGTTTCTTTTCAACATCTTATCAATGGAATTCATCTCAATCTTTTTGTCTATATAGTATTAGGGGCAAGGCTCTGAAATAAATATATTTTAATTACATGATTAAAAAACCACATCCCATCATATTTGAAAGATCTAGGTCTCTCAAGGGGAACAAAATCTAATAAATTTTCATTGAAGTTAAGAGAGTCCTAAAAAGATATGAAAATAAGAGATAAATGGTTTGAAGATACAAGAAATGGCTACCTGTAAATGATTGATTATTGGGCCGAAAGATCCGTCAAGTGTGCTAGGTGGGAACTTAGAACACTTTGCCAACCTGCCAATTTGGAAGAGATTTTGGTTACATAAAATAAGTGAGATATTTATAATAATTTAGCCAATGTGAATGTGTGCCTAACAATTTTGAATAAACCTTGCCAATTTTGATGACAAAATTAAAAACTAAATGTGAATCATGGTAGCTTTCCCATCATTTATTTTATTAATGTCATGATGATCTTTAGATTTCACCATTTTTCATGTCCCAAATAGTTGCACCTCTATCATACCACAATATTTCTTGGCTCAAAAATCAAGTCCAAGACATGACAATTTTACTGTCAAGGAAGACCATAACTAGGTTAAATTAAAATACAAGAAATAATCAATTTCATGACAAAATGAAGTAAAGATTTTGAGTCTTGTATTGGTCAACTACTTTTTTGTATGAAAAATATTAAAAATCCACATGAAATCTATAGTGGGATATAAGAAGCCAATAATGTATGACAACCTATAGGCTTATCTCCTATGAGTGCCAAGTGTGTTAGAGTGAATAGAGCACATGGAAGAGTGAATTGTCAATATTGTGGAGATAGAGTAGACTAACGGTTTAGTTAAGATTTCTGGTGTAATGGGAGCTTTAGTGAAAGACTAATTGAGATGGTGGATGGTGTACAATGTTTGGTAGCCTATAGTGGTAGACAATTACATCTACCAACACTCCCCCTTAATTTATTTCATTAAGAAACATTACATCAATAACACCCATTTGTCCTTGCATATATTCAAAGTTACTTAGCGGTAATGCTTTAGTGAAAATATTTGCTAAATTGTCTTTAGATTTGTAGAACTCAAGATAGATTTTACCATTGTTAACCAATTCCCTGATGAAGTGGTAACTTGTGCCAATGTGTTTACTCCTTTTGTAAAGTACACAATTCTTGGATAATGCAATTATTGATTTGTTATCACAAAGGATTGGTGTTACTTCCTCTTGATGATGACAAAGAATGAGAAAAACTTGATGCACCCATACTACTTGACATGTTGTAAAAGTGGCAACTACATATTCTGCTTCAGTTGATGAGATGATCACTATAGGCTATTTCTTTGATGCCTACTACTCCTAATCCAAGGTGAAAGATATATCTAGAAGATGTTTTCTTGTAATCAATGCTACCTGCAAAATCATTATCATTATAACCAATCAAACCAAAAATGTCATCTTTGGAATATAGAATTTCATATGTAGTGGTTTTGGCAACATATCTCAATATCCTTTTTTTAACTTTCTAGTGAGAATTTTGTAGAGACTCCATGAACCTTGAGATCAAACTAACACCACACATGATGTATAGCCTTGTAGCTATCATATACATTAGACTTATAACAAGTCTTTTGAACATAGTTGGATCAACACTTGAACCACTCTCTTCCTTGCTTAGTTTTGTTCCTGTTGCAACTAGAGTTGATGCTAGATTATAATTGATCATTTTAAATCTCTTCAAAAAATCATTTATATACTTGGATTGAAAAATGAAGATACCTTTATCACATTGAATAACTTCAATCGCTAAGAAGTATCTCATCAACCCCAAATCTATCATTTCAAATTCTTTCATCATTTCTGACTTGAACATGTCTATTGATAGATTTCCAGTGAATAGCAAGTCATCAACATACAAACACACAATCAAAACTTGACCTTCCTTATTAGCTTTTATATAAAATTTGGACTCATTGTTATTTCTATTGAATTGATTACTTATCATGTATGAATCAATCATCTTATACTAGGCTCTAGGTGCTTATTTCAAACCATACAATATCTTGCTTAATTTATATACTTTTTTCTCATGCCTACAAACCTCATAACTAGGTGGTTGTTTTGTTAGGATTAAAACTCAAATAGAAATAACAATTACATGCAAACATAAACAATATCAGAAAATAATAGATCACACAGAAAAGAACACAAGGCACCAAGATTTAACGTGGCTCACCCAAACCCTGGGCTACGTCCACCAAATAGAAAGTCCAATAATATTACAATCTAGTGATTAAAACTTGATTACCATTTTTAATCCCTTATACCTCAATACCACTGCAAGAACCAATTTTTACATCACACCTTATGAAACAATCCCTAACCCTAAGCCCTTTTATACAAGTCTTTTTGTTGTTTTAGGGTTAAAATTAGTTACAACATGTCATCCATAAATTGGCAAATATGAACAATAGCCAATTGGAAAATATTAGCCATTGGTGAATAGTAACCCCAAAGATTTTATGAAGTATGTATAGTAGTTCCCTGATTAGTCACCATAAACTAACATGTTTAATAGAGACCACTTCATCAAGAAAACTATTCAGAAAAGGTTATTTTACGTCCATTTGATACACTTTCCACTTATTTTTTGGAGATATTGCTAAAATAGTTCAACCTATATCAAGTCTACCAACTGGAGCAAATGTTTTATTATAATCAATCCCATATAGTTGTGAAAAACCTTTAGCAACTTGCCTTGCCTTGTGCTTAACAATTTTGCCTTCTACATCAAATTCAATTTTATAAACCCACTTGACTCCTATACATTCTTTTCCTTTAGGAAAATCCATTAATTTCCATGTTTTATTTCTTTCAATAGAATCAATTTCTCCATTCATTGCCTTGATCCATTTATCTTCTTTAACCACTTCTTCACAATCTAATGGATCACAAGAAAATAAAGCAAAACTTGAGCATATTTCCACATTCTCAACTTTTTGATCATATGTTTCTTTTAAGCTTCTTGTTCTCTTACCTTTATACCTTGGTGTTGAAAATGTAGAATCTGATCCATCACTTGTGTTTGAAATTGGAGATGATGCCCCTTGCAAAAATTTCCTTGGTGCAATTCTCGGTCATGTTTGAGTACCTTCTTCGTTTGATTTTTCATCACTCTAAACTATTGTTGCTCCAATTGTGACCTTTTTGTGATAATTTCCATCCCATAAATCTTCTTCGTGAAATTTAAATCCCTACTAATGATCAATTTCTTTGGAATGGGGTTATATAGTCTATACGCTTTGGATTCTTCACTGTAACCAATAAAGACACATTTTTCACTTTTATCATCTAATTTCCTTCTTAATTTATATGGCACCAATGAATAAGAAACACATCCAAAAACTCTCAAATGAGATACATTATGTTTCTTAGCATTCCATGCTTCTTGTGGAATTGTGCTCTCGACACTTTTGGTAGGAATTCTATTCAAGATGTGCATAGCACATGCTGCTACCTCTGCCCAGAAAACATTGGATAGGTTTTTTGCCTTTAAAATACTCCTTTCCATTTCTATTATTGTTCTATTCTTTCTCTCTACTATACCATTTTCTGTGGTGTGTACCTTGTGGTAAACTTCTTCTAAATTCCATGATATCTACACAAGTCTAGAAACTCATTAGAACTAAACTCAACACCTCTATCAAATCATAATACCTTGATGTAGATACCACTTTATTTTTCAACCAAAGTTTTGAACACCTTCAATGTTTCAAAGGCTTCACTCTATTTTTTGAGAAAGTAGATCCAAGTTTTCCTACTAAAATCATCAATAAATGTTATTTTTGTTCATTATAAATTCATGAGATAAAAGAGAACCCAATAATTCATCATAGAAAGTGTTGAGAAGTCCTTGGATTCTTCAACAACAACAATAGTTGCATCAAAATTTCTAGGAAAAATATGAATTATCTTTTCAACAACATTTTGATCAGTCAAAACATCAGCATAGGATCTAATCTTATTAAAATACCATCATTACTTGATTGAGAAATTGATCAACTAAATCTAAATCTTTCATACAAAAATTTTCAAACTCACACATTAAAGTTTTCAATTTAGCAATCTTAACTTTTGCTATCCCTTGATATTTTATTTCTAAAATACATCATGCAATCTTAGACATTTTAGCTATAGAAACTTTAGGGAAAAATGATTCATCTAAAGATTTTTGAATTAGAAACAATGCTTTAGCATGCTTTTTCCTACTATCTTGTAATCTATCTTTTTCATTTTGTGTTAATACAAATTCATCTTGTGCTTCATTAAAAATGTTTTCAATAAGATCCTATATGCCTTGAGAACAAAATAATGTTTTCATTTTTATAACTGAAAACTCATAATTTCAACTAAAAAATAGAGGAATTTGTGGTTAAGCTACACTACTTCTTGTTGCCATAATAATGATCATAGTTACAACTGTAGCTTACTCTTTTAAACTTTATTTTTCAAAGAAAATTTTTAAACAATTCTAAGATAATGACATATAGCTTAAACCAACAACAATAAAAGTAATTAGCTCTCCTTGTGAATCAAATAATCGTCTTATCGTATTTTAGTCTATGAAATGAGATGCATACCTTCTCTTAATTGTTACAATTATCATCTTTCATCTCCTTCTTTAAAGATTTGTGTGAATCTACAACAGAAATAAGATTATAAACTCTCTCTTATCAAAAAAATATCTCTACAGTCTATTTTTAGTCTCTTAAGGCTTTGATACCAATTTGAAAGAAATAATAGAAGATAAAAATAGACACATAGAAGAAAGAAGTCTTTATTCCCCATATTGAAAACATTACAAAGAGCCTCTATTTAAAGAGGTCTTGGATCAAGCTTAAAATCTTTTTTTTTTTTTAAACATCAAACAATAAATAACATTATCATGAAAACTATAGTGGGATATGAGAAGCTAATAATGCATGACAAACTATAGGCTTATCTCCTATGAATGCTAAGTGTGCTGGATTGAATAGAGCACAAGGAAGAGTGAGCTATCAACATAATGGAGATAGAGTGGATTGATGGTGTAGTGGAGACTGCAGGTGTAGTGATAGCTTGAGTGAAAGACATAGTGGGATGGTGGATGTTCTGCCATGTCTGGCAGCTTACAATGGAAGACAATTACATCTTCCAATGCAAAGGAGAGAAAACCAACTGGGTCATGTATGAATATTGCCTATAGGGAAAATTCTCATACCACTGCCTTCCAAATAACTGCAAGGTAACTTTGGCATGAATAATTATAAGAAAATATATATATATATCTTTGAAATTTGAAATTGGGCTTTTCATCCATATTTACTTCCTACCAATTTTAGAAGTGGATCCAAAAGATGAATATGAAACAACGATGACTACCATGTAGTAAAAATATGGAAAAGAAAAAAGAAAATAGTTGAAATAGCATTGAGATTAAGAAACCACTAAAACTCTACCTCTAAATACATGTAAAATGATCCAAATAGTTGTAGATCTAAAAAGATTGAAAGCAAGGAAAAAAAAGTTAAAAGGAAATGTTTTAATGCATCAAATCTGACTGAGGAGGAACAATTTAGAGAAATAAATAGATAATAAAATTGTGGTAGGGAAGATAAGATTAGAAAGAAATTTAAAAGAAATAAAAGGAAATTAAAATAACTCTAAAATAATGAAAAACATTTGAAAATAATTATAAATAAATTTTATGACTTGGATTGACAAGTTAAAAAATAATAAAATTCAAGAGCAAAGCTCCAACATATAAGCCTATCGATTAAAATTAATTAAATATCAAAATCTAGGGAATATTACATTTTAATTAACAATTAAAATAAATGTGTTAATTTTGGTTTTGCATAGACATAATCCTTTTTTAAAGTCTCTATAGTTGTAAAACAACATAAAAGTAGTAGAAATAAGAACATTAAATTATGTGTCAATTAAACATGGTCCAAACCAAGATGCCACAAAGGCTTATAAAAAACGGGCCACCACAAATCAACCACAAGATACAAGACCATCACCTTCAATAAAGGCATTAAGAAAATAAAACCTATGGTAGCAAACAATCCACCATTACTTCAATAATAGTCATCTCAAAGCACATCAAACTAGGTGCTAGTAAGGGCATGTACAAATGAGTAATCATTCCCTCTTTGGGTTCTTCAAAAACCCAAATTAAAATCCATAGAGACATCGACCCATGAATTTTTTGACACTGGTAAGGGCATATACAAACAAGTATTTTGTGCTCATTACTGATATAACCTACAAGAAACAACATAATTGTTCACATATCTCCTCATATTAGGCCAAAACAACTTCTCATTTACTAGTCCTAATGCCTTTTTTCTAACCAAATGTCCACCCATAAAATTTGAGTACATTTATGATATTAGTTTTTTCTCTTAGTGATCCGAGGGGGATGCAATGTTGAGACCCATTAAATAAGAAACCATCTAACAATATGTAGCCTTCAAATGAAAGCCTTTTGGTGTAGTTTTAACTATTTAAAGCTGCCGAAATAATGCCAAAAAAACCTAGTCATCAAAACATTCTCTTTTCGTCTCTTCAAAGCCAACCAATCCATGAATCATTACAACTAATAAGTTACATCTTCTATCCAAAGCATCATCCAAGTGTATAGTTCTCTTACCACTACTATGTTACACATCAAATATATAGGCTTGTAAAAAGGGAGCCCATTTAGGATGGTTATGGGATAATTTACCTTGTGAATTGATATACTTTAAAACTTGATTATCAATCATTAATAGAAAATTGACATGTAGAAGATAGTGCCTTCAATATTTTAAAGCTTATTTACTACAACATAAAATTCTTTATCATAAGTATTGTATCACTTTTTACCTTAATTTAGTTTCTAACTAAAGAAGGAAACCAATTTCCCCTCTTGATTGAATACTCCCCCAATAGTTACCTCTAAAACATCACATTCAACTATAAAATGTTTTGCAAGATGCAAACTAATCATACTCGAAGGTTAATTTTTCTCACTTTATTCAACACAATTCCCCCAAATTTTACTACAAGAGTTTGGGGGTAGCACTCCTATTCTCTAGGGGTCAAGGGACAAAACCCCTTGTAGGTTGGTAGACTCAAGGGGTAGTACCCCTTGTAGGGTCTTGGGGTCAATGGACCTAGGCACATTCCCTTTTGGGATAAAGGGAAGGGTCAAGGGACAACACCCCCAAAGCCAAAAATGGATTTACTATTGTAAAAAATGCCAGATGTTATATTTTTTTTTCTATTGGTTAGCTTATTCTAGCCCTAATATGTAAGTAGCAAAAAGATTGTATAAAATGACTTAGGGTTAGGGATTTCATAAGGGTATAATGATATAGTAGCTTCTTATGACAGTATTGAGTTGTAAGGGATTATAGATTGTAATCAAGTTATAATTAGATTATAATAAGAATACTAGACTCATTATTGGTGGATGTAGCCCAAGGATTGGGTGAACCATATTAAATCTTTGTGTGCTATATTATTTTCTAATATCAATCATCTTTTCATGTAATTGTTATTTCTATATTGTTAATATTAGCATAAACTTTCTCAAAATTATGTATGATAAGAAAAGGTGCTTTTGGTACATTCTTTTTGAGCTACTCAAAACAAAGATTTGGTACCCTTGTCCAAGTAAAGATCTTCCCTTTTATGCAATTTGCCAATGTTGCACTTATGTCACTACAATTCTTGATGAATCTTTTATATTAATTTACAAAACCAAATAAGCTTCTCACATCAACAATAGTTTGAGGAAATATTTTTAGACACTCTACAACAACATTAATATTTTGTTGGTCTAATGGTAACATTGGTTTGATGGAGGAGGATTCTAGGATCGCTCTTTAAGAATTTGAATTGGGTGGATTGCTGGTAGGTGAGAAAATGGTCAAAGAGAATTTGGCAAGAGGAACCAACACTCTAGACGCTGGATGGGGTTCTAAGAAGAATGTTGGGATTGAATCCTTGGCCAAAGTGGATAATGGAAAGATCTTGTGTCAATTTGATCTTTTTGTGCTCAATCAAATTTCAAAATATATGGTTCGCAGGCAGGCGGAGAACTGGTCAGAGAGAATTGAGAAGGATGTGCTATACTTGGAGGATCTGTTGGGGGTTTTGAGAAGAATTTTGGGTTAGATTCTCTGGCCAACATGGATATTGGAAAGAAGATGCACAATCTAGTCCTTTTTGTAGGGTAGGCGAGAATCTAGTTAGAGAGTATGTGGCAGGAGGATCTGAACCTCCAAGCACTAGAAGGGGTTCTGAGAAGAATGTTGGGACAAAATCCTTGGCTAATGTGGATAATGGAAAGAACTTGTGTGATTCTGATCCTTCTTGTGCTCAATCAAAATTTCAAATATCTAGTTCGTAAGTAGGTGGGAAATTGGTAAGAGAGATTTCGACAGGATGTTCTATCCTTGGAGGATGTGTTGGGGGTTCTGAGAAGAATTTCAGGTCAGACTCTCTGGCTGAAGTGGATATTGGAAGGAAGCTACGTGAGTCTAGTCCTTTTTGTAGGGTTTGTGTCCCCCCTTTGGATTCCTTTCATGGGACGAAGTAGGATCTCAGGAAGGAGAAAGATGTTCCTGATTCTAACAAGGAAATGTTTTCAGAAGGGCTGAAACCCTGGTCTTCTCTTTTTGGAAAGAAACCTACAGGAAAACCTCTTTTCATGCTGGTGACTGCTAAGTCTTGCTGGGAGAAAGTTGAGTTTCAAGTTTTTATTTCAGATCCTTTAGTTGATTTTTCTGTGTCCTCCATGGATTTCACCCTAGTGGGTAAATTTTTAGGAGCAAGACTAGTTCTTGAATCTCTTAGAAAAATGGTTAAAAGGAAATTGATTATTCAAGGAGAATTTGATATTGGCCCAATGTTGAATGGATTCTTCTCTTTTGTTTTCAATTGCATTGAAGATATGAATATGGTTCTTTGTGGGGGACCATGGTCTTTTGGTAAATGTTCTCTCAAAATTAAAAAATGGGAGCCTAACATGGATCTTTCAGATTCTTTTTTCTTAACCATCCCCATTTGGGCTAGAATTCTTGGTCTCCCTTTAGAATTTTTGCATGAGGACATTTTCAAAGGTATTGCCAATTCTTTTGGTGAATTAGTGGCACTAGATAATACTATAGTTTCCAGAACCACTCTCCAAAGTGCCAGACTTTTTGTTAAAGTGGCCGATCTGAATCATCTCCCAGACAAGGTGGAACTAATATCCAAACTTGGTAAAAAGACTCAAGATTTTTTTTTTGAAGATCTGCCTAACTCTTGCTATGCTTGTAAAAAAGGGGCATCTAGTTAAATACTGTCCCTCCAAAAGTAAAAATCATTCGAACAGTGTTCCAAATGGGAAAAAGACCAAGATCCAGCAAAAGAAAGTATGGAAACCCAAAGATGATTCTATATCATCACATGCTAAGGTGGATAAAGAGCCTTCATTTGAGAAAGAAATCTTTGAGAAAGAAGGACATGGTTTTCAATCTAATACCATAATGCCTGAGCAAAGAATAGATGATCTAGCTGATTTATCAAAACAAATTGTTATTTATCAAAGGATAGAAGATCAAAGGAGAGATTTAGAGGATAAATCCATGCTAGAGGAAGGTGAATTATTGGTTGAAGCTAGAAATCAATCAAAGATGCGTGATCTTCCTATTTCTCAGTCCACAGAGTTCCAAATTTTGTCTCAGGTAGATTATGACCTTCCTTTGGATGAACCTCCCCCCCTAGATGCTGTGATTGAAAAAGGAGATAACTCAAAGCATAAACCAAACCAAAGAAAAAGAGCTGATATTAAGAACATTACTAAAGGGGTAGAGACTAGAAGTAGCAAAAAAGTCCAGTAAACCAAGATAAATTCTCTTGCTTCTACTCTAGATAAATATGGAAAAAGAGTAGAACAGCAGTCCAAGGTGAAACTAGATGTTGGTTGTCTAGAAAAATCTAGAAGAAGAACCACTAAGGAAACCAGAGAGTTAGAAAGTATGTAGAATATTGCTGATGGCAGGCATGCCAACTATTCTAGATTTTACTTCTAAAAAATAGATATGAAAATCATTATTTGGTATATTAGGGGGTTGAATAGTATTCATAATTTAGATATTGTTAGGATTTTGTTAGATAACAAAAGCCTGAGTTTCTCCTGCTTCAAGAATAAGCACTGGAGAAAGAACATTTCTAAGGAAGTTGCGACTAGAAGAACAAATTTGATCAACAATCCTAGGTGATTTTCTTTGTCTAGGAGGTTTCTCTAGGTACCTCGCTTTCCAGTCTATTTTTCCAGGTTCTAGTGTCCTCGCCAGTTTCTTTTTCTGAACACTTCTATTGGTTTCAAGTCCTTGCTTGACCTGGTTTAATTGTACTACTAGTTTCAGGTCCATTTAAAACCTGGTAGAGCTTCATGGTATATCTTTCTTTTTGATGTAAAGAGTTTTGAGGCCCCTTCAAAACTTGCTTTTACCTTAATCTAAAACAATACTTTGAGGAATTGGCTACTCAATAATAACCCTAGCTTTTTCTGGATCCACACTTAAGAAATCTAATGAAGTACCATTGCCCAAAAATACTAACTTTTCCTAACAAACTTTACTCTTTTCATTATTGATAAATAACCTTTCTACTCGATGCATTTCAAGTAATATTCTCAAATGTTCTACATGCTTCTTTAAGGAATTACTAAAGATTAAGATATCATGAAAATAAACTATCAAAAATTTCCTACTATGCATTCTAAATAGTAGGCATAACATTAAGAAACCCCCTCCCAGAAAAATATATAAATTTGTGGTAAATCCAACATTAGCTTCAGGGAGAAAAAATTAATCTCTATTTGTGATTTTTTCCAACATTAGGAAAAGTTTAATTTTAGATGCAATTTTTCTTTGACCATTAAAAATTTTCATAAAATTGAGGCAAATTTGTCCCTTGTGATCAAAAAATAAAATGTATAAATAAAATATTCTCATTTATTAGAATATTATACATATTGTATAAGGCAATTTTCCCCATTTATTGGAAAAATATATATATATTGTCTTATGGGATTTATCTCATTTATTAGTAAAAATATATAATGGATTAGATAATTTTCCCATCTATTTAAAAGCATATATAATCCATTAGAGAATGTGGTAGAAAATGATGTTATCAATTAACGAGTCAATGAATAGAAATTAATTGTATGTTTTTTAAATTGGTAGTCAGATTATCAAAAGATTACGTGTAGTGTTAAATCAAAGAGTGATAAGAAAATGGTGTATCTATAGGATGGCATGTATGTGTAATGTCCTATTGCATTTATGGAAGAGTGGAATTTGGTTGAAAAAAAATTGTTTAAATTGTAGACACCCTGGTCAATGGTTTCCATTATCAGAAATGTAGCCAATTGCTAAAAATGGGACTGCCAGTGGAAGAGGGATTGTCAAATGAAAATCCAAGCCCTATTGTCAACTCATATCTGATTGTGGAAATGGAAGAGGAAAAAAGTGATCTTACTATTGGACTTATTGCAACTTCATAGGTTATCTTTACTAATCTCAAGGAGGTCATCAAAGAGCTGGAAAATGTAGACTTCTGTGCAATGTTCGTTGAAATGGGTCTCAACCCTACTAATTTTGAAGAACAAATTGCAAATGCAATGTAATAGAAAAACTAAAACTTCAATTCTTTTAGGATTTTTTGAAGGATAAAAGAAGTGTTACACAAAGAATCATCGATTTACTTAGGGTTTATTTTTCTAAAATATATTATCAAGAAGTATATAAATTTAAAATGTAACAGTTCAAAGCTTTCACTTCCCTTTTTGAGGGAAACCACAACCTTTTTTTGTATAGTATAGTATGTGTGTTTATGTATACACACATGTGCATGCGTGCACACACATGCACACATGCACACATATGTATGCACGCTCGCGTGCATGCACACACACACACACATGAAGATGAAATGTAAAGAAGATATAGAGAATATAATGCAAAGTAAACCCCTTTTTGTTGATATTTGATATTTTTTATATTTTAGTGGCATGGTGTTTTCTTTTGGGCTCTAATTATTTTATAGTAATCTGATGATGTATTTAATTATTACTTTCCAAATTTTTTTCAAATGTAATTTCAATTTTTAGTAATTATCTTTTGGTTAGTAGTAGTACATAGTATACCTGCAATCAAGAATTGATGTCTAAATTGATGGATTTTTGAGAAATATTTCAAATAACATGTCATATCTCCAACATACATTTGTAACCGATAAAATTCATCCAAAAACTATTGTATGATGATAATATATCAACTATTGAAGGTTTATTTGGGCCAAACATCTTGAATGAAGTCTCAACCTTGTTCAAGTCTTCAAAATGGTGACACATCTTCTTCTACTCTATAAAATTTATAGTGGACATTAAATAAATGTCTTCTCATTGTTAATGACATTCCCTCTTCCATTGGCTTCGTATGCATCATAGCTTTTTTTGCACAAACTTGCATTTATGTGGAAGATTTTTAAAGGTTTAATCATTTAAAACAATTGAACTAAATGCCAGAATTATAAATGTTTAGGGACCATCACTCACCCACTTAGCTTATTTATAGGAAATTGAGCTTCTTCTTATATAATTTCTCATATCATTTTGGTAATCATTTTTCTAGTAGTTATACTTGTAGTGCTTGTTAAATTTTGGTCTGGTTTACTTGGTATGGTAAATTGGTATTCATTTCTCTATAGTCAATAGTCTATAGTCATTGTTATATAGTTAATTATTTCATAAATTGTGAATCAAGATGGACACTCTAATTCACCTAACATGCAAATTGGAAGAGGAACATAAGGCTTTGTTAGGCAACATCCCTGATGAAAACCTATTGTCAATTTGCAATGAGGTTGTGTTTGTTATGGATTTCATTATTCATACTATGAAAATGGTTTTGGGGTACAAGTTTTTTGAGAATAAGAATAGGTATTGTGTCAACACAAACACGTTGTCCCATTTTCTAACCTCTCTGCTTGACCTCAGAGAAGAAAGGGTCACCATTTTGTTGATCTTGAGGAATATTTTTAAAGTAGAATACCTAGGTGATGACATTGACATTGTTGCTCATGCAAGTTTATGGGTGGGGATCTCTTGGGCAAGTGAAATCCACAAGCTTCTATAACATAACCAAAATGTGGTCCTACAACTGTTTCTGTAAGGCCTGACTACTGGGTAGTTGAAGTGCCATAAGAAATGGGTACAAATTGGCTTGGATTTTCTTCAAAAATGATATAATCTTGATGAAGTGGTACAAGACAACTAGTGGCTTCAAGAATTTATAGCCTTAGTAAGGTCTCATGCTTTCTACACAAGCTATACAGTAGTGGGTAAGTGCACCAAGTTGTGGTACCAAAAAGGTGACACCTTTTTTTTCTTCTTCTAGTTTTCAATAGCATGTACGTGCTATAGTGTGCACGTGCTATAATGCATACATTCTATAGCATGTATGCACTTTATAAAAACCCAAAATATTGTAAATGGACGACATACCCATAGCCCATTCATTTTTTCTCTATTTTCCTACTTCCCCTCCTCACAACGCATATGCAGATTGAGAGAATAGAAGGTTTTTGCCACCCACCTTGCCAATCTGCCTCCTTGTTGTTGAAGTTTGAGATTGCAAGCATGCCATATGTTGTATAACCTTCTTTTTGCATTGTTTTTTCTTTTTTTAATTTTTTTTTGTAGGTTTTTTTCAATTTTTCTTTAAATTTGTTTATTTATTTAGACTTCAATTGATTTCTTATTAGGAAATGTGAATAATGAACCAGAAAATCCCCAAGAAGATAAAAACCAAAACCCTCCACAACAAGAACAAAAATTTTTGCAACCTGAACCAATTGCAAGACTTCCTCCTAGCACACAAGAAAACATTTTAAATAGGAAAAAATGAATTAAAAGCACTCATTGGTAGGTTGAAATCTTGTGGACAAACCAATCCAATGAGAGCTCAATTGGCATCCTCCCTCGAGTCCATTAAGACCCACATAGCTTATGTTAGTGGTCAGTTAGATGTTTTGTGGGTTAAGAGGGATGAAAAAAAAAGATATTATGCAAATAAATTATCATATCAAGATGTTAAAAAAAGGATATACCATAAGGTAGGATTTGTGCATTATTTATAAAGCCTGGTGAACAAGATACTGTTAGAGAGAGTACTAAATGGCTCCCCATCCATTGGTGCATACAAGATGGTATTAGAAATAATTTTTGGGATAGATGGTGGATGGTTTTTGATGCCCTTCCTTGAAATAATCATGAGTTCCCGATGTATTTCTTAAGGAAATTGTATTGTGAGTTTGTCCTTGGGGAGATCCCCAATTATTTTGATACATTAGACTCTCAGGGTAGAGGTGGGGGGTCATCATTTGAGAGGCTAGGGGCATGTCATGACCCTAATGTAGTTAAGGGACCTGTGGTCAAGCTACAGGGTGAGCATGTGACTATTCCTTCAGTTGTGAAGGAACATGTAGAGGCCAATGCTCTAGGGACTATTAGTGCTTTGATGCAAATTATCATTCATTGCATGAGTCCATTAGTTGAGGAGGAGCCTTCTGGACATCATGGTCACATGTGCACATCATGCGGATCCTTATGCACATTTGGAAATCATGTTGAAGATGGTGAGGATGATGGGCTAGTGACTAATTAGTTCCTGAATGAGACATTTGGCATTGACACATAGATAAATTACAATTGTAATAAACTAATTTGATCACATTTCATATGTATAGCGAATGACTAGAATTAATTAGCATGTATTCGCATTGTCCAAAATTCAGGGTTAGAGTGTTGGTGGCCTTGGTAGTGATCCCTTGGGCCCATTTTTCATCTCGTTGGTGAGTCTAGAGGTATGTATCAATTTAATCATTTAAATTAATACATATATTTATTAAGCAATCATATGAAGGATTGACAAAAAAATTTATGCATATGCATAAGTTCTCTATAGAAATGTCAACATTCACTATGAACTTCGAGCCTAGAAATGATACGAGCTTCATAGAGGTACATTTGTTTCATGTTAATTATAAAATTCATTTGATTATATTTGTTTCATGTTTCATGTTACATTTAACATGTATTGTATGACATGCAGCTCTTGACATCTGAGACTCCTCCTCATCTTTGGTAGTTTGTTGATTGTGGAATGGCTACAACTAAGGCTAATTCATAGCCATTGACTGAGGTATGAAAGAATTTTCTTGGTTTTAGTTGTTGTTTATAATAGTTAGTATCAAAATTTCTAATGTTATTTATAAGTGATATTGATTCAATTATTGTAGGGTCTTGTCACACCCAATCGTCCATGAGCCTTTGAGGTGGACTTGCAAAGCAACTATATGATGGTGGTAAGAAAATAATTAAATTTGTGTGTACATATATTTTATCTCAATGAATAATAATTATTGATTCATATATACTTTATTTGTATTAGCTCAAGTTAGAGAAGAGCCTCAATAAGAGGATGAGCGAGCATTTGAGGAAGACCCCATCATCATCACTGTCTCCCTCCACATGACAATCGAAGACCTGTAGAGAATTGTTTCCTTCCTCTCATGGGAAGGAGAAGATATAGTTGATAGACATACATGTATAGGCATCAGTGGACATATATGTTGGATTTTATGTTAGTGGACATATTCGATAAATATTTGATATATATATGACATTTTATATTTGATGTATTACATTTATTTGATGCATGAAATTATAAGACTTATGACATTATTGGTTAATATATGATATGTTTGTTCATGCATGACATTATTGGTTGTCATAATATATTATGTGTTTGTTAATGTATGACATTACTGGTTATCATTTTATAATATATGTTTGTTCACATATGACATTATTGCTAATCATCGTATATTATATGTTCCTTCATGTATGAAATTATTGGTTAACACAATATATTATATGTTCGTTCATGTATGACATTATTGGTTATCATAATATATTATATGTTCCTTCATGTATGACATTATTGGTTATCATAATATATTATGAGGTTGCATGGGTACTTGTACCCACACCCCTGGTACTCATACCCATGTACCCAAGTACTGGGTACTTGGTGGAGAGCATCATAGCTAAGGACCTTGATTGAGATTTTGGTTTTTTTTTTCGGTTTTTTGTTTGTGTATCAGCACATTTCTTATCAAGTTTAATTCAATACCTAATCAGTTCAAAACTTTGATAGAATATTGATTAACAATAAAATTTATCATTATTTAAGCATAAGTTTAGCATTTCCAATATGTCATCGTCATATGATTTATTATCTTGTTCATGTTTAAATTTTTCCTTCTCTGTTATTTGTTTATCAAGCTTAATTCAATACTAATTGATTTGATACAATATTGATCAGGAATAAATTTTATTAGTATTAAAGCTAGAAATTTATCATTTGCAATATGTCATTGTCATATGATTTATGATATTCTTGTTCATGTTTAAAGCCTACCTTCTATCTTATGCATCTAACCATTTATCATAAATTATTATTACAAACATATAACAAATCTGAAATTGAAAATAATACATTACATTTGCAAACTTTATCACTGTTCTTGATTTGAAAAATCATTTTCATGACTCATAAATTTAGGTTTTCTATAAATATAAAAGTATAATTAAAACTAAAGTTTGACATACCCAAGTAACCTCATCCCCTATTATAAAAAATAGCCATACTTGTACCCGTACCCATACCCATACCCTAAGTACCCCTGTCCCCATGCAACCTTGTATATTATATGTGTATCTTGGTGTTTTCTGTACACCTATGTGGTCTATAGGATCTCTTTATACTTAGAACATCCACTAACCTTGACTAACCTCCTCACTAGGTTAACTGATCCAAACTTGTAGCATCACTCCCTTACTCTTCTAGGAACAATATCCCTCCAAAGGTTTTATAGGTCTACTAGGGTACCATAGAACTCCCTAGTCTATACAAGGTTTCTATGATTTCCTAAGGTGTTATTGGAACACTTTTACTATGCTTGAATGGATAACAACAATGGGTTTGTACCTGATTTCAAGATTTCTTCACAAAAGGGCTACAAGGAGAGCCCCTAATTAGGCCTCTACCTAGATTTCTAGGTCCAATAGCTCCTTTGAGATGAAAAATAACCCAATCTACCTTCAACAAGCACCATAAAGATTTCAAACTAAGGTCCTTGTTGACTTTATTCATGCTTAGGAATAATAGATTTAACATTGGATCTCATTGTAAGGCCATAGTTACAAGATTGGCATTTTATAAGCCCTTGTTATTTACAAGATTGGTCATTAATTATCCGATGCATAGTTATTTACATTTTTTTCATGTTAACATCCTTTAAGGATCATAAAAATAAGGTTAGGACCAATTTTGGTCACTAGATATGCAAAATTGCAAAATATGCAAAAATTGCTCTAAAAGTTGTCAAAGCAACTTCTTAAAAAGTTGCTAAAACTTGTAAAATCCTCTCCTAAATGTCTAGTTGGTTCAAACCACTCATATAACCATTGATAGAATCCTATATAATCCCTTATAGGTGGGTGATAGGACCGATATGTAATTTTGGCATTGAAAGCAATAAAATCAACATTTTCTCTTGCATAAACACATGTTGCAGACCCTGGTACAGACGTGTACAGATGATTGAAGATGTCTCAATGGATCTAAAAGTTAGGTAATTTTATCTATTTCATTTTTCAACAAGTCTCATGTTCTAACTCTTCATATTTTGAAATTTATTCAATTTTTTTTGCCGGCTTCCTAGAAATCAGCCTACAAGGGCTGGGTTATTTTGGCATATTCCACAATGAGAAATTAATTCTCTTTGGTGGAATACAAGGTGTAATAATTTACTTTCATATTCTGCAATTTTTTTTCCAGAAGATGCAAGGAGGTGAGTTTGCCGCCATACCCAAGGTGTGCTTCATGAAGAGTACACCAAATCAACATTTACAACAGTCCTTCTATATTGAGTTCTTGGGTTCACTAGACGCTAAGATCCTAGAAATTTGTCTCATTTACATGCCCCCACATGTTCTAATTGTTGGATTGTATTTTCTCTTTGTAGAAAGTGTGCCTACAGTGCAAACAGAGCCCTAATTAGGCCTTCAAATCTGATCTAATGTTGCAATAGCAACAACCTCCATTCTTCTCCATTCTTGGAAACTTTTGCATGTTTCATAAGACCCATAAGGGTGTCCAAATCACTAGTCAAGTCATCATGTCCTTTGGAAGAATCCAAATTTACACCTCTTCCTCATTCTAGGAGGGCTACAAGCCAATTTAGTGGTTTTTCAAAGCAACTTCATACTATAAGTTTTCTTTGATGAAATGAATCCTAGATTCATTTTTTTAGGACCTAAATAGGCCATGCCAATGATTTTAGGCCACACCTAGTCTTTGTATTCAGTTTTTGGGGTTTGATCCCTCTTTTGGCCAAGGGAATCCAGTAGTGCATATTGAGTTTTTGGTGCTTGGTACTTGGGTAGACCTAGTGATTAGGTTACCTTGTCTTGTGGAGTTGTGATAACCTTCCATTAAGCCCATCTCCATACCTATGATAGGTATTTGGCACTAGGACCCTTCACCTTGGGTGTTGAGGAAATTTGAGCATTTCCACCATTCCTTGTTATTTGAAGACTTCTACTATGTACTACTGCATCACTTTGTCTTAGAGTTTCAACACTGCTAGACTAAGAAAAATTGATACATAGGACCCATGCTCAAGGATTTTTAGGGTCTCAAGGTGCATATAGGCCGTGCAACAAAAATAGAAAAATTGAGGGTTTGGTATGACTTTCTTGGCTACCTGTTGTCCCCACTTTTAAAAAATCTTCCACACTTCATCAGGACTCCTCCTCCTTAAGTTAGAACCTCCTCACACCCCTCTTCAATCCCTCAGAAGGGAAATTAAAACTACTCCCTATTGTAGACAATTAATTTCTTTATACGTCCCTTCCCTATGAATCGATTCACTACATCATAGTGAGAGGAAATTTTTAATATATTTATCTTGCCAAATCAATAATTTCTCATAAATCTATTGTGCCTAGTTTGACGATGGAATCCTTGACACAGTAGATTTTTGAAAAAATGAGTATAATCCATGCATGGAACAATACCAATGTAAAGTGACATTTTTGTTTGACGGTTGAATCTTTTGGGGCTGGTTCACACTAGCTTCTATCTAGCCATCAGAAACCTAGATTTTACTAAGTAGAGTTGAAATAAACTAAAGTTCCTTTTTGCTAAGATTTAAATTTTCATAACCAGATAGAAGATCTCAATAATCTATGAGTTTGTGTGGCAAGATTTATATTTTAATTGTAAATGCTTTTATTTATCTAAGATATATCTTTGTCACATTTGAATTCTAATGAATATTTTTTATGATTTGGGATGCAAAGAGCTATATATCCCATAAATCTAATATAAGTAGCATTATAAATCTAAATACAAATTCAAAATATATAACAAGAAGTTAGATGCAATGAACAACAAATTGATGCCCAACTTCATAAATTCTTATTGAAACCCAAGCAAATTTGCATTGCAAAATGAAGAAAGAGCTGGCTTTATTTAACAATATTTTCATATTTGCACTACTAAAATTAGAGTCTATCAAATTTATTTTACAATATTCTCATGCCTATGACATGGTATTTTTTTACAAAGCTGGATTTTGAAAAGTCTACTCTTTAGAATCTACCATTCTCCTAGTTTCAAAAGACCTTATCAAAAAACTATTCCCAAACAAAACTCCAAAAAATAAAGCTCTCTTTAAATAATTCTACAACTTATGCACTCAACCCCCCAAAATAATATGTGCACTAGCTTCTACAAAAAAAAGTTAACAAAAGAAAAAAGCAACCCACTCCTAGAATTGTTGGGGACACCTCCCCTATGCCCTATGCTATTGAACAATCCATTTATTTATTTACTAGTCTTGGATTTCTCTTCATCTAATTCCTAATGCATCATACAAAGAGAGTGAATTTTCAAATTCAATTTCTTTTCCACCTAAATGGCATGCATCAATGAGCATTAAACCTTATTATGTTAACAATACTATCCAAGTTTTCAACTCCTATTCCTACGATAATAGCTTGCACCAGCTTTGGCCCCTCTCTCATTTTTTATATAGAAGTCAACTTTTGAGTGAAATATTTTCAATCTCCATAATAGATCAAGGGTCAATTGATGTGGGTGAAATTTATATTTTTCTACTTCATATATTTTTTATCTTGTTGTTGTCATTAAAAATATCTACAAGTGTTTGTAAGCTAACATTTTGTCCCTGTGAGGAAAAGTACCTCCAAAACATATGATAAAATTCTTGCATGGCTCTCTTCAACCTCTCCTAATGATGCTTCTAAGGAGAAATCAAAAGAGAAGAATAGGAAATCATTTGTACCAAAAAGAAGACCAAGGCTTCAAAAATGACCAAATTCATCATTCATGAGATAGACTCTAACATTGATGTCTTAAAAGAAACTAAGACACCTTGTCACTCCAAGAGACTTGTGATACAATATGTAGAAAAGGGGAAGAAAATGAAAGTGGACTCTAAGTCAAATGAGGGAGAGGAGAATATGAGTGATGAAAAAGAGGAAAAGGAAAAAGAGGTTGAGATTAAGGTTTGTTTTGAGACAACTAGTAGCTCATCCCATATCCCTAAAAGCCTCAAAATGGAACCTTTGGACCTCCCTTAAGAAATATCAATAGAGGAAGTTGTTAAACCACATGTGATTAGTAAGAATACAACTATCCTAGGTGTGCAGTGCGACAAGTGTGAGGAAACTATGGAAGAGCTTAATAAAGTCAAGGAAAGAGTTACAAGGTTGGACAAGAAGATGTAGAATAACTCCCATTTTTCATTGAAAGTCATGCACATATTGACCACATCTTTATGCTAGTTGAAGAAGAATGCACTTGAAAAGAAGGATAATGACAAAGGTAAATACAAGGAGCTCTACAAATTTTCCACTAAGTATTAGGCAACAGTGATGCTTAACATATGATGCAATCAAAAGGAAGCTCAGGGATTTTTTCCCTTGTTCTAGATATTTTTAAATATTTTTAGTGGCCTCTATGACCTTTATATAAACTTTGTTATTTATTCTAAGTATTTCTTCACAAAAAGGCTACTAGAAGAACCCCTAATTAGGCCTCCACTTGGATTTATAAGGCTAATAACTTATTACCCTTATGGATTCATCAGACTTGGCCTTAAGAACATTTTTTTCACATAGTCCATACTCAAATATTTTTTAGCTTTTAGGCAACCAAAAATTTGTACAACAATAATGCAAAAAAATGAGGGTTTTGGGGGTTTTGAGGGCTGCCTGCTATCCTCAACTTTTGAACACCTTATTCAACTCATAGAAACTTTTCCTCTTCAAGAACTAACCTTCTTATATCCCTCTTGAATCCATCCAAAGGGTAAGTCTTGAATCTTTATACTTTTCTCTTGAGAAGTACTTCTTTGTTGATTTCTCCTAGCTAGGCATTACCAACAAAGATGAAGGAGGAAACTTCAAAACCTATCCTAGCTTGAACACACAAGAATGAGATATATTCTCTCATTTTATTCACATACTTCTTAAGAGAAGTTTATTACACCAAAATGAAATGGTGGGAGCCTTGGAAGGGTGCTCTTGCACCATATACTTTCGTACTTTATATATCTATTTACTTCGACTTTTTTTTTTAATTGCCTCTCATGAAACTATCATACATTGGTGATGTTGAGATAATGGTTGTTGCACATATTGCATAATATTGTTATTTTATTATTTTATTTTATTATGTAATGTTGTGCCTAGATGGATGTGCAACATGTAAAGATTCCCATGGGATATTCTTGATGAGTTGTATTGTAACATTGTGATAATATTTCATGTAATTATTTAATATTGGGGAAAAGAATTAAATGTCCAATATTAAATTTGGGGTCAGTGGGTTAGGTAGCACATGGTTTTAGTACATGGTTTATATAATACCACTTGGTGGTTTTGTGGGACTTGCTACTATATAAGCAGCCTCAAGGCTAGTTGTTGCAAAGAGAGACAAGAAGAAAAAAAAGGCAAGAGTCGAGCGGGACAAGGCTTGATAGGTTAGCCAAGGAAGCATTTGTGAAGGTTGGAAGCATGGCATGGGATGTGTGGATTCATGCCAACCATCTCCATACACCATGAAGAAAACCATCTCCACATACCATGAAGAGCCATCCCCACATACCATGAAGATAACCAAGAACTCCATGAGTCCTCAAGATCTAACCATCTTCACACCATGAAGATAACAAGTGCACCATGGAAATGTCAAAGACGCTTCTGCAACAACAGGATCTAAGATAAACCTCCAACATCTGCAAACACTCAATAAATATATCAATGGCAACAACTCCCACTCAACTATGGTACCAAGTCTCCCATGGCATCATAAAATCCATCTCCTATATGAAGATCCAAACCAAACTAAGAATTAATCCTGCACTATCACCCCATCACTGTCACAAGCTCCCACTAAACCGTATATCCAAGCTATCCATGACATCATGATGAAAAACCATCCTCTAACCATGAGAAGCAACCAAGGCATCAAACCATCAAAGAACTCAAAGTGCACATCATGAGCTCCTCAAAAGAAACCAAATAACCATGATCCTCAACCAAGAAGATATAACACTATAAATGAATCAAAAAATCCAAGCTAATGAACATTGAGGATGTACCTGTATAACCAATCATGTCATGCCAAAATCCATGACACCATGATCACATCCATGAACTGAGCATCTGGCTCTCAATATATCTAACCTATAAGCATAAAATAGTCAACCACAATCCTCCACCATGACTGTACCTGGTAACAATATCTCATCCCTTCTACATGAAGAAAATATTAAATCATGTGACTTAGGGCATAGACAACCCAAATCCAAGCCACCAATCTGAATATGCATCAATAATGAAGATCAATGGGCAAAGACAACCCATAACCAAGCTATAAATGCAACCTATAAGTATAGACCACTTACAACACTACACAACTTGTAGATCTAACAAGTCATCATACATATCCAAACCAAACACTGATAACCATATCATCATGAGACCAATTTGAAGTATGAACTAAGTATACAATGACATCAAATCTTAAATCTCCAATGCCATAAACTCATAATGTTACCATAGTCAAAATATATCTATAAACTATTTAAATCAATATATCAATAAATAAATCATGCCAAACATGCACCAAATCTGAACCAATGTGTAGAGCTTTTCGTTGACTACTTGAAGTCCAAAATTTGACTCTGTATGCCCAAGTTATGCCCTAATCCGTGCTCAAAATAAATAACATCTGAATTTAGGGCTCTTAAAACCTAACAAAATTTTAAAATCACAGAACCAAACCTACACCATGTTGTAGTGCTCTGAATTAGCTTTCCAACGCCTATAAGAACTCTGAAATTCAATATTTTGAGAGAAAGTTATGGCCATTTTACTAAGACAATCTTTTTACCATTTTTAGTACGATTTTTCAATTTTTTAATTTTTTTTTTCAGTGACGAAAATTTCAACGAGATTAAATTTGACGACCATCATGGGTTGAAACCAAAAAACTCTTTCATTTCCTCTAAACATGGCCAATCTAGGGCATATTATAGATCAAAATTTATGAAAATGTTGACCTAGATCCAATGTTGAGGTCTGTTTTTACTCAGGAGGTCATTTATGCAAGCTACCCCCCAAAACCCTCATTTTAAATGAAACATCCAAAAAAATCCTTTTCTCCAACAATTTCACATGCCTAAATATTTTAACATCCCATCATAAAAGCAAATCCAAAACCCTTAGATCTGCAATAAATCATTCATATATCTTGCCCTTTCTTTTATCCTCTCATGCATTCCCATGGATTTAATCTTGGGTTACAATAATAAAACCATAGCATGAAGAAAACCATTTCCACATACCATGAAGAACCATCTCTACATACCATGAAGATAACCAAGAACTCCATGAGTCCTGAAGATCTAACCATCTTCACACCATGAAGATAACAAGTGCACCATGCAAATGTCAAAGACACTTCTGTAGCAATAGCATCTAAGATAAACCTCCAACATCTACAAACACTCAATAAATATATCAATGCCTTTCTTCATGTAGAAGGGATGAGATGTTGTTACCAGGTATAGTCATGGTGGAGGATTGTGGTTGACTATTTTATGCTGATAGGTTGGACACTTTGAGAGACAGATGCTCGATTCATGGATGTGATCATGGTGTCATAGATTTTTGGCATGACATGATTGGCTATACAGGTACATCTTTGATGTTCATTAGTTTGGATTTTTTCTGATTTGGTTATGGTGGTATATCTTCTTAGTTGAGGATCATGGTTATTCAGTTTTTTTTGAGGATCTCATGATGTGCACTTTGAGTTCCTTAATGGTTTGATGCCTTAGTTGATTCTCATGATTAGAGGATAGTTTTTCATCATTATGTCATGGATAGCTTGGATACATGGTTCAGTGGGAGCTTGTGACAGTGATGGGGTGACAGTGCAGAATTAGTTCCTGGTTTGGTTTGGATCTTCATGTAGGAGATGGATTTTATGATGTCATGGGAGACTTGGTACCATGGTTGAGTGGGAGTTGTTGCCATTGATATATTTATTGAGTGTTTGTAGATGTTGGAGGTTTGTCTTAAATCCTGTTGCTGCAAAAGCATCTTTGACATTTGCATGGTGCACTTTGTTATCTTCATGGTGGGTGAAGATGGTTAGATCTTGAAGACTCATGGATTTCTTGGTTATCTTCATGGTATGTGGAGATGGTTCTTTTTGGTATGTGGAGATAGTTTTTTCTTCATGGTGTGTGGAGATGGTTGCATCTTGAGGACTCACAGGGTTCTTGGAAAAGGTGAGGTTTATGCTTTTATTTGACATGTTATCCTTGGTATAAGGATGGTTTCATTATTATGTCATGGTATACTCTTGATACACATTTAGAGTTGTGACATGTTATAGTATGTTCATATGGAGCATGTTATCTCTTTAGTTGAGATGGTTAGATCATATTGTCATGTTTATGTTGTTGAGGCCATGGTTGGAACTTTGACATTGATCTTGGTTTAGTTTCTTGGTATTGAGAACACTGATCATAAACTGGATACTTCATGATATTTCTATGTTTTATTTGGAGTTAGCATGGATTGGTTGGTTACAGGTGCTCATGGATACTTAGAGACGGTGGTGATGCTGATTTCTCTTGGATTAGAGAAGTATTTTTTGGGATAGCTGACGGTTTCAATAAGAAGTCTGAGGGGCAGTCACCTAATATGGACTTGAGAGGAGATTGTTCTTAGATGAGTCTTGGTTAGAGACTTGGGTATCTTGACGAGCATTCTCATTCCCCACTCTTGGTCTACTTGGTGGTTTGCTACTTGAGAGGTATAGCCAATTGCTTCTCTTAGTTGCATTATATTTATGCTTGTCTTTCATGGATATGGATCTTGAGCTATGGTACATGAGTTAGTTCTGGAGGGTTCATTTGAGAGATGGTTTAGCATTGGTTATCTCTATTTGCATATGTTATTATGCTAGTTGAGTTTGGGAGATGGTTTTATATTGGGCATATTCCTTGGATTAGGAATGGTTATTCCTTGAGTTAGGAATGGTTTATTGAGTTTGATCTTCTTGTGAGAGGCTTACATCCATGATGAGTTATATGGTATGGTTTGGGTGTTGTTAAGGCTTCTTGTTGGAGTTTTATGTAGGAGATCATACTTGCACATTTTACATCTAGAGGTGTGTGTAGAAGGACATGATACAGGTTATGATTTTCATGGTTTCTCTAGTCTTGGTTATCTTCTTGGATGTTTGGTTTTTCCTACATTGGATTTGAGATTGGTTGGAGATTGTGATCACTGGTTTGTGCTCATGCATGTCATGTGAGAGATGACATGGTTATTTCTTTCTCTTTCCTCTGTTGGTTGTGGAGAATTTGGGAGACTATTGGAAACTTGTTATGAGAGTTTTTCTTGCAGGATATTGGTTTATGTATTGTGGATGTCCTTGATACTACATGGATTCACTTCTTTGAGATGTTGTTGAGTGGATTGGTTATAGATTTGGCATTATCTTTTATAGTGGGAGCTTCTTGGTATATATGTGGTAGGTATTGCTCTTGAGGCTTGTGATTGCCGCTTGTAGATTGGATATGTCGATAATATGAGATTCACTTGTTATACCTTTGAGGTATGGATAGTTGGATGGGTTTGGCACTTGCTATGGGTGCTATTTCAGCTATGGGTATTTTGACAACTATGGATACATGAGATTACCTTTGGATCAGGTTATTTGTGCTTGGAATTTTAGTTGGTACAGGATTTTATGATCTTCTAATGCGACAAGTTGGGTGGCTTTCTCTTTGGATTGCTTCTATGTATGTCAAGTGGTAGTGGCATAATAGGAGGTGAGATCATTCATGTTTGAGATGCTGGATACTTTGATTTTTTTGTGGGTACCAGGATGGAGCACTTGGTGTATTTTGATCCATGATGGTGGATGTGCTGGGAGGGATTGTTCCCTTGTTCATTTATGTGGCTACAGATTGACCCTATGCAATGTATACAATAAGTGGGAGATTGTTGAGATAATGGGTGTTGCACACATTGCATAATACTGTTATATTTTATTATTTTATTTTATCATGTAATGTTCCACCTAGATGGACATGCAACATGTAAAGATTCCCATGGAATATTGTTGATGAGTTGTATTGTAACATTGTGATAATATTTCATGTAATTATTTAATATTGGGGAAAAGACTTAAATGCTCAATATTAAATGTGGGGTCAGTGGGTTAGGTAGCACATGGTTTATGTAATACCACTTAGTGGTTTTGTGGGACTTGCTACTATATAAGTAGCCACAAGGGTAGTTGTTTTAGAGAGAGTAAGAGTGAGAAAGGAAAGAGTCAAGTGGGACAAGGCTTGACAAGTTAGCCAAGGGAGCATTTGTGAAGATTGGAAGCATGGCATGGGATGTGTGGATTCATGCTTGTTCACATAGTTTGCTTGGTTGTGGCTATGGCCATGAAGGCTTCCATGGTTGTATGGCAATGGTACTTTTTCTGAATAATACATGGTGATGGATGCTTTTGGAGGCTGGGTTTTTTCCCTCAATGGGGGTTTCCTAGGGTATATCTTGTGTCACATTTTTTGGGTATGTTGTCTATTCTCTTGCATGTGAATTTTACTTCCATGTTTATTTTAGATCTATGCATAAAACTGTCAAATTTTAGATACCATTGCCGAGGTGCTTTCTTCAAGCCATATAAACTTTTCTTCAATTTGCACACTAAGTTCTCCTTACTTTTGACCTCAAAACCCTATGGCTAAGCCATATATATTTCTCCATCCAAATCACCATCAAGAAAGGCTATTTTAACATCCAACTACTCTAAATGCAAATCTTCAATAGCCACAAGACTTAAAATAGTATGAATAGAAGTCATTTTAACAACAGGAGAAAATATCTCATCAAAATCAATTCCCTTTTTGTTTTTCCTTCCCAATCTTTACAAAACTCACTCTCTTTTGTTTTCCATACACACAATTTTCATAGAAATCTATATTAACACATTTCAGACCTGGTAAAACTTTCTTTGAATGAAGTACTTTCATACCTTTCTCACTCATGTGACCAAGTTTGTTGTGCCACAACGCTGTATCAGAATCTACAGTAGCTATTTGTTCTCCCTGCTCAACTGCAGCAATTGTTCTTGAACATTCATTTTTCTCTGAAATAATCAAAGTAGAAGGAAAAATATGACCTGTACAAAGATATAAGGTGCCTACTTTCAAACCTTTTGCTACTACAAGGGAACCTTTTGAAACCTTCCAATTTTTATCATTAAAAGTAACTACACAACCCTCATCACCAAGTTGCCCCGCTGAAATTAAACTCCTAATTAGCCTTGGAACAAGTCTTACCTCATGTAGTAGCCAATTATTCCCATTATGAAACTTAATCTTAATTTTTCCATTTCCAACAATTTGACAAGGTTCATTATCCCCCAAATAAACAAGCCCAAAATCCCCTTGGACATAATCAGTGAAATAACCTCTATGAGGTGTAGCATGAAATGAAGCACCAGAATCTAAAACCCATGAATCATCAACACTTTCTAAAGATAGAAGCAAAGCATCCTCATCAGATTTGTTACTTACCACATTTGCCTCCTTGCCTCCATCTAATTTATCTCTTTCATTTTTCTTGCGATTCCATCAATCTTTCTTTTTATGACCTGGTTTCCCACAGTACCAGCAATCATTTGGTCCTCTCAATTGAGACCTCTTCCCCTTTGACTTTCCTCTTGATTTTCCATGATTTCCAGAGTTACTTCCTCTCTCAGTTGTTCTGCCCCTGCTTTGTGCATTCAAAGCACTTCCTGATGTAGATCCACCTGAGGATTTCCTACGAGTTTCCTCACTCAAAACAACACTAATCACATCATCATATTTTAGGGTACTAGATCCAAGAACATAATTACTCACCGCCATTACCAAGCCATTTCAGCTTTCGGGCAAAGAACACAAAATCAAGAGAGCCCTAATTTCTTCATCAAAATTGATACCCACAGAAGATAACTGACTAGTAATAGTATTAAACTCATTTAAATGATCTGCAATAGATCCACCTTCTGCCATTTTCATATTAAATAAATGCTTCATGAGAAATACCTTGTTTGAAGCGGAGGGCTTTTCATATAGTGTCGCTAGAATTTTCATCAAATCTTTTGTCGTCTTTGTTTTTGTAATATTAAATGCCACCGATGGTGCCAAACATAACCAAATGCTTCCGAATACCTTTCTATCCAAAATATCCCATTCAGCTTCTGACATAGTTCCTTGATTCTTGGCTTTGTCGTCCAACGACTTCCATAAATCCTTTTGATATAGATAGTCTTCCATTTGCATCTTCCATAACTGGAAGTTCTGCCCATTAAACCTGTCAACCCTCAACTTACCCTCATCTGCCATTGTTCCCACTCAACCGTGAGACTCCCACTTAACTGTGAGACTTTCCTGCAGAGGATAACTGAAAGACAACTTTGCTCTAATACCAATTGTAAGGAAACTTGGCAATAAAAAATATAACCATTTCCACATAACCCATAATAGATCTGAAATGAATACGGAATTAAAATCCACATGGAAGAGAATAGAAAACATACCCACAAAATTGTGACACAAGATATACCCTGGGAAACCCTCATCGAGGGAAAAACCCAGCCTCCAAAAGCGTCCATCACCATGTATTTTTTAGCAAAAATACATGGTGATGGATGCTTTTGGAGGCTCGAGTTTTCCCTCAATGAGGGTTTCCCAGGGTATATCTTGTGTCACAATTTTGTGGGTATGTTATCTATTCTCTTGCATGTGGATTTTAATTTCGTATTCATTTCAGATCTATTATGGGTTATGTGGAAATGGTTATATTCTTTATTGCCAAGTTTCCTTATAGGTGAGGGTCACATGTACCCATAATGATCAAAAGCACACTATTTTAGAAGATCCAAACCATTATTCAATATAAGACAATGAGCTAAAAGACATCACAGTTTAAAAATCTATCATTTAGGAGCATGTTAATGTGATTGGTATTTTTGAATGATAATGCAAGAGGTAGTGAATGTATTCTTTGCTATTCATAAATATGACATTACATAAGATAAGATCCTTGAAAAACCCTCATAATGATGCAAAATAGTGATCTCTATCATTCCTTTGATAGTTTTGACACAACCTTATAAACCTATGGCACATTAGAATATGTGCCATATTAAGCCTACCTCTAATAAACCCTTAAGATCATGAGTTATGATGAGGAGAAAAGTTATGATCCCTTTAGAATCTTCTCCTTCTACACATCACACCATGTTTCCTCCATGATATTTTCAATGTAGGGGAGATAAATAGAAACTTATGAATTCTTGTAAGCCCCTTAATGTGTCATTATCTTTCTTAGGGATGTTTTGGTTCAGCATGCTCGATAACATTCGAGTGCTCAATTGGATGGGATGAGGTTGGGGCTAGTGTTTACCTAGCCACCTAGAGCTAATAGAATAGATAGTTTGATCCCAAGACAAAAGGTGAGAGAGATTTGGCAATTGGAAACTTTGTACTGGCCAACACTACAAGTTTTAGCATCACCCGAGATGATATTGCAAAATCAAAATAAAGTAAGACGTCTAAAATGTGAGAGAGGTTATTGTAGGTCTCTACAACATGGTCGTATAGAAGCTAGAATTGCATCCATACCTCACATGAGCTCCGAGATATGCCCTGTCAAAGATCATTTCCCTATGGCATTTAGTAACCCTTAGGAACGTTTTGGTTTTGTGTGCTCGAGAATGTGTGAGCACTTAACAAGACAAGATGAGGCTTGGGATAGGGTTTACCTAGCCACCTGGAGCTACCAAAACAGATAGTTCGATCCTAGGATGAAAGGTGAGAGAGATTTGGCAGTTGGCAACTTTGTACTAGCCAACACTACAAGTTTCAACATCACCCGAGATGGTGTTGCAAAATTGAAACAGAGTAAGATCTCCAAAAAGTGAGAGAGGTTATTGTAGGTCTTCGCAACATAGTCCTATAGGAACTAGAATTGCATCCATACCTCACATGAGATCTAAGATATGCCCCATCAAAGATTGCTACCCTATGGCATTTGGTAACCCTTAGGAACATTTTAGTTTGGTGTGCCCAAGAATGTTTAAGCACTCAATGGGATGGGACAAGGTTGGGGATAGGGTTTACCTAGCCACCCAGAGCTAATAGAATAGATAGTTCAATCCTAGGATGAAAGGTAGAAAGATTTGGTAGTTGGCAACTTTGTACTGGCCAACACTACAAGTTTCAACATCACCTAAGATGGCATCACAAAATCAAAATAGAGTAAGATCTCCAAAAAATGAGAGAGATTATTTTAGATCTCCATAACTAATTCATATAAGAATTTTAATTGCATCCACACCTTGCACAAGCTCTGAGATATGCCTCATCAAAGATTGTTGCCCTATGGCACTTAGTGACCCTTAGGGACATTTCGGTTTGGCATGCCTGAGAATGTTCAAAAACTTAATAGGATGAGATGAGGTTGGGGATAAGGTTTACCCAACCACCCAGAGCTAATGGAATAGATAGTTCGATCCCAAGACGAAAGGTGAGAGAGATTTGGTAGTTGGCAACTTTGTATTGGCCAACATTACAAGTTTCAGCATCACTCGAGATGGTGTCCTAAAATCAAAATAGAGTAAGATCCCTAAAAAGTGAGAGAGTTTATTGTAGGTCTTTACAACATGGTCCTATAGGAATTAGAATCACATCCATACCTCGCATGAGCTCTGAGATATGCCCCGTCAAATATCGCTACCCTATGGCATTTAGTGACCCTTAGGGACGTTTCAGTTTGACGTGCCTAAGAATGTTTGAGCACTCAGTGGGATGGAACAAGCTTGGGGATAGGGTTTATCTATCAAACCAGAGTTAATAGAATAGACAGTTTGATCTCACGACTTTCTTTTCGACTAAGTTGCAAATTTGAGCGACTTTTACAACTTTCAACAATGCAACTTTGCACAAAAACTGCAATTTTTACATTTTTTACTTGATTCCACTTCTAAAACTTGGAAAATGTTTGGAAAAGCTAAAATAACTTATTTTCAAATACTCATCCATTCACCAATTCCCAATCTCTTGCAAAATTGTTAGCATTTTTGCAATTTTGCTTTGACATCTATTGCAATTTTTTACAATTTTTGACATCTTAACTTTTAGACACCTAAAACTTAACCTAATGACCTTAAGGACCTTTATAACCTTATAAGAAACATAAAAGTCATTTTTTCCTTGAAAAGTCACCTATAGTGCTCATTTTTATGCCTAAAAAGTGGCCCACAGTGTAACAATAGAGACTTGGTCCAAAACAATTATACCTCATCTTTTGATATGTGATAGAGAAGAAAAATGGGTATCCTAATCTTCAATTTTTTTTCTTAATGTTATGGAAAAATGTGAATAAAAATGTAAGAGGACAACATTTTATGCAAGAGGACAACATTTTATAAAAAATTTCTCTTTTTACATCATCATAGCTCAAACCATTTGATGATTGAGTGGAATGGTTGGAAACAACCTATTTAGGCTTGAGAGATTCAAAAATGGATAAAGAGGGAAGATCTAATTGTAAACTTGCTTTCAAATAAATAAAATATACTTGTTTTAGTAAAAAAAAATTGACATTTTACAAGTACAGTATGGAAGAATAAGGGGTGGATGATGACCTTTCTAATCTGAAAGTTGATGCTAAGTGTCTAAAGGGTTTTGGTAGTGGTTTGAAGTTTTTATCCTTTTTCTTTCAAAAGTAATCAAATTTATAAGCTTGTTGGTTTGAGAAACCCTCAATTTTAGGGTTTTGGCATTCAAATGGCCCTAACTTGCTGATGCACAAGAAAAATTTCTTCTCCACTTGCATGAGGAAAGTTAGGGATGTGTACTATAAGACTTTTGCATTTTTGGAACAGGAATTGAAGGCATTGAATTTTGGGAGGAAGCCCTAGGTCAAATATCACCATGTATTTGACCATTTTTAAGGAGACCAAATTAGATAAAGAGATGGAGAGAATTTAAGGACTTGGTGATCAAAAAAATTGTCCTTTTTTGAGTTAGTAGAACACCCTAGAAGTGGAGTTTTGGTTTTATGCACCCATTCCTAACCTCTTTCTTTGAAACCCAAGCCTAACCTAATTAATTAGGCATGTGTACTTAGTCGGGGGTATTATATGCTAGAGTGGAGTCAATCTCTACAACTTGGGGTTTGAGAGAACTTGAAAAAGGGTATCTAAAAGTGTGATTCATTCCTTAAGTCTTTGGAGAAGTCTTGAAGTTAGTGGCAAAAATCACGGATTAGAGACCTAAGAGGATTCGAGGTCCTTCCTTGCAATTTGTGTTGTGGGTTGTTGGGAGTGAAACCAATGCTGAATTTTTCTTAGTTGGGTTGTGAATAAGTAGTTTCTAGCCTTTGTTGGAAGTTGTGAGACATAGAACCATAAAATCCCTATATTATCCAAATAAAGGAAACTTGTCCTTAAAGGCTTGATTTGGGTAAAATTGCTTTGTGTCATACTTTTGTATGGTGAGTCTTAAAACCCTCATAGTGGCTCCTTATAGAGGTATACACTTGTTGAAGTGAAACAAACCAATTATTCAATCCTTTGAATATCTTGAGTGTTGGTTTTGGGATTGGGTCTTCAGGTTGTGCTTCCATTGTTACACTCTGCATCAAATTATATTAAACTTAAATACCTCATTCAAGATTTAATTGATGATAAGAAAGTTGGGGTGGATGGACTCATGACTAATACTGATCATAAGGTTTTCAATGAATCTAGGTACCCAAGCATGAACAAGAAGAAAGTTCTAGGAAGAAAAATAAGATGCAAATATCAACTACATATGATTGAGCCAACTTGTGAGAACATAAAAACAAGATCAACCAAGGGATTAATTTTTTTAGAGAAAATCAATACAATATATATATATATATATATATATATATATATATATATATATATATATATATATATATATATATATATATATATATATATATATATATATATATATATATATATATATATATATATATATGTACATGTTGTAACTGGTTACTAACTTGAAGGATTAAACTTGCAAAAATTTGAAGTTCTATTGGAAAATTTACTATATCCACTTGCTTTCCTTTGGAAAACAACAAGAAATTAGGTAGCAGGATCTCTCTTAGTAACATTAGACATGGAGTGTAGATACCAACCACCACCTAGACATCTTTGTCTAGAGACATGGTATCCTAGTCAACCTTTTGCATGTAATGATATAACAAGTCCATCTTTTAGGAGGTCACCTATTGGAGAGTAAGGGACCTTACTAATCAAAACCTACTTCTCAGATGTTGTGTCCACTATTGACCCACCATCACCATGATGTCTATTCATTGTATCCTCAAGTGAAGCAAATGGTGAACTAGAACTAAGAACTTGATCTCTTCCACTAATGCCAGCATCCTTGGAACTCCATTTAAGTTAATTACAAAATGCTTGTGTGATGACATTTTACAAGTCTAAGGATTAACAACTTCCCCTATTTGTACAATAAAAAACATTGATGCATTCCTAATCAAAAATGACTTAGAAGAATGTAGTCAGTGGCACTTTATTGCAATGCATTTTTATAAAGAACAAGCACTATAACAATCATTTATGATGCATGGGGATTTTGTAGTTTTTGAGAAGAAAAGCCCAAAATAATGAAAAAAAAAGAACATTGGATTCCTTGTGATTTTTTCTAACCAAATTCAAAATAAAATTACACTTATTCTACTCATTTATAAGAGGCATAAAAAGCTAGTTGGGTACTTCGGTGTAGAAATAGAAATGTTTGGGTAGTACTTCTAGCAACATGCACAAAAAGGGTGACAAAGCTTGGACAATTCTTCAAGCAGCATGCACAAATAGTAAGAGAGTGTAGCAGACGAGAAGCACTTGGACAAAGGGGGTTCATGGAATGAGGCTACATGCATAGAGACCAACTTGCATCCAAAAACTATGAAAGGGCTTAAAAAGGAGTGTATCTTGAAACCACAAATGTTCCAATTGTTGGCCAACACATACATAGTTATTATATAGTCACAGATATTTTGATCATTCATGAACTTGAACAACTAACACCATGTTAGAAATAGTGTTGTGCAAAAGGACTACAAAATAGAGGGAAATTGCCATGAAATATGCATGATTTAAATAGCTACATTAAATAGCCTTTTACTTCATAGATCACTTCAACTCAATCATTATGTTGTATAGACAACCTCATCATATGTCACTTGAACGAACCTATCATGTACAACATGAGGGAAAAATCCATAAAATTAAATCTTAAAATGTTACAATAGTACAAACCTCATGAAAGACACGTGAGATGAATATACATAATCAAGTATTAACCCTTTCAAACATTCCAACTTTATGATAATAATTTACTAGTCAAAGTCCAACAAATTGGAATTCAATGACTACAAGTATTCTTGGGTATCTGTTATAGGCAACCATGATTTGGAAGCAAATCAAGAGTATTAGTCTTGTAGCCAAAAAAATGAGCTCAATGAACAGTTTTGAGATGGTCATCTCATGATGATCATGGATAAATTATTTCTAGGTTCTCTTACTTGTTTTGGAATATACTAACTATATTTCATATTGACCAACTCTAGAAAGAAATTGATTTGAAAAGAATTATTTTCTGCAACACTACATCAATAATTTAACAAAGGACACATGAGAGTGTCTTCTTTTCAAATCTGAACCCAAAAAACATAAGGCAATAAAAATTGTAAGAAGGAACATAACCAAATAAATGTAATCTCACAAGGGCACAATCCTCTATACTAGACTCTATTAGGCTGCCATATGACCAATCAGCTTATAGGGTGATTCTAGAAAGTTCTTTATTATTCAAAGCATAAGCTCAACCTACCCAATATATACCCGCATCACTTATAGTATATTTAGAAAATTTTCAAGTGACCACATCAATGCTCCATATAATCTCATTAGCTACAATGACAATCAATAGATGGAATAAATAGCTACTGAAGCAAATATATTAGAAGCACCATGCTTTGGTTGCCAATGTTAGCAATGAAGTGGTGAAGACTCAATATCAAAACTAATACTGCCACATTACCTTGGTCTATGGTTTCAATGAAGGTAGATATGAAACCATCAACCCGTAGGAGAAATTTAATAGTTAAAATTAGCTTAGAGTCATAGAGGAGTCCATTCTTGGGCCTACTATAAGTGTGAACTTATGCATGCTTGATAGGCACAAACATTTACATATCTGAAGATACTTGTGCATTTTACTAGAAAGGCCAAGGAAGAAAGTAAAATATAAAACTGGTACACACACCATATTGGGTTTCAAATGGATTTATAGGAGCTTCAAGGCTTTCAAGCATTCTTCATGTTCTAGTTCTAGATTAGGAGGTGTATATTGTCCATGCAAGTCTTCAACAACATATTCCTAAAAATAAAAGTAAAATACATTGCAAAAGTAAATAAATAAAAGATAAACAGTAACTGGAAATAATAAAGATAAATGTAGATAATTATTTGTCTTGTAGATTTCAAAGTCCAAAATGAGTTTTAAAAACAACCTTTGCGAGTTCCCTTTTTGTCAAAATGTGATCTAGTGTCTTTGCCATATCCTTTGAATTTCCATTGTTACTGCTAGTAGCCCATAGGCAATGCTAAGGATTGCAAAAATAATTACAAAAATAACCAAGAGTGCCCCACAAGCTTCCATGGATGCTAGAAAGCAATCCAAAATACCCCATGCATAACAACAATTGTGGCATCCTACCATACATGGATCATTGTTGTTGACTAATGAACAGTGCACTATTAGACCTCCAATACCCAGAATTACAAAAAATTCTGAGTTTATGATCTACAACAATCAATAACGGATAACTAATAACTAGACAACATATTTGAGAAATTGAATCAAAATATAAGAAGCAAAACAAAACAATAGTGGAATGGTATAGGATGCTTGGACAATAGTCAATCCCATCCATTGCTAAATGAATTTTTGAACTCCCCATTTGTGTCCAGTGGGCATGCAATACTACCCATAATAGCTATTATCTACAATAAAAAATGGGAGAATGATTTAGCTCCACTTCTAGAGTGACAAAATGGTGACACGACTACTAGGGACAACTTCTATTGTTAATGTTTCACTTAATTTGCATGATCGATTGAAAGTAATAGCCATTTCCCTTCTATTTAATGAAAAAATATATATCTTATTTGAAAGCCAAAAAATTGCAACCAGAATCACTATATACTTAAAAGGGGTGGTAAATGAAAAGAATCTACATTTCCAAAAAGATCAACAATAATTTCTAAAGGCTTTCCATTCCCCTTCTACTTTAGAAAATGTGAACAATGCAATTTTATTACTTGCAAAGATTCTCCAACTTAGAATGAATAATTCTACATTTTTTCTCTATTCTCAAAGAATAAATGGGTTAAAAACAATCAAATCTTACATTAAAATTTTTTCTATACTATTCATTTTAAAAATTTGAGTGAGCAATAACTGCTCATATGTTGGCTGCAAACTCAGAAGACTACCACGAGAACAAATTATTTATTTCATAAAATTATTGTATCTACTCATTCAAGAATCAATATCTTCTAGTATTGTTCTTTAAGTTGTACTATGATGAATATAGCAATGCCATAGAAAATGCATTGATTCTAAATTTTATCTCAAGAGATAATGAAAACAAGTTGATATGTCCATGTTTGTTTCCACTGATGAAGAATAGATTTATTTCGTGGTGTGTACTAATTACACATGTAAGTCTTATTTAATTGACTTGAATGTTAATGTAATAATATATGTTAAGAAGATTATCAGTGCTATTGATTTACCCTATGGATGTAGGTGGAGGTTTGGGTAAGCCAAGACATGGATAGAGGGTGTATAAAGTTTAGACTATAGATTACATGTTGACATCATCCACTACAACTCCCAAGTGATGGTAGCTACAAATTCTTCTACTCCACATCCTTAGGGTTGCTGATTGAGATAAGCTTGGTAAATTCTCTATGGCTAACATTGTCTTGTGTTGATAGTCATTTAAAGTCCACTGCATTGTGTTTAAATGTTGGATGTATCACCTTAGTAATGGATCAGGCATGTGTTGGCCTATTGGATATATTTAATTTTTTAAGTGTAAACCTAGTTTAAGGAATTGTTAAGAGGTAGATCTAATTAAATTTTAACATATTTGACTTCCTAGTTAAAGCCATCAGCATCATTTAGATGGAAATGTTCTAAAATTAAGGAAAACATAGAATTACAAGAAAACAAAGATGGGAAAGGAAAACCCAACTACAATTTAACCCAAAGTTGACTAAGAATGAAGACTAGTTAATGTAACAGATTTAATTTTACAATGGGTAAAGAGCTTTAAAAAAAATTTAGCCACTACCATGGATTGTAGCTATGGTTTAGTTTAATGGTAAATTGTAATTTGACACATTAATCATCAAAATCACTAAGGTTGAGACTTGAATGCATGACATTATGACAATTTAATAACAATATTTAGTCTAGGATTTAGTTAGAAAATATAATCTAGATGACTCGATTTTAGACCTTAGATGATTATAAGTGATTTAGTATCCTCTTCAAATGATTCATAAGAGTAATTTGTCAGTTTAAAGGGGGAAATAATTCTTTAGATGATCCAACTCCTTGACCTTGTATTACATATTTTAGATACATGCATCTACTTACAAAAAGAAAAGATTAAAATGAGGATACATATTGATCAATCTAAGATCACATTGGGATAACAGATTATAATGCATCATAATGGAGTTTAATGTTAGAGTTTGAGGAATAACTATACCAAATATCTAATTTATGAGAATCAATCAACCCTCATAAGAACATTTTGGAATTTTTTTTTAGATAGAATCCAAATAAGCATACCTTTAAATAGCTTATTTTTCAAATTAGAGGTTGATCTCTAGAGATTCTCTTACAAATTTCAATGGAACACTTATTCTATAGTTTTCAATGCGTGAATGCAGAGGGAGTAGTGGGTTACAAATTGAGTTCAATAGTTAGGGGTGTGGGGTGTAGATTTGGCTATGCTAGCCTAGTTCTTTTCTACCCCTATTATTCTTCACCGTAGGCCTACATGTAGGGAGCCCAAGTTTAAGGATGAAGAAGTAGGAAGTGATGATATCCTAAATCTATTTTGATGGAAAATGTTAGGATGAGTGATGATAGTTTTTAGGGTTAGAAGAACGTAATGTTGCAAATTCAAAGTAAAAATTCTATCAATCATTTGGAAATCCCTGGAAGAAAAGATAAAACTAAAAGCAGAGTATGTATGATATGGATGATTAGAAAATTCATCTTAAATCTCTTGCATTGAATGTTAATGATTATTAGTGAACTCAAAAAAATAAAAGGAAAAATATTGAATTGGTTGCAATAAGAGCTCCACGAGATAGGATTGTGGAAGTTGTGATGTGTAGATAAGAAATGACTCTGGGCCTAATTCTTATACTAATTCTATAGGAATAATGAAATAGAAAAATGAATGATGATATTGTTGTTGTAAGTAAAGACCCTGTGATTGCTATTAATAATTCCTATGCATGATATGTGTAAGAAAACTTAGTTACTAGTTCTTGTGACTAGGAGTGAACCAAAGATCAAACACTTTGGTCTTAATGCTTCCAAATAGACAACATCTAAAAAATTTATAGGATGGGTTTCATAAGTTTATGATTTGGATATAAATTTGTTTTAGAGTTTATCTAAAATAATTATGAATGAAAAATAAAATAAAAGATAAAAGCTTGTTAGTCATAATATCATTATTGGTAACAATGTTCCAAATTCAAAGAATTATTTCTTTGAGCTTATAGCAATGATCAAGTGGCTTACGGAATGGCTTGATGAGTCTTGGGAACTTCTCCCATTGTATCCTTGCTTTTTCCAGTTTGAAGTTTCTAGTTACATGCACACAATCATGACTTTACATAACAAAGAATTCACATTCTAACAATTCTTTCATTACATTTTGATCTAAACAAAAAATTCTAAACTTTCACTTATTCAAATGACTAATCTGAAAAATGGGCCCTATTAAAGAATCTAATATAAATTAAAATAATGTATCTAGATTCTAAAAAAACCAAAAAATAAAATCTTTGATTTAAATTTATCTCATCACTTACACATAATAACAATACCCACCTTGTCATGTGGACAGTCTTGAGGGAGAGGTCGCAACATTGTATTTGGATCCAATTGATCTCTCTCTCTCTCTCTCTCTCTCTCTCTCTCTCTCTCTCTCTCCCTATTCAATAGAATGAGCCAACTGGATCTTCTCTACATTTTAATGTCTCAAGTATTGCCTCATGGTCTAACTCGCAAACTTTCCAAAGAATCTTATTATGTGGTTTTCCACCATATTTTATCAAGTGGTCATTTGATGTCACAACAAGGTTTGAATAATGAAGAATCTTCCTTTTTGTTTGCCAATCCTTAAACAACCACAAGTTAGGCTCTTCATAGAATATCATCTAAGCCATGTGTCAATTACAACCATCACACCGACATGGTACTCTAAACCTTCACCATCTATAACTGAGTGATCCAAATTTTGTTTGGCTTGGACACAATGACACAAATAATAATTTGTCCCTTCTTCATTGTCCTTAGGTGCAATAATAGCAAAAAAATGGCCTGCAGTGACAAATGTACAAAATGTGGCCAATAATTTAGAAAATACTTAGGTAAAAGTTATAAAAGTTATATATTGAAATTACAAATATATATATATATATATATAAAACTAGGTTGCACTAGATCAGACAAGCAATAAAATTCAATAGATGAATCCATCTCTACCATTTTTAGTGCTTATGGGGGACGATAGGTGTCAATTGGGTCCAAAACTCATATATCCTATTTTTCCACCCATTCAATCAACTCGCACTCATCCCAATTTTCCTCTACACATGATGGACAATAGCATGCCATTTTTTATGTGGGGATACTCCATGAACCTACATCAGAGCTTCTAAAAGAGTACAACTCACTAGATCCTATTAGTGTACAACAATCCTCATATGGTGCAATGTTAGTATTATCTATCAACCAAAAAAATCTATGAACTGTGGACTCACCTTCCTTACTTAGACCCATTATAGCATTACACCATTGGACGATCAATTTTGCAACTATCAATATTGCTCCATCTTTGTACTTTAGTTCTTCACAAGATAAGGCTCTTTTGATGAATGTGCCTGCACCATCATGCTCTCCCTTTCCATGACCAACCTCCATAAAATTTCACATATATTGAATTCTACACAACCTATGCATCTTGCTCAACCAATAGAAAATTTGTACATTCTTGAATTGAGATACGTAATTGTCTAACCAAATAATGTGTTGATGATATGTTATGCCCCTGTTAGCCAAATCTCCATAAAATGGTTGTAAACAACCCTATATAAACTCTGTAGAATGTGATTGATCATTTTTTATATAAAAATGACACTCCCTCAAAATATTCTTGTCATCCTCTGTACTTGTAGGTGAATGCATGAATGTTATGTAAACAAATATGGAAATCTTTTGAGAAGTATAATACATTGCTTGTACCTCATTCTGTGGTTGTAGTGTGTAGTTCTCTATGAAGTCTGCAATTGAAACAATGGTATCTAGTGGAAATGTATCCTTGTACAACTTGAATTGAAAATCTAGCCATCAAGCTCTATATGTATGCCTTGCATACTCATAAATAATCTTTTCACAAAAAAATTTCATGAACTCATACACTAGAATCTTTTCAATGGCTAAATCACATCTTTTACCCTAATTTCCATCTTTTAGAACATATGTCAGTATCTTAAATTTTCTATAATCTATTATTTAATTTCCAATTGCATGTGTACTATCCATATGTTCAAAAATTGATAAAAGTTGCAAAGAATCACAAAATAAGCATGTACCATCCAAGCATGATGTCTTGTAAAATTGTTGGTTGTTCCCTATTTAACATAAAATTTTAGATATGAATTCTCTTGATCTTGGTGGCTCATTCATGTCACAATCTTGCAAAACAAACTTAGAATGCAAAAGCACACATATGTGCCTAAAAACATCAAAATGGTTAGAAAATTCAATATGTATACTACAACAAGAAGTTGTGCATGTGTGATTTATCTTCACATAAAAAGGTTTACCCATCTAAAAAAATCTTTGACTTATTCAAATTTGAAGATAGATACCAATAAATTTTGCAAAAAATTGTGTCTAAGTTGAGTCCAAGAAATGTTTTGCATGTGGGTCACAATTTTGTCTACTAATCCTCCTTCTTACAACATCTCTTTGATTAGGGGAAACATGTGTTATTTTTTCAAAAATCTTTGATTAATGATTTCAAAACTTCACTAATTTCTTTATCCTTTCATGGTAGTCTACCGCTAAATGTCCATAACTTATTTTTTGTTAGATCTTCCAATCTCTCACATCTTAGCATGGCTCTCCTTAGAGTACATCTACCAATTTTCAATATTTTCTTGTCTTTCTTATGAGTTGAGATTTATTCATTTGGGTACTTACTATTGTCTATGTAAGTACTCATCTTGTGATATTACTATCTTTGGTGCGTGATTTAGAACCCACTTTGTCATAAGCACTCATTAGATTCTTTACAATGTTTTTTCATTTGAATCGTTCATCGTTCTTAGCCCAAGAATCTTCATGATAGCCTAAACTTCAAATTCATCATCATTTCAACAAATAATTGGCATTTAATTGTAATATTTAATTCTTTAAAGAATAATCTCCACATACGATTAACTTTTCTTTGACAAGTATGCTTACTAATATTGTCAAGCATTGATTTCAAAATGTTAGTATCAATATTGATCAAATATTTTGGTCTTCTAAAATGAATTCTAGAAGGTGTTATAATCTCTTCAATTCCCTCACATTTTGAACATCAACATAAGGTTGAGTGTTTTGCGTACCTTGAACCAAGGATGATGTGCCTTAGCAATAAGAAGCAAAAGATGGAATATCACCTACTTGATATGTTGATGTTGTTCCTTCAACATGACATGATGGAGTGTGTACATCATTGGATCTACAAATTAGTGTCTCTTGAACATGAGAGGATGATATGACTCCAACATTGGAAGATGGTGTAGCTTCATAATTCAATTGTCTTCTTGAGCATAATAGTCCCATTCATTCTCTCTATCTTTCTAATTCTTTCTCTTTGTTTCTTTGTGTTAGTGATTTGCGATTCTCTTCAAAAGTCAATTCTTCATTATTGCTTTGCAATTTTCTTTTTTCACATAGTAGTTTCATATTATCTCTTTTAATTGCCAAATCTCTCTCCCTATCTTCATTTGTTTGAATTTTTGGTTTCTTCCTTGGCATGATGATGATTTCTACATGTCAAATTATTCAAACATTTGAATTACTTACAATTTTTAAATTAAAAATCATTCAAATACAAATAAAAATTACAATTATTTCAATGAATACACAATATATATCAAATAACTTGCCAAATTTCTAACCATTTTCAAATAACAATTCATTCAAACATACAAATTTTAGTGAATTCACTATATATTAAACATGTCAAACTATAATCAAATTTGTCTCTATATATCAACAAACAATATTTAAAAAGGATTTCACTAACCTTTTCTATAGAAAGAATATTAAAAAATCCTTCAACTAGCATATCCAATGATTGAATTTAGAGTTTGCTAGCTTCAAAAAGTGTTCAAATAGTGTTTGCTAACTTCCAACATCTTGAAACCCGTGTTTTCTATTGGAACAATAGAATGCACAATAGACAAAAAGCAAAGAATGGATGAAATGGGACCCAAACTTGCTTTGTGACTATTTTTGGGTGATTTGACATAGTGCATACACACTATAGCATGTATGCACTATAAAGCACGTGCGCACTATGTCAAAACACATCTCTCCCTATCCCACCATCCCCCATCCCCTACTCTCTCTCCCCTCTCCCATCTCCTACTCTCTCTCTCTCAGTCTCTCTCTCCTCTTCCATCCTTACTCTCTCTCTCTCTCTCCCTCTCCTACTCTCTCTCTCCCCCTCTCCTACTCCCTCTCCCATCATCTACTCTCTCTCACTTTCTCTCCCATCCCCTACTATTTCACTCTCTATTCTCTCCCATCCCCTACTCTCTGTCGCTCTCTCTCTCCTCTCCCATCCCCTACTCTCTCTCTCTCTCTCAATCTTCCTCCTCTTCCATACCCTACTCTCTCTCTCCTTCTCCCACCACCTACTCCCTCTCACCCTCTCTCCTCTCCCATCCCCTACTCTCTCTGTCTCACACACTCCCATCCCCCCTCTCTCTCGAGCTACTCTCTCTCTCCTCTCCGATCCCCTACTCTCTCTCTCTCTCCCTACTCTATCTCCCCTCTCCCATCCCATACTCTCTCTCACTCTCCCTCTCTCACTTCCTACTCTCTCTCCCTCTCCCACCACCTGCTCTCTCTCACCCTCTCTCCTCTCCCATCCCCTACTCTCTAGATCTCTGTCACAAACTCCCATCCCCCTCTCTCTCTCCCTCTCCCAATCCCTCTCCCATTGCCTACTATCTCTCTCTCACTCTCCCTCTCCCTATCCCTCTCTACTCTCTCTCCCATCCCCTACTCTCACTCTCTCTCTCATCCCCCTACTCTCTCTCTCACACTCTCTCCCATCCCCTACTCTCACTCTCTCTCTCCCATCCCATTCTCTCTCTCTACCACCTACTCTCTCTCACTTTCTCACACACTCTCCCATCTCCTACTATCTCTTACACACACTCCCGTCCCCCCTCTCTCCCTCTCCCACTACCTACTAGCTCTCTCTCACACTCTCTCTCCCTTTCTACTCTCTCTCTCTCCCATCACCTACTCTCACTCTCTCTCCCATCCCCCTACTCTCTCTCACACTCTCTCCCATCCCCTACTCTCTCTTTTACACACACTCTCATCCCCCCCTCTCTCTCCCTCTCCCACTCCTTCTCCCACTACCTAGTCTCTCTCTCCCATCTGCTACTCTCTCTCTCTCTCAGGCTACTCTCTCTCCCCTCTCCCATCCCCTAAACTCTCTATTTTATAGATACACACTTCCATCCCCCCTCTCTCTCCTCTCCCATCCCCTACTCTCTAGATCTCTCACACACACTCCCATCCTCCCTCTCTCGCTCCCTCTCCCACTACCTACTATCTCTCTCTCACTCTCTCTCCCTCTCTACTCTCTCTCTCTCCCATCCCCTACTCTTACTCTCTCTCTCTCTCTCTCCCATCCCCAACTCTCTCTCTCCCATCCTATACTCTCTCTTTGCCACCCCCTACTCTCTCTTACACACATTCCCATTCCCCCTCTCTCTCCTTCTCCCACTCTATCTCCCACTGCCTACTCTCTCTCCCCCATTCCCTACTCTCTCTCTCCCCTCTTCTATCCTCTACTCTCTCTTTTTCATAGACACACACTCCCATCCCCCTATCTTTCTTCTCTCCCATCCCCTACTCTCTAGATTTGTCACATGCACTCCCATCCCCACCTTCTCTCTCTCTCCCTCTCTATCTCCCTTTCCCACTGCCTACTATCTCTCTCTCTCTCTCTCTCTCTCTCTCTCAAGTTCTCTCTCCCTTTCTACTATCTCTCTCTCTCTCATCCCTTACTCTCACTCTCTCTCTCCCATCCCCTACTCTCTCTCACACTCTCTCCCATCCCCTACTCTCACTCTCTCTCTCCCATCCCCTAATCTCTCTCTACCACCCTGTACTCTCTCTCACACTCTCACACTCCTGCCCATCCCCTACTCTCTCTCTCTCTCTCATGCACATTCCCATTCCCCCTCTCTCTCCCTCTCCCACTATCCACTCTCTCTCTCTCTCTGCCATCCCCTACTCTCTCTCTCCCCTCTCCCATCCCCTACTCTCTCTCTTTCACAGACACACACACTCCCATCCCCCTCTCTCCTCTCACATCCCCTACACTCTAGATTTCTCACACACACTCCCATCCCCCCTCTCTCCCCCTCTCCCACTGCCTACTATCTCTCTCTCTCCCTCTCTACTATCTCTCTCCCATCCCCTACTCTCTCTCTCTCTCTCTCTCTCTCTCTCTCTCTCTCTCTCTCTCTCTCTCTCTCTCTCCCATCCCATATGAGCTCTCTCTACCATGCCCTACTCTCTCTCACACTCTCACACTCTCTCCCATCTCCTACTCTATCTCTCTTATGCACATTGCCATTCCCCCCTCTCTCTCCCTCTCCCACTCCCTCTCCCACCACCTACTCTCTCTCCCCCATCCCCTATTCTCTATCCCCTCTCCCATCCCCTACAATCTCTCTTCCATAGACACACACACTCCCATCCCCCCTCTCTCTCCTCTCCCATCTCCTCCTCTCTAGATTTTTCACACACACTCCCATCCTCCCTCTCTCTCCCCCTCTCCCATTGCCTACTATCTCTCTCTCTCTCAAGTACTCTCTCTCCCTCTCTACTCTCTCTCTCTCTCTCCCTCCCATTATGTATGAGTTCTCTCTACCACCCTCTACTCTGTCTTACACTCTCACACTCTCTCCCATCCCCTACTCTATCTCTCTTACACACATTCCCATTCCCCTTCTCTCTCCCTCTCCCTCTCCCTCTCCCTCTCCCTCTCCCACCACCTATTCTCTCTCCCCCATCCCCTATTCTCTCTCTCTCTCTCTCTCCTTTCCCATCCCCTAAATGCTCTCTTTCACATATACACACTTGCATCCCCCCCTCTCTCTCTCCCCTCTCCCATCCCCTACTCTCTAGATCTCTCACACACACTCCCATTCCCCCTCTCTCTCCCTTCCACTCCCTCTCCCATCCCCTACTCTCTAGATCTCTCACACACACTCCCATTCCCCCTCTCTCTCCCTTCCACTCCCTCTCCCACCACCTACTGTCTCTCTCACTCACTCTTTCCCTCTCTACTCTCTCTCTCATCCCCTACTCTCACTCTCTCTCATCCACCCCTACTCTCTCTCACAGTCTCTCCCATCCCCTACTCTTTCTCTTACACACACTCCCATCCCCCTCGCTCGCTCCCTCTCCCACTTCCTTTCCCACTACCTACTCTCTTTCTCTCCCATCCCCTACTCTCTCTCTATCTCTCTCTCCCCTCTCCCATTCCCTACTCTCTCTCTTTCACACGCACACCCATCCCCCCTCTCTCTCCTCTCCCATCCCCTACTCTATCTCTCACTTTCTCTCCCTCTCCCACCGCCTACTCTTTCCCTCTCTCTCTCACTCTCACTCTCTCCCTCTCTACTCTCTCTCTACCACCCCCTTCTCTCTCTCACAAATTTTCACACTCTCTTCCATCCCGTAGTTTCTGTCTCTAACACACATTTCCATCCCCCCTCTCTCTCCCTCTCCCACTCCCTCTCCCAATGCCTACTCTTTCTCCCATCCTCTACTCTCTCTCAACCTACTCTTTCTTTCACACATATGGACTCTCATCCTCCTCTCTCTCACTCTCCCTCTCCCACTCTGCCTCCCATCGCCTTCTCTCTCTCTCTCTCTCCCCTATCCCATCCCCTACTCTCAATCTCTCTCTCCCCATCCCCTACTCTTAATCTCTTCATCCCATCTTGTACTCTCTCTCTACCACCCCTACTCTCTCTCACACTTCCTCTCTCTCCCATCCCTTACTCTCTCTCTCTCTCTCTTACACACACTTCCATTCCTCCCCTCTCTCTCCCTATCCTACTCCCTCTCCCACCACCTACTCTCTCTCTCCCATCTCCTACTCTCTCCCTTTCACATACACCACACACTCCCGTCCCCCCTCTCTCTCCCTCTCCCACTCCCTCTTCCACCACCTACTATCTCTCTCTCACTCTCTCCCTCTCTACTCTCTCTCCCCCATCCCCTACTCTCTCTCCCCTCTCCCATTCCCTACTTTCTCTCTCTGTCACCCCTGCTCTCTCTCACACTCTCTCACACACACTCCCATCCTCCTCTCTCTCTCTCTCCTTCTCTCACTCCCTCTCCCATTGCCTACTCTCTCTTTGCCATCCCCTACTCTCAATCTCTCTCCCATATCGTACTCTCTTTACCACCCCTACTCTCTCTCACACTTCCTCTCTATCCCATCCTGTACTCTCTCTGCCACCCCTACTCTCTCTCACTTCCTCTCTCTCTCTTTCCCATCAATTACTCTCTCTCTTCCCTCTCCCATCCCCTACTTTCTCTCTATCTCTCTCTCACACACACACAACCATCCCCTGCCCCTTTCTCTTTCTCTTGCTTTCCATCTCTTCTTCCCTCTCTATGCACTATTTAGGTCTCAATAGTGCATGTGCACTATAACGTGCATGCGCTATTGAGACCTAAATAAATAAAAATTTAAATAGTGCGCACACACTATAGGGTGTATGCTCTATTCAAAGCTTTTCATTAAACCAAGCCTAAGGGTTGGTTTTGAGTTGGAGATCCAACCCAAAGGTTTGGAGTCTATAAACTGGTCTGAGAAATGTTTTGCTGCAAACATACAAAAAATGATTTATTTTTCTTGTGTGCTCTCCTTCAAGATTCCTCATGGTTGAGCATTGATAAGATCAAGTTACATGACATTATAGGTCTCTATGTTAGCTATATAACCATATATTTTTTTTTTAATTTGAACTATTTCAAGCCTTTCATCTATAATTTCTTTTGAATGTATGTCCATTTTTTTGTCAAAAACTAACATGTACTAATTGGGTTGTAGATTTTAGCTCATTCATCAAATTTTGCAACAACTTAGTTTTTAAGAAACTAGACTCCATTCTACACACTTTGAAAAAAAAAGTTTTCATTTTAGATTTGTTTTCAATCATTTATAGGGGGAGCACATATATATTTCACATTTTTGAGATGTGTCTAGTTAAAAAATTATTTAAAAAAATACATTATTAAATTACCTAAAAAATCTAGGATAAAATACATAGCATTAAGTAACTTTTGACCAGAGCGAGTAAAGAATTTTTTTAAAAAATTTAAAATTTTAGGGGTGCCACACTTTGTACTATGTTATGGTTTTTTGGAATAAATAGTACCACTTTCTGTGGCCCCCTTTTTTGAGGACCTAAAACTAAAGCATTTTGAAAAAAAATTAGTAGTTTAGAAACTAGATTAAAAGGATTACTACTTTTGTTTTCGTCATATCCTAAAATTTTGGGTGTAACTAACTTCAAATTCTTGTTGAAGTTCAGAAATTGCTAATTTCAAAACAAATGTGTCCACTTATACCCCACTTTTGGCACCACAACTTGGTGCACTTACCCTAGTACTAGATTTTTCCCCTATAATTTGATCTCACTTTCTATTTTATTTTATGAAATTACAGTCATTGTAGATGCATCTTCCTGAGATTGTAATTTTCGAGGAATATTAATAAAATTTTTGGAGTTCCATATAACATTGTATTTTATTGCTATGCTTACTTATGCAAAGTTTTGGCATTTTCAAAATTTTCCATTAACTTGTTAAGAAATAGAATATAACATTTAACATTGAATTAAAATTAACATATAATGATTTAACATTTAACAACTAATTTAATTAATAAATCACTTAATTTAGTGTTCAATTTTACTAGTACAGAATAATAGAATATGTGGAATAAAATTGATATTTACTTTTACAATCAAATTTAATTTAGCATTAGATGGATTTATTTTATAACTAGCTTTTATATATATATATATATTACGTCGAGAGTAATCGTTCTCGAGGTGCCTATTTTCATTTAATCCCAAGGTTATTTTAATCACAGTTGAAATTTATGAAAATGAAAATAGGCGCCTCGAGAATGATTACTATCGCCGTAATATATATATATATATATATATATATATATATATATATATATATAGGTATATAGGTATATATAAGCTAGTGGCAATCGCAGCACAACAGGGAAAGTATTTTTAATTTTTTTTCTATTTTTTTAAGGTTAGTGCCCAATTATTTATTTCTTTTTAAATATAGTTGTATAAAGGTACTATAAAATTGTAATAGTGTAAACTTACTATAAAATTATTCTTGAACATTTTATTTTTTAATTCTATATATGGTGTTTATTTTCATCACTTTAGTTCAATTTTATTTTAAGCATATTGTTATGTAAAATGTTATATTGAAGAGTAGAGTTATAGTTAGGATTAGGATTAGAATTAGAGTTAGGGTTGGCATTAAGATTTAAATTAGGGTTAGTGTTAGGGTTAGGGCTATTGTTAGGGTTTGAGTTATGGATAAGGTTAGAGTTACGGTCAGGAATAGAGTTACACTTAGAGTCAGGGTTAGCATTAGGGTTTGGGCTAGGGTTATTTTTAGGATTACAGATCTTGTTAGGGTTATAGTTAGGGTTAGGTTTAGAATTAGAGTTAGAGTTAATGTTAGGATTAGGGTTACAAATATAGTTAGGGTTAGAATTAGAGTTAGGTTTAGGGTTAAGGTAAGGGCAAGGGTAAGAATAAGGGTTTAGGTTACAAATATAGTTAGGGTTAGGATTAGAATTAGAGTTGAGGTTTTAGTTAGAGATAGAGTTAGAATTGAAGCTCAAATGAGGGTTAGAGTTAGAGTTGAAATTAGGGTTATAATTAGGTTTAAAATTAGGATTAGGGTTAGTGTTAAAATTAGATTTACAGTTAGAGTTAGAGAAGGGGGTAGAGAAAGGGTTAGTTTTAGGGTGATGGTTAAGGTTAGGTTTATATTTAGAGTTAGGGTTGTATGTAGAGTTACATTAGGGTTAAGGTTAGGGTAAGGGTTTGAATCGGGGTTAAGGTTAGGGTTAGGGTTAGGGCTATGGTTTTTGTCTAGATTAAAGTAAGTGTTAAGGTTAGGGTTAGAGTTTTGAGTCAGGGTTAAGGTTAGAGTTAGGGTTAGGTTATGGTTTTAGTGAAGGTTAAACTAAGGATTAGGGTTAGGATTAGAGTCTAATTATGGTAGAGTTAGATTTATAGTTAGAGTTATATTTAGGGTTAGAGTTAGGGGTAGGATTATGGTTAGGATTAGGGTTAGTGTTAGTATTAGAGTTATGGTTAAGGTTAGGATTGGAATTAGGGTTAGGGTTAGAGATAGCCATAGAGAAAGGGTTAGGGTTAGGTTTAGGGTTAAAATATGAGTTAGCCTGGTTAGGGTTATAGTTTGAGTTAGGGGTAGATAGAGCATAGGAATTATGGTTAGGATTAGGGTTAGATTTAGGGTTTGAGTTTGAGTCAGGGTTTTAGTTAGTGTTAGGGTTAGAGTTTTGAGTCAGGGTTAAGGTTAGAGTTAGGGTTACCATTACAATTAGGGTTGAAGTCCAATTACGGTATAGTAAGATTTAAGAGTACAATTAGAGGTAGGGGTAGGGTTATAGTTGTAGTTAGGTTTAGTGTTGGAGTTAGAGAAAGGGTTAGGCTTAAGGTTATTGTTAGGGTTACGTTTATATATAGAGTTGGGTATAATATTAAAGTCCAATTATAGTAGAGTTAGATTAAGAGTTAGAGTTAGGGGTAGGGTTAGGGTTTAGGTTAGGGTTAGTGTTAGGATTAGAGTTAGAGTTAGGTTAGGATTAGAGTTAGGGTTAGGGTTAGGGTTAGGGTTAGAGATAGAGGTAAAGAAATGGTTAGGATCAGGGTTAGGGTTAGGGTTAGGGTTAAGGTTAGGATGATAGTTAGGGCTAGGTTAGAGTCTAATTATGGTAGAGTTAGATTTAGGGTTAGAGTTAGGGGTAGGGGTAGGGTTAAGGTTAGGGTTAGGGTTAGGGTTAGGGTTAGAGATAGGGGTAAAGAAATTGTTAGGATGAGGGTTAGGGTTAGGGTTAGGGTTAGGCTTAATATTAGGATCATAGTTAGGATTAGAGATAGGGGTAGAGAAAGGGTTAGGGTTAGGGTTAGGGTCAGGGTTAGGGTTAGGTTTAGTATTAGAATATAAGAGTTAGCATAAAATATATTTGAATAAAAGAGTTAGCAATATAATATAAGAAAAATGGCGGCGTTTCCTTCCATTATATTAGAATATAAGAGTTAACATAAACTATAACCCTAACCCTAACTCAAACTCTTTTATTCAGATATATTTGAATAAAAGAGTTTGAGTTAGGTTTAGGGTTATAGTTTGAGTGAGGGGTAGAAAAGCATTAGAATTAATGTTAAGATTAGGGTTAGGTTTAGAGTTTGAGTTAGGGTTAGGGTTAGAGTTTTGAGTCAAGGTTAAGGTTATAGTTAGGGTTAAAGTCCAATTATGATAGAGTTATATTTAGGGTTATAGTTACAGATAGGTAAAGGGTTATGGTTAAAGTTAGGGTTGGAGTTAGAGAAAGGATTAGGCTTAAGGGTAGGGTTAGGGTTAGGTTTATATATAGAGTTAGCATCAGGGTTAAGGTTAGCATAAGGGTTTGAGTCAAGTTTAAGGTTAGAGTTAAGGTTAGGGTTAAGGTTAGGGTTAGGGTTAGAGTCTAGAATTATGGTAGAGTTAGATTTACGATTAGAGTTAGGCATAGGGGTAGGGTTAATGTTAGTGTTGGGACTAAAGTTAGGGTTAAGGTTATGATTAGAGTTAGGGTTAGGGTTAGGGATAGGGTTAGGGTCACAGTTAGGGTCAGGTTTAGGGTTAGATTATGAGTTAGGGTTAGAGTTTGAGTTAGGGTTATAGTTTGAGTTAGGGGTAGATAGAGCATTAGAATTAGGGTTAGGTTTAGGGTTTGAGTTAGTGTTTGAGTTAGAGTTAGAGTTAGAGTTAGAGTTAGAATTAGGGTTAGGATTAGGGTTGGAGATACAAATAGATTTAATGTTACAGTTAGGGTTTGAGTTAGGGTTAAGGTAAAAGATATGCTTACACTTAGGGTTATAGTTAGGGTTAGGGTTAGGGTTAGAATAATGGTTAGGGTTAGGGTTAGGGTTAGAGTTAGAGTGTGGGGTTAGAATAAGGTTTAGGGTCAGAGTTAGGTTTAGGGTTAGAATTAGAATAACAGTTAGGGTTAGAATTAGGATTAACATTTGGATTAGAATCAGAGTTAGGTTTAGGAGTAGAATTAGAGTTAGAGTTAGGGTTAGGCTGAGGGTTAGAATAATGGTTAGGGTTAGGGTTAGAGTTAGGTTTAAGGTTAAAGATATGGTTACATTTAAGGTTAGAGTTAAGTTTAGGATTAGCGTTAGGGTTAGGGTAAGGGTTATTTATCAAGTTTGGGTTAGGGTTAGAATAATGGTTAGGGTTAAGATAAGAATAATAGTTAGGGTTAGGGTTAAGGTTAAAGATATGCTTACATTTAGGTTTATAGTTAGGGTTAGGATTAGGATTAGGGGTAGGGTTAGTATAATGGTTAAGGTTAGGGTAACATTTAGGGTTAGAGTTAGAGTGAGGGTTAGAATAAGGTTTAGGGTTAGAGTTAGGGTTAGAATCCAAATGAGGGTTAGGGTTAGAATTAGGATTAGCATTTGGGTTAGAATTAGGGTTAGGGTTATGGGTAAAATTAGAGTTAGAGTTAGGGTTAGAATTAGAATTAGGGTTAGCCTTAGGGTTAGAATAATGTTGAGGCTTAGGGTTAGGTTTAGGGTTAAGGTTAAAATATGGTTACATTTAGGGTTATAGTTAGGTTTAGGATTAGGGTTAGGGTTAATGTTAAGGTTATATATGGGGTTTGGGTTAGGTTTAGGAAATAAAGGTCAATTTTTAGCTTACGATTAGATATAGAGTTAGAAATTTAATTAGAAACATATCTAGATTTAATGATAATGATTAGTTTTATGCTTACTTGTTATTGTTACACTTAATGTTTTTGATAAAGGAGGCAGGCAGAGGGCCTCAAACCAAAGTTAAAAATAAAGTTACTGTTAGAGTTGTGCTTAGGGTTAGAGTTAGGGTTAGAATTAGAGTTAGAACTTTAGAGTTAGAGTTAGAGTTAGAGTTGGAGTTGGAATTAGAGTTAGAGTGAAGGTTAGAATAAAGTTTAGGGTTAGAGTTAGAGTGAAGGTTAGAATTAAAGTTTAGGGTTAGAGTTAGGGTTAGAATTAGAAAGAGGGTTAGGCTTAGAATTAGGACTAACATTTGGGTTAGAATTAGGGTTAGGGTTAGGAGTAGAATTAGATATAGAGTCAAGGTTAGAGTTAGATTTATACTTAGGGTTAGGGTTAGGATTAGAGTTAGAATAATGGTTAGGGTTAGAGTTAGCTTTAAGGTTAAAGATATGCTATTATTTAGGGTTTTAGTTAGGTTTAGGGTTAGGTTAGGGTTAGGGTTAGAATAATGATTAGGGTTAGGGTTAGATTTAGGTTTAAGGTTAAAGATATGCTTACATTTAGGGTTAGAGTTAGGATTAGTATTAGGGTTAGGGTTAGGGGTAAGGTTAGTGTTAGGATTATAGATGGGGTTTGGGTTAAGGTTAGGAATACAAGGTCAATGTTTGACTTATGATTAGATATATGGTTAGAAATTTAGTTACAAATACATCTAGATTTAATGATAATGATTGTTGTTATGTGTATGATTAGAGTTATAGAAATAGATAGAGTTAGGTCACAAATTAGGTTATAATTAGGGTTATAAATATGATTACATTACTTAATTATTAGAAACCTTATGATAAGTTCAATATATATACTGTAATGTTTCCATTGTCATATCTTGTTTGAGGATACAAAAAAATTTAGTGTAATTTATGGTTCTCTTTTGGCTACATTTGGTTTTGTTAGGATTATTTTTATTGGTATGGTTAAGTTTAATCATATTCCCAAGGTGAAAGTTACATGGTTAGGGGTAGTTCTCGTATTATAATCAAATTTAACTTTTTATTGTGACACTTTATATTTTTGATAAAGGAGGTAGGGACAGGACCACAAACCAAAGTAAAAAATAATATTAGTGTTAGGATTATAAAAAAGTGGTAAGGGTAGTGCTCGTATTGGAATTATGGCCAATGGTATTTTTACAGTTACACTTAGTGTTAGGGTAAGTCTATGTTATACATTGTAATTATTATTTGCATTACATTTTCAAATTATATTAGCATTTATTTTATGCTTAATATGGTTTTGGTGAAGAGTTGTATGCAACCTTATGTAAAATTAGATTAAGATTTAATTTATTTTTATTATAATTTAGTGTAATCTAAATGGTCTTTATGATTTGCATTAATCTTACTGCAACATTACTTTGAGGACCCAAATAATGATCATACTAAAATTTATAAATTACAGAATTAGTATAATGAATTTTAAGCCCAATGAATGTTGCAACCATAAAAAATGTAAAAAATAAGGTTGTCAATTTTATTCATCATTAAGTGTGCAATATAATCTTAATTTTAAATTTATCTAAGAACTTTTATATTTGAGAAATGATATGAAATTAAAAAATATAGAAATATATTTTTAATATACTTTTTCTTAATTTAGAAATTAAATAAATTTATATAGATATTTATAAAAATATGATATTTAAAAATAACAATTTATTTTCAATACAAAGATACTTTTCTAATATTTTCCTTAAAATGTTTCTAATTACTTACTTTAGATATGTTTATTCTCACTTTAAATTGAATATAATAAAGATGTTTCTAAAAATAATGTAAGAAAATATAAAAATATTACTATTGTCAATAATTAGAATATTTCTAATTTACTTGAGAGACATTTATTTTCAATTAAAAAAATAGGATGGTTCGATTTTATCTTTATTATTTTGTGATTGAAGATAAAAAAGATGCTTCTAAAAATAATGCAAGAGAATATAGAAACATTACTATTGTCAATTAGAAAAACAAGATGTTCCATTTATGCTCAATTTTTTATAATTTACTTATAGAATAAATCTCTTATACATTTTTCATACTAAGAATTTTTATAATTTATTAAGAAATGTGATTCTATAAAATTAAGGTGGGAGAACTAATTGAGTAACCAAAATCAAAATTTGTGAAAGCATGCAAATAGTGGATTGTTAATGAATGAAGATTTATTACTTTCCTGTGAAAAGGAAAAAGATTGAAAATTGGAAATTATTCTCTTTCAAAAATGTGTGTCTATTAATTAATGGTAAAGAAATTTTATTCAGTAACCAAAATTGGAGATTGGGAAAGCATGCAGGTAGTAGATTATTAATGGAGATTCCTTCTGAAAAAATGGAATGGAAAAAGGTAGTGATTTTGGAGAATAGGAGGAGCACTTAAGTTTGAATTGAAGTTGGATGGTTCGAGGATTGCCATTTCTCTATCATGGCCATTAAGAATCATAATTAAAATTGCCTCTCAATTTTTTATGGGCATTCATCCTGATGATGTTTTTTCTCTATGTCACTCCTTTAATGGGATCATTCAAAACATAATTATTTATAGAAATGTTTCAAATAAAACTCTCTGTCACCATTAAAGCACTAACCAAACACAAGGAAAATGAGAAAAAATCAATTTAAAAAGAAAAGAAAAGTCAAAATCTCAGGCTAAATATATGCTTAGAAAGAGTGTTAAGCTGAAATCCAGCTTCTCTAAATCTTCACTATTTTCCTCAATCATTTCATGCATTATTTGAGATCGAGATTCAACACTTTTGTTGTGGGTACTCGGTATAGTCTAAGGTTTGACATTGTGCACTCCATTATTTGGTGCTGTAGAAATATTCTCACTTAAACAACCTCCACCACGTTGGATCCAAATATATGTGAGCATGACTATAATAATAGACAACAAACACAACCAGACATATCCCATGGTGAATAGAACATAGCGGCGATGAAATGTTTGACTTTTCTCAACAAATAAATAGTAATTTTATAATCATGAAAATATAAAATTAAATAAAACTATATTAAAGTTGTCTAAGCATTTTAATTCTTAATTTTGATTGGCCAATTAATGAAAAAATAGAATGAAGGATCCCATAAATAATTTCACATAAGTGACTAAAGTAGTTTTCAAAATAATAACTGATCAACTCTAAATTATTAAAATAACATTGATTAACTCAAAGTTTGGTAAAACCCTAAAATAATATTTATTTTGAACTAATTACACCATGATGGTAAGGAAAAAAGGAAAATAGATAGCCCTATATTCTTTCCTAAAGAATATCGTTATACACATTTGAATTGGCTGTGAGCAAGTGATTTTGTGTTGCTATGAGTTCCCAAAAAGTATGAAAACCAATATCGGTTTAACCAAATCAAAAGCAATAGGAAAGGGACAAAATTTCTCCATTGTCTCTGCTCTCTAAAATCCCAACCTTCAAAATTAAAAATCCGCTACAGAGGAAGGTAAACAAAAAATGGATTCAAAATTGCCAGATTTTGAAATAGGCCATCTAATCGGCATCGGCATGGTCGCCAAACTATACCGTGCGAGAAACATTCACAGCTGGGAAATATTTGCCCTAAAAGTTGTCGACAAGGACAAACTATGCGAAGAAGAAACTTCTTCGCCAACGAAATAATTGAGCCTGCCTTTATTCATTCTCTTCCTTGCCCTGCAACTTCCTCTGCAATAGACAATAGTAGCTGCATAGTCTTCTTGTTAGTATCCGGCAAAATAAGAAGCATCACACGCCTACTTACTTGACTTAATGCTATGCAGTCGAATAGGCTATAACCTAAACTTCAGATGCCTTCTTAAGATCTCCACGGGAAGCAGTGGATTATGGCATGCAAATATGTATAATTTTGGGTGTTAAGGATGTTGTATCCGAGCAAGGGAATCAAGAGAAATTATAAAACAAAGCAGAAGTCAAATATCTCTGTGTATTTTCGAATATGACAAGGGCAATATATTTAAAGTTTTGGAATGACTTTATGGCTTCCTACCATTACAAGATTGACAATCGATTTGCATTCCATCAGTTGGAAAAAGAAAAAGAAAAAGCAAATTGAAACGAAACACAAATGCAAATTGAAAATGCATTTATAAAATTATTTTTTTAAAAATTAGTATGTAACTACTTCCATTTCTTTTTTATTGACAGAGAATCTATTTTGGCATATTCTTGTGTTGGGATTGTATAAAACGCCTCTCGGCGTAATAAAATTTAAAGTATCATTAAGAAACTATTTTATTTTAAAAATTAGAAATATTCTAATATATTTAAGAACTACGTTAGTAATATTAAAAAGGTGATGCCACGATTACCATTGGATGAACAAAGATCAATGACTCCATATCTTTTTCGGTCTGAATTCGGCAACAACCAAATAGTTTTTCCAAATGCACTAGAAAGAAGACACATGGAAAACATGCATCAAGTGTGAAATCACTATTATCATTGTAGCATTGTTTGATCAACTTAGATGAATGACTAGAGATGGATTTTACAAAAATCTAGGGCATGGTCAACCATTTTAAAAATGCACCTATAAATAAAACAAATGTCAACTCTAATAACTAATAAATTAATAATGATGTATCATTAGTGAATTATTCATATTGTAATAAGTTTTAAATTTTAATTAAAACTTTAATTATGCTATCTATATTAGAATAATTTAACTATATTATATTAGGTCCTTAATTAGCCTAATATAATTATTGAAGTAGTTTTCTAACATTATAGTCAATTTTGTATTAAATATTTATAAAATACTCCACTTTCATCCAAACACTTTGATTGCAACACTATTAACATACCAACTTTTTATTTATTAATCATCATCAAAAGCATAAATAAGATAATTATTTTTTTAATGTAAATGATTCATTTGAATTTAATGCACAGATATATAGATTCCTATTTCTATTTAATTTGTCATGAATATGTTCTTATTTAATCACAAATTAATATAAACAACTTTTCATAAATATGTGAATTTTTTTTCTTAAATTAAAACATGAAACATCTTGGATGTACTTTAGATCGCTTTGGACAAGTCTTAATACACTATTCATTACTGTTATAATAGAATAATAACTAATATTATAATTATAATTTAATATAATATCACAAGTGTTAATATAATAAAGGGGTTTCCTTGACTAACATTCAATGAATAAAGATCAATAGCTCTCAAAGTATTTCAGGGTAATTTGGACAACACTCAACTTATTTTCTTAACTAACCTTAGAGAGAAAATGCATGGCATTATTGTATGATATGTGACTAATCTCTATTCATTTAGACATGGTAAATAACAGAGTGAGACATGGTGACACATTGACATAATTTATATTATACTAGAAAATTCCCAAAGAGGACACATCGACCACCATTTGATCAATAAAGATCAATGACCCCAGATACATTTCAAGCTAATTTTGGCAAAAGTTGACTCATTAATACCCTTGGAATGTACACATGCAGCATACACATATCAAGTGATAAATGAGTATGGCAATGCACTAATGCAACCTCTAAAGAGGCAATGGTCGATGTGTCAAGTCCCAACCACTACTGGATAATCAAAGATCAATGGTTGGAGATGTAAATTGGTCCAATTTTGGATATGGTATTCATTTTTAAAAAAAAATCCTAGAAAGCAGACATGTGGCATACATATATCAAGTAAAAAAAGAGTATGACATTGTGCACTGATGCAACATCTAAAGAGGCAATGGTTGATGTGCTAACCACTATTGGATCATCAAAGATTAATGGTTGGAGATATATTTCAACATATTTTTGGCTACACTAATCATTTTTTGTCAAAATTTCCAAGACAATAAGTCTTCAAAAAGAGGTCTTTGACTATTAGAGACATAAATTAATGTAGGAGCATCCTTGGTTGTACTGTTATCCTATGTGTTTTAATTCTTTTTAGAGTTTTGTTGAGTTGCAGTGTCTTAAATTACTGAGATTTTAGTAGTTTCCAAGCACTTGAGACACACTAGGGAACCTTTTCCTATGTGTCCAAAGAGATTGGAGTTATCATGTTAAGGTTTGAGTTGTTTTTACCTTGTTGTTGGAGCTATGTTTTTCTAGTTTCTGGGTGCCTGTTGCAGGCTATGTAACTAATTTTACACAATGTATTAGAGGCTAAAAGTTTTAGGTATTGAAGAAGACCTATATTAATCCATTTTTTATAAGGCACAATTCCTAATTCATTATAAGTTAGGAGATATGGGAATTCTCCTAGAGTATTGATTTATGACAATTTGCATGATGGGTTTTTGAACATGACTTTTGAGATAGATGCACACTTATCCTTGGTGAATCAACCTTTCAAAACTTAAGGGGTTGTAGAGGAACTAAATTAATACCTTTAATTCTAAGAACAAGTTCCAATTCAATCAGAGCTATGAGATATCACTATTTTTCTTGAGTATCAATTTTTGGATAGTCTCCCATGAAACGTGTGGAGTTTTCATTTTTTGTAGTTTTGTAGGATTAAATGGCATCTTGTTAAGTTAGGTACATGTTATTGGCTCATGTGTGGGCCTAAATATAACTTTTCATTTAATTTTTCTCATGTTTGTTATATTTTTGGTTTACTCTTTCAAGGTGGAACTATATTGTAATTAAATGCTTGACTAGTTGACTTGTGGCTTAGCTAGCTATATAAGGAGCATGTGTTGATGTAGATGTCATGATAGAGGGAGGAGAGGAAATTGAAAGCATATGTGTCTAGAAATCCAAACTTGAAAATAGATCTTAGATTTGAATGTATTTTGTATCTGGTCATAACCTAGAAGGCCTTACAGTCAAGCATGTATGATGATATTTTTAGGAATCAATAAAGAATATTGTTCCATCTCTTTATGGTTTTTTTCTCTTTTGTGTTTTCTTCCATTTTGTTAACTCTTGCATGGTGGTTTGGGTAGTTGAGTGTGCTAATTGGCCTCAGTTACTCACACCCCCCTGTGTTAACTAATATCAAAGCTTGGTTGTTCTTGAGTGTGCAAGAAGATTGCCGAAGTGTGAGGTAGTTTTCCCTAGGACTTTGAATCATGTAGAACCCTTATTTAGATTTTTTTTTAGGGTTGCAAATCTATGTATTTGACATATAACTTGCAGAGGGTTACGATCTTGAAAGAATTTGATATATAAAGATGGTTTATGGAAAAGAAAATGTTGATAATGCAATATTAGATACATTGAGATAAATTATAGCCAGATTAGATGCTATAGAGACAGCCTAGAGGAGGGGAGCACATCTTGATGATGTAAGTGATGATGAAGTAGTAGCACTAAACCCTAATCTAGAACCTAAAGAAGACCAAGATGAAGAAAGGTTGTTGAGAGTGTTGGGTATGTGCAGGATCATGGTGTACCAAACTATGGCCTTAAGTGGCAGTGAAAAACCAACAAATCAGGGTTATGTCAACTTGACACATAATTTTAAAGTGGTTCTGGACTTTATATCAAAAATTTTTAAGAAAATAATCTGTAGGAAATTGAATCTAGTTTCTAAGCTACAAGGCCTTATCTAGAGAACAAATTATTTGATTGGTCAAAAGTTTGGATTTTAATGCAGTACTACAAAAATTTCAAGGCGAAAATAAAAAGTAGGTGTATGTCTGACCACCTTAATCATAATCAAATGATAATATTTTTAAATATAATTTTAGATATAAAAAGTAGACTCATGCCTGGATGTGACGCATATTTTTGGCAATTTTTATTCCAAATAAATAATTAATTATGAATTTTCTACTATACTATTTTCAGAATTAAAAAACTCCCGTGTCTGACCACCTTAACTAGTTCTAAAAAAATCAAAATTAAGTTTTTTTTTTTTTGTTCTTATACTAGTCGAAGCATAGAATGTGACACATCTTTTGGATTTCACAAATCTTATACGGTTTGAAAGTTATAGCTATTTTTCAACCAATATGTCAATCAACACTTTGTAGCTAACTCCATTAGAAAATAAGTAATAATTACTTATTGAACTCGTAATTTGACAAAACTTATATTTATGAAAAGCTAAGAACATTATTAAGAAACCCTTTTCTTTACATCAAAGCTTAGTTAAAAAAAAGTTGTCAGCTACATGCTTGAAGTAAAAAACACATAAGAACATGCCAAAAACACATTTTCGAGATGTTTTAAAGATGACCATATAAGGTTGGTATTGAAAGATATAGGAGGAATTATAAAGGTATTAATTGTTTTCATTTAGTATCAGGATGGGTGGGAAAAAAGTGGGAATAGATTTTGAAATTCTTTGAGGCATTTCAGAACTACATATTTTTCAGATCGCCACTTTTTGGCACACCATGATGCTGCACATACCCTGTTATCTAGGAAAAATTTAAAGCCTATTGTAGAAGTAGTTCGTTATGATAGAAAATTGGATACCAATTTTGTGTTAGATTGGATCTTAGATATGGAGAAGTTATTTTAAGTATGGGAACACTCTTGATAATAAGAAGGTAAAGATTGTAGTTACTAGGTTGAAAGGTCATGCTTCACTATGGTGGGAGCATTTGCATACTGATAGATAAAGGAGAGAAAAGGAGAAGATCAGAACTTGGCCAAAGATGGTGAACAAGGTAAAGAACAAATTCCTTCCTACTAATTACCAAGTTAGCTTGTTGAGTAAGATGCAAAATTTGAGACAAAAGGAAATGACTGTTAAAGAGTATACTAATGAATTCTATAAATTGAACATCAGATCTAGAGATTTGGATGATGATGATGAAAAAATTGCAAGGACATAAATGGATTGAGATCTAGAATTCAAAATGAAATATATTTTGTGAAGTTGGAAAGTGTGGAAAAAGTATATCGATATGCCTTGAAAGCTAAGGAGATCTTGACAAAGGAGCATGAACAAAGGCAAAGAGGTAGAGGTGGTAGATTCTAGAGAGGAAAAGGAAGATCTTATGGTGAAGGTGGTAGATCTAATAGTTATGTGCATGCTAAAGGAGAATCTGAATGGAAGAATGATGACAAAGAAAATACCAAATGGAAAGGTGGTAGTTCTTATCAAGGAGGTACTGGTTCTTATCGAGGAAAATGTAATTAATATTCTAAAGGTAGCTTTCATGGTAATTGTTTTAGATTTGGTAAAGAAGGGCATGGATATTTTGAATGAGATCTTCTAGAAGTGGGTAGAATAATAGAAATTTTGTGATTCAAGAAGACGTTGAGAGTTCACCAAGTGGACCTAGGGTTGGAGAAAATCTAATGGTGAGAAAAACCTTATGTAATAAGGGAAGTGATGAGCAACCTCTTTTGAGAAGAAGTCTTTTCAAGACTAGATGTAAGATGGCTAGAAAATGTTGCAAGGTGATCATTGGTAGGGGAAGTTCAAAAAATTTGGTTACAAAGTTGTAGTTGTAGAGGGTAAAACATCCCAAACGTTATCATGTTTAATGGATCAAGGATGAGCATATATGATATTGGTAAGTGAGCAATGTATTATGAAGTTCAAGATTGGAAATCACTTTGATGAAGTGTCGTGTGACATTATGCTTATGGACTTTTATCATATTTTGTTGGGTGGGCCTTGGCAATATGAAAAATATGTTGTACATGATAGAAGATTGAATCAATATACTCTTTGGGTAAATGGGAAGAAGCAAATATTGTTGCCTTTGATTGAAAGTCCAGATGAGGTTAGTTGTAGTTCAATAAAAGTTTGCATGGTTAATGAAAAGCAATTTGAAAAGGAAGTAAAAAAGAATCAAGTTTTTTTTTCTATAGTTCCTAGAGGACTGAGTGTTGGTAGTAATGACCAAGTAGTAGAAGCTGGTAATGATCGAGTGGTGACAGATTGTGGTAGCCAAGTACCAAAAGAAATTGCAAAATTACTAAATGAGTATAAAGAGATTGTTACCAAGGGTATACCTAATGGTTTACCTCCAATGAGGAGTATAAGTCATTATATGGATGCAATTCCTAAAGCTAGTTTTCTAAACAAAGAACCACATGGATTGACAACTACAAAAAATGAGGAACTTAATAGATAAGTGCATGAGTTGTTGTAGAAAGGTTTGATCAGAGAAAGTTTGAGCCCATGTGTTGTACCTACTATATTAGAACCTAACAAGAATGGAAAATGGAGAATGTGTACTAATTCCAGAGTTATTAACAAGATCACAGTGAAATGTAGGTTTCCTATGCTGAGGATGGATTACATTATGAATTGTTTGAGTGGAGCAAAGTATTTTTCCAAGATTGAATTAAAGAGTGGCTATCATCATATCAGAATCAGAGAAGGTGATGAGTGGAAGACTACTTTCAAAACAAAAGATGGTTTGTATGAATGGTTTGTTATGCCTTTTAGTTTGACTAATGCACCTAGTACCTTCATGAGAGTGATGAATGAAGTTCTGAAAAGATTTTTGGGTAAGTTTGTGATTTTTTATTTGGATAACATTCTAATATTTAGTAAGACTAAGGAAAAACATCTTGAGCATGTATTAGACAAGTATTGCAAAGATTGAAGGAGGAGATGTTGATGACTAATCTAAAAAATAGTTTTCTATGCAAGAGGAGATTGTGTATTTGGGATTTGTGATTTTAGCTGATGGTTTGAAGATGGGTCCTTAGAAGCATAAAGTAATTTTGGAGTGGCCTACACTTGACAATGTGGATGAGGTAAGATCAATTCATGGTTTGGCTACTTTCTACAAAAAGTTCATAAGAAATTTCAGTTCTATTTGTAATGTTATTAATGAGACAATGAGAGGAGATAAAAAGGAATTCAAGTGGAGACATGGATCTGATAAGATTTTTGAGAAGTTAAAACAAAAAGTTGTTTAGTTACCTATATTGGCTTTACCTGATTTTAACAAAGTATTTCAAGTTGAATGTGATGCAAGTGGTAGTGTAATAGGAGTTGTATTAAGTCAAGAATGTAAACCTATTGCTTTCTTTAGTGAAAAGTTGAATGATGCTAACAGGAAGTATTTTGTGCATGATCAAGAATTTTATGCTATTTTCCAAGCATTGAAAAAGTGGAGACATTATTTGATTCTTAAGGATTTTTTGTTGTATACTAATCCTAAAGCTTTACAATACTTGGAAAGCAACATAAATTGAATCAAAAACATATAAAGTGGGTTGAGTACTTGCAGAGTTTTACATTTGTGATCAAGCATAAGAGTGGAGTTATTAGTAGATTTTCTAATGCTTTGAGAAGAAGATGTTCTCTATTGACTGAGATGAAGGTTGAAATTCTTAGTTTTGATGAAATGAAAGAGTTGTATAATACTGACCCTAATGTTTTTGAGGCATGGAGAGAGTGCAGAGAACAAAATATAATAGACCACATAATTAAGTATGATAAGTATATTTCATTCAAGAATGTATGTTGTTCAAATTTATTCAGTTCTATATTCCTAAAGGTTCTATGAAGTTGAATTTGATCAAGGAAAAACATAGTGGTGGATTGGCTAGACATTTTGGAATGGATAAGGCATTGAGTTTGTTGAAGGATAAGGTTAAGAAGTCATTTTTTTATGTTTTTTACAAACACATATTAACCTCATTAGATATAATTTTAATTTAAAATTTGAATGAGGTTCATGAATAGCATAAAATTACTTGATTTAAATTGACCCATTAACCTATTCAACTATTTTGGTTAATGACTCTACAAGAAAAATGCGAAAAGTGAGGCTGGGTTAACCAATGATAACTTTTGACTCTATAATTCATTGTAAAAAATAAAGGATGAAGTTTGAAAGAAATTGGAGCTATTGGAAGCACAAAACTAACAAAGATTTGATAAAAGATTAATCGTGTTTAAGATGGAAATTTGATGTTTTATCCCTTGCATAGGTCCAAAAAGATTAGATTTTAGGACATTGCATACACAAAAACCATGGAAAATGAAGGAAACTCTATAGGGTAGATGAAATCATATGATACTTTTCTTGCTATGATTTATTTTGGAAATGTGTTTAGCTCAACCAGGTATCAGGGAGATAAAATTACATTAAATTTTCTATAGATTCTCTTCTTCGACTTTTTTGATATGAGATTGATCACATGTCCAAATTATTATATCAACATGCCTAACCTTAGTTTTTAGAATTTCTATTGTCACTTAAAGACTCAATTTGGTGGACCATTATCTTAGACATACCCTATACTCTATTAGGCATATTTTCTTTTTTCTTGATTCTTTGGTCTCATGGTTGTATGTAGGCTCAAGACTAATCCTATGATATTTCTTTTTATTACTATTTTATGGTTAGGAGTTTAGACCCCTTCAAAACCTATATTTCTATAATAAAAAATAAATAACTCAAATATATAAAATAAAAATAAAAAATATTATTGAACCATAAATTCAATGTCATTACATTTTTTAGCACTGTTTAATTTACTATGACTCCTCTTTCTTCATTACTTCTCAACAATATTAAAATCAAGAGCGCTAAATGCTCAAAAATTATAACTTCACCATATTTCATGCTTTATAGATTCTATATTCCTATATTTTCCTATAAGGTATGTGCAGGATCATGGTGTGCCAAAAAGCAATCTAAAAAATATGTAGTCTTGAAATGCCTCAAAGCATTTAAAAATCTATTCCAACTCTTCCCCACCCAACCCATCATGATACTAAACAAAAATAATTATTATATTTATAAGGTCTACTATATCTTTTTATACAAACCCTATATGGTCAACTTTAAAAACATCCTGAAATTGTGTTTTTTGCTTGTCCCAAAAATGTGTTTTTTGCCTATTCTTGTTCTTTTTTACTTCAAACATGTAGTTGAAAACTGTTTTTTTCACAAAAAAATGATGAAATGAAAAGGGTTTGTTAAGAATGTTCTTAGCATTCTATAAATGTAAGGTTAGTTTAATTACAAGTTCACTAAGTAATTATTACTTATTTTCTAATAGAGTTACATATAAAATGTTGATTGACACATTGCTTGAAAAGCAACTATAACTTTCAAATGGCCCAGCATTTTAAAAATCCAAAAGATGCATCACATTCTATGCTTCTTCTACTATAAGGAAAAAAAGAAAAATTAAATTTTGAAGATTTTTGAACTAGTCAAGGTGGTCAGATATGAGAGTTTTTTATTCCAAAAATATTAAAGTAGAAAATTAACAATTAATTATTTATGTAGAATAAAAATACACAAAAATATGTGTCACATACAAGCATGATTGTAATTTTTCTATCTAGAATATCGTTTTAAAATGTTATTGTTAGAATTGCTTTAGAATAACTGAGAGGGGAGTGAATCAATTATTCAAGGTCCAAATGTCCTATTCAAACTTTTTACTAAGTATAGTGAACCCATTCAACCATTCATTCATCCAAGCTTTAACTTTACTAATCAACAAGTTACTGTAAATCAACATGCAAGTATAACACATAAGAAATCAACACATAACATAGGCATTTATGTGGAAACCCAATTTGAGAAAAAGCACTAGTAACATGCTACTCAATTCTCACTCTTTTGAAGTGATGTCCTATGAAAGGCTTTCCCTATTAAAGGCTTACAACACACTATCAAATGTGACCTTGTTAGTGGATTTAACCACCCTATTAGAAGTGGTCCTGGTTAGAGGACTTTAGAACATTCACTTGGAATGCCACCCTATTAAAAGATTTACAAATGGCTATTAAACCAACCTAAGTCCATAGGACTTTTAGATCTAATGCAATTGCTAGAGAGTATTAGAAAATCTTTGACTTGACTACAACATACAACTTATCTTGTAGATCTCAAATCAATTCTTAGCTCATACCCTTGCCTAGCCTTCAATCTCTACAACTCTAATAGCTTGCCCTCCTTTCAAGCATAGTCCCCTTGAGTCTCCATGCTCAATGTATGAGTGCAATCATCTCTTTATGACCACTTGTGGAAGTAGAGCCTGTATGCTCTTCCTTCTCCTAGATGTCTTCTCTTTGACACCCTTCCAACCACTTCAAAAAAAAATTCTCTTTAGCACTAATAGTATCAGTAGCTCTTTGCTTCTTGGTCTATGACTCCTTAAATATAAATCCTAGAGTTATTTTCCCTACTTGATTCTTTCATTCTTTAACTTCAATTCACATGGATTAGGTAGGATTCATTACATCTAACCCATGTTCTATTTCCTCTAGAAATTTTTTGAATTATCCTTTAGAATTCACTCAAAAATGGTTTACATAGGATTCTGCACCACTAGCTTATCATCCTTATCTTCCAACTCATTCAAAAAATTCAATGTAATCACTATGTTGGCTTAGATTTGGCAAATCTTTGTCATTTAAAATAATGTAGTAACTCAACACTATTGAAATACTAGTGCTTAGCACATACTATGTTATTCCTGATGCTCGACACCAACTAAGAATTTTCTAATTCTTGGCACCTGATCTTCACTCGACACCCAAAGATCACTCGGCTCTAACTAAGAATTTTCCCAGCTTCAACTAACTTGCTCGGCACCCACTAATGATCTTAATTTAAGCTTTGTAGTCAACCTTGTTACAACTTCTTCCTCCAATGTTTCTAAGTGTGACCAACCTCTGTATCTTTGAGTATGCTATCAATACATCATTTAACCATTGTCTTAACTGATCCTTGCACTTCATTACAACATCATAACTCAACCTTTCCCTTAGGTGCTCTTGTTACATCTTGTTGATCAAATCCTCTTCATCAATCAACTAAGTGATAGTACTTGGATCTTATAAGAAAATGTCATTCCTATAAATAGCAGGTTTGGCATCAATGACAAAACAATGATTGAAACCATTCTTTTAACAAAAATCTTCCTCCTTTGCAACAATCTCCCTCTTTGATCTTCAACAATGAGCTTTTCAATCAAATTTCCAACAATCTCCCTGTTTGGCATTGATGGCAAACCAAACTGATCAACCATTAGACTAAACTATTCAACCACAAGCTTACTAGGTTAGAACAGTAAGTCAAATGCCAAAAAGTATAAACTGTAACTTCACATTTCCTTCTACTATTATGATTGCCTCATTTTTGTTTCTCCCTCTTGGTTGTTGTATCCTTGTTCTTTGTCTTTCTCCCTCTATATTTCTCATCTTCCACTATTCTAAACAACATCTCCCTCTATCTTCATTTGATCTATATCTCACAACTTCTCATATTGATCCTTCTCCTATTGATTCATTTTTTGCTATTTCTCCCTCTTTGACAACAATGCTATTTAATACATATTAGCATCTTAGTATGCAAGTGAAGCTTTTACAGGTTCATTCAATTTCCCCCTCTGTCACCTTTCTTGTGACTGATTTGGAACTTCAGCACTTCAATTACTTTATAATTGCTTTAGGTAGCCTTGGCTAGGGGTATCACCCCTAATTTACCTCTAAGGTATTCAAAAACATCTTTGGGTAGTGTTTTTGTGAAGATGTCAGCAATCTATTCCTTTGAGCTAACATATTCCATCTTCACTTGCTTGTCTTCCGCCAACTCTCTTACATAGTGATACTTGATTGCATATGCTTGGTTTTAGCGTGCATTACTAGATTCTTTGATATGTTGATAGCACTTATATTATCACAATAAAGTATCATAGGCTTAGTTACCTCTTCCTTCATACCTTGTAGCAAATGTTTGATCCATACAATATTGGTGCAATTTATAATAGCTACCACATATTCAGCTTAAACAGTGGACTGTGAGGTACAACTTTTCTTTTTACAGGTCCCTGTAATTAACCTCTTTCCTAAGAAAAGTGCTCCTCCACTGGTGATTTTTTTATCATCAATGTTACCTCCCCAATCTACATGAATGTAGGCTCATCAAGTTTTTTTCTAAACACCCATTTGGTACCAGTCACATTCTTATCGGCTGGTCTAGGAACTAGAGACAATGTTTTGTTCTTCTCAATCTGATCTATCTCTTCTTCCATGGCTTTATACTAGTCATCATCTTGTAGTGCATATTTCACTATTTTAGGTTCAAGCTTGCTCAACAGACATGATTCATTCCTCAGTCTATTCCTTCTCATTGGACTAGCATCCTTGCCACCAATGATTTGATCTATAGGGTGATGTCTTCTTACATACTTGGCTAATCTTAGTTCTGTCGTTCTTTCCATGTTTGATCATTTAGCTTTAGAGTGATTTTTCTTTCCTTCATTTGCCACTTCATCATTCATTTCATGTGTACTATTTTTAGAATCAGAATGTGCATTTTCTACATTCTGCAGCTTGGCTTCTAAATGCAACTCGACATTCATAAGATGAGACTTAGCAAATACAAAAAAAATTTGTTGATTCCCATCTTGATTTGTAGCATTGTCTTCAATAGTCATTCCTTCATAGAAATATACAAAGGATCTATAATCCTCTATTTTCTTGGACTCATCAACCTAAACTTCTACATGCTCATCAAAACTTACATTTTCACTCTCCACAACCTTATTAGTGTTACTATTCAAACACTTATATCCCTTACTTCTAGTGGAGTATCCTAGGAATATACCTTCGTCACTTTTTGCATCAAACTTGCCATTTCTAGTATCTTACAAAATATAGCATTTACAACCAAATATTTTGAAATGTTTAACATTGGGTGAATGACCATACCATAATTCAAAAGGTGTTGCAATTGTACCTTTCTTGACTTGAACTCTATTCAATGTGTAGACTACAGTACTTATAGCTTCTTTCTAGTACTTTAGTGAAACATTTTTCTCCATCATCAAGGTTCTAGCATAGTCAATCATTGACCTATTCCTCCTTTCAGCAATACCATTCTATGGTGGAGTTCTTGGTGCTAATGTTTTCCTTTTGATACCTTTCTCATTTTAGAATATTTCAAACTCTCTTGATGTAAACTCACCTCCTTTGTCTGACCTTAGGCATTTTAGGTTCTTTCCTATTTCCTTCTCAACTCTAGCCAAATACCACTTAAACATTTGAAATGCATCATATTTTTTCATTAAAAACATAGTAGTCATCATCCTAGAATAGTTATCCCCAAATAACATTATGTATCTATCTCCTAGGTAGCTTTTTACTTCTATTGGACCACATAAGTCTATATGAACTAACTCTAGTACTTCTTTGGAAGTGTATGTTTTTCTTTTGAAACTAGAGTTAGTCATCTTCCCTAGTTGACATTGTTTGTACACTGTGTTTTTAGGTTTCTTCAACTAGGGCAACCCTCTAACCTTCTTCTTCTTGCTAATGCTAATCAGATTATCAAAATTAACATGACATAGCCTTTTATGCCACAACCACACATCATCAAGTCCAACAACAAGACACGTTGCATCTTCCATATCCAGATAAAATAGATTACTCCTAGTTTGTTGACCTTTTCCTATCAGATTTCCATCAGTGTCATAGATCTTGGCAATTTTGTTTCCAAATTCAACTTTGCAACCTACATTGCCTAACTGTGATACACTCAATAAGTTGTAATTCAATCCTTCAACATAGTATGCATTATCACATGAAATTATCTCTATGAGCTTAATAGAACCTTTTCCTTTGATTTGATATGGTGCATTATTACCAAATCTGACATTATTTCCATCATATTGAGTAAAGGTAATGAACTTACTTTTATCTCATGTCATGTGATGTGAGCATCCACTATCTATGATCCACTTGTCATTCTTGTTCACACAGATAACCAATATTGTTGCTTCATCCTTATCATTAACTGATTCATCCTTCATAGCTACATAGACTACTTCATCATCATTCTCATCAGAATCTTCTTCAACAATGTATCATCTCTTGCCTTTCTCCTTGTAGTCTTTGCTATCATCTTTTCTCTTGTTTCTGTACTTGTTTCCTTCTTTATAGTTCATCTTCTATGTACATCTTGTAGCTATATGACCTACTTAATTGCAATTGAAACATATGATAGGGAGCTTACCTTTGAATTTCCCCTTACCTCTATGTAATCTTCTAGCTAGTAGTTCTTGTAATTGTTCCACATCTTCCTCATATGTGTTTCTATCACTAGATGCATGTTTTCCTTTTCTTCTCTTTTTTCTTGATGTGTCCTCCTTAGTGTCTTTTATTGTCATCTTGGCTTTCAAAGTAATTCAAAGTTCTCAGGTCTGAATTTGTAAAAATTGGATAGCTCAAATGTTGTAAGTCTTCCTACTATTCCTTCAAAGGTTAGTGTGTTTCCTTGTACACACCTTAGCTCTTGGATGGTTGAAACTCTAATAGAATAGATAGGAAGTAGAGTTCTTAAGTATTTGCTAATGGCTATCTCTTCTTCCAATTGTCCACCTAGACTTCTTATTGCACTTACCACTTCTTTCATTCTTGTAGCATACTAAGTAGCATTTTCACCTTACTCCATTTTCATGTCATCAAACTTTTCTCTTAGGCTTTCTCTCTTTGTTCTCTGGACATTTTGATCTCCTTCATAGATTTCTAATAAGGTTTTCCACATCTTGAATGTAGTGTCATAGTCTTTGATGTCATCATATTCTGCATAATTAAGTGTAGAGGCAATCTCCAACATTTCTTGATTGTGTTCCTTCTTTTTGTTCAAATCATTTGTAGTAAGGGGTCTTGCTAGATTTACATGTTCTATTCCAACTGAGGTTTGTGCATAGTCACCTATTGATCCAAGGTGCAATTTCATCAGACTCTGCCATGCAGCAAAGTTGTCTTTGTTGAGCTTTGAAACTTCTCTCTTGGACATCTTGATCTTTCTGCTTCTAGTACGTTGAAACTAAATTAGTAGATGGCTCTAATACCAATTGTTAGAATTGCTTTAGTATAACTGAGAGGGGGGGTGAATCAATTATTCAAGGTCCAAATGTCCTATTCAAACTTTTCACTAAGTATAGTGAACCCATTCAACCATTCATTCATCCAAGTTTTAACTTTACTAGTCAACAAGTTACTATAAATCAACATGCAAGTATAACACATAAGAAATCAAAACATAACATAGGAATTTATGTGGAATCCCAAATTGGGAAAAACCACTCATAACATGCTACTCAATTCTCACTCTTCTGAAGTGATGCCCTATGAAAGGCCTACCCTATTAAATAATTACAACACATTGTCAAATGTGACCTTGTTAGAGGATTTAACCACCCTATTAGAAGTGGCCCTAGTTAGAGCACTTTAGAACATTCACTTGGAATGCCACCCTATTAAAAGATTTACAAATGGCTATTAAACCAACCTAAGTCCATTGGATTTTTAGATCTAATATAATTGCTAGAGAGTATTAGAAAATATTTGACCTAACTACAACATACAACTTATCTTGTAGATCTCAGATCACTTCTCAGCTCGTACACTTGCCTAGCCTTCAATCTCTACAACTTTGATAGCTTGCCCTCCTTTCAAGCTTAGCCCCCTTAAGTCTCCATGCTCAATGTACTAGTGCAATCATCTCTTCATGACCATTTGTAGAAGAAGTGCCTATGTGCTCTTCCTTCTCCTAGATGTCTTTGCTTCTTGGTCTATGACTCCTTAAATAGAAGTCTTGGAGTTCCTTTTCCCACTCAATTCTTCCATTCTTTAACTTCAATTTGCATGGATTAGGTAGGATTCATTGCATCTAATCCATATTTTGTTTCTTCTAGAAACTTCTTGAATTATCCTTTAGAATTCACTCAAAAATTGTTTTCATAGGATTCTATGCCACCAGCTCATCATCCTTATCTTCCAGCTCATTCACAAAATTCAATGTTACCACTATGTTAGCTCAGATTTGGCGAATCTTCATCATTTGAAATAACACAGTAGCTCAGCACTATTGAAATACTAGTGCTCAACACATATTGTGTTACTCGGCATCAACTATGTTTTTCCTTATGCTCAGAACCTGAAGATCACTCGGCACCAACTAAGAATTTTTTTATGCTCGGTAGTTGATCTTCACTTTCAGCACCTAAAAATCACTCAGCTTCAACTAATAATTTTCTCACCTTCAACTAACTTGCTCGGAACCCACTAATGATCTTAGTTTAAGCTTTGTCGTTAACCTTGTTATGACTTCTTCCTCCAATGTTTCTAAGTGTGACCAACATTTGTATCTTTGAGTATGTTATAAATACATCATTTAACTATTGTCTTAATTGATCCTTGCACTTTATTACAACATCATAACTCAACCTTTCCCTTAGGTTCTCTTGCTACATCTTGTAGATCAAATCCTCTTCATCAATCAACTAATTGATAGTACCTGGATCTTATAAGCAAATGTCATTCCTACAAATAGTAGGTTTGACATCAATGACAAAACAATGATTGAAAACACTCTTTTAACAACAATCTTCCTCCTTTGCAACAATCTCCCTCTTTGATCTTCAACAATGAGCTTTTTAATCAGATTTCCAATAGTTATCATTTGATTTTGATTAATGTGGTCAGACATACGTCTACTTCTTATTTTGGTCCTAAATTTTTTGTACCATTGCGTTAAAATTCAAAATTTTGACCAATCAATTTTTATCTTTTAGATAAGGCCTAGTAGTTTAGAAACTAAATTCAATATCCTAGAGATTCTTTTCCCTCAACATTTAGATACAAAGTTTATAACAAGTAGAAAATTGCATGTCAAGTTGACATAACCTTGATTTGCTTTTTTTTTTATTGCCACTTAAGAGTATAGTTTGGTTGACCATGATCCAGCACATACCCAATAGATGATTGCATGCTAAGACACATAAAAGTATACAAAATGCATATTGATTCTTTGTCACATTAGTTTTATTTATCCTACATGCAACATTATTAATATTTAAGAAGAATAAGACACTTGAATAAGGCCCTCTTAACCAAAATTGGCTTGAAATTAGTGAACACCTAGGGTAGTTGGTGTAATATTATAAAGGCTAAATATCTTGGAAGATTGTCTCCCTACCAATTCCCTTGGTCACATGCTCTCCCCCAGGGCTCCAAGATCTAAAACAATGTGGTTAACACCTGAAAGATATCGAAAATGGGGTGTCACTAGATTATGGAGAATGGTAATTCTATTGACTTCTGGGAAGATCAATGGATTCATGATAACCTCCTCATGCATACTATGTTTTTATGTCTGCATGAGATGTGTACTATATTGTATGGCCCTTGGAGTCAAAAATTTATCAACCTTGATAGACAATGGATGACTTTCTAGAACCTTGAGCCAATGGAGTTGGGGCTTGCTCAAGAGTTGCAGGACCTTCTCCATAACTATATGATTCCCCTCACCCTGGTTGAGGGCTCCTTGGTATGGAAACTCATACCCTTAGGGATGTTTACAACTAAGTCTTCTTATCTCTATTGTTTGTGTGGGGAAGCAGCCTGGGTTGATTGGAGAAAAGCATGACACCCTTGGATCCTACCAAAGATAAACTTCTTTTGGTAGATGACTTTGTGTGGGTCGATTCTCACTATTGATAACCTCGAGTGTAGAGGGTGCCAACACACTAACTATTGCATATAATGTCTCCAAGATGTTGAATTTATTCCACACCTACTTATTTATTGCCCATTTTCTATAGATGTTTGGAGGAAATTTTTTGTCTTATGGGAGGTCCAATAGTGTATGGAGTGTGAGTTGAAGCAATTTACTCATTGGGATAGTTTGGTTTCTCACCCATACCTCAAAAACTAATGGTTGATTCTCCCCCCATATGTTACTTGGAAATTCTGGAAGGAGAGGAACAATGGGATTTTCAAGGAACAAGCCACTACCAGCTTGGGGGTGGCACGGTAGATTATCAAGATCCTAAAAAAATGTAGTAGGATCTAGCGATGGAAGCCCCCTTCCCCCCTAAACCCCCTAGGTGAAGAAGATATGAAATTGTCATCATCTTGGAATGTTGGCTCAATTGTGGCACAATTTGATAATTCCAAAGTCTTGGCTAGAAAGAAGATGGTGTGGCAACCCCCTTGAGTCTTGGATCAAGCTAAATTTTGTTGGTTTTGCCATGATGGGTAGCACTACGGTGAGAGGTGTTCTTTGTAATAGTTATGGAAATATGGTGGTTGTCTATACTAGAAATTAAGGAGGTGGCTCTAACAATGAGTTTGAAGCACTAGCACTCCTGTGGGGTTTGAGAATTGCAAGAGCTCAGGGAATCAATAAGATTTCCATTGAGGGGGACTCTATGTTAATCATTAAGGCTACTAAGGGTGAGTACTAGAGAAACTGGTCAATTAAAGTTATAATTGATGAAATCTAAAGATTGATGGAAGATTACCATGAGATCTATGTGGCTCACATATATAGGGAAGGGAATGCCATGGCAGATGAGCTAGCCAAATTTGGTCATCATGTCATGCAATTATTTGAATGAGAGGATGTTAGATTATTTCCATCATCAATGCAAGTTGCAATAGAAAGGGAGTATAACTTCAATAATTCCATATGAATAATCAATACAAGTGGTGGGCCTTCAATTTTTTGCATGGACGTGAGGACAAGGCGCTCCATAAAGGGGTTGTTTGCAAAGATTGTATGATGATATGTATTAATGTTTTGATTATTGTGAGTATTTATTACTATGAGAAAAGGACACAGAAGATGGATTTAGTGAGATGTAGAGAATAGGCTACTAATGATCAAAATGATAAGTTGTTGAATTCTTGCACAAACTACAGCGAGTGATGGTCATTTATAGATGGAAAGAGATCGCTTACATGTGTCACAGAGGGTGGTTATTTTTTTTTAGGAAACCCTAAAAAATATGATGGTTATGTACTCCTTTTAGTTTATTTGTTAAGGATTTTCATTTTATATTCAATAACTATGATATGTATTAATGTTTTGATTATTGTGAGTATTTATTACTATGAAAAAAGGACACAGAAGATGGATTTAGTGAGATGTAGAGAATAGGCTACTAATGATCAAAATGATAAGTTGTTCAATTCTTGCACAAACTACAGCTAGTGATGGTCATTTATAGATGGAAAGAGATCGCTTACATGTGTCACAGAGGGTGGTTATTTTTTTTTAGGAAACCCTAAAAAAATATGATGGTTATGTACTCCTTTTAGTTTATTTGTTAAGGATTTTCATTTTATATTCATTTAGTTGTCTAAAGAATTGGTTGTTGAACTGGATGATGACATGAACGCTAGTGATCACATTGACTTGATGGGTGTGGAGGAATGTATCCATAGCAGCAAGACAATGATGGTTTACTTGAAGGAGGGTGGCCTATTACCATATATGAAGGGTATGGTGAAACATGATGAGATTGTCTCAATGCAATTCTTCCAAACTTGGAAGGACAGAAGGGTAATTGTCAATGGAATGGGATATAAAATCTTGAAGGAAACTATTGTGAGCGTTGGAGAATTTACTATGGAAGGAATGAACTAGTGGAGGTAGTCCAAGATTAATGAGGAATCTAGTTTGTGAAAACATTTCAAATTCAAGGAGGAACCGATGCGAATGTGTGGTGGGTTTTCATAGGAAGCCCTTCCTAAGCCTTGGGACACCATTTACTATGTGATTATGTGCTATATCACACTGGAGGATCACTTTAAGGTATTATATTATTAGCATTTCCCCATTCTAAATCACTTTAGGAATCTAGACCATAATTCCTTCTTGTTTCTTTTGTTGTATTTGCTAGAAGATTGTATTTATAAGGCTAGGAGGAAATAGAAGGAGGGTAAAACTTTCTACCTTGTCCATTAGGGGCTAATGAACAAATTGTATATCCATCACATAGCCTAAAATCCACCGCTCTTAGTTAACCCTTCGGTCTCTTTCACCCCCCAACTCTCCTTGGACCCTGACCTTGGCCCTAGCAACAAGAAATTCAAGAAAACCCCTGGCCCTAAGGTCAAAGGTGACCCTGAGCTAAAAATTAGCTTCATAGAGTCAGTTTTGAATACTAGGAAGGGTACACATAGTGCTAGAAGAACTAGTATACATCTCTAGTTGGAAAAATTTAAGTCCCCCCCAGAGCAAGACTCCAACTTTGATTCTTTTGAAAGTGATGTCAAACTTTCTAAAAAGAAGAGACTACCTTAGGACACCAAGCCTACCACCAGCTCTCTTAGCCCCTCCCATATCTCTGACACTCTTGAGGCTACCCTGGCTAGAAGTGGGGTGGAAAGATATCACATCCTCAAGGAAAGAAACCCCCAAAGGTGTTGGGAAGAATTGCAAGCATAGCCACAGTAAGGCAAGATTGGAAAGGCTTGAGCAATCTATGAAGGACCTAGCAGACAATCAAACTGGTATCTTCCAGCGATTTGAAACTTTAGTTGATTTTTCCACCAATGTCATCCATGGTAACAATCCTCTACTTTTTGTAGGTAAATAAAGAGGAGAAAGGCCTAGGCAAGGCTACCAAGGCAACCCGATCCATCTATGGGTTTTTGGTGAAGGATTGGCTAAAGACCATCTTGGACAAATTGGTTAAGGTGGAGGGCAGGGTGGGGGATGTGGATAAGGATGTGCTTGATGAAAAGGAGGACAACCATGGGTAGGAAGAGGGCAATTGGCCCTAGTTCTAGTGTTTATTTTTGTTGCTTTTATGCCCATACCTATGAAATTGATACCCTATTGGGTTTTACTTTTTATGCTTATGTCATTTAATGGGACTAATAGCAGTGATTTTTTTAGGTGTTGTTGGTTTATTTTATAATCTTTCCTACATATTAGTTTAAGGACTTGTATTACTGTTAATCTTGCTATGGATATATCTTATTTTTTGAAGTATTAAGTTGGTATCGGTTATATGACTTGGAGGTAACCTCTGGTTGATTCTTCAGCCTTTTTGTACATTGGGGTCAACCCCTCATCTTTTTGGCTGCTATATAATACTTCAAAAACATTAATAATATTACTTTTTGCACAATCATATTATATATCTCACAATACAACAACTAATAATGCTCTTGTATAGATGTGAAAGCTAGAGAATCAAATAACTACATTGTTATTACAAATGTAAAAAAAAAACTAAAATAAACATTAAATATTAAATAATGATGATCTTCATTAGATTGCATTATGGACTAAAAAACTTCTGATCTTCACATCGAACTTCATAGAAATATTTTTGAGAATACGACGTTTATATTTACTTGATCTAAAACCATCCAATTTATGCAATAGTCTAAGAGATAATTAAGATGTGCACATGAAGAAAATTTTGAGACTTAATACTAGAAAGATTGTTATGAATCTTGCTTTATTAGATGATGGTGTGATTATATTAGGCTTAAACCAAATAAAATAAGATCCGCAAGGCAGCATACTTCCTCCCAAGTGAAGGAAGGGAAGGTTGACTTAGAAGAAAAATGTTACAACTCAAAAAGCACAAAAATGTAAGGGTAAGCATCTTCAGTGTCAGTCACTATTGTATTTAAAATACTGAAATGCTTGAGATAGAATTCACTAGATTGCAACCAAAATTGTTGGATACTCCAACACAATCAATTAATGTTCATCAAACAAGTAGCTAGCTATTTTTATTGTACCATGTTTATTGTTTATAGGTAGCCTCAAGTGCTTTGGTGGTGTTGTAACATGAAATTAATAGAATACTACACTTAAAAATTAAAATAACATGGCCATTATGATAGCCTACTTCTCCTAATTGCAACCATATCTCAACTTTAAAAGTTGTTTGATCTAGTTGTTTCAATTTTGCAATGCAAGAATCATGACAAATTTAGAACTTTTGTAAATTAGAAGTCCACGTATTGTCAAAACATTCTTCAAAAAATTATTTCAAGAAGATTGCAATATGTTGTCAAGAACATCAGCTAATCATCTCTATTTATCTCTATTTCTATTACTAAAATCTATTAAAATGATATATTCTCATTTGTAGAAGATAAATTTTGAACACTAGCCATTAAAAAAGAGAGCATGAAGGTACCTAAGATACATCACATTGTGATACCTAAATAAAACTTCAATATAGACCACTTCTTCTAATGGCGGATAAACTAAGGTAAAACTAAGGTAAGTAAATTCATGAACTTGCTAAATTCTATTAAAAAAACATGTTGTTAGTGTATTAGGATTAAGTTTGGCTTTGATGTCAATGGTACTTATTTGCTTTTCAATAATTTAGAAAACATGTGTAAATTCATGAATTGCTTTATTCTGCACAAAATAATTATGCTTGTTAGTATATAAGGGTTAAATTTGGTTAGTACACTAAATAATTATGCTTGTTAGTATGTTAGGATTAAGATTGGTTAATGTCATTTGCAATGTGCTCAATATTTCATAAACATTTAGAAATCCAGTCTAAAAATGTCATGGTCATGGGCATCTCACCATAGCATGAAAAATGGTGAATCAGTTGGTTACATGATGCAAAGTCTTATCCTTGCTAGCTATTGGCAACCAAGATGGTAAAGCTTTCTTACAACTTCACATGGCCTGAATTTTGGTATTATTATACTTGAGCCATTCAATAGCAGAAAGTCAAACTTAATGGTACTCTACTACATTTTAGACTAACTTCTGAAAAACATTTCATACTTCATAAAGAAAAAGCTTTTGCCCTACATCGTGATTCAATCTTCTACAAGCTAACTAAGATTCACAAAGTCCAGATACTAATCTATGCAATACAGTCTTAACCCTGCAAATTTCACCCAATTTATCTGGAGTTTTACATGTTACTCATTGATCTAGATCAAACATTTCAATTTCTTGTTACTAAATTTAACCCAATTTACCTACAACACTGACTGATCTTTCAAGCATGTGCGTGATTTTTTTCATTGTTTTTTATAAAAATATATTTCCTTTAAATTGATCACTTTGTTACTTCATATTGATCCATTCCTAATGTAAAGCATCTTACTACATTTTCATAAGTTATCGTCTTTTTCTTCTCTTTCAGAACTTGACATTTAGGATGCATATCGTGCTAGATTTAACTTGCAAGACTAAATGTTTCTTTATTTACCAATCACTATAGTAAAATTATAATTTAAACGTAAGAAAACTTGACGTTCAGGATGCATATCTCAGTAGATTTAACTTGCAAGATTAAATGTTTCTTTACCAGTCACTATAGTAGTAATTATAATTTACAGGTAATAAAAAAGGAGAACCCGTTCACAAATAGATTATCGTAAAATCAACAAGCTAAGCAGATGGAAAACATACTTTTGTCATGGAAACCCCAATCAAAGTCTTAAAGCATTTGAGTAAGCACACAAATGCCCTACAAAATGGAGAACATCCCCAATTCACAAAATCTCAAAAGAAGGTTAACTAGACACCTCTCCATTTAAAAAAACTGAAATACACAGACAGTGCGAGTTCAGGGAATACTACACTTGATCTACTTCAAGGAGAAGCATTAAAACAAGTTTGCAAACACCCATTTTATAAATAGATTCTTCTATACAAATTATGACTCCTCCAGATAAACATCATACGACATATCAAGTGTGTATTGAGGGTAAAGCCTAATCAACATATATAACAGGTGGGTGCACGGGAAAATTCCAGACAACAATCCAAGTTAGAAAAGTCCATTTAATGCACACAAGATTGTGCGTGCAGAAAAGAGTTGAAGAGGAAAAATGCCACAGACCATAAAAGGAGGAAGAGTAAAAAAATTAGTATAGAGAGAAATAAATTACAGCAAAAAATTTGTTTGAAAAAATCCAACTTTCCTCCGGCCTTACTATTCATTGGGTAGCTGGGAATGTTTTGTGCCTGCAAGAAGATAGAAGAAGATGATTTTGAAGAATATATGGGTGTGAAATGAAAAGGCCCTCGCAAGGGGAATTAAAATATTTGTATATGTTTGTTCAACACCGATCCATAAGATTCATGCGTCCATGCATTTCGTCTTGACCAAGTTTAGAGATATTCGACTTTCTCACTCTGATACTACTTGTAAGGAAGCAAAGGTGCATGGAATCGCTTCCTATGCTAATCTTTGAGAGGATGATTATGCAAATCAAAGTAACTATTGCAAAGATCTCAAGAAATGCATAATAACATAATCAAAATAACAAAGAACACACAACACAATGATTACCGTGGGGAAACCCTTCTGGGAGAAAAACCCCACCTTCCAAAACTCGCACAATGTATTATCAAACCAAGATGATTACAATACACTTGCAATGCAAGTTCTTACAGGAGCGCATCACCACAACTCGAACTTGGAGAGACTCCTTCTAGCACCAGTCTTGCAAACTAAACTCAATTACACAAACACCTCCCCAAGCCCTCCTTTTATAGTGATTTTACAACCTGGAAACCACTTATGGTTTTACAAAACCATGAGAAAAACTACCATGCCACATGTTACCCATTTTTGACATTTACATTTCTAATATGGAAAAACAACCAGGTTAAAATAGTATTCTCGTCCACAATTTTGTCTCTTAGTCTAGACCCCCATAAAAGTCACAAAATGAGTCATCAAGGCTCTAAAAATAGCCTACCTATATTCTACTAAGGACAAGACTTATTTAACAACTCACTAACCATTTTTCAATGCATAAACAAGTGGAAAACTCCCACAAACTAATTTTGAAATTTTCCAAGAAAAGATTGCAAGGTTGAGACACATGTTTCTCAACATTCTCCCACTTGTCAAACACCTTGCAAGAGTTAGGGGATCCGAAATATCATGGACTTAATTGCTAGGGGCCGAGAGGCCCATAGACTCTGAACACCATCTGAATTTCTCTCTGCTCATGGACTTAGTTAATGCATTAGCAACATTCACCAAAGTCTCTACCTTTTCCAGCTTCACCTTGCCATCCTCGACCATATCTCTCACAAAATGATATTGTACATCAATGTGCTTGGTCCTCGCATGAAAAGTCAGGTTCTTCGCTAGGCAAATTGCACTTTGGCTGTCACTATAAATTGTCATTGCACCCTATTTGAACTCTATATCTGAACACAATCTCTTTAGCCAGATGGCTTCTTTGCAGGCATGAGTAGCTGCCATATACTCTGCCTCAGTAGTGGACAAAGTGACCATAGCTTGTCACATACTCATCCAACTGATTGCACCACCAAATAATGTAAACACATATGCACTGGTGGATCTTCTTCTATCAACATCACCAGCCCAGTCTGAATCCACATAGCCTCGAATATCCAAGGAATGCTCACTTCCTGTTCCATGAAAACATATTGAGTACTCTGAGGTACCCCACAAGTATCTGAAAACTCTTTTTACTGCATCCCAATGTGCTCTTCCTGGATTAGACATATAATGGGAAAATACTCCCACTGCTTGGGAAATGTCTGGTCTTGTACAAACCATAGCATACATCAAACTTCTAGCAGCACTCTGATATGGTACTTGACTCATCTCTTCCATCTCCAATGGGGATGTAGGACACTATGAGCTAGAAAGCTTTGTTCCCATAGTAACTGAAACACTCAATGGTCTTGAATCCTACATATTGAATCTTTTCAAAATCGTACCAACATACTTACTTTGGCCTAGCCAAAGCTTTCTGTTCCATCTATCTCTTATAATCTCCATTCCCAGAATGTGCCTAGCTGCACCAAGATCTTTTATTTCAAACTTTATTGAGAGTTGAGATTTTAACTCTACAATCAAACCTTTTCCTTTGCCAATAAACAACATGTGATTGACATATAAGGCAATAACCAGAAAACCATCACCATCAAATTTGAAATATATACAATGATCAGATTTAGATCGCACAAATCCCAAACTCAACACATATGTATCAAACTTCTGGTACCACATCCTAGGACTCTATTTTAAACCATACAAGGATTTCTTCAATTTATAGACCAAATGACTTTTACCTTTCACCACATAGTGCTCTAGCTATGACATATAAATTTCTTCATCCAAATCTCCATGAAGGAAAGTTGTTTTCACATCCATTTGCTCAATCTCTAGATCATAAGTTGTTGCAATAGAAAGAAAAAATCTAATGGATGTCATTTTGGCTACTAGAGAAAAAATCTCACCATAATCTACTCCCTCAACTTGAGAGTAACCTTTTGCAACCAAACGTGCTTTATACTTCTCAATGCTTCCATCTGAACCCATCTTATTTTTGAACACCCATTTACAACCAACATGCTTCCATCCTTCAGGCAATGGTACAAGGTCCAACGTTTGATTCCTCTTAAGAGCTGCCATTTCTTCATGCATGGCTATTTTCCAGGACTTTGAATCATTCATACCAAGAGCCTCTTCTACAGATCTCAGTTCATCAATGTTAGCATTCAATGCAAATATGCACCTCCAATCATCAGGAGAATACCCATACCTTTCAGGTGGTTTCCTTTGTCTAGTAGATCTTTAAACAAGATCTGGTTTAGGTTCAGGAGGTTCAGGTTCATGATTAGGTTCTCCCTCTTCCTCTGATGATTCAGAACTCGTAGAGCTCTCTTCAACATCTTGTCTTTCTAAGGGCCTTGATTCAACTTTCTCAGGTGTAGCAAGAAGTTGAATCACATCTTTCTTTTCTTTAATTTGTTCTGGTTGCACTGTAATAGAAGAAGGCTTAGTTTCTCTAAAAATTACACTTATGGAATGAAATACCTTTTGTGCAACAGGATCCCAAAGCTTGTATCCTTTCACACCATAACTATATCCGATGAAGATACATTTGACAACTTTGTTGTCCAATTTTGTTCGCTTCTCCTTTGGCACATGAGCATATGCCTCACAACAAAACACTCTCAGATGTCTAAGTGAAGGCTTATGGCCCGACCACGATTCCATTGGTGTCTTATCAACAAGAGCTTATGTAGGAGACCTTCTTATCAGGTAGCAGGTAGTGGCTATAGCTTCAGCCCAAAACTTTTGTTCTAGTCCAGCACCACTCAGCATACTCCTAGCCTTCTCCATCAAGGTCCTATTCATTCTTTCTGCAACTCCATTTTGCTGTGGAGAATATGGAGTTGTCTTCTCTCTTTTCATACCACAATCTTTACAATATGTGTCAAAAATATTGGAGCAAAATTCACCACCATTATCAGTTCTCAAGCACTTTATTTTCTTTCCAGTCTGCAATTCAACCATTGCTTTAAATTCTTTGAAATGACTAAAAACTTCATCTTTACTCCTAAGAAAATAAACTCATGTTCTTCTACTAAAATCATCAATGAAAGAAACATAATAAACGGATCTACCAATAGAAGGAACATCAACTAGACCAAATACATCTGAATGAATTAGATCCAAAATACATGAAGACTTATGAGAACTCGAGTAAAACCGAATGTGGTTTTGTTTACCATAGATACAATGGTCACAAAAATCAAACTCAAGATTGCAGTCATTCAACCCATCAACAAGGTTCTTATTTTTCAAGGTCCGTAGACCCTTCTCACCTATGTGGTCAAGTCTCTGGTGCCATAACATAGTCTTCTCTGCAGGAAACTTTGATTCAATAGACAAAGCACCCTTGGGTACCCAAAAACCATGACCATCTATTGAAAGAGAAACTCTCTCCTTCTCCAACTGAGTAGTCTTTTCCACAATCTTATCAGAAGTACTATTGCACTCGACTGTACATGCATCAAGTTGGTACAATGTACCCAATCTACTTCCTCTTGCTATTACCATAGCGCCTCTCGCCATTTTTACACCTGCTTCAGAAAACTGTACATGCACACCCGCATCTATTAGCTTACTAACAGATAACAAATTCCTTGCTAGTCTAGGGATATGCAAGACACCATCAAATCTTCTAATTCTACCATCAGAAAATTTTGCACGAATACTTCCACGACCAACAATATCAAGTACTGAATTATCACCCAAATACACTTTACCATCATCAAAATTTTCATACTTACTAAAGCAGTTCCTATTAGGAGTCATGTGGGAAGATGCACCTAAATCTATTAACCATGCATTTTCACCTACATGAGTGGCCAAGGCTGCAATGAAAGAATCTCCATCTTCCTTCTCGGACTCAGAATCAGAATCTTTCTTCTTCTTCTTCTTTTCCTTCTCCTCTTTGCAATCCTTTCGGAAGTGTTTAGGTTTGCCACAATTCCAGCAAATTGCCTTGGACTTACTAGGGGATTTCGATCTCCTCTTATTTTTGGACTTAGAATGGCCATGCTACTTTTCATTCTTGCCTCTTTCTTTTGGTCTTTCGGGAACACTCAAAGCCTCTTTGGAATTTAGAGAGACCTTCCTTCTCATCTCCTCAGAAAGTAGAGAACCAACAACGTCCTCCATCTTCAAGACAACTGAAGTGCTCCCTATAGCCATCACAAGAATATCCCATGAGTCTGGCAATGAACATAACAAGATTTGACACCTTTATTCTTCATCCATTAGCACCCCTACTGAGGTCAACTGAGTCACCAACATATTAAACCTTTCCAGATGCTCAGAAATTTGTCCACCTTCTTCCATTCTCAAGGAATACAACTTCTTCCTCAAGAAAATCTTATTCACAAGTGATTTCACTTGATAGATCTCACTAAGCCTTTTTCAAAGCTTCTTCGCGGTAGGTTCTTCATGGACATTAATCAGAATTGAGTCTGCGAGACACAATCTAATGAGACCTTTAGCTTTTCTATCATTCACATCATATTGTGCGGCTAATGTCAGATCTGTGGGCCTCGGCTTGTTCTCATCAATCGCATCCCATAGATCTCGATCAATCAACAGATCTTCCATCTTCAGCTTCCACATCTCAAAGTTTGTCCCAGAAAACTTTTCAACATCAATTCTCCCTAACATGCTTGTCGTCTTTTCAATCCTGCAACACAGAAATGAAATGCTCTACACAAGCTCCCACTCAAACTTTGATTAGCTCAAAAAACCCTGTACCCAACAAATAGAACCAAAATTGACCAGGCTCTGATACCACTTGTAAGGAAGCAAAGGTGCATGGAATCGCTTCCTACACTAATCTTTGAGAGGAAGATTATGCAAATCAAAGTAACTATTGCAAAGATCTCAAGAAATGCATAATAACATAATCAAAATAACAAAGAACACACAACATAGTGATTACCGTGGGGAAACCCTTTCGAGAGAAAAACCCCACCCTCCAAAACTCGCATAATGTATTATCAAACCAAGATGATTACAATACGCTTGCAATGCAAGTTCTTATAGGAGCGCATCACCACAACTCAAACTTGGAGAGACTCCTTCTAGCACCAGTCTTGCAAACTAAACTCAATTACACAAAAACCTCCCCAAGCCCTCCTTTTATAGTGATTTTACAACCTGGAAACCACTTATGGTTTTACAAAACCATGAGAAAAACTACCGTGCCACATGTTACCCATTTTTGACATTTACATTTCCAATATGGAAAAACAACCAGGTTAAAATAGTAATCCCGTCCACAATTTTGTCTCTTAGTCTAGACCCCCATAAAAGTCATAAAATGAGTCATCAAGGCTCTAAAAATAGCCTCCCAATATTCTACTAAGGACAAGACTCATTTAACAACTCACTAACCACTTTCCAATGCATAAACAAGTGGAAAACTCCCACAAACTAATTCTAGAATTTTCCAAGAAAAGATTGCAAGGTTGAGACACATGTTTCTCAACAGGAACATGTTATTTTCTGGTCTCTGCCCAGAGATGAATGCATCGTATATGGCCTCTGTGGCACTTTCGGTATCTGTAACTCCAACAAGTTTCAGTTCTGCAGCTGTGAGGAGGGTTTCATGCCCAGAAACAATCAAGACAGTTACTGATCTATGATTACTGAGAGTGATATAATTGGTGACATGGTTAATCTAGAATAATGTACATACATTTAAGCTATTATTAGCTATTCATATTTATAATTAAGTTATCATTCCTATTGAAAGGAACTGTAAGGGAAATGTTGATAGATGTTTGATTTGAAAGTGGATAAAATTGTAAATTTATAAACATGTATCATTATTGGAAAGCAATTTTCGACATAATAGCATTTATTTTAGATGAATTAAAATTAAAGCAATGTCAAATATTTTTTAAAGGTCCTTTTCAAAAAGAATAACATTCAAAAGAATAGAAAGGCATAAAGAATATGATATTCATAACTAAAAATACTCTATTTCATCTTCTAGATCAACAAGTTTGAATTTGTAGAAGGTAAATGCTATAATAAATACACAACAATATTTTTTATGAAGTAGAAAAATTGAATAATTTAAAGTGTGATGTCTAAAAAGTGGGCGTAAAAGTGACTTCAAGTACTTGTTATAAACTTTAGAATATGAAAAATACTCTACAAGTTTACTTATAGTCCAAAGAACTTGGTGTTCTTGTCCAAGAGAGCCCTAAACTAATGTCACTGGTAGCATAGGGGGCATGAAAGTAAGCCCATTGCATCATCCATAACTCTATTACTAATAGCCTCTCGTCATATTTACTTGGAAATGTGTATCTAATAGAAGACTAAACTTATCTGACTATTTGATTTAATATAGTAGGAGTAAGAAGTAAGCCCAAAACATTACCAAAATATTAGTACTAATAGCTTGTCATACGATTTAATCAACAATACTTGAGGACTTTTTATGAACCATTCAAATAAAGAACATGGATCTAAATAACTAGTCAAGTATTATATATGATTACTATTTGGTGGGATGCAGTACATGATCAAGCTTAATATAGAGACAACAAAACATGGAAATTTTGAATTCTTTCAGCCACCTAGTCTACTTAAATATGCTTCACTATAGGATAGAAGGTTTGATAATTTTGAGTAGGTGTATTGAAATTTATAAACCTATTTGATTTAGACAACCACAAGACAATAATATTTATCTAGCGTTAAGGAAGAGTAATATGTACCACTACCATGATCTGTTGTCAAAGGATGAAATAACTAATGTTATCTGGTTTCTAGTATCAAAATATAAAGAGAGATTTCCACTAGAAAACCCTAATTAGTCAAACCATTTAAGTGGTTGTAGTGAAATCTATGAAATTTTTAGAAAATGTATCAAATATATGATTGTACTTTCCTTTTGCAAACACATGCCTAGTAGGTAGGAGGATGTTAATTTTGTGTATAACAAATTCCCTTTAAAATATGTTGCCTCAAAATACCATATAACTCGTTATCCTTTCAACTAGGGTGTCTTCATGAATATTGTACCTAAGCAGTACATATTTCTTAACAATATCCCAAAGACAACAAAATACATACCACTATAGTGATATTTCAATAGTTATTTATTACACAATTTGTATGATACAACTTATTAAAAAAAATGTCCCTAATAAGTACAGATTTACTAAATTACACTTACAATTAGTATCTTTTGGAACCACTAAGAAATATGTGAAAAATTATTTTGAAATATAGGAATCAATTGGTGTCCTTCCTTGAAAGTTATATATAGAAAAGAAAAGAATACCTTATTGAATGTATTAGACATGCTCTAAATACTATAATTAAGGTTTTTTGAGCTTATAGTGGAATCGTTCAAGGACAATGAAAGAGTTAAAGATTTTTATAGAGAACAAACTTAAACAAGACAATAAGTATTAGAAAAATTGGTAGAAGCTAAATAAAATACAAGAGCTCTGGTAGAGCTAGAGTCCCTTTCTATTTTTTAAGGAAAGCATGTTTAGATGATGTATTTTACAATGGATGTATACTTGTCTAAAGGTTGTATAATTATTAGTATTGTTTAAGAAATCATAGGGAAAGTTGCACTATGCATATCAATATGAATTTGTTTAGTTGTTCATGGTGTAGATTTAAGACCAATTGAACAAACAAAATTAGTATTCTTAGATCATGATTATTATTTTGAATAGTACTCAAACGTACTTGATCAATAATTATTCATTAAATGCAAAATTTTTTATATAATGAGAAGTGACTTTAAAATATATAAACTATAAAAGATATTATTTAGAACTTGTAAAAGCAAAGAAGAAAGAAAATAGAAATTAGAAAAATTAGTGATTTTTTTCCAATGTTCAAGAATTAGTTTTTCTTTAAATAAATAATTATTAAATAAATAAATATCTCTAATTGGAAGCTTTATATTAAGTTCTAAACTTCCACCTATGCACAGATTTCAAATTAGATGATATTATTACATGACAAGTCATTGAAAGTGGCTTACATAATGTCATTTCAAGTTTAAAATCATCAAAAAAATCCTCCTTTTGTCAATCACATTGATGGAATATTCATCTTCATAATAATATTCCTCTTTTAAATGACATACACAAATTATTTTGATGAGATTTTGCACTTTTGTCTCATGTTGCTAGATCTTAGCACTATTGACAATGCAAAAGCATAGGCATCCTCCTCATCTATAGTGCATAGTGTTGGAAGTCTTATTGGGAAGAAAGATAATGAGAGAGGGGGGTTGAATCAGGATCTATAAATATTTTCACTCGTTGAAAAAAATAAAAAATTATCTACATTCACTTCTAATCTATCTCGTATCTTAGATCATATACCATATAATCGTGAACTATAGAACATAAATAAATCTAACTAACTTTGCATCACATCCATCAACATGAAAATGTAAACACATAACAAAAAGATTTTGGTTACCTAGAAACCCTCTAAGGTGAAGGTAAATCTAGTGTGGGTATGACACCTAAAAATCTTCACTACTACAATAATAAAGTTTGCATTTTAGGGTTGTAAATTTGATCACTTTTGATAATCTACCCCTTGAGAGATATGCTCAGTTAAAAGAATTACAAGACTGTTAAGTCTACCTTGATTAAAAGATTTAAACTTACAATGAAGTAAGTACTATGTTAGGAGATTTAATGATATCTATTGAAACCACTTTGTTAAGAGATTTTTCCTGATACACTAGTTATAATATCTTAGTACCTAATCCTTTAGTTTGGTCTTATGAAGCTAATTACAAATATTCTCTCTACCTTGTCTAACTTTGATCTCCTTATCTAATTTTCTATGTTCTTCCATTCACTACTAGGTTTCTCTATCTGATCACTTTATCAAACTTAGCCTTCCTCACTAAGTTCTTCTCCTTTTCACACATTTCATGAGCTTCTTTTACACATACACTGATTTAAGGTTTGATCATTTCTCAAAAAAAAATTGTGGAAGGCTCTAGATCATAATCAACGATCCATAATTCACCCTTTTCCTACTTTGTCCTTCTAATTTTCTAATTGGTTACTTTGTCTTCCTAGTGATTGATTTCCTCTTATAAAATGTGTAATTATATCCTTAACTATCTCTACAATCTATAAATATTGCATAGAAGCTGGCCAAAATGATTTACATAAGTGTTTGTGTCATTACAAACACATATGCCAAAATGGGTTTACACAAAGTTTGAATATGTCGTATGTCAAAAACATGGCCTTACTTCCTTTACTTTTCATTATCACATATCATGTTTCTGAGCCCCTTGTTGGAATTTTGACATGAATATTATGTCAGAAATCAACTTATCAGTATAATTGAAAAACTCATTCTTTGAACATGTGTCTATGAAAAATGTATAATCTCTTATCATATGTGGAGCTCACTAATAAGCTGATTTCTTCCTCAATATTTCTCATAACATGGTGAAGCAATTCTTCGCTTGCATAGAACTCATCATATTAAATTTTATCTAGAGATTTTGTGTCTTCCAATAAATGGAAAAGTTGACATGAAATTTTGGGTTTTGACCCTATTGAACCGATCAAACCCTCATCTTCATGGCCCTGTTTCTTTAGAGTCAACTGTAATGTATGCTGATAATATTGCAATTTGATTTAGAACTAAGGTTTTCTTAAAACTAATGGTAAATGTAATATATTTATTCGAGAATAATTATCAACTTATTTGTTATAAAGCCACTCTGATGAAGATGCATCCAAGTTGGAAATGATGTAATCACGTGTGATTGTCCCCTCCACAATTATATTTGTGATGTTTGAAAAGAATATTTCTAAGTATTCTTCATTAATTTTTAATTAAATAGTTGTTTAAGTTCTTCTAATTAAAATAGATATGCTATTGAGTGTGTCTTATTTTTAACTATTAAATATAGTCTATTTTAAAAAGTGATATTATATAATTAAATTTTGAAAAAGTATTCTACTTCGAAGAGTGGAAAAAATAGCAAAAAAGAGCAGCATTTTCTTACACGAAATATTCATGATCATTCTTACTTTCTATTATGAATAAATTTGATATGCTACATTAGATATCTATGGAAGATCTAGCCCTAAAATATGATAGTGCTCACAATCATATTTCAGACAATGACAAAATTCTTCCTCCAACAAATCTAACCTCTAGGATTTATTCACTTGAACCTCAAGCAAGTAGAAGTTTAGAATGGAAGACTTTCATTCCATCCAAAAAAAATAGGGAATCCAAAATCGATGCAAAATTTGAAATCTAGCATTAGCAAGCTGACTTAGATCATCAATCAAAGAAATCATCCTTCCTTTGCTTCTTTGATCAAATCACATAGCATCAAAGATAAAGAAGTTGCTAGAGTGGTAGCCCCAATGTCTTATGGATCTAAACAACAATAGGAGGGATGGATGGATTCAGGTATGAAGTCGTAAATAATTCCAAGATCAAGAAAATTTGAAATTTAAGACCCACTCAGAGCTATCTAATAAGTCTGATGTCCACCAATTTGGTTAAAATCCTAAGATGTTTGCATTAACCAAATACACAATCAATCCTAGCTCTACCATGACTTCAAATAAGTCAATCATATCGTCAATAGATTATTTGAGCTTGTCTAAACCTTTAGGGATTTCTAAAGCTAATATTATCTTGATTGGCCCCAAGATGCCCTCTTTGTTTCCCTCCAACTCCTCCAACTTTGTCTCTCTATCCAAATGTACTCAACCTTACATCCCTCCTCATAGGAAACCTGGTCTCTTACAAACTTCTCTCAATGTTGTTAGCTCATCTTTAGCGAACCCTATATGCAATTCATATAAAAATTGCTTGGAACTGAAGTATATGAACTTCAAATATGTCGTGATCATTAGCAATGAGGATATGCAAGATAGATGAAGGGAATGCCAAGAATTAGACATCTTTGCAATTCATAATGGTCCTCAAGACATATAATCATAATTTTATTACATAATTAAGGAATCATTGTGAAGAACGAGTAAGTTTCTCTATCCATTCCAATAATGTCTAATATTTGCACTGTCAAAATTCTAAAATTATAAATGATTTAATTGTTATCTCATGTTTAATTTATAAAGGGCATTCAGTTAAATATTTAGCTTGGGAACCCAATTTTAACAATCAAAATTTGAGAAAAAGTATAGCCCCCTCTTGGTATGAATACATAAACATAGTACTTGAATTAAATAATAGTTAGATTATATTTAAAATTGGTCCAAAACTGGGTGAATTTATAGGCTTAGGAATTGATCATAGTCTGACCAACAGCACTAGTTTTCTCATTAACACAAAATTTGGATGTAAGGAACCTTTAAAAAAAATCAGCAATAGATATGTATATAGGTTCACATTCAATAGGTACAAAAGGAGAATCAATAAGATTAAGATTTCCCAACCTACCAGGCTTTCAAATCACATAAAAAGGATATTTGATTTCAATAATTTCTTAAAGAATATGTACATGTTGAGTTTGATAGATTAAAAAATCTAAGATTAATGAAACTAGGAGGGAAGGCACAAATAGTTCAAATAAACACCAAGATAGAAACATTGAGATAAGGAAGTTAATGGTACCAAATGTCCCCTAAAAAAATTGGTAACAGAAAACTTGACTCATACTAATACATCACTATTGAAGAATTTGGAAATATGGAAAGCAAGTTAGCTCATTAAGAATAAAGAGGAAATAACCAACTCTGTAGACACTTTGAATCAATGTTACCAATGGTAGATCAATAATATTTCCATCCTCACCTTAAACTCCAATGTGAAATGCTATCATAAACCATGGCATGATACACTTCTAACTCAAAATGATATATATGACCAAATATCTCTTGGAAATGAGAAGTGTATGGCACATCACATCCTACCACGAGGTTCAATAGTGGAAGAAATCTTTAGTAAAAAGAATCAAGTCTCACATTACCTAGCAGAATGTCAGAAGGAAAGTCGTTTATACATTTAAGATCAAACTAATGGACTTGTAGAAAATCTTAAAGTGAGTGTTATCTTAGACATAAACATGGAGAACAATATTATGCAATCCACACTGAAGGAAGATTTTATACAAGATATAAGAAGTGAAAATTATATAGAATCTAATAGGGAATGGATGGAAGGCCAAAATCTTACAACTAAGAATTTGGATACTTTTGATAAGACCCAACCGCTAAATCAATCTCCACATTGCAAAAAACATTATCTACATGATCCATCTTTAAATGTCCTCCCAGATACAATAGAGCAATGGAGCAATATAATCATTCAGAAAAAAGAAAAGAAAAGAAAAGACATTCAAATCTTGGCAAACACTGGAGAATGGAAAAAGTCCTTTTGAAGATCTAGAATTGGGCATTAACCAGGAAAAGGACTGCAACGAGGGTGATGATAATCTTAATGTTTTCTTAGAAGTTGAATCCATAGTAAACAAGATAAATTTAGCAGAAACATAAAAGCATTATTACCATATGAAGGGCATGATTTAGAAAATAGCCATAGCTAGGAAGAATCTAGAGTGTTAGAAGCCTTAGGATAGGAATCAAAGGATGATGATATAAATTAAATTTTGGATCATCATTCATCTGAAAATATATCAAAAGCCTTCGAGACAAAGGTGGAAGAACAAATCTATCAAGATTGGGTAGAGGAGGAGAAAAGGATGGGAGAAGAAATATCTCCTTCAATTAATGGAAATACTAATGAGAATATAAATAAACTAGGTATTTTGATGAATCGGCATGGTCTTAAAGTCCCAATCTATGGAAAATAGAAAATGAAAAGGGGTAGAGAGTCTTTAAAAGAACTAAGAAATGCAACAGGGCAAGCTAAAAATCAGAAAAAGATAAATGAAATCCTAAATGCAAGGAAGGGGAAGTGCCTTTCCATAAAGAAATTCATTGGATGCTAGGGACCTCCACACCCCTAGCAAGAAACACTTACTAAGTGTAATCCAACCTTATTTGAATCTAAATTAATACTAATTAAAGAGACCAAACTAAATAAAGAAGAATGAACAAAGTTGGAAATGTAACTAAGAAATTGAGAGAATATTTTAATTAATCAGTCATTGCATCAGGAGGACATGGAAATTTTTGGAACCCACAGAAAATTGAATTCAGTACAATAACTTCAAGTAGGAATTGGATGGGAGGAAAAATAAAAAATTATAGACATAATATCTATTTTACAGTCATCAATGTGTATGTTCCTACAAGAATCGTGGTCAAAAAAGAAGTATGGTAAGAAATTTGAAATTTTATGGAAGGTATACAAGAAGGGAAATTTTTACTAGGAGGAGACTTTAATGAATTATCAACCTAGAAGAAAAAATTGGGGGATCCAATAATGTTTCTCAAGCAACTATCAACTTTAAAGAATGGTTGGAAACTAATAGTCTTGTGGATATCCCTACCAGCAATGAAGATTTTTCTTGGAACAATAGGAGAATAGGCTTCTGTAACATAGCAAAAAGACTAGACATTTTTATTTAAAGAAGTTCTTAGTACAATAGACATAGCCCTTCATGGCCATATTCTCCCTTTCACTAGATCAAATCATTACCCTATAAGGTTAGAATTTTTAATCTTAGACAAATCCTCCAAAAACCCTTTTTAATTGTGAAAATTAGTACTTTTTAGATGATAATTTTATGAAAAACATAAAAGAATGGTGCAACGAATCATCTTTCAAAGGATCCAAAATGTTTTGTTTCATATCAAAATTGAAAATGCTTACAAAAAAATCATAAAATGGAATAAAACTCATTTTAACAATATATTCAAAGAAAACTTAGACAATGAAGGAGAGCTTAAAAACTAAATGAAGAAATTATTAGGATTGTTATGGATAATGACAAATATCTAAAAGAAAAAGAACTATTAGGAAAACAAGAGAACATAGTAGCAAAAGAAGAGACATTTTGGAAACAAAATCAAAAGAGACATGGCTATCTAAAGGAGACCGAAATACCAAATTCTTCCATAATAACACTTTAAAAAATTGTAACATCAATAGAATCACTAAAATAAAAATTGCTCAATGTATAATTAAAGAAGAACCAAAAAGAATTGGTGGAAATATTGGTGGACTACTTTAAGAATATCCTTAATAATCATGACTTCTCTAAGTGGACAAAATAAAATAAAATTCTACTCTTTATTCCTAGAATTATCATGGATGAAGATAACAAAATGATAAAAAAATGGTTATCAATGGAAGAAGTTATAAAAACCCTATTTAAAATGAATCTTGATAAATCACTAGGCCCAGGTGGATTTTAGGCTTTCAATTTCCATAAATGTTGGGACATAATTAGAGAATATATATGGATAGCAATAAAGGCAACAAGAAACTCAGGCTCACTATTAACAGAAATTAATCTGTAATGTCCTGTTTTGGGCTATACCTCCAATTGTTCTTAATTTCAATTAAGACCTTATATATAACTTCAATTATTGTTCTATGGTTGGGAATATATTGAATTTTTTCTTTTTATCTTTAAAGGTTTCCCAACTCTTGAAAATATAGATATGTTGATCACTTGCATGTAAGATACAAAATATTTATAATTAGAAATCTATCCTAATTATATATCAACTTTATACTCCTCCCTTATTAATAACCTGTCGATAATCTTGACCTCTCCCTATCCTTATTTATTCCTTGCATATACATAACGAATGGATACCAATGCCTTCAATATGTATGTATATTAATGAAGGTTCTGTATAACATATGTATCGGCCTATACATCTAGTCGTTGGTGTCTGCTATCACTCAAGCACCGTAGGTGATACCCTGTTGTACTACCATAAACTTGATGGTCTCCTCCTACATGTTCCGTGCTTCGCTCCATGCTTTCCTTACATAAGCTGTTCCTTTCATGTGAAATCTGAAGACGCCCTTTGTACAATTGTTCTCTTGGATTCGATGGTTGATGGATTTTGATGGATGATTCAGATCTTACTTGAAGTAAATTTATGAATGTGTATCCCCTCCTTCTTTAAGACCATGTCCTTATTCTTTAAATACATGCTGTCCTATTTAGGAGAGCTATGGGTGAAGTGTTGCGTCTGTTGTTACGTATCGTGACGGGTCGTGTGTAGTTTATCCAATTTATTACAAAAGGAAATTGTGAAGTATTAATATAGATACAAGAGAGCATTTTAATAATGAGCATTTTAATAAGTAGTAAATACAATTTATAAAGTTATATTGAAAAGTATTGATATACTTTATGAAGTATTTGATATATAATTATAAAGGAGAAATAAATGATATTAGTTCAAGACCTAAATATGTATATGTATTACATAATTAATATTAATATTTATATTATTATGAATAATATAATTAATTAAATAGAATTATTATGGATAGTTATAAATTATATTATTAAGAATAATACGACTAAATAAATCATAAGCATATATATATATATATATATATATATATATATATATATATATATATATATATATATATATATATATATATATATATATATATATATATATCTTTTGTGACCAATAGATAATAATCTATGAATTTATATTTTATCTAATTATAGAATTCTTTTTTCGAGGTGTCATGACGTAATCTCCCTTTCTTGACCCTAATCCCCAAAAAATTTAGATTATGATGAACCTAGCCATTTCAAACCTATATCTAGCTATGCAAGAGTATTTATAAAATCTTATCAAAAATCCTAGCCCTTAGACTTAAAAAGGGTTCTTCCCAAACTCATATTAGAAGTAAAAACTAGTTTTGTACCTAGTAGATCAATTCTAAATGGTATTATTACTAGTCAAGAAACTATTCATTTAGCACAATGCAATAAAAAAGCATCGATGGTCATGAAATTAGATATCTAAAAAGTAGATGATATGGTAGATTGTAGATTCTGACATAAATCCTTGGAATCTTTTAGATTTTCACATTAATAGGTTAACCTCGTCTTTAATTGTATCTCTACCCCCAAGATCTATATCCTCATCAATGAAACACCCATAGGTTTCTTTAATATTTCAAGATGTCAATTAAGAGGACCCCATTTCATCCTTCTTATTTATCATCATGGTGGAATCTTTTGGAAGATCTATAAAAAATCACAAGAAGGATTAATTAAAGATATAAAAGGTAACAAAAAATATCCCCATCATAACCCATCAAAAATTTTAAGATGATACTATTTCAATGGGTAACAGTTCTTTAGTTGAAGTACAAATCTTCAAACAAATCATTTTACTATATGGAAGCATCTAGAAAGAGGGTTAATGTAGAAAAATCTGAAATCTTCTTCATCAATACTAGGGCTAATTTGGATATTGATATTTGCAATATTATGGGTTATAAGAAAGGATAATTCCCATGCAAATACTTTGGTATTCATCTAGAAAACCATTCTAGGAATCCCAAAGCATGGGATCACACATTAGATAAAATAGATCACCAAAGAACCAACTAGAAAGGGAAGTGGCTAACCAAAGTAGGTAGACCTACTAAAATCAAGGTAGTTGTCTTAGCTATATCATCTTATTAAATCTCTTGTATCCGTCTTCCTAAAAGTATTAATAAAAAAACTTGACTGTAAAATAATAATTAAAATTATGGAATAGTTCAGATGAAAAAAAAAAAATTAGCCTTTGTAAAATGGGACAACATGTGTAGACCCAAAGAATAAGGTGGCTTAGGATTCAAAAAAATAAGTTGGGAAAATGAATCCTTTGGAGCAAATCTGATTTGGCATATGTATCAAGAAAAGGATAGTAAGTGGGCTAAGATCCTTTACCATAAATATTCTAGAGAAGATAATCCTATCTTATTGTTCCAGGTCAAAAACCCTCCTTATGGCTCTAGTACATAGAATTTCATGATAAGATGTTGCCCTCTCATGCGTAAAAATATTACTTGGGATATTGGGAGAGGAGAAGATGCCCTATTTTGGGAATACTCTTGGGATGGTCTTCCTCCCCCATAATATTATCAGTTATCTGTCAATATTAAAAGCACTCTTTCCCAACTCTAGGGGACTCAGGTTGCTAACTATAGATTTATTTTAGTATTGAATTGAGAACATTTAAGTGAATGGAGATCCTTAGAAGAAACATTCTATCTTAGGAAGAAAAAGTGGAGTTCTCAAGTTTTCAAAACCAAAGATCATCTTCATACGAAGATAGATAGGATAAATTAATTTGGGTATCATCTAATGATGGGTCTATAGAGTTAGGAAAGGATATTAGATCCTAAACAACACACTTGTGGAGGAAACCTTTATTCCCCTTAACCTATGTTGGGATTCTACTTGCCTACCTAAAGTAAGTTTTTTCTTATGGACTGCTACGTAAAAAAGGATTCTCACTATAGATAGATTCACCAAATTAGGTTATGAAGGACCTTCTAGATGCTTATTATGAGAATCCCAGATAGAAGACTCAAAACATTTTTTATATCAATTCTTTTACCCTAGTTGCAATTTTGGGAGTGGCTTGGACAAAAACTAAACTAGTATGCTCTACTACATAGAAATTTAGAGGTGTACATCTTAAAAGTTGGCCCAATAACTTTTTTTTAAAGTATACAATAAATTGTGGACATATCTCCATCTATTATTTTATGGGAAATATAGAAGAAGAGAAACTTAATACTCTTCAATAATGTAGATATGGGCATCCCTTCACTTCTCAATAAAGTAGAGGCAAGAAGTCGTTAAAAAATATCAAAGAAAATTAGCATAGGAAGAAGGAAATTTTTTTGATTGGGTTGGACAAAGCTCAACTTTGATAGAGCCTTGAAAGGGAGTCTAAGAAAATAATTAATAAGATGCATCATGATTACATTTAGATAATGGTAACTAGATAATAAAAAGATTGAAACCTATAGGTAATTCCTCTAAAATTGTGGCAGAACTAGAAGATCTTAAAGAAGGGCTGAAGCTATTTAGAATAAAATATTATGAAGATCATAATCGAAGGAGACTCACAAATTGTCATCAATAATTTAAGGAAGAGATCTACCCCAAATTTGTATATCAATTCTAAGGTCAAAATGGTATTTCCTCTTTTAGAGTCATTTGAAGAAACCAAACTCCAACATATTTACCAATAGGGAAACAAGAAGCTAATCAATTAGCAAATAATGGAGTGAATGGTGTAGATTCTACTATATTTGCATGTAGCCACCAATAGTTGTACTTTCTCTTATTGATAAAGTATTTATTTAGAACTCTTATTTTTCTTATCATAATCTATCTCTTCATCAACTAGTTCTCATACCTATTCTTGTTATTTATTCTCTTCAAATATCACACACTTTACACCTATATCTTATTATGGAAAGGATACACCTTGTCATTCTTATTACACAGTCCATTTTTTCAACCTATGTTTAACATGATTGCCACTTTATTATTAAAAAGAATTAGAACTGACACGTAGCTATCATTAATAATTCATCTTTCACACACATAGAGATTGGGGATTTAAAGATTCATACTAGATATGAGGCAATCATACTCTCCAGCTGATGATATCAACAATTTTCTAAAGGATTCAAAGGTGATATTATAAAATGAACAAGTTGTTCCTTTTTGCCAATTGACATTTCATTTTCTAATAGTGATAAGTGTCATAAGGTTTAGAATGCTTTAGGATGCAGTTAGCCATTACATTGTTTCACTCTTTTTAAGTTCTAACTATGGCTTTTAGGGGCTCTATGAAGCCTGAAGATTGGAACAATATTTTTAACCCTATCAATAATATGTCCATGGTATCATTGATTAGGGTTCTTGGGGAGAGATCTTTCAACTATGACTTTTCTTGGTACACTTACAACTCAATTATAAGAACCTTTATCTCATGTTTGGCCTATGCCTAGATTCCCTAGTGGGAGATTATATGACTCTCCTACAACCTATTTGATCCTACATAGCTAGAATGTTTGGAGTAATTTTTTACAAGAATTGATAGGAAATTATTTGCTAGTCTTGAAGATTATATGACCCATCCCCATGGAAGCTTCAATCATGCTATTGTTCTCATGCACCCTATTTTTTCACATTTATCACTAGAACCTTTTCCAAAAATTTTAGCCAAAGATGAAAGAAAGCACTAAATTTTTTCTCAAATGGAGAGGTATTGTAGAGGATCAAAGCATAGAATGGCTTCACAACTACCTATGAATTTTTAATTCCTACATTGAACTTGGGGTCGATTTCTTGGACCTAAATAATTTGGACTTCTCTATGACTAATTTCAACAAGTCTAGCTAAGAAAGAAGGCATCATTCATCCTAGCACCTAGAGAAAAAAAAGTTGATATCAATGAGCTTGACAATCTAATCATAGTTTTTTGGAAAATTGTTAATCGTGATCACTAAGTCAGGTCTGGTCTTGTCTCTCCTACTCTATTTCTAAGCCCCTCATATGGTTTTTTGTTTCATTTCTGTCTCCTTTTTGTACTTGTCCCTCCTAGGTAGGACTTGCTTCTTTTTCTATCCTTTGTTAGATTTTGTTTCTTACAATCTCATTTTTTGGATAGCTTTTTTTGTATTTGGCTATCCTAGATTGTAGGCTTCTTTCTAAGTTTCCTAGGTTAGTTGAAGGATCGTTCTACTCACTTTTGGCCCTTTGTAAATTTGACTAAATATTTAATATAATATATGCATCATGGTTTCTCATCTTCTTTGGAATTTATGATGTTTAATACTTATAGTTTAATCTAGTAGTGCTTGACATTGGTGTAGTCTCTATAACTATCTAGGATTAGTAGGAAGTAGTTACATAAAATATAAATTTGGATATTGTGTGCGTGTGCGTGTGCACACGCGTGCACGTGTGTGTGTATCTTAGAAGTTCAATATGATTTATTACCTTAACAAATGGTTGCAATTCATTGTGACCTTTATACTATACTGCTTTTAAGGTTGGCTCCATTTTTTAGTCTATAAATTTGCCTATTGCATGAATAATTGATAGCCTTTCTTATGTGTTTAAATGAATGGTGTCTCTTAATTTATGCTCTGAGTATAGTTTCTAACGAATACAAAAATGAGAAATTTAAGACAATTTGCAACGGGTATGTATGAAAATATTGAAAATTACCAAATACATTCAATTATGACTAACTCTTAGCTTTAAATTAGTAAAGAGAAAATTGTACTAAGATAAGATTCAAGGCCACTTCCAAAAAAATCAAAACTAGCTAAAGGTAAACAAATTGTCTCCAATTCATAATTCACACATTATAGAAATAAATAAAAGCTCTACAAGGTAATTAGGTCACATTAATGATCTTTGAAATTTTTTTATTTTAGATCTTCCATAAAATCTAGTAAAAGGCTAGCCCTATCTATTTTTGGTCTTTTCTCATAGTCACCCAGTAAGTCTATAATTTGAAATAGTGACTATTTCACACTAGATCTAGGGAATTAAGAGAATATCACAAGAATATTTTTCCCTTTTTAGACCATTTAAGATTTGGAATCGTAAAATTAGGCTAATCAGTTCAACTAAGGGAACAAAAACATACAAGAAATCAAGTAATTGAAAATATACTAAGGACTGAAGTGTTAAAGGGGAAAAAAAGTTAAATAACTATTCTAAATCAGTTAAAACCTATCAAATATAAAGGAGTTTCAAAATTTATCTATCTTCCATAGTAAAGGATTAGTATCAATAATCTCAATCTTGACTATCAATTTTAAGGATGCTACTAAAAGGATATATGATAAGTATGATTTGCAATAGAATTTCAATTTTCTAACACTAATTTGTACAATTGAAGGGTTTCCATTGTTTTAAAAAGGAAATTAGGTTGGATGAAGAAAAGAAACCAAGTAAAAGCACATTTCAAAAGAATCATTCAAAATTTAGACAAATTTTCAAGGACACATTTGTAAAGGGAGGAATGCTCTCCTAAGGCCCCACCTATATTAAGGAAAAATTTAATTACCACATATAATTAATCATTATGCTAAAGCTCAAATTGTAAGAAATTGGACATCATCTAAGTTTTGAATATGGAGGTATGCCCCTTTTAATTTTGTAAATTTAGGACTTGTGTCTCGGCCTAGACTAGAGGTTTTCTTCTTCATTCTTTCCTACCAGTGCTTGTTTGAATGGAGACAATGCAAAATGCTTTTTAAATTATTATATAATATATGGCTTTAGCCTTTTATCAATACACAAAAATGATATTATTTAACAATTACGAATATGGAGTAAGATGGAGAAGATCAAATTTTAAATATAGAAAAGTTAAAATATTTCAAAAAAGAATTAGTTATCACTTCAAGACTTAAAGTTGGTTGAATTGGTAACTTAAAATGTCCAATTTTTTAATTTTAGAATAAATTTATATTTTAAAAATATTTTAAATTCATCCATAAATGTAAATCCTAAAATAATATATTATAGGATATATGTTGAAAATGTAAGGATTGAATATTACAACATTAAAGTTTACTTTTAAGAACTATGATTTTTTTTACTTGGATTTTCCTCCTCTCAACCTCTCATGCATATGTCAAATTTCTTCTCAAATTTTCTTTGTACCCTTAGAAATATTACACAAAACATATATTGTTAAATTAGATAAGGATTTGAATTATTATTAAGATAAAATTATAGTCAATCAATATTGAAATATTATATTTAGATCTTAAGAAGGAAAAAATATTAACTTGGACATCACAATATCAAATGATTTGAACATATTTGGGTGAGAAAATAAAATCCATGAATAGAATTACTATTGAGATAAACTTTGGGATTGAGGATCACAATTAAATTTGGGTAAGAATGAGGAACAGAGCTCAATTAGAATTTAATATGAAGTTTCTTGAATATGACTTATATTAGAGACAGTGTTAGGGTTAGAGTTCAATTACTATTAGAATAAAGGTTAACATTATGATTAGAGTTCATATGAGTTATATTAGACATGGAATTTATAGAAATGTTAGATTTTATATAGAATTTTAATCATTGCCACAATCATCACCTTAGGAGTTTTACAAGGACAATCTTGAATGACTTTTAGGACAATCTCACATATTTAAATATATACATCGGCCCTCTAATATATTATTAAACAAATATCGACTATCGGCCTAACTATTGCACCTCACTTTAGTGCAAATGTTAACTAAGATATCAAGAAATAAAGGCCTCCTTATTCTATCTAGTTATTAAGAAAATTGTAAATTTTAGATTTACAGATTGTTGCATTAAACAATGTTATGATGCTACAAATTTAGTATATATATTTTTCCTATTTAACTCCTTTGTTTAAAAAATACTTAAAATTTTCTACATTATCTTCCTTTAATTTAAGACTAACCATATAGTTATGATAAAAGTCTCCTAATTTATTATTTCAATATTTAGAAACAAGAAAATCAACAAGCTTTAATTTATTTCTATCTTGATTTAATTAAAAATATAAAGAATCTTGAAAAATGAACTATTCAAAATTATAGAAATAATATAAAATATACTCCTTTAACATATTTACTTACATAAATTCATCAATTTTTCCCACTTGGCTTCTTGCACCTGGCTTTGGCTTCGGACTCGACTTCTATGCCTAGCTTTGGCTTTGGCTCTTAAGTCCAATTCCATCTCTCATATTTGGATTTGACTTTTTCTATCCATCTTTTTTTATGGTTGCTTTGACTTCTACTCCTGCATCTAGCTTTGTGTGAGTCACTTCAGCTTCTGCTTCTTGGGATAGGGCTTCTGTTGATCTTGGAGGGAATACATGTTTGCTAGATGCTATGAGTGGTTCAACCATTTCCTATGTTGATGTGGCTACCTATGACGCCAGTATTGGTCGTCAAACTATGCATCTAGGGTTCATGATATCATCTATTCGGGGCTCCATGACACTGTGTCAGTTGTGGTATGTAACCCAAAAAGGCTTGATTTAAATTCTTTTGTAGTTGATAAGATCTCTATCAAGATGGAAGATTTCTTAGACACTGGTACTACCTTTTTCGTTAAGGGTTTTTAGCCTTCTCTTTTATATTTGCATGCATGGATTCCCTGTGTTTGGGAGCCCTTCATCTCAGAGAGTACCTAGATTTACCCTTTGGCAATGAATTTTTTTGTTGTGAAATTTGATACTAATGAAGAAAGAAATGCCATTTTTATCAAAAAATTTACTTGGGATGAGAAGTTTCCCTTGATGGCTAACATTTGGCACAAGGATTTCAACTTGTTCACAAAATATTTTAATAAGTTCCCTCTGTGGGTAAGGCTGCTGAATATTCCCCTTCACCTTTGGATGCATTCTTTCTTGGAGGAGATGGGGAAAGCCTTTGGAGACTTTGTGATGCTTGATTTGAAAACTTCCAATGTGTATCAGATGACATATGCTCATATGCTGGTTGAGATTGACATTTCTAAGGGACTCCCAAAAATGATTTTGGTGGATTCTCCTCTTGGTTCTTGGAATATTCTTCTTGACTATGAGGGTATCCTCATTTTGTGTAGGAATTGCCACATGAATGGTCACCTGGTTGCCAAGTGCTCTTCTAATAAATCTAGACCAAAAATGTCCCCTTCTTGGTGGAAGGGGGTCTTAGATGACCACTACATGTACAAGAAGGTCCCTTCTATAGAGAATGGTGTCTCTCTGTAAGATACTTTAGTGCTGGATTCTTCTACTATCTCTCATAAATTGTCTTCTCCTAGAATCTTGATGAAGGATCCTCCTTTGGCCCCTTTTGTGGTGGCTTTTGGTCCGTCTCTAGATTCTACTATTTTATTTTTTGGTGTGGCTATTCTAGTTTTTAGTGTGGATTATGCTATTACTATCCCTATTTCTAGTGCAGATTTTGCTACTGTCACTATTAGTTTGTCCCCTCCTTTGGCTCCTTTAGTGGGGGCAGCTGGTCCATCTCTAGATTTTGCTACCCCAATTTCTGGTATGGACTCTATTTTTGCCTCTATTTTTCTATCCATTCCTGGCACCTTGTTGGTGGATCTATAGTTGGCTCCTTCTATGGCGGTAGCCAGTCCATCTCTAGATTCTAGTTCTGGAGTTTCCAAGGTAGTTTCTCCTATGGTTTCTAGGTGATGTTATTCTATTTTAGGCTTCTACTATCACTTCCTCTTTTGTGGCCTTTCCCCTGGCTTTGGGGGTTTTTGGAACTGGCTATGATGGTGCTGAATTTTAGGGGTAGAAGGCTACTGGTTTGGTGAAGGATGGATGGACCACAGTAAAAGGAAAAAAGGTCAAGCCATCCAATCCCACTTTTGATATGGCATTAGGGTCCAATAAGAAGGGTTCGAAAGCAAAATTCTAATGTGGCTCTCCTTCTTTGACTCTCATGGCTTTTGGCCTATTGGTCTCTATAGCCTTTAGTTCTTTGTAGTCTATCTCCTCTTGGGGTTTTAGGAGCCTTGTCAAAACCTATTTATGTGGCTATAGTGTTCTATTTTATTTATGTTGCCACCTTTGTCACCTTTTGTTTGGTGACTTGTTTCACCTTTAGTTGTTGAGTTGTATAGGGTTTTAGGTACCCTTCAAAACCTATTTGGGGTTTTAGGAGCCCCTTCAAAACCTGTTTGTGTGGCTAATGAGTACTATGTTATCTATGATGCCACCCTGGTCACTGTGTCTTGTTGGGTGACCCGTTTCACCTTAGGACTATTGTTTTGTTTGGTTTGGGCTTCTTTGAAAATTTCTTGATTTGTAAATGGTTTCAGGCTCCCTTCAAAACCTATTTTTCTTATCAAAAACATATTAACTTACATATTCATTTTTATAAATATAACCCTTAGGCTTGCTTCTGATATGATTAAATCTAAAACTCATTTCAAACAAAATGACTATTGAATATGAAAAGTTGATCATTCTTGTAAACAAGAGCTTTGTTTGAGCTTCAGTCACTACCTTTCAAAGAGTATAAAGTAAATTTAGAAAGAAAATAAATGATCAAATACATACAACGACCCTGACAAAAAAAATAGTTTATCAATCTAAATTTGATTTAATTAATGTTGCATACAAGAAAAGTTAAATGTATACAAATTTTTGAAAATATTCATTTACAAAATTTACAATAGAAGATGACTATTTTAATATTTTTTAGATGGAATTTATAGAAATCATAGTTGAAGAGTGATTAAAAAAATTAAGTAGAAAGTGATAACTTTATTTGTATTCTTTGAATCAAAAATCATATTACTCTAATACCTCTGAGATTGACAATGTAAAGCCAAATTCCACACATCATGCACATGCTAATCTATTATTATATTGAAACAAAATTAGTTTCCCAAATCACCTATGGTCTACTGAAGTTTCTCAAAAATATTAAATTTTCTCGAAAATGCTCTAGTTTCTCCTTCACTTCAATTTTGGTGTCAAAAATTTAGCAATAAAACTTTAAAAGGGGCTAAATCTTTCATTGCCCATCTAAGAATATATCATTATGACTTTAAAATAGTGCACTAGGATACAAGCTCCAACATTGAATTGGCTCTTTAATTTTTTCAAATTATTTGAACAATTGATACGTCTAAGAAATTAAATTTTTTAATAATCAAAATAGATCCAAAAACATAAAAAATAAATTTAAAAAGTTAAGAGTTTAAATTCATATAGTTAATATTCAAATATTATATAGATTATCTAAAAATATGATGACAACTCCATTAATACATACTCTAATTATAATATTAATTTTGATATTAAAATATTAAAAAAATTAAAAATTCAAAACTCTCAAGAAGGTGATAGCAACCACATTCAATATATAATTGATCAATAGGCCTAATTACATTTTTTATTTTCTTAAATCTAGAAAAAATATTTTTAGAAAACTAAATAACTATACTAAACTTCAAGCTAATCAGAGTTGCCTTGCTAAATAGATGCATTAAGTAGAAACCTTATGTGTTGTTGTTGAGATGCAAGGTCAAAATCAAGTCAGAATCAACAAGCTCAGATGCACATTTTGAAAAGATGCAAAAGAAAATTTCAAATAGATGTAGTTGTGCAGAGAAATAAAATTTCTATAAGTTGTAAGAAATTGGTGGGGCAACAATGATATTTTTGTGTACAGAATGGTCGAATGCTAGTAAACGGTGATATATTTTAGAAAATGTTCCCAAAAATCAAATCTCCAAATTGCGTGTAATGAATTGAACAAATCTATTGAGGATAATCTATTTAAGAAGATGCTATAACTAGAAATCCTTGCATTCATGATAGTACCAGAGGCTTTCTATGTAATTCATTATGTTTGCGATGTTTGGATGTTGATAAAGATGATATATTTCACAAAAAACTACTCAAACTTCTAAATCAGGTGTAAAAGAATTGCTCAAATTTGCTGTAGAAAAATAAAATGTTCTAGTAAATCACCAAATTATAAATAAATAATTTCACAAATCTTTTTGAAGAGAATAATATATTTTAGATAAAGCGGCTAGAAATCCCTATCACCATACTCATACCCTAAGTTGCTTGCACACATAATAGTTGTCATTTGGTGGTGATGACAGGCGATCTCAAGTGCAAGAACTGGTAAACATGAATTTTTGATTGTGGGCTTGTTGCTCAACTTCACAAAAATATTTATGGTTCACTTCGGCTTCCCTGAAGTGCCAAGCACCTATAATTTCTCACTATTTTCAAGTTGTTACTTTGCCAGATCTTTCAGTGGTGTTGGTATGATTTTTTACATGATAAATTTTCCCAATTTAGGTATAAAAACTTAGAGTTGAGTCTATTGATGAGGTTAGGGTTTCTATTTTTTGGTTTTACAATTTTCATACCCTTTGAAAATCCTTATTTAAACCTAGGTCTTGTTACTTTTGAATTTTTTCAAGCACAAAACCTTTTAAAATAGGAATATTCTTTGCTCGCTTAAATTTTGTCGTGCTAAGTACCTTTTTCAAGAAAGTTCCCACCATTTGATCAAAATAAGATCAACAGTTGTCATGTTGTCATTATAAAAATGTGCAAGGTTTTTATTCATAATGACATAGAGACTGTTGGTAATTTGAAGTGCGATGTCATAAAGTGAAAATCTGCACCATAAAGGTACATTGTTTTGCAAAAGGTTTAGTCATGTGATCTGTCTTAGAGTTGTTAGTGTCAGAAAGGACACATGGGGAGCAAGTGATGGTTAGCGTAACAAGAAATTATATTTTTGGGTGAGTCACTATGTTATGACTGGAAAGTCTTTACACCTTGCTAGCAATATGGCACCTTGCCAGAGAATGAGGAAAATGGCAACCTTTTGAAATTGATGGCAAGAGAAAAAATTCCCACATAGTATCATAACCATGCATATTGATTTTTCTGACAAAGGTACTAATTAATGTAATCAGATTGATAGGTAACCTTTTCCCTGCCACCAGATATACAATTTTTACTAGAGGTCACTATGTTGCAATTGAAAAATCATTGTACCTTACCAGTAGCGACATAGCAATTGGTCAAAAAAGATAAAAGATGGCACTCTTTTGAGATGGGCAGTGATTGCAAAGATCCCAAGAAATATATTATGGAAAGTGTTCTTTTATTTTTGTGTTAGTGGTATTGATTTCTGTTATCATGCTTGAGATATTTTTGCAGCACCAAATTTTATGCAAATTATCTAAATGTCACAACTGGAAAGTTAAGGGATTTTGCCGGTAGTGATGTAGCGACTCATCAAAAAGTAATAATGTGATGGTAAATTCCAATAGGTAGGTACCAATGAATGTTGTGTCAGAAGTGACTCATCTTCCCTAGACATGGTAGCATCCTACTAAGAACATATGTGCCAAAAACTCTGAATCCACTGGAGGTCACTATGTCATGACCAAGAAAGCTTTATGCCTCGCCAGTAGTGATATAGAAACTCACCTAAAAATGAGAAACATGGCAAGGCCCAGAAGATAGTTGTCACAATAAAGATTAAAATAGTAATATATATGCCAGCATGTTAGGATAGTTCCCACGTCATCATGGATAGTGGACCCATGCCCAAGTCAGATGACAAATGAATGATAATGATCGTTGGATCAAGGGAAAATCAACAATCATCACATAGTTGTTATAAGAAGTTGTGCCTTATTTACCCAACATGAATTGGTGACTGGAGGACCCACCATAGTTTATGTGATTGAAATGTAGTTTCCTCACCTTTAGATCAAGCAAGATCTATGGCTATCACATAGTTGCTATGGAGAAGTGATCAAAGTTTAAGGGAGTGACATAGCGATAAGAGAAAATAGATAGTAGACCCACTAGTTGTATTAAATAATGAATTAAATGTTCATCGCTCGATCAAGATGAGATCAATGGTTGTTGCTATCTTGCATAGGCAATATGCTCACTCTTTATGCATAGCGAGATAGCGACACAGTGACACGTGTCCTCGAGGAAAAGTGGGTCCAATTTCAAATGCCAATAGTGAAAGAAAGATACATATGGAGACTTTTCATTGGTTTGACTGCAATCATGTCAAGAAGAAGTTAAGTCATCCCTATTTTCACTCTTGGATCATAGGATTTTCCGAGATCAATGATGCATATTTGAAAATGGAAGGTAGTGCCACTCTGTTTCCCTTACAGTTCATTTATGAGGTTTGAAGGCTTCCCGTGTGAGAAAAAATAGAGTATATTGCATAGGATCTCACCATTTTCATCTTATATAAACAAAACTTCAAGCTTTCTGAGCAAGAGAAATCACTAAGAATATTGTGTCGAACTTGAGTCAAAAGTGAAGCAGTTTCCCCCATTGTTCACGACATATTGTAGAATTATAGAGCTAACAAGTAGGAGATCAAGTAAGTTCCTATTTACAATTATCTTTGTAGCATTTTAATTCCTGTGAATTATAGTTAAAATTCCTCCAAAGGAGGTTTTCTTAGGGCAAGAGGACTATTTATCTAGAAATATTCATGATGACTTGCTAGAATTACTCCCTAAATCCACCACTAAGGCTATGCAAGTTAAGAAATTAACTTCCTTAAACCCTAGGCTAAAAATTGCAGATAGCCTATATGATAAGGGGAATTGGGTCAAGGATGCCAAAACTTCCGAAACTAGTCTTGTTTTATTCAAGAAATGGTTTTCAAAAAGGAATATGTTCTCCCCACATGCCAATATCAGGAACTTTGATTTACAAAAGTTAGTGGTTCCCAGTTTTTTTATGGATTATGACCTTCTTGAAGCCATTGCAAAAAATTATGACTAAGCTATTAGAGTAGTAAGAAGAACTGATGGTGTGCCTCTGGTTACAATTAATCTTGAAGAGATTAGAGAAGTATTTTGTCTAGAACCTTTGACAGATTATCATTTGCCAATTAATTTGCAAGAATTAGAAAAGAATACATGGAAAAGAAGGATGTGATTAGGGGAGGTGCACTGAGGGCACATATTAGCATAGTTGGAAATTTACCATTAATCACTACAGCCTCTAGGGAACCCTTTAAGAAATAATTTTCACTTCTGGGGCTGTAGAGGCATACAGGACTCTATGTCAACTTTTTGGTGAAGATGAGTAGAATGTCATGCCTATCAGTTTTATGTATATGATGGTTCAGATTTCTTCTTTTGGTGTAGATGTTATTTCTAATTTTTTCCTCTTATTTAGCTAAAGAGATTCATACTGGCCTGGTTGGAATTGCAAAGGGGAAAGTAGGAAAAACTTTTGGCCACTATTCTTTGTTGATGCACATGTTCTTGTTTAAAGGAGTGACATATTTTGGTAAGGAGATGGAATTAAATAGAGAGTAGGATGGAGAAGCACTCCCATTCTAGTTATGGAGTGTAGATATGACTTCGGATGTAGAGAATGCTAGTTTTGTCAAGTTTGATAGTTATTTTTCATCCAAATTGAGATGCCTCATATTAAGTGACAATCCCAGAGTCCCTAAGGCACTAATGAGTCTCATTAGGCCTATGGATAATTCTATTGGTTTGAAGGTTTCACACAATTGGGGGGATTTTATTCCATACTTTATTTCTATTGTCATCAAAATTTATGGTTTGAAAGGTACCCCACGTGTATTTCCTTACTAGGTACCTCTAAAAGTAGGAATGGCTGAAGTTTTGTGGCAGCTAGGAGGACTGGAGGAAACTTATTTGTTGAAGAGGCAAAAGGGCTAATTTTCCCTACCTGTACTATAGCCCACCAATTTTTTATCACTAAAGGGTGTTGGCTTTTCTTATATAAAATTTTGGATCAATACAAAATGGTTGTTTCTCATACCCATTTTTGTGATACTGAGGGATTTTACAACTTGGTTTTTAGGCATAGAATCAAACTAGGAAAAATAAAACATGACTCATATTTCCCTAAGGACATCATAAGGAATGAGTTCTCATTGTAGGAATAGGAAACCAAGAAAGAGAAATGGAGAGTCTACTCCAAGGTCTTGGAATTTATACATTGTTTTGATAAGGACTATAATCCTCTAGATAATGCTACTATAGAGCTAGATGAAATAAATAAACTCATGAATACTTTTCCTGAAATAATGGAAGCTATCAATGAAAAGAAACAATTATTTATTGATTCATATCTAGATAAGGCTAGGGATGTCATGAGAAGGTTGGCATTCACTCCTAATGTAGGAGCTATACATCTAATTTTCCAAAAAAGGCTAGGTTATACTATAATTCAAAATAAAAAGGCTTCTCTGGACAAAGGAAAATGAATAATGGCATCCACTAGTGTTATTTTAGAAGAGAGACTTGATGAGCCTTCTCCTAAGAGGTAGAAAATAATAAGGGAATAGAATCCTTATGTAGAGGAATATTCACCAACTCAATCCCCTAAATGCAGATTATAGAAGAGCAACTCACTATAGAACAGATTGAGCAAATGGGGTCATAGGGAGGATTTTTTTATTACACAAGCAGAACTAGATGAGGGAAACCCTTAGGAGCCTCCTATTCCAAGTCTTGATTTAACAGTAGTAGATTATAGAGGTAGGGAATTGGACCCTGTAATAGAGTAGGCTAGTTATCAATTTTTATCAAACGATAGTTTTGTCAAATCTAGAGCTTTCCACCAATTTGCATGGAGGGTCAATATCAGAAAATTTGAAGACAAATGTAATAAGTTAAGAACACGGGATCCAAAAATGGATGAAATTTCCTTGCAAAATCAAGTATAGGAGGAAATGATGAAATAATTTAAGAATGTAAGCCCTAAAGAGGGAAGGAAAATGGTAAAAGAATCAAACATTTTGTTGCTACCCAATTGGGACATAGTTGATGCTTTAGTATTTGATTCTATTTCAAATAAGCTAGATTTGCAAGACCAAAATAGGAAAGAGTTTACAAGTATTGCATTCAGTGAAGACTAGGCTACTTTAGTCATTTGGTCATTAAGAAAAGGGTCATGAGCTACCACATCGCAACTAGATGATTCTAGTTTGATGTGAAATATAGTTGTAAGAATGGTAGTAGATACCACCCATGTACACGCAACTCAAATGGGCATAGGGACATCTCAATTTGTTTTGGCCACTATTGAAAAGGAAGAAAAGGCCATGTTTGAATCGCAAAGTAAATATGAGACAATTTTGGAGGCTTACAATAAAGAGGTTTGAAAGAGGATTAACCTAGAAAATAAAGTGTTGGGAAGATCTTCCAAACCAAGGATTGCATATCCTTGCCCTCTAGAGGAACCTTTTAAATCCACTCCCCTTGTAGAAATACCAGATACACCCCAAAGGCCAAAGTACTACACAACTGAAGATTTTGAAGAGGAAAAGAGCAAGTTGTGGGCATTACATGTAGAGCTAAATGTACAGTATGAAGAAAAATTAATGAAGGCTCTCATGTATTTGGCAGATAAAATTGAATGGCCACTATTTTATGATCAACTGGAAAGAGTGATAAACATATGGGATGAATTGAAAGCAAGTGATGAGGCTTTGAAGCCTATTGTGAATAAGTGGGGAAAGAAAAAGAGGAGGAAAGAAATGAAATTTTTGTGCTATTCTGTCATAGTGTCTTCACATGATTATATTGAAAAATCCTATGATATTATTAATGATCTTCTAGAATTTGATAATAAAAGGGTTCACCTACAAAGAATAATAGTGGGCTACTTGAATAAATATAAGAGCCGGAAATTTTATTTATTCCCTCATGCCCTAGATAGAAAGAATAAATTGAAAAGTAAAGATGAATGAACTAAAGAACTAGATGATTTATTTTGTCTAAGGATGAATAAAATCATAAATGAAATAGGTCATGCATGGTGGGCCACCACAATAGAGGAATTGGTGAAAATTTAGTTATTCTTTGATTCTTTGAAAAAGGATTTTATTGATATTGAGAAAGAAGGTGAATGTTTAATCAAAAGGAAATAGGATATTTTGCAATTTGATTGGCCAGATGACACACTTTTTGACAAGTGGATGGTAGATATTTCTTTTGAAGAGTAGTTGGAAGAAGTTGAAATTGATGATGATGAAACACATGAAGATGAACTTCAAATCATCAATTCACTCCCACCACTACCTGGGAAAGAAGAAGATAAAGAAGGACAATCATCTCAAGTGAGAGATACAGTGGATCAGTTGGGTGATGTGGCTAAAAAGAAACTAGATGTATCTGTCACCTTGTTAGTACATGATGATATGAATGAAGATGCTAGAGTAGAGGTCAAACTGCAGGAATCAAAACTTGACACCTCACTAGCAAACTTGGTTGCTACATATGCTAAGGAATCAGAATGAATAAAGGCCAATCATAGGAATTGTAGCATTTGAAGGTGTAATAGAAAGAGGACTCACCAAAGAGAATATTGTGATGTATTACCTTTTTGTTACATAAAGTTTTGTTTCTTCTTGGTTTTAAAATGTAAATATCTTTTGTTAAAGGACACTTGTCAGTTCTCTACGTCCGAGGCTTGTTGAATCTCACACTATATAAGTGAGATTCCAGGGCTAGAGAAGGATCCAATTTCTAATGCAATTTTAGTATTACACTAAGTATGTTTTGGTCCAATTATGATAGCAAACTTCATGATGTATCTTCTCTGTAAATTTCTCTGAGAATATATTGATGTCATATGATCCTTGTGTCTTTTTAGAAGTTATTTTGAGCTTACTTCAATTTTATACAATTTTCAAGGAAAATTAATACAAAATTTAGCTATCCCCATATCTATTTTACTGAAGTTTATCTCCTTTGTTATTACCTGGTTATTTTGATATTGTGTGAGCAAAGCTTTTCCAATTGAATGCAATTCATCTAGTTTGTACCTCAATTCATTATTGCTATTAATTCAATGAGTTAAGTAAAAGCTTTAGTGAATTTTATGGGATTGCTATCGTAGTAGAAATGATGTCTATAAGAATGAATTCCAGTAAGAATCGTTGATAGTATTTGTTGTAAAGCAACAAATCATATCTATAAATTGGAGTAGACTCTAAATCCCAATGGAATAGGCACTGATCTAATTAATCCAATCTGTAGATAGGTGTATCATGAATAAGCATCAAATCTAAAATCAAATCAAATTTACTTCATTTTGTTCAAAGTTGTAAATGTTGGTCAACACTCATTTATATCTAATTTCTAATTCTTAGGTAGCCGCTATTTCCAAAAATATTTGTAAACTTAAGGAGAATTGTGACCAATTTTTTTTATAGGGATGTATATCATCTAAAAGTGTCAAGAAGTGGTTAGAACTATGTATATGGTAGAGGTAGTAGATGAGAAGCAGAATGAAACTAATTAAATTCTCATACTGCAACATTTATTCTGAATCATCCCATAGGTATACCCACCTTGTTTCTACAGAGCCTAAAGAGTAACAAACCATCCTTGGTTTTGTTGAAGTTGGTTCCAAATGGTTTGCACATATAATTGTCAATAGGAAGTGAGTATTCCTTAGATTATGTGAGTATTATCATCCTGGTTGAATATTTGGAGGGTAAATAATAGGTGATCCTTCTAAAGGTAAAATAAATAGCTTTATTCTATCTAGGGTTCTTCCATTTTATCTTTTCACTACAATTGTGTAAAAATATTACTAAAATGATCTCCAATAGCATTTAACTTCATAAATTAAAAAGAGTCATTCTATATCCAGAAAATATGGAACTCTACCCTAAGATGAATGACATTATGGATGAGCCCCTAATATTCTTCTAATACTTTCCCCTAGTCAAACCAAATCAGAAAAAATGTCTGTACTTCCATAAAATGGGCAAGCCAAAAAATTGGGTGTGACATAGGGGAACAAAAGAAAAACAATGTTTTAAGAAAAGGAATACCAGAGTGGTGGAGGACTTCTCCAAGAGCATAGGACCCTGCTTCTACATACAGAAAAGCAATGCCAAATGTTTTTATAGACATCTATATGCAAATTTTGCTATTGAATATAGTTGTGTCACTCCCCTTGCAACCCATTTAATACCCTATCTATCATCTTCCTTCTACTAATCCTCTTTCTCCATTAATATGCAGTGCACTATCATGACCACATCATTGTAGGGCTCAAATTGTGATAATTTCACCCAGAAGCATTCTCACTAGTATAAATGTATAAAGTATTTGAGTTTGCATTTGAACAAAAAAAATTGATATATCTATTACTTTGCTATCTTAATAGTGAAGACATTTGGCTTTGCAAATGGAACACTCTCTCTTTATTTATCCCTATATATATCCAAAAACCATTGTAAATGAAACCCTTTGGAAATAAATAGAGTGATATCTCCTGTTCCAAATGTGAATCAATAGATTTTGATCATGCAACATCCATTTTCTGCACAAAACATTCCATTTCTCGTATGTAGTTTACATTTGCATGCATATTGAAGGGGCTGCCATTAACTCCCACGTGTTGTGCATGCATGATAAATGTGGAAGCATAGAGGTATCCCACATTGTTAGTTTTTATAAATGACATGTGGAAGACAACATGCAAATTTTCATTTTTAAAAAACTAATTAGGAAAAGGCTACAAATAAATTGTTCCATTCAATAATAAAATGGATATAAGAAAGTGAAAAATCAAATAATATAATGAAATAATATAGGTTAAAAAATATTGGCAGAAATTTCAAGAAAAAATTAATGAAGAAAAAGCACATGAAGACTATAGTCTCCTACATATAAGATAGGAACTAACAAGTTAAAACTCCCTAAGTTGTTTGTCATGCAATTTCTGATTAACCCATACACAACATATGAAAACTAAATTATCTATTCAAACTTTTAGAACACTTGAATACCATGGATTGAGCAATAACCTCATTTTGGTTTCATTTAGCTCAAAATATGAATCTAGGTTAAAATTTTAGGAAAAAATACATCAGCTGATACATCCCATAACAAAACTTTGACACATCCACTGTAAGAAGGTGGAATGAAAAATAAATTTGTTTCTTCTGATTGACGATCTCTACTCCCTCATCAAGTGTGATCTTTGTTTTGTAATGTTAAATTCCATCTCATGTATAGGTGCCGTAGTGGTTGAACGACATTAAAATCTTGAAAGAGGTTGTGGAATGCTAAAAATAACTCAATTGTTTAAAAAGACTCCAAAACTGGAAAAAAACAAACTTGAACTTATTTATGTCCTTAGGAAAATGTATATGCTCAAAGAGAATGAAAATGTAAAGTAAGAAGTGATGGGAGGGATTCAATAAAAAAATTGGAATTGTCTTTTGGCGAGAAAGGACTTTTTGAAAATCAAATCATCTTTTACCGTCGCCTTCATGATCATCCAACTTGTTTGTATGTGGCATGCCTTTTAGGGAGGCTTATCTACTCCACCTCTAACATTCATGACATAGGATGAGAGAAAAATTAAGGCTTGATGGTAAATAGTAAAGCTTTTACCCTCTTCTTTTGAATGTTCTAAACACAATCTTCAATTGAATGCAATAATTGGTAAGGAAAAGAGATAATTCCTTGTTCATAAAATGGTTAAGAATGGGGAACTAGTAATAATAAATCACTTTATACATGTCTTCCATGGTAATTTACTGAGTCATTATGACATAGAAAACCATATCCTAGGGTCCAAGAAGCTACTCACAAGAAAAACCACCATGGAAATGAACTAGATCTTCGTTAGGATGAAAAAAATTTGCAACCTTGTCTCATCTACGACCTTTGTTTGCTTCCTCTAGTTCTTTCCCTCTAAAGCAAGACCTATGATGTTCTCTATCACCTCCTTTGTAATTTCAAACAAAACCACATTAATGTTAACCTAACAATTCTTATAGAAGTCAACAAACTACCAAGAGACCTTCTTGTCATGGTCTTTGATGCATTCCATAAATGGAATTATCCGTCCTTCCTCAAATAAGTCCATGTAGCCTCATCATCCCTAATGCCCTCTTCAATTTTGAGAGGCTCAATCGAAGAATTAACACTCTCCATCAACTCTACGTCCCCAAGATCAACATCAAATTGTTCACAAATTTCATCATCGCTTATGCCATACTACCAACAAGCTTAAGAAATATACACAAAGATACTAGAGAAAAGCCTTTTGTTTCTTGACAACCCGACTTATTATTAAAATGGGCTATGATGTATTGATTATATTTGGCATTTCCATGAGAGAAACCAAAATTAAATTTATTTAATTCATGCCACTTCATCTCCTTTCCATAACCCTTCCCTCAAAATGACCATTTATATTTGGAAAGACCCATCCCTTGGAATTGCAAAAAAATAATTTCAAATCTCTCCTATGGTTATAAATCTATACTTAGCATGATTGGCCATAATTAAGACAATTGATGAAGAGGTGAGTGAATTTAAATTCATTATCTAAAGAAACCCTATCTTATAGGGTGTCATAATTAGGACTCCTACTATCACCTTTTTAAAATGTTCATCATTACTTGAAAATCCTATCTTTTCAAATGAGCGATAAAACTGCTAGGTCAGCAGATTATACTCCTTTTTGCAAATATGATTGTAAATACAATGATATGTTAAAATTGTAGAAAAAAATTAATTAACTAACACACTCCGTAAAAAAACTTTCACACTATAAAGAAGATGGAATGAAAAATAAATACATTGTTTCTGATTGACGATCTCTACTCCCTTGTCAAGTGGGATCTCTATTTTGCATTGTTCAAGTCCATTACGTGTATAGGTATTGTGGCTATTGAGTTGCATTGTGTAAAGACTAATTTTCCTAATAAGTGCCAAGTCATCAAAAGTAACAGAAAAAAAAGCGTAAGGTCAAGTATACAAGTCCTAGTCTTTTTAATTTCCAAGACTAGTCAAACATATTTTTTTTATCTCAAAATGAATTAAATAATACATATTCAAACAAATAACTAAATAAAACATTAATAAAATTTGATATACACAATTATAATCTCCACAAGGATATTGAGAAGTACATATCACATATAAATTTTATTATACATCACAAACATGACCCATTAGTCAATATAGATCAAAAATTTTAAATATTCCATCAAAGTGACTGGTGTTCATATGCATGCTCTTGTCTCCTAAGCCTTCAGACTCTCTATCATCCATCTACAAGTCCTAATATAGGAGTGTGGCTCAAACACTTTTACCACTCAACCATAGAGTGGTAAGCTCCCCTAAAGTTCTTCCTGATATGAAGAACTCCCAAACCTTGCTCAATAATCCCAGCAACTTGGTATTGATGGATCATAAGATTATGGTGTAACTTGCTAGTTAACAGTTTGTCCCTCTTGCTAACTTGGCTTTACCTTGACTCTAGACACCCAAAATGTGAGGAATTATATCACTACCCTCTAGATTATAAGGTATAGATCCCTTAAATGCAAGATATGCAATGAATTGTGTTTTTACTCAATCAAAGGGTGATTATTGGGTATCCTCTTAACCTAAGAGTAGAAGAGGTTAACTAGATTTCTCATAGACATAAGTAACCTAGATGAGGTTTAAGGATAACTAATAACACTACTCCTACTCCTAAATTCATCTATACACCAAAATACAAAGGGGATGTAATGGAAGATCAACATCCATGGCCCCCATTCAACGTTTCCATGGAGCAAACTCCCAGCCCACTTCAACTCTAACTTCACATTACACATTCAAGGGATGTAATGGAACCAAGGAAAAGAGCATAAACACATGTAGAATACAACACTTTTATTACTTTAACTATCAACACTTACTAACTCTTTGATTAAATAGACATTAACAACTCCACAATGTATTTATCCTACAATTCTAGGGGGAAACTAATCTACATGCATACTTACTCAGTTGAAGGAGACAATGAAAGAAACATAGGCATGCTAGTCTTAAGTGGAATTAAAACATTACCTTACCTAGTTGTAGACATCATAAAAATCCTCTATTCCATACACATCTTGATTCTCACTCAATAGTCTCTACTACAGGGAGATAAATGCATGAAACTTGTTGCTCCTTGTATTCGCTATGAAAGTTACATTTTTAGTTCTTTAGATACCTAGTGATTATAACTCATTATTAAACTTTAGGAAACTTGAACTGTTCAAAATAGGATATAAAAATAGTCACCCATTACATAATCATACATCAGAGAGAGAAGAAGAAACAGTAAAGATAAGGTTGATAATGAAGCATTGCATGATATTTTTGGCATCATCTTGGCAGTTGACCTTCCTCATCGACACTTGACACCATCCATGAATTTTGTGATGCTTGGATTTCCCTTAGAAACGTTCAATCTTCCTTTCATGCCATCAACTGCATCTGTATATTCTAACAGACATGCAAGTTTAAATGACTATTGTCAATATATCTTTCCCTATTGCCTAATGGACGGTTGTGATTAACTCTTTGCATGTTGACAAAGAAAACACCTTTACCTTCTCCTAACATGTGGTGCTTTTTAATTTGTTTTTTGGCTTAAACCCTTTAGTGCAATGTCTTTCCTTTAATTTTTCTCAAGAGACCATTGGTTATGGGCCCACTATCCACCTGTCATTATTTCATAAAATATTGTGCCCACCTTCACTTTTGACATGTGAAAACACATGGCATCTTTTTGGGACATTAACTAAAATGAGCTTGTACTTATAGGAAAGATTTCCCTAAATGAAAGAGGCGTAGTTGATCTTGTGCTTGATCAATGGATGAGATTTATCCTTCATATCGATGCTTGTAGGTCCACCTTATGCCTTCTTGAAACGTACCATCCTTTTCACACCCTTGCAACTTGAAAAGTCTCAACTATTTTTCCACCAATGATGTTATGTTAACTATGTGAAATTGACTATCACCTTGTGTGCAACTTTGTAACTTAGGATTTCAACTTCCCATTTAACTATGTGATGTTGCGATGACTATATACTTATTTGCTTAGGTCACTTTTCATAACTTCATGACTCATCTTTCATCACATGGAATATAAGTTGTGATGTTGAGGAAACCTTTGATTTGATATTCATTTGACAATTAGGGATCCATCTCCAAGGGAAATTGACCTGTCAACATGTGATGTGCATATTTAAATGTATTTTGTGCCATTTATTTGACTTTACTTGACAACATATTTAAGCTTAAAACTAGGAACTAAAATTTCTCTTAGGGCTAGCTCTGACTTGGGGACTTAGGTATGTAAGTGCCTAAGTAGGGACTTAGATATCTCAGGTTTCACATAGGTATGGAAAATGCACACACAAACCAACTATTTTATTCCTTTATTATAAAAAAACACCAAACAACAAAGATCAATGCCTTAGTCCATTGGGTTGTAGAGTCTTAAATAACACAAGGAGATGTTATGCATTTGGTTGGTGGGGACGTAGGGTAGCCAACGAAAAGAGAAATCAAACACATAGAAAGAAGGACAGGAAAGAAGAAAAACTAAACTAAAAACACACACCCAACCTAACATATTTACAGAGGTGAGATAAATATCACCTTATGAAACCAATGACCAAAGATATTCAAGTGAATCCACTTAATGGTTGACTAAATTAGGATCCCTTTGTTGGAATGTTCAAATGGAAAGAGTACTTCTGAGAGGGGGGGTGAATCAAAAGTAACTAATTTTTATCCTTTCAAACCCCCATCACACATAACAGTAAAATACATGCATGTAAACATATAAGCAAACATGAAATGAAAGCATGCATCAACACATGACACAAAATATTTGATGACCCAAAAACCCTCCAAGAATAAGAAGGTAAAACTGAGCTGGGGATGACACCCACAAAAATTATTGCATCAATATGTTCAACCACTTCTAATGGTCTGCCCTATTAAAGGCTTTATATTGTGTCAATAGTGACCTAGTTAGAGGATTTACAAACACTTTACAAGAAGTGTCACCCTGTTAAAGGATTTACAATAGGTTGTTAAACCCACCTAATTCCATAGGATTTTCATCACCTTCTGCAAAGGTTCTCCTACCTAGCTATTAAGCTAACCTATCAGAATAGGATTTCATCATCTAATACAATTGTGAGAGAGTATTAGAACAATAGACCTGATAGAATGCAATCTCTAACTATTTGATTTAGGTACTAGAATTGTTCTTCCTATCCCAATTCTTGCTTGATCTGATCTCTCTATGTGTCCCCTATTCTATTCTGATCAACTAGATGTGTAGATGTTGCTCATTTCACTAAGTCCTTGACACCTCTTTTGATTGTTCTATTATGTAACAATATCTTGATAGATCTAACAACCTCAACAACCTTGTCAACAACAACAATAGGATGTCCAAATCTCCTTATAAAGACATTGTGGACTTAAGGTTTGCAATGCAATCATGAACTTAAAATTCCTACTCAAATCCTTGGTTTTCACCTATTGGTTGCATGTTGTCTCCAAATTTCTAATTGCCTGCTTGTTGATTTCATAGGTAAATGCAAAGGCTTGATCTTATCTTCTTATCCCTTTTTGAGTCATGCAAAAATGGTTTTACATCTTATTTTGTGAAGGCACAAACTATTATGTTGATCTTGTGTTACTCGAAACATATTGCATTAGTGGTGCTCGGCACATGTAAATTTCTATATTGCTCTGCACCTATTACACTCTCTATTACTCAACACATGAACTTTCTTGGATCACTCAGCATCCATTACTCTCTGTGTTTCTTAGCATATGAACATTCCTGTAATGCTTGGCACATGTTACTTTTGTGGATTTCTTAGCACCTGAATATTTCTAAATCACTTGGCACATACTATATTCTATGTAGCTCAACATCTATTACTTGCTTGACATCCATTGCTTTCTCATCACCTAAAGTTACTCGGCACCTATGGAGATTCTGACTCAGCACATACTATAATTCTCTCAGCATACATAGTGTACTTGGCATAGAAGTTGGAAATGGTTAAGTGTGTTGACACTCAAATGTCAAAACAATTCTATGACCAACAATCTCCCCCTTTGGCATGAGTGTCAAAAACACTTAACTATGCATTCATGAATTGACTTGATTGAGTACATTATTTATTCTTCTTGGCATATATGCAAAATTTCAAAATTTTGTAAATAGCAATATACCTTATAACTCCTGCTAAGTTGATTATGCCTTGTCTATTCTTGCAACAAAAATAATGTGCCGATGTGCCTGATTCTCTGTATTCTTTGTCATGTTCATGTTCCGTGTGCCTGTATGTTGTATCTGATCTGTATGAGATCCATGTTGTAGATCTATTTTCCAAGAAAATTTTGCATCTCCCCTTCACTTTGTCTTATTACTTGTCTCCCCCTTTTTCGGCTATCTACAATCTTTCCACTTTATTTTCAAAATGAATGAAAGAATGTAATCAAAATTATCAAAATTTGGTATTCTCCATATATCATCATATATCTCCCTATATATATCTCCCCCTACTATATATATATCCCTATACACATCTCCCCCTTTTTGACACTGATTTCAAAGGGTCCTAAGGAGTAATACCATACTTAGCAAAAAAAGTACTATTTACCTCCAGAAGTATCTTCAAAGTTGCATCCCAATTTTCCAATGCAATGTCCAATGACTTATGCAAGATGGCAATCTTTGTAGCAAGGTGTACTAGTCCATCAAGTGTAGAAAGCTTTGAATCCTTCTTGAGGACTATCTCTACGTATGCTTGCTCCTTGTGGAGGACCTCTAAGTGTGGAGTTATGGAGGATTGAATTTGCATCAATTTTTCTTTTATGTTTGTCTCCTCTGCTATCAGTATAGCTAACTCCCTTTGAGTGTGAAGCATTTGGGCAAAATACTTCTCACTTTGAGCTAGATTTTTTGGAAGCTACATGCTAGAAATCTTAAGATTTCTTTCCAAGCTCATTATTATTTGGCTAGTCTCTTATGTGAAGTTGGAAAAATCACACAGTTTGTTGTACAAGGAGAACATGTTTCCAAGTACAATTTTCACTTTCTCTAGTTTCTTAGCGAATTCAACTTGTGACAATGCTATATCATTAGATATTTTCTCATTTACTTTACCTTGAAACTTCCTTTATGACCATTCCATCAATTTTGTATTAGTGTCTTGGTCTTCATTAGTCACCTAGTCAACTATGTCTGATAGTTTCTCTATTATTGGTCTTGTTTCATCTAGTGACTGCATGTTGAAGGAATCCATGAAGATGTCCTTCATCTCATTCAATGCTTGCCTATACTTTTATTATCTCCTCAATACCTCTTGTCTTTTTATTCTATCCAATGCACCTTGTATTTTATTGATCTTTTCTATGGTAAGGATGTTGGATTCATAGGAGGGAATGATGATCTCTTCATCAAGTTCAGGATCTCCATAGTGAAGCATCTTGGCTACCTTTTTGGAGCTCAAGCTTGGTGTTTGAACTTGCATGGTTATCATATCAGTTCTCAACTTCTAAAGAGTCTAAGTGGGAGTACTAGTTTTTGGTAATTCAACCAATGTCTATATTGTTGTTTGCTACTCATCTCTTGTTTCTTCCTTCTCCTCCTTTAGTTTTTGTTTTTTCAACACACTAACTAGGGGTGTACTTGTTGATTGTTCTTGTTTTCCTATATCTTCTCTTGTTGTTGCACTCAGCATCTAAAGTGCATCAATTACTTATTTTGGTGGAGATGGTGGCGGAAGTAGTACAATTTTAGTGATTTTGATGGTCAAAGGTGGTTCTTTTGTTTTCACCTTGACTTCTTTTGGATCTTCTACTACTTTTTGCAACTCATCAACACTAACCAATATTGGATTTGTGCATAGGCAAGCTTGTTGTGTAGATTGATCAAGGATCTTTGAGAGATCCTCTGCAGTCAAAGGATTGATGATTTGACATGAAGTGTCAACAACATCCTTTATTTTAATGGTCTTTGCAGGTGTGATGGTGGCATGAGGAGGGCTTGGAGGTGGTAGTTGTGTGTCTTGCACACTTTTCTCTTGTTGTTCATCTATTTCCTTTTCCTCTCCTTTGGCCAATTCCTCCTCTCTATCTCCCTTATTCTCCTCTTCTACTCTTCCTTCCTCACATTTCTTTTCATCTTCATCTTTCTTCTCTTCACCCTTCTTCTCCTCTTTCTTTCTAATTTCTTTAACTTCTTGTCTCTTGGCATTGGCTTTTGCCTTATATTCTTCATCAAAAACGTCATCTATTTTCTTCTATATTATTTTCCACAATTTTAGACACACAACTTATCAATGGTAGACTTAGGACGACTTACCACTTTGAACTGCCTATTATTATCAAACTCTATTTTCTCTTCATCTATGTCTGGTTGGGCAACATATTTCCTCCTTTTTCTTGGCTCTTTACCAATCTTCTTTGTGGCTTTCTTCTTGTCTTTGGCTTCATCCTTAGCCTTTTGAGTTGTAGCTCTTGTGGTAGGCTTCTTTGCTTTAACCTCAATAGGTTTTGTTGCCTTCTTTTCCTTAGGTTGTGGTGCAGGCTAAGTCTTAGCTTTCCTTTTGGTGGCTTTAATTTTGGTGGGTGCTTCTTCAACACCTTCTTCTCTATCCTCACCTAGGCCTTATGTTAATTCCAATGGCCTTTGCCTTGGATCTTCTCCTTCTTGTTCAGTTTCATCTTCTTCTTCATCTGGTTCTTCTTCTTCTACAATGCTTGCTACTCCAATATTAGCTCCAAATTTCTTCTTGATTTTCTTTATCAATTTATCTTTCCTCTTTACTGCAGAGGTTGTCTTTAGATCTATTACTACCCTAGATTTGACAATGTCATAAGTCCTAAAGGGTTTGGTAGCCTTTTCTATTTCCTCTGCAAGTAGAGTAGTAATTGCAACTGACGCTTGGTCTACATCAAGCTCATATCCAAGTGGCCTAAGCCATATAACTCTAGGTACCACTACTTGGATGTAGTTGTAGTCAATGTCAACTAAAAAATAGATGCCATTTATGTGCTATTCCACCAGTGATACTAGTATCCTCATCCTTTGTTTCATGGACTTCTTGAAGTTCTCAAAGTAGCTTGTCATTTGTGCATCAAAATTGTCTCCCATCTAGTCAATGAATTCATTAATTTGTGCAACTATTGTCTTATTTGGATCCCAATTCACCTTACCTACTGAAGGAAATTATTTCATGTCATAGAAGAAGATATATACCAATACTGATCCAAATTAGCACTGAGCTCCTTTTGATTTCCTTATGGTTCCCAAATTCTCATTGATTTGCTGTAGCATGAGCTTTGCTAAGTCATATGTGTGATCCTTCTTCACCAGTTTGTATGCAACATCTACTACTATACATGACATGTTGTACAATTTGCTTGATTGATAAAATATATGGGATATTATTTTGACAGCAAAATCCAATAAGTGTTTAGTGATTGTATCAATAGTCATTCCCCTATTATTCCATTTTACACCAGTGTTCTTATCTATAGCCTCCCTTTTGTCACTTCCCAATTTTTTTGGCCGATCTAGGGTTGAGAAACTAGTAACCCTATGAGCAATTTTCTTTGTAATCTTCACTAGCCCAATCTCTAACCAAAATGCACCATCATGGATTCAACTTAGCACTATAAAAAACCATTCAATCTTAAAAATAATGGGAAAAAATAAGGCATTGGTTAAACCCTCCTTCTCAACTATTGAGAACTCATCTTTTAGTATACCCTTGTCACACAATTTGTCAAAGGAATTGAAGATATCTAAGTCTCCTATGGCTCCAATCTTACAATTATAGTATTTCCTCATGTCTTGGACTATTACAAATTTGTCTGGAATGACTGATAGGGCACTGCCTGGGTCATTTTTGTGAGCGACCTCAAGAGTGGGTTTAAACTCTGGTTGCTTTACTTCATTATTAACAAGTTGAAGCTTGTGACTATCCTTTCCCTTTGTGGTTTTAGACCCAGATACCATTGTAACTGAACTAGGGTTTAATATTCAAATAAACTTTCAAATACTGTGTAGCTTGGCACTTAATGAAATACCTTTTGAATTGAAGGAGTCGTGTTGAGTTCTTGTTAAAATCTATACAAATCATTGTTGAATCATTGTTTGATCACCTCTTCACTCTTCTCATCTTTGCTTTATGTTCAAATGACACAAAAATGAATGATTTTCAGCTTTATTAGGTTCAAAACCTAGCATTTATTTTATAGTGCTTATGGATGTTAACTCGGCATCCAAAGGTTTCATAAACTCGGCATCAACTAAATTATGTTCACTTAGAAATGACTAACATATCTCACTCGGCATCAAGTTGACCTTCAAACTAGGCATATCCTAGAGTTTTACACAACAACCAAAGGTAGCTCAGCATCTTCTACAAAATTTTCAAGTTTTGTCTTGGCATCTTTTCTCATGTAGATTTCTTCTTTGTATCACTTCTTTGTTCCCTTGGGCTGATGTATGATACATCTTTATTTATGTCAACCCCATATACCTGTCTCATACTTAATTGGATGAAATGTGATCACTTGACCTCTTGGGTGAATTGATCCCTCCATTAGATGTATTTGATCCATCTCTTCTTTGCCATGTCTTCTCCATTTCTACCCTAATGTATTTCACATCAATCTTTTCTTTACCCTCATTGACTTCTAACTTGGGTGCATTGACCTTTGTTGGACAATATCTTCTTACATGTCTTTTTTTCAAGCAACTGAAACATGTAGTTTGACTCAACCATCTATTGTACTTTCCCTTGAAGTGTGTTCTTATGTAGTTCTAAGGAACATGACCATATTCCTAACAGTAATGACAATTTTTCCTAGTATTGTAATCCCAATTGTAATGTTGTGCATGATTGTTTCTCCTTACAAGCTGATTAGGTGTCCATATAGACTTTGATCTGCACTCAAAAGCTCTATGTCCATAATTTTTGCAGTGGTAGTAATGACCATCAAATTGTGGTGTCCTCATGACTTTGGCTCTGCAATCTTGTGTTAGGTGTCCTTGCATGTTACACTTGTGGCAATAACCTTTACTTTTGGATGTGTCTTGTTGATTGGTCTTTCTACTCCTGCATACATTAGCAGTGTGCCCTCTTTTATTACAGAAATGACAAGTGGGTTTAGAGTTCTTACCTTTGTCACTCCTTTTCTCTACACTCTTTGATGTTTGACCTTCTTCAATACTGGTGAATCCTAGTCTTGAGGTGTCATTGCTAGATTTTGGTGATTTTAGCAATTGCTCAAAGTGCTTGATGGCTTCACTTGACTTTTTGAAACTCTTTTCTATCTCTTTTTCTCTTTTCAACTCATTTTGCAATTGTTCATTCTACATTTTCAAAGTGGATATCTCAATGTCCTTCATGTTTAGCTCATGATGAGCATTCATCATCTGGCTAAGTGTATCCAATTACATGTTGGAAATCCTTGTAAGTTCTATGGACTTCTCCTAAACTCTATTAGCAAGGTTTTTTTTGTCATCTTCAAGCATGGCTCTATCCTTAATTGCTCTTTTCTTCTATTCGATTATTTCACATAGCATCATGGCTTGTGAGTCTTGTTCCATCTTAAGAGATCTTATCTCTTCTACTTGAGTTTTGTTTTTCTCCATCACTTATGCTATTGCTGCATCAAATTCCTTAGAATCTCCATTAGCAAACACTTGTGTGGTGTTAATCTCCTTGTAGTGTATGTCATTCTCAGCTATGGCTATGTCCTTCCTTCTTTTTAAGGATTTTCTCAGTTCCTCTCTAGCTTCCTCTACCTTGTGTAGAGTGAGGTGCACATCAATCACCTGATTGTCTATGATCTTCCCAAGTTTGAAGACTTCCATCTTCTAATCTTTTTCTCTAAGGTGTTAGGCTTTTCCTTGTGAGAACCAAAGCTCTGATACCAATTTTTGAAATGTTCAAATGGGAAGATTACTTCTGAGAGGGAGGGGTGAATCATAAGTAACTAATTTTTATCCTTTTAAAGCCTCCTTCACACATAACTAAAAGTAAAATACATGCATGTAAACATATAAGAAAACATGAAATAAAAGCATGCATCAACACATGTCACAAAATATTTGATGACCCAGAAACCCTCTAGGAATAAGAAGGTAAACCTGGGGTGGGGATGACATGCACAAAAATTACTACAACAATATGTTCAACCACTTCTGATGGTCTACCCTATTAAAGACATTACATTGTGTCAATAGTGACCTGGTTAGAGAATTTAAAAACACTTTACAAGAAGCATCACCCTGTTAAAGGATTTACAATAGGTTGTTAAACCCACTTAATTCAATAGGATTTTCATCACCTTCTCCAAAGGTTCTCCTACCTAGCTATTAAGCTAACTTATCAACATAGCATTTCATCATCTAATACAATTGTGAGAGAGTATTAGAACAATAGATCTGATAGAATGCAATCTCTAATTGCTGGGTTTAGTTGCTAGATTTGCTCTTCCTATTCTAATCGTTTCTTGATTTGATCTTTGTGTGTGTCCTATGTTATGTTTTGATCAACTAGATGTGTAGATGTTGTTAATTTCACTAAGTCCTTGACACCTCTACTGATTGCTCTATTCTACAACAGTTTCTTGATAGCTCTAACAACCTCAACAACCTTTTGAACAAAAAAAATATGGTGTCTAAATCTCCTTATAAAGACATTGTGGACTTAAAGTTTTCAATGCAATCATGAACTTAAAATTCCTACTCGAATCCTTGGTTTTCACCTACTGGTTGCATGTTGTCTCAAATTTTTTGATTGGTTGCATGTTGATTTCATAGGTAAATGCAAAGGCTTGATCTTATCTTCTTATCCCTTCGTGAGTCATGTAAAAATGGTTTTACATCTTAGTTTGTAAAGGTACAAACTATTATGTTGATCATGTGTTACTCGACACATATTGCATTACTGGTGCTCGGCACATGTAAGTTTCTGTATTGCTTCACACCTATTACACTCTCTATGACTTGACACATGAACTTTCCTAGATCACTCAGCATCCATTACTCTCTGTGTTGCTTTGCATATGAACATTCCTGTAATACTCGAGACGTGTTAGTTTTTTGGATTGCTCGACACCTAAATATTTTTGAATCACTCGGCACATACTACGTTCTATGTAGCTTGGCATATGTTACTTTCTTAGCATCCATTGCTTGCTCGGCACCTAAAGTCACTCAACACCTATTGAGATTTTGACTCAGCCCATACTATAATTCACTCAGCATACATAGTGTACTTCGCATATAAGGTGGAAATGGTTAAGTGTGTTGACACTTGAATGTCAAAACAATTCTATGACCAACACCCTTCCTCCATAATTGATTATTCTCTCTAAGAAGGACTCCTACTTGTAGCAGTAGAAATAACATGGAAACTCTACATGTTCTTTGATTATATGCACTAGCTGGCTATATATCCATTCAGGTCCAAACAACCATGCCTAATCATAGATTACTTCATCCTCCTCAAGTCCTCTTATAGTCTCCTTTGAATAATCTTCTAGGAGAGGAATATCATCACACACCTCCTTATCAGGAGTAAGGTGATTAGCATTGGGGCTTTTAGTGAAACTCTCGCATAATTGAGCTTCATCAACCTAGGTAAAGAGAAGCTTCTTCTACATAAGATCTTTCATTAGATGAGCATCCACTTCATTGGATTCAAGAGTCAAATCACCCTCAGATATATAGTAATCATCATTCTCATTATCCTCCAATGTATCAAAATTATTTTTAGAAATGAAAATACCAAGAGCAGACATAGGAGAAGGAGAAGAAAAATCAACGATTAATGGCCCTTCTTTAACTTGATTTGTATTTTTACTTGGGTCATCAAGTGATTTCGAATGGTGGCAAGGTCCAATAGACAACATCTTTCTCTTTCGCAAGAGGACTTATATCCATTGTTGAGGTAGAAGAGGTTAGAGGATGAAAGTTCAGAACAAAAATTTCGTCTTTAGTCAAATCTTTCTTAGGACAGTATTCCTTAATAGTGAACAATATTACCTTGTCTTCTTGAAACTCTTCTTCATACTGGTAGGTTTCTTCATGGATTTTTTCTTGCATACCTCTTAGTTTCCCATAATTGAATGGATGCTTCAAAACAAGATGATGAAGACTTATATTGTCTCTTCCTAAAACATCAGGAATGTTCACCTACTCTTTAGACATTTGGAAATCATAAGAAGTAGAGCCAGGTGACTTCGTCAAGGGTTCTTTGAGTTTAACTATCTACACTTGTTTTAGCCTCTTGCTTTCATCTTCTTCTAGGTCCTTGAGTGTTTCGAAAAGGGTACAAATGTTATTCCACAACATCTTTGACATATGATCATCTTCTATGTTGATGTTCTCTCAGACTGCATAGGAGATGCTTTCTCTATAGTGATAAAAAATATCATGAAGCACTTTGTCATCCATGGCATGGAGTTCTACAAGAATGAGCTTTAGCCTTTCTTGCCTCAATTTCAACTCCTCTCTTTACATGCCTTTCATTTTGTAGAATCTAGTTCACACGCATTCCCATAGAGATGTAGAAACATGATCCTCTTCAATGTTGATATTCTCTTAGACGGCATGGGAGATGATTTCTTTATATAAAAATTGAAGCTCTTGCAGCATCTTGTCAGTAGTCTCATTGAGTTCTTGGAGAGTGGGATTAGGCCTTGGCATTCTCCTAGTCTTTGAATTTGGCATGGCCATTGAGTTATATTGGACCTCCTTAGATCAAATGGAATATGTCCTTCATATAGAGTTGCCAGTATTCATCCTAGGGAATACACTTTTAGATTTCTAAGAATGAGAAACCAAGCACTGGTCTTTGATTCCAATCACCAACATAGTAACCAAAAAATGTTGGTTAATAGTTTGTCCCTCTTGCTAACTTGTCTTTACCTTGACTCTAGACACCTAGAATGTGAGGAAAAAAAAGGATGTCACCAACAAATAGGTTTGTGTGTGTGTTATATCACTTCCCTTTGAATTATAAGGTACATGTCCCTTATATGTAAGATATACAATGAATTGTGTTTTTATTTGATTAAAGGGTGACTATGGGGTATGCTCAAGTAACCTAAGAGTAGAAGAGGCTAACTATATTTCTCATAGGCATAATAAATATAGATGAGATTTAGGGAAAACTACTAACACTGCTCCTACTCCTAAATGCATCTATACTACAAAATGCAAAGGGGTTGTAATGGAAAATCAACATCTATGACCCTAAGTGGCTCTTAGACCAGTCAAGGTTTCCTTGTAGCAAACTCCTAGCTCAATTCAACTCTAACATCACATTACACATGCAAGGGATACAATGCAACCAAGGAAAGGAGAAGAAACACGTGGAATACAACAATTTGACTTCTTTAACTATCAACACTTACTAACTCTCTAATCAATTAGACATTAATAGCTCCACAATGTATTTGTCCTACAATTATGAGGAGAAACTAATCTACATGCATGCTTTCTCAGCTAAAGGAGACAATGAAAGAAACATATGCATGATAGTCTTAAGTGTAATTAAAACATAACCTTACCTAGTTGTAGACATCATACAAATTCTCCATTCCATACACATCTTGATTCTCTCTCAATAGTCTCTTCTATGAGGGGAGAAATGCATGAAACTTGTCAATCCTTGTATTCACTATGAAAGTTACATTTATAGGCCTTTAGATATCTGGCCCTTACAATTCATTATTACATTTTAGAACTTGAACCATTTAGAATACGACATACAAATAGTCACCCATTACATAATCATACATTAGAGAGAGAAGAGGGAATTGTGAAGATAAGGATGATAATGAAGCATCCCAATATTTTTGTCATGATCTTGGCAGTTGACCTTCCTCATCGACAACTGATACCACCGATGTCCTTTTCTATCCTTGGATTTCCCTTAGAAATTTTCAATCTTCCTTCTGCGCCATCAACTACATCTTTAGATTCTAAAAGACACCCAAGTTTAAATGACCATTGTCAATATATCTTTCCTTATTGCCTGATAGATAGTTGTGATTAAGTCTTCGTGTGTTGACAAAGAAAATGCCTTTACCTTCTCCTGACACATGGCACTATTTAATTTATTTTTCTGCTTTAACCCTTTAGCATGATGTCTTTCCTTTACATTGTCCTAGGAGACCATTGGTTATGGGCCCACTTGCCACCTGCCATTATTTCGTAACATCTTTTGCCCACCTTCACTTCTAACATGTGACAACATTGGGCATCCTTTCTAGAGATTAACTGAAGTGATCTTGTACTTGCAGGAAAATTTCCTGAGATGAAAGAGGCATCATTGATCTTATCCTTGATCAATGACTGAGATTTATCCTTCATATTGATTCTTGTAGGTCCACCTTATGCCTTCTCAACATGTAGAATCCTTTTTGCACCCTCACAACTTGAAAAGTATCAACTATTTTACCACCCATATTATTGCATTAACTATGTGAAATTGACTTTCATCTTGTGTGCAAATTTGCAACTTAAGATCTCAACTTCCTGTTTAACTATGCGATGTTGGAATGACTACATACTTAACTGCCTAGGTCACTTTTTATAGCTTTCAAACTCATCTTTCATCACATGAAATATAAGCTATGATGTTGTGGAAAGCTTTGATCTAATATTCATGTGACGATTAGGGATCCATCTCCAAGGGAAATTGACCTTTCAACATGTGACATGAAAATTCTAGTGTATTCTATGCCATTGATTTGACTTGACTTGATGATAAATTGAAGTTTAAAACTGGGGAACTAAAATTGCTCTCACATAACTATACATCTAACTACTTAACATTATTTAGTCTAAGTAGAAATCATACACATAGGGTGGTAGAGAGAAATAAATAACACCTAATCAAGCACATAAAAGAATGTATGCAAAAAATAAAATAAAATGAAATAATGCGTTGGTCAAGGAAACTTTTGAAACCAAATAACTGGTAGGTAAATAAGCATTCTATTCACCCTTCTCCATCCTTCACATTACACACCATAATTCAGAAATTGTTCTTTCACTTTTCCAAATCATTTGTCTTGTTAATAATAGACCAATTCTCTTTTATTTTCCCTAATGGATAGATACATGAAATTAGAAGATTCTAAATTTAAATATCTTTTTATACAATTAACCTTTGTAGATGTTTTATTTAGATAACTTGGAAAGAAAAATACAACAATGCCATACATGATTTAACAGATAATAATCAACAAGATTGACTACATGGCATGCAGAGGTTTCTCACAGATGACTTTAGTTTTACTCATTTCATCAATTAAAATAATTATACTATATATAGTATTAAAAATGATAGTTCTAACCATAAAGAAATTATTTGACATGATTAGATTGTGTTGAGAGTAGATCATAGACTAACTAACAAACATACTAACAAACAATATTTAATCAATTGCTAAAGCTTGGCACAATTCCAAGTACAAGTGATTTTAAGAAAATCATTATATCTTATTCCATAGGGTCATCTAATCAACAGTAAAAAATATATTTCTTTAGGTTACAAATTGTGCTATTACTTATTTACAATATATTTCTTAATGAAAACTTTATCTTGCAATGATTTTATTGCTAAATCGATGGACTTGAGCAACCGGCTCATTCAAAAAAAAAAATTATACAACTCAAAGTCAAGGATCTACTTTCATTTCACAATCATATTCACAATCATAATAAAAAGAAAGATAAGAATGATAGAGGAGAAATGAGAATGATACACTTAATATATTGCCTAAAAGGAATTATTTGTCCAGATCAATGGAGTCTAGAAAATAAAGTTCTTAACTTCCAAAATTGGTTATTCTATTTTTTTTCCACAGAGCATTATAGAATCTGAACTGTACAATAAATTAGATGGTTTCTAAAACATGATTAAACTGAATTTTTACATGACCATTTTATTCTTAGAGGGCCCTAGTCATGGAGTTTACAAAATTTAGACTATCGCAGTGATATTACTATTGTTGAAATTGCATGGCAAGTGATAATTAAAGGATTAACATTGCACCTCTAGTCTCTATGCTTAGATATTTTCTATTAAAAATTTATTGAGAAAAAAGATCACAAATATAACTAAACTAGCAACCTTCCCTCTAATTAATGGAAAGAGTTTTCTACAGTTGGCAAGTACTATTAGCTATTCGATTTCAAACCAACAATATAGTCTACTTGACATTTCCCAACGCTGCCATTACCCATGAAAAATATAAGGTATTTGGATTTATAAAGAGCAACAATTTTATTGAATATAATCACCAAACCATTACAAGCATAATAAACCTATGTATTTAGCTAGTTTCACATCATCACTACTAGAGTTTTCTAAAAAGAAATCTATAGCTACAAATGATATCTCAGTCAAAGCCTTTGTGAGGTAATAATAAGATTGTGGATAACCCTCATTATTTATTAATAGAATTTTGATGTAATTATTGTTTATAAAATATGTAATTGAAAGTAACCATCTTACTTCAATAGAAATTGCAATATCAATATAATGACCTTTCTAATTAAAGAAATGTTTCTAAAAAAATAACATTACAATTTTAAGTTGCACAAATGGTTATAATTGGATTCAACTATCATATTTAATATTTCAACAACAATTTATTTCAACAGTTAAAGAATGAAGAAATTGGAACTAGGAATGTTTGATATGAGTTCTAAAATTAATCTTATCTTCACCACTGTTTTAAAACTTTGTTGGTCATGTGTGTTCTTCCTTCCTCATTCTTCTCAAAGCTCTTTGAAAAATATTTTCACTACTCTCTACTCACATAGTTTGTTTATAGTGGTGCCATTGTAAATGATAGACATAGGATAGGAATAAGCTAGTAGAGTTGATTCCTATCCAGCATGGGCATTAAAAAAAAACCAATCAACTTTATGGTTGGTCTAGTAAGTATGAAATATCTTGGGCCTCCTCCTCTTATCAATGACACACTCCAATTTCTTTCCCAATGTCTTAGATGTTGAATTCAACTCGAGTGAGTAGTCTGAGTTCATGATTAATGTATCATGTCTTTTAATCTAATGGTAACTTCTTTAAAAAATAGAATACTATAGTTTAGCTAATTAATAAACTATTCATTAATCATTGCCCACTCTGCTAGATCTATGGTTAAGTTCATCATGCAACTTAAAACACTTTTAAGTTGATCATTAATTTTGTAGTTAACATTTATTACTTTAGAAGATTATTAAATTTAATTTATTTCTATAATGGTTCCTTTACCTTAAAATATTGTAAACAAAATATTTTCATTAATCTCTAATTTTCAAATAAGTACAACTAATTGTATGAGGAAATATTCAAATTAAACTTAGCTTTGATTTGTTTTTTCACAACAGATTTTAAACTAAGTGGTGTGTGCAAACATACTTTTTCGATCACATCCTTACTGAGGAGCTAGCCTCCTCTACCTCAACCACCCCTCGTCTTCACATTCCTATGTAACAATAATAACTCAACGTGCTATCAGTAAGTTAGTCCCAAATCCAAATCGAAATAAATTGAGCATATATTCATTCATCATTTACATTTTATATTTCATCAATAAAATTAATCATATTTAATCGTGTGTTTATTTCATTTTTTAACATCAAGATATAGTATTAATCACGTGATATAAAAGTATACACCATAATCACATGTCAAAAATAATTAAACATCAAAGCTATATAAGGTTAACATATACAAATGTAAATGCATCACATGTGATCAACTAACCATAGTGACCTAGGTCAATAACTATCTGACCTACTCAAAAGAGTCAAAAATAAATAAATAAATAAATCATACTGAAATATAGAGTCTAAATTTGGCTGTGACACATTGAAATTTTGGAACAGGGTGTGTAATGTTGAAAATACAACATAATGGTTTAGTCGTAGCCTTCATAATCGTCCAACTCTTTTGTATGTGGCATGCCTTTTTGTAGGGAGGCTTATCTACTCCACCATCCAACTCTTTTTTAACCCTCTTAACATGCATGACACGGGATGAGAGAAACATTTTGACCTCTAATTTCTTAAAGCATTTAGGGTCCGTTTGGTTCATGGAATTTAAAAAACCCGAATTTCTACAAACCTTGGTTTAGCCAAATCAATGTTTTGTATATCTTCATTCCGATTTTTGGGATTTTACTGAAACCGTTTGTTTCACTCAGAAGATGCATGTGAAGACACATTTTTATGCGTTAGCTGGGAGTTGAAGACAAATTTCAAAATGTAGTGTTTTTACAGTCCTTAAAAAACAAAACCAGGTTTTGATTTTCAATTCCTACTTTTTTTAGGAAGTTGGAAAACCTGGTTTTGAGGCATAATTGGAAGTCTCGTATGCTAATTCTGTTTTGCAAATTTTGAAACAAACGCACAAATTTTTAAATTCGATTTTGAAAAAGCCAATTTAATCTTCCAGGAACCAAACGGACCCTTATCTTCAAATCTTTTTGATGATCACTTTACTTGCCACCATTCACGTTCCCATCAGTCTTCGGAGATATTTATTTTAAAAGAGCTTGGAAACTCTTGTTTTAAGTGCACAGGGGAGTGAGTTCAATCACCAACACCCTGGAGATGGCCGAAAAGAGGGCAAAATCTAGCTTTAGCCTGCCTTTTGCAGCTTCGGTGGTTATTCATCTCAAGAGTTATGCAGCTGCAGTCGAGGCTCGAGACACTCTTTCCCTGCCTCGCTGGCTGGAAATCAGACATTAATTTCCAAGAACGGCACATTTGAATTGGGATTCTTCAACCCAAATGGAACAAAAAATTGGTATATTGGAATCTGGTTTGCTAATTTACTAGAGAAGACGTTCGTTTGGGTGGCCAACAGAGAAACTCCCGCGAGAAACAAGCCTGGCATTTTGAAGCTGTCGAGAGAAGGTAAACTGGATCTGTTTGATGCGGAGGGTAAGGCTACTTGGTCAGTCAACACATCGAACAAGGCATCCCGGGCTGTGATGTTAGATTCCGGTAACTTTATCATACTGAGCAATGAAAACAAAAATGAAACGGTTTGGCAGAGTTTCGACAATCCGACAGACACCTGGCTGCCCGCGACGAGATTCGGTGGATGACAAAAGCTGGTGTCTTCGAAAAGCTGATCGGATCCCGCTCCCGGGCTTTTCTCTCATCAAGCGGGTCCATCTGGCGCCAAGCAATTGGTGAATTTATGGAATAATTCTGTGAAGTATTGGGAGAGTGGAGTGTGGGACGGTAAAATTTTCAGTAATGTTCCAGAAATGTCAAACCAAGATTTCTTCAATATCAGCGTTCAAACTAATGGCTCTAGTTTGTACGAACGTTCAACACAGACGCGCAAGATGCATGGGCTGATACGTTTCGTCATGATGAAGTCTGGAGATACTCGACATCTTGTATTCGATGGCAGCAAGTGGAACATGGTCTGGTCTGCGCCCAGAGACGAATGCGCCGTATATGCTCTCTGTGGCCCTTTCGCTATCTGCAACTCTGGCAACCTTCACTTCTGCAGCTCTGTAAATGGATTCACTCCCAAAGTCAATCAAGCTTGGGATTCCAGGGAATGGTGGTCCAGTGGCTGTGTTCGCCAGAGCCCTCTGAATTGCAGCACCGACATATTCTTCGACTCCAACACAACATTGCCCAATGATTATTATGCGTCTTCATACGCCGCACCCACAAAGAAGGATTGCGAGAATGCATGTCTCAGCAATTACTCGTGCACAGCTTATGTTTTCAGTTTGCCTTCAGGGCCCTGCCACATCTGGTCCGGAACTCTGCTAGGCTTGCGTAACACTGCATTTGAAACCAATTCAAATGTCTTCATTCAAGTAGCTGCCTCCTTCCAAATTATGAGCCACGATCGCCCTCCAAATTCAAACCTATCTTCCTTCTAGTGCTATGTATTCTTGCTTCTCTCGTCATTTTTGCGGGTATCTTTTCATTTTTGATGTGGAGGAGGCGTCAAGATCGGCTACGATTTATTGAACGTTGTGAAGAATATTCTTCCGACTCTTTTCTTAGAATGTTCAGTTACAAGGAGTTGAAGATTGCGACAAGGAACTTCAGGTCTAAGCTGGGGAGCGGAGGATTCGGCTCAGTTTTCAAAGGATCTCTACCAGGCGGTGCACTTGTGGCCGTGAAGAAATTGGAGTCCAGTTCGAGCCGAGATGACAAGCAATTCAGAGCCGAAATTAGTTCTCTTGGAAACATACACCATGCTAATCTAGTAAGGCTTCGACGGTTTTTTGTACAAGGACCCAGACGGTTACTAGTTTATGATTACATGCCCAATGGCTCCCTAAGTTCTCTTCTCTTCCCTGGTGATCAAAGGAAGGTACTTGACTGGAAGACCCGTTTCCAGATCGCTCTAGCGACTGCCCGAGCTTTATCTTACCTCCATGAGGAATGCAGAGATCACATCATTCATGGTGATGTGAAACCCGATAACATTCTGCTCGATGTTGATTTTGGACCCAAGTTGGCTGATTTCGGGATGGCAAAGCTTGTGAGCAGAGATTTCAGCCGCATAGTGACCACAACGAGAGGGACGAGAGGTTATTTGGCTCCAGAATGGATTTCCGGACTTCCCATCACTCCCAAAGTTCATGTGTACAGTTTTGGTATGACTCTGTTAGAAATCATTTCCGGGCGAAGAACTCTTGATTTCAACGTGGAAGATTCAAGTATGTATTACTTTCCAACATGGGCTACAGCCCAGATATGTCGTGGGAACACAATTAATATTGTGGAGAAGGGTATTGCAGAGGAGAAAGATATTCAAGAGATAAGAAGAGCAATTGTCGTGGCATTACTATGCATTGATAGAGATGAGAATATGAGGCCAAGTATGGGGCAAGTGGTGCTGATACTCGAAGGGAAAGTTGAGCCTAGAACTTCTGTTCTCATGGAGACGCAAGCAAATTCAGGTGACAATGATACTGATAGTGATAGCAAAGACAATGGCAATGTGGTCAAGTTAGAATAATATGTAACTGCCGGATGCATCCTAAAATGAAGTTGGAATTGGCATAGAAGTCAAGTTTAGAATGTAAGAAAAGAAAGCATTAAGGATTTGTATATAAGTTAGATTTCTAAGTTTAAAGTTTAGGAGAGGAAAATATTTATTTTATTTTATAATATTAGTCATATATTTCTATATTTATATACATATCTTGTTTCATTTTTTATATGATTTAATCTTATGACCTCTCTTTCAATTGTATGAAGTTCCTTACCACTAAGTCTATTTAAGATGTATCTATAACCTTAAAATCTATGTTAACAAATGAATTTTAATCATTACTAATTTACTTAGTTTAAAAGTGATATAACTAAAAATATGAGAGTTAATAATTTTTTTCCCTTATTTTTTATATTATATAGTTAGTCATAAAGTATATATTGCTTGGTGGAAAGGTTCTTTTCCTTCTCACTATATTTATTTTTATTCAAGGTAGAGAGTTGATGGATACTTTATCTTTTATCAAAATAAATTGTATGTGTTATATCAAAAGAAAATAAAATAAGAAATCTGTAGAGGTTGACTATTTAGAAGGGAAAATAAAGGTTAAGACGAAAGATAATGTGTCTACATTCATTAATTTAGATTTTGTGGATAAAAATTTGTATATGGGTCAAGGAGTTGAGGTTCAAATGATAATTCAACAAGATGTATAGATATTTTTCTTTTCATATTCATTCATATATTCGATTTGAGAAAATAAGACCATCCCTTTCAATTTCTCTTTGTCCTTCAAATTTTTTGATTTGAAGAGTATGCATTAAAAAAGGCATTTACCTCAATATTTTTCCTTTTTAGTAGGAAAGTTAGGTTTATTTTTTGTTTGATGTATTGATGTTCTTCATGACTATTTTGATTATAAAAGCAAACATTTAACTCTCCCTTGCTCCATTACTTATGAGTTATCCCTTTTGAATTTATCAAATTTGTCTTCTTTCTTCTCTTCTTTGTCATTTTTAGTGTTTTCTTCTCCTCTTTGAATTTTTGATGATTTTCATTTGTTGTAATTAGAAATGGTGCCTGAGTAGATTTCAAAGTACCCATTTGCATTAACTTTTTGGGTTCTCTTTGAAGATCAATAATGAAGTTATTGAGTGAGAGCATAGACCATGAGATAGTATGGGTTCTTTTTTGTGGAATAGAAGATAAAGACTAACACAAAAGATGCAAACGATAGTTTTAAAGTGGGTAATGGATTAATTGTTCATTTTTCTAAGACCAAAATATAATATCATGGTCATATTGGGACAAAAGATACTCAAATGAGTCCAAACAAAAAATGAACTAACTATAATATAATTCAAATATGAAATGATATGTTATGGCTAACTATCACACCAAAATTTAGGGAAGTGATGAAGAACAATGTTGGTGCTACTGCACTAGTTGACAATCAACAAATGGAAATATTGAATATGGAATAGTAACTTTGAAAAACTCAAAAAAGTTATTGTTGATAGTCAAAATACATAATTATTTAATATGAAATGACAACTTGGGCAAAATCAAAAAGGCCAAGGTTGAGAGGGATCATGATAGTGATATGACGAATGATTCTATCAATAAATTTTGAACAAAGTATCTCTATTAAGAGACACGGTAATATAGAAGAAGCATTATTTGATCAGACATAATGATCATGATTTATAATAGACTTTCTCACTATGGAATTCAGTACCATCCATTACTAATCTAAACACACACACAAAGTGCCCATTCATTGAATGCATGGACTACCACTTTAAACAATACAAAAGAGAACTATGGTTTTTAAATTACTCCAACCACACATTGCTAGACAACATGGATAAGCAATAACATGTCCGTTCTAAATTAACTTACCAATTTCACTATACATATAGTAGTTTTCTAAGATATATTAATTAATATCAAAATATGCATGATGATTACCCAACAATCTAAAACACAATATGATATTTATAAAAACAAAATGTGTCCATGAATTTGAAATAGAACTAGTCATGCTTAAATTATTAAAAAATATGGTAACCAAATATTTGTATTACAAAATGGATAAATTATTAACTTAAAATATGAAATTCATGCCACTAAAGATATCATCCATCCAAAATATAAAAGAAAACATTAGCAACATATTATAGTGAAAATGACAGTAAACCTTGACAATACTGACAAAAAACCACTTCAAGTTAAAGTCTTAAATATATTAATAAAAAATCTTCGTTACACCAAGTGAATAGGTTTACATGACCATCTCAGTCTCAAAAAGATCAAACAAAACTTTAAAGAACTCTCACAACCTCAATGATCAATCCCCAACTTTTTTCCACTTATAAATGCGTATTATTTCTTACTATCTTAGCCTTGACACAATTTACTAGATATGTCAAGTCCATCTACCAAATAAGTGGCTACGAGTTTCACTCAAAGTAGCCTCCACTTAACTAAATATTGATAATTATAATTAAAAATCTAATTGACTAAATGTTTTAAGCTTATACTATGTGCAAGCTCCTCTTTTTTGAGGGTGCTATTCTAAATTAATCACATCGCTATTTTTATTGGTAGTAGTGTCACTTTGGTTGGTTCCATTATTCATTTGTGAAGGAGATGGCAGTTTTGTCTTCCCTTCAAGTATTAGCATGACTTGCCCCATGCTTGGCCTCATCTCCTCCTCCCTTTCAATGCATAGCAAGCCTACAACAACCGCTCTTCTCAACTCTTCAATATTTTCCTCCTCTGCAACACCCTCTTCTACAATACTAATCATGTTCTCCTGACTAATTTGAGTTGTAGTCCATGCTAGAATGTAATACCTACATGAATCTTTGATGCAGGAACATCTAGGTGTAAGAGAAATCTTGCATCACCCAAAAATATTTTATTTTTAGTCTTTTCTATTTTAATAAGGACTAGTAGATAGGGTCGTCACTATTTATGGGAACTTGCTATTTTTAGTACATTTCTCACATGAACTTGGAATGTGCTCATTTTCTACATGAAGGTTCATTTTAGAATTATAATCCTACCATAAAAATCTCATTGCTCCAACTTAAGTATCAGAAAAGTTGATTGCAGAATTTCGGTGGAAAATTTTGTAGAAAAATATTTAGGCTCACCATTGGAGGCCTTAGAGTACCTAGATGAGGTCGAAAAACTCAATGAAATGCTTGCACCATTACAAGCATATAGATCAGGAGCTGGCATTTCTAAAAAAGTGGTTATAATAGCCAATCGGAGCAACGGTTTGAGAGTTATGGTCTTCTAAATTTGGGCTACCCAAAATATCTAAATAATTTGTCAAAAATGTATTTAGCTGACTCTATATTTATTGTTAGGGTCTGTTAGCCCTAGGAATTAAGTTTGAGCATCTAGAACCTTCCTGTGCAGCATAAAATTGCCTATTTAAGTAAGGCTCGAACATTGTCTAGGACAACTCTGGGTGGTAGTTCAAAGCTTAGTCTTGCAGATTACTGTAATGAAGGAACTCATGTGGGTTAGTATTTTGTACTTATGAATTCTGTAATTTCACATTTGTGGCACAAATAAGAAGTTTATTTTTTTTCTTGCATAATTTTTTGTTGTTTATTTGTTTTTGTTATGTGTTTGTGGTATTAAGGGGAGATACCTTTATCAGTCTTGTACATTTATGTCCAAACTCTTTCACCCAAAAAAGATTCCTAAAACAATTATACTAAAATAGTATATGTCAATGTTTATAGTGATGGGAATGTTTGAAATCCATTCCAGAGCCAAATAACCTCTTGATCACCTCATGGTCATCACTATGCGGCTGAAATCTCTGCTCACAAGCTTTGCCATCACAAAATCAGCCAATTTGGGTGAAAAATCAGCATCAAGCATGATGCTCACGGGCTTTATATCCCTAAAAATGATGTGTTCCCTACACTCCTTGTGGAGGTAGACTAAAGCTTGAGTAGTTCCTAAAGTGTTCTAGAATTGGGTCTTCTAGTCAAGTATCTTCCATTTGGTTTTGGACTTACCAAAGACAAGTAAGGAATTTAGAGAGTCATTGGGAATTTAATCATAAACTAGTAACCTTCTAGATCCTTCTAATCAGATTCCCATGTTATATGCTTCCAAGAGAACTAATTTATGCTCAGAATTTCTTATCATCTTGGCCTGAAGTGGACTCCAATTTCTTCATGACAATAAGTGTAGCATTCGGTAGAGATCCTTTGAACACTGAGCCGAATCCTCCACTCCCCAACTTAGACCTTGTTATTTTAGGTAGCTTGGATATTTGTTCATCCATATGTACTTAATTATCAAATAATTATTTTGCTAACTAATTATTTCTTTCCATATTTTATTGGTGAAGTTGTAGTCGTGTTATTTTTTGATATTGGCCATGAATTAATTTTCAACAATTTAATAATAATTTACAATAGGAGATCAATAATCAATGACTGCAATAAGAATTTTCACATGGTATCAGAGAAGTGTTGAGGGTAGAAGAGTTTTTCCCTAGTAAATAAATTAAGGGTTTATTAAAACCCAGGTTGATCTCTTTAGATTTATTATTTCTTTAATCCCTTGAGATGGCTTCAGCTGGTTTGAGAGATCAAAATAGATTGGATGGTGCCTCAAATTTTGGTACCTCGAAGGCCCAACTTTCTTTATTGTTGGAAGAGAATAGTATCAAGGATTATGTTACCACTATTGTATTTGTACCTATAGATGCTACATAGCTTGCAGTATATAAGAAGGATGATGCCAACGTGAGAAGGATAACCCTTGATGGTGTCAAGGATCATATTGTTCCACATATCTCAGAGCTAGATATAGTGAAGAAGATGTGGGATTCCATTCTAAATCTATGCTAGAATGCAACCACCAAAAGGAAGATTATTCTCAGAGAGAAGTTCGAGAATACCCTAATGAACTAGGGAGAAGACATCACAAGTTTTCTCACCAGGCTTAGACTTGTCAAGGACAAGTTAGCAGTTGTTGGAGATGGCCCTAGTGATGATGGGCTAGTGAGAATAGTTGTAAATGAGTTTACTAAACAATGGAGTGTCCTTTTTCAAGTTGTCATTGGATGAGATAGCTTACCAAGTTGGGATCGATTGTGGACTTATTTCACTCAAGAGGAGTTTAGACTAAGTCTTGTCAATGGGGCCAACAAGAGTCGAAAAAGTGAGGTGGAATAGGAAAATATTGTTCTAGTGGAAAAAGGGAAAGCAAAGAAGGGGTCTAGAAAAGGATCAAATTCACAAAGTAAGAAGAAGAAGGACCTTTCTAAGGTCAAGTGCTTTGGTTGTCATGAGTATGGTCACTATGTTAGTGATTGTCTAGAAAGGAAGAAGGCAAAGAAGCAAGTGGTAGCTTTAGAAAGTGCAAAAGAACTCTCTAGTAGAATGGAAGATGAGTTTGTAATTATGGCCTATATGGTGAGCTCAACCTCATAGTGTGTTGGTATATATATAGTGGGGCATCATTTCATATGACAAGAGTTAGAGATTACTTCTCCATTTATAAGGAGAACACCAATATCAAGATTTGTATGGGAAACTTGTCCAAACTCAACACAATTGGGAAAGGGAATATTTAGTTTTAGAGGGAGAATGGGAAGATAATTCCACTTCATGATATGTTGCATGTGCCAAGCTTAAGTATGAGTTTGATTTCTATATCTATTCTTTGGGATAGGGGGTATAATGTACTCTTTAGAGGGACACATGTGTTGATTAAGCACAAGGGTTGGAAATCATCCATAACTATTAGAGTTAGGAGTGGTCAACTTTAAAGGTTGCAGCTTGATACTCCTAAGGCACTCATGAGTAGCAGTAATACTAGAGATCTTGGAGAGCTATGGCATAGAAGGATGGGCCATATTTATCATGGAGCACTCAAATTGCTTTGTGAGATAGTAATAGGTATTCCAAAGGTGAGCACAAAGCAAGATGATGTATGTAAGGGATGTGTGTTGGTGAAGTTTGCAAAGCATCGTTTCCAAGGAGTGACACCAGATCTGAGGGTGTTCTTGATCTAGTACATTTAGATGTATGTGGACCGATGTCGAAAAAGTCTCTTAGAGGATATGAGTACTATGCTACTTTTATCGATGATTTCTCCAAGTTGACCTAGATATACTTCTTGAAGAATAAGGATGAGGTTTTTAGTTAGTTCCAAGAATTCAAGGCTCTTGTGGAGAACTCGACAGGAAGGAAGATAAAGGTTCTTAGGTTAGAAAATGGAGGCGAGAACAAAGAAAATAACTTCCAGGAGTTCTTTACTAGAGATGGAATCAAGAGAGGGTGGATTATTCCTTGCAATAGAGAGGAAGAATCATTCTATATTAGAGGTGGCAAGGGCTATGCTACATGACTAGGACATGCTCCACTATTTATGGTCAGAGGCATGTAGTACAATAGTCTACATTTAGAATAGGGTTCCACACAAGGAACTAGAGAAGATGATGCCCAAGGAAGCTTTCACAAGAAATAAACCATATGTTGGTCACTTTAAAATATTTTGGAGTTTGGCATATTGTCATATTCCAGGTGATACACATACCAAGTTAGACAATACTGTGGAGAGAGGGTACTTTGTTGGGTACAATGAAACCTCAAATACATAAGAAATTGTTAGATGTGATGCTAAGTTCATGGAGGACAAGGCATTTAGAAAGTCCAGATAATTGCCAATAGATTATCAGAGTAAGCAGCTAGTAGAAGCTCCAAGGCCCAGTCAAGGGCATCAAAGCACAAGTACAATTACTAGTACAAGTGTAGGCTCAGGAAATGAAGATTCATAGAGCATGCAGCAATAGGTGCAACATGAAATGTATCAAGAAGACTTAGAGGTTCATATTTCATCCTCTAGAGTTGGCAGCAGGAACTATGAGGTTCATAATACACAAAGAGATACTCAAGAGTTTGTGGGAGCTCTTAGAAGGAGTACTAGAGAGCAAAGGCAGCCAGTCAAGTTTAATGACTATGTGGCATTAGTTACTCAGTTGGTAGATAGTGAACCTTCCAACTATCAGGAGGCTACATGATATCAGGTATGGCAGGATGCTATGGTTGAGGAGTTTAACTCAATAATGCATAATGATGTGTGCGAGGTAGTGCCTAGACCAATAGATAGAGTAGTAGATCCAAATCATGTTGGATCTATAAAATAAAGCATGATGCAGATGGTCGCATCAAGAAATACAAGGCAAGGTTCATGGCCAACACATTCTCTCAGAAGGAGGGAATAGACTATAAGGAGACATTTGCTCCAGTGGCCATGTATCCTTCTATATGAGCTGTGATCTCATTTGTAGCACATATGGGATGGAAGATCCATCAAATGGATGTCAAGACAACATTCTTTAGTGGTGAATTGAAGGAGGAGGTATACACAGAGGAATGAGAAGGCTTTGTAGCACATATCAAAGAGACCCATGTGTGTAGATTGAAGAGAGCATTGTATAGACTCAAGCAGTCTCCTAGATCATGGTATGAATGCATTGATACATACTTGCAAGAAATGGGCTTTGTGAAGAGTGAAGTGGATGCTAACCTCTACTAATTAGTGGTTGGGGTGAGGTTCTCATTCTAATTCTTTATGTGGATGACTTTTTTCTTATAGGTGCACTAGGGCTCATAGAGGATTGCAAGAGGTACCTTGCAAAAGAGTTTGAGATAAAAGATTTAGGATTTATGCACTACTTTCTAGGCATGGAGGTGTGGCAAATAGATGGAGAGATTTTCCTTGGTCAAGGGAAACATTGCATTGAGATCTTGAGGAGATTTAGGATAGAGGATTGTAAAGCCATGTCTACACCCATGATCATGAATTGGAGGAAGGTAGATACATATAAGGAGAAGGATGTAGATCCCACTTTATATAGGCAATTGATTCGTTCGCTTATGTACTTGGCCAATAGGAGGCTAGATATTGCATTTGTAGTGAACTCTCTTAGTCAGTTCATGGTTGAACCAAAGACAATGCATTGGACAGCGGCCAAGCATGTATTCCATTACTTGTGTTGTATAGTTGAGTATAAGATCAGATATGTTTGAGGTGAAGGTATCATATTGATAGCCTTTACTAACACAAATTGGGCAAGAAGTAAAACAGACAAAAAGAGCACTTTAGTGTGTTGTTTCATTTTGGGATCAGGAATTGTAACTTGGTTCAACATGAAGCAAAAGTCTGTGGCTCTAAGTTTAGCAGAAGCAAAATACATAGCAGCTAGTATTGTGACATGTGGAGCTATATGGCTTCAAAATTTGTTAATATCCTTGTTTGGTCAGAAGGTTGAGACTAATGTGATACACTGTGATAATCAGAGTTGCATCAAGTTGTTTGAGAATCTAGTATTTCATGATAGGTCTAAACATATAGACATTAGATATCACTTCATTGGTGATTTTGTACAATTGGGGAGTTGTTTAGCTATAGTACATACCTACAAAGGAGCAAGTAGCAAACATTTTGACTAAGGCATTGGGGAAGGAAAAATTCATCTTCTTTAGCCATAAGTTAGGTGTCATGCAGAACAGCTTCCTTGCTAAGAGGTAGTGTTAGTTTAGGTGGCTTGGATAGTTGTTCATCCATATGTACTTAATTAGAAAATAATTTTGCTAACTAATAGGTTAGATTAGGGAAAAATATATGTTAATTGATTGACCACTTTTAGAAGCAACTAGAAATTGACTTGGTTAGGGTTGTTAAGTTGTTTTAATCTTGACCATCGATTGAGAATCAATCTTGGTCATTAGTTTTTCAATAGGAGTAGAACAGAAGAGGGTCAGGGGGCATTTGGAGAACAATTTTGTAGAAGCATTTGTAGTGTTAGTAAATGAGTTTGCAGTGATAGAAAATTGTCTTGTAGTGTTAGCAAGGGCACAATGATAGCATTGGGGATAACAGTGGAGGAATATCAATGGGAGAAATTAGGAGCTCAAAATATTAGTTGTAGACTAATTTTTAGTAGTTTAATAATCATTTACAATAGGAGATTAATAATTGGTGACTGCAATAGGAATTTTCACAAACCTAAAATTCTTAGTTGCAATCTTTAACTCATTATAACTGAACATTTGAAGAAAAGAGTTAGATGAATCTTCAGAACTCTTAGTAGATTGTAGCACCCACCTATGTCACGTCCTCCACATTACATATGTAAAAATATCCAAAGAAGTGTCAAAAGCAATGAACTACCAAGTACTGCAAGAAGAAGTATGGCTTTAAGTTTGTGGGACAATGGTGGACCAAGACTTGCAAGGGCAGAGGAAGCTACTCAAATGAAGATGTTTGAATTAGTTTTTGTTGCAAAGTTCCACAAGTTTAGAGGAGTTCCAGACCAGATGTTGTAGGGTCCTGAAGATGGATTGAAAGTGTAAGTAGTGCACGAGTAATTGGTGAGGTAGGATTTTTTTCAAGCCATCTTAGAGGTGAGATCAACTGCAAGGTATGAGAAAGCGTGCTCATCAAATGATGTTGCATAAGATTCGATGAATACATCAGTGGTGCAATTCAAGGGGCTCTAGAAAATAGCCACTTGACCACCAGTCTTGCAAATCATAAGCTTCATTGTCTTTCAAAGTGAATCCATCAACACAATTGCAGAACTAAAGATTGTCAGAGTTGCAAGTTCTATAAGCGCCACAATGACCATAAACAACACATTCTTCTTTTAGTAGAGACCAGAACACTTTCCACTTATTGCCACTGAACTGATAATATTGAGCATTTCCAGACTTGGTCAACATGAAACATGTAAGCTCTATCAACTTCTCAGTGACTTCCAAATGGACATACATGTTGGAACTCTTCATTTCAAAACTGATAGGTACATAATCAATGTCAATTAGAGTGATCCTCAAAACAAATTCAATATATATCTATGAGATTTCCACAATCGATGAATATGAGTTTTAGTTTCCAGATTCGATTGTGTGTAGTTTTTTATCATCAACGTTTCGGATCATACTGCATGATCCATCATTAGGATGCTAGAGAACATGAAGAACAAAAAATGATAAGATGCAATCCTGATGATGGATCATGCAGTATGATCCGAAATGTTGATGATGAAAAACTACACACAATCGAATCCAAAAACTAAAACTCAAATACAATATAAGTTTAGTAACAAATTGAGGGTCAAAAATATACTCTTGCTGTGAGTTGCACCTTGCATTTTCGTCTATTATAGTGTTGCATGTGAAAGGTTATGTAGACAATTAGACAATGTCCCAGTTAAGTCAAAATTATTTGAAAAGAAATTTGAGAATATATGGTGGGTATGTTACCTCAATTATGACTTTATTTTCAACTACTTTTTATTTTATTTTCCTGGATAAATATGAGGTATCATTTTATAATTCTTTTTTTGGTTTATAATTTTTTTGATCTAATATAAAACTAGTAATTGCATCTTAGCGTTCAATTGTTAAATAAAAAATATGTGAAATATCAATTACAAGAAATTATAATTCATTTTATTTGCATACTCTTCTATAGTATATTTAAGTATTTTCAAAATAGAAAACTAACAATAAGTATTACAATCATATCATATAAAATTTAAAATATAAATAAAATGATATGTATCTAATCTATAACAATAGATTCATTTTTAAATAGATATTAATTTAATCTATAATAATAGTCATGTCTATGAGCATAGTCGAAGAACCAAAATCTTGTACAAAGCTAAAGATACCCAAAGCAAATGGTGTGAACATAGTTTTAGCCTATGAAAAACTGTAAAGAAAATGAAATAATCTATCACCAAGCCCAAGATCCTATGCATCTCAAAAACTCATGCATAAGGTGCACTTATCCTCCTTATGAAGGAATATTTCACTACTTTTCTAGATAAAAGGCTTGCCCAAGTTTGGTATCTATATGCAAAAAAAGACACGCCTAGATAGTGCAATAACAAAAAAAGGACCATTCGTATAGGATAAATTAATAAATCTCTCTTTGGGCATGTTTTGTAAAGACACTTGAAGCTACATTACTACTATTAGTTACTCCTAGTTACATTGAATATAGTCTGCAGTTACTCTTCATCTTCCTTCATTTGAGATATGGATATATATTATATACTCTTCTTTAGATCATATTATTTTTATTAAGTAATTCTTTGACTTTCAAATTCTTTTAAGAATCACAAAAATTTAAATCTTGTACATCTCTAGATTTCATTTCAAAACTGAGACTCTATCATATTATGTTTATTTGCAACACAAATTAAGAAATCCATTCACTAGGGTCTAACCAGTATGTACAAAACAAGGCTTCATGTGAAAGTTATGTTGCTATAATATTTGAGTATTTTGTTAGAAACTTAAATTGAGATCAAAATAAACATATGAATATATTCCAAAATTTAGAATCAAATAGAATTGGCAAGTCTCATGAGATGGAATTGACATTAGTATCTTCTACCTACACTTGTAGAGTTTAATTTAGAATTTGTGGCTTTTGGTAAAAGGTTCGAGTGTCATGTCTACTGTTTAGTTGTAACAGCATGGTGATGTGGGAGTCGAAGATTAACAACACAATGATGTGGGAGTCAAAGATCAATTCTTCCAACACTAATACCCTTCTCTTAAACAAATAATCATAAAAAATAAAACTAATTAACTATATTTCATAAAATTTTCACTTTCCATATAATTAAGTTAAGATGGTGGTATACAAATCTTTATTGATGTGTTTCATTTTTTTTAAAATGTTAGAGCCTTACACTCACCAAGACTTGATTCTTGGTAGACTCTTTATGAACTTTTCAACTTCACCACCAAATCAAAGATCTTTTAATATTAACATACATTTTAACTAATATAAGAATTTAGTTATATGCTATGCTAACTTGATAACATCACTATCGATCTGGTTCGCTTGATTATCAATTAGCAAAATGCTTTGAGGTTCAATCTTTCCTTCCAGTATTAGCACCAGTTATTCCTCATCTCTTTGAATGCATAGCAATCCAACAATACATGCTCTTTTCACCTCTTCAATATCTTTCTCCTCTGCAAAACCCTCCTCCACAACATTTATCATGTTTCCTTGGTGGCTTTGGGTTGCGGTCCATGCTGGAAAGTAATACCTACTTGAATCCTTCACGTTTAAATCGAGACTTCTTCGCCCAGAAATGATTTCTGAAAGAGTTATACCAAAACTATACACATCAACCTTGCGAGTGATGGGAAGGCCCGAAATCCATTCTGGAGCCAAATACCCTCTCGTACCCCTCGTTGTGGTCAATATGCAGCTTGAATATCTATCCATAAGCTTTGCTAACCTGAAATCAGCTAACATTGGTGAAAAGTTAGTGTCTAGCAGAATGTTCTTGGGCTTTACATCGCCGTGAATGATGCAACTTCTGCACTCCTCATGGAGGTAAACCAAAGCTCGAGCAGTGCCTAAAGCGATCTGGAATCGGGTCTTCTAGTCGAGTATCTTTTGTTTTCTTTTAGAATTACTGGTAAAGAGTAAGTAATTTAGAGAGCCATTGGGCATGTAGTCATAAACCAGTAACCATCTGGATCCTTGTGCAAAGAACCCTCAAAGCCTGATCAAATTTGCATGTTGTATGCTTCCCAGAGAACTGATTTCTTCTCGGAAGTGCTTATCATCTCGACTTGACCTAGATTCCAATTTCTTTATAGCCACAAGTATACCATCTTCTAAAGATCCTTTGAAAATAGAGTCAAATCCTCCGCTCCCCAACTTGTACCTAAAATTCCTTGTTGCAATCTCCAACTCCTTGTAACTGAACATTCTTAAAAAACTGTCTGTCGATGAATCTGCACAGCTCTCCACAGATTGTAGTCGATGCCGTCGTCTCCACATAAAAAATGAAAAGATACCTAAAGCAATGGCGATAGCAGTAACAACACCAATTGTTAGAGGCATGACGGCTTTTAATTCAATGGAGGGTGATGGTGGATGATTGAACTGTGTGAGGGCAGAGGCAGCTACTCGAATGAAGATATTCGAATTGGTTAATTTTGTTGCAGAGTTGCACAAATTAAGAAGAGATCCGGACCAGATGTGGTAGGGGCCTGAAGGCGGATTGAAAGCATAAGCAGTGCACGAGCAGTTTCTGAGGCAGGCTTTCTCGCAATCCCTCTTAGTTGCGGGGATAGAGTAGGACAGAGCATGATCATCATAAGATAGTGTTGATTTGGAGTCGATGAATATATTGGTGCTGCAATTTAAGGGGCTCGGGAAAACACAACCACTGGACCACCACTCCCGTGAATCCCAGGCTTCATTATCTTTGGGCTCGAAGCCTTGTACGCAGCTGCAGAATTAATAATTATTGGGGTTACTGATTGAGAAAGCACCACAGAGACCATATACATCACATTTGTCTCTGGACACAGACCAGAACATGTTCCACTTATTTCCATCGAACAACGCATGTTGATAATCTCCGGACTCCATCATCACAAAGTGCACGAGCCTATTTGTCTTATGATTCAGTGTCAAAAGTGTGAAAAATTTAACTGTTGTAGTCACTGATTATTAATCTCCTATCATAAATGATTATTAAACTGCTGAAAATAAATTCTCAACTAATATCAAAAAATAACACAACTGCAACTTCACTTATAAAATACGAAAAGAAATGTGCAACACAATGAACACAATATTTTCGGACAAATTGTCGCTAGAAAAACCCCTAAAGGAAAACCAATTCTACAGATGAGAAATTATATTAAACTTCAGCAAATCAAGAGATAACAAATTCCTTACCTCTTACTGGCAAAACTTCGACAACCTCCTAATTTATCCTGCTGATATTCCCCACTACTATTCCCACACTAACACTGTGCCCTTGCTAACACTGCAAGATTGTTTGCTAACACTACATACGTTTCTCCAAACTTCATGTTCTCCAAATGCCCCCTCTGACCTCCTTTTATACTACTCCTGTTGGTAAACCAATGGTCGAGATTGATTTACAATCGACGGTTGAGATCAAAAAAACTAACAAACCTAACCAAGTCGATTTCTAGTTGTTTCTAAAAGTGGTCAATTAATTAACAAATATTTGTTTTTAATCTAACCAATTAGTTAGCAAAACAATTACTTGCTAAATAATGGAAAATCGACAAACAGCTGTCCAAAGCTAACAAAACTAACACTCCGTCTTAGCGAGGAAGTTGTTTTGCAGAACACCTAACTTATCTCTGAAGAAGATAAATTTCTCCTTCCCCAATGCCTTAGTCAGAATGTCTGCTACCTGCTCCTCTTTAGGTATGTACTGTAGCTGAACAACTCCCTTTGTACACAATCTCTGATAAAGTGATATCTGATATCTATATGTTTAGACCTATCATGAAACATTGGATTCTTAGACAATTTGATGCAACTCTGATTATCACAATGTATCATAGTAGTCTCAACCTTCTGACCAAACAAGGCTACTAACAATTTCCGAAGCCATATAGCTTCACATGTCACCATGCTAGCTGCTATGTATTTTGCTTCTGCTGAACTTAGAGCCATAGACTTCTGCTTCCTACTGAACCAAGATACAACTCCTAATCCCAAGCTAAAACAACACCCTGAAGTGCTCCTTTTGTCTGTTGTACTTCCTACCCAATCTGCGTCAGTATAGCCTATCAACCTAATATCTTCACCTTGAACATATCTGATTCCATACTCAACTGTACCACACAAGTAACGTAGCACATGCTTAGCCACTATCCAATGCATTCTCTTTGGTTCAACCATGAACTGACTAAGAGAGTTTACTGCAAATGCTATATCTGGTCTAGTGTTGACCAAATACATAAGCGAACCAATCAACTATCTATATAAAGTAGGATCTACATCTTTCTCCTTAGTTGTATCTACCTTCCTCCAATTCGTGATCATGGGTGTAGACATGGCTTTGTAATCCTCCATCTCGAATTTCTTCAAGATTTCAATGCAATATTTCTCTTGACCAAGGAAAATCTCCCCATCTATCTGCCACACTTCCATGCCTAGAAAGTAGTGCATAAGTCCTTAATCCTTCATCTCGAACTCTTCTACAAGGTTCCTCTTGCAGTTCACTATGAGCCCTAGTGAACCTATAAGAAATAGGTCTTCCACATAAAGAACAAGAATGAAAATCTCACCCAGAACCATCAAGTAGTAGAGGTTAGCATCTGCTTCACTCTTCACAAAGCCCATTTTCTACAAGTATGTATCAATGCACTCATACCACGCTCTAGGAGCCTACTTGAGTCTATACAATGCTTTCTTCAATTTGCACACGTGGGTCTCTTTGCTGTGTGCTAAAAAGCCTTCTGGTTGTTCTATGTATACCTCCTCCTTCAACCCACCATTAAGGAATGCTGTCTTGACATCCATTTGATGGATTTGCCATCCTGTTTGTGCTGCAAGTGAGATTACAACTCGTATAGAAGTATACCTGGCAACTGGAGTAAATGTCTCCTCATAGTCTATTCCCTCCTTTTGAGAGAACCCTTTTGCCATGAACCTCGCCTTGTATTTCTCGATGCTACCATCTGCACCATGATTTATCTTATAGATCCAGTGTGATCCAACTACAACCCTATCTGTTGGTCTAGGTACTACCTCCCACACATCATTCTGCATTATTGAAGAATATTCCTCAACCATAGCATCTCGTCATACCTAATCTTATATAGTTTCTTGATAGCTAGAAGGCTCACTATCTACCAATTGACTAACTAATGCCACATAGTCATTGAAGTTGGCTAGTTGTCTTCGTTGTGTAGTACTCTTCCAAGGAGCTCCCACAAACTCCTGAGTATTCCTTTGTGTATTTGGAACCACATGGTTCCCCCTACCAACTGTAGAGGATGAAATGTCAACCTCTAAGTCTTCTAGATGCATTTCTTGTTGCACCTGTTGCTCCATACTCTGTGAATCTTCACTAACTGAGTCTACACTCATACTGGTAACTATGCCTGAGCTTTGTTGCTCTTGACTTGGTCTTCGAGCTTCTGTTGCCTGCTCACTCTGATCATCTGCTGGCAAACCTCTAGATCTCCTGAATGCCTTGTCCTCCATGAACTTGACATCCTGTCTGACAATAATTCTCTTAGTCCTCGGAATGAAAATCCTATATGACTTTGAGGTCTCACTGTACCCAACAAAGTACCCCCTCTCTACAGTCTGATCTAACTTTGTACATGTATCTCCAGGAATATCGAAATATGCAAAACTCTCAAATATCCTAAAGTGACTAACATCTGGCTTCTTCCCTATGAAAGCCTCCTCTGGTGTCATCTTCCCTAGCACCTTGTGTGGAACTCTATTCTGAATGTAGACTGTTGTATTACACGCCTTTGTCCATAAGTAACGGGGCATGTCCTAGTCATGTAGCATAGCTCTTGCTGCCTCCAATATAGAACGGTTCTTCCTCTTAGCAACTCCATTCTGCTATGGATTGTAGGGAACAATCCATTCTCTCTTGATTCATTCTCTGGTGCAGAACTCCTGGAAGACATTTCCTTTGTACTTGCCTCCATTGTCTGACCGAAGAACCTTTATCTTCTTTCCTGTCGAGTTCTCCACAAGAGCCTTGAACTCTTGGAATCGACTGAAAACCTCATCCATAGTCTTCAAGAAGTATATCTAGGTCTTTTTAGAGAAATCATCAATAAAAGTAACATAGTACTCATATCCTCTGAGAGATTTCGTTGACATCGGTCCACAAACATCTCAATGTACTAGATCAAGAACACCCTTAGATCTGGTGTCACTCCTTGAAAAAGATGCTTCTGCAAACTTCCCCAACACAAATCCCTTACATGCATTGTCATGCTCTGTGCTCACCTCTGGAACACCTGTCACCGTCTCATGAAGCAATCGAAGTGCTCCATGATGAATATGGCCCATCCTCCTATGCTAAGCTCTCCAAGATCTCTAGGATTACTGTTGCTCATAAGTGCCTTAGGAGTATCAAACTGCAATCTATAAAGGCGACTACTCCTAACTCCAATAGTTATGGGTGATTTCCAATACTTGTGCTTAATCAACACATTTGTCCCTCTAAAGAGTACATTATACCCCCTATCCGGAAGAACAAAAATAGAAATCAAATTCATACCTAAGCCTAGTACATATAACACATCATGAAGTCGAATTATCTTTCTATTCTCCCTCTAAAATTGAGCAGTCCCTTTCCCAGCAGGGTTGAGTTTGGACAAGTTTACCATAAAAATATGGATGTTAATGTCCTCCTCCTTGTAACTGGAGAAGTACTCTCTAACTCCTGTCATATGAAATGATGCCCCACTATCTATATACCAAACACACTATGAGGTTGAGATAATCATACAAGCTATGAGTGCAAATTCATCTTCCATTCTACTGGAGAGTTCCTCTGGACTTGCTGAAGCTCCCACCTGCTTCTTACCCTTCTTCCTCTATGGGAAATCACTGACATAGTGGCCAAACTTGTGACATCCAAAGCATTTGACCTTAGAGAGGTCCTTCTTCTTCTTCTCACTTTGTGAAGTTGATCCTTTGCTAGATCCCTTCTTTGCTTTCCCTTTACCTACTAGGGCAACGTTCTCTTGTTCCACCTCATTTTTCTGACTCTTGTTGGCCCCATTGACAAGACTTAGTTTAAACTCCTCCTGAGTGAAATCAGTCCATAGTCAATCCCAACTCGGTAAAGTATCTCATCCACTGACAACTTGAACAAAGACACTCCATTGTTTAGTAAACCCATTTAGGGCTATTCTCACTAGCTCATCATCACTAGGGCTATCTCCAACAGCTGCTAACTCATCCTTGACAAGTTTGAGCTTGGTGAAGTAACTTGTGATGTCTTCTTCCTGATTCATTCGGGTATTCTTTAGCTTCTCTCTGAGAATCAAGTTCCTGTTGGTGGTAGCATTCTGGTATAGATTTAGAATGGCATCCCACATCTTCTTTGCCGTATCTAGCTCTGCGATATGTGGAATAATATGATCCTTGACACCATCAAGGATAATACTCCTCGCTTTGGCATCGTTCTTTCTATATGCTGCAAGCTGGGTTGCATCCGTTGGTATAGGTACAACACTAGTAGCATAATCCTTGATACCATTCTCTTCTAACAATAAAGAAATTCTGGCCTTCCAAACACCAAAATTTGAGGCACCATCCATCTATCCTGATCTCTCAAACTAGCTAAAGCCATCTCAAGGGTTTAAAGCAATAATAAATCTAAAGAGATCAAAATTTCTTTCTTATGGCAAAACTCTTCTACCCTTAACAATGCTCTGATACCATGTGAAAAATTTAACTATTGCAGTCACTGATTATTAATCTCCTATCATAAATGATTATTAAACTATTGAAAATAAATTTCCAGCTAATATCGAAAAAAAACACAACTACAACTTCACTTATAAAATACGGAAAGAAATGCGCAACACAATGAACACAATATTTTCGGACAAATTGTCCCTGGAAAAACCCCTAAGGCAAAAGCAGTTCTATAGATGAGAAATTATATTAAACTTCAGCAAATCAAGAGATACAAAATTCCTTGCCTCTTACTAGCAAAACTTTGACAACCTCCTAATTTATCCCATTGATATTCCCCACTGCTATTCCCATACTAACACTGTGCCCTTGCTAACAATGCAAGACTGTTTGCTAACACTGCAAACCTTTCTCCAAATTTTATGTTCTCCAAATGCCCCCCTGACCTCCTTTTATACTACTCCTGTTGGTAAACCAACGTCCGAGATTGATTTACAATAGAGGGTTGAGATTATAGTTGTTTCCAAAAGTGGTCAATTAATTAACAAATATTTGTTTTTAATCTAACCAATTAGTTAGCAAAAAAATTACTTGCTAAATAATGGCAAATGGACAAACAGCTGTCCAAAGCTAACAAAACTAACAAAAAGCATATACAAGCCGGAGCTAGTAATTTCAATGGTGACATTGAAGAAATTTTTTCTTGCCATTTCTGGAACATGACCTAAAATTTTACCGTCCCAAACTCTGCCATCCCAGTACTTGATAGAGTTATTCCACATTAGCACAAATTGTTTGGCACCAGATGGATCCACTTGATGGGAGAAATGCCCGAGAGCTGGTTCCGACGAGCTTTTACAAGAGACCAGCTTTTGTCGTCCATCTCGGGCAACCAAGTATCTGTCGGATTGTCGAAACTTTGCCACACAGTTTCAGGTTTGTTCTCATCGCTCAACATCAGAAAATTAGCAGAATCTAATATCACAGCCCGAGATGCCTTTCTCAATATGTTGACTGACCAAATGGATGCGCCCTCTATATCAAATAGATCCAATTTGCCTTCTCTTGACAACTCCAAAACTCCAAATTTATTTCGTGCGGGATTCTCTCTATTGGCCACCCAAACGATTTTCTTCTCTGGTATATTGGCATACTAGATTCCAATATACCAGTTCTTAGTTCCATTTGGACTGAAGAAACCAAATTCAAATGTGTCGTTCTTTAAAATTAATGTCTGGTTTCCAGCAATTGAGGTGCCCAATGTGAAAAATCAAACTATTGCAGTCACTGATTATTAATCTCCTATCGTAAACGATTATTAAACTGCTGAAAATAAATTCCTAGCTAATATTGAAAAATAACACAACTGCAACTTCACTTAAAATATGGAAAGAAATGCGCAACACAATCAACACAATATTTTTGGACAAATTGTCCCAGGAAAAACCCCTAAGGGAAAACCAGTTTTACAGATGAGAAATTATATTAAACTTTAGCAAATCAAGAGATACAAAATTCCTTGCCTCACACTGGCAGAACTCTGAAAACCTCCTGATTTCTCCCGCTGATATTCCTCACTGCTATCCCTGCGCTAACACTACGCCCTTGCTAACACTGCAAGACTGTTTGCTAACACTGCAAACTGCTTCTCCAAAACACTTCTTCCCATCCAAAAGACCCAATGACCCCTTTCTATACTACTCCTGTTGGTAAACCAATGACCGAGATTAAATCTAACCAACGGCTGAGATTAAGACAACTCGACAACCAATAATAGAATTGGTTGCAAAGTGTCCAAAAGGAATCACTAAAATTAGTAAATAATAACCATTTACTAATTTTTTGGCAACTGGACAAACAGCTGTCCAAACCACCCATAAATACAACCGCTATTCATAGATAAGGATGAACAGCTGTCCAAGCTACCCATAAATAGTGCTGCTATTTTCGGGTCAGAAATAACAGTTGTCCAACTAACAATAATTAACACTCCCTCTTAGCGAGGAAGCTGTTCTGCATGACACCCATCTTATCTCTGAAGAAGATAAATTTGGCCTTTCCCAAAGCCTTCGTCAGAATGTCTACTACCTTCTCATCTGTAGGTATGTATTGTAGTCAAACAACTCCCCTTTGTACACAATCTCTGATGAAGTGATATCTGATATCTATATGTTTAGACCTATCATGAAACACTGAATTCTCAGACAACTTGATGCAACTCTGATTGTCACAATGTATCACAGTAGTCTCAACCTTCTGACCAAACAAGGCTACTAACAACTTCCGAAGCCATATAGCTTCACATGTCACCATGCTAGCTGCTATGTATTCTGCTTCTGTTGAACTTAGAGCCACAAACTTCTGCTTCCTGCTGAACCAAGATACAACTCCTGATCCCAAGCTGAAACAACACCCTGAAGTGCTCCTTTTGTCTGTTGTACTTCCTGCCCAATCTGTGTCATTATAGCCTATCAACCTGATACCTTCACCTCGAACATATCTGATCCCATACTCGACTGTACCACATAAGTAACGTAGCACATGCTTAGCCACTATCCAATGCATTCTCTTTGGTTCAACCATGAACTGACTAAGAGAGTTTACTGCAAATGCTATATCTGGTCTAGTGTTGACCAAATACATAAGCGAACCGATCAACTATCTATATAAAGTGGGATCTACATCCTTCTCCTTAGTTGTATCTACCTTGCTCCAATTCGTGATCACAGGTGTAGACATGGCTTTGCAATCCTCCATCCCGAATTTCTTCAAGATTTCAATGCAATATTTCCCTTGACCAAAGAAAATCTCCCCATCTGTCTGCCACACTTCCATGCCTAGAAAGTAGTGCATAAGTCCTAAATCCTTCATCTTGAACTCTTCTGCAAGGTTCCTCTTGCAATGCACTATGAGCCCTAGTGAACCTGTAAGAAATAGGTCGTCCACATAAAGAACAAGAATGAGAATCTCACCCCTAACCATCAAGTAGTAGAGGTTAGCATCTGCTTCACTCTTCACAAAGCCCATTTTCTGCAAGTATGTATCAATGCACTCATACCATGCTCTAGGAGCCTGCTTAAGTCCGTACAATTCTTTCTTCAATCTGCACACGTGGGTCTCTTTGCTGTGTGCTACAAAGCCTTCTGGTTGTTCTAATTAATACCTCCTCCTTCAACTCACCATTGAGGAATGCTGTCTTGACATCCATTTGATGGATCTCTGCAAGTGAGATTACAGCTCGTATAGAAGTATACCTGGCAACTGGAGCAAATGTCTCCTCATAGTCTATTCCCTCCTTCTGAGAGAACCCCTTTGCCACAAACCTAGCCTTTTATTTCTCAATGTTACCATCTGCACCGTGCTTTATCTTATAGATCCAGCGTGATCCAACTACAGCCCTATTTGTTGGTCTAGGTACTACCTCCCATACATCATTCTGCATTATTGAAGAATATTCCTCAACCATAGCATCTCGCCATACCTGATGTTCTGCAGCTTCCTAATAGCTAGAAGGCTTACTATCTACCAACTAACTAACTAATGCCATATAGTCATTGAACTTGGCTGGTTGTCTTCGCTGTCTAGTACTCTTGCTAGGAGCTCCCACAAACTCCTGAGTATCCCTTTGTGTATCTGGAACTAGATGGTTCCCACTGCCAACTGTAGAGGATGAAATGTCAACCTCTAAGTCTTCTAGATGCATTTCCTATTGCACTCGTTGCTCCATACTTTGTGAATCTTCACTAACTAAGTCTACACTCATACTGGTAACTGTACTTGAGCTTTGCTGCCCTTGACTTGGTCTTGGAGCTTCTGTTGGCTGCTCACTCTGATCATCTGTTGGAAAATCTTTGGATCTCTTGAATGCCTTGTCCTTCATGAACTTGACATCTCGTCTGACAATAACTCTTTTAGTCCTCGAAATGAAAATCCTGTATGCCTTTGAGGTTTCACTGTACCCAACAAAGTACCCCCTCTCTGCAGTCTGATCTAGCTTTGTACGTGTATCTCCAGGAATATGACAATATGCCAAACTCCCGAATATCCTGAAGTGACTAACATCTGGCTTCTTCCCTGTGAAAGCCTCCTCTGGTGTCATCTTCCCTAGCACCTTGTGTGGAACTCTATTCTGAATGTAGACTGCTGTATTACATGCCTCTGCCCATAAGTAACGGGGCATGTCCTGGTCATGTAGCATAGCTCTTGCTGCCTCCGATATAGAACGGTTCTTCCTCTCAACAACTCCATTTTGCTGTGGATTGTAAGGAACAGTCCATTCTCTCTTGATTCCTTCTCTGGTGCAGAACTCCTGGAAGACATTTCCTTTGTACTCGCCTCCATTGTCTGACCGAAGAACCTTTATCTTCTTTCCTGCCGAGTTCTCCACAAGAGCCTTGAACTCTTGGAATCGACTGAAAACCTCATCTTTAGTCTTCAAGAAGTATATCCAGGTCTTTCTAGAGAAGTCATCAATAAAAGTAACATAGTACTCATATCCTCTGAGAGATTTCATTGACATCGGTCCACAAACATCTGAATGTACTAGATCAAGAACACCCTTAGATCTAGTGTCACTCTTTGGAAAAGATGCTTTCGCAAACTTCCCCAACACACATCCCTTACATACATCGTCATGCTCTGTGCTCACCTCTGGAACACCTGTGACGATCTCACGAAGCAATCTAAGTGCTCCATGATGAATATGGCCCAACCTCCTATGCCATAGCTCTCCAAGATCTCTAGGATTACTGTTGCTCATAAGTGCCTTAGGAGTATCAAACTGCAATCTATAAAGGCGACCACTCCTAACTCCAATAGTTATGGGTGATTTCCAATGCTTGTGCTTAATCAACACATGTGTCCCTCTAAAGAGTATATTATACCCCCTATCCTGAAGAACAGATACAGAAATCAAATTCATACCTAAGCTCGGCACATATAACACATCATGAAGAGGAATTATCTTTCCATTCTCCCTCTGAAACTAAACAGTCCCTTTCTCAACAGGGTTGAGTTTGGAGAAGTTTCCCATAGAAATCTGGATGTTGGTGTCCTCCTCCTTGTAACTAGAGAAGTACTCTCTAACTCCTGTCATATGAAATGACGCCCCACTATCTATATACCAAACACACTGTGAGGTTGAGTTAACCATACAAGCTATGAGTGCAAACTCATCTTCCATTCTGCTGGAGAGTTTTTCTGCACTTGCTGAAGCTGCCACTTGCTTCTTACCCTTTTTCCTCTCTGGGAAATCACTGACATAGTGGCCAAACTCATGACATCCAAAGCAGTTGACCTTAGAAAGGTCCTTCTTCTTCTTTTCACTTTCTGAATTTGATCCTTTGCTAGATCCCTTCTTTGCTTTCCCTTTACCCGCTAGGGCAACGTTCTCTTGTTCCACCTCATTTTTCTGACTCTTGTTGGCCCCATTGACAAGACTTAGTCTAAACTCCTCTTGAGTGAAATCAGTCCATAGTCGATCCCAACTCGGTAAAGTATCTCGTCCACTGACAACTTGAACAAAGACACTCCATTGTTTAGTAAACCCATTTAGGGCTATTCTCACTAGCTCGTCATCACTAGGGCTATCTCCAACAGCTGCTAACTCATCCTTGACAAGTTTGAGCCTGGTGAGGTAACTTGTGACGTCTTCTCCCTGATTCATCTGGATATTCTTTAGCTTCTCTCTGAGAATCAACTTCCTGTTAGTGGTAGCATTCTGGTATAGATTTAGAATGGCGTCCCACATCTTCTTTGCTGTATCTAGGTCCGAGATATGTGGAACAATATGATCCTTGACACCATCAAGGATAATCCTCCTCGCTTTGGCATCGTCCTTCCTATATGCTGCAAGTTGTGTTGCATCCGTTGGTACAAGTACACCACTGGTAGCATAATCCTTGATACCATTCTCTTCTAACAATAAAAAAATTCTGGCCTTCCAGACACCAAAATTTGAGGCACCATCCAATCTATCCTGATCTCTCAAACCAGCTGAAGCCATCTCAAGGGTTTAAAGCAATAATAAATCTAAAGAGATCAAAATTTCTTTCCTAGGGCAAAACTCTTCTACCCTTAACAATGCTCTGATACCATGTGAAAAATCAAACTATTGCAGTCACTGATTATTAATCTCCTATCATAAACGATTATTAAACTGCTGAAAACAAATTCTCAGCTAATATTGAAAAATAACACAACTGCAACTTCACTTAAAATACGGAAAGAAATGCGCAACACAATCAACACAATATTTTCGGACAAATTGTCCCTAGAAAAACCCCTAAGGGAAAATCAGTTCTACGGATGAGAAATTATATTAAACTTCAGCAAATAAAGAGATACAAAATTCCTTGCCTCACACTGACAGAACTCTGACAACCTCTTAATTTCTCCCGCTGATATTCCTCACTGCTATCCCTGCGCTAACACTGCGCCCTTGCTAACACTGCAAGACTGTTTGCTAACACTGCAAATTGCTTCTCCAAAACGCTTCTTCCCATCCAAAAGACCCAATGACCCCTTTCTATACTACTGCTGTTGGTAAACCAACGACCGAGATTAAATCTAACCAACGGCTGAGATTAAGACAACTCGACAGCCAATAATAGAATTGGTTGCAAAGTGTCCAAAAGGAATCACTAAAATTAGTAAATAATAACCATTTACTAATTTTTTGGCAAGTGGACAAACAGCTGTCCAAACCACCCATAAATACAACCGCTATTCATAGATAAGGACAAACAGCTGTCCAAGCTACCCATAAATAGTGCTGCTATTTCCGGGTTAGAAATAACAGTTGTCCAACTAACAATAATTAACAAAGAAAGAGTATCTCCGGCCTGGACTGTTTCACCATAACTGCTCAATTGAATAAACACAGCAACCGCAAAAGCAAGCCTTAAGGAGGGTTTCGCCCACTTCTCATCCATCGCCAAATTGTGATCGGTTGAACTCCCCTCTGCCTCTAACAAAAGAAGTCGGAAACAAAGGTGCTTCCAATCTCTTGAACTACCGTGATTGGTAAATGAAATGGTGCCGATTGGAGGGGGTCATCAAAAGAATTCGTAAGAAACGATACAATTTGATTTGTTATGTCGACAGTCAACTTACCTGCAAAGGAGGGGAAATTGAGAAGAAATTACCGAGAATAATGTTAATTATGACATTGTTGAGGCTAGGACACATTTTCTATTTGTGGGGATGAATATAGTGACATTGATTTCACATATCTTTTGGATTTACGTCTGAAATTCAACGCATTATTAACATCCAAGACTTTCATACCAATTTAATAACTATTTCTGGTACCGTGTACGAATGAATTTCATATCTCAATATTTCAGTATAATATATTTGTCTATTAAGAAAATCCTACCATGAAAAAGAAGACAAGCAAAAGTGGTCAAACTCTGTCATTCAATTCGGGCGTACCTATTCTCGAGTCTTCACACACCGACAAACAATATCTCAAATGGAGCCACAATAACGATGTGAACGCTCTTCCAAATTCTCATTTCAGTCCCTATCTATTTATTAGATTCATCTGTTTGGGAGGAGAGGTTATTGAAACTTCGTCTTGGTTTATCGTGGTATGGACCTTGCCACGTCGTCTCTAATACCTTATCCTTACTTTCATCAATTGGCACTTCTTATTTGTTTCATATTTGATGTTTTCTCTTTTAAAAATTTAGTCAGTGGTGCAATTTGTAAGAAGGATAGCTGTATCCTTTCTTTAATATTTAGATATAGGAAAACAAATTCGTTCAAAGTGTAAATTGCGTTTGTCTTATGTTTTCAAAAGAGAATATTATAGTTATATTCTATATTTAATATAACATTATTGTTTATTTTAGTTTTCAAAATGATTAATAAAGAAAATAAAGTTAAAAATAATAACATACATTTTCTATTAATGAATTTTTTATAAAGTTTTATTTAAATTAGTTAAATACTTGACTTTTCTTTTTTTATTAAAAAAGTAATTTTAACTTCAGTATACTAAGTTTGTTTAAGTTAATTAAATGGATAATAGTTATTGTTTATAAAAATAAAAAAATTGAATAAAATATTTATTTAATTCTTAATATAAAAGTAATCTTAAATTTACTATCTAAAATATTAATAAATTTGTTTTCTTTAAAAGTATCATTATATTTCTATAATATTATTATTTTTAATTAATAAAAAATAAAATTTGTAATAATTATTTAAATTAACTAGAAAAATAGTTTCTCTTAAATGTTAAAAGCTCAATAAAATTAAAGAAGAAATAGACTTGTTATGCAATTATTTATAAGAAAAAATGTGATGCTAATAGGCAAGACCCTACAACACGATAGTAAACTGTGAGCCTCTTATCTGAGAGGTCTTGGGTTCGACTCTACACGAGCTTAATAAATAATAATAATTAATCACATCACATAATAATAATGAATCTTGGCTTTGGCCTCTTACCTATCAAAAGATAATAATAATAATTTATAAGAAAAATGTAAAAACCCCAAACTAGCTTCCAACTTGAATATTGAGCGCTAATTATTTTCACAATTTGATAGTATTTTCTTTATTATTTCTATGAAAATTGGAATCAACAAATTCAAACAGTTTCAAATGATATTGGATAATAACCAGATAAGTTCCTTAACACTTTATTTCTTTGCAAGTTTTGATGTAAAACATAAAGCAAAATCATTAATTTGAATATGGCACTTGGACTATAATTTATTGTGTCAAGTTGTAACTCACAATTGCTCCCTTATTGTTTATGACAACTCCTTAGTACCAAACCACTGTAGATTGATAGCTATCTTTAGGTAACTTACAACAATGTTGAATAGATGTGTGAGTAATTGCAAGCAGGGATACCACAATTAAGGTGTGACTCCCTTATTTCCTCAGCATGGGTTGCTACAATCCCATGCAAGCTTAGTATCATATCACAGGACCAAGATGGGTGTTGACCCACTTTTCATCCCATAACTATTTTGCAAAGTGGAAAAGATCTTGTGTCTTAGTCTGGTCTGGGTGTGTCCAAGTCTAGTTCTTTCCCCTCAAGCGAAAAGTTTCTCCATCAGGTTTTCCATCTTTCCATATTCCTGCATTACATAACCAGGTGGGTTTTCCTTGTTATTGTGAGTTTGTGGGTAGTCTAGAACCTAATTCGATGAAGATTCTTGTGTTTCATAATGATTTTCACAAAGTTATTTTCGAGGATAAACTTGTTCACAACTTATCATGATTTACACATTAAAAAAATGAAGCTTGTAGAGAATCAAACATTGACTTCTCCTCAACGACTTTTCGACCTATGAAGGTGATTTTCTCCAGAGATTAGCAAATGTGGTTTGCGGATTAAACCAAAAAGAAAATGAGTTTTTCTATGGATAAGTCTTACTCTCATCACAGTATTCTACCTTAGACAACATCCAAAATTTGCCATGGTGCCCATAATCACTTTAGGCAAAAAACTCTAAAATGACTTCTCCATGGCCGACCTTCGACCCATGAAGTAAATTTTCTGCCAAAGGTATTTTTAAAGAGAAGCTCCAAAGAAGTGGGCCCTCTTTTGATTCCCATAGTCCTTTCATGATTTTTCAAACTCGGAGAAAAGGCTAACACAAGAGCTAGAAGGTAAACAAGGCTTTAGTGGAAAATTGAAGATCACTTTCTCCTTGGTGGGTTTTCACCTTGTGAAGGTGATTTTTTGCATTCATGAAGAAATTGACTTTCCAAGGAAAATTGGGTACACAAATCGCATGTAAGACAGCTTAAGATGATAATGGGAACAAGCTAATCAGGATTGGAGAAGTGTAGTGGGCAGAATCTGGTTGAGTAGATATTTCTTTACGAACTACTCTATTCTTAATTCTTTGGAACTAGGTGAAAAATGGGAAAGGTAAGTGTGTAATAAAGGAAAGTTACCGTTGGGCGAATCAAAACAGTGAAAAGACATGGAAAAGTCCATTAGAAACTCTTCAATTTACTAATTCAACAGATTTATCCTTTAATTCACTTGTGTGACGTAGAGCTTGAAGATTAACTGGTGAATTAGAATTTTTATATTGACAAAAACATAATAGTTTTTCAAATTACCACTTTTTATTGATATACAATATTTTCAAAGCCCTTATAATTGTGAATTTTGTGAATTCTACTATCTGCACTGCTTTCAATCTCAAGGTCTCAATTCATTTTTGCCTTAGATAAAATGGCAACTAGATTCATTGGCTTTGATGTGCTGAATGGAATCAGATCCAAATTGCAGAGTGTCATAGACACCTTGCTTCGCTTCTTTCACATGAAAGATTTTCAAAGGAGGCTAAGGTCGAAGCTAATTCATCCTATAATTGAGAAGCTTTGAGGAAATGGGCTAGTGGATGCAATTGGATTTCTAGTGGTGGTTGAAGCTCCTAAGTTGATTGTTCAATGTATAAATCACTACAACCTAGATACTAGTAAATTTGTGTTGCCTGATCATACAATTTTAATTTATATTGATAGGAAAATTGTGGTAAATTGCCTCTGAGTTCCAGAATCGAAAGAGTTCTCTGAGTTGACTGTTGGAGGAGCCATGTCTGAGTTTTCCTAGAAGAAGATGGTGTGGAGAAGAGAAATTATGATATGTTGGTTCCAAAAGCTGCGGGGCACTAAGAGTAAGGTTCCTAAGAATCTATTCAGCACTGATCTCAAGCCCAAGATTGTAGATATTCTAATTCTCTTACATATATTGGAAGGTGAGGTAGAAGCACTGAATTTTGTTAAAAAATATTTCTATTTGGTACAAATTATCTTCTTTGATAAACATTATGTGGATTAGGCTTATGAGCTTTCAAATGATTTTCCTTGAAGCTACCTAGACACCCAAGTGATTTGATTGTGCTGATAGAGATCATGAGACAAGTAATCTAGGTGAACGTGCTAAGTGTAAGCTTGAAAAAGAAAGGGTATGAATTCCCTATGAAGATTGGAGCTTATAGTTGTGAGTCTCACTCTGATGCTAAAAATATGGTTAAAGCGTTCGAGGCTAAGTATTAATTAGAAGCATATGAGGTCATAAGACCTATGTTCGATCCAAATGGATATTCAAGAGAGCTATTGTAGATTGGTAGTGTAATCAAGCATGTTACTACTATCAAAGATTATTGGGTAGACTGTAGAGATGAGCTTGAAAGAAGAGATCATGCATTTGCTTGACTCACAGTAGAGAAAATCAAAACATATGGTATCAATTTTGATGTAGAAGACTTGGAGGATGATGGCCAGAATATATATAGCAATACATATCTAACTAAGTTAAGGGGAATTCGTAGTAGTTTTGAGCTGTATGTAAATGTTGAGGAAAGTCTTGATATCATGATGGCCCAAATCATCAATAGAACAAGGAAATGGGTTGAGTGGATGACAAAGAAATGTCAGAGTAAAGGTGTAGCCACTCAATCTTCTCAAGTAGCTGCAACCCCTACTTCATCCTAAAGTGCCACACCAGGCATGACCATAGCTTCCACTCAAGGGCCAACTCAACCTTCAAGTGTAGGGGATCAACCTCCAGACAAGCATGTCCCTATATCTAAGACATGTCATGATGGTTCCCTCCCAGTCATAGGAACCTAGATTGGTGTTGAGGAAAAGAAGGTGGAAGAACCAAAGGATAGCATGACCACCTCAATTTCATCTCCCCATGTCACACCAGTTCCATCACCTCATATTTCTCCAATTCTATCTCCCCACAGTACTCTAGTAGCCCCATTTCATCAAAAAGTGCTAGACTTCTACAACAAGTGGGTCTTCAATATAGATAGTAGACTTAGGAGATGGAAAAAGCTATATTAGTGAGTCCACTAAGTTGGATGAAGTAGTAAAGAAGACTCCAGAAGTGGATAAATGTCAGAGTTACTCTAAGCTCATCCCCTAAGATCCAAAGAATCCTTTCTCTTTAACTTTTGCAACAGTTACCCTAGCTAAGAGGAAGATGTTTAGCATAGAATCACTTGGAACAACCTCCAAGTTGATAGGTACTAACTCCTAGTTGGAAGATACTCTGGAGAGGAAGAGAAAAAGGAAGGATGAGAACACTTCTGCTAAATATATCATATCTCTTACTATCCATTCTAGATATTCATTGACCAGAGTTAAGAAGTAGAAGACCTTATCCATACTCAGGTAAAATCCAAAAGTAGGGCACTTGACAATGGATGTAGCCAAGTCAAACAAAGCAGTAAGAATTGAGGACATGACAACTGATGATTTCACTTTGCACTCAATTGATCTTGGAGAGGCCAAATGCAATACAAAGGTTGGCTTGTGGAGGTCAAGTAATGAAGTAATAGAAGGATAGTTAGAAAGTCTAAAGCTGTCAAAAATTAGGTTGAAGGTTGAGATAGAAGAGTTCAACAAGTTAATCAGGCAACTAGTCAGCCCATTGGCAACTATTTCTAGTGTATTGATGACCAAAAATCCTATTGTATCTGAAGTGCAAGCCCTTATTTCCCAACTCCAAGAAAATAGACACTTCGATCAGATCAGAAGAGAACAGATTTAGAAGCTAAAGTCGGAAGGAGTTTCCATCATAGAAAAAATTGGAAATGTTATCCTTAGATTGGAAACAAAAAAGGTTAACCTTATAACAAATTGCAATACGTTGGCTAGAGAAAGGGCAAAGTGTGATGATTGCATCTCTCCTCTAAAGATGATCATCTAGATGAAAGCAAAGGAAGCAGTTAAAGAAAAGATCTTGAAGAAGGGAAATGAACCTCTATTTGAGTGGCTTTAGAGCATGTAGTTCAAGTTAGAAATGATCTAGCTAGCTGAAAAGGGACTCAAAGAAACAAAGGATAAGGTGAAAAGGACACATGATAGAGGATTTGAACTTATGAGGGGATTACATATAGACTCACAAGCTAGTGGCCAAGGAAAAACACTTATTGGAATCAATGTCATGAGGGAGAACTTTTCTAGATTTCTAGATAGTTTGTCAGATATAAACTTCCATAGTCAAGACAGGGTCACTGAACTACATGCACTTAGTGGATGCATACACATGGCCATGGAGGATTTCTCAAATCAATTGAATACAGTGAACGAGCTAGCTAGAGAACATTCAAAATGGCTCTTGAGATTCACCAACATACATGTGCCCAACCATGAAGAGGTAATCCCAATTATAGTTGCTGCTAAGGCATATAGAGTGAAAATAGAAAAGGGGAAGAAGTCTAAATGATTTACATTATACTCTCTTTACATTTTCTTTTGTAACTTTTTTAATACGACAAAATGGCATCTTGACATTTGTCACTTTTAGAGGATGAACCGATTAAGCTTCTATTGTAACGATCATCTCGAAACTCTATATGTATGAGATTTAAGGATTAATGAAAGGTTAGCAAATTTTTGGTGTGAAGTACTTTTTGTTGCAAAGACAATTGAATGGTATTTTATGTCAATTATTTTCTATTCCAGCCATGGTTAGGTGAAGTTTTTTATTTTCTCTTTTGTTTAAGTCAAAATGAGAAAAGAACAGAGTTTCACCTCCCCTATTTTGAAGCAATGGATAAATGTGATTTGTGTTATTGTTTATTCAAAGAGAAATCCCTTTAGCATTCTTAGTTTACTATTCACAGTTTAGATTCAAAATGGATTAGTTCAGTATTTGTTATTATTTGGTTAAGATTTATGAATTCAAAAGATGTGTGAATACATAAGCTTGTTTTGATATTCAAAAACTTCTATCTACCTGAGTTAGATTCTATTTAGGTCTAGCTTGGTTATACCTCTTCTATTCTCAGGTCAAGAACATACCCTTGAATTAGTTTAGGAAGAGAACATAATTCATTGCAAATCTATTTTAGGGAGTTGTACCTACCAATTCAAGGAGAAGCCAATTTATAAACAAGTGGCTTTTCTAACTGTTTGAAATCAGATATTGTTCTAAGTTGGGCATTTAAGAGTTATAATTTGAAAGAATGAATCTTTTTACCAACAGATTTTTGGTGACTCTGCTAAGGATATGAATAGTCACTTGACTAGAAAGACCATATCATGAGGAAAAATGGTACTACCTGATGAAAACATTGTTCCAATGCTCCAACCTAATCTTGGTTTTCAAGATGACATAGAAGACATAATTTCATCGCTCAACACATTCATTTGGAGACATAGGAGCAATGCTAGTCAAATATTGGAGGAAGAAAAAAGAAGAGTTGAAACCTTAGAAAGAGTTGTTCAAAGGGGAAACATCTAAAGAGTAGAAAGATAATTGAGACAAGCAGCTCAGAGATAAAAGTAACTTAGCATCCTAGAACAACCCAGTTTTCTCAGAAGTACCAAGGAATAGGGTGGGCAAGACTTTATTTTTGATAAACTTACTAAGCTTGGTTTTCCCATCTTCGACATTCCAAAGCAGAAAGGTGAAAAGAAAAGTTAGAGTAGACCACCTTCCCTTGTTAGGAATCAAGACACTAACACTTTGCACTCCACCTATCAGGTATTGGCCCTGCATGGAATCACTACTCCCCCAGTTGTTAATTTTCCACCATACACTACGACAACAATCATGGCTACTCCATGGGTTGTGGCAATAGGACCACTAGCACTAACAACTTACCATCCCCTCTCGGCTGGGTCAAGAAAGAATTTCCCAAAATTCTCAAGAGATGGGAAGTTTACTATAGGTGAACATATTGAAGCTTTCTTCGTAGCTATGCACATCTTAGGTGTTGGTTGTGAGGACATCGATGTAATACTATTTGTGGAAAACTTGGTAGATGGTGTGGCAAAGTGGTTCTATCATCTAGATGATTGCTCAATTACTGATTGGGATACACTGAGAATAGAATTTGGGACAAGGTTCAAAACTGTAGAAGATGAACATGCCCTATTAGCATAGTTGACTTCAATTAAAAAGCAATCCACTATGAGTATGAGAGATTTTGTTGCCAAGTTCAATAAAATTATTAGCAGAATCCCAACTATTGATAGACCTACATTTAGTAATTTGAAGACTTTCTTCATCAGTGTGATGCCTCCAAATGTCAATTATGATTTTAGAAGAGCACATCCCACAGATTTAGTAGATGCACAAAAGAAGGCAATTAAACTTCAATATGATTTCATTTCTGTGGGAAAATGGAAGTGAGAGCTTGAAACTAAAGGAATTTCTAGTAACACTACATCATCTAATGAGATGATTTAAAAATTGTCAAATGAATTGATTCTAGTAAAAAGACAATTACCTAGGTTGAGTAATTCATATCAACAAAATTATCAAAATTTGCCAGAAAGGAACAATGATGTAAAATATCCACAGCTTGTAGGCTCACAACCTAGGTTGCAAATTGAACAGTACCAAAGAAGGGAAACATGTGTGTCTTTCACTTAACCATAGATCATGATAGTGAAAGTTGTCCAGAAATTGCTCGTATGATGCAATTGTTATCTACCAATGAATTGAATACTACAACTCCTTGTCCATAATCTGATTCATATTCAAATGGTGACTCTAGAAATTTATTTTTAGAATATGAATTAGGTTCCAAACCAAATGATGAATTTTATGCAACCATTGATGGAACTTCATATATAGTGCTTACTTAGGGCCAAAGGCCGAAGAACCAAACCTCTAGTCATCCTCACAAGAATGATTCCATTCTTTCAGCAAGTAATGTGTATACTGATCAAGGAATGAATAATTCACAAATGGGTAAGGACAAAATACCTTTTGATTTCATTCAATTCTGTAAAGAATCAAAGATTCAAAATTCCCCTATAGATTATTCTAAGTCTCACCCTTCTGAGTTAAAGAGATTGGTAGACCAGTGTAAAGGGAACACATCAAACTTGAATCATAGTGTGACCATTGAAAAAGAGGATTAAACCTTGACATCTGGTTTATTTAATCAAGAAGGTTCTACTATTTTAGCAACATCTCCTAGGCAAAAACCTGACCCATTTTATATTTCACTGTATATCAATGGGTGTAAACTAAGTAATTACATAATAGATTTAGGTGCATCATATAATTTTATTCCCTAACTTGTGGCCAAGGCTCTAGGTCTCAACCTCAATAAAGTGCATGGGAGATGTTATTCTATGGATGCTAAACAATTCCCCTTGCTCGGGCAGATTAAAGATGCTCAAGTAGCCTTAGCTTCGCATCTTGAAAACAAACTCTTATTGACCATTTTAGTAGCTGACATTCCAACAAGCTATGGACTACTTTGAAGTAGAAGTTTCTATCGAGACTTAGGAGGAAAAATAAAGCTAGACTAGTCTTAGGTAGTGATACTAGACTAGTCTCAGGCAGTGATACTTATAAGGAATAAGAAAGTCAAATTAGAACCCAAAGAAAAGGATTTCAACAACTACATGTTATTTACTGAAGAGGCTTTAGATGAATAGAGAGATGAAAATCAAAGTGGGAGAGTTCCTAATGAAAATAAAGATGCAACAGGCATATGGAAACTTGAATTTAATGGAAGCTGTGTCTCCTCAAGGTCTGGTGCAAGAGTATTGTTAATATCCCTAGAAGGAGAACCTAAACACATGGCCTTCAAATTAGAATTTGGGAATACAAATAACACTACATAGTATGAGGCCTTATTACTGGGAATAATAACAACAAAAGAAAGCGGAATAAAGATCTTGAAAGTTGAAGGTGATGCAGAGCTCATTGTGAGATATATAAAAGGACAATATTCTATGAAAAATCACAAGCTAAAGAATTACAGGAATAGAGTTTAGGACCAGATATAAAGCCTAGACTCCTTCTCTATTGAAGTAGTACCGAGGAAGATGAACACTAAGGTTGATTCCCTTACAGTCTCTGCCTCTCTATTACTTCCACATCTAGACTTCAAGGATAAAAAGTATCAAATTGAAATTTTGTATCAATCCTCTATTCTAGACAACGTAGAATCTTGCCAAGTCTTCAATGATGATAAGAGTTTGTAGCTATTCCTTAAAAATAATAACTCTAGTTTTGAACATGAATCCAATGAAAGTGATCTGAAAGCTCTAATGTCAATAGGAAGCATAATAAAAAAGGGAGAAGTTCAATTGAAAGGTAATATTATTCCCCCATATTTTGTGGTGCTAGAAAAATAGTTTAATAGACATGATGCATAAAGCAAAAGAGAACAGAAAAGGGGCCTACCATGGGTGAATATGAGGGAGTAAACATTGGAGATACTCATGATCCTAAAGTGATTAATATTGGGAAATGTTGTTCACCTGAAGAGAAAGAAGCCATAAGAAAATTATTCATAAAATAAAGAAATGTTTTTTCCTAGAGTTATGAAGATTTGAAAAGTTATTGAGGTGGAGAAGTGAAACATCAAATCCCACTTAAACATGATGCAGTTTTTTTCAACAAAAAAAAAGGAATTGTAATCCTAAGGGTGCAGATGCCATTTTTTGGGAGGTAGATAAAATGTTAAATGTGAGGATTATCTATCCCATTCATCATTCCACTTGGATAGATAACATAGTACCCATTAGAAAGAAGAACAGAGAGATAAGGATCTGCGTTGATTTCTGCAATTTGAATCAAGCATCTCTAAAGGATAACTTTGCTCTTCCCAATATGGATTACTTACTACAAATGGTGGTGGGATATGAAATGATGTCCATGCTCAATGGGTTCTCAAGATAAAATCGGGTTGAAGTAGAAGAGAAGGATCATCATAAGACAACATTCACCACTCCTTGGGGTACGTTTTCATGTCATAGAATGCCCTTTAGACTTATCAATGCTGGTGCTATGTTCCAAATATGCATGAAAAATATGTTCACTAATTTGAAGGATTGAATCATAGTTATATACCTAGATGACCTCACCATATTCTCAAAAAAGAGGATAGATCATATGGAAGAATTGAGGAAAGTTTTACAAATATGCCGAGAGCATGGAATCTCTCTCAATCTAAGGAAATCATTTTTCTATGTGATAGAGGGAAAACTTCTGGGTCATATAGTGTCCCAACAAGGCATTAGAATTGATCCTAAATGAGTGGAAGCCATTCAAAGATTAAGCTTGCCTTCAAATAAAATAGGAGTTAAATCATTCTTTGGGCATGTAAATTTCCTTAGAAGGTTTGTGCTAGATTTCCCAGAAACCACTAAGCATATAGTGGATATGATGAAAAGGAATCCAAATTTCAAATGGAATGAGGTGGGAAACCAAGCCTTTCAGGATATAAAAACTACTATTGCTGGATATAAAAACTACTATTGCTAATGCCCTAGTATTATGTCATCCAAATTATAAATGAGATTTCATTATTTATTGTTACGCTTCTAACCATACTCTATTTGTGATACTTATGCAAAATAATGATGAAGGTGTACAAGCTCCAATAGCTTTGATGAGCATACCTTTGAAAAATCATGAACTAAAATATTCGTAGATTGAAAAGCATGTTTATGTAGTGGTCAAGCCACTCAAAAAATTTTTATTCTATATTCTGCACTCACATTCTATAGTTTTCATCCCATATATAGCACTAAAGAGTGTGTTAATACAATAGGATGTAGGTTGTAACCTCAGAGGAGCATGGGTAGCAAAAATATAGGAGTATGATATAGAAATCAAGCCCACCAAGCTAATAACGGGAAATGCCATGTGTAAGGCAATTGCAGAAAACAAGATCACTAAAGAAAATAATCGAGGAAGAAGCAATTGGTTTTAGCTATAGGTCTCTACGATTCATATTTTGAGAAAATTTCTTGTCTAATAACATATGGTGAATGTCCAAAAGGCCTAACTACAAGGCAAAGAAGAGATCTTAAATTGAAAGCAGCTAAGTATGTGATTTGGGATGGCAAATTATTCAAAAAAAGCCATTGATGGCACTTTCCTTTGGTGCATGGACAAGAAACAAGAAGAAAATCTATTGAGAAAATTTCATGATGAAGCTTGCGGAGGACACTTTTCATCTTCAGTCACGGCTTTTAAAATACTGAGGTAGTGCTATTACTAGCTTGGGATGTTTAAAGATGCCGATGCATGGGTAGCAAGATGCGAGAGATGCAAGATGTTTTTTGGGCGTCCTCAACTAGCTACTTTACCATTAAGACTTGTCATCATCAAAGGACCTTTTCAACAATGGGGTCTCAACTTTATTGGTCTGATTAATCCAACATCTAGTGCAGGTCACTAGCATGTAATAACTGCAATTGAATATTTCACCAAGTGGGTGGAAGCTAAAGCTACCAAGAAAACTACTTTTGAGGTGGTATGCAAATTCATAAAAGAGAAATACTGGTTAGGTTTGGTGTTCCCATTAAATTAGTGATGAACAATGTAGCTTATTTCTCTTCAATTGAAATTATCAATTTCTATTTTGAGTATGGGATCACTGTTGGTCATTCATCCAATTATTTCCCTCAAGGAAATGGTCAAGCTGAGTCTAGTAACAAGAATTTTATGAATATTGTTAAGAAATTGGTTTCAGATAATCAAAAGAATTGGCATAAAAAGATTCATGAAGCACTCTTGGTAGATAGAGTGACACCTAAAAGGGCAATCAACATATCTTCTTTTGAGTTAGTCTACAAGATTGAGGCTAATCTCCCCTTATCGATGTAATTAGCCATGAATAAACTCAAAATAGTGATTGAAGATGATACTTATAAAGATGGTCTTGAGAAGAGGATTTTTTACTTGAACAAACTTGAAGAGGATGTGAGTGAAAGATCTGTTTGATAAGAAAGTAAGACCACAAACATTCATGGTAGGAGATAGTGTGTTACTCTAGGATAAGCGAAGTGCTCCAAAGGGCATGTATAAGAAGTTTGACACCTTGTGGAAAGGCCCATTCAGAATTCATCAAACATTTGAAAATAATTCTTTTAAGTTGGCATATGAAGATGGCAAAGTACTACCCCTAACCTTTAATGGTCAGGATGTAAAGCTTTACCAAATTGCAAATTGAGAATAGTTAACCCCTATATTGTATTATAATTAGGTTTAGTTTCTTTGTGTGTTTCCTAGTTAGTCTTCTTCCCTCACTTTGTTTTCCTATTCTTTCCCTTGCTTTATTTTTTTGTGTTGTCACCTTTTATTTACCTTGTGAAACTAGAGATTTTGAGTTCCTTGCTTAGGTATTCTCTACCCAAGTTCTCAATCAGAGCTAGCTATTGACCCAATTTTCATCCCGTACCTATTTTGCAAAGTGGAAAAGGTCTTGTGTCTTAGTTTGGTCTGGGTATGTCCAATTTTAGTTCTTTCTCCCCATGTGAAAAGTTTCTCCATTGGGTTTTCCATCTTTTTCCCACATTACATAACCGGGTGGCTTTTCCTTATTGTTGTGAGTTTTTGGGTAGTCTAGAACCTAATTCAATGGAGATTCTTGTGTTTCATAATGATTTTTAAAAAGTTGTTTTTGAAGATGAACTTGTTCATGGCTTATCATGATTTACGCATAAAGAAAAATGAAGCTTGCAGAGAATCAAACATTGCCTTCTCCTCGGTAGGGTTTCCAACCAGTGAAGGTGATCATTTTGTGGATTAAAACAACAAGAGAATGAGTTTTTCTATGGATAATTCTTACTTTCATCACACTATTATGCCTTAGACAACATCTAGAATTCACCATGGTGCTCAGAATCACTTTAGGAGGAAAACTCTAAAATGACTTCTCCACAGATGCCCTTCGATCCATGAAGTCAATTTTCTGCCAAAGGAATTTGTAAAGAGAAGCTTCAAAGAAGTGGACCATCTTTTGATCCTTGTAGTCCTTTCACAATTTTTTGAACTTAGAGAAAAGGCTAACCCAAGAGTTAGAAGATAAACAGAGCTTTAGAAAAAAACTAAAGTTCGCTTTCTCCTCAGTGAGTTTTCACCTTGTGAAGGTGATTTTCCACATTCATGAAGAAATCAACTTTGCAAGAAAAATTGGGAACATAAATTGCATGTAACACAACTTAAAATGAAAATGGGAACAAGCTAATCAAGATTGGAGAAGTGCAGTGGGTAGAATTTGGTTGAGTGGATATTTCTTTACGGAGTACTCCGTTCTTAATTCTTTGAAACTAGGTGAAAAATGGGAAGGTAAGTGTGTAATAAAGGAGAGTTACTGTTGCGCTAATGGAAATAGTGAAAAGACATGGAAAAGTTTGATAGAAACTCCTACATTTACTAATTAAATGGTTTTATCCTTTATTTCACTTGTGTGGCACGGATCTTGAAGATTAATGGGCGAATGAGGATTTCCATATAGAGAGAAACATAAGATTTTTTCAAATTAGCACTTTTTATTGAATTGTTATGCTATTGAATTATATAATATTTTCAAAGCCCTTATACTTGCTAATTCTACTATCTACACTGCTTTCAATTTCAAGGTCTTGATTCATTTTTGCCTCAAATAAAATGGTAACTAGATTCACTGAGTTTGATGGGCTGAATGTAATAAAATCTACATTGCAGAGTGTCATAGACTCCTCGTTCTGCTTCTTTGATATGCAAGATTTTCAAAGTATGCTGAGCTCAAAGCCAATTCACCCTATAACTGAGAAGCTTGGAGCAAGTGGGCTAGTAGGGGTAGCTAGATTTCTAGTCGCAGTTCAAGCTCCTAAGTTGATGATTGAATGTATAAATCACTACAACCCAGATACGAGGAAAATTGTGCTACATGATCATACAATTGTAATTTCTATTGATAGGAAAACTGTGGTAAATTACCTCCAAGTTCTAGAATGGGAAGAGTTCTCTGAGTTGATAGTTGGAGGAGCCATGTTTGACTTTTCCTTGAAGAACATGGTGTGGAGAAGAGAAATTATGAGCTCTCGATTCCAAAAGCCATGAGGTTCTAAGAGTAAGGTTCCTAAGACTCTATTTGGTACTAATCTCAAGCTCGAGATCGTGGACATTTTGATTCTCTTACATAGATTAAAAGGTGAGGTCGAAGCACTCAATTTTGATGAAAAATATTTCTTTTTGGTACAAATTGTCTTTTTAGATACACATGTGGATTGGGCCTATGAGCTTTTGACATATTTCCCTTGAAGCTACCTAGATACCTAAGTGATCTGATTGTGTTGATAGAGATCATGAGACAAGTGACCCAAGTGAATGTGCTAAGTGAAAGCTTGAAAAAGAAAGGGTATGAATTCTTTATGAAGATTGGAGCTTATAGTTGTGAGTCTCGATCTGATATTAAAAATATGCTTAAAGAATTCGAGGCTACGTATCAATTAGAAGCATATGAGGTCATAAGACCTATGTTCAATCCAAATGGACATGCAAGAGAGGTGTTGAAAATTGGTAGTGTAATCAAGCATGTTACTACTATCAAAGATTATTGGGTGGACTCTAGAGATGAGCTTGAAAGCAGAGATCATTCTTTTGCAAAACTCATAGTAGAGAAAATTAAAACATATGGTATCAATTTTGATGTAGAAGACTTCGAGGATGATGGCTAGAATATATATAGCAATACATATCTAACTAAGTTAAGGGGAATTCCTATCAGTTCTGAGCTATATGTGAATTTTGAGGAAAGTCTTGATATCATGATGGCCCAGATCATCAAGAGAATGGGGAAATGGGTTGACTGGACAAATAGGAAAAGTAAGAGTAAAGGTGTAGCCACTCAATCTTCTCCACTAGCTAGAACACCTACTTCATCCCAAAGTGCTACGCTAGGCATGACCATAGATTCTACTCAATGGCCAACTCAACCTTTAGGTGTAGGGGTTCAACCTCCAAACAAGCATGTCCCTATAGCTAATACATGTCATGATAGTTCACTCCCAGTCATAGGAGTCCAGACTAGTGCTGAGGAAAAGAACGTGGAAGAACCAAAGGATAGCACAACCACCTCAATTTCATCTCCCCATGTCACACCAGTTCCATCACATCCTTTTTCTCCAATTCTATCTCCTAACACTACTCCATTTCCTTCTCCTTTTCATAGCCCTATTCCATCAACAAGTGCTACACTTCTGCAACCAAGTGGGTCTTCAATATAGATAGTAGACTTAGGAGATGGAAAAAGCTATATTAGTGAGTCCACTAAGTCAAATGAAGTAGTAAAGAAGACTCCATAAGTGGATAAAGGTCATAGTTACTCTAAACTCATCTCCCAAGATCCAAAGAATGCTTTCTCTTCAATTGATGTGATAGTTACCCCAGCTAAGAGGAAGATGTTCAATATAGAATCACTTGAAACAACCTCCAAGGTGATAGGTACTACTCTTGGATGGAAGATACTCTAGAGAGAAAGAGAAAAAGGAGGGATGAGAGTACTTCTACTTAAGATACCATATCTCTTGCTATCCATTCTAGATTTGCATTGACCAGAGTTAATAAGCAGAAGATGCAATGCCCCGCCAAGGGATCCAAAAGAATTAACCTAAAGTTTCACTAAGTTTGGTAGCATATTTTGATTTTTTTGAAACATGAAAGTTAAACCATTCACAACATACACATAGTAGCGGAAGCAATAACACCATTCAACTAAAAGCATACATAAACATACATAACATGTTACATTCCTTAAATATCCCTTAATGTTGAATCACATTAAAATTAACTAACATTGATTCCATCTAATACCACATCCACATAAAATAATAATGAAAAGTCCAACATTCTTAAACAATATAGTTTGGTTCCAAATGTCCCTTAGTAAATTAACTTTTAGAATGCTCAATCATCCACTATACATGTCACAAGGTATGAAAGGCTTAAAAGAATATACATATGCAAAAATAAAGTACATCATCCTATTCTAATCCATGATGCAAATTCAATAAATGAAACCATATTCCATACATGATACATCATCATAGAGGATATAAACATCCAGCATAAAAGATAACCATATATGATAAACACAACTAAGTGCATGGTTCCTCCCAACCGTAAATAGCATCATTAGACCATTGTGGGCCCTAGCCATCCCTCCATGTGTAACATCCCAAGTCACCAAAGAGATCAACAATATTATCATAGTAGGAATGTCACTCCTAAAACATACTACATCATATGCAGAAAGAAATCTACCATGCTACAACATATGCATAAGAAATCTAATCATGCAAAATAAGGCATAAGATAAGTAAATAACATCATCTAACATATGCTAATCATCAATATAAGGATAGGTGTCCATCATCATAATCTAAGAACAGAATGAAGATAAGTGCCAATAAAGAATGCTTCAGTCATGGTGTCTCAGATAGATCTCAAATGGTAAGAGTGGAAAAGCACTACCACCCAATCATATGGGATCTAAATGGGCCACTCCCACTGTGTTGAGAAGATAATCTCAAATCTCAAACAGGTTATCAAATCACATAACACATATACTCTCTAAGTCCAAGAATCCTAAAAGTATACTAACTCAAAATTTCTAACACAAATTAACATATAATCCTAGAGGCACACAAGACACGCAGGAATCTATTATGTGAGCAAGAAAGTGTCATTGCATGGATCACGCTAGAGTTACCCCGGTAGTCTCTTAGTAGGCCTGGCCCCCCTAGTGATCCCTATGCATCCACTAGTATCTTCTTGTACTGACGAGGCATACTACGAAATGCAAGGTCACAACCAAGCATTCTCTCTACTCTCATCCTAGCCTGTACTAGCACTCGAGGCATGGGAAAGAATAGGAAATTATCTTATTAGGTTCATTTAAGTCAATATTTAGTGTAATTTTTTCACTTATTAAATAACTTACAATGAGTTGCCCTGGTAGCCACTTAGGGCCCCGACCCCCATTGCAAGCCACTTCCTGACACTACAAGTAGATAACCTACCCTAGGCTCATAGAATCATAAATCAAAAAATCACTATAGTCCTATATAAGTGACTAGAAAAATACCAAAAGATAATCCACAATAAGAGCATCAAATCTCCATGAGCAACTGGAAGGCATCCATTGATAATCATGACCTCAATAGTTCTCTATTAGCAACTAAAGGTATCAATGATAATCACAATATCCATCGGTCCTCATCGAGCAACCATATAGTATCTCAAAATAAATCACAATATCCATTGGTTTTCAACAATCAACCAAAAAGCCATCTCAAAGAAAATAATATTGATTGAAGACTCCAAAATGGTCAAGATATACATGTCGCATCATGACATCATCAAGATCAAATAAACACTTCAGTCCCATCAAGGTGACTGAAAAGTAATCTAGATACAACTGATTGATAATTCATAAATGGTTACATAAATCATAGCTTACACAAGAAGACTACAAACAATATCAATCAGTAAATCTTATATAATAATAACATATATGTTCATTTAATAAAACATAAGTTTTAAACAAAATAATATTAAATTTGCACCATGCACTCATATTTATTTGTACCACCATCTGCAAGATCCTAGACCATACCTCGTGGCCGTAGTGTTTATTCCTACCCATGACTGTCTGCATAATAAAGGGATGGCAGGGCCATAGTGGCCTGCTGACATAGGCCTGCAATAGCACTAATGTCGCAGTGCCTATGGCAACAAAGCTGTGAGCACTCCTGCGCCATGACAGGGGTGGGGGTACAGGTTCATCCCTCCTCGCCTCTCTTTGATTATATATATATATATATAATATAACATCTTCAATAAAAAATTTCCTAATAAATGCTTCATAATTTTTAGAAATAATTTTCATTAAAAACATTTCTCCACTGTGTTCATCAGAAAGCATTCAGAAAACATGAAGAAGATAGGAAGTGCAAGAAGCAAAATATCATATGCAAAATCATGCGTGTCTAAATGGACACTAATGCTAATTCACTTATCCTCAGAATCTGTAGAGCAAGCCCCTTCCTTCTCCAATGTTCACAAATCCACCCAAAAATGGTCTCCGAGCTACTAGGAGTGCCTGAATATATGGACCTCTAAGGAAGCACGTAGAATGTCTCTAGAAACAACCAGAAGATAAGATTAGCATTAACAATTAAGCATGAGCCTTTTCCAAACTTCTAGATGAGTCACAAGGTTGTAGACACCATGTGCTTAATTTGTGCACTAACTCCTATGTTGTAGACATACGTGCAATCAAGAGGTGTGCTTACTCTTAGATAGACTTATGACTTTTCTTTTAATTCTTTTATTATTATTATTTATTTATTTATTATTATATTATTATTTTTTATTATTATTTATTTTAATATCTTTTATTTAATTCTTTTACTCAAATAATTTACCATTTAATTAATCAAAATTAAAAAATTAAAAAATCATAATATTATATTAATTTTTCCAAAATAATTAAATCATTATTTAAATCTTTTAATTTTAGACTTAATTAATAGAAAATTCACTAAAGACCTCCAAAATAAAATATGAAAACCCATCATAGAACAATCCATACAAAATCAGTCTAAGGGGTTAAAATCATGAATTATGTCATTTGATGGATTCGAAAGGTAAAACATCTTGGATACTTGTCCTACCTTTTACAAGAGAATTAGGGTGCTTGACAATGTAAGTAGCCAAGCCAAACAAAGAAGGAAGAATCGAGGACATGATGGCTAATGATTTCACTTTGCACTCAATTGATGTTGGAGAGGCCAGACATAATACAAAGGTTGGCTTGTGGAGGTCAAGTAATGAAGTAATAGAAGGATAATTAGCAAGTATAAAGCTATCAAAAATCATGATGAAGGTTGAGATAGAAGATTGGAACAAGTTTATCAAGCAACTAGTCACCCCATTGGCAACTATTATTGGTGTATCAATGACCAAAAATCCTACTACAGCTAAAGTGCAAGTCCTCATTTCCTAACTCCAAGAAGATAGATGCTTTGGTAAGATTGAAAGAGAATGTATTAAGAAGCTCAAGTTGGAAGGAGTTTCTATCATACAACAAATTGGCAATGTTATCCTTAGATTGGAAACAAAAAAGGATAACCTCATAACAAATAGTAGTACTTTGGTTGGAGAAAAGGAAAAGTGTGACAATTGCATCTCCCTTCTAAAGATGATAATCTAGATGAAAGAAAAGGAAGTAGCTGAAGCAAAGATCTTGAAGAAGGGAAATGGACCTCTATTCTAGTGGCTTTAGAGCATGTAGCTCAAGCTAGAAATGATCTCGCCAATTGAAAAGGGACTCAAAAAAATAGGAGATAAAGTGAAAATGAGACATGGTAGAGGATTTGAACTTATGAGGGGATTACATACAGAATTACAAACTAGTGGCCAAGGAAAAGAACTTATTTTATGTTTTCTCTTTTGTTTAAGTGAAAATCAGGAAAGAACAGAGTTTCACCTCCCCTATTTTGAAGCAACATATAAATGTGATAGGTGTTGTTATTGTTCATTCAAAGAGAAATCCCTTTAGCATTCTCAATTTACTAATCACAGTTCAGATTTAAAATAGCTTAGTTCAGTATTAATTATTATTTTGTTAAGATTTATGATAAGATGGGTAAATGCATAAACTTGTTTTGGTATTCAGAAACTTCTATTTGCCTAAGTTAGATTCTATTTAGGTCTAACTTGGTTATACCTCTCCTATTCTCAGGTCAAGAACATACCCCCAAATTATTTAGGAAGAAAACATAATTCATTGCAAATCTATTTGGGGGAGCTATACCTACCAATTTAGAGAGAAGCCAATTTATCCACAAGTGGCTTTTCTAACTGTTGGCGATCAGATATTATTCCAAGTTAGGCATTTAAGAGTTATAATTTGAAAGAACAATTTTTTTTTCCAACAATGGGTAGAATGCAAACGTTATAAAATGACTCTAGGCTCTGAAATCAAATGCAACACCTCCAACAATTGACACAGGCCTTTTATATTGAAACAACACATTTGGAAAATAAATCACTACCTATAAATATGAACTACCAGTGCTTAGAGAAGACACCCAGGCTCCCAAAATTGAATGTAGAAATCCAATAAAGCTACGAAGGCCCTTTAAATTTTGTCAATAATCTTTAACATAAAATCCCCTTAGGCACAATAGAAACAATCAGGAGGAACAAAAAATTGTTTTACCTTAGCAACAATTTGCAATGCAATCTCAAGATAATTTTGAGAAAACTCCATGGAAACTCTTACCCAAATAATCAATAAAAAATAGATTAGCCAATATAATAATCAAGACTTTTCTCCTTAGCTACAAGAATATAGTAGGAGAGTGTTGGCCAATTGTATACTTTAGCACAATTGCCAAGAAAACTTCTTAGACTTAACCCTTATACATCGGCAAGGGCATTTAGTTTATAACTCAAGAAAAAGCCACAAAGACACAAAAGAAAATATATAATCAAACATGCTTTTCCCCATGAAATGAGCTCTCATTCATAATCTTTTCATTGGCCCAAAGTTTCCTAAAAAACTCCAATTCAGAAATTGTGGAAGTTTCCCAAAAGAACTCAGCACTAGAAACTTTCCAACACACTTTTTAGAAATATCATTTAATGTCATTATTATAATAATGTAAACATTATTTTAATATGTAAACATCATTATAATAATGCAACTTAATAATTAATGAAGAAATAAGAGCTCATGCAATTATTAACTTAATTTACGGCAAGTGATGACCAATTGCTGAAGCCACCCACTACACTGTAAAAAATTAGCAACTACCAAAAATATACCTACTAGAAATAGTAAATCTATAGCTGCGACCACCAAAACACCTTGTCAACTCACAAGGGTCGCTATGATGAGCTAACTCCATCAACTACATAGACTTGCCAAAAATAGGGACATTACAAAAAACATACATGTCTTTTTTACTTTAAAATATAATTTTAATATTTTATACAATTAATTTTATCACACTATTATTGTTTTATACAATTTCATTATTTATTTTAATTTTAAAATATATTAATAAAAAAGATATTAGTTATAATTATTTTAACTATTAAAAAATAGATAAAAATAATTTTTCTTGAATAAAACTATAAGATATAAAATGTTGGGCATTATTTTCTTAACGTTCAAAGTAATCTTCTGACCATCACAAAATGATTTTATAGGTTTCTAAATGTTGTTTTGTGGCTTTTATTCTTCATCATCTATTATAGTAGAGGACTACAAATCATATTTCCTCATAAAATTAGAAGACAAGATGAAGACCCATTTGAAATTAGTCGAACAAATTGGTGTAGAGAATGTCATTTCTAATTATATAATAGAGAGCCCACCTATGGTCTAGTAGTGAATTAGGGTGACCTCCATATAGAAGATCTTAGGTTCTACTCTTGCCTATATTTATGTGTGACCCTAGCCAACTTCGTAAAATAAATAAATAATAATAGCAGCAATAGAAGTAGAATAGGTAAAATTAATTGCATAAAATATTATAATTGCAAAACATAAATCTCATCCTAACTAAAACAATACCTTTGAATGAATAAAATAGAAAAAATCTAAATGCAATGATAATATCTTCACATTAATAAATAAATAATAATAATATTTGAAAACTTTAATATTTAAGATTACTTTCTATATGAATAATTAAATGAATAGTTTCTCAATATTTTATTTTCACAAAAAAAAACTATAATCTATTTAATTAATTTTAAAAAATCAATTTAAAAATTTTTATATTAAAAAAAAAAAATATTTTCTACTATTTTTTTTTCAATACAAATTTTTTTCTCCTTTTGTAAATAAATTTATCAAAGTAAAATATCTTTTCAATAAAAAAATGTCAAAATTAAAATAAAAAATAATAAGATATCTAAATCTCTACAATACTATTTGTATAAAATAAAATACACTTGTATTAATTGAATATATATATATATATATATATATATATATATATATATATATATGTATGTATGTATGTATGTATGTATGTATGTATGTATGTATGTATGTATGTATGTATGTATGTATGTACACACACACACACACACACACACACACACACACACACACATATATGTATGTATGTATATATGTATATATATATATATATATATATATATATATATACATATATATATATATATATATATATATATATATGTATATATGTATGTATGTATGTACACACACACACACACACACACACACACACACACACACACATATATGTATGTATGTATATATGTATATATATATATATATATATATATATATATACATATATATATATATATATACATATATATATATATATATATATATATATATATATATATATATGTATATATATATATATATATATATATATATATATATGTATATATACATATATATATATATGTATATATGTATATATGTATATACATAGATACATATATATATACATATATACATATATATATATATATATACATATATACATATATACATATATATACATATATATATATATATATATGTACACACACACACACACACACACACACACACATAAAATCTTAATTTTAGATAAAAGTTTTTTTGTTTGAATAATTTAAAAGATCAATATGATTTATCTATTTTATTAAATTTTAAAAAGTAAAATAAATAATATAAGAGTCAGAAATCTCTAAATTAATAAATAAAACAAAAAATATCTATTTATATTATTTTAAAATTTTCAAAAAACTCTTCATAAATATTGTCATGTGTTGAGCTTATGCTTATAAATATAGGGTCAGGCTATTTTGTATAGTGTCAAGTATTATTTCTCCATTCAATATGCTAATTTTTGCTAGAATGGAAGAACTATTGCAAGAACTAATATTAAGAATCTATGAGTTTGTGTTTTTCAAGGCCCTTTGAAAAGACAAAATATATTTTGTCAGAGACAACTTGTCACCTAGTAATATCTACCTGTGTTTTAAATTGTAATAATGTTTTGGTTTATCACGTGGTACGATTTTAGGTTCAAATTACTTCTTTGAAGAATCTTGTAATTATTTTGAATTTAGTTTTGTAAGTAATTATTACATTAATGGTTGGTTTTTTTGGGTATACTAACCTTTACTTTTATTACTTTTTGAATCTTTTGATCAAGATTTAATGGCTTTCTATGCAAAACTTTTAATTAGCATCTCTTGATTGATATCAAAAGTAGATTGTGATAGACACTTGATTGATTTGAGCTAATTTTGATAAGAATTATTTTCCTAAAAATGAGAGCCTTGAAGAAGTGTTTCTTTATTTTTCTCTTATTATTACATCTATAAGTTTGCAATTATGTTGAGAGATTTTGGTAGTTAGAGTAATAAAGTATTTAATTATTAATTAAATCAATATTGATTTAATTATTAAGTCACTTATTAACTCTATTTCACTTAAGCTAAACTTTACACAAATGATAATTAATTCTTTTATTAATTATTATCATGCAACCTAGGTTAGTTACCTGTTACAGTTTTGATCTCCTTTAGAAGGATGATCTCTCTTTGTAATTCATTCATTCACTTTTGATAATAGCAATCACTTTTTTTCTAATCAAGAATGTCTCACCTATGGATCTAGGGATTCCATACTCCATAGCTTTTTCTTCTCTCTTTGTATGATAGGTTTTTGCATGCAGGTGATTCTTGAGAGCTCTCGGATTGATCTTTCATCAACTTCAACATGGTACCAGAGCTCTAGATCTCCATCCCCTTGTTTTTATTATGAGAGGTTTTGTCTGGCTTTCAAATCTATGCTTTTTCTTTCAGAAGGTTTCATTTTTTACAGGATTTTTGTTTTGGATATGCGGGGTAACTATTTTTTGGTGCACTTTGAGCCAAATATGGACATTAACGTTGAGCGCAGAGCACCAAAAAAAACCTTATTTTCATATAAAATTTGTCCACTTTAGACATAGTTTGATTTTAAGGCTGAAAAATATTGCTCCCACATTTGGCACATTTCCCAAGGTGACTATATGTGGCACAGAAATAACACTTTTTTGACACAAAAAATTGAGACTTTTGGCATGCAAATCAATACAATTTGGCATGAATCTTGAAATAATTTTTGGTGTTGGTGGGCATGTTTCCCAAGGTAGTGATTTTTTATTTTTCCATTCCAACTCTTTTTTGACCTAACTATGGTTTTTTGGTCGTAACTTGCTCAGCTAGGCTCCATTTTTTGCAAACAAGATATTTTTGAAAAGATAATTCTGAGCCCATTGTGATGGTGTAGTTTATTTGGAATTATGATGCTATTTGGTTACCATTTTATGCATTCAAAGTCAAAGGTTCTATTTTGCACTCTAGGAGACATATCTTGAGACATTGTATTTTCTAGATTCTATTCCAGGCACATCGCATTCTATTTTTTTTCTTTTTTACATTCTAGTGGATATCTTGATTGTTTTCATGCTAGGGATCAATTTTGTTTCTTCAAATGATTTTTCATGGATTGTACAAGCTTTTGTATTAGCCTTATGTCTCTTTATTGACATCCGTTTGTAGAATTTATGAAAACACACTGAGATAAAGTGCCACTCTATTGCATTTTAGGATCTTGCACATCTTTGTATTTTGTTGTACTTGCACTACATTATAAAGTGCCTTGGAGGGTTTCATGTTGGCCATATTCATCATCTTCCTTTGTCAAGTGAGTGTTCCTTGTATGACATTAGCCTGATGATGTGTTAATAACACAAGCTAGTATAGGTGTTTATAGTTCTTTTACAATCTCAATGTTCCTAGTTCTTTCTCTAGGAGATATTGCATTCAATTTTAGTGTTCATGTCTTACCTCTCAGCATTATAGTGGGGTTATGTTGGTTCTATTATTTTCTTGGTTCAATGGAGTGAGCTATGTATTCATAGATCTTCATAAAATGATTACTATCTATATTATTAGCACATTGCTTAAACCCATTCATATTATTAGTATTAAAAGTCTAAAACCAAATGAGCAAGAAACCTTAAAGATACTACCATGCATACTATGTCAAATCCTATTTAACATACAAGTCCATGTGGGAAAAGAGTCTATATAAATGATAATAAAAATAACTAGAAACTAAAATTAAAATACCATGAGTTAAATCCCTCTTTCTTTCCTTCATCAACCTTTTATTTCTTCTCACCATCTTCCTTGCTAGGTTTATCCAACAAGGTCCTAAACCAGTAGTTCGCTAGGAAGCTATAAAGTGAGTGAATGGTCTCACTTTCCTTCACAACCTCAACATCATCTTTATCAACCTATAAAAGATAAAGTTTCATTGTCATTGAATGCATGACCTCAGTCATAAACTCTACAACCGAGTAAAATTTTTGGTACAGGTTCTCTTGATTTTTAACAAGGTCCTTGATGGAAGCTTCCATCTTGCTAAACTTTTCATATATGCTTTTGGTTTCTTCCCCGGAACTTCCCTAGGGGTTCACTTTGTTAGGATAAACCACGGACAGAAATAAAAACTACATGCAAATATAACCAATAACAATCAAAGAACACACAGAAATGAACACAAGGCACCAAGATTTAACGTGGTTCACCTAATCCCTGGGCTACGTCCACCAAACAACAAGTCCGATCTTATTACAATCCAGTGATTACAACCTGATTACAATCCATAATCCCTTACAGCTCAATACCGCCACAAGAACCAATTTTGTATCACCACACATAAAAAATACCCAACCCTAAGCCCTTTTTATACAAGTATTAAACCGCTTTAGGGTTATAACATGTCGGCCATATGTCGGCCATAATATGTCAGCTACCATGTTGGCTACTTCCAAAAAAAATTTTTTTCGAGCCGATGCCCCGAACCCCACTATTTATGAAGTATGTACAGTACTTTCCTGATCAGTCACCACAATCTAACACACTTCATCCTTGGCCTAATATTTATAAACAAACCTCATACATCAGGTGATTTCACCTCCCATAGTCAAATTCTCAAGGGTATGATTCTTATTGTTGACGATATTGCAACATGGGAAGGGCTAGGATTCATAAGATTTTCCTTTGTTTTAGTATCCCCCTAACCATAGTTAGTAAAAGTAGCTTTCATTTTCTACCTCTTAGTGTGTTTTTTCTTAGCCTTTGTAGAATCATAATTAATAACATTTTCCTATTTAGGTGATATTTTCAACTTTGCTATCTTTAATCTCTTATTAGATCTCCTAGTACTTTTCTTGCTCCTACTAGTATCAATGTTAGAGTCAATGACACTAATATCCTTCACATGACCCAGGGAACACTTAACAGACAAAGATTTATTCTTCTTAGAAATAGACCTATAGATTAGATTAGTTCAAATCTAAAGAGTGGTAATGGCATGAGGGTTATCAACAAGAGAGCCTTGGATGGAAGTCTAAAGTGGTGGGTGGAGAGCTTGTTGGTATTTAAACAATTGAAACATGATGGCTTGGTGGAGAATATAGAAGGGCTTCCCTTCCTCCCTTTGCTTCCTAATCTTAAAGGCATTATCTTCCATAGTATGAAGAATGAGATGTTGAAAGGAAATTAACTCCTAATTTCTAAAGTGATTTAGAATTGGAAAATGACAATAATATAGCTCCTAGAAGCAGTCTTCAAGAGTAATGTAGCACATAATCACATAACAAATGCCATCCCATGGTTTTGGAAGATCCTCCCTAGAAAATCCACCATAAAGATGCACACGTTCCTCATTTGGGTAGAAAACGTTCCACAGGCTCACCTCATCTGAGACTTTAGCTTGTTTTCTCCAACTTTGACCCAAAAGAGATAGTCCACCCACTTTAGCTAAATAGGATAAATATATAAATAAAAGGTAATTTAAATAAAAAGATCCTTAATAATAATTAATATCTTAATAAATAGTTACAAAAGTTAGATATGAAAATAAATAATCTTTAAATAAAATATTTTTTGTTTCATTTCTTTTTAAAACTCTGAACATATTTTCTTATTCTTTATTGTATTATAATTGAAAACAAGAAAGATAGTTCTTAATTCAAAGCTTAATTTATTTGTATCTATAATGGTGTGTGTGTATATATATATATATCTGATGAGGATATCTCTCGATATATTTATGTGTATTATAAACCATATATAAGCTAATAGAAATTGAGGCTCAATATGGAGCACACTAAATCAATCTTAATACATCACTATATTATATTAGGATTATGATCTTATTTTGGGTTGTCACTAGGATGATAGATAGGGTTAGAGTTTAGACTAGAGTTAGGGATAGACTTTAGGATTTAGGTTTGGATTATGATTAGGGTTATGATTTTTATTATTAGAGTACACAATTAGTGTTAAGACTATGGTTAAGGTTAGAGTCAAAAATAAAATTATAGTTAGAATTAAATCTAAAATAAGCCCATAATTTGAATTATATTTAGGGTGATAATTAGAAAGGGTATAAGGAGTTATCATTAGATATTAAATCTATCCAATCTAATGTATATTATTTTAGAAGCTTGCTAGGAGCCGAAGCATGTTAACCACATGGAAATTAAAATTCTTAATCCAAAATATAGAAGAAAATAAGTAATATGTGTGATTGTGTTGAATATGCTAAAGTCATTGCACAAAAATTGTTAGAAACTTTATCTGTTTTTATTGGAGCATGGAGGTATCATTGCAACTACATTCCAAGTTCTTCATTTTCTTAATTGTATCTATAAGTTTGGAATTAATGTGTTACAGATTATGATGATATTGGTTACTTTTGGAATCCTAATTTTTTGATACTTGATTAATGTATAGTGACATCAACCATGGTATGAATGGAACTCAAAGGTGAAAAAAGTAGAAAAAATGGTGATGGAATCAAAACAATGAAGTTGAATAAAAGTAAAATTGTAAATTTATTGCACTTTTATTATAATTTTCTTTTTCTTTTTATTTAGGCAAAAGTGGCAAGCCACTATATTATATTAATAAATCTAGTTCAAAAAGGTCAAATAAGAAAGAACCAGTAAGAAAAACTAGCATCGTCCCTTATATTTACTTTGATCATAATTATTGGATTTATAGTTTGGACTCGAAATAGGAGCAAATGTTTTCACAAATGAGAAAATATGCTTCCTCCATTGAGGCATTGACTCATAAACAAGTATTAAGCATATCTCATTTACAAAATCATTTCAATATTTCAAAATAATAAAATAACAAAATTGACACAAAAGTCAAAACATGCTTTTTCGCTGATCCTTCTTCCATGTTGTCACTTCCTTTGAAGACTCCACTTTCAACATCTTTGGAGTCATTGCCATCCATTGGATATTGATCATTTTGAGCACTAATAGAAGCATCACATCCCTAGCTGACAGTTTCAATATTTTTTTTTTGGAGACTAACCAGACCTTTGTCAAATTTGTGAAGAAGAAGCTTGAAATTCAGAGTGTTGCCCTTGCTCCCACAAATTGCACTCTACAACTCCAAGTTTTGTGACTCTCACTAGTTGAATTTGCTCAACTTGGGTGAGAAAATTATTCAAAATTCTTTGAAGATCCAATAATGCAAAGCCCAACTTCTTAACTCTTTCCTCTAGATGGTAGCCAAGCACCCAAGCCGTACTACTTAGTGCCATTTTCATGTGGGGTAGGGTTTCGGTTGTCATAAGATTTTTCCAGTGCTTCAAAAACAACTAAATATTCATGCCTATGTAATAGTGGGTAATGCGAATACAAATATAATAATTGACACAATATACCTAATTTCAAACACTAAAGTCTCTTATTAAAGATTAGTATCAAACATAAAATTGCAAGCTAGTTATCAAATTGTCTTTAACAAACACACCAAACTACAACATAAAGTTTCCCATGCTAATGGGAAAATGACATAAATGATGTCATAGTTTAAAGTCTAGCTCTTAGAAAAGTAAAGTGACATTCTATGGAAATATTTAGATTTCATAGGTATATTTGTAAATCTATCATGTATAAAATGACATGAGAGTAGGTTAACCAAAAGGAAAAGAGGAGTATTTAGTAATTTACTAGGTAGTGTGAAATTAAAAAATATATATCACAAAATATTTAAAATTTATTATAGTAAATGTTAATGAAGTTATTCTTAAATAATATATTTAAAACTTTTTTAAAAATTATTTATATTATTAACTATTCAAGTATATGCTAATTTTATTTTTAAATAAATAAAATATATAGTAAATATAAATGGAAACACATTATTTTTGAGAAAATGATTCTTTGTATATCTATTTCCTTTTTTGTTGATTAAAATTTTAGATTAAATTATAGAATGTCTTGATAAAATATAATAAGATGTTAGAATTAGATCATAGTTAAATTCTATACAAAAAGAGTAAAAAACCTAAATGAGAACTTTTAGAAGCTATACAAATATTCCGAAGAAAAATAATAAGAAGGATATGAAGTTTTTTCAAACAAAAATTGATTCATTCATGAATTATAGAGTTTGAAAATAAAAGGCATTTATTATAGCATTCATGGTTAATAAGTAAAATAAGTATTTTGGTAATTGAGAAGAATAAATTACTAAGAACAAATTACAATAAGCAATATTAATAATTTATTTTTTTAATTAAGAGAAAATATAGGTGTTTGTTTGGTAGACAACCTTATCCAAGATAAGTGTCTATGGGGCAGATTTATTTTGCTACTCTTCTGTCATTTTTCATTGACCGCAGTTTGTTGAACTTTTAATATGTAGGACATTGAAAAATATTCCAGCCACTCAACATGCGCGGAACCATGAGTATGCTTATTACCTGGTGGGAAGAACCAAAGAAAAAAGTCATGACAGGAAGGTTCCCTCCATGTTTCTTTATGGAGATTTCTAACAATCATTGGTGGCCAGCTTAAAAGTAAAACACAACTAGCCATAAGTTGGGCCAATTTGCCTAAAATCTAGGCTTTTAATGACCTATCGATGTAGGGAATTAGAAATATTTGAATAATTTTACCAAAACAAGATGGGCAGATTGCAAAAGATATTCACATTTCTGACAATCTCGAAAAAAAGCTATGAGGTTGATGTGTTCTTGGGATAAAAAGACTAACATAAACCCTTTCTTGTCTAAGCTAATGTTAGCATTTTTCAAAAAGCATGAAAAGGCATTTCACTTTTATTTTGACATTGAAATGATAGTTATTAACTTTTATTGTGGCCAAAAGAAAATAGTGAAAATTTAAGTGGTGGAAATCAATATGATGGTCCTCCAAAAGCTCTAAACAAAACTTATGATTTTCACATTGAGCCTAGCCTCTTTCAAATAGGAAAATTCCTACTGCATAAGATATCAGTATCTCTTTTAAATTGATCTTCATGATACATTGTTGTAATAAAAGTACCAACAATAGCTTTATTCCTCTACTATCAACCATTCTTCAAAAAACCAAATAGCCTTGTTTGTTCATAGATGAATGTCTTTAAAAACTCCCTATAAAGTCTATGCGCTAAACAATGGCAAGAAGAGAAAGTACATAACACTTAGAGACCAAATACAATCCTCATTAATAGTGAGCCAGTAACTTTAACAACTGGAAGATGCATGGATGGGATAAAGAATTAAATACAATAATGGTTGGAAATTTTAATTGATATAATCAACTAATTAACAATAGATTTGTGTCATTCCATTTCAAATAGTCTAACATATTTGTTCAACCACAATAAGCTTATTTTAAAAAAATAGAAGTAAATGATGGTATACACATACATCACACATCTAAACAAAAAAACCCAAAGCCATGTTCAATGTGGATTCTCAAAAAAATAAAGAAATTCTTTACTAAACAAGAAATTCATTGAGATGGATGCAATTTGTAAAATAATCCATTGTCCAAAAAAATGCAAAATTCAATCGTCCGAGTAGATTACTAGTTGGAAATGATGAGAAGAGTGTTACAAGAGTGAGAATTGAATGATTTATCAACCTTTAAACTCAAAGGTAGATAGAAGCAACACTTACTTGATTGCTACCATTGTCTTCAGAAACTTGGTAAACTATGAAAGAGTCTCAAAATAATGAAAAGTGAGAGGATTTTATTACTTTTCACTTTAGCAATCCACCAGCATTTAATACAATTGGATGGTTTTGGAAAGCTGCATTAAATTTGAGTGTTGGTAAAGACACTAGAAAGTTCTTCAACACAACTTAATTAAAAATCTGGAAAGTTCTTTTATTTAATTGAATATCAATTCTTATTAAAGAATTTGTACTGGATATTCATAGATAGTGTCAATGGTTGGTACATAGTTATTTTAATGTTATTACTTGTCATTTTCACAACAGTGGAATACTTTTAAAGCAATTTTTAATTTTTGTGAAAAAAAATTTATTAGTAAGACACTACTACAGCACACATTAGCCAATAAGATTCTAGATAAATAATTTTTTTTGAATTATTAAAAAACAAATAAATTAAAACTATATAGTTGCATAAAGTTTTTGAAAAATAAAATGTTTCGATTGTAGAATCAAATTGGAAGGTTGCATTTCAATAAATGTTATAATAACTTTCTTATGACAAAAACTAATGTTAACACATCTAAGGGATCAAAACATTCAATTTTGTAGAGGAGAGTGTCAAAGGAGGAAGTTATTCTTGTTGGTGTTAGTATTATCAGTAGTTGTTGATAGGCAAAGTACTATTGTGCCACTTTTTGGATTTCTCACGTTAACCAATTATTAAATGAGTTGTATTCTACCAATTAAGTATTATTTTATTTGATATTTTTCTAGAAATATTGTGTTTCTGAAAACTACATGCCAATTTTTTAACAATGTAATTTTAATACATAATTTTTTTGGCTTTTGATTGGATGAATGAATTAGAGTCTTATATGGGGATTTGTGAGTTTGTGATATGATTTTTAAAAAATATTTGAATTCATTTCTATTATCCCTAATTTTCAATGCATGTTTTAACACATTTGTTATTTATTTATCCAAAGTAGGTTAAATTTCTATTTTAAGACTTTAAATATTGTATATAGATTTTAGGATAGAAATTTATGCATTATAATAATATAATGAATAATTTAATCTTTCATACTTCTCTAGAAATATTATAAATTTTTTTATTAATTATAAATAAATATATTGAAAAAAAATGTTTAGTCTAATTATTTATTACAATTCTTAGTTGAGTGTTTTGATTACGTAAAAACAAGTTTTAAAGGTTACAAAGTATCATAGAAATAAGAGCAGAGAAGCTCAAAAAATAGAAGGCTTCATAGCCAAAAAGGAATAGACATGACAAGACTAAAACAAGAGGATAGAAGACAACTATGCATGAAAAGAAACAAAAGGAAAGCAAAAATGACAACCCCAAGATAGCTATAGAGTCTTAAGAAGATTTGTTCCTTGGTCTGCCAAGATGTTCATATTTTCTATGGATGCTTTCATATCATCCAACTTTTTTGCCTCTACATCCTCATTCTTCTTAGAACTAGCCCTTTTGTGCTTGCTTGGGTATTGATCCTCTTTCATAAATTTAGATTCTTGATCTTTACCCTGTTCAAGCTTGTTTAGTAGGGTGTTAAAGTTGTTAGCCATAGTCTTCAAGATAGTGTAGTTCTAATTGGCTAATTTCTTAACCATTTTCTCCAAGTTACTCACTCTAGTATCCAGACCATCCATTCTTTATTGAAGATCTTTTGCCATCTAACCTAAATTTATGTTATTGGTTTCAAGTGGTGGCACACATTTCATGAACTTCTTTACCTCTTTAGTGTTGCCTATAACCTCAAAAAATCTATCAATGTGTCGACCTAGTGTTCTCTTCCCCAGTGTCATCTTGTTGAACTGATCAAAATCCCTTGAGATTTCGTACATTTTTTTCTTTAGAGTGCCAATATCCTTCATCATTATCGCTAGGTTACCAAAGATTCCCATCAAAAAACCCTAGTATTCATTATCCCTGTTATGCTCAAGGTAGTCCTCATGCCTCCTCCTAGTTTGTTCCTATCTGGCTCTGTCTCCTTAATTTTTTTTCAACATCCACATCCTAAGAAAGCACTTATTTCCTTTTCTTTCCACCCTCTTAATTAGGCCCATTCATCATCAGAGGGGACTGAATCACTTTCAACATTCTTCCCATTGTTTCTTGAAACCTTGCCTGATGTTCCTCTCTCTTGAATATCCTCTTCCTGCTCCTCTTCAAAATCAGTATCTTGATTAGAATCAAATTACTTTTCCTTCCTTTTCTTCCTGGACAAGCTCCCTAAATCAAATTTCTTCCTCTTCTTTATTTCAACCTCAACAATTTCATCGTCGGTATCCTCATCAAATTCCTCCTCTGGTTCACCTCCCTTTGTCTCACAATTTAAAGATTTCTTGCTCTGTCGAGGCCTATCCAATTTTTTTGGATTTTAGAAGGTTCATTACTAAAACCGTTAACCTCCCATGACAAGCATGATCATCCACAAGATCATTTTGAATGGCTAAAATAGTATTACCCAAAGATTGTTTGACGTAGAAGGGTAAATTTAGCCTAAGCCTATGCCTAAAATGGTTAACCAACATGAAATGGTGATCGTATATCTTAGTAAAGTGGCCATCTAAAGTAAGATACTCTATCACCACAAACATAAAAAATCTCCAAGGGTGAGAAATGGAGCTAGGGCTAAAGGATGAATTACCAATTTTCATGAGCTTGTTACGCTCCTTAGTTGTTTCTACAAACTCTTCAACCACCTGATCTGAAAGCTTCTTTTCCTAATAGAAGTTAATATCCTTTGTGTCAAGTCTCATTGCTTTGACCATAATATCTTAAAAAACCTCCATCCTCTAATTACCCACCAATATACTCCTGTCTTTCCAAGTTTTTGATGAATTATCAAGCAATGGAAGGGTTAGTACCTTTCAATTTCTCCATTTATCCTATAAAATTCTCTTGGTCAAGAATATCCCAAATCTCACTCTTCTTCTTCCACCTTGAAGCCCCCTAGGTCAATTTTCTTTCTACTTCCTCCCATCTTCTTCATAATAAAACAATAGCTCTCACTTCTCAAAATTACCCACTATAATAAAAGACCGAAGTCAAAATCACAGCCAAGGATTTTAGTGGGAAAAAGAGCCACAATCCATGTGGTAAAGAATGGCAATACACTATCCTTCTCATAATAACCCATCGCTTCTCAATCTTGACCATATCATTATTAATCCTTGATGGCATATTCATCATTAATGAAATTTTTTTGTTTACTTCTAGCCTTGCCATGCTCAATCAATAAAAGCCCCTCAATAGGAATAATATTACTTTGATTCCAAATTAGCTTTTCATCACTCTTGCATGCCACATTAGCTACCCAGTCAGCAACTTGATTAGTTTCTTTATAGTTATGAGTGACAACATATTTTCAAAGGAATTGATAAGATCAATGGCCTTGCTTATAATATTATTAATAGTCCAAAAAGGATTATTAACTTTATTAAGGAAATTTATTATATTAAGGGAGTCTCCCTCAAGCTTGATCTTATTCAAATTCAAACTTTTAGCATAGTTAAGACAATAGAGGGCAACACTTGCTTCCACTACATGGTCAGTTTGAAACCCAATAGGAATGATCATTCCACCCAATCTAACACCATTCATATTCCTAATGATGACACCACAAACTATTGTTCCTGGGTTGCCCTTTGAAGCCCCATTAAAGTTAATCTTATACCAATCCTTTGAAGGATAATCCCATCTTGCCAAATCCTTGAGGTTAGGACCATTTTGTACGAAAATAAGACCATCCAAATTCTAGTTCTCAAACATTGATTCTTCCTAAGAATTCTGAGGTTGGTGCCCTTTTCCACAAGATCTGATATTTTCAAACACCATATTTTTAATCTTCTAGAAAAGATGGCCTGAATTAGTTTTCTTACCCCTAAACACCCTATCATTTTGTTCCTTCCAAATGCCCCAACAAGGAATGAAAGGATGAAATCCCACAACCTCATAACCAAAGTATTAGTAAAGCAAGACTTTTAACCATTTAAAAAATCTTGAATACTAAGGGGGAAAACCCAGGTGATATTAATGTAATAACCCCAATAGGTTATAACTTCGTCAAACAAAAAGTCTTCTCTAATTCACTTGTTTGACATTTCGTCAAACAATTTGAAAGAAATATATATATATATTGCATATCTAAATTCCAATTGCTTTCTAAGTGCTAAAATTTAATAAAAATACTTGCAAAGAACACACCAAAAATCTAACAATGAAGATGCAATTGTTTTTGTATAATACTGATTACAAATAGGAAAATATGTATCTATATCAATCAGACATTAGGGCAACAAATTTTGATAAAACTTTGATATAAATCAGATTACAACAAATTTTACAAACCCTACCAATGCCCTAAATATTACCTCTCAAATAATGCAAAATATAGTAGATAAAACCTAGAATTCCCCCAAAATATGAATTTTCCTATAGAAATTTACTATAGAAAAGTTACTATAGCAGCAATATTGTAGCACCATCACTGTAGTAGTGGTATTGTAGCAACAATATTGTAGCAAAGTTCCTATAGAAATATCCAACTTATTCCTTCTCCACAAATTTGGCCCTAGGCCAAAAATTTGGCACAATGAAAAGACTAATTTGTCTTCGCGAATAGTCACAACCCTTTAGAAGCTACTTCACTAAATCAATAATGCAAATCAATGGGAGTGTTCATTCTCAATGATCAATCCAACACTACAGAAACCCTTGGCTCCACAAGCTATGCGGAAGAGTAGATTTATACACATTTGATGCCCAACAATAAACTTGCCCTCTCTATTTATTGTTTTCCTCCAATAGATGGACCTCCTTCTTGAAAAAATAAAATATTGTTAAATTCCTCATAGAAGATTCTCTTAATTTATTTATTTAACTTTAGTTAGTTTTAATTAAATTAATTAAATATAAAGTCACCTTTTAGTTTTATTTTATTTAATGACTTTATAAGAAATAAATTTAATCAATTTCTCCTTATTTCTCCACTTAGCCTTCAAAGAATTTAAAGGCTAAGAACTCCACTAAGATGCTAAAAGGACGGGGACATTATAGTCTACACCTCTTAAAATTGCTTGGCCCCAAGCAATGTCAACTCTGGATGCTACAAAATTTCTTCACTCTCCCAAGTGGCATCCTCTACTAGCAGGTCCTTCTACTTCACCAAGTACTCCCTCATAGTATGTCTCCTCAAATTTCTCTCCCTAAACTCAATGATAGACTTTGGTACTAAAACCAATTTCTCCTCATTGTCCAAGGGTGAAAGCACTGTAGAAGGAACAATTTGGTGTCCTAATGCCTTTTTGAGACATGACACATGAAAGATATTATGGACTCTATTCTTTGCCAAAAAATCCAACTCATAAGCCACCTCTCCAACTCTCTTGATCACCCTGAAAAGCCCATAATAATGTGGCTTAAGTTTTTCAGCATGACTCTTCTTGAGAGTGGACTAGTAGTAAGGCTAGAGCATCAAATATACCATATCACCTAACTCAATAGCCCGCTCAGTCCTCTTTTGATTAGCATATTGTTTCTAATTATTTTTTTCCTTAGTGATATTGTCCTTAAAGCCTTCATAATGTCTTGGCTCTCCTATAATAAGTCTCCAGTACTGGGCACTCTACTATCTGATAGCAACAAATCCATGAAACTAGGTGCTTCATATCCATATAATACCATGAAGGGTGGCATCTGGATAGACATGTGATAAGTAGAATTATAACAATATTCACATAGATATATCCACTTAACTCAAGCCTTCTATTGCCCTACTATGTAATTCCTAAGGTATCCTTCCACCCATTTTTTCACTATCTTTGTTTGACCATCTATTTGGAGGGTGGTAACTAGTACTTGGAGTGAGCTCTATCCTACACAATCTAAACAACTCCTACTAGAAGTGACTCATAAACTTGCTATCCCTATCACTGACAGTGCTCCTAGGTAAACCATGCAACCTAAATTTATCTTTGAAGAATAAATATGCCACCTATGTAGTAGTGTATGTAGTGTTGTAATTGACCCGTACCAATAGGCCACTAAATAAAACCCTAAATTTAATACACTGCTAAAATATATTGCTTAAATAAAAGAAATAATAGTGCCAATGTATTCATTCAATCAAAACCAAATGTTTTTACAAATGATACGCAAGATTTCAGCACCAAAACATTATGACATAGCACATTACAAAGAAAACCTAACTAGCTATATGCAATTGAGAACTTGTTGCAACTACAAATTGAAATGAAGAACCTAGATTGATCAAATGGTGGAGGCTGAATGCTGAAGATGATATGGTGAAAGTGCAACTCCATTGGAAACTCCAAACTAGAAATTAAGCACAAGTGAAAGGACTGAAATATCCTTCCCATAGTTGCAATAATTCATGTGATCTTTCACACCCTCGAAATTGCGTACCAATTAAGAGTTTTCATTCTCAATGGCCAATTGTGACTACTTGCAAAAACCCTAGGCTCCACAATGCACATTAGCAAAAATTCAATAATAAAACTTGATGATAGGAAATGAGCCCTCAATGCCTGTTTATTCTTTTTTCCTTGATAGGTTGGCCTCCTTTCTAATTTTTCTCCACTTCTTCCAACAACCTCTAGAAGATTTTTTTAATTTAATTTATAAAGTTACCTTGTAATATATTTTTTTTTAATTGATAACTTTATAATTAACTCCTCCAAAAAAATGGGACATTATAGGTTCGCCCCTCCTAAAATTGCTTGGCCTCAAGAAATCATAATGCCAGATGCTGCAAAATAACTTCTCCCTCCCAAGTAGCATCTTCAATAGGTAAATCTTTCCACTTCACTAGATACTCTTTGATTACTCTCCTATGAAGCTTCTTCTCTCTATTATCCAGAATGGATTATGGCACTAAGATCAATTTCCCCTCATCATCTAAGGGAGGTAATACTGCAGAAGGCATCACATTCTGACTCAACGCCCTTTTGAGGTATGATACATGAAACACATTGTGCACTCTACTATCTGTGGGAAGCTCCAACTCATAAGCCACCTCACTAACTCATTTGATGATCTTGAATGGTCCATAATAGCATGGCTTGAGTTTATCTGTACCACTCTTCTTGAGAGTAGACTACTTAGATGGCTGCAACATGAGGTAAACCATATCATTTACCTCAAAACTATGCTTAGTCCTCTTCTTGTCTGCATACTATTTTTGCTAGTTCTGAGCTCTAGGAATGTTGTCTCTGAGAGTAGCAACTATATCCTTACTTTCCTATATTAGTCCACCTGCACGGGGTACTCGACTATCTCCCAACAACAAATCTAAGAAACTAGGTGGCTCATAATTGTAAAGTGCCATGAAGGGTGTCATTTGTATAGTCATATGATATGTAGTATTGTAACAATACTCACAGAGATATATCCATCTAACCCAAGCTCGTTGTTGATCTACCACATAATTCCTCAAATACCCTTCCATCCATTTGTTTACAATCTCTATTTGACCATCAGTCTATGGGTGATAATTGGTACTAGGTGTAAGCTCAATGCCACACAACTGAAATATCTCCTACCAAAAGTGACTCATGAAGTGGCTGTCCCTATCACTCAAAATGCTCCGAGGCAAACTATGTAATCTAAAAATATCCTTGAAGAAGACCTCTACCACCTGATTTGTTGACTATGTAGTAGTGATTGGGAAGAAGTGAGCATATTTTGTCAGCCTATCCACCACCACATAGATACAATCATGCCCCTAGGCCCTAGGCAAGCCTGTAATAGAATCCATAGAGATGCACTCCCACTTCCTGTTAGGAATAGGAAGTGGCTATAGGAGCCCTACTAGATAAGTGTGCTCTTGTTTGTTCTATTGGAAAACATGACACATACACATATTGAAAAATATCAGCCTTAAGTCCCTTCCAAGTGAACCGTTCCCGTACTAACCTATAAGTCTTAAAATACCCAGGATGGCCTACTATAGGTGAATTAAGGAATGCTCTCAAAATCAATTGCTTCACTTTCGATCCTGGGACTAAGTGAATCCTATTCTTGTAAATGATCAAATCATCTATTAGAGTGTATCTGGTGTCGATTGTTGTCCCCTCCACTATACCAAAGGTCCACATGTCTTTGGCATATTCTGCTACAATCAAGTGTCGCCAATCCTCTGATATCTAAATTATAGACGTGAGGTGTGGCCTACAAGATAAAGCATCTACAACAATATTCGGTGTCCCCTTAACATATGTGATATGAAAATCATATGCCTGTAACTTACTCACCCACTTCTGTTGATGATCATTCAGGTCCTGCTATCCCAAAAAGTGCTTCAAACTATTATGATCAATTTTATCAAAAAAGTTCCTGCCCACAAGATACTATTTGAATTTGGCCAAGGCATGCATCATGGCCAAAATCTCCTTATCATATATGTTGAATGATCTCTTAGCCCCTTTGAGTTTCCTACTCTCATAAGCTATAGCATGATTGTCCTGCATGAGTACAACACCAAATCCCTCTCCAAAAGCATCACATTGAAGCTCAAATGGCTTTGTGAAATAAGGTAATGCTAATACTGGGCATGTAGTCATTATTTCATTGAATTGCATAAAACACTCCTATGCCTCCTGAGTCCACACAAATGCCCCTTTCTTCAGCAAATTTGTCATGGGCGTTGAATGTTGTGAGTAGCCACTAACAAACCTATGATAGAATCTACATAGACCAAGGAACCCTCTTAACTATGTAAGGTTCTCTGGTGGTGTCCAATCAACAATAGCATGAACCTTTTTAGGATCCAGTCACACTCCTGCATTAATGATGTGTCCAGGATACAACAATTCTGTCATCCCCAAATCACATTTGGACTCCTTGGCATACAAGGACTTGCTCTATAAAATGCTTAATACTATCTCCAAGTGCTCGAAATGTTCCTGCCATGTCCTGCTATAGATCAAAATATCATCAAAGAACACTAGCACAAATTTCCTCAACTAATGGTGGAAGACCTTGTTTATAGTGGACTGAAAAGTCACCGATGCATTAGTCAAACCAAAAGGCATGACTACAAACTTGAAATTCCCGTAATGACATCTAAAAGCAATTTTTTCAATATCCTACTCTCAAACTCTGATCTAGTGATAGCCTGACCTCAAATCATTTTTTGTGAAATAACAAGCCCCATGTAATTTGTCTATCAGCTCATCGATGTGTAGGATGGGATACTTTTTCTTTATAGTTCCCTTATTCAACACCATGTAATAAATACACATTCATAGAGTACCATCCTTCTTTTTTACCAAAACAACAGAAGATGTAAAGGTTGACTTACTTGGTCTAATGTGTCCCATTGCTAGCAACTCGTAATGGTCCTCTCGATCTCATCTTTGAGTTTTTTTGGGTACCAGTATGGTGTGATCATGATAGGCTTAGCAGCTTCCTCCAACTTCATAATGTGCTTAATACCTCTTTCTAGTGGCCTACTTGGTGGAATCTCACTGAATACCTTCCCATACTTGATTCTCAATTTCTAAATATCTGGATGATATTCAATCTTATGTTTCCCCTCTTGGGTAGGCATCAAAGCACATATTTTTGCCCACTCTATACTATTATGTTTGGCTAATCTCTCCAATGACCTAAATGAGATAGTCCTGACATCACCATTACAGATAGCCTTCAGCACATGAGTCCTGCCATCCACCACAAATCGTATCTCCATATCCTCCAATCTCAGGGTAACCTCCTTCAAAGAATGTAGCAATTGCATCCCAAGTACTATGTCCATGTCACCCATGTTGACCACATGATAGTCTACCTTAAACTCATAGTTTTTCAGGTGCAAAGGTAGATCTCACACCATCCTATCACAACATAGAGTATATCCATCAGCTACCTTAACTCTTAGTCCCTCAAACTCCTTAATAATGAGTCCAAACCTCTCCACAAGTTGTGCATCAATAAAATTATGTGTCGCACCTGTATCCAATAGAGTAATAATCTTTTGTCTTGCCAAGACTCCTCAAAATCTAAAAGCTCCCTCTCTTTGAATACCAGACAAACGTGCCTCCTGTAAATGTATCTATGGAGCCTCTTTCTTCTCAGCACTATCTACCTCTTGTTCACCGTCTTCCTCATCAGGATCCTCATCATGGTGCTTTGAGATGTCTGAATCTGAACCTTCGTAATAAGCCCACATCACCCACTTAGCCTTCCCCTTAGGCTTCTTAGGACAATCATGACCAAACTCATAGGGACCTTTGCAAAAAAAGTATAGCTTCTTCCTACATAGGTCATTAAGTGTTTCCTTATCCCAAGGTGCAGCTGGCTTGTCTTTTGAGTCACTAACCTTCTCTTTACCCTTGCTGAATTACCCTTTGTTATCTCTAAATGATGAAGAACTCTTTGAACTAAACTGGTTTGCTAGAGTTGCAAGTTCCATACTGCGGGCTTTCTTCATGGCTTCCTGTAATGTTGGAGGATCAAAGGCCTTTACCCACCCCTTGAGTGGTTCAGTTAATCCCTCTATGAATAAAATGACTAGCCTCCTTTCTGAAATGTCAGGCACCATCACTGAAAGCTTCTAGAAGTCATTGATAAATTGTTCTAAGCCTCTTGACTATCTAAACTGGGCTAACTCCCAGAAATAAACTTCAAGAATTTTTTTATCAAACCTTTCTATCAATCTATCCACAAACTCCTGATAAGTGGTTACTTGATCGTGTTGCAATGTTATCATGCCATGTGTCCACCAATCATGTGTTGCCCTATCTAAGTGTAAAGTGGCATACTTGAGCACTTCAAATTTTGTCATCATCTTCAAAGATAGGAAAGTATCCACCTTATGAATCCAAGCATGAGAAGTCATTTTTCAACTGCCATCAAATGTGGGTAATACCAACTTGTTGGTGACCTATTACAACTCACTGTGTTTATCTACTTGCTTCTGCCTAGTAGCTCTATAGTTTAGGTACCTGTCAAATGTCCATCCACCTTGTACATATTTTGGTAATGAATCCCACTCATTCCTTGCTTGTTGGAGTTCATCTAGAATATCTGTTACCATAGCATTAGGTGTGCGTGTTGGAGTTTCTTCTCTGAATGTAGGACGTGTGGGTTTGTCAGCTATTCCAGACTGTGTCCTATGTTGTGATCGTACTATGCTCCTGTCATCTTGGTCATTATTATGATTATTCCTCCTATTTTTTGCAATCAAATGTTGCATCATAACCATCATTGCCTGTGTACTTGCATCTACTGACTGTAGAAGCCTCTCCTATTGCTGTAAAGTCTCATCATCTCGCAAACTTCTAGATGGGCTTTGAGAATGTTTCTCATCCATATTCTCAATTATTTTGGTTCTTTTGTAAATTAAATTAAATGATGGATAGGTAACCCTATTAGGCTGGTAGAAAACCACTCTAATACCACTGTAATGATCCATACCAATAGGCCACTAAAAAAAACCCTAAATTTAATACACTTCTAAATATATTGCTAAAATAAAAGAAATAATAGTGCCAATGTATTCATTCAATCAAAACCAAATGTTTGTACAAATGATATGGAAAATCTCAGCACCAAAATATTATGACATAGTACATTACAGAGAAACCCTAACTGGCTATATACAATTGAGAACTTGTTGCAACTAAAGATTGAAATGAAGAAGCTGGATTGATCAAATGGTGGAGACTAAATGCTGAAGATGATATGGTGAAAGTGCAACTCCACAGAAAACTCCAAACCAACAATTAAGCACAAGTGAAAGGACTGAAATATCCTTCCACAGTTGCAATAATTTAGGTGATCTTTCACACCCTCAAAATTGCATACCAATTGAGAGTTTTCATTCTGAATGGCCAATTATGATTACTTGCAAAAACCCTAGGCTCCACAATGCACATCAGCAAAAATTCAATAATAAAACTTGATGATGGGCAATGAGCCCTCAATGCCTATTTATTCTTTTTTCCTTGATAGGTTGACCTCCTTTTAAATTTTTCTCCGCTTCTTCTAGCAACCTCTAGAAGATTTTTTTAATTTAATTTATAAAGTTACCTTTTAATATATATATTTTTAATTGATAACTTTATAATTAACTCCTCCAAAAAAAAGGGACATTTAAAGTGTTGATTGGGAAGAAGTGGGAAAACTTTGTAAGACGATCAACAAAAACATATATATAGTCTCTACTCTGGGCTCTTGGTAGTCCTATGATGAAGTCCATGGATAAACACACCCACTTCCTTTCAGGAATCCAAAGTGGCTTAAGTAAGTTTCATTATTTATTCTGCTAGCAAGTAGGACACTCTCTAACATATTGTAACACCTCATCTTTGAGCCCTTTCCAAGAAAAATGCTCATGAATCTACTAGTAGGTTTGTAAAAATAGGAATGTCCTACCATAGGTGGGTCATGATAAACTCTCAACACCATCCTCCTCACATTTGACCCTAGCACCAAATAAATGCACCCTAAATGTAAATGATGATCTTATTCACAAGGGTGAAATCACTATTCTGGATCAATCCATCTATGAATCTTGATGCCCATGTATCCTTTGCATACTCTATAAGGATCAAATGTCTCCAATCCTCTGATATATTATTCATCAAGCTCAAGTGGGGTCTTTGTGACAAGGCATATAATACTACATTCTATGACCCCTTGAAATAGGTAGTATCAAAATCATAGGCATGTAATTTACTTACCCATTTTTGTTTCCTTTCATTAAGATCTTGTTGCCCTAGGAAATGTGTTAGGCTATTGTGGTCAATTTTTATGTTGAATTTTCTACCCATTAAATATTGCTTGAATTTGGCCAATGTATGCTTTATGACCAACATTTCCTTATCATAGATGTTGAAGCTCCTCTTAGGCCCTTGAGCTTCCTACTCTTAGAAGCAATCAGGTGCTTGTCCTAATAAGCACCACTCCAAAATATTTGCTAGATGCATCACAGTGCAACTCGAGAGGTTTGTTAAAAAATGATAATGGTAGCACTAGACAAGAACTCATCAACTGCAATTTATCAAAACACTCTTGTGCCTAAAGATTTTATAAGAAATCCCCCTTTCTCATCAAGTATGTCACGGGTGTTGCATGCCTAGAATATCCACTAACAAACCTCCTGTAGAACCCACACAACCACAAAAATCCTTTCAACTATGTCAGGTTCACTAGAGTAGGCAACTCAATAATAGCACAAATCTTTTTAGGATTTCATGCGTACTCCCTAAGCACTGATAATGTGACTAGATATAATAACTCTAATAATCCCAAATCACATTTGGACTCCTTTGCATACAAGGACTCCTTGCTCAGAATGCTCAACACAGTATTTAAGTTTCACGCATGCTCATCCCATGTCCTACTATACACCAAGATGTCATCAAAGAAGACTAACACACATTTTCTCAACTGATGCTGAAAAACCTTGTTCATTGTGAACTTAAAATAGTTGGAGCATTAGTTAGCCCAAATGGCATAACTACAAACTCAAAATGGCCACAACAACATCTAAAATTCATCTTCTCTATATCCTTCTCCCAGACTTAGATTTGATCATAACTTGATCTCAAATCAATTTTGGAGAAGAAACATGGTCAATCTAGCTCATCTAATAACTAATCAATCTGTGGGATGGGGTACCTATTTTTGATAGTCTTCCTGTTCAACACCCTATAATCTATGCACATCCTAAGAGGTCCATCCTTCTTCTTCACCAAAACCACAGAATAAGAGAAAGGTGACTTACTTGGTCTATTCTACCACATAGCAAGTAGTTCTTTAATGGTTTTCTTGATCCCATCCTTCAATCTCTTTGGATGCCTTTATGTTGTGATCATGATGGGTTTACCACCCTCCTCTAACTCAATAATATGCTCAATACCTCTATTTGGAGGTCTACCTGGTGGTATTTCACTAAAAACCTTGTACTACTTGATTCTCAATTCTTGTATGTCCAAGTGATATTTTGATTTTTGTTGTCCCTATGATGCAAATAAAGTGCAATGGATTGTCCACTCAACTTGGTCATGTCTCAACAAGTTCTTCATGCATCTACAAGACATCATCATAAATCCACTATCATGAATGAACTTAAGTATATGGATCTTCCCTTCTGATTGAAACTACATCTCCATATCTCTCAAATTAAGAGTGAACTCCCCTATATCATGTAACCAAGTCATGCCAATAAATAAATCTACATCACCCATGATAACAACATAAAAATATTGGTCTTCCCTTTTGACTAAAACTTCATCTCCATATCTCTCAAATTGAGAGTGAACTCACCTATATCATGTAACCAAGTCATGCCAAGAACTAAATCTGTATCACCTATGTTAACAACATAAAAATATGGTTCTTCCCTTCTAACTTAAACCTCATCTCCATATCTCTCAAATTGAGAGTGAACTCGCCTATATCATGTACCCAAGTCATGCCAAGAACTAAATCTATATCACCTATGTTAACAACATAAAAATCTTCTTTGAAATCAAAGTTGTTGATGTTTAGGGGAGGACTAGTAATCTTCCTGCCATATTTGAGGATGTAGCCATTAGCTACCCTCACTCTCAGACCCTCAAATTGCTCTATGTAAATCCCATGCCTCTCAATCAATCTGGAATCAATAAAATTATGAGTAGCACCTATATTAAGAAAAGTAATAACTCCCTAACCAGCTAATACCCCTCTATTCCTAAATGATCCCTCTTGTTGTACACTAGTGAGATGGGCCTCCTTAAGTCTATCTTCAGTCTTCTCATCACCTATATCATATGTGCCTTCCTTTTCTTCAAGCGATTCCTCATTTTTTAGATTGTTGGTTTGGACTTTCAAAATCAAAATCCTCATAATAAGCCTGCATAACCTTGTTTCCTTTCCCCTTTGACCTCAAAAGATAGTTGCAGTTCATGTCATAAGTTCCTTTGCAATAAAAATAGAGTTTTTTCTTCCTTAAATCATTCAATGTCTCTTTATCCAAAGGAGCAAATGATTTATCTTTATTTTCAGCCTTTGTTTCATTCCTCTCAATTTTCTTGAAGAATGGTTTATCTTTGCTAGATGATGCACCCTTTAGCTAGAATTTATTTACTGGGGTTTCTTGTTCCATACTTCTAGCCTTCTTAATCACTTCTTGCAAATTGAATGGATCAAAGGCTTTTACTGAACCCTTCAATGGTTTGGATAATCACTTAGTGAACAAAACAATCAATCTCCTATTTGATATATCTGGCACCATAACTAATAGCCTCTAAAAGTCACTAATGAAATACTCCAACCCACTTGTTTGTTTCAACTAGGTCAACTCCTTGAAGTAGACTTTTGGATCCTTCTTACCAAATATATCTACCAACTTTTCTATGAAGTCCTAAAATGAAGTCACTTGGTTACACTGAAGGGTAACCATCCCATGGTAGCACCAATCATGTGCCTCACTCTAAATTTAGTGTGGCATATTTTATTGCCTCTACTTCTATCATAGGTCTCAATGCTAAGAAGGTGTCAAGCTTTTGAATCCAAGCTTGAGTTGTCAATTTGCTACTCTCATCAAATGTAGTCAAGGAAAGCTTCCTTGTAGCCCACTTTAATTCATTATCCTCGCCATGAGGTCTCATATCTATCTAACAACATGGTAGTGTTCTCTTTCTCTGGTTCACAAACCTCTCAAAAGTCATTCTCTCTCATACTTGTAGTGCCAAAAATTCCTATTCATCATTAATGGCCATAACGATATCTGCAAATGTCTCATCCTTAGCTTCCTTTGTTGGCTCTTGTACTAGTTCCTCTCTAACAAAGGTAGGACATGTGGGCCTATCTATTATTCTAGAAAGAGTTCTATGAGTTGTAGGTGATCCTAGTGCACTCATGTTATCCCCTTCTTTGATTCCATCTATCCTATGGGTTCATGTGCAAAACCATGGTGCTGAGTGCTTGGAAAGCCCAAGCCAGCCACTCTTGTCCTGTAACCATTGCTCTAAAAAATTCTCTTATTTCGTAATCCTCATTCCTAATGTCTCTGGGTGGGCTACCCTCATGCCTATCACCCATGGTGTCTGGTTGCCTATTAAAATCTTGTTCCCTATCAAACAAATCTCACCTTTGAGTGTAAAATTTGCAAGAGTCAATCCCAGGTGGATGTATGTGATTGCTAAACCCTTAAGATGGCATCATTTAGCTCTAATACAAATGTAATAACCCCAATAGGTTATAACTTCATCAAACACCAAGTCTCCTTGAATTCACTTGTTTGACATTTCATCAAACTCTTTGCGAGCAAGTGATATATTGCATATCTAAATTTTGATTGCTTTCTAAATGCTAGACTTTAACAAATATGCTTTCAAGAACACACCAAACATCTAACAATGAAGATGAATTTTTTTTTTGTATAATACTGATTACAAATAGGAAAATATGCATCTACATCAATAAGACATTAGGGCAAAAAATTCTAATAAAATTTTAATATAAATCATATTACAAAAAATTCTACAAACCCTACCAATGCCCTAAATATTTACTCTCAAACAATGCAAATTGTAGTAGATAAAAACTTGGAATTGCTCCCAAACTATGAATTTTCTTGTAGCAATGACACTATAGCAATGTCACTATGGTAGTGGTACTAGAGCAAAATCACTGTAGCAATAGTATTATAGTAGCATCACTATAGCAGTGGTACTATAGCAAAGTCACTATAGCAACAATACTATAGCAAAGTTTCTATAGCAATATCCAACTTATTCCTTATCCATAAATCTCACCCTAGGCCACAAATTTGGCACAATGAAAAGACTAATTTATCTTCTCCAATAGTCGCAACCCTTCGAAGGATATTTCACCACCTTTGTTATTCAAATCAATGGGAATGTTCATTCCCAACAATCAATGTAACAACTGTAGAGAGCCTTGGCTCCACAAGCTATCCAAAAGAGTAGATGACAACACATTCAATGCCAAACAATGAAGTTGCCCACCCTATTTATTCTTTTCCTCCAATAGATGGACATCATTCGAGAAGAAAAATAATAATATTAAATTCCTCTTAGAAGATTCTCTTACTTTTAATTAAATTAATTAAATATAAAGTCATCTTTTAGTTTTAATTTTTTTAATGACTTTATAAGAAATTAATTTAATTTATTCCTCCTTATTTCTCCACTTAGCCTTTAAATAATGTAAAGGCTAAGAGCTTCACTTAGGTGCTAAAAAGATGGGGACATTACAATTAAAAAAGCCATAAACCTTTTCCCATAATCTTCTAGAATAAGAACAATAAATAGTCATATGTTTAACTAATTCATTAGCTTCCTTACAAAGAGAACATCTATTTACAATGTTAAACCCTCTCTTCAACAAATTGTCTGTTTTCATAATTTTATCCTGCAAAAGAATTCAAAAAAATATGTTAACTTTGGGAGTCATACCTTTAAACCAAGCTTTGGCCTAGCAAGGCTCTTGATGCTCTTCAAAAGCATTAGCATACACTAAAGACACATAAAATAACCCACTAGGATTATATTTCCATATCAGAGCATCCACCTCTTGGCTTAAAAAGACAACATTTAGAATCTTGTTGAGATCATTAAGTTTCTTATCCACTCTATTGAGGTTAACCAAATGATTCTCCTCCCAATAGTCCCCAACAAAAATCCCAAAGAGATTCTTGCACTATTCTATAAAGCCATTCTATCTTTAATTAGAACTGAGGGAGTGATCAAGAATCCAAATATCATCCCAAAAAAGAGTAGTCCTCCCATTTCCCAGCTTCCATCATACCCCTTTATTGATAATCTACTTATTTTTCAATGCATGTTTCCAAATCATTGAACCCCTTTGTAAAGTCTCAATGTTAAGGAGGAGATTAAGATCTTGATTCTCCCTATTATATTTATCATCCCAAATATCTCTCCACTTCTCCTTCCTCTTTATTCCATCTCCATATAAACTTGGAAAGCAAAGAATCATTCATAGAAGCAACTCTTCTAAGACCAAGGCCACCTTTATTGAAAGGCATGAAAATTTTCTCCCATGCAATCAAAGCCAATCTTTTCTTATTTTCCATACCCATCCATAAGAAAAGTTTATGAATTTTCTCAATTTCAAAAGCAAACTTTCTAGGGATCTTAAAACCACTCAAAGCATACAATGAAACATTATGTAAGGTGCATTTGAGAACAATAACCTTACCAGCCTAGCTAAGGAGGGACCCTTTCCACCTAGCTAACTTTAAATAGATTTTAACAATCAGTGGAGACAAACAGGTAAACTGAGATAAGAGCCCGGTAAAGTAAAAATATCACAACCAATAATTATTTTAACTTTATTCTGCCTATTATCATTAACATTGATGAAATATATCACACTTTTTTTCCAATTGATAATTTGTCTAGATGCTTACCCATAATCCTCAAGAGATTTCTTGATATTCCTTAGACTCCTAATAGAAGCTTATCCCATCATAATAGAGTCATCCACAATTATCAATGGGAACAATTTAGGTCTTTAGATGAAGGTTTGAGCCTAGCAAAATCAACCACAGACACCATTTTCTCCACAAATCTACGTAAGCGTTCAGCCATGAGAATGAAGAGGATAGGAAAAAGCAAATCCCCTTGCCTTAAACCATGAGAAGCTCAAAATAAAGAAGCCAGAGAACCATTTTCAAGAACATAGAAGGTGGCAGAGGAAACTAGCATAAGGACCAACTCCAAGAAACTCTTATTAAAACCAAAAGCTTCTAGCCCTCTTTGTAAAAAAATCCAATCCACCCTATAATAAGCTTTAGATAAATCAAGTTTAAGAAGGAACCCCCATCTCTTGGACATAGTAAGGGAATGAATATTCTCATGCACTGAGATGATAGAATCTAAAATTTGTTTGCTAGGAACAAAACCATTTTGCTATCTGGAAATTAGATTAGGAAGAAAAGATAAATTTTGAGTGTTAGTACTTTAGAGATAACTTTATAAAAAGAGTTGCAATGACTGATTGATCTAAATTGATCCATGTAATCAACATAGGCCTTTTAGGAATCAAAGCAAGGAAAGTACCATTTAGTTCCTTGAGAATTTTCCTTGATCCAAAGAACTCCTTAACCCCATTACAAACATCTTCTTGGATGATACACCAATACTTGTGGAAAAAAAGGAAAGGGAAGCCATCTAGACCTAGAGCCTTGTCTCCATCAAAGGAGAAGACAAATTTGGTAATTTTGTCATTAGATATAATAATAGTGAGGATTTTAAACTAATCCTCTAAAATTCATTTTGGGATACAATCAAGAAATATTTTCTGCTTATCTTTATCAAGATTGGGATCACCTTTTAGTAAACTACTAAAAAAATCCATGGCTTCCCTTTTTATAATCTCCTCATCCTCAATAACAACCCCATTAGCAATAAGTATGAAAATTCTATTAGCTATTTTATGCTACAAGTTAGTCATGTGAAAATACTTAATATTTTGATATCCTTCCTTCAAAAAAACCTTTTTAGACCGCTATCTCCAATACACCTCCTCCTTAGTGATAATATCATGTAACTTAGTCAATTTCAAGCTCTCCTCCTCCTTGGAAACCATCCCATACCATTCAACCTGAATAATGTCTTGAATCTCTTTAATTTCCTTAATAACCTTCCTTTTATTGTCAAAGATCTTCCCAAAGATATCCTTATTCAATCTTTTCATATTCCTTTTAACATTTTTCAACTAATTAGCAAGTTTGAACATGGTTGTACCATCCACTTGAATACTCCACCAATCCTTTACAAGATTTCATAGCCTAAGATGAAGAGCCCACATTTTTTCAAACCTAAAGGGATAGTTCTTCTTAAAAGTTAAGGATCAACCACAAGAAAAATGGGGTAGCGATCTAATCCAACTCGAGCCTAAGTAGAAAGAGAACATTTATATTTCAAAAACTAGTCACTACTAATAAGGGCTTTATCCAATCTGACTTGGATAAGATCCTTTTGAAATCTTCTATTGGTCCAAGTATAATCAACCCCATGCTAATCCATATCATGCAAGAAATGACTATCAATAAAATCAATCAACTCCAATATGTTGTCTAAGTTAGTTTGACTTCCTCCCATCTTCTCATTATCCTTCAAAGGAGTGTTAAAATCCCCATAATGATTTAGTTTTCATCTTAAAAAAAAAATTTTGTGATTGGTAAGGGCTTCCCAAAGTTCTTTTCTACCCCATTTGGAATTGGTGGCATAAACATTAGTGAGCACCAAAGCAAATCCATCCTTAGAATTGGAAAATCTAATGCTCATCATATTTCTATTCTAAGAGATAAATTCCACATTAATACATTCATCATTCTAGTAAACCACATACCACCTAAGGCCCCATCAGAATCACTCCCAATAATCTTACCTCCCAAAAAAACCAAAAGACCCTCAAATTTATCCTTTAACAATTTTGTTTCTTGAATATGAATAATATCCGACTTATCCTCCCTAATCATATTTTTAACTATATCTTTCTTGTGAGGATTATTTAATCCTCTGATATTTCATGATATAAAATTCATTTCTTATGGAAAGATTTTGAATCTAAGATAATCCTTTGACTACCATCTGTTATACTTCAATTAGTCTCCACTAGCTTTGATACCTTTCCCAGATAGTGTTGGAGGTAAACAATAGTCCCTAGCCTTGTTGCTCTTAAGATCACCTTTTTTTAATGCTCTTTCGAACTCTTAAGATTACCTTTTTAATTCTTAGTTGAGTGTTATTCCATTCAATTTTTTTATAATTAGTGATATTGTGAAGAAAAAAAATGTATTTCACTTATATCATATGCATTACAATGTGTGATTCTTGTGTGAGTTAATGTGTTGGTTATACAAATAGATACTTCTTAAACGTGTTTGAAAAAATATTTTAAAAATATTGCAATTACAAAGAAGACTACTTTCTCACCTAAAAAATATATTGAATATAATTTAAAAAATATATATAACTAAACATTAATATATTTCGTTAATATAATAAATACATAATAAAATTACAGCTATAATTAAAACTAATACTACTAAAGGCAAGTACTAAGCCACTAAGTGACACTTGTTATTATTTGTCTTTTGTTTGAAAAAGGGTCGTAACAAAGAACAACTTAGGGCTCAAGCAAACATGAACCAAAAGACCTCTACTTGTAGCTTACCTCTACATTGTGAGGTCATCCCCAAAAAGATAAACATTTTGATCTAGAGATATGAACAAGTAAGACCGAGAATGGCGGTCGTTATTCCCAATGGGATTTGAACCTTGATGACAATAATAACAGCACACAAATTTAACATCACAACATATTGATAAATAGAACATTACTAAATTATAATAATTTCAAAACAAAAATTAATTTTGACAATATATAATAACTCATTAAAGTTATTCTCTATCAAATTTACCTGCATTTATTTACAAAGTATTGAATGTTTCCTACAAATATGAATTTTGGCCTTCTACACCTTGATACAATTTTTTTGTGCATAATTCAAATGCATCTTTATTAAATGTTGATAATTTTGTGAAGAATCCAATTGTATCTTTGTTAAATGTTTGTGAATTTATGAAAAATCACTTGTATCTTCGTTAAATGTTTTTGAATCTTTGAAGAATTCAGCTGCATATTTATTATAAATTTATAAATAATTACTTTGTGAAGAATTTTGTTGTATCTTTGTTAAATGTTCATAGGTTTGTTAAAATTTCAGCCATATATTTGTTAAATGTCAATGAATTTGTTTATAAATATGTGAAAAAATTAGTTGCATCTTCCTTAAATGTTTTTGAATTTGTGAAAATACCAACTACATTTTTATTAAATGTTACTAAATTTATAAATATTTAATTTGTGAGGAATTTAGGTGCATCTTCATTAAATGTTTGTGAATGTGTCAAAAGTTCAATTGCATTTGTATATGCTACTTTAGTATGTTAGAAACACTAAATTTAAACAATCAAAAAGCATTTGCATACTAATTTAACATAACTTCATGAGAGAAAGTGAAGTCCTCAAATGAGAATATGAGCCATGGATAGCCTCTCTTAATGAGGATGATCACTTGATGTAGAGGTGTGTCTAATAGCTAAGATGGCTTGATTATGTATGTATGCTCAAATGCTCAAATGGGCTTCAATGGAGGATTTTTGATAGATTTTGGTGAATGGATTTGATGTGAAAATGGCTTCTCAAAATGGCATTATGGCTTTACTTTCTAGATTATGTTAAAATGGATTGGGAGAGGATTCCTTAAATAGGCAAAGGGCTTGAGGGATCAAGGGCTAGGATGCAAGGATGGGAGAAAGTTTATGGAAGGTTTAGATTGAATGAGAGGAGAGCACATGGATTGTGCTTCCTTACAGCCAATCAAGGAGTTACACATGTCACAGGGTCATTGGTTAGAGCAAGAGGGGTTGAGAGGTCAACAAAGGAGGCTCAAAGCTCATAAAGACCCTCATAATGGCTTGTAAGAGCAATGAATGGGCTTGTAAGAGTCATTTATGGCTTTTTGGGCTTCATAAAGTTTTACGGTTGGGATATTTGTGAGAGAGTTGAGATATTTGACTTGGGTTGGATTAAGAAAGTCTTAAGCTTGACTTAGGAATGTGCAAATGATTAAGGCTTGGATTAGGTTTGGGTTAAGATTAGATTAGGCTTGTTAGAGATGGGCAAGTGGATGGAATTTAATGAGGGTGGGTGAAGGAGGAGATATTTGTTGGATTTGGCTTGGGTTAGCAAGTCTTAACCCATGTTTAGGAAATGTGACAACGTTAGGGGGGATTAGGATTATGGTAAAAGATAAGGATTGACATCTTCTAGAAGAGTCTAGGCTTTGGATGAGGATGAAGACTTTCTAGAAGAGTCTAGAACTTCCTAGGATGAGGATAAATAAGGTTTTTAGGAAATAGATAAAGTTTTATTTATTTCAAGGGTTCTGGTTGAGGAGATATTTATTACAATATTTTTAATAAACATGAAGATTAATATTTAATATTAATTAAATATTTTGAGTTTGGATTATGGGTAGGAAATGATGGGATTAGCCTTTAATTGAAATTAAAGAAGGATTAGAAAATTTTGGAAGAGGTTAGTGGTCTTAGGAAATTGGCCAAGTTTTGGACAAAAAATAAATAAATTATTTATTTTGGAATTTTTGGTCAATTTATTAATTAAATAATTAATAAATAAAGAAATAATGTTCAAGTAAGATTTAAACACTTTTTGGGAGGGATTCCTTAATTAAACATTTTTAATTAAGATAAAGGGATTTAATGGCATAAAAATAAATAAATAAATAAAATAATTAATTAATTAATAAATGATGATGTCATCAGGGACTTTTTCAAAAAATAAAATACTTTATTTTCTAAAAGATTTAGGTGTCTACAACATCTTCATTCAATATTTATGAATTTTATAGAATTCAACTGTTCTCTTTGTATATTTTGAAACAAAAAAAATCATAGCAGCACCTTTTGGATCTATAGATTCACGGCAACACTTTGAGGGTGTCAATTTATTTCTTTGAAATATCGTTATCTAATCGAGCTATCATCTCCTTTGTCTATTAAAATGAAGAACACTCTTACCAATGTAAAATTCATAACTATCTTATAGGCTGACATATAAGAAAACATCGATCAGATGACATCCTATAGGATATAACTCTATGTGACTTCAGGTTGGACGTCAATTTTTGCTATGATTCCATCCTAGTCATCCACTTTGTCTAAAAAAATTAGTGTCAAGCGTGAATATGTTACACAATGCATATAAAGTGAAGTAATAAATCAGATGATCTAAATCATTACAATGGTTGTCTAGTGTTTTTAGCATCTTTGAACCATTGATATCCATTCAAAGCTTGTCCACTTGTTATATGGAAACGCATATGACATATAAGGCACTTAATCTAATGGCATAATCATATTGTGGATGATTAAGTAGAGTTAAGTTTAAATTTATTCAATATAAAAATGAAAGTTCATTTATAAATTTCAAATGAATTAGTTATGTTTTCCTTTATTTTGAATAGTTAAAGTTTGTAGACTTAAATTAGAGGAGTTCTACATCTTTAATAGTACCCATGGTGTATAACTATTAGGGAATTTGTCCATAAGTATTGATAAATTTTAAGGTGGTTATAGGACATGGTTATTGGAGACATCTTTAAGTGGGTATTAGGAAATACTTTCAAATATCCACTTTTTGCCCCTTACAGATATTATAGATCTTGTAGTGTGCATTAATATTAGTCATTAGCCAAATAATAACTTCCAACAATTACATTCTATGTGAAGACAATAACAAGAAAATCATCAAAATATGATGCAATGTTGAGGATTTGTAGATGTACGAAGATATGTATAATTTTTATTGGTATACTTCCCCTTGTAGGAGTTATAAAGTCGATTCAAGTTTGAGGACAATTTAAGGATGCAATTCTCATCTATTTATATTGTTTGGATTTAATAAAAAAATTCATTCATAATAATTTCTCACCAAGTATATTTGTGTGCATAATAGAGTGTGATATCAATAATAATATCAAAGAGAAAGGTAAGATCCTAGTCAAATTCATTTGAAGATCAATTAATGGAATTCTCATAATTTGACATTCCCTAGTGCATTATAGACTTTCAATGCATTTTTGTATAATTCACTTTAAAAAAATATAGTATTTGTATATTAAAAAATATAAATAATTTGAGCATTGATCTATGATAAAACCAATGGTTCGAAGGGTATCATGTTTGGAAATGTTTATTCAAGGATATCCAAACATAACATTAACAAGTGGTCAAATTGTTGTTTAGAAACCTTTATGTCAACAAGAGGAGGAGATTGATCTATTTTAGTACCTGTCCCTAGTTTACTTTTCATGATATATTGTCGAATTCTTTTTCAAAAACTTTATGGTTATGTTTTATGATTTACTGGTACTCAGTTACCTATTTTGATTGAATGTTACTTCATACTTAGTTTATATATTTGATGAGCTACTTGATACTCGACTATTTCATGTGGTCATGTTTATTCTTTCGATGATGATGCTTCCTATGTTCATCTAGTGCTTTTAGTTATTTCATGATGATAATTTTGATTAAGTAAAAATAGATTTTGAAAGGACCTAAAACCTTTTACAAAGTACCAAATAGATAAGCATTGAAAGCCCTCGAGAAACTATGCATTGACACCAAAAAATTAGATAAACTAGAATAAAGACAACAAAAAGATAGCACAAAGACATCACTAGGATAGCTATAAGGCCTTCAATAAATCAAAAAATTAATCAACTAGGATGTTCATGTTCATAGTAGAGGCCGTCAACTCTTCAATCTCTTTGTCATCCATAACATCTATCATCTTTGAATTTTCTCTTGTTCGTTTATTGGGTCCTTAATCATCTTTACAATCCTTTGTACCCTATTTTCTCCCCTTCTCCAACTTATCCTACAAGTTCTTGGTACTCTCTACAAAAAATTTCAATATGGAATAACTTTGATCAATAAAGTTCTTTAACATATTCTCAATGCTGTGAACTTTGTTTACTATATCCATCTTCTTTTGCATGTCCTTCACCATTTGCTTCATAGCTCTATTTTTAGCTTCAAGAGGTGGCAATATCTTCATTAAATTCTTAACTTCTTCCGCATTCCCAATCACCTTAGAGAACCTATCCAAATATTGGCCTAAGGTTTTTTCACCTCTATTAGCCTTGCTAAGATGTTCAAAATGCCTTATGATATCCTACATCTATTCTTTCATCATGCTAATGTCCCTTCTCATTACACCAAGGTTGATGAAGACACCCTTCATATACCCTTGATCATCCTGGGCACTACTATGATTAAAATTTTCCTCATCCATGTCTAGATTATCTTTCCCAATATCTGCATCCTTAATGCCTTTATCCCTAGCCTTCCCTTGAATCATAACCTTCTTACTCTTTGGATCCTTCTCATTTTTTCATCATTTGAGGGGATGTTCATACATTTTTCATTTTTCTTTGCACTAGTTTTGGTAGTAATTTTACCAAATTTTCCCTTAGTCTTCTTCCCTTTTTCCTCTTTAGAGTCCTCATTTGTCCCCATCTCCATCTCATAATCCCCCTTGTTTCTTTTCCTTCTATTAGATGATGAGCCCCTAAGGGAAAGATTTTTCCACTTTTTATCCACTGTCTTAGCTTCTTCCTCCTTAGTATCCTCTTCAAGACTTCATCTGAATAGTCACTCCTCTCAGTTTCACAATCTATAGTTGTTTTCTTATTTGGGGTTTGTCCACTTTTTTAGATGTAAGTAGATTCATTATTAGCACCATCAAACCCTCATGGCACGTGATCCCATTTTGGGTAATTCTGAATGGCTAAGATTGTGTAATATAGAAACTCCCAGAGGTAGAAATGGAAGTTTATTCTAACCCTATGCCTAAAGTGATTAACCAACATGAAGTGGTAACCATAAATATTTTTAAAACGACCATCAAGGGTTAAATATTCAATCACAACAAAAATAATAATCCTCCAGTGTCTAGAAATAGTATGAGCGCTAAAGTATGAATTGCCAATTTTGACCAACCTATTCCTCTCCTTGGTTGACTCCACAAACCTGTCAACAACTCTATCAAACACCTTCCTATCTTTGTAGAAGTTAATCCCTTTCATGTCCAAACTAGTGGCTTCAGCTATCATATCCTCTATGACATCCATTCTCTGATTTCCCACCAAAATTCTACCATTCTTCCATGTCTTGATGAATTGCTTGGTGATAGCAGTGTTGCTTCCCTTTAATTTCTTCATGATCTTGTAAACTTTCCCTATTCTAAAATGTCCCAAATTTCTAGCTTTTGCTTCCATTCCTTACAATTTCCTGGCTCACAACTCTCTCTCCTACCTCCCATATTCTTCAATTTGTAGAAATTACTATCGTTACTAGTGAGTACTATCCTTACTAGTGAGCTCGAGCGAATTGGAGTTCTTTGTTTGAAGATAACAATAGGCTTTTCTCTTTTACAAGAATACCCACATTAAGTGTGTTAATTTCATGATTATAGTTAGATGGATGATTTATATACAATTTCTATGGTTACTTACCCCATAATTTCATGTGAATGATGTACATCTATGTCTGACAATTTTGATGTGGTTGAGGGAGGGAGTCGTAGTCATCTACTAGTCAGGATCTACATAATGCACCATTCCCTACCATTTCCTATTTAGTTTAGATATATATGTATATGTACATGTTTAGTTTTTTATGCAAATTTCACGTACTAGGCATCAACTTCCCTAAATCACCAATATGAGCATGCCCTATCGTAGTATCTCAATGATAAAGAGGGAAGATAGTTCTCGAGTCAAAATTCAAACCCTAAGCCAATTTTACTTGAATATAGGACAAGTATTTGAGTTATTTACCCTTCTAAATTTTTTAAGTGATGTGAATTTCAAATTTTGACCCTTGACCTTGATTTAGTACTTTGTCTTTAAAATGGGTTTTCTTATTTAAATTTGTGGGTCTGTTGTGATTTTTAGTTATAATTAAATCAAATAAAGAGAATATTAAATGATTTAAGTAAACAAAAAAATTATATAGAAAAATCAATTTTTTATTATATTTAATTGATTGCAAAGTTAATTAAATAGAAAAATTAAATTTAAAAGATTTAATTAAAGTTCCAAATTTGGCATAATAATATTTATTAAATTTAATAATAATTAGTTTAGGAGTTTCATTTTAATTAATGAACTCTAAATATTATTATTATTTAAAATAATAAATATATTATCAAATACGTCTTGTGATTTAATAAAAGAGACAGAGAATAAATTAAAATAAAGTTTGCACATGGAATTAAAATAAATTAAAATAATAAAGAAAAGACTTTTCATGTTTATAAAACTAAAACCCTAAAGGTGAAAGCTCTTTATTAAGAAATTAGAGCTCATTTCTCCATACATAGGTTTGGAGGAGTGAATTTTTGGAAAGGGTTTCAAGAAGTTGAGAATTCTTGCATTCTCTAGGCATTCATCTAGTTAGCATCAGATCAAGGTAGGAATGTGGCTTGAGATTATCACAATAGTTTGTCTCAAATATTTCCTCAGAATGGGTTGCTACAATCCCACGCAAGCTTAGTATCATATTACAAGTACAAGATGGGTGTTGACCCACTTTTCATCCCATAACTATTTTGCAAAGTGGAAAAGATCTTGTGTCTTAGTCTGGTCTGGGTATGTCCAAGTCTAGTTCTTTCCCCTCAAGCAAAAATTTTATCCATCAGGTTTTCCATCTTTCCCTATTCCTGCATTACATAACCAAGTGGGTTTTCCTTGTTATTGTGAGTTTGTGGGTAGTCTAGAACCTAATTCGATGGAGATTCTTGTGTTTCATAATGATTTTCACAAAGTTATTTTTGAGGATGAACTTGTTCACAGCTTATCATGATTTACACATTAAAAAAATGAAGCCTGCAGAGAATCAAACACTGGCTTCTCCTCAGTGAGTTTTTGACCTATGAAGGTGATTTTCTCCAGAGGTTAGCAAATGTGGTTTGCAGATTAAACCAAGAAAAAAATGGGTGGTACTTCTTTTTATTTCAATAGTCCTTTCATGATTTTTCAAACTCATAGAAAAGGCTAACCCAAGAGCTAGAAGGTAAACAAGGCTTTAGTGGAAAATTGAAGATCGTTTTCTCCTCGGTGGGTTTTCGCCTTGTGAAGGTGATTTTTTGCATTCATGAAGAAATTGACTTTGCAAGAAAAATTGGGTACAAAAATCGCATGTAAGACACCTTAAGATGACAATGGGAACAAGCTAATCAGGATTGGAGAAGTGTTGTGAGTAGAATCTGGTTGAGCAAATATTTCTTTACGGACTACTCTATTCTTAATTCTTTGGAACTAGGTGAAAAATGGGAAGGTAAGTGTGTAATAAAGGAAAGTTACCATTGGGCCAATTGAAATAGTGAAAAGACATGCAAAATTCCATTAGAAACTCTTCAATTTACTAATTCAATGGATTTATCCTTTAACTCACTTGTGTGACGCAGAGCTTGAAGATTAACTAGTGAATTACAATTTTTATATTGAAAGAAACATAATAGTTTTTCAAATTACCACTTTTTATTGATATACAATATTTTCAAAGCCCTTATAATTGCAAATTTTCTGAATTCTACTATCTGCACTACTCTCAATCTCAAGGTCTCAATTTATTTCTGCCTTAGATAAAATGGAAACTAGATTCACCGGCTTCGATGGGCTGAATGTCTGAGTTTTCCTTGAAGAAAATGGTGTGGAGAAGAGAAATTATGATTTTTTGGTTCCAAAAGCTCTCTATTTTGGAACATGAAAGGAAGGATCCCAGCTTAGGTTATGACTCCCTGCTTGAGAGACTGAAGGGAGGGTCCCATAAGGTAGGTCTCCCCTGGGGCCTCCCATAGATAGATGGCAGGTCTCACTTTCACGACATTAAAAGTAAGTGAAGGTACAAATGAAGTGGGCCTATAATTTTTTAGGTGCTTACCATAATAGAAAAAGGAGAAGGAATGAACTCGAACATAGGATAACAATATTTCTATTTGGTACAAATTATCTTCTTTGATAAACATTATGTGGATTAGGCTTATGAGCTTTCAACAGATTTTCGTTGAAGCTGCCTAGACACCCAAGTGATTTGATTGTGCTGATAGAGATCATAAGACATATGTTCAATCCAAATGGATATGCAAGAGAGGTGTTGCAAATTGGTAGTATAATCAAGCATGTTATTACTATCAAAGATTATTGGGTAGACTATAGAGATGAGCTTGAAAGAAGAGATCATGCATTTGCTCAACTCACACTAGATCAAATCAAAACATATGGTATCAATTTTGATCTAGAAGGCTTGGAGGACGATGGCCAGAATATATATAACAATACATATCTAACTAAGTTAAGGGGAATTCCTAGCAGTTTTGGGCTATATGTAAATTTTGAGGAAAGTCTTGATATCATGATGGCCCAGATCATCAATAGAATAGGGAAATGGGTTCAGTGGATGACCAAGAAATGCCAAAGTAAAGGTGTAGCCACTCATTCTTCTCAAGTAGCTGCAACCCCTACTTCATCCCAAAGTACTACACCAGTCATGACCATAGCTTCCACTCAAGGGCCATCTCAACCTTCAAGTGGAGGGAATGAACCTCCAAACAAGCATGTCCCTATAGTTAAGACATGTCATGATGGTTCCCTCCCAGTCATAGGAACCTAGATCAGTGCCGAGGAAAGGAAGGTGGAAGAACCAAAAAATAGCTTGACCACCTCAATTTCATATCCCCATTTCACACCAATTCCATCACCTCATGTTTCTCTAATTTTATCTCCCCACACTAGTGCTAGACTTCTACAACAAGTGGGTCTTCAATATAGATTGTAGACTTAGGAGATGGAAAAAGCTATATTAGTGAGTCCACTAAGTTGGATGAAGTAGTAAAGAAGACTCTAGAAGTGGATAAATGTTTGAGTTACTCTAAGCTCATCCACCAAGATCTAAAGAATCCTTTCTCTTCAATTGTTGCAATAGTTACCCTAGCTAAGAGGAAGATGTTTAGCATAGAATCACTTAGAACAACCTCCAAGTTGATAGGTACTGACTCCTAATTGGAAGATACTCTGGAGAGAAAGAGAGAAAGGAAGGATGAGAGAATTTCTACTAAATATATCATATCTCTTACTATCCATTCTAGATCTGCATTGACCAGAGTTAAGAAGTAGAAGACCTTGTCCATACTTAGGTAAGATCCAAAATAGGGCACTTGACAATGGATGTAGCCAAGCCAAACAAAGAAGGAAGAATCGAGGACATGATGACTGATGATTTCACTTTGCACTCAATTGATCTTGGAGAGGCCAAGCTCAATACAAAGGTTGGCTTGTGGAGGTCAAGTAATGAAGTAATAGAAGGATAGTTAGAAAGTCTAAAGCTATCAAAAGTTAGGTTGAAGGCCGAGATAGAAGAGTTCAACAAGCTGATCAGGCAACTAGTCAGCCCATTGGAAACTATTTCTAGTGTATTGATGACCAAAAATCATATTGCACATGAAGTGTAAGCCCGCATTTCCCAGCTCCAAGAAGATAGACACTTTGATCAGATAAAAAGAAAATGGATTTAGAAGATGAAGTTAGAAGGAGTTTCCATGTCATGAAGGTAAAATTTTCTAGATTTCTAAATAGTTTGTCAAATATAATCTTCCATAGTCAAGAAAGGGTCACTGAACTATAGGCACTCAGTGGATGCATACACATGGCCATGGAGGAGTTGTCAAATCAGTTGAATATAGTGAAAGAGCTAGCTAGAGAACATTCAAAATGGCTCTTGAGATTCACCAACATACACTGCCCAACCATGAAGAGCTAATCCCAATTATAGTTGCTAATAAGGCATATAGAGTGAAAATAGAAAAGGGGAAGAAGTCTAAATTATTTACATTATTCTCTCTTTTCATTTTCTTTTGTAATTTTTGTAATATGACAAAATGGCATCTTAACATTTGTCACTTTCAGAAGATGAATTGATTAAGCTTCTATTGTAATGATCATCTTGAAACTCTATATTTATGAGATTTAAAGATTAATGAAAGGTTAGCAAATTTTTGGTGTGAACTAATTTTTGTTGCAGAGACAATTGAATCATATTTTATCTCAATTATTTTCTGTTCCATCCATGGTTAGGTAAAGTTTTATGTTTTCTCTTTTGTTTAAGTCCAAATGAGGAAAGAACAGAGTTTCACCTCACCAATTTTGAAGCAATGGATAAATGTGATTTGTGTTGTTATTGTGTATTCAAAGAGAAATCCCTTTAACATTCTTAGTTTACTATTCATAGTTTAGATTCAAAATGGCTTAGTTCAATATTAGTTATTATTTGGTTAAGATTTATGAATTCAAAAGATGTGTGAATACATAAGCTTGTTTTGTTATTCAAAAACTTCTATTTGCCTGACCTAGATTCTATTTAGGTCTAGCTTGGTTATACCTCTTCTATTCTCAGGTCAAGAACATACCCCTAAATTAGTTTAGGAAGAAAACATAATTCATTGCAAATCTATTTTAGGGAGCTGTACCTACCAATTCAGGGAGAAGCCAATTTATAAACAAGTGGCATTTCTAACTGTTTGCAATTAGATATTGTTCCAAGTTGGGCATTTAAGAGTTATAATTTGAAAGAATGAATATTTTTACCAATATATTTTTGGTGGCTTTGCTAAGGATAGGAATAGTCACTTGACTAGAAAGCCTATATCATGAGGAAAAATGGTACTACCTCATGAAAACATTGTTCTAGTGCTTCAACCTAATCTTGGTTTTCAAGATGACAAAGAAGACATAATTTCATCCCTCAACACATTCATTTGGAGACATAGGAACAATGCTAGTCAAATATTGGAGGAAGAAAAATGAAGAGTTGAAACCTTAGAAAGAGTTGTTCAAGGGGGAAACATCTGAAGAGTGGAAAGACAATTGAGACAAGCAGCTCAGAGATAAAAGTAACTTAGCATCCTAGAACAAGCCAATTTTCTTAGAAGTACCAAAGAATAGGGTGGGTAAGACTCTATTTTTGATAAAATTATAAAGCTTGGTTTTCCCATATTAGACATTCCAAAGAAGAAAGGTAAAAAGAAAAGTCATAGGAGACCACCTTCCCTTATTAGGAATCAAGACACTAACACTTTGCACTCCACCTATCAAGTATTTGCCCCGCATGGAATCACTACTCCCCCAGTTGTTAATTTTTCACCATACACTACAACAACAATCATGGCTACTCCATGGATTGTGGCAATAGGACCACTAGCACTAACAACTTGTCATCCCCTCTCGGTTGGGTCAAGAAAGAATTTCCCAAAATTCTCAAGAGATGGGAAGTTTACTACAGATGAACATATTAAAGCTTTCTTCGTAGCTATGCACATCTTAGGTGTTAGGCATGAGGACATCGTTGTAATACTATTTGTTGAAACCTTGGTAGATGGTGTGGCAGAGTTGTTCTATCAGCTAGATGATGGCTCAATTATTGATTGGGATACACTGAGAATAGAATTTGGGACAAGGTTCAAAACTGCAGAAGATGAGCATGCCCTATTAGCACAGTTGACTTCAATTAAAAAGCAATCCACTATGAGTATGAGATATTTTTTTGCCAAGTTCAATAAAATTATTAGCAGAATCCCAACTGTTGATAGACCTACATTCGGTAATTTGAAGACTTTCTTCATCAGTGTGATGCCTCCAAATGTCAATTATGATTTGAGAAGAGCACATCCCATGGATTTAGCAGATGCACAAAAGAAGGCAATTAAACTTCAATATGATTTGTTTTCTATGGGAAAATGGAAGTGAGAACTTGAAACTAAGGGAATTTCTAGTAATACTACATCATCTAATGAGATGATTCAAAAATTGTTAAATGAATTGATTCTAGTAAAAAGACAATTACCTGGGTTCAGTAATTCATATCAACAAAATTATCAAAATTTGCCAAAAAGGAACAATGATGTAAAATATCCATAGCTTGTAGGCTCACAACCTAGGTTGGAAATTGAAGTAGCACCAAAGAAGGGAAACATGTGTGTCTTTCACTTAACCATAGATCATGATAGTGAAAGTTATCCAGAAACTGCTCATATGATGCAATTGTTATCTACTAATGAATTGAATACTGCAAATCCTTGTCCAAAATCTAATTCATATTCAAATGGCGACTCTAGAAATTTATTTTTAGAATATGAATCAGATTCCAAACCAAATGATGAATTTTATGCAACCATTGATGGATCTTCATATACAGTGCTTACTTAGGGCCAAAGGCTGAAGAACCAAACCTCCAGTCATGCTCACAAGAATGATTCAAGTCCTTTGGCATGTAATGTGTATACTGATCAAGGAACGAATAATTCACAAATGGGTAAGGACAAAATACCTTTTGATTTCATTCAATTCTGTAAAGAATCAAAGATTCAAAATTCCCCTATAGATTATTTGAAGTCTCACCCTTCTGAGTTAAAGAGATTGGTAGACTGGTGTAAAGGGAACACATCAAACTTGAATCATAATGTGACCATTGAAAAAGAGGATAAAACCTTGACATCTGGTCCATTTAATCAAGAAGGTTCTACTATTTTTGCAACATCTCCTAGGAAAAAACCTGACCCATTCTATATTTCACTATATATCGATGGGTGTAAACTGAGTAACTACATAATAGATTTAGGTGCATCATTTAATGTTATGCCCTAATCTGTGGCCAAGACTTTGGGTCTCAACCTCACTAAAGTGCATGGGAGATGTTATTCTATGGATGCTAAACAATTCCCCTTGCTCGGGTAGATTAAAGATGCTCAAGTAGCCTTAGCTTCACATCTTGAAAACAAGCTCTTATTGACCATTCTAGTAGTTGACATTCCAACAAGCTATGGACTACTTTTAAGTAGAAGTTTTTATCGAGACTTAGGAGGAAAAATAAAGCTAGACTAGTCTTAGGCAGTGATACCTAACTAGTCTTATGCAGTGATACCTATAAGGAATAAGAAAGTTAAATTAGAACCCAAAGAAAAGGAATTCAACAACTACATGTTATTTACTAAAGAGGCTTTAGATGAACAGAGAGATGAAAATAAAAGTGGGAGAGTTCCTAATGAAAATAAAGATGCAATACGCATATGGAAACTTTAATTTAATGGAAGTTTTGCCTCCTCGAGGTCTGGTACAAGAGTAGTGTTAATATCCCCAGAAGGAGAACCTAAACACATGACCTTCAAATTAGAATTTGGGAATACAAATAGCACTGCATAGTATGAGGCCTTATTACTAGGAATAATAACAACAAAAGAAAGAGGGATAAAGATCTTGAAAGTTGAAGGTGATGCAAAGCTCATTGTGAGACAAATAAAAGGACAATATTCTATGAAAAATCACAAGTTAAAGAATTATAGGAATAGAGTTTGGGACGAGATAGAAAGCCTAGTTGCCTTCTCTATTGAAGCAGTACTGAGGAAGATGGACACTAAGGTTGATTCCCTTGCAGTCTCTACCTCTCTATTACTTCCACATCTAGACTTCAAGGATAAAAAGTATCAAATTGAAATTGTGTATCAGTCCTCATTCTAGACAATGTAGAATCCTGCCAAGTCTTCAATGATGATAAGAGTTTGTAGCTAGTCCTTTAAAATGACAAGTCTAGTTTTGAACATGAATCCAATGAAAGTGATCTGAAAGCTCTGATGTTAATAGGAAATATAGTCAAAAGGGAGAAGTTCAATTGAAATGTAATATTATTCCCCCATATTTTTTGGTGCTAGAAAAATAGTTTAATAGACATGATGCATAAAGCAAAAGAGAGCAGAAAAGGGGCCTACCATGGGTGAATATGAGGGAGTAAACATTGGAGATACTCATGATCCTAAAGTGATTAATATTGGGAAATGTTGTTCACCTGAAGACAAAGAAGCCAAAAGAAAATTATTCATAGAATATAGAAATGTTTTTGCCTATAGCTATGAAGATTTGAAAAGTTATTGAGGTAGAGAAGTGAAACATCAAATCCCACTCAAACCTGATGTAGTTTCTTTTCGACAAAAAAAAAAGGAATTATAATCCTAAGGTTGCGGATGCCATTTTTTAGGAGGTAGATAAAATGTTAAATGTGATGATTATCTATCCCATTCATCATTCCACTTGGATAGATAACATAGTACCCATTAGAAAGAAGAATAGAGAGATAAGGATCTGTGTTGATTTCTGCAATTTGAATCAAGCATCTCTAAAGGATAACTTTGCTCTTCCCAATATGGATTACTTACTACAAATGGTGGTGGGATATGAAATAATGTACATGCTCAATGGGTTCTTGAGATACAATCAGGTTGAAGTAGAAGAGAAGGATCATCATAAGACAACATTCACCACTCCTTGGGGTACATTTTCATATCATAGAATGCCCTTTGGACTTATCAATGTTGGTGCTATGTTCCAAAGATGCATGAACAACATATTCACTAGTTTGAAGGATTGAATCATAGTTATATACCTAGATGACCTCACTGTATTCTCAAAAAAGAGGTAAGATCATATGGAAGAATTGAGGAAAGTTTTACAAAAATTCTAAGAGCATGGAATCTCTCTCAATCTAAGGAAATCATTTTTCTATGTAATAGAGGGAAAACTTTTGGGTCATATAGTGTCCCAAGAAGGCATTAGAATTGATCATGAATGAGTGGAAGCCATTCAAAGATTAAGCTTGCCTTCAAATAAAATAGGAGTTAAATCATTCTTTGGTCAAGTAAATTTCCTCAGAAGGTTTGTGTTAGATTTCCCAGAAACCACGAAGCATATAGTGGATATGATGAAAAGGAATCCAAGTTTCAAATGGAATAAGGTGGGAAATCAAGCCTTTTAGGATATTAAAACTACTATTTCTAATGCTCTAGTATTATGTCATCCAAATTATAAACAAGATTTCATTATTTATTGTTACACTTCCAAACATACTCTATTTGTGATACTTATGCAAAATAATGATGAAGGTGTACAAGCTCCAATAGCTTTCATGAGAATACCTTTCAAAACTCATGAACTGAAATATTCATAGATTGAAAAGCAAGCTTATGTAGTGGTCAAGCCACTCAAAAATTTTTGATTCTATATCTTGCATTCACATTCTATAGTTTTCATCCCAGATATAGCAGTAAAGAGTGTGTTAATACAACAGGATGTAGGTTTTAACGTCAGAGGAGCATGGTTAGCAAAAATATAGGAGTATGATATAGAAATCAAGCCCACCAAGATAATAATGGGAAATGCCATGTGTAAGGAAATTGCGGAAATCAAGATCACTAAAGAATCAGAAAAATCGAGGGAGAAGTAGGTGGTTTTAGCTATAGGTCTCTATGATTCATATTTTGAGAATATTTCTTGTAATAACATATGGTGAATGTCCAAAAGGCCTAATTGCAAGACAAAGAAGAGATCTTAAATTGAAAGTAGCCAAGTATGTGATTTGAGACAGAAATTTATTCAAAAAAGCCATTGATGGTACTTTCCTCTGGTGTATGGACAAGAAACAACAAGAAAAGCTATTGAGAAGATTTGATGATGAAGCTTGCGGAGGACACTTTTCATCTTCATTCATGGCTTTTAAAATACTGATGCAGTGTTATTAGTAGCTTGGGATGTTTAAAGATGCCTATGCATGGGTAGCAAGATGTGAGAAATGCAAGATGTTTTCTGGGCATCCTCAATTAGCTACTTTGCCATTAAGACCTGTCATCATCAAAGCACCTTTTCAACAATGGGCTCTCAAATTTATTGGTCTAATTAATTCAACATCTAGTGCAGGTCACTAGCATGTAATAACTGCAATTGACCATTTCACCAAGTGGGTGGAAGCTAAAGCTACCAAGAAAACTACTTTTGAGGTGGTAAGCAAATTCATAAAAGAGAAATACTGGCCAGGTTTGGTGTTCCCATTAAATTAGTGATGGACAATGTAGCTTATTTCTCTTCAATTGAAATTATCAATTTCTATTTTGAGTATGGGATCACTGTCGGTCATTCATCCAATTATTTCCCTCAAGGAAATGGTCAAGCTGAGTCTAGTAACAATAATTTGATGAATATTGTTAAGAAATTGGTTTAAGATAATCAAAAGACTTGGCACAAAAATATTCATGAAGCACTCTTGGTAGATAGAGTGACACCTAAAAGGGCAATCAACATATCTTCTTTTGAGTTAGTCTACGAGATTGAGGCTAATCTCCCCTTATCGATGGAATTAGCCATGAATAAACTCAAAATAGTGATTGAAGATGATACTTATAAAGATGGTCTTGAGAAGAGGATTTTGTACTTGAAGAAACTTGAAGAGGAAAGAGAGGAAATTGTAGATCACATCACACAGCATCAGATGTGAGTGAAAGATCTGTTTGATAAGAAAGTAAGGCCACAAACATTCATGGTAGGAGAAAGTGTGTTACTCTAGGATAAGCGAAGTGCTCCAAAGGGCATGCATAAGAAGTTTGACACCTTGTGGAAAGGCCCATTCAAAATTCATCAAGCTTTTGAAAATAATTCTTTTAAGTTGGCATATGAAGATGGCAAAGTACTACCCCTAACTTGTAATGGTCATGATTTGAAGCTTTACCAAATTGAAAATTGAGAATAGGTAATCCCTATATTGTATTATACTTAGGTTTAGTTTCTTTGTGTGTTTCCTAGTTAGTATCCTTCTCTAGCTTTGTTTTCCTATTCTTTTCCTTGCTTTTGTTTTGTTGTGTTGTCACCTTTTATTTACCTTGTGAAACCAAATATTTTGAGTTCCTTGCTTAGGTATTCTCTACCCAAGTCCTCAATCAAAGCTAGTTGTTGCCCAAATTTTCATCCCGTACCTATTTTGCAAAGTGGAAAATATCTTGTGTCTTAGTCTAGTTTGGGTATGTCCAAGTCTAGTTCTTTCTCCTCATGTGAAAAGTTTCTCCATTGGGCTTTCCATCTTTCACCCACATTACATAACTGGGTGGGTTTTCCTTATTGTTGTGAGTTTTTGGGTAGTCTAGAACCTAATTCAATGGAGATTCTTGTGTTTCGTAATGCTTTTCAAAAATTTATTTTTGAATATGAACTTGTTCATGGCTTATCATGATTTACACATAAATAAAAATGTAGCTTGTAGAGAATCAAACATTGCCTTCTCCTCGGCAGGGTTTTCCACCAGTGAAGGTGATTTTTGTGTGGATTAAAAAAATAATAGAATAAGTTTTTCTATGGATAATTCTTACTTTCATCACACTATTATACCTTAGAAAACATCTAGAATTCACCATGGTGTTCAGAATCACTTTAGGAGGAAAACTCTAAAATGACTTCTCCACAGCTGGCTTTCAACCCATGTAGTCAATTTTCTACCAAAGGAATTTATAAAGAGAAGCTTCGAAGAAGTGGGCCATCTTTTGATCCCTATAGTCCTTCAAAAATTTTTGAACTCAGAGAAAAGGCTAACCCAAGAGTTAGAAGATAAACAGGGCTTTAGCCAAAAGCTAAAGATCGCTTTCTCCTTAGTGAGTTTTAACCTTGTGAAGGTAATTTTCCACATTCATGAAGAAATCAACTTTGCAAGCAAAATTGGGTACATAAATTGCATGTAAGACACCTTAAAATGAAAATGGGAACAAGCTAATCAATATTGGAGAAGTGCAGTGGGCAGAATCTGGTTGAGTGGATATTTCTTTACGGAGTACTCCATTCTTAATTCTTCAAAACTAGGTGAAAAATGGGAAGGTAAGTGTGTAATAAAGGAAAGTTACTATTGGGCCAACAGAAATAGTGAAAAGACATGGAAAATTTTGTTAGAAACTCCTACATTTAATAATTGAATGGTTTTATCCTTTATCTCACTTGTGTGGCATAGATCTTGAAGATTAACGGGTGAATGAAGATTTCCATATAGAGAGAAACATAACATTTTTTCAAATTAGTACTTTTTATTGAATTGTTATGCTATTGAATTTTACAATATTTTCAAAGCCCTTATACTTGCGAATTCTACTATCTGCACTGCTTTCAATTTCAAGGTCTCAATTCATTTTTGCATCAGATTAAATGGAAACTAGATTCGTCGAGTTCGATGGGCTGAATGTAGCCAAATCTACATTGTAGAGTGTCACAAACACCTCTCTCCGCCTCTTTGACATGCAAGATTTTCAAAGTAGGCTTAGGTCAAAGCCAATTCACCCTATAACTGAGAAGCCTAGAGGAAGTGGGCTAGTAAAGGTAGCTAGATTTCTAGTTGCAATTCAAGCTCCTGAGTTGACGATTGAATGTATAAATCACTACAACCAAGATACCAGGAAAATTGTGCTGCCTGATCATACAATTTTAATTTCTATTGATAGGAAAACTATGGTAAATTACCTTTGAGTTCTAGAATGGGAAGAGTTCTCTGAGTTGATAGTTGGAGGAGCCATGTTTGACTTTTCCTTAAAGAACATGGTGTGGAGAAGAGAAATTATGAGCTCTTGGTTCCAAAAGCCACGAGGTGCTAAGAGTAAGGTTCCTACGACTCTATTTGGCCCTAATCTCAAGCTCGAGATCATAGACATTCTGATTCTCATACATAGATTGAAAGGTAAAGTAGAATCACTCAATTTTGATGAACAATATTTCTTTTTGGTACAAATTGTCTTTTTAGATACACATGTGGATTGGGCCTATGAGCTTTAGATAGATTTCCCTTGAAGCTACCCAGATACCTAAGTGATCTGATTGTGTTGATAGAGATCATGAGACAAGTGACCCAAGTGAATGTGCTAAGTGCAAGCTTGAAAAAGAAAGGGTATGAATTCTCTATGAAGATTGGAGCTTATAGTTGTGAGTCTCACTCTGATGCTAAAAATATGCTTAAAGAATTCGAGGCTACGTATCAATTAGAAGCATATGAGGTCATAAGACCTATGTTCAATCCAAATGGACATGCAAGAGAGGTGTTGCAGATTGGTAGTGCAATCAAGCATGTTATACTATCAAAGATTATTGGGTGGATTGTGGAGATGAGCTTGAAAGCATAGATCATTCTTTTGCTCAACTCACAGTAGAGAAAATTAAAACATATGGTATCAATTTTGATGTAGAAGACTTGGAGGATGATGGCTAGAATATATATAGCAATACATATGTAACTAAGTTAAGGGGAATTCCTATCAGTTCTAAGCTATATGTGAATGTTCAGGAAAGTCTTGATATCATGATGGCCTAGATCATCAAGAGAATGGGGAAATGGGTTGAGTGGACAAATAAAAAAAGTAAGAGTAAAGGTGTAGCCACTCAATCTTCTCCACTAGCTGCAACACCTACTTCATCCCAAAGTGCTACACTAGGTGTGACCATAACTTCTATGCAAGGGTCAGCTCAACCTTTAGGTAGAGTGCATCAACCTCCAAACAAGCATGTCCCTATAGTTAAGACATGTCATGATAGTTTCCTTCCAGTCATAGGAATCCAAACTAGTGTTGAGGAAAAGAAGGTGGAAGAACCAAAGGATAGCACGACCGCCTCAATTTCATCTCCCCATGTCACACCAGTTCCATCACATCCTTTTTCTCCAATTTTGTCTCCTCACACTACTCTAGTTACCTCTCCTTTTCATAGCCTCATTCCATCAACAAGTGCTAGACTTCTGCAACCAAGTGGGTCTTCAATATAGATAGTAGACTTAGGAGATGGAAAAAGCTATATTAGTGAGTCCACTAAGTTGGATGAAGCAGTAAAGAAGACTCCAAAAGTGGATAAAGGTCATAGTTACTCTAAACTCATCTCCCAAGATCCAAAGAATCCTTTCTCTTCAATTGATGTGATAGCTACCCTAGCTAAGAGGAAGATGTTCAATATAGAATCACTTGGAATAGCCTCCAAGGTGATAGGTACTGACTCATGGATGGAAGATACTCTAGAGAGAAAGAGAAAAAGGAGGGATGAGAGCACTTCTACTAAAGATACCATATCTCTTGCTATCCATTCTAGATCTACACTGACCAGAGTTAATAAAAAGAAGATGTAATGCCCTACCAAGGGATCCAAAAGAATTAACCTAAATTTTCACTAAGTTTGGTAGCATTTTTTTTTTTGAAACATGAAAGTTAAACCATTCACAACATATACATAGTAGTAGAAGCAATAACAACATTCAACTAAAAGTATACATAAACATACATAATAGGTTATATTCCTTAAGGATCCCTTAACGTTGAATCACATTAAAATTAACTAATATTGATTCCATCTAATACCACATCCACATGAAATAATAATGAAAGGTCCAACATTCTTAGACAATATACTTTGGTTCCAAATGTCCCTTTGTAAATTAACTTTTAGAATGCTTAATCATCCACTGTACATGTCACGGGGTATGAAAGGCTTAAAAGAATATACCTATGTGAAAATAAAGTACATCATCCTATTCTAATCTATGATGCAAATGCAATAAATGAAACCATATTCCATACATGATACATCATCATAGAGGATATAAACATCCATCATAAAATATAACCATACATCATAAACACAACTAACTAAGTGTATGGTTCCTCCCAACCATAAATAGCATCATTAGACCATTGTGGGCCCTAGCCATCCCTCTGTGTGTAACATCCCAAGTCACCAAAGAGATAATTGGTATTATCATAGTAGGAATGTCACTCCTAAAACATACTACATCATATGAAGAAAGAAATCTAACATGCTACAACATATGCATAAGAAATCTAATCATGCAAAATAAGGCATAAGATAAGTAAATAACATCATCTAACATATGATAATCATCAATATAAGGATACATCTCCATCATCATAATCCAAGAATAGAATGAAGATAAGTGCAAATAAAGAATACTTCAATCACGGTGTCTCAGACAGATCTCAAATGGTAAGAGTGGAAAAGCACTACCGCCCGATCATGTGGGATCTAAATTGCCCAC